>JAVRXN010000010.1:1043445-2538445 GCA_033556935.1 Timema podura
AATATTCTACATTGGAGTTTGTCACTTGGGAACTACTATTCATTATTTTCATGGATAAGAACAATTCACTCGAATAAAACAAAGAAAAGAAACTTTGACATATATAAATGATTATTAATTTTAATATAGATCGGGCAGGTACAACAGACACACCTATCTCCTATATTCCACTGTAACGCTTAGCACTAAACAATAACTGCTCCGCATTTGACAGTTTTCACCTTGCACAGCCCGTGGTCAGTACCTTACCATACAACAACCTAGACTTCACTGACCTACACTCATCATCTGTGATGTCAGCAGACGCAAAGTGCCATCTACTGGAACATATTTATAATCATAAGTTTCATAACCATAGGTGTGACATGGTACAAGAATTACCCTGGGCATGGGACAACTCCTTGATAGCTCAGTTGTAAAAGCATTAGCGTAATAAGGCAAAGGTTGTGGGCTTATTCCCATTTCCAGGTGTCATTTTTCAATCAGCTTTTTTATAATTATTTTAACACCTTGTCTTACAACCCGTTCAGGTTATACACCTATTTAGCAATTACGCTAATGTGTTAGGGATGAGGAAGGTTGAATTTAGAGGAAGTGTACCCTTATTTTGTTGAGGGATAGTGGAAAACTATTTAGGTAAAATCACCTGTAGTTCACCCGACGAGGATTCCAACCCCAATCTCCCTGTCATCAGCAGTCTGGTCTATTGTTAAAGTGATACCCTAGACCATGTGGCCAGCACAATGGGTGACATAGTTTAAAACTCTTGAATGTTCTCAAACTGAGCCGGTTCTTTTTAGTGATTCCCGATCCTGTATTTTTATTATATGGTGGTTACTGAAGAAAAGTCGGAAAAGTACCAACATTGGTTGCAATAATTGTCCAGCACAAGCATTATAAGCCAGTAGCTCTCAAACTGTGGTATGAATAGCCTTTAAGAGTATGTAAGCGACTTTCAGGGGGTACGCAAACAGCTCTAAATGGAAATTTGGAAAAATGACAAGAGAATCAAATGTGGCGAAGGAATTTTCGAGGAAACTGAGGAAAATTGCCTCCTTTGATTACCTGACAAACTTGTTCACCATTGTTTCCAAACTGTTAATAATGCCTTTCTCAGCAATGTATCTTTTTAAAGTGGTTTTTAATCCATGGAGTACCTAAAAATAAGTACCGCAATTTGGAGCCAGACTTTCGCTAGAATGTTTCAACAGCACAACCAGACATCAAAAAGTTGTGTCAATCCACGCAATCCCACCCCTCTCACTTAAAAACTTAACAACTTTAGATGTAATATTAAAAAACTAGATTTGAAAAAATGTGTATTCGGGATTATTTTTTGTTCTTTATTTTTGAACAAATTCCTGCAGAAAATGTATGAAACTTGAAACTCTTCTTCAGATTTTTTTTATTTCTATTTTTTTTTTAAACTGATCATAACAATTCATAATAAGCATTAATGTTATTGTTAGAAGAGTAGGATTCTTAAATATCTTTGTCACATTTGAAATATTTTTACTACAAATTTTTATTAAAAAATAGATTAAAAGCTGCCTCAATAATTTGCCAGATAATCATAGAATTTTTTTAAACCCTGTCATTCGAGGCAATTTTTATTTTGGGGTTGCATTAGTTTTTTAATCATGACAGGGGGGTACAATCTAAAAAAGTTTGAAAAACCACTTATCTATTCTAAGCTGATCTAATCTATATTCCGCCATTTGGTAAATTTTAAGATAAAGTAGATAATTGGTTTAACTCTGAATGTAACTATTTATAATTTTTACCATAGATTGGTTGTTTTAAAAGTGTTGAAATTGTTACAATTTCAAGTTGGCACTTTTCAGGATTTGTAAATGCTGAAATCTCTATCAATAAAACAAAGAGTTTGTGTGTGTCAGTCATGATCATTGTGTGAGATCTATCGCATGCATAAGTTTGAAATTTTAAAATTAGTGGCCCCTGTGCATGAACATGTGCACCTCAAAGCTGGGATCTTAAAATTTATATTTGAGATTTTTTAATTAATTAACAACTTGGTCGAAAAAAATAAAATGTAGACTTTTTTTCTCTTTGTTTGAAGCAAAGAAAAATGTTGCTAGGGGTAACAATACAATACATTGCGTGGTTGCCATGGGCAATGCCAGGTGCTTCTGCTAGTAAAAAATAAAAACCTTATTTGACTAATTTTGAATGGGTGTGCAAAGCTTCAAAACCTTCGACTCCACTTTGAATATTCATTCGCTCCGACTTCGATTCAAGAATAAAATTCTGGAGTCAACATTTACAAAGCCTTGAACTCCCCCCCCCCCCCCCCCCCCCCCCAAAAAAAGTTAAAACACATATGTGATTATTTTTACTTTAATTTTAATTTTCTGCTGTTATTTCCATCACATAAAAAAAATCTTGAATATTTATATTAAATTTTGTAATAGCTTAATTTATCATTTTAAGACAAATAATACTATCTATGTTTGGAACAGAGCATTTTATATATTATATTTAATACCTAAATCAAGAAAATTTACATAGTTATGCAAATTATAATAATTTTATCCAACAGTAAACTTTTTTTTAAATATTCAAACTTTGATTCTACTTCGCTTTGAATCAAAAGAGTGGACTTTGCAAACTCCTATAACTTTGACTTTTATAAAGCATCCAACATATACTAAAAGTCCGGAATTGAAATATTTCTTGGTTGTAACTTTTCATTCGTGTCTTTAATAAAGGTTTACTTGGTTCTTGAATAACATTTTGGGTGGGGAACATTTCCACCCAGTGGGAGAGGACTTCTTTGATAATTAGGATAAATCTCTTTCTATTATTTGACCTTGGGTAGAGTCCAATCATATCCATTGCAACTTCCTTCTAAGATGTATTTGCTTATAGGATATGAATGGGAAATCTTTCACTATCACTGTGACCTTTATGATGTTACAGTTAGGCAGGCCCTGTAATTTTGCTTTACTTTGCTCACTTCTTTTCACATGTGTTGGTTTATAAGAACTTTTGAAATGTTACTTTTTTCAGAATGCCTCACTCTTTGGTGAATTCTGGATTCTTTATTACTTCTAAATAAAAGGGTCCTATCTCTTTTGGAGAATCTTTACATATTTTCATCGTGATCTTAAATTTTCATGAATGATTAGGTGTATTTTTTTTAGTTTATTTCTTTATCTTGATATAAGTTTTTTGGGAGTAGTCAATTATTCCCACACAAGTGTTGTTCCACTTGATCATATATATGCCTGGGTTTAGAGATAGTGTGTTATGCAACTCTTTCTCTAATCTGGGTCTGTGATTGAGATTGAAAACATATTCTTGCAGCATCGACAGACCAACAAATCAGCTTGTATCTATCATCTCTTAAGGCATCTATCCATGTTAAACATTTCAAATATGTTTTTAGTATAAAGGTTTTTTTTTAGAAACGAGCGATAATTGCTTGTAATAACATAATGTTACTCGTTATATCTCCTCTTATTTCAGAAAGTTTGGTGCTGCCATGAAAAAATATCTCTCAATATATTATATAGCACATCTTGGCCTATGCCATGTGCATATTTCTACAGAAAAAAGAAAAATATTAGGCTAGAGAAAGAAATTTAGACCCCTTATTGTCTTCTTGGTTTCCTTAAATACTTATTATTTATTGGATGCCCTACTTTATTTGTTCTCTCTGAGTGTGAAAAGTCAGAGGACTAATGCCATGTTTGGGACTAATTTTCCCAACCGATTAAGCCTCCCCAAGAACTTTTTAGATTGATGTCAAGTTTGTTGTGTGGGATAATGAAAATTTCTTACAATAACACAACTACATTGTGTATTCTTTATTTGTAAGCCTACATACCCATCTAGGCCAGAAAATCATGTGACGTCTCTAAAGAGTCAATCTTGCATTGTTTTATCAGTTTCACAACTTGACACAATATTTGCTCATAGAACTGATGGGAGTGCAGGGTAACCAACATCCAAAATAGTGCACAGAAACAAAAAGACATTGTTAAAACTAATACTTAAAGGAAGTCATAGGATGTCTACTTATACTCCATTCACAGTAGGAATTATTCTCTTAAAGGTCTTTTTTCCTACCAATATCCTGCTATATAATAGATTTTTGGTAGGGATAAAGGCCTTTCAGAAAACAATTCCTACACTGAATAAACTTTAGCCTACAGTAACATTTTATGCTGAAACAATGCCCGATGTTCTTTACACATTCCTGGTAAGAATGAACAGCTGGTGCAAAACTCAAGAGTTCATTACAAGGACAAACTAATTGAATAGCAGTGTAGTCTCTAATTTAGTCAGAATTCACTTTTGCGTGGCCTGGAAATACCAAACATTTAGATCTATTACCCATGGAAATTATCATATTAGTTATGTTTACAAAGTGTAGAATGTACAATATATAAATAAAATTGTTAGGTATGGAATACCCAAATTATCATGTTTTAAATTATTGCTTTGGCCCCTCCTCAATTAATAGGAAACTGGAAATAAAATCCACAACTACATGTAATCATTACTTTAATTTTGTAAATTAAAATATGGCAACTCCTGGAAGTTAATTCGCTCTCACTTGAAATTATATTCTTGAATACTTAAATAATAAACATTAAAATTGACATTTTTGCCTTCATTATTGCTACTACATTAACATCTCACAGAACATCCTACTGATAACATAACACATTCCACATTAATTTATCATTATATTTATTTTGTAAATATTTACTTTAGCTTATGATGTATAAATTAACTAAGCAGCAAGACTAGTAAAGAAGGTGGAGACTGTTTTCAATTTGATACGTAAATATTTTCTGGAAACTATTATTATTGTGAATATGTTTTAATTATGTAGAACTTTTTATCCCCATCCACATAATCTTTTTTGTCCAGAAACTTGCATGATTTTAACTGGGCACACCAACTCTAATGTTTTGTTGGGGTTTTTTTCTGTGCAATTGGTTGATTCTTCATAGTGGTAACTCCTTAGTGAAAATATATTCAACATAAAATCATGTCAACATTGTGGTATATGTAATTTTAATTCCTACTTTTACACATATTGCAATCTAGTAGGGCAATGTTGATCTCATACATTAACTAAACTAAAGTTATTGACAACGCAGATTAGGCTTTGGTCTCTTTATTAATTAAGGGCTCACTTTTTTAATATTGCTTTATTAACCTTTATAAAAAAAAAGTATATTCAATTATAGATACATTTGTTATTTGATAAATGAATCTCTTATAAATGAATAACTTTAGTGTGGTTACAGTAAAGGATGTTTTGTTCTGCTGGAACTATTTTTCTATGATAATGTTAGTCATGCTTAGAAGTTAAATCAAATTTTGCTTGATATTGAATCATTATTTTTGATATACTGTTTCATTGCCTAATTTCGCAGTAAATTTATCATAATATACCTTGAACACAAACATCTATTTGACATATTCAAGTCAGGCTTAAATGCTCTAATAATCTTAAAAGTGTTCATACCAAATATAGAATATTTTTTTGTTGTTTTTCCTTCAACAGAGGGGAGGAATGTTCATTGTGCTTGCAAAATGTGATTATTTTTTGTTAAATTTAACTTTAGATTTTGGTTAGGCTACCTATAGACTTTTCTTTTTATTTATTATTTTTTATTTTGTGTAATGGCTACATGTAAGAAAAGTTGTGAAATAGTTTCAAAAGACTGACCCTTAAGAAAATGTGTGTCTTGATCCTTATATCTCATTAAATAATAGAATGTAATTAAAGTGTATTTGACCCCAGTGGTCTTGGGGTAAAGTTCTCACCTCAGGACCCGATGTTCATAGATTCAATCAAACCCAGCTGTGGTTGACGGACTTTTCCTGAGCGATAAAAATCTGTAGCACAACTTCCTTCCAAGGTTAAGTAGAGCTGTCGGTCCAATGTCGATTGTCGCATGTAAAAGAACCCTAGAAGGTATGTGTGCTGTTAAATCAGTCAGTTCAGAAAGTGCACATTAAATAACTCAAATAAAAAAATGTATTGTTAGTGAAGTGAGAGATGTTTTCTAATTAATATGCTAATTATGTATTGATCAAAATGAGGAACAGAAATTCGAGTCACGTGTAGAAAGCCATGTTCTTACAGTTTTGTTCATGTAGCAAAAATGAAACTTTATAGTATTGTCTAGAATTGTTTATTTTCTATTCTAATTTTTCTTCAACTTGAAAGAAATTTGATTGTTTTAATTTGTCCTCCCTCTTCCCTTCCACCAGTTAATGAAACTAAAAAAAAAATTGTACTCTTAAAATATTTATCTCATCAATAAAAATCTTTTTGAAGAATGAAAATACTTGTTTATATATTTACATCATTGAAGCAGTATTATTTTTGGTATAGGTTTACAACAAATTTGCTTTATTGCAAATGTTAGTTGATAGAAATATTTATCATTTTTCATATTAAAGAAAACTATACAATGTGGACACAAAACACATATATTCAGAAATACATTGTATTTAATTATTCAACATTTTGAATCATTTTATACCAGGTTATTACATTAAAATGTTTTTTACATACAGAAACTCCATAAATAGCACCATCTATAACCTTACAGTTTGAACATAATTTAATTTGTTTTATTATTATGCTCGTTTACAAAAATGAATTTGTTTTATTATCATGCTCGTTTACAAAAATGAATAATTGTGCTTTTGCCTAAATTGTATATTGGCTCTATCATTCACACAAAAATAAATTGCTTTTACAACAAAACTTTTAGAAAATGTATGTTGATGATCTATGTATTTAGAGAGTGCACCAACAGCAGCCTTGCAATTTCACTCATCCGTTATTCACATAATGCACAATAATACTTCCAGAGGCTATTTTAAGAAATAATTTATAGTAAATGCCAAACATTCCAATAAAAAATAAATATTTCCCAAGTTTAGGCATCTCAATTTAGATGTGTTATGACCAGCATCCATAGAGAAATATTCATCCAAAGAGAAAATTGTGATGTGTTCGTACCAACAAATAAAGATTGAGTTATTATATTTTAGCCAAAGAGATATATTTTATTTAGAGATTTACAGCTGAAAATTCTCTGTGAAAATCAGGTTTTAGTGGAAAACTACTATTTTTCCCGACATCCTGGACTCCTAACCATTAAAATGAGTGGTTGTTTGTCAAAATCTGTTCAGTCATTCCCTCATAATTTCTATTACCGGAAACTGGCTATCAAATTATATATAAGATACCACTAACAGTCACATTTTTCAATTGCCTGAGGAAAAATAGAAATAAGAACATTGTTAATATATACATTAGTGGTGGTACTATATATATATTGTGTTAGGGGTGGAGGCAAATAACAAAATGGGTTTTAGGAACTTTCTACCACTCCCCCAGTTAATGCTACAAAATTGGATGTTCCTATAAGCTATATTGTGTTCATCGTTTAGAGAATTTTTGACAATTTTACTCTCATAACAACTATTTAGAATACTACTCCACCTGAGATTTTTTGAAATGTGGATAATCCTAGAGGCTATTTTAAGTAGTGCTCATCAGAATTTTGTTTGTAAATTAGATACCCAGGATCGCAGACACATTTTTAAGGACCTTGACGAGATAGCAATAAATAGAAGAAATTATGCTACTTAAGTGGTGGGTGGATAGTAGACATGGAAGGCCAGCAATAATAAATAAGTAAAATGATTAAAAGGAAAGAAAATCACGTTTATGGGGCTTGAACTTGAGTCACTATTACAGTTTTGCCGGACCGCAGAAGTATGTCGAGTTTTTAAAGCAGAACTCCATAAAAAATAATTGGGGACCACTTAGCTAGACTCTATTTGAAGAGATCCTCACCCAAACATTTCTTGGAATTTGGAATTCCCTAGAAGCTAGTTAGTGTGTTACCTGATTTATTTTCTTTAATTAAATGCCTATAGAATATATTTGAAGTGGTCTTCTACCAACAAATTTTTAAGATTGGATGCCCTTAGAAGTTATTGAAAGGGGTCTCGCCCCAAAACATTTTTTGAAAATTGAATGCTTCCAGAAGTTAACTGGAGTGGCCCCCTACAGATATTTTCTTTAAACCAGATGCCTTTAGAAGACCTCGAGTGATATTTGTCTGGAAATTTTTTGAAAAGTAAACGCCACTAAAAGCATTTTAGAATGGTTCTTCCCTGACAAATTTTTGAAAATTGAATTCCTCTATAAGTTATTTGAAATTTGACATAAGGTCATTTTTACCCCTCCCTACACCCATGGTTGTTAGTAATGAACTATTTGAACATCTGTGTGAAACTGCAATGTTGCAATAGATGTATCCTTCAATTAGCACAGCTCATTAACATACTTTTCCTAAAAGTTTTTATTTCGACACACTTTCATATTTGAATGATATATCTTATATCCAAATTAGACCATAACACAATTTAATATATCTATAGAAAAGTATTAATTGTATGAAATTATCAAAGGTGTTTTTTAAGAGTATTTAAACTATTGTAAGTATATGATCTAGTGAAGTGATTTATAAAAGGAATGGCCTTAAGTAACCTCAAGGGGGAGTGTGAGGATGCCTAATGGCTAGAAAAAGAAAAATTATAAACTAAAATAATTTTTTTTTAATTTTGCATCATATGAGCCCCTGAGAATACAATTGGTGTAAGTCATTTTTTCTCATTTCGAGATAATTAGAGGTAAAGTTAGACCCATATAGAAAACTCACGGATTTTTCTGATCTTTTCAAAATAAATTAAGTGCCTACATAAAGGTTCAACTTAACTTATGCATTAGTTAAAATTAGAAAATATTAAAAACTTAAATAGTTAAGAATTTATTTTTACAACTATTTGTATTATTTGATGACCTAAACCATTTGTGCTGAGAACAATCTATGGAATTGGCTAATTAAATAACTCAAAAGCTGTTTATGTATGCGAGGTAATTTTTTAGTTGTGAATTACAGATCAAAATACTTGTTTAAGTTAAATTTAAATTTCCCTAACTTGACACGCATCACATGGCCGTTGTCAATCCCATCACTCTGAAAGACTAAACAAAGTTATCTTTCATAGTAATATTGTAGTAGCATTAGTAGAGATTTATCATTACTAACGCTAAACAATAAGTGTGGTCATTATAGCTTCAAAATCTGAGCCAGACCATCTAAATGCCAGAGCACATCACGACTTACACCACTTGTTCTGTCAACAAACCATTGGTGTGTTAACAAGTTCAAGCATGTGGTGTAATCTAGCTGCAAATATATAGACTATGACTTACACCCCTTTGCCATTTGACAGAATGAATAATTCTCACAGCTTAGATTGCTACCTCAATTATGAAAAAAAGTGACTTACACCACTTGTGTTCTCAGGGGCTCATATATTTCAAATGACACACTCATCTCTTTGTAGCTTAGGCAACAGCATCTAAAGTATGTATTGGGATTAAGTAGGAAATGTTTTGCATGAAGAAATTTTGGTGGAAAAAATCTTTAATTTTTACCTTAAAGTAGCAAAAGAAGCCATATTGATAATAGAAACAAAACATATAAACCAACTAAGTGGTGAAAGGTTTTACATCGGACACTTCTCTTTCACACTCGGGATTTCTCAACTCATGGAGAAACTGCAACAATATTTTTCACATTAATAACAAATAGGCTTCCATTTTATTTTTGATTTATATTAAAAATGTGGTAAAATATTATACTTGTTGTTGTAATCCTAGATGCAACTAAATATGTATAAATATGAATATTAATAAACTTTTTAAATGTTTGTAATCAAATTTTTTTTTTAAATAAAGCTTTCATATCTAAATGAAATTTTAATATTAATTTAAAGAAGGTGTTCACGGTTTTTATCATAGGCCTACCTACCAACAAATCTACCCATATATTCAGAGAATTGTAGCTTGAAGGCCTATAAAATCATTTTTGAATGTGAGGTTACATAAAAAAAAATTAGCAAGTTCTCTATTTTGGTTCGTTACTCAACAACCAAAAACTTTATCCAGACTTAAACTAAAAGCATATTAGGGTGTGTCAAATTTTGCAACTTTCAAAATCTAAATATGAGGAGTGCTAAAAAGTTGTGGCTTCATTGGAGAGTTCTAAAGATATTTTTCTCTGAGGTTTGGCTAGTGCTAAGACAACCAAGTGGTTAGGGCGTAAGAAACTACCCAGCAACCAGTCTTTCAAAGGACATATATCCTAAAGTGCATGAAAATTGGCAACTAGCAAATATTTATTTTGTAGACCCCATTGTAAATTCACGAATTACAATCTTAAATAAGATCCAAAACTACTGGGAAAACAAAAACAATCTCTTGGAAGAGGAAAGTTAGATGTCAAAGAGGTTTTCACTGCGAAACTTAATCCACTTTTTGACATCCAAAATTGCAAGAGTAAATTGCCCTGCATATGCTGGTTGCACAAAAGGAGCTTTCATAAAAGGTCAGAGAGAAGAATGGTTTTATTGGACTACATCAAATTGGCTTGTCAGATATCCCTGAGCACATCAAACAAGTCAAAACACAGAAGCAGCAAGATGAGAGAGGACTTTCTGAATATAAACAGAGAAGTAATCAGAGAGTGTCGATATCATAACAAGAGAATAATTTTCACATATGATGATGCTGATTCTCAAGATGAAAAGAAATTGAAGCTATAAAGTGACATTACACACTGAGTATGCCTTCCACTTGAAATAAAGAGGCCGACACAATATATTGGAAATACCTTTAATGTTATTCATAGCATTAGATATGGTGTTGGCCTATGTGTCATAGCATCACCACTGCTTCCTTTAATGATACTGGATTTATCACTGACAAGACAAGAGACTTTGAGTTGATCACAATAGAGTCAAGAGGACCCAAGAAAAATCTATGAAATCCTTCGATCAGGAATTTGATCTTTGTAAGAAGGGTGAAATTGACTCCATCTTCTCTGATGGCCATCAAGATATAACTAAAGTTTTGTTGCATGCAGACAATTCTGATCAGCATTTCCCCAACATCATCAAAGACGAGCAATATCCAATTTGCAGTGAGCCAGGTGGAAGACCACAGCTCTAGAGAAAGGCTCAAAGAGAAAAAAAAAACTGCTGCCGTTATTGGTGATAATCTTGTAGATTTCATAAAGAAGGGCATTGATAAAAGCCTTTAGGCCATTGGAGGTGATTCTACTAATGTAAACACTGTTAGGAGGTTTGTATAATGCATTTGGTAAAGGTCATGCTTTTCCGAAAGCTGGTTGGTTTGTGCCCTCCACACCAACAAGCTACTCCTGTGACACTTGATTACAGCACTGGATGGATGAGAAGACCTTGGCTGTACCCGAATATTCTACTTATGGGCGTCGCCTTGACTCGTGCCCTTTATAGCTGCAGTGGCAATCACGTGACCAAGTGTAGATCTGTCCAAATAGTCACGGACAATACCTATGCAGTCTTCTTGAGGTCTTAGTCACCAGCCGAGCGCTATTCTCGCAATGTTGGTTGCGGTGTTTGACTGGCAATTGTTTTAGTATTATTGTTTCGTCTGCTAGAGCACTGACTTACGTTTTCCGCCATTTTAAATAAGGTTGTTACCGTTCGAATAGTTTGATGCAGTCTTCACTATGACTGCATGAGAAGTGTAAAATCATAAAGTCTAAAACTCAAGGGTCCAACTAGGGAGCCTTTGACTATTTGGATACAGCCCTTGTGAACAGGTCAAATTGGCAATATGCTAAACACTACTTCAGAACTTGGAATTGAGCCTTCATTCACCAAACTCTCAATTGAAGAGCCCCTTATTTTAATGAATGACAGTGTCATAGAGGATCTCTCAACTGATCAGGCCTAAGAGTATAGGATTCACACAGGCCATAATGACAGGATGGATATCTTTCCCTTCTTGAAATTGGTTCAGTCAGCCATTCAAGGTGGTTGACAACAGCAAAAGGGCTTGATGCATATGAGTTTCAAAACATGGCCTTACAGGCAAAATCCTCAACAACTTCAGACTGATAGGGGAATAAATTATTGATGTGTTTTATGTACTGATTTTCACAGATATAGACTGACCATGTGTTCGATCAACCCTGAACCTTCTGGTAGTGGCGAGTAGCGAAGCCTGTCTGGCAAAGATTGAATTAAAGTGTTTCGGTATTTGCTTTCTCTGTACGTGGCGATCTGGACAGAAATTAATGGAACTAAATTTTTAATAATCTTTTCTTAATAATTGAATCTCTATGTATGTATTTTTTTAATGTAATTAATCTAACTGTAATGGGGGGGATTTTGTCCTTATTGGTTTTGTTTGTTTTATATTTAGTTTTAACATATATAGTAAGGTTAGCGCTACTAACTTTAATGCCATTGCCCATTGGTCATTGTTTGTTTTTTCCTATCTTGCGTTCTTGTCTCTGATTGGCCTCTCCTGACACACGACTTCCTGTCCATGGAGGTGACACCACTGTCTCGTTCACTCTCTTTCCGGACCTAAATGACGTGACACACATATTTCTCCTTTTTTCTTTTTTTGGGTTTGAATATAAAGTTAGCATGTAGTCAGTTTATTTTCTATTTTTGATACTATGGGGTAAAGGTCCGTATAGTTTTAATTCCCAAATTTTGCCTTTTAGGTTTATTTTGTATCTCTTGTAATATATTTATGTAACGTCAACCATTATCTACAATGGGACCTGGTTTTCGTTTTCTACAATGTAACTGTCATGATCCTATATACCACGTGATCTAAATTATAATTATAAGGGCATTAGGCATTATGGTTGGACGTATTTCTATCATTATTAAGTTTTCTTTTTCTATTGTCTTTTACTAAAGAAATAATTTTTTAATAATGTAATATTTTATACAAATCAGTAAAGTTATAATGAATGTGAATCTTTTTTCCTTTTTCTTAAATTAACGGCAAAGTGTTGTTTTGTTTGCTAATAAATTCTAAATCTTTCATATTTGTAAACCTTGTAATGATTTAAAAGATCCCTTTGGGTACCACCTGTTAGTGCAAGTCTCCAAAACTTTCCTTTTTGTAATTTAGTCTTTTATTTGTGCTCTATCTTTCAGTCCAGGCAAAGTCTCCCAGTTTGGTTTGAGCTAAAAAATATCTATAGTATCAGTAATTTTATTCCTTTTAGAATGTATATTTTTTTTTTTCTGTAAAAAGAGGAAGTTTGGTTAGGGATGCACAAGATAAACATGTCCACTAAGGACAATAAATTGTTACTGGGCTCCTTTCCAAATCTTTTATCGTAGAAATCAGAAGTAACCCTCAAGACTGTCATAGAACAGCTGGATAGTTCTTGCAAAGGAGAACAACTCAATACAACTACCCCTGCTGGTTCAAGATCAAAGTAAAAAACTCTTGGGTGGAATACCCAAGCCAAATTTTGTTTCATCTGAGGCTCTTGGGCTTGAAAAGAAGGCTACCATCCACTGCCCAACATGGATTCAGCGAAATTATACTCTTGTGCTCCGATGACATTAAGGAGAGGAGAGCTGGTGTGCAAAATATTGTTGACTTGAGTGGGGGAGACTATGACACCATGGGAGATCTTTCTTTACGTCCCAGGAATATACCTTCTATCAATCCCAGTGCTTCATACCATTTACAACTGATAGACTAGTCTGACAGGATAAATTAACATCTTTTGACATGTGAACTGACCGACAGTGAGATTAAGAAGTTCATTGATGAGTCCATACAAGTTCCACAGTGGTCCTGTAATGGCCAGTCTCTAGAAAGGTGTGTGAAACAAGTCATAAAGGCAGCAGGAAGAGTGTATTCACATGAGAAACTTGGGGGCTATATCAGAGGCCAAGAAACAAGTCGGCGGCTGATGTCCAAGAATAAATCAAAGTAAGACTTGATGAAATCTTTTTTGAATTTTTTTTAACTGATGTAATTACTTTTTTCATGTTTTTTATGATCACAAGGCTATATTACAATAAAACAGTGACACCTGTCCCCCAGGCTCGTCCATAGTGGCTACAGGAGCCTGGACCCACCACCACCGTTTGAATATAAAAAAAAATCTTTATTTTTATTTTAAAACATAATTTGTAAAAAAAAAATATTAATATGAAGTGGAGCACCATTCTATACACACAGTGAAATATTTGTTTCTCTTTACAGTATTCCATTCACAAGAAGATTCATTCCTCGCCCCAATCATCATGTGAATCTACCAGCACTCGAGACTTCAATGATTATATATAGAAGCTGACATGGGCCAGCCCCCTCAGATAAGCCCCATCGGCCAGTGGGAGATATCTCTCAAGGTCATTCTACTGCGAGCTCAACAGTAGATAATCGGACCAGTCTGAGCGAGCCTGCAATTTGATAAAGATGGTCTATATTTTGTTTTAGCATGTATGTGTCTTTATTTTAGTATGCGTTAAAGACCCAATAAGTAAGGTAACGAGGGAAAGTTATTAATTAAAATGAATAAAGTAGATTATTTATTAAAAACTCAGCTTATCTTATTAAAACTGCAAGAAAAGCTTGAAACTAAATGGTTAGAAGCACATCATCCTAGTGACTTAACATTTATGCAGGTGGATGGCAAGGAAAATAGAACCTTTTTTAATGCTTGGTTTGGTAAAAAATTGTGGTTAAATGTGAGTGAAGAAAAACAGAGTTTTTTATTGTTTTTTATTGAGTGGTGTGGGCTTGTGGATAACGGTAGGCTGTAATGATCTTAAACATTTAAGTGAAAGAATTATTAAAACACGAGGAATTTGCAATTCATTTGTAAAATGTATGTAGGTTTAAAACACTTGGAACAGTAAATATTGCATCACAGATTTTTTGGTCAAAATTTCAGTCCAAAAACACAATGAACTAGTTTTAAAAAATAGGCATATATTAGGTAGAGTAATAGAATCCTTAAAATACTGTGGGACTCATGAACTGGCATTAAGTGGTCAGAATGAAAATAAAGAATCAGCAAATCGAGGCATTTTTTTGGATTTGTTATCTTTAAGGTACGATTTCGAACCTCGCTTCCTTGGCAGCGCGCTGCCGCTGCCAAAGCTGCGCGCTGCCATAGCGGTGAAGATCACTACCGCTCCAATGCATTTTGTAGGAATACTTTTCGAGCTCCACCGCCGCTGCCTGTGCAGCGCTACTAGTGCAGCGCCGCTTAGGCAGCGGCGCCACCCAGCCGCGCCAGGAGCAGTCTGGCAGCGTGCAGCCACGCCGCTGTAGTAGTAGTTTAGTTGTCGTGCTTTCAAAAAATGTCTTTTTCTCCATTGGAAGACGAAAAGCTCGTGGAGTTTGTGTCAAAATATCCAGTTTTATATGATGCAAGTGTGGCTGGTTATAAAGACGCAGTAATGCGAGAGAATATTTGGAAGGAGATTGGATTAAAACTAAACAAAACTGGTAAGTATTTAAACATTTTATTGCTTCAATCACCTATAAACATATATATATATATAGTCATACATAGAAAATATCTACACACAATCACCATGTCACACGGGAGTGAAGATCTATCAGATGTGAGGTTATGGGGTTTGCATTGTTTTTCAAGATATCCATCCCGTAATAAATTATGTAAACAACATGCAACTGATATGAGACAGTCACATGTTTGAGGCTTACAAGAAATGGGTGTGTAAAATATCCTAAAAACCTGGCAAAGGATTGCAAATGCATTTTCAGTAACTCTTCTTGCTCTACATAAGCGATAGTTGAAAATAGATTTCATCAAACAGTTCTTGGCGTCATGTTTGGAATAAGGTTTCATCATAAATGTGTCCAAACCAAAGGCTTCATCGCCTACAATAACATATGGGGCTAGTGTGTCACTACCAGGTAGAAAAATATCTTCGGGGATGTTGAATTGGCTGTCTGTAATTTTTTTGCCCATGGATGATTTTTTGAATATCCCACTATCACCTTCTTTTCCATAAGAGCCTATATCCACTGCAATAAATTTGTAATTTGCACTTACAAGAGCCAGAAGAACGATAGAAAAATGTTGTTTATAGTTAAAAAAATAGAGACCCACTATTATCAGGGCATTTAATACGAACGTGTTTACCATCAATCGCTCCTATGCAATTTGGAAAGTCCCATTTATTCCAGAAATCTTCCGCTATACCTTTTAGGTCCTTCTCTGTTGGATTAGGCATGAAAATTGGAATGAGTTTTATACTCAATATTGGTAATGTTTTCTTCACGATAACATTAATATAAGACGGTGAAATGCGGTATGTAAATGCCAGTGATTTGTAGGATTCTCCTGTAGCCATGAACCTGAAACAAAACAAAACAATAAAATATAGGTAGGTACCCCCAAATCATTAAAAATTATTTTCTTTCTTTTCAGATGAAGATTGCAAGAAACGGTGGAAGTCGCAACGTGATTCTTATTTCAGGTGCAGAAATAAAGACAAAAAGGGAACTGGCTCAGCGGCGACTAGATCTACAAAATGGCATCTCTACGATCGCTTAACATTTTTAAATGTAGTACTTAGAGAGCGAAAAACAATTTCCAATGTACAAGAACAAACACAAGATAACTATAAAGCTATGACACCATCTCCAACTTGAGAAACAGCTGCTGCAGCGAGTACTGAAGAACAGCCTATACCGAGCACCAGTGTAGAGAAATATACACCGAATAGACAAGAAGACCTTTCACCTAGTATTTCCACTGAGATGACAAAGAAAGGAAAAATAATGATAATAATCAACACAATGAGCTCATTATACTCATGAAAAGAAGAGAGGAGCAGAGGCAGAAGGATATTGACAATTTAGCGAAGATGAAGACCCCAGTTGAAACATTTGGGGAACACGTCAAAACTGTGTTAAATGATCTTCCTCCTACAATGATGATAGAGGCAAAAACTGAAATTTTTAATATTTTAACAAAGTTTGAGCTTAAAGCTGCCGGAATTAATTCTCCGTCCACTCCAGGCAGTGAGCAATCTATTTTGATCCTCTCTCCCTCGAGCTCAATTTCATCAAATGACGTCAACACCACACAAGAGTCATTAGCTTCAAACCTTGAAATTCATACAAATCAAGATCCACAGGCTCTAAATCTTCATAATATTGCAAATATCAATTACTTGGACTACCCATCAATTTACCAACAAATGCCCTGAAAAGTGTTTTATTTTTTAATGTTTTTATAGCAATAAAAATTTTAATTCAACAATATATTATGTTTTAATCATTGAAAATACTAAATGATAACGTTAATGAAATAGGATAAGAATACAAAGAAAAAATTTTTTTTATAAGAAAGCGAATTTACTTTATTTTAGTCCACGCTGTAATTTAAAATCCAATGCGTGATATGGAATAATATTTTGAAGTTAATTTTATTGTATACAATTATGATTAGATAATTTTAGATGAGTTCACGATTTATTAAAATTAAATTAAAAGAAAATCATTAAGACAACGGTTAATAGGTTAGATAAATAATTTCAAATTAAGTAGTTAAATAAACTATAGATAGTTCAATATAGATTAATAAAAGGAGTAAAAAATTCTCAGAGAATTTAATATTTACAACGACTTCACTAAAGTTGTGGCAAATATTTTCTTTGAAAACTCGAGTACACTAGAATGAAACTGCAAACATATAATACAAATCTAACATCCAACCTGATTTTTTTTAACAAGAAGAAGCGTTCGT
This sequence comes from Timema podura, assembly GCA_033556935.1. Lineage (NCBI taxonomy): Eukaryota > Metazoa > Arthropoda > Insecta > Phasmatodea > Timematidae > Timema > Timema podura. Next base: position 1,061,127 of record JAVRXN010000010.1, read on the forward strand.
GAAAATATCATTTACCGTAATGTTAAGAAAAGTTTCTGTTGATTACTGATACATTTTCATGGTGTACAGGGCTTCAAATCTTCAGCGACCAAACCTAACACCATATCGAACTGATCATAGTTGAGTCTGCAATATTGTCTGAACAGGTCTTCATCTCGTTTCAAATGACTTTCTATCAATATTTTAAAACACCCTTCTTCTTTACGATTTTTGTATATATATTTCCTTGATTTTCTTTTACGTTTTTTCATCAATAAAGCTAGTAGCAGAACGTTGTCATCGTCTTCTTCTTCTTGTAGTAATTTCATTAATTTCTGATTATTAGCAGCAATGGACGACATGATACGAGTACTGTGTGTTTTATCAATATATCACCCATCTGACCCTCTGTGCCATGCTGCCGCTGCCCAGGAAGCGAGGTACGAAAAGCACCAAACCGCTGAGGCGGCGCTGCCAGTGCTGCTACATCTCGGCAGCGGCAACGCGCTGCCAAGGCAGCGAGGTTCGAAATCGTACCTTTACTTGGCAATTTCAATATTGTGTTAGACGGCCACTTGAATAGTGCTTCCGTTTGTAAATATACCTCACACACTGTACAGAATGAGCTACTAGGTTGTATGTATGATGTATATATCAGGTAGCTAATAACATTTATTAATGATGCTGATCTTGTATCCCTGCAGGCTGATGAGACAACTGATATAACCTGCCGAAGCCAATTTGTTATCATTTTGATATATATAAGGTGTTGTATGTAAGCTGGTTGAAAGATTTCTTTCATTTGAAGAGGTACATGATTGCACAGCCAATGGTTTCAGCGAGGTTCTGAAAAAAAGCCTACAAACTTTCAATGCATAAAATAATAGCCCAAGAATAAGAGGGTGCCGCAGTAAAGAGTGGTAGAGCCATGGTGGCATTCAGACTGCGTTGCAGAATTCATTCCCACGTGCCAAATATGTAGACATAGCAGTGTACATATTTGGCATGTGGGAATGAATTCTGCAACACATTCTGAACGCCACCATGGCTCTACCACTCACGTGGCCCATCAACTCAATTCAAGGTTATAAAAGCCACTTGTTTGAAAAACATAAAATGAGTAAATTTATTTTTTGTAAACATTACTTGGTCTACAACATTCTTCTCTTGTTCACCTAAACGCAGTGACGTGTGATGCTTGGTGTGTACTAAGTGCATACCTACTGTTTCAGCAACGAGTTGGAACGTTCAATCTCGGGTTGTAAGCAGTGTTAAATAAAACAAAGCAGAGTTGTTGGAATGTTTTGAAAAGATTGAAGATGAAGATGGTTGGGATGATGTAAAATGAGGGAAGCTTTTGGCTAAAAAAAAAAAAAATTATTTTGTTTTTTTTCATACATTTTTTATATGACATAATGACACATGTCGACATTTTGTACAACACAATTCAAATGCCGAATACCATGACCGTATTGAATGCTGATGAAGACATTTATGTTTTCCTCCCTCAATAAAACTGCCTAAACACAACTCAGAAGTAATCCTAAATGCAAATTCCAAAGAAGTATGTGATAGAGTGGTGGTTCTCATTGTACTACTGTACGTTGAAATATAGAGCGGGTGGGGGCTTAAGATAGTTCCAGACCCCACAAAAAAAGAAACAGGGTGGCTTGAACATCCCTGCACCCCATTTACTGAGCTCCTACCTTTAACTTATCTTACGATTATGCTATTATAAAAATATTTTGTTTTTATTGGTCATATTAACCGAACCATGCACGCCCCACCAGTGCAGCTATAAATGATTTTAATTGAGATTGCTATTCCTATCATCGGACAATATTTGGTTTTGTGTTAGTGGCGCTATCTTCATGCTTATGCCATTAAATCATATAACAATACTAGCAGTTTGGTCGACCTCATTGGTCTTGGGGTAAAATTACTTGTCTTAGGACCCAATGTCCATGAGTTCAGACCCAGCCGGTGTTGACGGATTTTTCTCGAGCAATAAAAATCTGTAGCACAATTTCCTTCGGAGAGAAAGTAAAAACATCGGTCTAAGGTCTATTGTGGCATGTAAAATAACCCTGGAAAGTATATGAAAATACCTTTCCCGGCAAAATTGGTAGAACCTTTCACTCTCACTCAAATACATTTTCGTGCACTTACATAATCATTCGGTTCAGAAAGTGTACGTTAAATATCTCAAATAAATAAATAAAAACTAGCAGTTTGATCTGTTCTTCGCACACGTAATAAAAATCTAAATTATATCAAATTAGGGCGTTCAACACCTGTTTATCAATTTTTTTAAAATTCCTCATTGTACAGTATCAAACTAACTATAGATACCCAAACCAATTATCTTACAATTATATTACAATCTTTACCTAAGCACTATTATTATTATTGTCATTGTTACAAATAAATCTTGGAAAATATGAGCATCATAGATCACCAAAGAGAATAAATGTAATATAATTCGTTAAAGAAAAATAATTAATACTGGGCAAAGAGCATCATGGTTCATCGATGTATGTCTCCAGGCATCTTTATTTTAATTTTTAAGATGCTCCTAGATAGGTGCTAGTTTGTACTTCAAGTTTTAATTTTGTAATCGCCACACTAATGGATCTGTTTACTTTATCGTTATCTTACAGGTAGAGAAAGTATTGCGACCGCCAAAAAAATTTAACCTGAAATGTTGATAGATGTCGATGTCTCATGATCCCTCAAACCAAAAAAGTGGTTTTTGCAATGTTGTCTGTCTATGTGTCCGTTTAACTCTAAAATTAAGAGTAGTTCTAAGAGTGGCTCTAATGATTTTAATTAAAACCTGCATCAAGGCGTTGATTAAGATTATAAACAATAATGGACATTTTAATTTTCCTATGATAATTACTCTTAGGGTACTTTACAGAAGCGGAAATTTGAGATACTAAATAACTTATCATAGTAAAATTGTAGTACTATTAAAATCAAAAAACTTTTATTTAAAATATATATTTATAAAATTAATCATTTCTGAGATATTGGCAAATATATTATTATAATTTTGTGAGATTTAGTTGTAGAGAGATACCATTTTAGTTTTAACGCAATAATTCTCTAATTCCACAAAGTAGGTAGATAAGTGTCTCAAAAAGTTTATATTCTTTATACTTTAACCTCTTAGGGAAATGTTTTTACAGCAATGATCTATCTCCTTCATTTAAGACTCATTAGTCAATATTTACCTTTTTTATTGGTCTAAATTTATAAATGAGGAATTTAATAAAAATGCGATAACCATAAGATGTGCAACCCCTAATAATATTTCAAAAATGTTAACCGGAAGTGGAAATTTTAATACGAAGTATTGACCCTTGTAGACCCAATATCAAACTTTTTTTTTTACTGGTCTAAAATACTAGTGAGGACATTAATTCTTTAAAAAGAATATCAAAAAATTTAAATATGGGAGTCAAAAAATGTTTAGCCTAAGTATAACACAATTTCTGATCGGGTTTGCTAGTTTATATTATTTGTTTTTGTCAGGAGTCCTTTGCTCTGAGCAAGGACAACACCACAAACCATAGATAAGGGAGTACTATAGAAACGCCACTTCAACGTTAGCAAGTAGAACCACGAAACTAGCGCTCGTGGTGTTTGTTCTTGGAACTAAAGTGAAACCGGGAAATTTGAATGTACTTCAGATAGAAGGTATTATTGAAGATATTTATTTTTAAGCCCCCATTTCAGAAAAATGGGGATTGTAAAAGCTGACAATTTTTATTAGATTGGTGATTGAGATATTACACTTATCACTGAGGAGGGTTCAGGGATATTTTTTTTTTTAACTTACATTTTATAAGGGAGATTTAGATTTAGATTTTTTTTGCTTGCCATATTTGGGCGAAGATATACATTTTAACAACAATAATAGTGTGGTCGAACTTAGAGAAAAGGTATCCTCATTTGCAAGGAGTCAGTGGGAAACCATTGGTGGGTGGAGGGGGATGTCAAAATTCAAACCCTGACCATCCCATCAGCAAACCAGACTAGTTGGTCGGATTTAGGATATTATAAATAAGATTAATAAAATGCTTTTGCTTGTAATTAAAACTCAACTTTGTAGTCAGGCTTAGTGATGGGTTTTTTTTGACGCATTAATTATATTCAATTATTTCAAATCAAAATAGCTCTTGTGTCCATGTTTTTTCATTTTGAAAAAAAAACTATATTTGCAATTATTTGAAAAAACACAATAATAAAAGCTATGCCTCTTAGCTTAAAGTGCCTTTCTACCACTGAGCATTAAAAGAATTATCTGTTAATTTTTCAATAAATAGTGAGCATAATTTGTGCAAGGGCCTAATCCAAAACTATAGGATTATTTCAATTCTAATTGTGGAATGCATCTACCCTATACCAAATTACCTTTTACGTTGGCAGTGTACTGTGGCCATACTACACCACCACCCTCTTAGCTCGCTTGCCTACTCACCCTGTTGTACCGCCTCGGCGCAGCCTAGATACGAGCCTGAAGACGGGCGCCATCGGCCAGCGCGGTTCACTTACACAACAAAAAACTCTATCTGACGTCCTGACTCTACAACCAGTTGTTTCGTCGTCGAGAAGAATGGCAGTGTATAAAGCACGTGCGTGATCTGAGGAACGTGATTGGCTCTCAATAGTGTCTTCTCGTCACCCCCCAATTCCAGACCAAGACTTCATGGCGTCATGAGTCATCATAGTCATTAGCAACTTGTGTTTAAGACTTCATTATTCACATGGTGTCTTAAAATGACTTGTGAAAAATGAATCCGAGCATGTGACTACTCATCGGAAGCTCACTGGTTGAGCATTGGCACAGTAAAAACCAAAGTTTTAGGTTTATTTACCGATCAAGCAGTTTAAAATTGCTCCCCGGGTAGAACAGAACCATCGGACACTTTAAAGAGGAAATATATGGAGTTTTTATTGTAATTACTCACAAAGTCTTAGTTTGAAGGTTTTTATTTGCATATTATGTTATCATTTTATAAATCATATTTAATTTCCCATTTAACAAAAGCTTTACCTATTATGATATTATTATGGTACATTTTCATTATTTTACAAAATTTACACTAGGTGTGTAAGAAGCTTTGAAATGTCAAAGGTCAAATTTCCTTCATTTCAACACCCATAGTAATCTTCACATCTTTGAAGAAAGAAAATACTTTGATATATTATGAACAGATTTTAAATATCTCATTAAATATGACATATTTCAGTAGGAGTGTGCAAAGTTTCAAACATTTTAAAGACGAATCGAATATCAATTAGCTTCAACTTTGATAAAAAATAAATCTTGCTTTGGCACAAAAAAACAATATTTTAGATTTTAATCATTTTGAGATGTTTACTAAATTATATTCATCACACAGAATTTACCATTTTATACAAATAAAACTTTAGATTACTCTGGTCAACAACCATTTTTCAAAAGAAATAAGAACAACCATGTCTTACTAATCGGAGGTAACCGAGACTGAAAATGACCACAAAAAGACTGGATTGGTTATGGTTTTTGAGTTGCAGGAGGTAGTGTAATTTTCTTAAATTTAGTCAATCCTTTAACGCTTGTGCAATTTGTAGGTTAATCTTGGAACGCCGAAAGCGAATAGTTTAAAACTGAGTTTGTTGGGTTTGTACCCCCAGGCTAGAACCACAATAGGCAGGCAGAAATAATTTTGAGGTGCTAGGGATGGCTTTTGAGTTGAGTGGAGAAACCATACGGGACTCAGTACTCAGTCATGTACTTTTAGTTGTATGATGCTATGTGATGTTCATTTACATTTTAATGCTGTGATTTTATCAATTTTTCCCTGAAATGTATCAGTATGGCAAGTAAGTCTTTGAATAAAAGTGACTATTTTTACTACATTTGTGATGAATCTCACTTTATTACACAACCACAACTTAAAAAAAACTTGGTGAGAGACATGGAATTAAGTTAATCTAAGACAGAACTACTTGCTTCTGGATTACAAGAGTGGAATTTGTTATCAGAAGGCACTAAGGTTTCTAAATTCTGAAGTCAACACAAAAATTTTGTGCTTGTCTTTTCTCAGGACCAGGATTTCATATTTTGTAACCACATCCAGGGTCCAACGAGTGCCCTTGATATACTACTAAAAGCTATTGTTTATTCACAACACTATTGAAATTTGTGTGGATATTTGAAGGTGGTAGCTTTGATAAATGAGCTACAACTGGGGAAAACCAAATATAGTTTTTTGTGTGATTGAGACAGCTATGGAAAAAGTGAAGGAATTGCCTGCTCAACAGTCATTAGAACCTGGAAAGAAAAATGTTCAACATAAACAACCAGTATATTTTCTGAATTATTGTAGGAAAATAATTTAACAAACTTGTTTTGTACTTTTTCAAGAAACAAGTAGTTCTTTTTATATGTGAAGATCAAATAATATAACCAAATTCCAAATTGTTTTGTACTAGAGAATAATAGAGATAAAGGTTTGCTCTAGGGCCAATAAAGTATTTTGTGTTTCTTCTAACAAAGCCTAACATTTACAATCATTTTGTAAAAGTAATATTTATATGTGTTGTAGTCTCTTTTCCCCCTTAAGGACTAAGGCAGGCGTACAATATGTACACATAAAATAATTAGGACAAGAAATTTGCAGAGGAGCCGAAAGGACGTCCAAAAAAAAATATATATTATCAGATAATATATGCGATCCTGGTGTCGCCAACCCACTCAGCAATCATGGCGCAAGGCAAAAAAGGGGAACTGACCAACAAAATAGCTAAAGGATAGTTCCAAAATTTGGGGAAGTAAATACTTAGTTTAATGAGAGAAAAAAAATGTCAGCAGCTAGTTAAATGTGAAGTTTTAATTATAAACAAAGGTAAGTCAAGAATTATAAATTAGACAAATATAAATATATATATATATATATTATATAAAAACAAATTTTAGCGGTATTATACAAAGTTTTATTTTGAACTATATTCAACATTATTAGCTATGCAAATGTGATGAGGATTCAAAACATCAAATGGTAAGTTACAGCAATTTAAAGGATTAGGTATATTGTTTTCTTTCTCTTGCACAAGTCTAACAAGATAAGGACCTTAAACTTATTAAATATTATTACAGTCAAAAGAGTTTTTTTGACCATTAAAAGAATCAGCAATACGTAAGATTACAAGGGCTTCAAGTGTTAACAGAGTGAATATAAAAAATATTGCCCAAGTACAAAGAACTCAGTGATTTGAATCCAATCATTGTTATACTAGTCAAAAAGGACTCCGATAATCATACCTTTCAAAATATTATCTAAGTCTAAAAGATATCAAAATTTGACCATATTAAATATTTCACAAGTCTCAGGACTCCCAAAAATAAACGTTCCAAACGTTCTAAAATTTTCTTGAGCCGGAAGGACTCTAAAATGTTAAACATAATAAATATTACAGTGTCAAGTTAAACATCTCAATATTTCCGTCTCTAATATTTCATTCCATTAGGAATATAAAAAGGACTTCATATTTCAAAATATATTTAAATAGTACAAGGGAATATAGAAATTTAACGGATGATATTTAAGCCGAAAGTAAATCTAGGAATATAAATGCCGAAAAGTAATTTAGAGCTTACATTGTTAGGGACACGTAGATGTGTCGTAGTACGATATCCCGCCAAGAGTGGCTTGATCGCCGATATGCCAGCCGTATTTATTTGTTAAACCAGACTCAAAAGAGTGGGGTCGTAGGGGTCACATATAAGGGATGGAAAGACAACAAACAAGAGGGAAGGGGTAACAAAACACGGAACATATGTGTACAGAGCACCTAGTCCTTTCTAGAAGCTACGGCGCGCGCAGCACTGTAGCACCAATGACGTCACACAACATCACTATTCCCGACATCCTTTGCAACAGTCCGGTCAATGTGCCTTCAGCTCTAGTTCCATCAGTTTTGACCCACAAGTGCTCGATAGTTGGTCGTTGCTCAGAGAGAACGCGGCGTACACAATAGAGAATGGGGCACCGGTGAGTATCTTCGGTCACTTCTATGGTTGTGGTGGGTTATTGCTTGGGTTAATCTTGCGTCTAGCGTTATTTAAACGTTGTAGCTTTTATAAACGCTACAGTGTGAATAAAGTAAGTTTGGAGTCTAGGGTGATACTTAAGTCTTTCATATTAGATACCGGAGTCGTCAAATAATGACCCAATAAGATATAGTCAAATGTAATAACACTCTTTCTTTGGAAAAGTTATTTTTACACATGTATTCAAGTTAAGAGGTGGATCATTAACTTAACACCATTCTGTGATGATGTCCAAGGCAGACTGTAAAAAGTTACAATTTATTAGTGAGTCAATTTAACAGTATATTTTTAAGTCATCAGTGAAGAGTACTAGTTTATTAAAACATTGAATTGTTATTGATAACACATTAAATAGTTGATGATCTCTTTTGCCACACAAACTACTCAATTCTGATATATATATATATATATATATATATATATATATATATATATATATATATATATTTATAAAGTTTATTTTCAAAACTATTATAAGACTTTGTTCATTGGATTTTGATTCGACTTTGCGAATATTTTCAAATATTCAATTCGAAATGGAAAAAGTTGCCCTCACACACCCTTATATTTCAACATATAATAATTCTTAAAACAGCTGTAAACATTATTTTAACATTAACAAGTGATTAAATAACCTAAGCATAATTAAAGTGTGTAGGTACTTATTTACACTATGGCATTAGAAACTTGAAAGTTCATCACCGCACCCACAAAAGTATGCCACCTACCCCTATCTTGAGCTAGTTCTATCCTGTCTACTTCATTACAGTGTATCTCTCTCAGGTCCATCCTAATGTTATTCTCCTATCTGAGTCTAGGTATTCCCAATGGTCTCTTACCATTAGGTTTGCCAGTCAAAACTTTGAACCCGGTTCTAGTTGCTTCCATTCGCGCTGCATGTCTTACCCACCGTAATCTGTGAGATTTTATTACCCTAACAATATCTGGTGTCTATCTTATTATTATGTAATCTCCTCTACTCTCCACTATATTCATCTATTTTTTTTTTGTCTGTATATTTTCCTAAACACCTTGTTTACGAACATAATAAGTTTCATTTCATCCTGAAAGGTAAGAGACCATGTTTTACAACCATAAAGAATAACCAGTAGAACTATTGCCTTGAATATTCTGAGTTTTACATTTCTTGACAATAAGCGAGATGCCAACAACTTACTAACCGAATAGTAGTATGCATTTCCTGACTGTTTTATTTTCCCGACTTCAACTCTATGATTGTTATTGTTAGTTAAAATTGTTCCTACATAATTGAACTCATTATATGTATAGACATCTTATTTGCATTCAATTCATAACACACATATTCAATATTTGGTCCTTGATATTCAATCTTGTTGGAACTAATTATGGCGAATTTACAAGTACATTTTGGATTCAGGAGACAAATAATTCAAGCTTTGCTTGGCTTAGCATTCAAAAAAGTGACCTTTGCACACTGAAGGTCACAGTCTATTTTGTATTGTCTACACCGTATCACTGGACATTAACAATGTGTCTTGTTTTTATAACAGATAAGAACTTAGTCCATCTTTTTGATCTTGAAACCATGGATCCATTTTGATCACAAACTAATATTAAGATATTTATTTCATTTTACTTTTAATGCAAAGTACACACCACCTTTATACTATACTAGCATAGACATAGCACTAAAGTGTATTTATTATACAAACTAAATAGACTCATTACAACAAGGTTATGCAAGAAAGTAATTAAATTTGAATTAGTTTTAATACAAACTAGTGATGGGCACAATCGAGTAAAAATAATCGAGTAACTCGATTGTGTTGTGTAATCGGGAGTACTCGATTCTTCCGGGATTACTCGAGTAACTTTACTCGGACCGTGTTATTCTTTTATTTTCTCTTTTCTTACCAGATAAATAAAAATCGACCTTATTGGCTAGATTGTTTACCACGCTATTTCCATTTAAAAGCTATATTCCCTTAGAGTTCATTTTTCATCAACAGTTTTCGCTGCCACGCAAAAATGACCCTTTATGGTTTAAACGTTGCACATGCATTCTCAATACAAATTAATCGCAGATGTAAGGTACACAATCGAAAAGCATGCTACTAGCTAAGCGTATCACATTTCCGATTCTTTTCAAAAGTACTCGATGAAAGTTACTCGATTCTTTTTACTCGGCACCTCGGCAGTCTTATTTTCACAATCGCATTGACGAAACTAGATATTGTCTTTCATAATTATTTTAATTTCTCCTTAGTAAAATATGATTATTTATAAATTGAAACTAATCAGAGTAAGATACAAAACAAAAAAACAATTGTTTTTACTTTTATAAAGGTACAATTATTATCAATTTCTTTAACATGAACGTTTAAAGAAAAGTTTATTTTATTAAAAAGAGTACAAAACAATTTTAATTTGTGAGACATTTCTTAAAACGCATACTTTCATATTAACTGTAGATGTAAACTGAAACATGAAAATAAGGGGGTGGAGGTCACTGTCGACTGTCTACTACAGGAAGAGATTATGGACTTGTTATTAGTATCGAATTCCATTGCAAGACTTCCGAGTAATGTCCAACCGATTGCCACGGATTCGAGTAGATGATTTGCTAAAAATTACTCGAGTAATTTTACTCGATTACTCGATTCTTTTAAAGAGAATCGAGTAATTACTCGATTCTTAGAATTACTCGATTGTGCCCATCACTAATACAAACTCACTTCTGCAAGCAATTTGCAATAATTTAACATATTTAATTAAAGTAAGCACTCCAGAAAACATAATGAATTATGAATAATGTTTTGAAACATTTATACAAGAAATAACTAAATCCTTTTCAAAACAGTAGCTATGTACAAAAAATCCTTTCTTAGAATTTCAAATATATTCCAATATTACACAACACAACATAATGAGTATGGGTAGCTACCACCCCCACATAGCAAGATAAGAGCATCACCTAATGCAGAATAGTCCATGTGATTTGTTACTCGAAATGTTTTAGTGAGGTTTCAAAGCAAAATTTAGCTATTTTAAAATTCCTTTTTTTTTTTTAAATAACCTCTTCAAAATGTTTACTATTAATCCTGTATTAGATCATTGTTTTGTGTTGTTTTTCTTAAAGCTTTTAACAAGTTAAAAAAAATGAGTAAGGGACAATGAATTAGGCCTATATCAACTCATTTGTCAAAAACTAATTTGAATCTATACATTGTTGTCAAAAACTAATCTGTTAATATTACTTACACTAAAGGACAGGACACTTCATATAAAGTGTTCTTTATAGGCCTATGTCCCCAACAAATAATATTTTGAAGCACATAACATTACTCTAGAGTATTAAAATAACCACATGTTACTCGGAAAATAAGCCTTAACACACATTCCCAGAACTTATCAGAGGAAGATAAATGCAAGTTTCCCATAACAAAGGTTTTCAGAGTCCTAATGAGGTTAATTCAAAAGGATGAAACCCCTCAGTTCATTGGCAACATCACTGTATAAAAAAACATAATTTAACTTTCTACACTCACCCATTACACAATTTATTTATGGTACACAAATTTGCATTAGTAGGGCAACTGTGGAAAACAATTTAACTTCATAAACTAATGTGTGTTGTATACAAATACATCTGTGGCTTTGAAACATATTTCCTCAAAAAACATTCTTGATTACACAATGTGGTAGCTAGTAAATAATAACAAAATCAACTATCAATGCTATCAGCAACTAAATCACAAACATTATTTTGTAATGTTATCCATAAATTTAATTAAAGTCAAAGTTGTGAACCAAAATACCAGCCAACAAAACTAAACTAAATACACAAGAATCTTTGGTATAGCTAAACACAGTTTTGCTTTGCACACACGCACCAAGTTTAAGCTCAATATCAATAAAATCAAACAATTTCCTTATACTGTGGGTCATTAGCGAAACATGTAGATTTGGCCCCTACACTTTTGGGTGGGCTCAGCCCTGACATGAAGAGCCAGTACAGCACACTTAAAACACTTATGAATTAAATAAACTGATGAACAGCTGAAAATAATTTTTTTTAATTTATTTCTTATTTATTATCATTATTATAGAAAATGAGGATTTAAAAAGAATGAAAAAAGTTGGCTTTTCAGTGGTCTTTATGTGCCAAATAGCCAAAGCAATGTTTTATTGTTAATGTTGTTGAAAAGTGAAATTTCATTTAATGAATAGTGCTCAAAGAATTGTAAAAAGATTTCAAACTTTGAATATCAAAAAAATTACCCTAAAAATTGAACAAAAACTCTAAATGAATGAACATGACTCAAATACACACTTTACACACAAACTAAAAAAGATTCAATGAAAAGACTAAACTAAACTCTTTCACTCAGATAAACATAAGATTTATCGCAAACTACTCCAAAAACAATAGATACCCCAACCCCTTCCACTACTCCCTCCCAATGCAATTGCAGTGAATCACCTAGAATGTAGATTTTCCAACCAAGAAAGTAAAGACTTTTAAAAGTTAATTTAAAGCCTACATTATCTCCTCATGTTATGTTATGTCATGTTATGTTTGATTAGGCATGCATTTAAAAACATCTTAGATGGTACTAAAATATGTACTTATGTAACATAACTGCTTAAAATTACTCAAAAAATGACTTAAGCAAAGAAAATATCAACTGAAAGTAAAACATGACAAAAAATTACCTATAAAAATTAATTTTCATAACTAGGGGATCATGAGCAAAATTCATGAGTACAGTTGTTGGCATTTTTAATTGAAATATTTAGACTGGTAACAAATGTTATTACATTTTATTGAATGAGATTCTTAAGTATAAAAGGCTAAGTTATGGAGTTTTTTTAGATGGCTCACTGTACTGTGGACAATTAGAATCAGTAGGCCTACTTTCTATTTACCTAGGAGTACTTAGCCGTTTTGAGTTACTTTACCCTTGCCGCTTTTTTAACTATATCATTGCTATCATCCCCTACATTAATTTTACCACATAGTATTTTATTTATGGTTTTGCAATATGTGTGCACAAATAATCTAATGACCAAATCAACAACATATTTACATAAATCATGGTCCATACACTTAAAAACATTAACTTCAATTTCTGACGAAATTAAAGTAGCTAAAGTTTCTTTGACATTTGTCAAATGGCACATAGAGGGTAAATGTGTAAAAACTACCTTGGAGGCCACAACACATGTTCTACTGAATAATGTGCTAGGGTATCTCAAGGCAGTTGGTGTGTAAGCCCTTGCTCTAATAACATCATCATTTGGAATAGGTCCAGTACTGAACAAACAATCACGATAAGTTTTACAATCCTTCACTTTCCTCATAACTTTCCGAGCAACGTATCCATTTATGTAAACTTTGGTGCAGTCGAGATAGAATTGCTTTGCAATGTTTCTTCTTGTAATGCTTGTAAATTTGACCAAAAGCTCATATTAGATGTAGTGCTTGAATCTGGTACATTAGAAGTGATAAAATCTGAAAGTGTGTCTAATGATCCCACTGTGTCATCTTTAAGGCAGTTAGACCCTACAGAATGTGGTGATGTGAAATTGTTTATAACCAAAGTTTGAATGACGGCACAAATTCAGCACATGTAGGGTTGACATTTCTAACGCCATGACTGCGTATGCAAGAAAAGAAGTTTTCAATAGGATCCTGGTTTAAGGCTCTAGGGGACATAAATTTAAAACCATTTTTTTGAAGTGTGGTCCAAACACACTTTAAACCACGGAGTGTCTTTACCCAATTTTTGACAGAGGCAGGAATTGACTTCTTGCCATTACTGTCAATATAACTGAATGAATTTAAAACGGTAATAGCTTCTTCCAAAAATCCAAATGTGGAGAAGTACCTGACACAGCACAGCGTAGCATCTTCCCATTTGAGCATGGATGCTATTACCATTCACACTGTCGAAGAGCTTATCCATGAACAGCAAAAGGTCAGCGGTATTAGCAGCCTCCTTATCCAAGTGACAGTCATCTCTGCCTGTACACAAACAATAAAAACAACACCAATTAGAAGCAATTGTATACAAACCTAACCTCCAACCAGCTAGCTCAGTAAATAGTGTGTAATTTAAATACTGTAACATAACTAAAATATGTTTGTAGCTAGTAAGTTAACCATAGGCTAAGTCAAATTTAGTTTGATCTCTTTTCCTTACATAATTGCCTATATGTCACTAAGTTATAATTCAATCATAGAACAACAAATGGTGACACAGGCAAAGAGTATTAATTAATTTTAGAACATAGCTTACCCCAATTGGCTAGCATTCTCATCATGGAAGAAACTCTGTGACTAAACACCTGTGCACAAGTGCTAACTTTCATTTTGTTTATTTGATCACGTCTAATATGCTCATTTGTGAACTTTGGGCATGTTCTGATGTCTTCATCCTGATTGTTATCCATATCAAAAAATTGTTCTAAGTGGTTCCATGAAGCTGTTTGAATGCCAGTCTTCCATTGGAATTCCAAATCTTTGGTTAAAAAATTGTTACGTATACCTTTTAGAAGATGAGGAGATCGAAGAGAGGTATAATTTCAATATTTCCTATTATAAATCCAAAGTATGTGTCCTCAACACCTTTTCTAAGACAGTTTTGATGTGTTTCTTCTTTCAAACATTTAATTGCAGCCTCATTTGTTGAAGCTTGATCACAAACTGTGGCGATAATTTTCAGGCCTGTTGAAGAAACTGAAGAGATCACTTCTTTTACACATGTAGCCAGCTCTGTTGTTTTAGCTGTACTTTCGTTAAAATAGAACGCCACTGGTTGTTTCCACCTTGTCCCTAGTCCACGGAGCATGAAAACTAGGGCATGATCAGCAAATCTTAAGTGTCTGTTTCCATTGCCAAAATATTCATATCCTTCAATAATGTATATATGTTCATTATATTGAATATTTGCCTGCAATTTATTTCATCAAACATCAATATACAAAACTTGTCCCTCTCTTTCAGGTCAGACACAACAGATTTCAGATGATTAATTATAGAAGAATTAACACCTGGGTGGAAAGGAATTTTGCCAAGCATTCTCATAAGTGTTCTCCTGGATGGGAATGCAAAAAATTTTGAAAGTAGTTATTTTGAAGCCTTTAGCACTCTGTTTCAAAAGTGAAAGAGCTAAAATTTTATCTTAATGTGTGAATCGTCTACCTCTAGGCTTTAGTTTTTGGTTAGTAATTTGACTACAGATGAAATTATAGGTGGTTTTGTCTACTCTTTCAGTTACATTTTGGAAATAATCAGTGTTATTAAACTTTTTTGCTAATTTCAGGCGTGATTTGAAACATTTTACTCGCTTCTTCATCAACTGAGTTTGCTTCTGAAACTTTGTTGCTTCAAAGTACATGGAGCTTGCGGTACAGTAGCTTGCGGTGTAAGCTCATGCTTCCTCATCACACCTATCTTCTTTAACAGTCCCCTGTCCCTTTCCTGAACACCCTGTAACAAAAAAAATTATATTCTATCAAACACATGCAATAAAAGAGAATTTTTTCCCCCAAACATTTGCTACATAATATATCGGAGCGAACAACCAAACCTTATTTTTAGTACAAAGGCTTTTAGTGCCAGTTAGGGCTATCGACAATTACTATATAGGCCTACCCACAACAGTGGTCGAGTGGTATAATCTGTAAACTTTGGATTAGCTTTGGCACTGATGGCCAGGGCTGACGACAGAGTGAGACAGCTGTACCGAACCCAGAGATAGAGGATGCCCCGTCCTTAGGCTTTTTTTTTATAAACTTTAATAATGTAATTGAAAGAATGACAACTTAAATATTTTGGTAGATATATGTCGCTTAGTGCCAAAAGTGACCAAAAACTAAAAATGTTGTCAGATTTCTCAGCTTTACTGTATTCTAAATATTATAAGGAAAATGACTAAAAAGTACAAACTAAAAATGTTGTCCAATTTGAGTGTTTTAAGATTATAGAAAGTGTCATTTACCAGTTTGAATACTAATCAACTATTAGTAAGTTAGTCAACTACGAGTTGTATCAGTCTTTATCATAAATAATACAACTGTAATATTAAACAGGTTTTACTTCTTTTTTAATTGATTAAAAAACTTATTTAATGATACTTGTTTTTGTTTAACTCAATATTATATTGTGGACTAGACACAATTATATCTTTATCTTGTTTTAAGAAATCTTGAAGGTTTGCAAAAAAAAAACTATCTCACACAGGAATAGATCAAAATTAAATGGAAATCCTGCCGCTGGTACTGCCATCTTCCACGACTGTGCATCAGATGACATCATAAGTATAAACAACCTAATTATCATTATTAGCACCAAGTCTTACTACCCGTTCGGGTTATATGCACTTACGCTAATGTGTAATGGTAGGGTGATTGTGAGACGAAATGGAGGACCTACAGTTTAACGTGGAATCCGAACCACGGTGGAGGCCTGACATTCCTCACATTCACAAGTTGTGATTAATACACGTCTTGTCAGAGGTGAAGGAAGGGTTTGGCTATCAGATAAATCTGTGCCGGGACTGAGGATTGAACCCTAGACCCCCAGCACTGAACCCTAATTAACTCGAGCATAACACCTATAAATAAATGGTACGGCACACCGCACAGACTTTCTCTCTCTTTCTATAAACTCGTAAGATTTCTGAACGGAATAATGTACATTGTATCATCACCACTCCACATAAGAACAGGCATAAAATAATATACAATGATATAGAATCAATGAGAAAAGAGGCGCATCTTTGTCCACCTAAGAACATTTCAAACAGTTTAATGTCTTCCACAAGGGTCAACACTTCGTATTAAAATTTCGATTTCTGGTTAAAATTTTAACATTTTAAAAGATGTTGCAGATCTTCAAGTCATCGCATTGATATTTAATTATTCATTTATACATTTTGACCAATAAAAAATGTAAATATTGACTATTGAGTCTAAAATGGAGATAGATCATTGCTATGCAAACATTTCTCCTAAGAGATTTAAGGAAAAATAACATACTTTTTTTAGATACTTACTTATATTTAATTACTCTATGGCATTGGAGTATTATTGCGTTAAGACTTAAGTAGTATATGTTTACAACTAAAGCTCACAAAATTGTATTAATATATTTGCAAATATCTCAGAAACTGCTGTTTTTATAAAAATATATGTCAAATAAAAGTTTTTTATTTCTAATAGTCCTACAATTTTGCAATGATAAGTTGTTTAGTTTCTCCAATAGTTGTGGAGATACGGAAATTAACGCTTCTGTAATGTACCCTAAAAATCATTTTCATAGGAAAATGAAAATAGCCAGTTTATTTATAATCTTAATCAACGCCTAGATACGAATTTTAATCAAAATCGTTTAAGCAGATTTTGAGAAAACCAAATTTTTCTCTTTTCGTCCTTCAGTAAACTACCCTTAATTTTAAGTTTTTATAGACACACAGACAGACGGCATTGCAAAGACTATTTTTTAGGGTTCGGGGGGTCATGAGACGTCGACATCCATCAACATTTCAGGTTAGTTTTTTTTTTACGGTCGCAATACTTAAACTTTAATGTCCAAAAAGTTAAAAAAAATTCATATAATTGCGTATATATTGAAAGTTATTGATTTTATAAAAATATGTTTCGGATAAAATATCTGTATTATAAATATATATACATATTTGTAATGCTAAGTAATTTCATATCTCAAATAGTTTCGGAGCTATTTAAAGAAATGTTAATTTACGCATCAGACCGGAGCCCTTAAAGCCATTTTGCCGAAAAATTGAGGGTAGCCATTTTGTTTGGAATATTTATTAATGTTTATAAATGAAATTTAATCAAAATCGTTAGAGCCGATTTTGAGAAAATCGACTTTTTCTCTTTTTGCCCTTCAGTAAACTACCCTTAATTTTAAGTTTTAATAGACACACAGACAGACGGCATTGCAAAGACTATTTTTAAGGGTTCGGGGGGTCATGAGACGTCGACATCCATCAACATTTCAGGTTAGTTTTTCTTACGGTCGCAATACTTAAGCTTTAATGCCCAAAAAGTTAAAAATATATATATAATTGCGTATATATTGAAAGTTATTGATTTTATAAAAATATGTTTCGAATAAAATATTGTATTATAAATATATATACATATTTGTAATGCTAAGTAATTTCATATCTCAAATAGTTTCGGAGCTATTATAAAAAATGTTAATTTACGCATCAGACCGGAGCCCTTAAAACGATTTTGCCGAAATATTGAGGGTAGCCATTTTGTTTGGAATATTTATTTATGTTCATAAATGAAATTTAATCAAAATCGTTAGAGCCGATTTTGAGAAAATCGACTTTTTCTCTTTTTGCCCTTCAGTAAACTACCCTTAATTTTAAGTTTTAATAGACACACAGACAGACGGCATTGCAAAGACTATTTTTAAGGGTTCGGGGGGTCATGAGACGTCGACATCCATCAACATTTCAGGTTAGTTTTTCTTACGGTCGCAATACTTAAGCTTTAATGCCCAAAAAGTTAAAAATATATATATAATTGCGTATATATTGAAAGTTATTGATTTTATAAAAATATGTTTCGAATAAAATATTTGTATTATAAATATATATACATATTTGTAATGCAAAGTAATTTCATATCTCAAATAGTTTCGGAGCTATTATAAAAAATGTTAATTTATGCATCAGACCGGAGCCCTTAAAACGATTTTGCCGAAATATTGAGAGTAGCCATTTTGTTTGGAATATTTATTTATGTTCATAAATGAAATTTAATCAAAATCGTTAGAGCCGATTTTGAGAAAATCGACTTTTTCTCTTTTTGCCCTTCAGTAAACTACCCTTAATTTTAGGGGTAGATATCCAATTCCAAAAACCCCTCGGGGCAACCCTATGAAAACCCTAGATATCAAGTTTCAGCTCTATAGGTAAAATAGTTTAGGCTCTAGTTGGAGGTACAGACAGACAGACAGACAGACAGACAGACAGACAGACGGAAATTCAAAAACCACTTTTTCGGATTCAGGAAGTCATGAAACGTCAAAATTCATCAAAATCTCGAGTTCGAATTTTTTGACGATCACAATACTTTCTCTACCTGTAAGATAGAGAGAAAGTAAAAAGGGGTTCAAATATATAATATAATAACCAAGAGTTGACGATAGGAGTGAGTAGTATGAGGTAATAAAAAAATATATGTGATACACCAAGTGTACCAAGACACGAAACCCACCCTGATTGCGGGAAGAACCCAACGGCCAGCCTCAAAAAATAATCTCTCAATCAATTTCTTATAATATCGAAAATCACCCCAAAATACAAATTGGGGAGTCCTAAACCTAAGGGTAATGATTAAATATAAATTAATTAATAAAATTTAACTGTCCAAGAAATTGTTTATTAAGATAAATAAAACTAAGAATTTAATATAAGAAGAGTCAATTATCAGATAAGTCCAAAACATTAACAATTTTTCTTTTTTTTTTTGTACACCATAAGACAACATCTAATCACGATAGGGAGAGTTTGACAACCAATATTTATAATTTACAGTAAACAGTCTATGATTAAATAAATAAAAAAAAAACTATCAAGACCCTAACGTAAATAAGCAATATTTACTTCCTACAACTGATTTTAAAAGGTTCTCATCATCTTTCCTCAGCTTGCCATAATTCACAAAAATTGACTTGTATATGACATCTAAACCTCAAACTTTTTTTTTTGTGACCCCATACTAATTAAGTTAAACAGGACAACCATGTCATGAAAACAAATACTACAAAACTTTGTGCCTAGGGATGGGTTGTGAAATCACAACCTGCTCCTTTGTCACTGCTCCTCTGACGTCACATTCACAGCCTGTTCCTGACAGACAAAAGGAGCTGTTCCTTTATGTCACAGGTCAGTTTGAAACATTGATCTCTATAATATAACTGGATGGACATACACATGCACATTCCAAGGACAAAAGCGTGACGCTCAAGTGGAGGGAGGGGGGGGGAAGATTTAACGGTTTCTTTAAATGTTCTTATGTGAAAACATGTCTCTGATGAATAAAAGTGTTATTGTTTGAAAATAGTGAAGTTATTATACCACACTTTCCTGAAGAAACATTTACATTAAAGGATATACAATCCAGTTTTACAGATAATACTCTACAAATACGAATAAAACCTTAGATATTTCAATTTTTATGTAGTTATCATCTATGTTGTTTACAGTCTGCCACGACAACACTTATATTTAAAGTTGGTTATTAGCTTGTATATTGGTTTCAGAAACCATATCATATTGAAAGTTCGGTAAATATAATGAACAAGGTATCTTAAAACTTGATTATATATGTTTGAATGACAAACTTTGAATAGTTGCCATGCATTCAAACTATCACTTATATTATAGGCTTGTGGAAAGTATTATCATATCTTTCAGAAACCATATTATGTTGAAATTTCGATAACTATAATGAAACAAGTTAGCTAAAAACTGTATTACATTTGTTTGAATGACACACTTTGTGTAGAAGTCTTACGTTCAAATGATAATTTAGGTTATTGGCTTGTAGGAAGTACAGTATCTACTAAACCCTGATTTTAGTAATATTCCAATCTGTAAGGCTTTATTTCGTACCAGAATACTATCATATATATAATATTTTGGTAGGATGAACGGCAATTTAGAACAAAAGTAGAAATTTCCTTCTGGAAGGTCTTTTATCCTAACTAAACACAACTATAGGGTAGGATTATGGTACGAGATAAAGCCTTAAAAGTAAGCTTCCTTCAAAAATCATCGTACATATTAGGCTACATCAACTTATTTAAAGAAAAAACTAACCAGTTTTGAACTTTTATATGCTCTTCAAAGCTTTAACTAAAATATTTATTTAATTTAACCATTCTCACATTGATGTATCTCATATATTCAGTCAAATTAATGAATGATGTCAAAATGCCACATTGACTTGTATGGGTGAAAGAGAGAAAGAAATACCCGAAAATTTCTTTCTCTCTTACCCAATGGTATGCAGACGACAGCTCGAAAATTTCAGCCACAGATGTCCATCCAGTTATAGTATAGAGATCAATGGTTTGAAACGTTAAACCAATTACTGTATTCCCATTTGTTTTCTCCGAGCTTCTACTGTTTTCTCTCATTCGAGACTGCGTCGTTACAATATTGTACGGTAGATGGCAGCACAAAACAGCTACGTATTAGAAGTGTTTATCAACGCTTGGCATTGTTCCTCGTCTCTCTACTTTCTTTCACAGGCAGCGCTGGAACAGGTCCAAAGGAACCTTGCTCCTCGTCTCTGTCACAGGCTGCGCTGTAACAGGTACGGCGTAACCTTGCTCCTAGTCTTTCTGTCACATGCAGCGCTGGAACAGGTCCAAATCGTCTCTGTCACAGGCTGCGCTGTAACAGGTCCGGAGCAACCTTGTTCCTTTATGCTCCGGAGATATTTTGGAGCAGTCGTACAGTAGAAAGGAAGTGGATACGTTGTGTTATTGTCACAGCGCTGAGATCAGGTCCAGCGCAACCTTACTTATCTATTATAGGCCTAGTTTAGAGTTGGTTTGGGGAGTCACAAATGAGTTTTTAGGAGGAAAGCTCTCGTAGTAAAAAACACTATTTCCACAATACAAGTACAGTATGTAATGTATTCGCACAATAAATTGTTACGTTAATGTTAAACATTGAAAGGGCCCACTTGGTGATCAAATGATTCAAGGCAAGGTTCAGCAATCTACGGCCCACTGACTGGTTTTATTTAGCCCACAAAATATTTAGAAAACAATTGTGTTCAATAGAATTAATAACTAATTACTACATGAAAAATGTAAAGTTGAACTTTTTTTTCGAATAGGTCCAACAATTATTATTTTTAAACACATATGGCCCACGATATCAAAAAGGTTGCAGACCCCTAGTCTCTGGCGGTACTCTTGCAATAGACTGAACTGCCGATATAGGGAGATTGGGGTTCAATCTTGGTTGGTTGCAATGGGGTGTGTTTTACGTAAATGTTTTCCACTCTCATTTCACACAAATGTGGGTGCACTTCCTCTAAAATCAGCCATCCCCATCCCTAACAAACTAGCGCAATTAGTGCATATGGCTATAAGCCGAACGTGCAGTAGACACGATGCTTAAAAAAAATTAGGATGGGAGTAGTTTTGTATATAGGAACTGTGACAAAAAGGAGCAGGTAAAATGAACAGGTCCAGAGGTGGAGCAGGAGCAGTTTTTCCCATCCCTATTTGAACCTGACCTAATGCTAATAAAGAAAAAGCAATAGTCATAATATAAACAACAGTTCAATAGCCAAGATTAATATTTAAATTCTGTACAAGCAACGCATTACTAGCGCTATCAAAAATAAATTCTAATTCCCTAACTACTATCTTAGTAGGTTAATCTCAGGTTTACCAAAAAGACATGGCCAACTAAACATACCTAACGTTATCAAGGCCCAAGACTTGATAATTGTAAAGGTAAACAAATTTTTATGGCTACTCAAAAATTTGTAGATAAAAAAAATATATCAGTCAAAACAAATATTATCCTTATACAGTGTAAATAACAATCCAAAGCCTTCGCTTCTTCCTACACAATCTAACTCACGCCCATAATTGGACATTTTAGATATAAAAGATTACGCTAAATACAAACTAACATTAGCCGAAATTGAATTTTGGAAGAACAATACATTATTATGCCGAAAGAGAATTTGTGCTTACATTATGTCCAAGATGCCTGAAGCCTTAGCCGCGCTTTACTACCTCCAAAAGAGCATGTCCAAGAGTGAACTCCATCCAGACTCCAGACTCATAATGCATGCTCTAATGCACCCTGAAGGGGTGCACAAGAGCAAATTCCAACACGTACCGACCAATTGGTCACACCGTGTGGTTTTCGGGAAATTCTCAGACGGATTGTCGCATTTCGCGAAGTTAACTGAAACAAACAAAAAGCATATTATTAATTAATATTATTAGGGAAAAAGAAAAATTTTTGGGAACCGACTAAGAGGTTTTTAGAGTTACGTGCGGAGACACTACTCTATGGGGGGCTGTGTGAGAGCCTCCCAAACCACGTTTGTCACTTCTCGCTTATCCGAGCAGGGCTTTGGGACGTCGGTGGCACCCCCCAGGGTCGATGACGTAATTCCCAAGCCCCTGGATAAGAGGATTGGTGGCACTGGAGAGTCTGGCGTAGAAGGACTGCGCCAGCTTCCGGAAGTGGTCCTCGATGGTAGGCATATCCAGGTCTCGGTGCAGAGTCACATTCCGAACGTACCAAGGTGCGTCCACAATGATCCTCAGACACCTACTCTGGAATGCTTGCATCCTCCTCATATACGTGTCCGCCAGGTGGCCCCAAGCGGGACACGCATAGTCGAGGATCGGTCTGAGCAGCTGCTTGTACAGTGTCAGACCGTTCCTTGTGGACAGGGCGCTACGCCTGTTAAGCAGTGGGCCTAGGATTCCCAGCCTTTGCTTCGCCTTGGTCAATCTCTCGGTGCAGTGAAGTCGCCAGGTCAGCTTGGTGTCCAGCGTAAGTCCCAAGTATTTAGCACTGTCCGCCCATCTGATCTGTTCTCCGAACAGCCGGAGTGGGGCCGGCCTGTAGAACTTTCTTTTCCATGTGAAGAGCACTGCTGTACTCTTCTCCACGTTAATACTCGTTTTCCAGGTAGTCAGCCACCCCTCCAACTGCGTCAGGTGCGTCTGGAGTCGCCTCTCCACCAGCTGCCCTCGCCACGACTCCGCTACTAGAGCCGTGTCGTCCGCATACAGTGCTAACTTGGTGTCTGGGGATTTCGGAATGTCGTTCACATACAGACTGAAGAGCACCGGGCCCACGAGGGAACCCTGCGGCACTCCAGCCCGGATGCTTCTGACCTGGGATGTAGCGTTCCCAAAGGTAGTGGAGAAGGTCCGGTTGGATAGATAGATAACTAGGTAGAAGGGAAGGTTCAAGGAGAGGAGTTTGAAAAGGAGACCTTCGTGCCAAACACGGTCGAAGGCCTTTGCCACGTCGAGAAAGACAGCACCAGTCATCCTGTTGATGTTGAAGTTCCTCGTGACCTGCTCCACGAGCCGAACAAGTTGATGAGACGTAGCGTGTCCCGCCTGAAAGCCGAACTGCTCGTCCACCATGATGCCCGCCTCGCGAACATGTCGGGTCAGTCTAGTCAGTAGAAGTCTCTCGAACAACTTGCCCAAACAGTCGAGCAAGCTGATCGGTCGGTAAGACCAAGTTAGGGCCGGGTCATTACCCGGTTTATGGAAGCAGAGGACGTTGGCGTTCTTCCAGAGCTCGGGGAAGTGACTCAGGAGCAGGACGGCGTTGAATAACTCCACGAGGAAGTTAATCGCCTCCAAGGGCAGCTTTCTGAGGACCACGTTATTGATGCCGTCGCGTCCGGGGGCCTTGTTTAATCTTAGAGCGGCTAACGCCCGCGACATTTCTGCCGCCTCCGTGGGTTCAGGTTCATCCAAGGGTCTGTACGAGAACGCTGCGATGACCTGAGCCACGTGCCCAATGTGCACCGGGTCTGACGGGTCATCAGTCGGTACAAATTGCGCCTCTAAGTGATCTGCGAGAGCATCGGCCTTCTCCTGGTCGGAGTTGGCCACCCCGTTGCGACCTACAATAGGCGGCCTTGGTGCGGGAACCCGCATCAAGTTCCTCATTATGCGCCACAGGGACCTGTCCTGTACGCAAAAGCTCTCAATCTTGTCCTCCCAGACACTGTTCCGGTATTCTTTGACCATCTCGCGAACCGCATGTACTTTGCGGCTCCAGTTGGCCTTGTCTACCGAATCCCTCGAGGTTTACCAAGCCTTCCTCAGCCGATTCTTCTCCCGGACGTGCCTGAGGATAGAATCGGGCAAAGAAGCCTGTGGCGCCCTCTTAGGACGGTGCCTCGGCGTCGAAGCTTCGAGCGACACCTTGATGGCGGAAGTTATGAACTCCGCACCGCGATCCATTTCTGCTGCTGTTCGAAAAGTAGGAGTGGGTCCCAACCTCTCTCTCAACACATTCGTGAACATGTCCCAGTCAGTGCGCTTAAGGTCAGGTTTTTCGGGGGGTCTATGAAGGACACCGCGCGTCCCAAGTTCACAAGAACGGGGTTGTGATCCGAGTCTAGCTCAGCTAGAGACTTCAACACCAACCGCCTTCTGATCCCTCTGGAGACAATGAAGTCGAGGACGTCCGGGAAGCCGATGGGATTGAGAGGGAAGTGGGTAGGGGTCAGAGGACCGGAAGCCACCAAGCCGTGTAGATCTATGACGTCGCGGAGCAATCCGCCGCGAGCGCAAATAATCCTAGAGCCCCATGAAGGGTGCTTAGCGTTGAAGTCACCACCGATTAAAACAGGCGTGGTACCTCGAAGCAGCACCCCCATGTCAGCCCTCGTGGCCTGGTTGAACCGGCGATAGGGAGGGAAGTAGATGGAGATAAGACGCACTGGGCCGGTAGAGGTCACCAGTTGGATAGCCGTTGCTTCCATGTGTTGGAGGGAAGGAGGAGAGACGACGTGATGGTCAAGGCCCCTTCGGACCAGGACTGCCGTCCCATCCCTTCCCACATCCCCCGCTCGGTCACTCCGATGGCAGATGAACTCCGCCAACGAGAACCTCACTGCGGAGCGCAAGTGAGTTTCTCCCAACAGCATTACGTCGACGCGATGCTTTGCCAGGAAACTTTCCAGCTCAGCTTTCTTCCTCGCGACTCCGTTGGCGTTCCAGAGTGCGACCGTGAGCTCCTTCAGCACTGGGGGTCCTCTATTCGGGTGCGCTGCCATGGGAGACCAGGTAGAGGATGATATGCTTCATGACCAGGTGGCCACGGTTTCTCCTCGGAGACTCCTGGACCTTCCTCAAGAGACTCGATGAAAAGTCCCAAGGATCCAGTCCCGGAATCTCCTTGAGAAGCTCAATACAAATTTTGAGCTTTGTAGCATCATCCTCAGGGGTAGGGTTGGGTGTGGGGGTGGTAAGGTTGACAGGGGTTGGAGTGGGGAGTGGTAGGAAGGGGTTGGAAGGATGTAGGGGCTTGGGAAGGGGGGTGCGGGGTGCGGGGGTGGGTCGAGAAGGGATTGGGAGAGGAGCGGTCTTTTACGGGTCCTCGACCGAAAGGGATGAACCGGATGCAACCGGTTCAGGTAGAGTGGCTTTGGCAGGTGCCTCGGCCTGGGATGGAGGGGTTGGTCTCCCTGACAGCGCACTGGCGAAAGATTGCACCAGTGGCTTTGGTTTTGGAGCTGGAGTCATGGTCACCTTCCGTTCCGCAACGTGCCCCGAGGGCTTCTGGCCTTCGCTCAAGCCATTCGTCCTCCCTTCTTGAGTCTTGGAGGCTCGTACTGTCCCTGCCGCCCGCAAGGACTTGTATGTGGGACACCCACGCCTCGCCGAGGGTGAGCTCCTGAGCAGTGCAGGCACTTCGGAGGAGATCGTCTCTCCTCCGGGCACCCGTCCCTCTCGTGGTCACCACCACAGAACCCACACCTAGGGTTAGCGCGGCAATCCCTCCGCACATGCCCAAACCGGAAGCAGTTCTTGCACTGCACCGGGCCTCCGGGAGACTTGTACTTCTCCACCTTGACGCGGAGCCCGCACAGGACTGATATGGAGTACAGCCTTGCGGTTTGCTCCCCGGGAGTCAGAGAGACAACGAAGTTCGGCAACCGTTGCCTTTCTCCGGTTCTTTGGTCCCGTTTCCACTGGGAGAGCATCTGGGATACAGATTTCACGGGGAAACCCATCTCCGCCAGCTCTTCCTGGATGTCGTCAGGGCTTGTCCAAGTCAGGAGTCCCTTCACCACGACCCTGACCAGTCGCTCCCGTCCCAGCTCGTAGGACCAATGCTGGATCCCCAAGCTCGGAAATAACTTCTGGAGGGCGCGGTAATCTTCCTCCGACCCGCACTGGAGGCGCACTCGATCCCCCGGCTGCCTGACTGCCTCCACAGGCTCTCGAACCTTGGTTCGAATGGCCCTCGCCACCTTGGAGTAGTCCTCCACATCACACAAGATGATGGGAGGGATCTTCCCCTTGGCTTTGGGAGCCGGCCCAGAACCACTAGTACCAGGCTGAGGCGAGGCACGGCTTGCGTTCTTACCCTTAGGTTTCCGCCGCTTCTCACCTTTGGTCAGCGCTGGCTCACCCTGGCCCGGACCACCTCCGTCTTCGCTCTCATCACCAGAGCTACCGCCTAAATGGTTAGGGTTGCCCCCCGGTAGCTTCCTGGTGTTGCCGGCCTTACCCCTTCGGCGGGGTCTTACGGTCTGAAACCCTTCAGACTCATCATCCGACCCCTGGCTCGACTCGCCTCGCATCAATGGGAGGTCTGATCCTGAAGATAGTCCCTCCACGTCCACGGACTCGCTCGAGCTGTCAACACGCGGGAAGCGTGTGACCCGGTCTTCAGAATCTGAAGAGAACTCAGCCGGGCGTTTTTTACCTGCCGACACCCCTTAGCGGGAGGTGTCGGAGTTGACGCGGGCTTGTGAGGCCCTAGCGTTAACGCGTGCGTCAGCGCCGCTTGCCGCGGTCTTTACCGGTGACAGATGGCTTGGCTCCCTCTGGTCAGGGCTTCCGTTGGCACCGTTAGGTTTACACCCATCGTGCTGGCGGGAGCTTTCGCCGTTCATCCCGGTTTGCGGGCTGGTGGCCCTGAAAAGGGTCTCCAGTACTTCTTGGCTGCCAGCGGCACGCTCACCTCCTGTAGCCGGAGGGGCCCCGCTGGGCACGCCCGCATCGGCATTGCTGCCGACGCTTTGCTGGGGGCCGGCGCTGGTCAACGGGCCTAGACCCGAGGACGCATCGCCGGATGCCCCGGTGGTTTCACCAGTGGCACGCAGCCCTCCTGAAGTCGGAGGGGCCCCTCTGGCTTCCCCTTGGCCATCTGCGCCCACCTCACCGGTACTTGGTGAGGTCACGCTGGCCGACTTGTTGGCCCTAGAAAGGGCCGAATCGTCACCAAGCGGTGACTCTCACTGGGCTCGGTTAGCGGCACGCTCACCTCCGGTAGTTGGAGGGGCCCCGCTGCCTGCACCCGGTGGGCTGGTAATGCCAGCCGTGTTGGCCCTAGAAAGGGCCGATGCCTTGTTAGCCCTAGAAAGGGTCGATTCGTCCCCCGAGGGAGACTCTTACTTGCCTTGGCCAGCGGCACGCACGACTCTGGGAGTTGGAGCGACCCCGCCGGCTTCGGCCTCGCCTGCCAGCTTGTTGCCCCTCGAGAGGGCAGCTACCGCTAAAGCCTCGGCCTTCGGGCTCGTGGCGGACCACTTGCCACCCGGCGTTAGCTCCTTCCTGACCGGAGGGGCCTTCAGTCCCCGCGAACGGAAACCTTCGACTCCCCCTGCCTGGATAGGCAGCACATACCTGCTACTGGCGGTGGTTCCCCCGACGCTCGCCGCCAGCTTCCTCCGACTCGGGGCCGGTCGCTTCCCGGGCCCGGGACTCTTCTTCACCTCATCCGGCGGTCTTCTCCCGAACCCAACGCCGACTCCTTTCTTCACCTTCGCAGAGGGCTCCATCGCAGACGTTGAAACAGAAAACCGCTACAGACGCTCGAACAGGCCAGGAACACGTAAGGGAGGCAGGACGATACCTTGCACTCCCATTTCGTGAACTCCATTTAGTATAACCAGTCTTATATACGATTCAGCACAACTCACAGAACGTAGACCGATGGGAGCACAAGCGAAGGGGGGGTAATGCAAAGAAATTAAACAAGGGGAGGGGATCCACATGCACCGAAGCACCGACACTTTTCAGGAACATTTTTTTGTTGAAGTTTTGGGGCGAGAGTCATCTCTTCTCTTCTTAAGCTCTTTGCTTGAGCACACGCTTTGACGCTAAGTCCAGCCATTTTAGTTGTTCATGCTTTGTTGTTGAGTTCGGAGTGACATAGCCGCTCGCTGGTCCGTGCTCCTAGCATCGGTTAAAAGGGGTAAGTTGATGTTTTGGGGTTTTTGGTAGATCTTCACTTGTAGCTAATGCTACAGCACAAAATTCTGACACCTTACCCCTAAACCACCAGGTCACCATAACAACCTAATTTGTATTTAAGATCATTTTATTATTATAAGACATAACTTGCATTCAAACCTTTGATAATTTAAGGTAGGGGCCTATATATTATTATGCCTCTTACTCAACCTATCAAACCTTACCTTTCATGCGCAAAAAATTTAAAATTTCCAATAATATTAAATACACAATTATTATATCATTTCAACAGGAAATGTCATAATCAGATCGTGGATCAATATTACAATGCAAGTAAACACAAAAGCTAGTCAATATTTACGTTTCTACGTTTATCTTGTGATTTTAGTTTTAATTTTATCATTATTCAAAATTACTATCACACTCTATAAAACAAGGTAGGCCCTAGTTAAATTATATTTGCCATTAATAAATAATAATAATAATATAATATAATAAATATATATTGTAAACAAAGAAAGAACACATTTTTATATCGGTGTAACAAAAGGTACTATACCCATAAAACAATTAAAAATTTGAAAATACAACTAAAAGTGAGGGCCTGCTAAAATGTTGGCCGAGATTTATATCATTTTGAATTAGACATTGTAGCCTATATTGTTTAGGTATTTTTTCATCTCTGATGCAATATTTTGTCTGTACTATTCATACAGGCCTAACTTAGTCCTAGTATATATTTACCAGGTTTTTTATTGGTAGGTGTTTGTGGTAAAGCTGTGTCAATAGATGGTAGGCCTGGGTTAGTATCATCATTATTACTTAGGAGACAATAAAATATAGTTATGTGAGAAAGGAAACATTAAATATAAGATAAACTCAACTGTGTTACAAGTAGCTAAGGTAGGCCTACCTACTTAACTTAATAAAGAAAAAAAGTATTGTGAATAAACATTTTATGAATTAATTTTACTTAATTAGGTGTTTTTAAACACAAAGACTAATATAGGTATTTAAATTTTAAACGCTGACTTGCATTAAGCTAAGTCATTTTTTATGTTAGCCCGTACCAACGTGCGCTGTCTTATTTTTGACTTAGCTCGAATCTGACCATGGGGACTTTTTAGGTTGTGATTTCTTACTGTAGTTTTCCATCATCTCTCTATGCAAAATTGACTGCTTTGGACTGAATTGGTTGGAGATATGTCTTATATTAGCTTAGATTAAAAAAAATGAGTCAGAAAATGTGCAAGGGCCTAAGCAGAATAACATAGATTGGGCTTACTTTCAGCTTGATGTGCCTGTCCATCAATTGATTGCATTTGGATCCTAGGTGGATAAGCAAATGAATTTGTCCTAGTTCCTTCTTCATTAAATCCTGAAAGAAAAAAATATTCAACTTTAAAATATTGTTTTATACATCATTCACACTAAATATGTAGCTAAACAAAAGCATTTACCTGTTAACCTTCACAATGATCAGTTAATATAGGCCTACAAGTAATGAAAGCTTCACCATAGTTTTAGTTAAAAATAAAAGAGCCTGGAGCTCCTAAGATCAACTAGGATTTTGGTAATTTACAAATTAGTTTTTGAGTAAATCTAAACTTACCATGAAGATTTATAGATGGTAAGGGTGACCTGGTGGTCTAGGGGTAAGGTGTCAGTCTTCTGTGCTGGGGGTCCGGGGTTCAATCCTCAGTCCCAGCAAGGATTTATCTGATTGCCAAACCCTTCCTTCACCTCTGACAAGACGTGTATTAATCACAACTTGTGAATGTGAGGAATGCCAGGCCTCCACCGTGGTTCGGATTCCACGTTAAACTGTAGGTCCTCCATTTCATCTCACTATCACCCTACAATTACACATTAGCGTAAGTGCGTATAACCCGAACGGGTAGTAAGACGCGGTGCTAATAATAATAATAATAATAATATAGATGGTAAGGAGTATATTTTAAGGCGCTTTGAGCAGGGATTTTTGCACTCATCAATAAAATGTTAATCACAAATCACGTAGTTTCGGTATACTATTTCTTTTGAATGTTTAAAGAGATTGGGATTAGAGATTCTTCTCAACCATATATCATATATATCCTTGCATAATATAGGGATTCTGTGTCTAATAGATTCTCTGTCTTCACAACCCGGCACACAACAAATTTTTTTCTGCCCCATGATTATAAATAAATTATACTTAATCTTAATAAATTATATACTTAATCTTTTAGGGCCTAAACGTGGAACAAAACAAATTTTATATCAAATAAAGAACGGTTATAAATCAATTCCTATGTTATGTAAGTATTATGTAAATATGAAATCAATACGTAAATAAACCTATTGTTGAATAAATAAAACACACGTTTTAAAAGGAACCATTAATAAAATGGAGCACAAACAAAAATTAGCCACAAAAAAAATTTCATTTAACATGTCATAAGCATTAGTGTTTACGCATGCGCAAAAATGGTGACATCATTGCTGTTGCGCTTCAACTAAAATACATGGAATCAGCAATTCCTATAAGAGTGCGCACCCCATGCCACAAGCTACACTGAGAACTTTTGTTTACAAGTCTCGGCTCACAACTAGTGTCTTCTTCTGCGCATGCGCATACCCACATTCATGACGGTACAAATGAGCACACAACCTCCTACCATTTTTTGTGTCCTTGTTCTTTCTGGATGCTCGTTACCTTGAAGATCGCCATGTAGTGTCGTGTGCTATTTTCATTTATATAGTCTTGTTTAGTAAAGTGTTACTGTGTTCATTTGGACATTCACGTCTACGATATTCTTCATAACCTTCCTAACTGGTTATGGGCCCAGGTGCGCGAACGAAATAAGTACAAGTAACGAGTTAAAAATTGAACTGTGACTCACTAATCATAGCGTGTGTGAAACCACCATTAACCATGATGAACACCAACACCACCAGAATTAAATGGCTCGACAAACAAAACTACGACACGTGGAAACTGCAAATGCAGGTCGTGCTAGTGAAAAACGACATGTGGAAATTTTTTATCGGCACAAATGCATAACCAGAACAAGGTGATAGCAACGAAAATGCCACCATGGTGCTAGAATGGGAAATAAACAATCAGGAGGCAAGATCGGACATAATCTTGTCGATATCTCCAAAGGAGCTTAAACAGGTAAAAAAACTGTGAAACGTCGCGTGCCATGTGGACGAGGTTGTGAAAAATTTATCAGTCCCAAGGTCCGGCCCGGAAAGCAACACTTTTGAAGAGATTGACTTTACACAAGATGGCAGATGGTGGAGACATACGTGACCACCTGAACTAATTCTTCGCCACCGTCAACAAGCTAAGTGGCATGGACATCGGCATACATCCAGATCAGTTGGCCATTATGTTGCTGTATAGTTTACCTTCGTCATTTGAAAATTTCAGGTGCGCGATCAAGTCGCATGACGAGCTGCCAAAAAGGTAACCGGGCGAAAACAAGAGTGATTTCAAATTGCAAAAATCCGGAGATAAAGTGCGATGTTACACTTGCAAAAATCTGGGACGCAAAAAGTCTGAATGTTGGTACAATGGCAAAAAAAAACAACATCGGAAACTGGAAACGTGTGTTTTCATTCCGCAGACACATCAGTGCAAAACAATAGATGGTGTCTTGATAGTGGTGCTACGACTCATCTGTGCCACGATTTGGACAATTTCCGCGAAATCAGTGTCGAGAAGTGCGGTAAGTTAAATCTCGCAAACAACTCGACGACGGAAATCATTGGAAAAGGAACGTTACTGTTTACCGACAATGTGTTGGGCAACAATAAAAACGTCACAGTGACCGACGCATCGCACGTGCCAGATCTGAGTACTAACTTCTTATCTGTCAGTTGGATCACCGACCGAGGCTTTGATGTTGTTTTTAAAGAAAAATGCGCGGAAGTAGTGAACTCGAACGGGCAAGTCGAACTACATGCTGACAGAATTGGGGATATATACTACGTGCACCAGTTTGAAGAAGATCGTACCGCATCCCTCCCTCAAAAACTGGTTAGAGTTCCGCTCAAATTTTTACACAGATGACTCGGACACGAGACATCATAGACTCTGTATGCAAAGAGGTCGTGACCGGAGTGCAACTCACACAAACAACAACTAAACCAGACTGCGATGTATGTTCAAAGGGGAAAATGTCGAGGACCGCGTTTCCCAAGAGGTCTGAACGAAAAACACAATTATTGGACCTCATTCACACAGACACATGCGGGTCGATGAGGACAAATTCTCTAGGAGGTGCAAAGTACTACGTCGAGTTTATGGATGACTCCACGAGATGGTGTGAAGTCAGGTTCCTGAAGTCAAAGGCTGAGGTTTTCAACGCGACGGTGGAGTACGTATCCCTGGTAGAAAATCAGCAGGGCAAAAAGGTAAAGTGCTTACAATCTGATAATGATCGCGAGTACACGAGCCTAGAGTTTGATCAATACTTGAAGAAACAAGGGATTACCCGAAGACTGACTGTTCCTCACAACCCGGAACAAAATGGTGTAGCTGAAAGGAAAAACCTTACACTTCTCGATGCAGCCAGATGTTTGTTGATGGAGTCCAAATTGCCAAATTTATTTTGGGCTGAGGCAATCAACACCTCCAACTACCTACGAAACCGCTTACCCACCAAAAGCTTAAACGGTCTCAAACCAATTGAAGCATGGACCAGCAAACCACTCAATATCTCACACATAAGAGTATTTGGCAGTCATGTTCTTTACCTCGATCGAGAACCCGGCAAGGGCAAGCTCGAGCAGCGGGGTCAGGAGGGAATTTTCCTTGGATACTCGGAGGAATCCAAAGTCTTCCACATTTTGTCGTCAGAAAAGAAGAAGGTAATTATCAGCCGCGATGTAAAATTCGTAGAAGACGATCTCAAGGACACAGATGATGCTGATGTTGATAGTTTGCAAACACCAACAGACGACTTCTCAAAGCATGATCAATATCACATGGACCATGAATAAAATCCTCCACATGAGGAAGAAAATCTGACATCGGCCTCAGACGACTCGGAGCAAAAACAGGATTTTCGTGACCTCGGTCCTGACTAAGAGCCGCTTGTACCCGTCAATGCTGTGGATGTTGAACACGACATTCCTTGCGAAGTGGATGATGTCAATAACGACAACATCGAAGCTCAAACTCCACACCAGCAAATAGGACGTGGTCGACCAATGGTTGTAAGGCCAGGCTCGAGGGTAAGGCCAAGGAAGATCTTTCACCCCAGTATCCCTGAACAAACTGAAATCGTCGAGGAGGTCAAGCATACCTTCATCTCTGAAGTGTCGATGATACAAGCAATGATGGTTCCTGATGCTTCAGAATGGTTCCAAGCTATCCTAAGTGAGATGAAGTCGGTTCTAAAAAATAATACGTGGAAGCTTGTCGATCGACTTAAACAAGGAATAGTCATCGGGTGCCGCATAGTATTGCACAACAAATCGAAACCCGATGGAACGTTTGAGAAGAAGAAGGCAAGGTTGGTAGCACAAGGATTCAACCAACGACCTGGCATTCATTTTTCCAAGACTTTTGCAACCGTGGCACGAATCGGATCCATTTGCCTCATGTTATCGCTGGCAGCGCGATTCGGCATGAGGGTCAAACAATTTGACGTGACTACACCCTACTTAAACGGCGAACTTGAAGAATAAATCTCTATGGAGACTCCGAAAAATTATGAGAAGGTATTAGAGAGCATCATAAACTCTGAGGGTAATAGCTCGACCGGCAACAAGGCCAGGATCATGTTGAACGAATTCAGCAAAGGTAATAAAGTGTTCCTTCTGAAAAAGTCCCTGTATGGATTGCGCCAAGCGGGCAGGAGTTGGTACAACAAACTGGATCAAACCCTTGAGAAACTTGGCGCCACTCCCACTAAATCTGATCCGTGCTTGTTCCAAATCGGTTCAGTGGAAGATGCGACATTGATAGCGACATGCGTAGATGATATTCTAATTGCGTCTAAAAATTCAAAAACAATCATTGACCTAGGATTGGAGCTGGGTAAGCATTTTGAGATAAAGGATCTTGGTTACGCGAAGTGTTGTTTGGGCATTGAGATTGACCAGGGTGACGGGTACATCTCTTTACGACAGCGAGGTTATGTACGGGAACTTCTTGCTCGTTTTAACATGACCGACTGTAAACCAGTAAGTACTCCTATCAACCCATGTGCAAAACTGAAGGGAAGTCAGAGACCAAATGAAGAAGATGAGAAGCTCCCTTATTGTGAACTGGTATAAGCTCTTACTAACTTGTCCACATCGACCTGGCCTGACATTTCTTTCGCTGTCAGCTACCTGGGTCAATTCAACAATTGTTATGGGGCAAGTCATTGGAAAACAGCCAAGCGGGTTTTCAGGTACCTGAAGGGGTCATCAGATTTAGGACTAACCTACAGAACAGATCCTGAAAAATTGAAAGGGTTTGTAGACGCCGATTGGGGTAATTGCGCTGAGGATAAGCGATCCTATACAGGCTATCTATTCACGTTCAACGGAAGCCCAATTTCTTGGGACTCTAGGAAACAAAGGACGGTGGCTCTGTCCACCAGAGAAGCCGAGTATATGGCCTTATCAGAATGTGTAAAAGATGCCATTTATATCCAACGTTTTATCCGTGAGTTGGGCCTTGACGAATTGCCAGATCTAACAATCTATTGTGACAGCCAAAGCTCGCTGAGACTGGCCGAGAACTCCAAGAGCAAACACATTGACATCCGTTACCATTTTGTCAGGGACACGCTGCAGGACAAGTATTTCACTGTGAGTCACATATCGACTGAGCATCAAATAGCTGATTTTCTGACCAAGGCTTTGCCAAGATCAAAGAATACTTGGTGCACAAAATCTGCTGGGATGGCTGCCGTTACATAGGGACGTTCTTTCTTCTAGTGATCCTTGACTCGAGGGGAAGTGTCAGGAGTCCTTTACACAGAGCAAGGACAACACCACAAGCTACACTGAAAACTTTTGTTCACAAGTCTCGGTTCACAACTAGTGTCTTCTTCTGCGCATGCGCATACCCACATTCATGACGGTACGAATGCGCACACAACCTCCTACCAATCATCATGTCCTTGTCTTTCTGGATGCTCGTTACCTTGAAGATCACCATGTAGTGTTGTGTGATATTTTAATTTATATTCTCTTGTTTAGTAAAGTGTTACTGTGTTCATTTGGACATTCACGTCTACGATATTCTTCATAACCTTTCTAACAGTTATATATATATATATATATATATATATATATATATAGAGTTTTGATACCTCCATTTTTAAACATTAGAGTGAGAAACTCCGTGCGGAGCTCTGTACGATTTATTTTAAGTTAATATTTGGTTTTCGCAATGTTTATTTTTTGATTTTTTGGTCTGCTTATACAAAATTAAAATTTTCTACAATATCTAGAAGTTATTTATTTTTATATGGTTTTCAAGCCTAATGTTTTTAGATTCCAAACTTTCCACTTCTTATGGTTATGTGTGGTAATCATTTTAACAAATTGGCAAATTAAGATTTTTTCTAAGAAAAAAAGTAGATTTTCTAATAATTTTGATAAGATTTTATTCAAACTACTATTCCTCCCCCTTCTCCTCCACCCCACAGACACATTTTCATTTACTAAAAACCAACTTTGAAATTTAAGACTTATTTTGCAATCTGATACGGCTTTATTAGTTCATTGCCAAGTTTCAGTTTTTCGACCACATTAAAAATTAGTTTTTTAGATTTGTTGTCTTAATTTTGAGATCGTCCATTTTCCAGGCTTCAATTTTGACTATCCAAAGGTTTATTGACTTGTATACAATTGCTAAGAACCCCCCTCTCCTCCAGTTCCCTCAGCTATGAAATTAGGTGTAGCAGTCGTTGAGCGGGGGAGGAAATGGCTTCAAGAGACACACACAACTGGGCGAGATATTCAAATTGAAAATCAACGATATTCCATTTTTAAAAATAATACACTTGGAGTACTGTTTTAGAAAACTGTTCAGGTGAAAAGTTAATAATGTACTTATCTCTATATAAGTTTAATTTTGATTAGTAAATATAGTTTTTTTTAAATATGACCTTTGTCAAATTATTGTTTAAAAAACTTTTTTTTTTAGTTTAAACTATTCAGGAAATAGCCAAGGAAACAATCTTTTTAAATACAGAGACATCAAATTAAAAAAAATATTTTGGGAATAATAAAATAAGAAAAATCATAAGAATTATTTAAAAAAGTTAAAATTCAATAATTTTTTATGGTTGTATTTTAAAAAAATGTTGAAACAAACAACCTTTATTTTAATAGGAGAAAAATTTACTAAGCTATTAAATAATAACTACCATCAGATTTAAGGCTGTGAGTAGTGCCTACCCATTTTGTTAGACATTTGTGGGAGTTCCTCCTTAAACTAGTGGTAAACTACTGGTGATTCCAGGTAAAATGGAATGTTGCAGGTCACGGCGTTGTGCATTACAAGGGTGAGGAACAGTTTTGGTGTTGAAGAATGGTGGAAGCCAAGATAATCTCACATGCTGTCAGGGAAGTAGTTTTATTTCCCTGCAATTACAACTGTGGGCAAAAGGTCAACCCTTCCATACCATCTTAAATACATAAAATAAAGCTATTTCTCACCATGATAGTTACTAATACACGCGGTAATACGGATGGGCGACTATAATCGATTAGTCTATTATTTTGATGTTACTAATAGATTTTTTTACTGATTAATAGAATTGCGATTAATCGAGTTAATCGATTACCTTTCTAACGATTATTGAATAATCAAATCAAATAATCAGTATAAAATGTAGTATTTTAATTTTTCAAAAACATTTCTATTTTACTTTTACATATCAAGCTAAATTATTGCAATCGTGAACAACGTTGATGTCGAGATAATTATGAATTTCGACAAGTGATCCTGAACCCTAACAAAGTGGATCGTACTCAAATAATAATTATTACTGACAGTCTGACTGATCGTGTAGGGGCTCATAAATATAAAGCGGGCCACAGATTATTTGACTTGTCCCGACAGCGACAGTCAGCCTGAACCGATCAGGTGTTACCTACATACAGCCTCACTCAGTTGTGAAATGATTTATTTGTGGTGGTCAGTCGGTTGGATGGGCCAGCCACCTGACATGTAACTGTAATTTACGTTAGATGACATCCCTACGAATGACCTGAATTGCATGTGCCAAATCGGCCTGATCACCTGATCAAATCTTATCGTATGTAGCCTGCTTATGAAAATAACTTTAATAACTGTCAGATGGCGTACAGCCCAAACGGGTAGTAAGACTGTCAGATAACCATCGAGCCATATTCCATTGTATGAGAAACATGTAATTATTAAAATTCCTTATTTAGCACCCCGTCCTACTACCAGTTTGAGTCCTACGCTTAAGTACTATTTACGCTTATGTGTTAGGGATGAGGGAGGTTACATATATAGGAAGTGTACTCCACATTTGCGTGAATGGAAAGTGTAAAATCATATAGGAAAAACCGCCTTGATTAATGAGTACACCTGCTCGAGATTCTAACCTAGATCTCCCCGTCATCGGCAACCAAGGACAGAAACAGGGGTTGTTGTCATTGGGAGCGATTGGTTTTCTGGCCCCTCAAGTACAAAACTATCTTTTAATTAATATGTATTTTAATCATTTGAAATTATAATAACAATAATTTTATTAATACTTACTCTCTGGCATTAAGACCGCGAAAGTTAATTGACGCACTTAAGGGTTTGCCTACCCTCTCTAGCAGTGTGTTGAGCTTTCAGCTCTCAAAATAGATGGCGTTGCTAACGTTATATAAACTGGTGAATTCCAGCCATCAGGTTGGCAGCATTACTGGTTTGTTTAAGCAACTGGGAGGCTGGCTGACCGGTAATCAGTCAAGGCGGCAAGCAAACTTTTCCTATAAATGATAAGATATAAGAAGTGTAGTGCCGGACCATAAAGTGTGTAGGCGACCAAGTTGGACTAAACTTGGGGAGATAAAACGTCAAGATACAATCGTACTCTTGAGCAGAAAAATTAGCCTATCCAACCCAGCCAGCTTGACGCTTCTGTCTGGGGGTTCAAATCCCTGATGAGGGTATTTTGGGGAGATCTTATTCAATTGTTTCCTTCTACTCTCCCACGCAAATGTGGGTACATTTCCTTAATTAATTCTGCATTCATCATCACCCCCCCAATATTGAATTAATATCATGCATTCAGCCCAGACGGGAAGTAAAACGTGGTGATTTTTAGCAATATATATGATTATTACTTTTATTTCTCATTTGGTATGAAACTTAAAAATAACCGACACTAGATTATAAAAAATCTCAACTTAGCTCTCTCTTTTACTGTCTGGTTTCGCTAGTTATTTTGTCTTATGAAAAAGGATCACGAATTAAAAAACAGTGAACCTTTAAGGCAGGGCGCACACTAACGAAACTAGTTTCATGAAACCAGTTTCGTGAAACGCGTTTCATGAAATCAGTTTCACATCTGCACGCAAACAGGTTAAACGAAACTATTCAGTTTCAGTCAAGATGTCAGATGATGAGGATGTGTTTGTATTTTGGTGGTGGTTTCGAAATAAAAAAAGAAAGCTAAGGTACTGGGTTCATCCTCTTATATCTGATAGGAGACACTGCAGTTATATAGTAGCCAAAGAATTGTGTGCAGACCCTGATAAATTTAGAAGGTTTTATAGAATGAGTAAATCAGCTTTTGAGCACTTGGTGTCTAAAATCAGCCCTCAAATAACGAAGAAGGACACTAACTACAGGATGGCATTAGGAGCACTCCTACTTCTTTGTAATCGTACAAGCACGGATGTTTTTCAATAGCTTCTACCAATTTGGTGTTATAAATGGTGTCTTCTTTTGCCATTGTCAAGGAATAACACTTGCACACTGCTGGTCTTGGCTGTAGTTCAAATGAAACTATCCTTCCTGAAACCGTTCTGGCGAGTTTCATAAAACCACGGTTGCGCAATCGTATGAAACTATAGTTGCGTGAAACTCTGTGTGCGCATCTATCTGTTTTAACGTTGAATAGTTACATGAAATTTAATTTCACGTTTCATAAAACTGGTTTCATGAAACTAGTTTCGTTGGTGTGCACCCTGCCTTAAGGTCGTGAGTTTATTATTAGCGACAAAAGACTAGGGTGGAAAAAAATGTCATATTGGTCTATTATAGGCTTCGGGCAGTGTCAAGTTCGCTAATTCACGTTGACCAACAACATAATTGTGAATAGTTGGTCAGTCTGAATCCCAATCGAGTCGAGTTCTCTTAGTCCTAAATTCTAACTAGATGCGAATAAACGTGGGGTACGATTCAGAGCGCTATTATCCCTTAGTTTGTGAAGCCTGAAAAAATCATTTATATAATTATTTCACGAGTTTTGGTCAGTTGGTTAACCCATTTTGGGGGTCATGGCCTAATGGGTCACCCTTAAATTACGTAGGGATTTTAGGAGGGTCGGGGTGGGAGTTTCAGTATTTTCCTACGTTTTCTTATGAGGGGTTGGGGAGTCATAATTTATCTTACGTAAGGATTTGTATGGGGGTGTCATGGAAAATCTTACGCTACCTTACGTGGGGTGAGGGGAGGGTGGGTTGAAAACCATGTAAAAAGGCCTAAAGTAATTTAAGGACAGCCCCTAACCAACGTGACCCTTCTAGCTCTTCATGTATTATTATTATTACTATTAGCACTGTGTCTTACCACCCGTTCGGGTTATGCGCACTTACGCTAATGTGTAATGGTAGGGTGATTGTGAGATGAAACGGAGGACTTACAGTTTAAAGTGGAATCCGAACCACGATGGAGGTCTGGCATTCCTCACATTCACAAGTTGTGATTAATACACGTCTTGTCAGAGGTGAAGGAAGGGTTTGGCAATCAGATAAATCTGTGCCGGGACCGAGGATTGAACCCCGAACGCTCAGAACAGAAGTCTGACACCTTACCCCTAGACCACCAGGTCACCTTCATGTAATAAAAGGACATACATATCTGTTGTCTTGCAAAGTATAAACTGTAGCATGTCTCTTAAATCAAAAGACATCTACAAAACAGAAAACAGAATCTACAAAATATCCTAAATTACGACAGGAGAATCAGAAGAGGAAAATTAATACTGATAGATTTAGAAGTAAAATACACGAGATTCTACTTACAGTACACGGATGTTCCCGGATATGATCACCATTCTTTCACCAACTGTTCTACTAGCATGGCGGAAGCACAGGCGTGGCAGTTTCAACGCACGTCTAACCTCTTGACCTCAACTTCGAAGAAAGACCAGAGGAGCCTCGCTCGATCACTAGCGATGACACGAGCTACGAAAATTACGCCCCTAGCGGATTTCCTTGGCAACCCTTTCCTCTTCGCTTAAAATCTCCCTCCCCTGTCCTCGCTTTTCCTTTGTTGACATTGCCCTATTTGTTGGTCTGGGAAAGAGTATAAACCAGGAGTCTCCTAGGCCCATTTATTCTAATTCATCACTTGGCTTTCGTCGAAGAAGGAAACTCTGCTCCAGCACCTATAGAAGAAACAGCTGACCATGACGGTTAGGGCGTGGGAGTCACCACCTCGACGCCGTGGGAAACCCATCGAATAATCCAAGTATTCTGTTGCTTTCCAAGTCTTTCAGACTTGTTGAATTGGTCCCTAAGACTATGTAGCCAGTATGAACTCTTTATTATGTACGTCATTCAGACATTAGTAGTTTAGACAAGAGGACTTCTTTATTTTGTACGTCCATCTGACGTGATAGTTCAGGCAATAGGGCTAACTTATTTTGTATGTCAACCAGAAGTGTTTGGTAGAGTCATTATGACATCGTTATTTTGAACGTCCATATGACGTGTTGGTTTAGTCAATAGGGCTAACATATTTTGTATGTCAGAGATGTGACTACATATTTGTACTATGTCCATATGATATAGCTTAAATGCGGGAGCCTTGATCTCTTTGAGATAGGATCCAGGCTTTAGGGCCCTCTCTTTCAAAAGTTTATAGATCAGGCGTAAGGTCTTAATACTTCACAGTATCACATGATGCCTTGGACGTCATGCTCATATGTGCTACTTTTAGAATGGCTACAACCAGGGTGTCTAACGCCTTTATTTGAGGACCTAGTTAGGTCAGTATCTCACAGCACAGCTCTTTTTCTGTGTTACTATTTTGGGAGCGCAAAGTGCGGAACACGGCTAATCATCCATGGTGTTCCGCACAGATAGTACTTTTCTTTCGCCCCTTTGGATGACATTTCTTGTGTTTTGGTGTTTAAAATAAGTGTTTTCTAAACGTGAGTTTCACCCCGGGCAGTGGGTGATGTCATTTAAGTACTATTGAATGCTCTGGCAATCCCCATTGGGAAAGGACCGGCCACAGTACTACTTAGGGTAGACACCTGGTTGTCTTTCAGCCATTCTCTGATGTAATGGACCATCAGTCCATTTTACTATTTCTGAAACAATTCTTTATTTCTAGCTGGGACGAACATTGGCTAATAACTCTAAAATTATAGTGTCATGTGTTAAATCATTATTTGTCTCTAATTCTCCTTGTTTTGTTTAGACCCTTGCCGGTGGAAGTCAGGCAGCTAGCCCAACTGTTCGCGTGTCGTATAGGACACGTATTCTCCCGATCTACGGGATGATACTGTAACTTTGGAGCTATACAACCTCAATGTTTTGCTTTGTCCATTCAACGGGCTTCAACCACAGATTATACTTTCTGTTTATTCTCTGCTGATGTAATCTAAATCTAACCTTGATGTTTTGCTTAATAAATATATTTTTGTTACCTATTTAATTCTTTATGTAATAAAGTATGTTCCTATCACTCACTCATATATAAAAGTGTAAACACCCCTGGTAGGAACCCTAAAAAACGGTCGCTCCAAATGTTAATAATGCCCCAGAGGTAAGTTAAACAAAACCAGATGAAAAGAAAGTCTTATACATGCCATCACCTAACGTCAAAATCTGTGTTAATTGATCTACCAGACTTACTACTATAATAAAATATGTTATTATTCATAAAACTCAGTGTTACATCGCGTATCTTCGGAGGTACACGTACCACAGTTTGGGAATCACTTCTCTATAGTATAAGCCATAAGTCATTAATGGGGTGCCGAGGCACCCTACGGTACAACGAGAAAATATGGGAAGTTAATAATTGAGTCTATACAAATATTATACTAGAAAAATATTCTTGATTTAGTTTATATTAATTTTATTTTTCTAAGATACAATGTTAATTAAAAAATAGTATTTTTATTTTTAGTACGTCGTCTACTTAGTGTTTCCTAAACTCAAAACACGTGGACATAAGGATGTTAAATAAAAAAAAATGGCACGAAATATAGGAGATGTATCAAAATCTACTGCCCTGAAATAGAGATGGAGAAACTATTTTTGCTCTAAAAATAGTATGTGTGAAATCATAGTGCTGAGGAAAAATACATTAGTTCAGGTTGATACACAATGCTCCCATTCATACGGCACATAATCTCACACACCCGTAGTTTCATAAAAGTAAACATATAATTATGAACCCCCTACACCCCGTTCCCTCCTTTCTCTATAGAACATAAACTACTAAAATTCAATTCAAGTGTCCCAACAAATTCATTACCTCTAGGCCAGATTATTTTATTTTAATTTTAAATATAAATACTGTACATGTATGGACCTTATACTTTAAACATGAATATTCTGAACCAGAACATGACACACCCAAACATATTCATATAAAAGTTACAAACGGAGATCTCCAGCCGTCAATGTATCACTATGTAGGGGAAAAAACCTAATTTCACCACGATAATTATTTCAGATATGGTGGTAAACTAACACAAAGTCCACAGTTCAGTAGGTAAACGTGCTGTTGTGAAATTAATAGTATAAATATACATTTATTTATTTTAATTTGGCATTATTTGGCATTATTTGACATAATTTAACAATAAAGTATTTTAAATAATTAAAATATAGTTTAAAATTACACCTATACAAAGAAATAGAACTCGTAGCAAGGTGTCTTTACATTATTATATTCAAATACATACCTGTGAACGGCCTTGGATTCATCCCAAATAATAATTATAAGTTAGTTACAGAGCTTATTACAAATAAATGCCATTAAGGCTAACTTTGACTAAAATATATATAGCTATAAAAAGTAGTGTCAGCAATATAATATATTATTTATTTTCATACAAGCACTAAATTGGGAGCCAATGTTTAGTAATAAAAAAAGCTCCTTGTTTAGGTTCCATATTATTGAACGTCCTAAGTAGTTTACATATATTATATGTCAATATCAAGTATAAAAACAGTTTTTTAATGATAACAATAA
Source organism: Timema podura (assembly GCA_033556935.1). NCBI lineage: Eukaryota > Metazoa > Arthropoda > Insecta > Phasmatodea > Timematidae > Timema > Timema podura. The sequence continues at coordinate 1,105,596 of JAVRXN010000010.1, forward strand.
TAATAGGTAGGCCTTTGCGAGTCTTAGAAATGTCAAGTCCGAATCCGAATCATAGTAGGATTCGGATTCAATTAGAGATTAAGAATATTTTTCGGATTACATCCAAAATTTAAAATATTAATATTGTAAAGATATGAATTCGATTTGAAATTTCAAATCTAAATAAATCCTGAATTCGGATTCATTTAGTTTAGCTTAAAATTTGAGTTTATTATTCTTACTTAGAAACCAGTTGAGTAGTCGAGTGAATAAAGAAATTAACTTGAGTTTCAGGTCGTAAAGGAATCACATTGGTGACAGTTGTTTGTGACAGTGAATATCCCCTTAAAAAAAAAGAAAAAAAGTAGCTAGGCCCATCTTGTGAAAAAAATATTAATCAACGTTTGCTTATTGATTGAAAAAACAGGTGGTATCTTTAATTGATGTTTCACCTTTTGAGATTAGTGTTATTACATAGGCCTACATTTGTTTTAATAAACCTAAAATGTGTCTATAAAGATTATCATCATATTTTGAAATATTTTATAATTGGATTTGAACTCGGAAACTTAGCATAATGAAATATTCAACACGGATTCTATTTGAAACATTATGATAGTAAGCCTAAAATAAATTGTTTGATTCAGATTTCAACCTATTTTTAAAATAAAATAATAAATCAATTTTTTTAGGCAACGGATTCGACCGGAATTTGATTTGATAAAACAAAACTAGCTGAGATTCAATTCTTACTCGATTCTAATTGTTTCAAGCATGAGATTTGATTCGTATTTGATTCAAGTCAGCCAAGATTCGGCTTCAACTTGAAATTGAAAATAATGATGGATTCACACGGGCTTAATAATTGGCCTAGTATAAATATTTTTGTGAAAATATTTAAATTATTATTATTATTATTATTATTAGCACCGCGTCTTACTACCCGTTCGGGTTATACGCACTTACGCTAATGTGCAATGGTAGGGTGATTGTGAGATGAAATGGAGGACCTACAGTTTAACGTGGAATCCGAACCACGGTGGAGGCCTGGCATTCCTCACATTCACAAGTTGTGATTAATACACATCTTGTCAGAGGTGAAGGAAGGGTTTGGCATTCAGATAAATCTGTGCCGGGACCGAGGATTGAACCCCGGACCCCTAGCACAGAAGTCTGACACCTTACCACTAGACCACCAGGTCACCGTAATATTTAAATTAATATTATTCTAGACACAAAACATTTGTATTATAATTTTGATATTATTTCTACAGTAAATAAAATAGTATCGCTACTCATCCGTTGTACTTAATTAGTAGATACAGATAGCCTAAACGCCAGTAATATGTATGCCATTAAAAAAAATACCCTTTACGACAAGCAGTTAAATAATCAATTTTATCTTCGAGTTTTCTTTGTACGCCCTTTCTTCTATCGACCCATGCTTCACAAACTTGTTATTCACAAGGATATAAAATATTGTCGTGTAAATACTTTTCCACCTCAAAATTTATACAATCCATTGGATCTTGTTTGAAATAAAAAAGTCACATTTTGTTAATTATATAAAAAGTAATCACCGTGGGTACTTATTGTTCGGGATTCGATACATTTCTTCTGAAACGAGCGCACAAACTGCGAGAATGCAACAGTAATCACATTTAACAAGCTAATAAAATAAAATAAACATTTTCACACTTTGACTACCAAAAACTTCATTCATTAATTACTTTCTCTCTATCTTATAGGTAGAGAAAGTATGGTGATCGTCAAAAAAATCGAACTCGAGATTTTGATGAATCTTGACGTTTCATGACTCCCTGAATCCGAAAAAGTGGTTTTTGAATTTCCGTCTGTCTGTCTGTCTGTCTGTCTATCTGTACCTCCAACTAGAGCCTAAACTATTTTACCGATTGAGCTAAAACTTGATATCTAGGGTTTTCATAGGGTTGCCCCGAGGGATTTTTGGAATTGGATATCTACCCCTAAAATTAAGGGTAGTTTACTGAAGGGAAAAAAGAGAAAAAAACGATTTTCTCAAAATCTGCTCTAACGATTTTGATTAAATTTCATTTATGAACATTAATAAATATTCCAAACAAAATGGCTACTTTCAATATTTCGGCAAAATGGCTTTAAGGGCTCCGTTCTGATGCGTAAATTAACATTTTTTATAATAGCTCCGACACTATTTGAGATATGAAATTACTTAGCATTACAAATATGTATATATATTTATAATACAAATATTTTATTCAAAACATATTTTTATAAAATCAATAATTTTCAATTTATACGCAATTATTATATATATATATATTTAACTTTTTGGACATTAAAGCTTAAGTATTGCGACCGTAAAAAAAACTAACCTGAAATGTTGATGGATGTCGACGTCTCATGACCCCCCGAACCCTAAAAAATAGTCCTTGCAATGCCGTCTGTCTGTGTGTCTATTAAAACTAAAAATTAAGGGTAGTTTACTGGGGGGAGCGGAATTGTATCCATTCGGAATGGTATCCATTCCGATAGTTTTGTAATAAACTGTTTTTGTGAAAATCCTGAATTGTATCCACTGGAATTATATCCCCCAAAACCTGAATCGTACCCCCTCGGAATGGTATCCATTCCGATAGTTTTATAATAAACTGCTTTTGTGAAAATCCTGAATTGTATCCACTGGAATTATATCCCCCAAAACCTGAATCGTACCCCCTCGGAATGGTATCCATTCCGATAGTTTTGTAATAAACTGCTTTTGTGAAAATCCTGAATTGTATCCACTGGAATTATATCCCCCAAAACCTGAATCGTACCCCCTCGGAATGGTATCCATTCCGATAGTTTTGTAATAAACTGCTTTTGTGAAAATCCTGAATTGTATCCACTGGAATTATATCCCCCAAAACCGGAATCGTATCCCCTCGGAATGGTATCCATTCCGATAGTTTTGTAATAAACTGCTTTTGTGAAAATCCTGAATTGTATCCACAAATGGCCGACTTGAGTTTTAACAGAAGGAACGTTTAACGTAAAAGCTTTGTCACAATTCTGGTAGAGGGCAGCAGGATGGAATCTTCTTAACTTACTACTTGTATACTAGAGTGCAGACAAATCCAATCAAATTATTTAAATAAGTTTAAGTAATTATTTGAAATTCGTAGACTCATATAAGGCTGCCAACATTACATAGAATATTAAAAAGCATAGCGTTATAAATTATTTATGATTTCCAATTAAGAGGATATTCGTATCCTAAATCAGCCAGTCCTGCTCGATTATACACTTTAGGCCAGGGGAACAGAAGTTAAACGTATGGACATTAGGAGCACCTTTTAGAAAATATAAACAAATTGTTTGCAGTCATCATTGATAAGATTTTACTCTATTTCACTGTTATTTATAGATATTGACTATCTTTGTATTAATATTATCACTGTTCACCATAGTTTTTATTTTGTTTCCTTGAAGATGATTCAAAAATTCATTTGTAATCAAATCGATATATGAGAATTTAAAATAACTTTGTCATTAGTGCTCTAATTCTCTTTTCAAGTGGCCTGTTTAAGTATTTTCTTAAAAACGAAGTATTCATTCTCTTTAAAGATTGCAGTGCATATTAGAAAATTAATTTGCAACATTTTTTAACATGTAAGATTTTTTTTCGGGTCAATATATTTTAGAGCATGTATTGACTTCTATAATTTTAAAGAGAGAAATCTTTTATTTTATTTGGCAACAGACTTTAGACACTATGTTAAAAAATAATTATTCAAAATCTAGCTTTAATTTATTCAAATCTAGTAAGAAATGAGACGGTTTTGATGAATTCTGGCAAGAATTTTATTAATGTAAATGGCAGCAATGCTTTACTCGCTCATTTATAATCAAAATAAAAAAGTTTCTACAAGACAACGTTTTCATATTTTCCTATAAACATTTTAAGAGGTATGGAAGTTATTCAATTTGTTTCAAATCCCATGTAAGATTTTGCAGGCGATGTTCACCACAATTATTACAACCACCATAAAATTACTGTCTTTGCCACACTAGTGAAAATATACTTATGGCGTGATATTTATATGTGACTTTTAAAGCTAAGGAACAATGTTAATTTTCATAATTTGGGTGAAAAATGTGGTTTAAGAATTGGTTTTTTTAGTATATATATTGCGTTCACTAGATGCATCAGTGAATTTTTTTATAATACATTATGGGTGATTATTTCGTATGAGTAATTGTCTTCATTTTTAAGCTATATAATTGCACCTCCTCTGGTTAAAAAAAGGATAGCGTTAACGAGGAAACCAATGAGATAGAAAGAGACGTAAGTGTCTATAAGCGCATCTACTGCAATTTAAGAGCGAGACGACCTATCGCTATTTATTATTTGCTCCATAGATTTATAAAGGTATTTTAGTAACCATTCATCACACGAAATTTAATATAGCCTGACATATATTAATAATTCGCATAAAATAGTAAAGTATATCACAATGTCTTATCAAGTATTAAGAGAAAAAGAAATACCCGAAGGGTTTTCTCTTTCTCACGCAATGTAAAACAGACGACAGCTCGAAAATTTCAGACACAGACATCCAAATCCAATTGATCATTGGCTGTTTTGATCTGTGTTAGGCTAGGCTTAATGAAAGCTCAGGTTTTCATTCATAGCTTAAATAATAGTTTGACCATGGCTAATTGTCGAGAATTATCTACAACGACGATCAAGCCACATTTTAAAATCTCCTAGCCATAAAATATATTGATAAATGATAACATCCATCACTAACATTTTGATGAGTATGACTAGGAAAATACCCAATTCACTTGTATAATTCGAACACTTACGTGTGGGTGAAATGCGAGTTTAGTTCAGTGGTTTCCAAATTAAGCCAGGTTTGAAATCAATGTTGGTCTTTGAAACCATCGCGACCCCTTGATGGCCTACAAGTATTAATATACTGGTTTTTAAATTTTAATTTTATAATATTCTTATTAATCAGGGCTATAAAAAATTTAGCACCACATCTTACTATGCGTTTGGGTTATAAACATGTGTACTAATTTCGCTAATGTGTTATGGACGAAAAAGGTTGAATTAAGATTAAGTTTACCCGGAGTTGCAAGGAGGGAGAGTGGAAAATTATTTAGGGAAAATCAATCCCAGAACCGCCAGTCAGAATATGAATCCTGACCTCATCAGTTAAACCAAACTAGCGTGCCGTTAAGCCCACGTGTTTGATAAAATTCCTATAAACTATATTATCCTATATTATTTATATGAATGCGACTAAGATGTTTCAAAAGTTAATCAACGAGCCTAGTGGGTATTTTGAAAGCTATGATAGCAGCGCCTCTCGCCTAAACACGAGACTCCTCCAGCAAACTAAGTAAGCAAGCAACAGTCTGAGCTAGGTAACCAAAAGGAACCTAATTAGTAACTAAAATGTTTTTACTGTATTTGAATTTTGCACCTTCCTAAAGTAGTAATCAATTTAAAAAGTAAACATAACATTATAATCTCAACGAGCAACGTGTTCCACCCGATAAAAGCCATGACCAAGAATGGGGTCGCTACTCCCAGGTTGTAAACTATCTGTCTAGTCACTCTAGTGCCTTAATATAGTTCACTTAGCTATCAGCACGAGAAATGGTTAATTTGAATCTATCACTGAAAGGCTGACCTGTCGGTCTTACCGAATGGCGAGTGGAGTTTGTACCCTTCTGACTAAGTTACAAAACGCTAATCTGCGAAAGAGGGGAAGGGTAGTCATGGAGGGGGTAAGAACTGTCAGAAGAGGCCACATATTTCATGCATGAGTGCGTTAAGTTAATATGCAACACGCTTCATAAAATCCCTTCGAATTCGTCAAGTAGGTAACGTCGTTAAGTAAACTACCCTTAATTTTAGGTTTGTATATCTAATTCCAAAAAGATCTCTGGGGAACCCTATCCAACCTTAGATATCAAGTTTCAGCTTGATCGATGAAATGGTTTAGGCTCTATGCACAGATACAAACACACAGACAGGCGGCATCGCTAAAATATATTTTTCTGTTTCAGGGGGCCATGAAACGTCGATATTTATCAAAATTTCAAGGTTTTTTTTTACGATATCAATACTTTCTCTAACCGAGGGGTGCGAGAATGAAAAAATTATTTCCACAAATCAAATCAAAAGTTTTTTAAAGATTTCTATAAAGGTCTTGACTGAAATGTCTACTACTTTTTCAATTCTTCACGTCTCAATAGCCTTATGAACTAACTTCGTGTTCACACTTTAGGGATAGTATGAGAAAGGTATAATTTAGAGAAAGTGTATCTACATTTGTATGTAGATAAAGTGGAAAATCATTTAGTCAAAATTATCTCGAAACATCCGGCGAGTTTCGATCCCCGATATTAGTCATGGTGAATCAAGTTGTAGCTAGTTGTATATAGTTTTATCATCATTTACATTAATAAAATTCTTGCCAGAATTCATCAAAACCGTCTCATTTCTTACTAGATTTGAATAAATTAAAGCTAGATTTTGAATAATTATTTTTTAACATAGTGTCTAAAGTCTGTTGCCAAATAAAATAAAAGATTTCTCTCTTTAAAATTATAGAAGTCAATACATGCTCTAAAATATATTGACCCGAAAAAAAATCTTACATGTTAAAAAATGTTGCAAATTAATTTTCTAATATGCACTGCAATCTTTAAAGAGAATGAATACTTCGTTTTTAAGAAAATACTTAAACAGGCCACTTGAAAAGAGAATTAGAGCACTAATGACAAAGTTATTTTAAATTCTCATATATCGATTTGATTACAAATGAATTTTTGAATCATCTTCAAGGAAACAAAATAAAAACTATGGTGAACAGTGATAATATTAATACAAAGATAGTCAATATCTATAAATAACAGTGAAATAGAGTAAAATCTTATCAATGATGACTGCAAACAATTTGTTTATATTTTCTAAAAGGTGCTCCTAATGTCCATACGTTTAACTTCTGTTCCCCTGGCCTAAAGTGTATAATCGAGCAGGACTGGCTGATTTAGGATACGAATATCCTCTTAATTGGAAATCATAAATAATTTATAACGCTATGCTTTTTAATATTCTATGTAATGTTGGCAGCCTTATATGAGTCTACGAATTTCAAATAATTACTTAAACTTATTTAAATAATTTGATTGGATTTGTCTGCACTCTAGTATACAAGTAGTAAGTTAAGAAGATTCCATCCTGCTGCCCTCTACCAGAATTGTGACAAAGCTTTTACGTTAAACGTTCCTTCTGTTAAAACTCAAGTCGGCCATTTGTGGATACAATTCAGGATTTTCACAAAAGCAGTTTATTACAAAACTATCGGAATGGATACCATTCCGAGGGGATACGATTCCGGTTTTGGGGGATATAATTCCAGTGGATACAATTCAGGATTTTCACAAAAGCAGTTTATTACAAAACTATCGGAATGGATACCATTCCGAGGGGGTACGATTCAGGTTTTGGGGGATATAATTCCAGTGGATACAATTCAGGATTTTCACAAAAGCAGTTTATTACAAAACTATCGGAATGGATACCATTCCGAGGGGGTACGATTCAGGTTTTGGGGGATATAATTCCAGTGGATACAATTCAGGATTTTCACAAAAGCAGTTTATTATAAAACTATCGGAATGGATACCATTCCGAGGGGGTACGATTCAGGTTTTGGGGGATATAATTCCAGTGGATACAATTCAGGATTTTCACAAAAGCATTTTATTACAAAACTATCGGAATGGATACCATTCCGAATGGATACAATTCAGTCCCCTCGTTTACTGAAGGGCGAAAAGAGAAAAAAACGATTTTCTCAAAATTGGCTCTAATGATTTTGATTAAATTTCATTTATAAACATTAATAAATATTCCAAACAAAATGGCTACCCTCAATATTTCGGCAAAATGGCTTTAAGGGCTCCGGTCTGACGCGTTAATTAACATTTTTTATAATAGCTCCGAAACTATTTGAGATATTAAATTACTTACCATTAAAAATCTTAATATATATAATTATTCTGTACGTGTGTATGTCACTGAACTCCTCCTAAACGGCTGGACCGATTTCGATGAAATTTTTTGTATGTGTTTGAGTGGGTCCGTGGATTGTTTAGATTCACAATTGGACCTGGTAGGTGGCGCTGCAATCGGGTTCTAGGAATATTTTTTTTATTTTTTAGGGGAATTTTTTTGGGGGGATTTTTTTTAGATTTTTTGCATATCAGAACATGTAACCTCAAAATTTCACCCTCCCAATCACCCCCAATATTTATAATAATGAATATAATATTAATAACCGACCGTTAAAAAAATCATAAGTTCATCAATAATTGACCGTTAAAACCTTCTGAAGAGTTCATGAATAATTGAACTTCTGAGAATAATTCATAGTTATGTTTGTTTTTCGATACAGCTGATATTTGTGGAGTTGTAGGAGAAATGCCAAAAATGAAAAGAGGTTTTATTTTGTATGTTGTCTTGACAAACACTGAATTTGTAATTGTGATGATCACATAGTATTTGTTTTATTATTGAAATCAATTATGTCACCCAAACGAAAAGCCAACGTTTGGGCAGGGCAACGTCTGTCGGGTCCGCTAGTATGTATATATATTTATAATACAAATATTTTATCCGAAACATATTTTTATAAAATCAATAACTTTCAATCTATACGCAATTATATGCATTTTTTAACTTTTTGGACATTTAAGTTTAAGTATTGCCACCGTAAAAAAACTAACCTGAAATGTTGATGGATGTCGACGTCTCATGACCCCCCGAACCCTAAAAAATAGTCTTTGCAATGCCGTATGTCTGTGTGTCTATAAAAACTTAAAATTAAGGGTAGTTTACTGAAGGGCGAAAAGATAAAAAATTGGTTTTCTTAAAATCTGCTCAAACGATTTTGATTAAAATTCGTATCTAGGCGTTGATTAAGATTATAAATAGACTGGCTATTTTCATTTTCCTATGAAAATGATTTTTAGGGTACTTTACAGAAGCGTTAATTTCCGTATCTCCACAACTATTTGAGAAACTAAACAACTTATCATTGCAAAATTGTAGGACTATTAGAAATAAAAAACTTCTATTTGACATATATTTTTATAAAAGCAACTGTTTATGAGATATTTGCAAATATATTAATACAATTTTGTGAGCTTTAGTTGTAAATATATACTACTTAAGTTTTTACGCAATAATTCTCCAATGCCATAGAGTAATTAAATATAAGTAAATATCTAAAAAAAGTATGTTATTTTTCCTTAAAGCCCTTAGGAGAAATGTTTGCACAGCAATGATCTATCTCCATTTTAGACTCAATAGTCAATATTTACATTTTGTATTGGTCAAAATGTATAAATGAATTATAAAATATCAATGCGATGACTTGCAGATCTGCAACATCTTATAAAATGTTAAAATTTTAACGAGAAATCGAAATTTTAATACGAAGTGTTGACCCTTGTGGAAGACATTAAACTGTTTGAAATGCTCTTAAGTGAACAAAGATGAGCCTCTTTTCTCATTGATTCTATATCATTGTATATTATTTTATGCGTGTTCTTATGTGGAGTGGTGATGATACAATGTACATTATTCCGTTCAGAAATCTTACGAGTTTATAGAAAGAGAGAGAAAGTCTGTGCGGTGTGCCGTACCATTTATTTGAAAAAGAACTTATTCCAAAGTTCAATGAGAGTCAAATCCTAGACCGTAAAATAAATATAGTAAATAAAAACATAATGAGAACGCCTCCAAATTACATTTAGATTATATTTTATTTAAAATTACTATGTTTGATATGAGCAGGAATGTTTATTTTTACTTATTATAATAGTGGATTAAAAATTCAATGTAGGCCAACAATAGTTTTCTTATAGGCCACTCTGAATATTAACACTTATTATTACGTGTAATGCTCAAGAATGAGAAAAACCGTGAAAGAATGTAGGCTACCAGTGAAGATTTCTACATGTTTTACTGCCTCAGGTAAATAAGGGCTAATGTCATTAATCTTTGAATATGGAGAAGCATATGGTTTTTTCTTTGAAAATAATGTATCACTAGAGTAATGCTCTCGTACAAGTAGGGACCAACTATCTTTATTCACACAGCAGTTAAGACTTTGTTAATATTTTAGTTTCTTAAAATTTTAAGATGTTTATATTTAATTACGCAAGTTTGTCATTACTGTACACTAGCCCTTCTTATCCCAATGCACATTAGGGATGGGTTGTGAAATCACAACCTGCTCCTTTGTTACTGCTCCTCTGACGTCACATTCACAGCCTGTCCCTGACAGACGAAAAGAGCTGTTCCTTTTTGTCACAGGTCAGTTTGAAACGTTAAACATATTATTGTATGCCAATTTGTTTTCTTCGAGCTTCTACTGTTTTCTCTCAGTCGAGACTGCGTCGTTACAATATTGTACGGTAGATGGCAGCACAAAACAGCTACGTATTAGAAGTGTTTATCAACGCTTGGTATTGCTCCTCGTCTCTCTACTTTCTTTCACAGGCAGCGCTGGAACAGGTCCAGAGGAACCTTGCTCCTCGTCTCTGTCACAGGCTGCGCTGTAACAGGTCCGGCGTAACCTTGCTCCTAGTCTTTCTGTCACATGCAGCGCTGGAACAGGTCCAAAGTAACCTTGTTACTCGTCTCTGTCACAGGCTGCGATGTAACAGGTCCGGCGTAACCTTGCTCCTAGTCTTTCTGTCACATGCAGCGCTGGAACAGGTCCAAAGTAACCTTGTTACTCGTCTCTGTCACAGGCTGCGCTGTAACAGGTCCTGAGCAACCTTGTTCCTTTGTGCTCCCGAGATATTTTGGAGCAGTCGTACAGTAGAAAGGAAGTGGATACGTTGTGTCCTTGTCACAGCGCAGAGATCAGGTCCAGCGCAACCTTACTTATCTATTATAGGCCTAGTTTAGAGTTGGTTTGGGGAGTCACAAATGAGTTTTTAGGAGGAAAGCTCTCATAGTACAAAACACTATTCCCACAATACAAGTACAGTATATAATGTATTCTCACAATAAATTGTTACGTTAATGTTGAACATTGAAAGAGCCCACTTGGTAATCAAATGATTCAAGGCAAGGTTCAGCAATCTACGGCCCACTGACTAGTTATATCTAGACCACAAAATATTTAGAAAACAATTGTGTTCAATAGAATTAATAACTAATTGCTAAATGAAAAATGTAAAGTTGAACTTTTTTTCGAATAGGTCCAACAATTATTATTTTTTAAACACATATGGCCCACGATATCAAAAAGGTTGCAGACACCTAGTCTCTGGCGTTACTCTTGCAATAGACTGAACTGCTGATGATAGGGAGATATTGGGATTCGATCCCGGTTGGTTGCAATAAGGGTGGTTTTTCGTAAATGTTTTCCACTCTCATTTCACACAAATGTGTGTGCACTTCCTCTAAAATCAGCCATCTCCGTCCCTAACAAATTATCGTAATTAGTGCATATGGCTATAAACCGAACAGGCAGTAGACGCGATGCTTAAAAAAAATTAGGCTGGGAGTAGTTTTGTATGTAGGGATTGTGACAAAAAGGAGCAGGTAAAAGGAACAGATCCAGTGGTGGAGCAGTAACAGATTGCTCCTACTCCACTGAAGGAGCAGTTTTTCCCATCCCTAATGCACATGGTATTAATGTTTCTTTGACTCAAGAAGGTCACAGAGATTAGCTTCACCCTCCACTGCCACCTGGATTCCGATACAGCAGGTTAGCCAACGCTTGTAAAACGACACTAGCTTGTAAATAGGTAACGATAACACTAATGGCACCTATTATCAACTAAGATAACTATTTGTAGAAGGAGATATTGTATTTAAAACCATGTATTTTTACTAGAGTGTCTTTTTGGAAGTCGTTAGGTCTCAATATCGTCGTGATTCTTAAAGCTACCCCAAATTTAAAAATATATTTAAAAAGAAGAATAAATTATTCATCAAATAATATGTTATAAACAAACACTCTAGCTTAATATTACAAAGAAAATAAATAAATCAATTAATAATTTTTATTTTCCCATTTAAAATGCATTGAAATGGAAACATTTTAACGAAAATATTTCAATAACTATTTTTAGTATTGTCTGAACATTCCATAAGAATTATGAAAGATGCCCAGATATGTTACTAAAATAAATAAAAAACTTCAATGTTGAATTATAAAATATTTTTTTAAATTGTTTTTTGTTTAGAAACATGCATTTATGGGTAGGCTCAGCCTTAAAAAAGGATGCCATTAATCCCTATCTTGAGCTAGTTCTATCCAGTCCAACTGGTTACATCCTATCTCTCTCAGGTCCATCTTAATGTTATCCTCCCATCTGCGTCTACGCACGGCCTTGGTCTCGTACCAGTAGGTTTGCCAGTCAAAACCTTGAACGCGGTTATAGTGGTTTCCATTCGCGTTGCATGTCCTGCCCACCGTAATCTGCGAGATTTGATCACCCTAATAACGTCTGGTGAAGAGTACAGTGTATATAGCTCATCATTATGTAGCCTCCTCCACTCTTCTACACTATCTTCATCTATTTTTTGCCAGTATATTTTCCTAAGAACTTTGTTTCCGAACACCCTAAATTTCTTCTCGTCCTGTAAGGTAAGAGACCACGTATACAACTATAAAATACAACCGGTAAATTTATTATCTTGTATATTCTTAGTTTTACATTTTTTGACAACAGTCGAGAAGCCAACAGCTTACTAACCGAGTAATAGCACACATTTCCTGACTGTATTCTTTACCTGTCTTCCACTCTAATATCGTTATTGTAAGTTAAAATAGTTCCTAAATATTTTAACTCATTGACCCTTTCAAAAATTATGTTATTCGCAGTAATCTCTAAATTGTCGTCCCCAATCTGTGTTATCTTTGTAATCATATACTTCGTCTTCTCAGCATTCACTTCTAAACCTATTTCCCTGTTGGCCTCTAGTAACATTTCTGCATTTCTCGCCACAGTGTCCTTGATATTACCTAACAAGTCTAAATCATCTGAATACCCTAATACCTGCGTTGTACCGTTTAATGACAAGCCATCCCTACTCTCTTGCATTACACTAAGGCCTAATAGAATATTCTAAGGCTAAATTAAAAAGTAATGGGAAAGTGTATCTCCTCGTTTCAATCCATTGCGTATTTCCAAAGCCTCTGATAGGTGACATCCAACTTGTACCTTTCCACGTGAGTCTGTCAAACATACCTCAATTAGCTTGACAAGTTTTTAGGGTATCCCAAACTTAGCTAAAATTGCATATGATCTATTTCTTTGAACCGAATCATAAGCTTTTTTTAAAATCTATGAATAATTGATGTACCGTTCCGTTGTATTCCCACTTTTTCTCCAATATTTTGCAAATAGTAAAAATATGATCCGTTGTTGATCTATTTCGTAGAAATTCACACTGATGATCCCCAATTATTTCCTCTGCATATGGCGTCTACCTCATTAAAAGTATGTTGGATAACATTTTGTAACATGTTGATAATAAGATTTCTAATTAATAAAAGTTAATATAATTAATTATAATAATAAAAAGAGGACTTTTAATAAAACCATAGTTTTTATAATAAAGTCTCTAATTTTAATTCCTGGCACAGATAGATTTATCTGATTGCCAAACCCTTCCTTCACCTCTGACAAGACGTGTATTAATTACAACTTGTGAATGTGAGGAATGCCAGGCCCCCACCGTGGTTCGGATTCCACGTAAAACTATAGGTCCTCCATTTTATCTCACCATCACCCTACCATTACACATTAGCATAAGTGCGTACAACCCGTACGGATAGTAAGACGCGGTGCTAATAATAATAATAATAATAATAATAATAATAATAATAATAATAATAATAATATAATAATCTAATTTTAATTTAAAAAATTAATGAAATAAAAAGTCACTCTTTCAAAAAAGTAAAATATATGTAGACCTACCTACAGTATATAGAACTAAAATATTACAAATACTTAGTTATCATAATAAAATCAATAATCTAATTACTGCAAAGTTTTAGTTATAAACATAAATTTGATTTTGCGATTATAATTGTTTTCAAAAAGGTTAAGGGTGTATGGCCCAAAATTAATAATATAATTATATATATATATATATATTTAGTAGGTCTTCTTAAACCAAACTTGGATCCGTGTATTAAATACAGATTAAATGATTATTTCAAGCACAATGTTTACTCAAAGTTCGAAATTTTGGCATATAATGCAACAATTTTTAGAAAAACCAAATGATGTAAAGATTTCATATATTGAAATGTTAGAAGTACTTGAGGAGGTTTATTAAGAGAAATAAATATTATTTCAATGAACCTTTAATTAATAGCGTGAAAAATTGCAAAATAAATGCAATATTCAATTTATTATGTTATATACTTAAACGTGTGTAATAAATGGGGGAAGTAAATCAATGAATGCTGACTTCTTTTAACTTTATAATGGTACTTCATTCACATTAATATTCAATCTGAAACTCATGAAAACTGATGCGAGCTGAGGTGCTACATATTTTACCCCCAGATTTTGAAAATATATCTGATACAACCCCGCAATAGCCGAAACAGAACGGGCTGGTCAGAGCAGAACAGACAATTCATCCCTTCTCACTCGAATTCACTAGGTGTCTGTCCTTGAAACCATATATATGTCGCCAGTGGTTTTGGCATATTTGTCAAGCTTATCGACCTGACCCATCACCATTTTCTTTAGGGAGTGTTAGCTGGCTATCCACCGTTTTCAAGTCAGTGTGACATTGATGAAAGGATTTATTTCAGTGTGGCTGAGTGTAATTGCATTTCATTTCTTTAGGGATTTGTGAAGTGTAATAATATTGGAAAGAACATTTTTATTATTTTAAAAAATGTCCCCACAAATGTTTAAAGATCCCAAAAGAGATGTAAAGGGCAAAAGGAATAAGCGTTCCAAGGCAATGAAACACTTTTACGAAGAAATTCGGAAAGCCCAAATCGCTAATAAGTTGGTGAAATGACTTCAAACCTATATTATGTTATTGAACTTAAATAATTAACTATTTTTGAACATTCTTTTCAAATCTGGAGCCAAAAACGGGACCTCCAACTTGGCATGTCAATATCTTACCATTGAGCTATCTAGGGCTAATCCTGTGTTAGGGTCATTTATCGTTCATATTTTAAGGGTTAGTCGGTTATAGATGTGTAAAATCGTCAGCCATTTAATAACAATCAGAAAAACACTCCATCATTGATCCATGGTAGCTCTATGGTGCCGTTTGGACAATTTTTACCAATTTTAAATGGTTTCTTGGATATAATTTGTAAAGCAGAAGTCGCCAACATTTATTTAGCTGCGGACCACATGAATGTTTTATCAAGACGCTGTAAGCCACTTATTAACTATTTAGCAAAAAATTTTAGAAAATAATTTTAAGAATAACCTTGAACAAAGAATACAGTGCGAGATGTTAATATGTATGTACAATTGTGCATATGTTAAATAAATAAAGATGGATTACTTTTTAGTCATATTGGCCATGAGATGAAATTTGCAGGTTAATATATTAATATACTAATAATATACCTCTTTGAAGTACGAAGTAGCTTATCATTTCAAAAATGGAGGCATATTAAATATAAAAATCATTATTTGATATATATTTTTATAAAACCAATAGTTTCCGCTATAAGTAATATATATCGATGGTGAATTGGAAAATCCGACTTGTTACAAAAGGCGCCCTCAATTTACAATGAGCCAGGCTAGTTTTAAAATAATATTATATTTGCTTATAAACCTGATAATTTTAATAAACACAATTTAATAAAGTTATTAGGATGATAAGAATATATAGTATCATTTTCCAACTAGCCTGGCTCATTGTAAATTGAGAGCGCCTTTTGCTATAGGCTGGATTTTCCAATTCGCCTATGACATATATACTGTATATATATGCATAAAAATACACTTATATAATATATACCTCTAAAATATATATATATATATATATATTACGGTAATCTTTAAATTTGAAAATTTCTGTAATGCTCTGTAGGTGTGATGTTCCTCTTTTTCTATATTATTTCGTTTATGCTCTTTGGTAGAATGTGCAACAATGTCTATTATCTCGTTTCAAATATCTTACGAGTTTTAAGTAAATACCGATATCCCTTTTTTATTTACAGTAGCGAGAAAGTATATGCTATGCACCATCCCCACCTTTTTAAAAAAAATTTAGTCCTTTTGTAAAAAAATCTATAAATTTGATTGTGGATATAACTTAGAAAAAAAATATCATGCTAGAAAATTATGAAGCTTAGCTCCGTCAGTAGTGCGTCCACCTACGGAGCTAAGGGTCCCGGACTCGATTCCTGGCATGGCCGATAAATAAATGTTGAAATGTGGGTTTATCCTTTCACAGTGATGAATTGACGGCCGGGGGATGGATTTTGTGTCCGTCCTAGATTTAAGATTAGAGTGATTAGTACAAAGGCGTATAACCTGATTAGGTAGTAAGATACGCGGCGCTAAAATAAAGTTTAAAAAAGAATAGCACCGACAACCTACAATGGCATCACGTAACATCATTTGCGAGCCACTACTGTATGAGCTTGGTTAAGGTTACAGACGTGTCCAGATGGACACTAACAATATGTGCATTTGTGCACAGAATGACTACATCAATATTTCACTTCCCCCTTTCCCGCTCCACAACCATAATCTCTTTTTATGTCCTTTCTCGTCAAATTTTTAAACTGTATTTTCTCCTCTTTGTTCAGACGTAACGATTTAGTTTTATAACAACTATCAAAACATAGTTTGTAGGTCCCAAGCTCATATCCCGTGTCCAGATGTCATTTTAAAATTTAAATAATATGTAGATGAGGCTATAACCGTAATTAACAAATACTTATATTCGACATCATGTAGAGATAATGCTTTAAATACTTAACACTCGCCCCCCGTTTCCCTCCACTCTATTAGTTCGGCATATCTGTATATAGCACACTTAATGAGTTTAATTAATATTTATAATTTTATTAATTACACTAGTATGTTAATAATAATAAATATCTAAAACAGAAGTTATGTACCCACATTTTTGTGGAGGGACAAAGGGAAACCATTTAGAAAGATACACCCTTTGTTTACCGATTCGGGACTTGAACCCTCACCACCATTCATCGTTAAAATAAACTAAATGAGCTTAGTGTTTAAATCAAGTTAAGGCTAACTTTAAAAATGAACCGATGGGTGAGTTCGGTTCCTCATTCATAATAGCCAGAGAATACTGTCTACCTACTAACCCTCCCCCTTCCCAACCCTGCCTACCCACTCCCAAAACTTCATTCCAAGACTTTCCAGTCACTCCACCGCTGATGAAGATAGGTGTTTTGGTACGGAACGGAACGTTAGAATCCACTTTCACCTTTTCCACAGCGACACAAACGCTTTCTCTCAACCCTAGCTCTGTTCAAACAACGTTAACAACCTTGTTCAGTTCTACCAAAACATCATGATGGAGATGTAGAAGATCACCAAAGTTATTCTACAGAAATGGGCTTATATATACTCATATCTTTAACTGCATTATTAGATTTTTTTTAATCCAGCATGAATAAGTCCCTAATACAAATACAAATATGATATATTTTTTGTTTTGTATTGTTTGTATAGAATTATCATTATAGTATTAATTGCTTTCTTTTCTTTTTTTTATCTTAAATAAGCAAGAATAGTTCTAGGATCCTGTTCTGTTTTCTCTGATAGCCAATCTACAATGGTAGTGTATCCTAACTCTCTCTTTGAGACTCATCATTTTGTTTTATTAGCTAGGCTCTGATTTTGTTTCAAAATATAAATTTTATTTTTTATTCATCATTTGATATTTTATTAAGACTAATCCCCTTCCCATAAAAATGTCACATTATATAATCGCATTCTTACTAATACTGTCCTATGTTAATAATCAAACAAATGCTACTACTTTCCTCCTCCATCACTCCCCCTCCCCTCCCCCCAAATTTAATAAATATACTTGTTACCTTTACTAGTTTCTCTAATATAATCTTTTGTATCTTTTGTAACGAGCCCTACTAATTTTAATTAAAAATTAACAAAATCCGCTATCCCGTCATTCTCATACGCAGTATATTGGAGTCAGCTCTTTACAACATTAATATATAGGTTCCAAGAGGTATGCTTATTTTCAAATTGAGGTGAGGGCTGATATCCCTATCCCTCTACCTTCAGTCCGCCACTATTTGCAATCCTCTCTATTGCGGGAATAGCGCCTTAGACCATACGGCCACCGAAGCGGGTAAATTATTCAGCTTCACACTTAAATAAAAAAATTCCCACTACATTAAATTAATAATCACCCACCCCGGTGGCCACATTGTCGAACGCGCTAGTCTAGTAATAGATTAGATTGTCGAGGATGGGGAGATCGAGGTTCGATCCCAGTCAGTTGCACTGACGATAGTTTTTCT
The DNA here is from genome assembly GCA_033556935.1 of Timema podura. NCBI lineage: Eukaryota > Metazoa > Arthropoda > Insecta > Phasmatodea > Timematidae > Timema > Timema podura. The sequence continues at coordinate 1,124,138 of JAVRXN010000010.1, forward strand.
TAAAATGGTTTCCCATTATTTCTTCCCAAGCAAATGCGGGTGCACTTCCTCTAAATTACATCTATTTCATCCTTAACCCATAAGCGTAAAGAGTTCACAGGCGTATAAACCGAACGGGTAGTAGAAAGTGGGGCTAAAGAAAAAATCGATTAGTTGCTAATCGAATATTTTTTTACCGATGCATTGATTAATCGATTCATAGTTTCTTAAACTAATCGATTATTGGACAGTAATCGTCCGCCCCTAGCACTTAAATGAGTGTGGAGACACCCGTGTGTACAAACTATAAAAGTGCATGTCTACATGAAAGGGCAAGTAATGCAAGCGAGGTGACGAAGCTAAATACCGTCTCAATCCTATAAGATATTGCAATGAGATTAGTGTTTAGCAGTGGGACGGGCGCACTCTCATTGTTTACCCTGGCTGTACTCCCTGCTCTGTCTCCCTCCTTGTCTAGCAGGTAACATCGGCCTTCTCACTTGACTGGGGGATTGGAGGGGACGGGGGGGGGGAGGACGTGGCACACGTATGGAAGGGTCTGGGTCCTTTTTAACTGTGGCCCAGTATTCTAGAAGTGGAGGATTCCAGACTCTTAGTTGGGAACGCCCCTATATATATATATATATATATACGGGCAGCGATAGCCAGGTGTGCTCAGTTCTTGGTTCTCAATCCGTGAGTGAGATGACGTGTCCGGGAGTGGACCAGCGAGTCTAGTGTTCGTGTGACGCGTGTCGGTATAGTTTGTACGGAGGAGGGACCAGTGGTGGGGGGCCGTGAGTGTCTTTAACTTTGAATGTAAATTGTACTGTGAACAAACATTTTAAGAAACTGATATTTGGATACTTAACTAATTATTCAGTATTTTTTATCAACAAGCTGTTTACTTGATTTGATGTAATTCTATTTTATGTGTTTTCAATTATTTACTCATTTAAAGACAATTACTAGTATTACTTAACTCAGTGAACTGCTTAGTTATGATTGATTCAGCGTTATTCTATTTATTTATTTTCATTTGTTTATTAATTTACAGACTATTATTTTGACTACTTAATTTGTTGAGATGTTTATCTGTATATTTAATTCTGTGAATTTTTTTTTTGAGTGGTGTTTTTAATAATAAAAATCTTGGGTGATCTGCGAATATTTTAATTCATATTTAACCTGCAACATACCCCAATATCCTCAAAAGAACTCGTGGTTCAAACGGTGACGTTTGGTCAGCACCCGTGACCCTCCCAGGTCACACGTGTATTACGTTACATTGATGTCAGAAGTGGGATATTGGTGGTGTGTTTGCTTAATGATAACGGTAAAAATGGCCGCAGATATCCAGGGTTTAACAGCTCTTATTCAAGCCATGGCAGAGCAAAACAACGACAGGCTGGACCAAATTGCGTCACAAACTACGTCATTGAACAACAATATGGCGGAACAGATGACATTGAACAACAAGATGGCGGAACAGATGACATTGAACAACAAGATGGCGGAACATATGACATCATTGAACAACAAGATGGCGGAACAAATGAAATCGTTGAACGCAATGAAGGAAGAATTAAAAGCAGATATTTCGACTATTGAGGGTAAATTTACGTCATTGCAGAGAGAAATGGACTCCATCGAGAGCGAAATGGAAACAAGATTTGGACGACTACGAGAAGAAATGAACCAGCGTTTCAGAAGCTTGCCAACTACAAGTGGGGGTAGTGTCGTTCCACTTCGATGCAATTCCGAGCTTAGTGCCTTAGAAGGATCTCGTATCTTGGTTAAACCATCTCCATATGATGGACAAGGTACCTGGCGTGAGTGTCAAACACAATTTGAAATTGTGGCCAAGATTAATGGCTGGAAGACGACACAGAAAGCCCAGTATTTGGCAGTAATGCTTCGGGGACCTGCTTTGGCGGTGTTAAAAAACCTCTCGGAGCCCACCCGATTGGACTACGATGCCTTGACGTCAGCACTTGAGCTATGTTTTGGTAACAAACACCTTCAGCATCTTTACCATGCCCAGTTGAAAAACAGAGTTCAAAGACCCAGCGAGTCCCTGGCGGAACTAGCAGCTGATGTTGAAAGATTGTCACATCTGGCCCTTGAATATTGTCCTGCTGATACACGTGACGTCATCACCGTTGGTGCGTTCCTGGACGCTATTTCAGACAGTGAAGTTCAACAGACGGTTAGAGTTGCAGGTCTTCGAACTATGCGAGAAGCCTTGGCCAGAGCGTTGGAAGTGGAGTTGGCCAAAGTTTTTACAAGGGCCACGCGGCGTGTGGTACGAAACGCACGTTTGGAGGAAGGAGATGTGTGCATCGGAATAAGTCTGGATCAGCAACACTTCCTGGATGAACTCAAAAGTAGTTAAAGAAGTTAAATCAATTTCTAAGGCTCAGAACGCTCCGCGTGGTCCCGATTCTAGTAAGACGACCCAACTTGAATGTTGGAACTGTAATAAAGTTGGACATCTCCGCTCCCAGTGTAGAGAAAAGAGGATCAGTGAACAAAGTGGCTACTGGAACAAGAATCACCCGGGAAAACTACTGAAAGCTAGTCTTAAGGAGCGAATACCAGCTGACTCCACGCAAAAATGCTCCCACGGTTATCTTCAATGTGCGATCGCTTGGAAGTGAAGATGACGCTCTGTTGGTAGAAGGAATGCTGGATGGAAAGCATGACGGATGGTTGTGGACACGGGTGCCAACGTCACATTGGTCCGACCTGATTTCACCGAGTCATTTCATCGGAAACAACGAACAGATAACACTCTTTGAGGATATGTAATAAGGACGGTAACGGGTGACTCTGCACCAGTTTTGGCAAAGGCACAAATGAAATTTAATTCAGGAAGTTTGCAAGTAGAACATCCTGTGTACGTTGCCAACATTGAAGACGAGTGTATTCTTGGTTTGGACTTCCTGCGCAAATTTGTCTGTTGCTCCGATTTAGGTTCGGGGGTTATAAGAACAGCTGAAGTAGAGGTTGAAATTGTATCTCGGTGGTGTGCGACCTCTCCGGATAATTTCCCAGTGGCCTGTAAGCGAACGACAATCCTTCCCGCAAACAGTGAAGTCCTCGTTCCAGCAAAGTGTGGGGAAGATTATGGTCGGCACTTTGGACTAGTGGAGCCAGGAAACGGTACTAACAAGCTGCCATTAAGTGTAATAACGGCAAGAACAATTTTTTCAAACAACAATAAGAGGATTCCAGTCGGGATGATAAATCTATCTGACAAGCCATGGGAAAACAAGAAAGGAACTATCGTTGGGAGATATTACCAAGTATCCCAAATAATGTTGAGTGGAAGTTCGACCGATAAATAAACTCCTACCATAAGCGATCTACCGAAGGAATTATAAGAGCTGGCTTGACGCGCTTCAGAGCATCTAGACGCTTCTCAAGAAAAACGAGTAGTCCAGCTTTTAATGGAGAATAAGTCTGCGTTTTCCTGCGAACCTAATGATTTGGGCAGAACTAACGTGATTTACCACAAGATTGACACGAGAGATGCGTCACCTATCAAACAACCTTTAAGACGCCTACCCATGTCTATGAGTGTTGAGGTTGAGGAAATGCTAAAGGAGATGAGGGAGCACGATGCGATAGAGCCAGCTTCAGGACCATGGCCATCTCCTGTAGTTCTTGTCAAGAAGAAGGACGACTCCACGCGGTTCTGTGTAGATTACCGCCGCCTTAATGATGTCACCAAAAAAAACTCCTACCTCTTACCTCAAATAGACGATACCTTGAACGCAATGGCAGGGGTCCAGTGGTTCACAATATTGGATATGAAGAGTGGCTTCTGGCAATGCGAGGTAGATTCAGCTGACCGCGAGAAAACAGCCTTCTCAATCTACGGAAAGGGTACTTGGCAATTTAAGGTGATGCCATTTGGTCTTTGTAGTGCACCGGCTACGTTTGAACGCCTCATGTAACGTATTCTACCTCTAGACAAATGCCAAGTTTATCTTGATAACATCGTAATAACTGGGAGTACGTTCGAAGAACATTTAGAGCACTTGAGAACAGTGCTTCAGAAGATAGCAGACGCCAACCTCAAGCTCGTTCCAAAGAAGTGCAATCTATTCAGACGGAAGTTTAAATTCCTTGGACACGTAATTACTGCAAAAGGGGTGGGAAGAGATTTAGAAAAGACAGAATGTATCTGAAACTGGCCAAAGCCAAGGGATCAGACCAAAGTACGAAGCTTCTTGGGACTTTGTACCTACTACTCTCGATTTGTACCAGGATTTGCCAATATTTCTAAGCCTTTACACCAGCTTACGGAGACCACACGGAGATTTAATTGAACCCCAGAATGTGACATAGCCTTCGAAACTCTAAAAAGCGCCTTATCCTCACCACCGATTTTAGCATTCCCGGAAGAAGATTGTAAGTTTATATTGAACACTGATGCCAGTGACGTTGAAATCGGAGCGGTACTTTCTCAGGTACAAAATGGCACTGAGAGGGTAATAGAATACTTCAGTAAAGTGCTCCTGAAGCCTGAAAGAAACTACTGTGTAACCAGACGTGAGTTGCTGGCAATAATCAAAGCTGTGGATCTTTTTCATCACTATTTGTATGGAAGGCAATTCCTCAAAAGGACCGACCACGCCAGTCTCCGCTGGTTGTTGAGTTTTAAGAAACTTGAAGGACAGATGGCACGTTGGATACAAAAACTCCAGGAGTACGACTTAGTGGTCCAACATCGGACTGGACATAGTCATAGAAACGCCGACGCGTTATCCAGGAGACCATGCGAGGAACACGGCTGCCAACATTGTCAGCGACGAGAAAAAAACGAATTCGAGGAAGGACAACCAATGATAAGACGTACTTGATTGCAAGAGGACGTCGCAGACACTTGACGAAAATTTTGGGGTGATGAATGTCTAAGAGAAGATCAGATGAAAGACGACTCCATATGTCCACTAATAGAATGGAAAGAAGGTGGATTAAAGCCAGACTGGCAGGACGTGTCAGGCCTGAGTCCAATAGTGATGAGTTATTGGGCTCAGTGGGACTCCCTCGTAATGAAAAATGGCGTCCTTTATCGAAATGGGAAAGTGCGGATGGTCTGCGCAAGAAACACCTGTTGGTATTGCCAAAGAATTTAGTCAAGACCGTGCTGGAAGAGTTTCATAGCTCACCAGCTGGGGGCCATTATGGCATAAACAAAATACTCGAGAAAGTAAGAGACCGATTCTACTGGCTGCATTGCAGGGACGACGTTGAGAGCTGGTGCCGGAAATGTGACGTCTGTTCTTCAAGGAAAGGACCTAGGACTAGGGGAAGAAGCCGAATGCATCAGTACAATGTAGATGCTCCCTTCGAGAGAATAGCTGTGGATGTGATGGGCCCGCTTCCAGTGACAGAGAAAGGAAATAGATATCTACTAGTTGTGATGGACTATTTCACAAAGTGGCCAGAGGTAATATCCATTAAAAATCAGGAGGCAATTACAGTAGCAGAAGTATTGATTGAGAAATATCTTTAGCAGATTCGGGGTACCGCTGGAGCTACACTCTGATCAAGGACGTAATTTTGAGTCTTCTGTATTCCGGGAAATGGCCAATCTTCTAGGCATTAAAAAAACAAGGACCACTCCTCTTCACCCCCAATCGGATGGGATGGTTGAGAGACTGAACAGAACCTTGGAGCAATATCTGTCGATGTTCGTCTCAGAAAATCAAAAGAATTGGGACAGTATAGTTCCTTTGTTTTTTTGTCCTATAGCTCAGCTGTCCATGAAACAACTGGAGTGACCCCTGCAAAAATGCTCTTTGGTCGAGAGCTTCGTTTACCCTATGACATTTTATATGGCCGCCCTGAGAATCTTGATGAATCAACTGATCAAGGACACACCGAACAGCTTCGCAATATTCTGGCAGATGTGCACCAGTTTGCAAGGGCACGAATCAAGATTAATAGCGACCGGATGAAAACCCGATACGACGTCTGAGCGAACGACAGAAACTTTTCAGCTGGATATATGGTGTGGCTGTACAACCCACAGAAGAAAAGGGGCATATCACCAAAGCTACAGAGGAAATGGGAAGGCCCATACGAGGTAGTTAACAGGATAAACAACGTGGTCATCCGTATACGACGGGGAGCAAGAGGGAAAATGAAGGTTGTTCACATTGATCGCCTTGCAGCATATCAAGGAGAAGAGTCTCGACATTGAGATATCCGTTCGGGACGAACAGACTTAAGGAGGGGGTGGTGTAATGGAAGTACCCGTCAGTTGGCCTAAAAGTCATTTGACCTAAGGTCATTTGGCCTAAGGTCATTTGGCCTAAACTTTAGGCCATATGACTTTAGGCAAAATAACTTTTAGGCCAAATGACTTTTAGGCCAACTGGCTTTTAGGCCAAATGACTTTTGTTGAACCTAACTACATCAATTTTTTTATTCGAAATACATTTTAGGCCAAATGACTTTAGGTCAACTGACTTTTAGGCCAAATGACTTTTAGGCCAACTGACTTTTAGGCCAACTGACTTTTAGGCCAAATGACTTCCAGGCCAAATGACTTTTAGGTCAAACGACTTTTAGGCCAAATGACTTTTAGGTGAAGTGATTTTTAGGCCAAATGACTTTGAATAAATGTTCTATGTCTAAGTTTTGTTCGGAAACATTCGCTATGATGTATTGTGATGTTAATAGAGGGCAGCGTGTGTCCTATTTAGTTAAAAAGTATATACTATCGTTTCTAAATATATGTAGTCTTCTTTGGTATAACTATTTACCAAGGTCTAAAGCAGTGGTTATCAAAGTGTGGGGCGCAATCCTCAAGGGCGAGCGCGATTGTTGCTAAAGGGGGGCGCAAGAAATTGTTATGACATTCAATTATTTGTTATTAACTCGATCTAGCCAAGTTACAGAAAAATAAATTTATGTTAACTGTATTTTTAAGAGAGCAATCTACATGTTTGAAACTGTATTTTCAGCTCTGGCGGCTATGAAGGGTAGATATGGTGCAATACTAGATGTCACCAAAGAGCTGAGAGTTTCTCTTTCTTATATTACTCCTTGTTTTGGTAAACTTTGCGTTTGAAAACAATCAAATCAATCACACAAAGTGTCACCATTACTTGAGCCACATTACACCAACAAACATGAGACAAGTGATTAATTAAAAACAAATATCATTATATGAATTATATAAATGGGCTAAAAATGTTAATTTTAAAGAGATATGATTATTTTGTGTTGAATCAGATGTATAATTTATTTATATAAAATTGTTTTAATTCGAATGATTTTTAATTTTTATTAGGCTAATTTCCTTACAAAATGTAAAAATATGCATAGGTGTAAAATAGGTGGGGGTACAAAACATTTGGTTTTTGGTACAAAACAATATAAAACTAGGACAAAACGTTGGCATCGAAAAAAATATTCAAAATTTGAAAGTGGTACTCCAAGTTAGTGCACCTCGTGACGGGGTCTGCATGACTCTTGCATAGCGCGGGCGGCTATCAGGTGTTTGGCAAACGATTCAAACTTGACGCTTGATTTAATCGGGTGAAAACACTGTAGTCAGTCAGGGACAACGTTAAGTAAAACGAGGGTCAGAGACTATTAACAACGTTTCAACTAAATAACGTTGTAATAGACAACGTTATAGCAGGACTTACTGATGTTCAATAGGCTGAATTTTGTTGCAAATGCTGAGACTGTTAAATATTTGAAAATATATTTTATGTTTAGCAACAATCTACCATGCCATAATCTTCTTTTGGGTGAACCACAGTGGTGGTCATTCAGTCTAAGGCGTTATACCTTAATTACACTTTGTCGCTCTTAGTAATCAGGTTGGGGTTCGAATCCTAGCCGAATTTACTGCCGAGTCCAAGAAAGTCGGTAGCGCGTGTGCCAATTGAGCTAGGAGTACCAGGTTGCATATTTCAATCCTCAATGCTTGATTGTATAAAGGTGATCAACTTTGCGAAAGCCCGAGCAAAAATGCGTACTTGCCCTGTATGTTGTATAGCTTCTGTTCTAGCTTGCCGCTCAGTTTTATACAAATTAGACAAACATTCCCGGTGATATTTGATCTCGATGGCTGTTAAGTCACCTGCACATCATTTGGCCAATAGGTCCCAATCTTGGAGATTGTGTGCACACTCCCTCACACGATCGTTAACTTCGAAAGTGCACACATCATGCAATAGACGAGAAGGAGAAGCAGGACCACCACAGAAGAAACGTAAATGCTCCTTTGAAGCTACAGATGCACTAGCACCAGTACTCATGATATTTTTTCTTACCACCACATCCATCGTCATCACCAGAATCTTCTGCATCCCTTTGCTTCTGAGCTCAATACAGTTCCATTTTGTTAATCTTTAAACTGCAGGTCTTGTGATACTTCACATTATGGCTACAAAGAGTGGACTCCACACCAACCACTGCCATCATCAAGAATATTAAGAGTGATAAGATACGTAAGATAAGATACCTACGATATGCGGTAAGTATACAGTATTAAGAATACTAAATTACAAAATAACTAACCAGAATTCTAACAATATTTACGCAAATTTCGCGAAATTTGCGCTCAGCTTTGCTAGTTAAAATTAAATTAAACCCCGCTTTATTAATACAGAGGCATTCAAGGTAGTCTGGAATTGTATGTATAGTAACTGTATGCCAATGAATGAGCAAGAAGATTTGGGGGGGTGGGGTGGAAGTATCCTCCCCGCCAGAGGAGAGGAAAAGTGTAATCTGGACCGTATATAATTTAGGTTGGGCTAGGACATTTTTAGGGAGCCCCTTTTATCCCCTCTCATCCCCTTTCAACCCCTCTCGCTATTTCCCAGCATTTGATTTTTAAATTACAAACTTTCCAACTTTTATGGTATGTAGTGAATTTAAATGTTCTCCCGTGCCAAGTGATAGCTTTAATTATTTTAAGAATATGTAACGTTACTACCACCCCATCCTCCTTCTTTTTTCGATTCCCACGTTACCAATTTAAAATTTTAGGACTTATTTGGATATCTTATGTGGTATTGTTTAAGTGCCTACCAAGTTTCAATTTTGAGCATACCGAAAATAGTATTGTCTATTAGTTGTATACATTTAAAGGTCTTTCATTTCCCAGGCGTCTTTTAAAAAATTCCATATACTCATTGTTCAGACATCATTTGGCTATCCGTGAAGGTCTATTTACCTTCATGCATAGTTCAAATTTTCAAGCCCTCTCCTCTCACCAAAATTGTTTTTATATTAACTTTGAAAATTTTAAGGGATACCACCCTCCCCATTGTCTGCTTTTTCATTTAAAATTTTGAGAATATCCATATCTTTATACTGTTTTAGGTTGTCCTTATATCCACTTGACAAATGTCAATCGTCTCCCGGGAGAAGTAGATTTTCTAATTAATTTGGGAAATTAAACCACCTCCACCCCCACATCCCCCGCCCCAATTTCTCTAACTCCCACTTATAAATTTCAAATTTTAAAACTTATTTGGAGTTGTACTTATACTACACCAAAAAGTTTTTATTTAACTACCCCTCATTCTCCTCATTTCCTGGAGTTCCAATTTTTAGACCTTTATAATTATTTGGAGTACCACACTGAGATGTAGTTTTATTTATTTTTTCTATTAGTTTTGTAAATTTTGAAATTACCCCAAACCCCAAACCCCTTTTCCCAACACACTCTGAGAAATTTTAGATTTTAAGATTCATTTGGCTATCTGGAGTTTTCTCTGAACCTGTTGTAATGATATAGATTTTCATTTCACAATAATTCTAATCAAAAATTCCCACCCTTATCATATTTTTCAAATTAATGGAGAAAAAAATGTAAATTCGTTACTGGGTGTACGGAATTTGTCATCATGAGGTCGCGTTGATGGGCTTTAGGGTTCTGTATCCCCCTCTGCTTATAAGTTATAGGGGTGGCGAGCTTTGATTTTGGTGGCGGCCATCTCGAATTTCCACATCACGTTATAAGGTATAGGGTGGTCCTTTTGGATTTTCATATAAATTTGTAAGGATTTTTAGCGATCATCTTGGATTTCCACATAACGTTTTAAGGTATTTTGGTGGCCGTTTTGAATTGTCCAAAGCGATTAATTAGAGTAGTTAATTAATCAATGCAATTAATAAGGGACGAAGAGGTGGAGTGGGGGCGTCGCAACGCCAGGGGGAGGGGGCGGCGTCGATGTCCACCATTTTAATAAAAAATTCCCCCCAGAAGCATCTGAATCTCTCTATTTAAGTATCAGGAGGTAATTCAAGCGGAAGTATACCAGCATATGCCTAGAAAAATGATAAAAAAAATCCTTTCCAATAAAGTGGGTGATTCCAGCCGGGACTCGAACCCAAATCTTCGTCACCGGTAAGCCAGATGATACTGACTCCTTAGCGAATTTTCATTCTCCTTTCCCATTCCCCCAAAAAAAGTTTCAGTCTCGATCTGGTTTTTCAGTGTCAGAGGCTGAGGAGATATTCCTGGCTATAGGCGGTATACAAGAACGAAAATGAGTAAGTGAGAAGTGTGGGTGAATACTCATTACCAAGAAAAGGCTTAGATAGGAAAAAATTAAACAGAAGTGCAGTCCCGAGCAAAATTTTCTTCACTCATTCTTTACTTTAGCCGCGTATACACGAGGCCATTTGTCAGGCAAATTCGAAAATTGACGCGTCTAACCTGCCATCAACTGGCCTCGTGTAAGCGTGGCTTCACACTATTCATTTCTCAGAAGTGAGGTTTTCATTCTATCCCTAGTCCACAAGTCATTTATTGGAGTTGAGTGTTAACTTTTTAAAACCCAGCTCGTTCTGGCATATGACCTATGTGTACTGAGGTGTATTTTCCTTTATGGTTTCCCACTCCACCTCCATGCAAATACAGTGATAATTACTCTACATTATACCTTCTTCATTTCTACCTTATTGATGCAGAGGTGTCAATATTTTGGCTAGGTAGTATGATGCAGCATTTTTGTTTATATAAATAGGTTTATTACCCACATTGTCATTGATATATTACGACCTTATCAATAATGCAGTTATCGTAAACAATCCTGCGGTGCTTAAAAAAACTTTATGCTTCATATTCGTCAAGATGAACTGAATATTCTCGAACAAAGCTAAGTTGTAGCTCCTTTATAAAATTGTAAAGAGAGATATGTAAAACAAAATTCAGATGGCAAATAATAATAATAATAATAATAAATAATAATAATAATAATAATAATAATAATAATAATAATAATTATTATTATAATAATAATCCATGGCGTATTTCTTTCTAACAGGCGTATTTCTCTCTAACCCACCCCTTGCAACGGACCAAATCGTGACGCCAAGTTTGTCGTCTGCTTGTTAGCGAGGGGACAAAGTGAACGGTTTCTTTTAATGTTCTTGAGCCAAAACGTGTCTCTCGTGAATAAAAGTTTGTTTGTACCCCACTTGACTGAAGACACATTTACATTAAAGGATATACAATTACTCAGTTTCAAAGGTAATATTGTACAAATAAGAATACAATCTTTGATATATTAAAATAAGTAGCTAAAGCCAATGTTGTTTACATTCTGCCAAGATTACAATATGTTTAAAATTGGTTATTAGCTAATATATTGGTTTCAGAAACAATATTATGTTTAGAGTTGGATATCTAAAAGGAAAAATATATCTTCAAACTTAATTACATTCGTTTGGATGACAAACTTTGTGTAGTAGTTTTGTATTCAAATTATCATTTAGGTTAGAGGCTTATACGAAGTATTACTATATTATAATATTATTAAATTGGCTCTTAGCGTGTATTGCCTTTTGCTTTCAGAAGCCATATTATATTTAATGTTAGATAACTATAATGAAATAAGGTCGCTAAATACCAGGCTACTTTTGTTCGAATGACAAACTTTGAGTAGAAGTCTTACGTTCAAACGATCATTTAGCGTATAGGCGTGTAGGAAATATTACTATTTTAGCCTAAATCAACTTATTTAAAGAAACAAGTCATGAGTGTTGAAATTAGTTATGCCTTTCAAACCTTTTACTAACCCATTTATTTCGTTTAACTAATCATGCATTGATATATCTCATAAATTCATTAAAATTAGCGAATTATGTTGAAATTCCCCATTATCTTGTATGTGTATAAGAGAGAAAGAGATACCCGAATGTTTCCTTCTCTCTTACACAATGTTGTACAAATGACAGTTAAAAAATTTTAGCCGCAGATGTACATCTAGTTATATTATAGAGATCAATGGGCTCCAGCTCTGCTTATAAGATATAGGAGTGGCCATCTTTGATTTTGGTGGCGGCCATCTCGGATTTCCACATAACGTTTTAAGGTACTTTGGAGGCCATTTTGAATTTTCCAAAGTGATTAATTAGGGTAATTATTTTATTAGGCCCTAATGTTAACATAATTTGGCTTTCAATAAAATAAAAAACTCACATTTTATAAATAGTATTTATATAGGCTACCTATTTATGTGATTGTTGCGGCTCTCAAGACTTTCGACTTTCGACGGTTAAAATATAATAGTATATAATATGTGTTTTAATAAGAATTACTCATTATTTAACTCAACAAATAAGTGAAGTTTGCTAATGCCATATGCCATGAGATTAAGCTGTTAAAATACAAGCATCCAATAATGATTTTTGCTTTGTTCCCTCAATAACTGCACTTTTGCCCACATCGGTGATCGAATGATTCAGAAAATAGACTGAATTTTTTATTATGGCGAGACCCGGTTCAAATTCCAGTCAAGTGAGAGTGAGTTTTAATAAATGGTTTCTGAGTTTTCCTCTACGCAAATGAGAGTACATAACCTCTAAATTGTACATTTATCTTTCTTACACCATTGTGAAAAAATGTGGATAGCCTGAGCGTGCTAGTAAATACGTGATCCGAGTGACCAAAATTTGGGCCACGATTATTGCAGAGTTAAATTTTATTTTAGTTAATAATAATTATGTCCCCACAATACATTTTTAATATCTTTTTATTTTAAATACGGTGAAATACGTGGAGAGAGAATGAATAGACAAATAGGTGGGAGAACACTCCTATCATACCTGAAAAGTATAGACGAATATTAACTTTCTAAATAAAAGCTTTCCACGTCAGTCGAGATTATTAACATTGAGGAAATCCTGCCTATCAGAGATTTTCATCTTACTTCTCGTTCGAAATATCCGCATTTAATTCCACTATTTTAAAGTGACCGAGAAAGGAAGAATTTAGGGGAAATGATCCCACATTTGCTTGAAAAGTGAGTGAGGAATCCTCTAGGAAAAATACCTCGGTACGCTCAGCCGAGATTTTAATCCCAACTTCCTTGTCAGTGTAAAACTAGATTAGATGAGCTTGACATTATTCCACATTCCAAGCGTTTGGACCGTGTTAATTAAAACCACTTTATCTATAAAGGTATGTTTTATATTACGAGAGAAATACACCCAACAGGATTTAAACTATGACTTCCCATTCCTCAGAAAATTAGTTAAGACAAAACTGACGCCTATGAGTAGTTGGAGCGATTACCTGGACCAATTTGACCTACTTTTCTCTGATTGGCTACTATAAATAGATCTGGCCTCTGATTGGCTGCTATAAATAGCCCACCCCCCTCCCTCCCCCCTACTCCTCCCCACCCCTCCTCTCTGATTACAAAATCTCCACCAGTTGATTACGAAATTTTCTCCCCTACAACCCCTCCCCTTCAACCCCCCTCCCCTACAACCCCCATCCCCTACAACCCCCCTCCCTAAACCCCCATCCCCCTACAACCCCACCACACCTTGAACATGTTGGTACTTGTGTGGGTCTTTTTTTCTTAATTATTAATGATTGTTAATTAAATATTCATATATGGGTAGGGGAAGGATGTTGGAGTATTATTTATTTATATGGATGGTGAGCATACGGGTCTGCACGAACCTCTCGCTACGACTGTCCTGCGTAGAATGGAGGGTATCTTCTCTGTCCGGCCGCTCACCGAGTAGTGACCACCTCGCCTCACGGTTGCGCCTTTCTCTTTTTCCTCCCTCTACCCTTGTGTCAGCGACCCACAATGTTTAGGGGGGTAGGAGGGGGTCAGTTGCCTCCCAGTAGAAAATTTTATGTTGCAATAAGCAAACGTTTAAAGTTTCTTTAACTCGTCTTTCCCGACAACCAGCCCCCCAAGTCCCCCCCTTGTCACAGAGGTCGTGGCCGCAGATTTGTGTTAATAACCGGCTCAAAGCAAATTTCAAATTGAGAGATGGCTACTCTGTTTCTAGAAGCTACAGCCATCTTTTGGTAGAAACTCGAACTAGAAGGCCTCATGATTTGCGAGTGGGGTGACAGTTTGACTAGAATTAAAATATATACAAACAACTAATTCTATTCGACTAGAAATAACCAGGCAGGTGGAGGATAAAAAAGTATAACGGGTGCATTAAAAATATGAGTGTTTTCATGTAGAAAAAAAATAGCTCAAAATCTTTGAAAAAAATGTCTGTCTAAAAAAAGATTATTCAACCCAAGGGATTCGAACCAGACCCCCGTGACTGATAAGCACCGATCTCTCGATAAAAAAACGGAACTAGTACAGGGTTTCGAAGCACCTACTAGCTGTTATGTATTCAGCTCTATCACCTAGTGTTTTCCTATAAATGGTTGAAATGTTTACTCTGGATAGATATCATCGACTGGATTCAAACCAGAGACTTTTGACATTTGTTGACCTTGCAGGAACTCGAAACCCCTTACAGCGTTCCAGTCACGGGGCGAGATGTGCACCAGCATTTGCACGACCGATGGTCCTAGGACCCACCATATGGCGCTGCCATAAACATACTAGCTGTTATGTATTCAGTTCTATCACCTAGTGTTTTCTTATAAAGGGTTGAAATGTTTACTCCGGCTAGATAGCCCCGACGGGATTCAAACCAGAGACATTTGACATTTGTTGACCTTGCAGGAACTCGAAACCCCTTACACCGTTCCAGTCACGGGGCGAGATGTGCACCAGCATTTGCACGACCGATGGTCCTAGGACCCACCATATACAGCGCTGCCATAAACATACTAGCTGTTATGTATTCAGTTCTATCACCTAGTGTTTTCTTATAAATGGTTGAAATGTTTACTCAGGCTAGATATCATCGACGGGATTCGAACCAGGGACTTTTGGCGTTTGTCGAGTCGACGTCCTTACCCCCTCCAGTCAAGGGGCGAGATGTGAACCAGCATTTGCATACCCGACTGTCATAGGATCCAGCCTAGACAGCGCTGGAGAAAGACCTCCGTCCTCTGTGAAATCTTTAACGCAAATGCAGTATAACGGTACTTACACGGACCGGGTAGGCTCCTATGCGGAAATGTTATTTTCGACCAATGAGAAAGCGACACCTTTCATGTGGCACACACCCCCCATTGAAGCGACTATAAATAGACCTTGAACTCATTACATTCGGTCATTGTGATTATTGATTGAGGGCGGTAAACATCAAAAATGAGTTTCAACGCGCTGGAAAATTGGATAAATTCGGGTAAGTTTTAAAAGAGTTTTTTTAATGTTTTTTTTCTTATCGCGTCTTGGTGAACATTGTTACTTGTTCCTTTGACAGACCGTCATGAAGAAGAAGAATACACCCCCACAGTGTTGGCAGAGCCGAGTAGCCTGGATCCTCTAAACCTTTTTACCGAGGACGGTATTTGCATCGCGGATGGCGAGTGGTCTATGGGTAATTAGCTTCTTGCTATAGATTCTATAGAGTTTTCAGTGGTTTTTCCCCCCCTCGATAGTAATTAATATGTGTTTATTAAATTTCAGACTTATGGGACCCTTATGGGTTGGATGAAGGACTGAGGAACAACATAGCGCCTACGGTGATGCACGACGTCCTCGCACCGCCTCCCGTCATCCGTAGCCCGCCCCTGTCGTCATCACACCACCCCCTATCAATGGCTACACGCCCACAGACGCCTGTGGTGATTTGGATGCGATATGTAAGTACCGTCTACAAGTAACAATACTATATAGTCACTAGGTTAGAAATAGACAGTTATTTACCCGCTTTCTACCCCCTCCCCCAAACCACTGTTATTTAGTACATTTTGTCAGCTGCCTGTTTCAACTTTAACCAAAAAGAATATTAGCTCTTGTCATTACAAACATTCAAGAGAAAATTATAACTGTCTTTTTTTAGTAGTGTTTGTAATGTACTGGATCCAATTCAACCGTCAACTTAGTGGAGTCGATAGCATGTCTGTATACTAAACTACCGGTCCCTGGTTTAATTCCCGACACTGCTAAGAATGTCTGTCTGCTAAATTAACAGGCAGCGGGCGGGATGTCTTAGTCTTTAAGTAATACGTATAAAGTGACCTGAACTTTAGGCTGGAAAAAAATGGTTTATTAAAATTATTTCTACTGATAGAAAAATTAATTCGGTCAGTGAGTAGGTGTTTTATTATCTATCCGCTAGATATCGCGCGCAGGCCTGACCACCGCATTTCATGTATGAGTGCTTTCGCTCTCTTGTATATAGCGTTAGAAATCAGTTTAAGCCAGAGCAATAATATTTTTTGAAAGAGCGAGAGAGAGACAGAACGCAGCAGTCCCTCCTCCCCCCTCTGTCATTAGCGAGAGGGTTTCTTACGGTGACAGCTATAGATAGAAGGGTTGAGGGGTATCGTAACAAGAGCCACCAACAACTCTGACGTTAAAAGCAGATAAATGATGGTTTAGCCTTTCATAGCGATAAATAACACCCATGGTTGGTATTTTGTACATGTTCCAGTAAGGGATTTAAATGGTCCCCCTGTTCATTTCCCGTACAGACATTCATAGACTGGAAATTATAATTGTCGCTTTAGATACTTATTAAATTCATGTTTACAAGTTGCTAGATCAAATATTCAACCAGCAACTTAGGGGGACGCGATAGTGCGTAAATTACTGTTCCAGGGTTCATTTACCTACACGTCTGGTTGTTAAATTATCATACAGCGGCACACTTTAGACAAAAAAAGTAACGGCTATAAATCAAAACAAAATTATTTCCACCAAACGTAAACTTAATTGGCTTGTGTGAATACATGTATTTCCCTATATTACCGGGGTTCGATTCCCTACAGGCATAGTGAAACTAAACTGTATTTTGTACATGTAGTGCTTGTATACAGATATCAAAATATATACAGCCATAATAGTTAACCAGGGAAATTATATCATTGCTATAGCCGTGTATTAAAACCCTGATGAGCTAGGGAGGTCCAGGGTTCGATTTCCTAGCATAGCTGAAAATGTGTGTTCAACTTTTCACATGCCGGAGGGGTGATGTATTTTGTACATGTTGGAAGTGTATTTATTACACACACACACACACGCACACACACACACACTTTAAGAATGTTGCTGTGTTATAAATACCAAAAGCAGTCTGAAATTGTGGCATCGTTTTAAAGACGCGTATGTTTAGAACAATTATTGTTAAAGTGCTTACTTTGTGTATTATAGTTCAACTTGAGAGCGAAAATGGCAGTGCCGTCCTCTCTCAGCCACCGGCCATGACACCCCTTCACCCAGCCGCGGGAGCACCGCCTCCGAGCCCGGGAGAAGGTGTTCGATCCCCAGCTGCGGCGCTGCAGACGGGGTCCCCGCAACCCGTGGCGGTGCTAGCAGGGCCATCTTCGGCACCCCAGACGGGAATTATTGGCCCGGTAAACCAGGTAGGTGGAGCATTGAACCAAGGCCTCCCTCTTCGTATCGTCGAAGAGAGAATAAAACAATTGAGGCGTTTCTTTTATACTGGTAGAGAAGTTACCGTACATCTTGGTGCTCCAGCAAGCGATCGTGACGCATTAAGCTGGCTTGAAGAACAAATTACTAATTTGCTCAACCGGTTGCAGGACCATGGTGTCAGTAACGAAGACCATGTCGGCTTACTTTTAAATAGCACGGACTCGACGTTGAACCCTGTGTACGTCTCTTTTAGACGAGCAGATCAGTTAAACGCTCGAGCCGTGCTTGATAACGTAAGTCGCGTGTTGCAGAGTAATAGTTTGTTTTTGAGTACAGCACCATTGTACGTTAAACTCTGCCATTTTAAGGAGCCTCGCGGGAGTGCACGTTATTGTGATAAACTCTCTCCCGCTAGCACATATAGCCGTAAAACCAAGGAATAATTACTATTCAAAATGGTGACACACTTTGTCTTGCCCGTGCATTAGTTGTTGCCAAGGCTGTATGTGATAATAAAAGACAACCAGGATGCATGGACGTGAACACCTTTAGACAAATAAAAAGGGGTCGTCTTATTCAAAAATACGAAGCAGAGGAACTATGTCGCGATGCCCGTGTGGATCTTTTGAAAGGTGGTGGAATAACTGAGCTGAAACAATTTCAAACATACCTCTCCGAATACAAAATCACGGTGTTCAGGGAACGTCGCGGGAGATAAGTCCTATATGAGGGGCCTACTCCCGCCGGACATTCCTTTAAGGGCTACCTTGATTTGTATTTTCACGACGATAAGCAAAACCATTTTGACGTCATAACATCCTTGACAGCCGCCTTTAAGTGCGGGTACTTTTGCCGCGAGTGTCGTGTGCCATTTGATCATAAGAATAAGCACAAGTGCGAGTCCTCGTGTAAAAGTGCTACACTAAAGTGGTTTGTAGCGGAGGTCAATCTGTGGTCTGTAAAGATTGCGGGCGCTGGTTCACAAACCAGACATGTTTTGATAACCATAAACGTCCCGGTTTTTGCAAAGGTCACAGGTCGGTCTGTGATGTCAAAAAGGTTTGTGAGGTATGTGGGCAATTTTTCAGCTTGGAAAGATCAAATTATTCACACAGGTATTATGAGACTTTTTGTAGAGTATGTGATTCATATCGTCCTTTTGGGCATTTCTGCTATATGAAGCAAGCCCCGTCCAAGCCGTCACTGGAAAAGAGTAATTTCCTGTTTGTATTCTATGATTTTGAATGCAGACAAGAAACTCTTCTTAAAGGTGCGGTAAACACGTACTTGCACGAACCTAACCTATGTGTCGTGCAGACATGTTGCAAGGCCTGCCTTTATATAGATGCAAATGACAATCATTGCACCGATTGCGGGGGCGATAGGACTCGCATATTCGGGGGTGATACCACAATGGCCCAATTTTTCGGATTTATAGAACAAATTAAAGCTTCAAAATTTAAGGATATCACCCTCCTTGCTCAAAATTCAAAAGGGTATGATGGGAATTTTATTTTAAAATACATGATGGAGGTAAAAAAAATGGACTCCAGAGCTTATAATGAACGGTGGGAAAATCATGTCCATGCGTTACGGCCCACTCCACTTTATGGACTCGCTGAACTTTCTCCCCATGTCATTGTCCAAGATGCCCAAGACATTCGGCCTGGACGAGTCTTTGGCCAAGGGACATTTCCCCCATTTTTTCAATAAAAAAAACGCGGGGTATAGGGGTCACTTGCCGCCAAAGGAGGACTATGGCATCGGGGAGATGTCAGTTGAGGGAAAGGAGCACTTTGAGAAGTGGTATGACGCGTTGGTCAAAGAAAATTATGTCTTTGATTTTAACCGCGAGTTGGAACTGTATTGCGTGTAAGACGTAGAGATCCTACGGAAGGCCTGCCTAAAGTTTAGAGATATGCTTATTGAAAAAGCAAAGGTGGATCCTTTCAGAGAGGCGTGTACTATCGCTGGAGCGGCCATGTTGGTTTACTGCCGTAGTCATCTTAAGGAGAATACTATCGGTATTATCCCTAACGGTGGCTACCGGTGCGCAGACCAACAGTCGCACATAGCTGTACAATGGCTCTGCTGGGAGGCCCATTACCGCGGTGTCTCTATTCTTCATGCGGGTAACGGCCGTGAGGAATATGTGTTAGGGCGACGTGTAGACGGCGTTGTTAACGCTGGAGATACCACCACCGTCTTTCAGTTTTGGGGCTGTTATTGGCACGGGTGCCCTCTCTGTTATCCGGGCAGGACCACCCCTATCAAAAACAGTCCCCCCGAGACCATGGAGACACGCTATGAAGCGACCATGGCTTGTGTTGAAAAGTTTAAGAATGCAGGCTACACGGTCGTAGAGATGTGGGAGTGTACGTTTAATGCGATGAAACGCACAGACAAGGACTTGAAACAATTTGTACTCCGGCACGAGGTGTACAGCAAGGAGCCCCTCAGTCCCAGGGACGCATTCTTTGGCGGGCGTACAAATTGTATCAAACTCTTCCACGAAGCAGGCCTTTCTTGTGGAGAGAAGATCAAGTACTTGGATGTGTGTTCGTTGTATCCGTACGTTTTAAGTACAAATAAATGGTACGGCACACCGCACAGACTTTCTCTCTCTTACTATAAACTTGTAAGATTTCTGAACGGAATAATGTACATTGTATCATCACCACTCCACATAAGAACACGCATAAAATAATATACAATGATATATAATCAATGAGAAAAGAGGCGATCTTTGTCCACCTAAGAGCATTTCAAACAGTTTAATATCTTCCACAAGGGTCAACACTTCGTATTAAAATTTCGATTTCTGGTTAAAATTTTAACATTTTATAAGGTGTTGCAGATCTTCAAGTCATCGCATTGATATTTAATTATTCATTTATACATTTTGACCAATATAGAATGTAAATATTGACTATTGAGTCTAAAATGGAGATAGATCATTGCTATGCAAACATTTCTCCTAAGAGATTTAAGGAAATATAACATACTTTTTTAAATACTTATATTTAATTACTCCATGGCATTGGGGAATTATTGCGTTAAGACTTAAGTAGTATATGTTTACAACTAAAGCTCACAAAATTGTATTAATATATTTGCAAATATCTAAGAAACTGTTGCTTTTATAAAAATATATGTCAAATAAAAGTTTTTTATTTCTAATAGTCCTACAATTTTGCAATGATAAGTTGTTTAGTTTCTTTAATAGTTGTGGAGATACGGAATTTAACGCTTCTGTAATGTACCATAAAAATAATTTTCATAGGAAAATGAAAATAGCCAGTTTATTTATAATCTTAATCAACGCCTAGATACGAATTTTAATCAAAATCGTTTGAGCAGATTTTGAGAAAACCAAAATTTTCTCTTTTCGCCCTTCAGTAAACTACCCTTAATTTTAAGTTTTTATAGACACACAGACAGACGGCATTGAAAAGACCATTTTTTAGGGTTCGGGGGGTCATGAGACGTCGACATCCATCAACATTTCAGGTTAGTTTTTTTTAACGGTCGCAATACTTAAACTTTAATGTCCAAAAAGTTAAAAAATTCATATAATTGCGTATAGATTGAAAGTTATTGATTTTATAAAAATATGTTTCGGATAAAATAATTGTATTATAAATATATATACATATTTGTAATGCTAAGTAATTTCATATCTCAAATAGTTTCGGAGCTATTTAAAAAAATGTTAATTGACGCATTTGATTGGAGCCCTTATAGCCATTTTGCCGAAATATTGAGAGTAGCCATTTTGTTTGGAATATTTATTAATGTTTATAAATGAAATTTAATCAAAATCGTTAGAGCCGATTTTGAGAAAATCGACTTTTTCTCTTTTTGCCCTTCAGTAAACTACCTTTAATTTTAAGTTTTAATAGACACACAGACAGACGGCATTGCAAAGACTATTTTTTAGGGTTCTGGGGGTCATGAGACGTCGAAATCCATCAACATTTCAGGTTAGTTTTTTTTAAGATCGCAATACTTAAGCTTTAATGTCCAAAAAGCTAAAAATATATATATAATCGCGTATAGATTGAAAATTATTGATTTTATAAAAATATGTTTCGAATAAAATATTTGTATTATAAATATATATACATATTTGTAATGCTAAGTAATTTCATATCTCAAATAGTTTCGGAGTTATTATAAAAAATGTTAATTTACGCATCAGACCGGAGCCCTTAAAGCCATTTTCCAGAAATATTGAGAGTAGCCATTTTGTTTGGAATATTTATTAATGTTCATAAATGAAATTTAATCAAAATCGTTAGAGCTGATTTTGAGAAAATCGACTTTTTCTCTTTTTTCTTTTCAGTAAACTACCCTTAATTTTAGGGGTAGATATCCAATTCCAAAAACCCCTCGGGGCAACCCAATGAAAATCCTAGATATCAAGTTTCAGCTCAATCGGTAAAATAGTTTAGGCTCTAGTTGGAGGTACAGACAGACAGACAGACAGACAGACGGAAATTCAAAAACCACTTTTTCGGATTCAGGAAGTCATGAAACGTCAAAATTCATCAAAATCTCGAGTTCGATTTTTTTGACGATCACCATACTTTCTCTACCTGTAAGATAGAGAGAAAGTAAAAATTCCCCATCGGCCAACCCAAAATTCACTTGGAAACAAATTGTCCCGCTATAGATAAATTAGAAGGCATAGCCAAAGTTACAATGACGCCTCCGCGGGATTTATTCATGCCCGTATTACCTACACGGATGCACGACAAGTTAATGTTCATCTTGTGCAGGAAATGCGGGGAGGAGAAAAACCAAGGCGCGTGTCAGCACAACGACAAAAAAGATCGCTGGTTGACAGGTGTCTGGGTGATTGACGAGATCCGGAAAGCCGTTGAGAAAGGCTACACCGTTGAAGCCGTACACGAAGTGTGGGAGTGCAATGTATCTGTTTACGACCGTCAGACACGTTCTGGCGGATTGTTTCACGGCTACATTGATACTTTTTTGAAAATCAAACAAGAAGCCAGCGGATGGCCAGAGTGGTGTACCTCACAAGATGAGAAGTTAGCTTACATTCAAAATTATGAGGAAAGGGAGGGGGTAAAACTCGATTTCGGCTCTGTTTGTAAAAACCCTGGTCTCCGCAATCTGGCTAAACTCTTTTTAAATTCGCTATGGGGAAAGTTTGGGCAAAGACCCGATTTACCACACGTAGCCGTTGTCAACGACTATCAGGTCATTCACAAGTACCTAACGGATCCGTACATCACCGTGGACAGCGTCATTGATGTAAATGATGAGGTTATGTTCCTCAATTACAAGGATGCGCGTGACGCGTTGCGCCCTAACCCTAACAGGAGTGTGGCGGTGGCGTGCTACACGACTGCTATGGCTAGGTTGCACTTATACAGAATCCTTGAAAAATTGGGGGACCGCGTTTTGTATCATGATACAGATAGCGTTCTATTCACGGAACGCCCTGGCGATTGGAGTCCACCGACCGGAGACTTTTTAGGTGACCTCACTGATGAACTTCAAGATTACGGTCCGGGAAGCTACATTAGCGCCTTTGTATCTGGCGGTCCCAAGAATTACGCGTACCGAGTTTGCGTTGGTGGCGACCCTGCCAAAACAAAAACGTTATGCAAGGTTCGCGGTATCACCATAAACTACGGCAACCGGAACGACGTTAGTTTTGACCTTTTGAAAGCGATGGTCACCGAACAGGCCGCGGAAAGATACATACAGATACCGCACAAAATTGTAAGAAAAGGTCTTGCGACTGTATGTACCGTTTCGCAGAATAAAGTCTACCGGCCTGTTTACACCAAACGGCGGATAACCGATGATTATAATACGTTGCCGTTTGGGTATCAGAGTCCTTGTAAACGCGCTCGCCACGACTAAAAGGTGATCATTTAGACGGGCTGAATAATCATCTTTTTTAGTCTTTCACTCTAGACAGTTCCACTGACATACCATTTTTCAAAGATTTGAAATTTTTTTCATATTTTTTTCTGCATGAAAACAAGCATATTTTTTTATTTATTTTATGCAGCCGGGATACTTTTTTATATTTTTTTTATCCGCCAGTATAAATCTCCACCTACCTGGTTATATTTAGTCAAATAAAATTAGTTGTTTGTATATATTTTAATTCTAGTCAAATTTGTTTGTATATATATTTTAAATTCTAATCAAATTTGAAACCATCTGTACATATATGTTAAAATACTTTTTAAACCAGACTTTATAAAATTAGTACCGAGGCCACTATTCCCTCTACGAGCTCAAGAAATTGATTATTGTTTTCATAATATATATATATATATAATTTTTTGTAAATAAATATTCCACGTATACTTTTCATCGTATGAGATATACTTGTAAAAAAAAACTTTGATTTGTGTAAATAAATATCCCAAGTATACGTTTCATGGTATGAAATATATTTGTATAAATAAATATTTCAAGTATTTGTAAATATTTTTTCGAGTATACTTTTCATGGTGTGAGATTTATTTGTAAAAAACTTTGATTTCTGTAAATAATTGTGTGAAATAAAATTTGTAAAAACTTTGATTTGTGTAAATAAATATTTTTCCAAGTATACTTTTCGCGTTGTGAGATATATTTGTAAATAAATATTCCAAGTATACTTTTCATAGTGTGAGATATTTTTGTAAAAACTTTGATTTATGTAAATAAATATTTTTCAAAGTATACTTTTCATGGTGTGAAATATATTTGTAAAAACTATGATTTGTGTAAATAAATATTTTTCAAAGTATACTTTTCATGGTGTGAGATATATTTGTAAAAACTTTGATTTATGTAAATAAATATTTTTCAAAGTATACTTTTAATGGTGTGAGATATATTTGTAAAAACTATGATTTGTGTAAATAAATATTTTTCAAAGTATACTTTTCATGGTGTGAGATATATTTGTAAAAACTTTGATCTGTGTAAATAATTGTGTGAAATAAAATTTGTAAAAACTTTGATTTGTGTAATTAAATATTATAAAAACAGTTATGTTTGTGTTTTAACGTCTACACCCCCACCCTTCTATCCTATAAATACAAGTTCATTTAGCTTATAAGCTCAGTCTTAAACATTATGGACAAGTTGAAACATCCATTTTCGGCCATCATCAACGGCCCTTCAGGCTGTGGAAAGTCCCATTTTGTAGCCGACTTTATCCGTCACTTGGACACAATGTGTGACGTTAAATTTGATAAAATCACCTGGTATTATGCTTTATGGCAACCGGGATTCGAACAAGACGGGTCAGTCATATTCTGTAAGGGTTTACCGGAAATGGATGACACCTGTGATGACTCTCTTCCACACCTGATTATCCTGGACGATCTGATGCGTGAAGCCAACGAAGTGGTCGTCGATCTTTTCACCAAAGGATGCCACCATCAAAATATTAGCGTCATGTACCTTACGTAAAATATATTCCACCAGGGCAAGGGCCAAAGAGACATTTCCTTAAACGCCTATTATATTGTGCTTTTTAAAAATCCCCGGGATAAAGCTCAGATTCAACACTTTGCACGTCGAGTGTGTCCTGAAAACCCCCGTATTTTACAGGAGGCTTACGCTGACGCTACAAGTACTCCCCACGGGTATCGTTTGTTTGATTTTAAACAAGGTACACCCGAATGGTTTAGATATAGAACCCGCACAAATGTAGGGTGCTGCGTGTACCTACCACGCAAAAGCTATAAAAACACTGACACGTCCCGATTACATATCATTTCATAACCATGAGTCTCAAAGTGCTGAAGCAAGCCCCGCTGCTGCGTGCGATGCATCGCATGAACCCACAGCAACGTGTAGCCTTGTTGAAAACGGCCGACAAGAAACTGATTGACTCTGTTTGCGAGTGTGCCTACAACACTTTAAAAGGGCGGGTGGCGTTGAAAAATGCGCAGAAGACAAAGCTACGTGCTCACAAGCAGGTGTTTCGCAAGCTGGTCAAACGAGGAGAGTGCTGGAAGAAGAAGAGACGACTGCTCGTTCAGAAAGGAGGAGCGTTCCTGCCCTTACTTTTAGCCCCATTAATCAGCGGTGTCCTTGGTTCCTTATTCAACAAGTAGATAATGGAACACACGAAAAAAATGATATTGGTGTCCCCGGAAACATCACACCGTTACGAGCAACACCACCAACAAGCGGCATCGGCCACAAATCTAGTGGTCTCCGAGCTGGACAAGGAAATGGAAAAAATCCTCGCTTCAAAACTTGATGACAAGTCTAAATGGACTTTATACCAACAAGTGCTACAACGCTATCTACACTTTAGTCAACAACCTCCACCGCCTGAAAATATCACCGCGACCGCCCCCGTACTTCCCATCGCGGCTGTACTCAATACTGTACCAGTACAGGCCCGTAAAAAAGCCGAGCTTTTACTAGAACATATTAATTCCAGGGGCGGTATCTCTTGGGACGAAGACGGGGAAGTGAGTATTCACGATACACCTCTCCGTGGATCTAACATTGTGGATTTAGTCAACGATCTGGTCAGAGCGAGAAGACACAGCGAGCCGACGGGGTGTGACGAGAGTTTCTCACGGCGCTTCAAAAAATAAACATCCCGAAAGAATTTATTGTAAATCCGAAACGTTTGGCGCCCATTAGAGATCCGACGCCCGTACCTCAACCACTTACACCGTCGCAACGCCCTAAGAAGAAGAAACTGAAAAGGTTGGACGAAAACAGGTGGCTGCCGTTCCGAGCTTAATGCCGCGTTTAGCCGACATCTACTACGACCCTTCTCATCCTGCTGGGTTTGCAGGGGCGGCGTCGCTCATAAAGGCGTCCAAGAAAGATCCCGACAAAGTACGAAAATGGCTTCGTGCGCAGGACGCTTATACCCTCCACAAACCAGTAATAAAAAAGTTTCCACGCAACAAGTACGTGGTGTCAAACATTGACGGTCTCTGGCAAGCCGATCTCAACGATATGCGAAGTCTCGGAAAATACAACGACGTTGCGGTGTACTTGCTCACCATCATCGACGTGTTTAGCAAGGTGGCCTGGGCGAGGACGCTTCCATCCAAGACGGGGAGCGTCGTGAGAGACGCCTTTCGGGACATTTTCAAACAAAGCGGGCGTAAACCTCTAAGTTTACAGACGGACAGGGGGACAGAGTTCACGGCACGTCTTGTCCGGAAATATCTCAAGCAAGAAGGCGTGCATTACTACACCACTCATAATCCAGACGTGAAGGCAAGCATCGTGGAACGATTCAATAGAACTCTGAAAGGACGCATGTGGCGCTACTTTACCAAAAATAACACGTATCGCTACGTGGACGTCCTCCAAGAACTAGTCGAGGCTTACAACGGCGCAAAACATTCCAGTATCAAGATGGCGCCTGCCGTAGTTTCAGAAACCAACGTGCTTCAAGTCAGAGATAATCTGTACGGCAAACGGGGCCCAAGATCGAATAGTAAACCAAAACTCAAAGTCGGTGACACGGTTCGTATTAGCAAATCCAAAATGCTGTTTGAAAAGGGCTACGAAAGCAATTGGAGCGAAGAAATTTTCAAAGTCAGCAGCGTCGTGTTGAGGCAACCAGTCGTCTACAGAGTGACCGATCTTGACGGCGAGGAGGTGGAGGGAACGTTTTACGAACCCGAATTGCAACGCGTACGTCTTCCCGAAACTTTTAAAGTTGATAAAATACTACGTGTCATGGGTAAAGGTGCCAGAAAGAAAGTGTACGTGCAGTGGAAAGGTTACCCCGCCAAGTTTAATTCTTGGATTCCTGCCAGTTACGTAAGCGCCCTACCATGAAGAACCAGTTTTACCTCACCTTGCCGAGCGATAGCTCTATGGGATATTTCCCGAAAAATACCCTCACGAATATCACCACGCAACTACCCTATCGTCTTACACTCGATGGTCAGTGGGAAGTAGCTCTCGCCGAATTCCAATATCCGTGTTCTTTCACCACCATACCCGAGGGCAGAAACATTGTATGGTACAACTGGGTTGACGCTAACGGTGTGGAACAAATATTAAAGGATCACATCCCGCCTGGAAACTATAGCACTATCCAAGAATTGGTCAAAGCCCTAAACGAAATAGAGGCGTTTAAACGGGATTCTGGAGTTGTATTCAAGTACACAAGAACCAAATAAAAGTGGACGTTGTTTCTTCTTCACCAAATATACAGCTGCTGGAACTATCTAATCAACTAAGTCTACAGCTCGGTTTCGATCCTAATACTAATCTGATCAAAGTCCCAAAGTCACCGTACGCCGCCAACATTCTACTAGGCTTGCCCTCGCAAATGTACGTCTACACGGATATCATCGATCCTCAGCCCGTGGGTGACATTGTGGCACCGATTTTACGTATCGTCGGTATCAACAACGCAAACTATCTCTACGGCATACATAAGACAGTTAGCTACGATCCGATGCACTACGTGCCAGTACTTAGAAGAGAAATTGAAAGCCTTGAAATCAATATAAGGACCGACACTGGTGAACCTGTACCATTCGAGTTTGGAAAAGTGTGCGTGAAACTTCATTTTCGACGCCGCTCAACATGAACTGTCCTTACCAAAGATACTACGTCAACCAGACTGGAACGGGAATATCTTCGATCTACCACGGTGTTCCCTATCAACGTGGGCATGGAATAGGAAGTTTTTTCAGCGGTCTAATCAAGAGCGTCGTACCGTTGCTGAGAAGCGGCGCTAAAGCCATCGGAAAACAGGCGCTTCATACGGGTATCGACGTGCTCTCCGACGTTGCCAATCAGCGTCGTCCTTTCAAAGAGGCTCTACGGCAGCGTGTCGGCGAGGCTGGAACAAACCTGAAACGCAAGGCGGAGCAGAAGATCGGTACATTGATGACCGGCTCAGGCTATAAAGGGCGTCGTAAGAAGCACCGGCGTCAGTCTTCAGCCGTTACCCGACGTAAAAAGGTCAAGAAAGAAGATGTAGATATTTTCAGTTAAAATGTCGTTTCTACACCCCCAGTCCTGCGAGTGTGCCAGCAGCGAACTTGATCTATTTTCCGTCCCACCCACGCAAACCAGTCTCGAAAGCGGTCAATGGATCCAGTACAAACCTGTCTCTTCATCCACCGATGATTCACCCATAGAATTTACCGTTACCGGTCAAGGCGAGTACTATATCGATCTTTCACAGACTATGCTCTATCTCAAGGCGGCCGTCGTGAAACCCGACGGTGGCTCTTTCACAGAGGTGGATCAAATCGCTCCCGTCAACAACTGGTTGCATTCGCTATTCACACCGGTGGATGTGTTTTTAAACCAAAAACTAGTCTCACCGCCCAGCAACACGTATGCTTATAGATCGTACATTGAAACGCTGCTCAATTACAACGGTGAAGCTAAAAGAACACATTTGACTTGCGGTCTCTGGTTCGCAGACAGCCCCGGAACCTTTGAGGAGACTAACGCAGGCAACAAAGGATTTGAGGCCCGTCGCAGTCTAACCGCAAAAAGTAAGACGGTGAATCTTTTGGGGTATCTACACGGTGATGTATTTAACCAAGAGAAATACCTTTTGAACGGCACCGAACTCAGAGTCAAGTTGGTCCGTTCCAGAGACGGGTTCAGTCTTATGGCCGTCCCTGAACTCCCTCACTATAAGGTTCACATCGCTGAAGCAGGCCTTCTAGTGCTACGTGTCAAAGTAGCACCTTCTATACAGTTGGCACATGCCAAGGCATTAAACGTCAGTCCCGCAAAGTATCCCATCACCCGCGTGGAAGTAAAAACGCTCACTATTCCTACGGGTGTACAAGGGAAATCGCTGGACAACGTATTCACCGGACAACTACCCAAACGATGCATCGTGGGCTTTGTATCAAACGCAGCGTTCAACGGAGACGCCACCAAGAACCCGTTCAACTTCCAAACCTACGGCATGAACCATTTTTCGCTGTACGTGGACGGAGAACAAGTGCCGTCGAAACCGTTACAGCCCGATTTTTCAAACGGCAACTATGTCATGTCCTACCACACACTGTTTTCTGGAAAGGGTATCCATTTCATGAACGAGGGTAGAGACATCACACGAGAAGCCTTCCCTAAGGGATATCATCTTGTAACCTGCCCCCACTTCTATTGTAGAAATAACACACAGTTGCAGGTACAAGAGAGTTATAAATATTTATTATTCAAAAGTACAATATACCTCATTGAGGGAGAGGGGCACAAGTAAATAATAGTGCCGTGGTTAAGCCACTTACAGACATTTAATTTAAAAGGCGAGCAGCCCCTTTGTAAACAATCATGAAAAATACTCAGGACGTAATGTCCAGGTACCCTCACCATAATAATGTTTTCCCTACACAAGATTCATGGGTCCAAACGGTCCTCGGGCCGAGGATAATAGCCACGAAATGTTTATAGCAAGAGAATACTAACATATTACAACCTTTGAAAATATGCAGCTATACAAACTGGCAGCCCTAACTGGCTCGCGGCCCCTAAGTTGACTAGCATTGGCATCTACAAGAAATAACAATGTAATATACTCTAACCTTAGTAACAATCTTGATACAAAAAATAGGTAGCCCTAGCTGGCTCGCGGCCCCTTGGCTAACTAACATAAACATTTACAAGAAATAACAATATAGAATAATCTGACTTTAACAACAATCTTGCTATAGAAAACTGCTAGCCCTAACTGGCCCGCGGCCCCTTGGTTAACTAGCATAAACATCTACAGGAAATAACAATATAAAATAACCTAACTTCAATAACAATCTGGATATACAAATAGGTAGCCCTAGCTGGCTCGCGGCCCCTTGGTTAACTAACATAAACATTTACAAGAAATAAAAATATAGAATAATCTAACTTTAACAACAATCTCGTAATACAAGGCTACTAGCCCTAACTGGCTCGCGCCCCCCTAAGTTTACTAGCATAAGTATTTACAAGTTGTAACAATCCGGCCTATTTCCCGTGAAGCGGGCAACATATAATCCAGGGTAACCAGAGCGGTCCCCTCTAAGTTGATAAAGCCATATCGGCAAAATAAATAATCGCGATAAATCGCTGAGCCAAAGAATATACATGAAAGATAATATTAGTCCGAGACGTATAATTTTGAAACATACATAGTTATAGCCAAACGGGAATTTTGAAATAGTAAAGCGAGCCTACGTAATAGTAAGGCTCTTACCTCCTAAAGTCCATAGTGCAAATGCGTCCTCATTCACTAAACTCTGTCCATTATATACACACGATGGTTAAGTGCTCTCAGAGCGCACAGAGAGGGGGGGGGCATCTAGAACATCCCAGAAGCCCAAGGAACAATAGCCATGCGTCGAACACATTCGAGAAGACTTTCCAAAATGCGCACCGCGCATGCTCGGCGAGATTCACTTGTTTGGAGCAAGAGAGAGAAAGGGGGCGTCGGCTGGCCAGACGAGCGGCGAGGCAGGAACGCTGGCTTAGTTGAATGGTGTCAGTGCTGCAGAGTGTTTCTTGGGAATTGGAGTCCCGTCGTATCGCGTCAACAAGGGCAGGTTTTGGTGAGTGTACCCATTTCCTTCATGTATGGTTGTAACTAGGTTACAATGTCCCCCCTTGGAGGAAGATGAAAGAAGTCCTCGGCTTTGGTGAACGAACGAGGGGGTGCCACCTTCGACATCCACGGCCGACTTGGAAGGAAGAGAAGTCGGTACGATCTCAGGCCTCCGCAGGTATGGTCTCTGGCCTCAGTAGACAGCCATTGCCAGATACGATGAAATGCCCAGAATGATTTGTGCACGGACTCTCGAGCAGACTCCCCGTAGAATGTCCACTCTCTCCCATGACGCTTCTCATGTAGTCCACAGGAACAGGCAGCGACAGCGATGAGTAGTTCTGCCTTCCAGCAAGTCTTGGGGCAGCTCCTGACGCGGCCCGTTTACAGATGACGCGCTGTAGCCAGCTTTCCATCCCAGAGCAAAAAAAAAGGGGGTAGAAGACCATAAAGAAACAGGACGCTACTCTGAGAACACAGAACACATAGTCTTTCTTTTTACCAGGATCCACATTCACATTACTAAGTCTCTCACAAAAAACATCTGTCATCTGCACTCACAAGTCCTATCCATAACGCTCCTTATCAGGAGTTTTTTTAAAAAACCACACACAAATTAGTCCTCTGACTAGAAAGTACTCTAGCACCGGTTACTAGTCCGGGCCACACTGACTCATCCTCGGGCGAGGTCCACACTCGAAGCGAGCATCATTGACGGCGTCCCAGTCGTGACGCACATCTACACGTTCCACATACAAGATTTTTTTTTTTTATAGGTTCAGATGGGTATGTTACACATTTATATAATACAAGTTAGGGACGTAAGGTCCAACAAGAAGAATAGAAGTTAAATTTAGAGGGGGGGGCCCTCCCCAATATAAGTATATATCTATATTAAAACTAACAAAATCATGAATAGTACATAATAACACATTAGTCATACCATGCCCGTGCATATCCCATATATAAATAAATAAGATTACAAAATGGGATATCACACCCATAGTGACCAATGGGACCAATGGACGCATCACACTACAGCCTTTAGGTGGCTCACGTGCGCCCTGCGCACCAAGGCGGGATCAGTTACATCTCTCAACATCACGGATACCGGGGTGAGGAACTTATCCACAGACCAGGGGCCACTCCACTTGAAAGCCAATTTTGCCGAGGACCTGTCGGCAGCCGAGTTGAGGGGATTCGGAGCGACAGATCTGTAGATGCACTTTACTTTCCCTTTCAACTTAAGCAAGTAATTTCCACAAACAAAGGAATGATTATCTCCCGTGTCTAACAAACAATAACACTGCTCTTTCCCCACCAGTATCGTGACAACGGGGGAGGGAATACGTGGATTCTGACGACTCGGCGCGACCGAACCACGGTTAAGGGCACGCCTCACATGTTTCCCGCACTACACTGCCTCTGAACGTGGCCTAACTTCTTGCACCGAAAGCACCTAACCCGTGAGAGATCACGGGGCGCCAAACTCTTAGACCCAGCATTTTTTGAGACAACCCCCGGCCGAGTGTCGGATGCGACAGCTCCCAAAGAGAGCGCTGTAAGAGTGAGCTCGGGAGTCGAACCCGTACGAGCGCGATACGTCTGCGTGGGCGCATGCGCCAACAGATATTCACTCTCAGAGAGCAAAGTATTCTCCATAGTCGAGGCAAGAGAAAATAGATCCAGCACAGTGTGAGGCCTATTGGTAAACACAAAGTGCCGTCTGGTAATGGGGGAGACATTTTCTAGTATAATGTCGACTATCTGGTTCTCCGAGAGACCACTATTGAGCACTTGAGCCGCTTCGGTTATAGATAACACGAAGTTCCTCAGGGATTCGTGGGGATACTGGAATCTATGAATAACTTCCCTACACAATTTTTCTCTTACCCTGCTAGGCAATAAGGCCTCTAAGACAAGATCGATAAGCGATCTACAAGACAAGCGGTCAGAAATAGCGCGAGAGAATAATTGAGTTAAAAAACCTGAAGTTTTGGATAAACATATGGTCAGGAACTCCTCCTCACTAGCCAGTTTTAAACAGGATGCTCTATTAATCTCGACTAAAAATTTAAACAATGCGGTGTGATCCTGTCCATCGCATACCGGGATGCGACCCAAAATATCCAAAAGGACTTTGTTTTGACATTTAGTGAATGTTGGGGTGGGCGCGAAGTGACATGAGCGGGGGTGGCGAGGTTTTCATTCTCATCCTAGTCCATATCTAGGTCGGTCATAGCATCCCCCATCCTATCAATGTATTTGCATAGTCTAAGTCTGAGCTCACCCACATTCACACCAGGGGGGGCTTCGATACCTGGAGACACCAACTCGGCCACCAGCTGGTCCCGGCTCAGGCGATACGCATCTGTTTTGGAGGAGACAGCAGTTGACTCTCCAGCTTGTAGAGTGGTCATCATGGTCGTGGATAGCAAGAAAAGAATATAAACATGAATTATTATAAAGATCAGATATAATCAAAATGCAGAAGGGCATATGGGGGTGTTTCCTACTCTCAGTGCTAGCACTTCTAAGCATGCCCCAACTCCCCTCAAAGAGAGCGGAGTTGCGCAGCTTCTCTCTTGTAACCTGCCCCCACTTCTATTGTAGAAATAACACACAGTTGCAGGTACAAGAGAGTTATAAATATTTATTATTCAAAAGTACAATATACCTCATTGAGGGAGAGGGGCACAAGTAAATAATAGTGCCGTGGTTAAGCCACTTACAGACATTTAATTTAAAAGGCGAGCAGCCCCTTTGTAAACAATCATGAAAAATACTCAGGACGTAATGTCCAGGTACCCTCACCATAATAATGTTTTCCCTACACAAGATTCATGGGTCCAAACGGTCCTCGGGCCGAGGATAATAGCCACGAAATGTTTATAGCAAGAGAATACTAACATATTACAACCTTTGAAAATATGCAGCTATACAAACTGGCAGCCCTAACTGGCTCGCGGCCCCTAAGTTGACTAGCATTGGCATCTACAAGAAATAACAATGTAATATACTCTAACCTTAGTAACAATCTTGATACAAAAAATAGGTAGCCCTAGCTGGCTCGCGGCCCCTTGGCTAACTAACATAATCATTTACAAGAAATAACAATATAGAATAATCTGACTTTAACAACAATCTTGCTATAGAAAACTGCTAGCCCTAACTGGCCCGCGGCCCCTTGGTTAACTAGCGTAAACATCTACAGGAAATAACAATATAAAATAACCTAACTTCAATAACAATCTGGATATACAAATAGGTAGCCCTAGCTGGCTCGCGGCCCCTTGGTTAACTAACATAAACATTTACAAGAAATAAAAATATAGAATAATCTAACTTTAACAACAATCTCGTAATACAAGGCTACTAGCCCTAACTGGCTCGCGCCCCCCTAAGTTTACTAGCATAAGTATTTACAAGGTGTAACAATCCGGCCTATTTCCCGTGAAGCGGGCAACATATCATCCAGGGTAACCAGAGCGGTCCCCTCTAAGTTGATAAAGCCATATCGGCAAAATAAATAATCGCGATAAATCGCTGAGCCAAAGAATATACATGAAAGATAATATTAGTCCGAGACGTATAATTTTGAAACATACATAGTTATAGCCAAACGGGAATTTTGAAATAGTAAAGCGAGCCTACGTAATAGTAAGGCTCTTACCTCCTAAAGTCCATAGTACAAATGCGTCCTCATTCACTAGACTCTGTCCATTATATACACACGATGGTTAAGTGCTCTCAGAGCGCACAGAGGGGGGGGCATCTAGAACATCCCAGAAGCCCAAGGAACAATAGCCATGCGTCGAACACATTCGAGAAGACTTTCCAAAATGCGCACCGCGCATGCTCGGCGAGATTCACTTGTTTGGAGCAAGAGAGAGAAAGGGGGCGTCGGCTGGCCAGACGAGTGGCGAGGCAGGAACGCTGGCTTAATTGAATGGTGTCAGTGCTGGAAAGTGTTTCTTGGGAATTGGAGTCCCGTCGTATCGCGTCAACAAGGGCAGGTTTTGGTGAGTGTACCCATTTCCTTCATGTATGGTTGTAACTAGGTTACAATATAATGGCTTTCGATCTCACACCTAATCTGTCAGCCCACATGACATCACATTGGAATTTGACGAGTCATGGCTCTCTGAGCATCGAAGTGAGCTTCACCAGAGCTCTCACCGAAACCGTCAACTGCATCGTGTACGGGGAGTTTGCCAACATCATCACCATCGACAAGGACAGAAACGTCGTGACCGATTATGGGAGTTAATATAAGCGGCTTCCCGCCCCTTACACTCTTCATTTAAATCATGGACGTCATTGTGGATTTCCAGAGCTTCATCGACGACAGCAAGCAGTTTATCGTCAAGGAATTGAGTGTTTTATCTGTATGCGGAACATTACTTCAACATTGGGTGTTAAAGCCCCCCTTCGCTATAGAGGAACTTTCACCGGCTGCCAAAAAGAAAGCCGACTATATCGTCAACAAACTGCACGGTATTCCCTGGGATAGCGGTGATGTGGATTACAGCCTGCTCGAATCCCTCATCTCCCGCGCCACAGCACGTGCAGAAACCGTCTACGTCAAGGGAGCAGAAAACAAAAAGTTTCTAGTCAAATACACGCCTACGCCCGTCGTAGATCTGTACGACAGAGGTTGTTCGTCTTTGAAAACACTTAAATTAGGTCGCACCATGTGCAT
This sequence comes from Timema podura, assembly GCA_033556935.1. Taxonomy (NCBI): domain Eukaryota; kingdom Metazoa; phylum Arthropoda; class Insecta; order Phasmatodea; family Timematidae; genus Timema; species Timema podura. The sequence continues at coordinate 1,160,100 of JAVRXN010000010.1, forward strand.
GGCACATAGTTCTGTTTGGAATTTCTGTTCGGCCTCCATCGTTTGGGGACTTCAAGACCGGATGATTGAAGATGGACACGCACACCATAAGACGTGCGCTGAAAACAAGCCCGTGGTTCTGTTCTGTACGGTCGGGTGTTTTCCCTGCTGATCAACTACCCGCAAGAATAGCGCGACCTGCCGCACTCGTCATCAACACGGATCCACACACCAAGCCTGGGACGCATTGTGTCGCCATCTTTATCGACAAGAACGGCGTGGGAGAATATTTTGACAGTTATGGATTTTCACCACGTATAAAGTCGCATCTGGCATTTATACGAAAAAACACTTCCCGCACGTCTCATAGCACGCTACAACTTCAAAGCATAGCCTCGGACGTTTGCGGCCATTACTGTCTCATGTACCTTCTCTATCGCGCCCAGAACATTCCGATGAAAACTTTCCTAGCCCTATTCTCACCCACCAATCATACAGGCAACGACGCTAAGGTGGTGAGATATTACAACACCTTTTTCAAGAAGCTAGGGTCCTGCCGCCCATCAAGAGGCTGCGTACAGTCAGCGTGCGCCTATAAAAGGGCCGTCACGGCGGCGTGCCGTCCATAACCGTGACATACGTCGAAGCGATGGAAGGTCAAGACGTTTGCGCCCGCAAAGCAAAGCCGGTGAAGCCGCTCGCCATCACCAGTATTTTCAACACTCTGTTTCCGCTGGACGAAGTCGACGCCAAGCGAGTCATCGTTGGCATGAGCGTCAAGAACAACTATACGCCCTATGTCCAGCTAGAAAAATGTGGAGGGAATTGTGCGGTGTTTAACCGTACAGAGTGGCAAGAACTGGGCACCTACAAGTCGGTCATATCAAAGTTATTCAGCAACACGAAACCTCCTCAGAAGATTAGTCTGACTAATCATGAAATCTCTTTGCGACTCATGTGCGGTGACCGTATGGTCGTCATCAGCGATAAACAGGACGCAGGACTCAAACGGGTCGCCTATCTAGCACCTAGCTGGGCACGTCTTTGCGAGGTGTGGGACCTCATCGACGTCGCCGTCGACCGCCGGGATATGTGGTCGACACCCGTCGCACGCTATTGCAACGATTTGATCGACACTCTCGTCGTAGATGTATGCGACACGCTTACAGAATCAGTGGATGTCATCGATCTCGAACAGCCTACGGTGGAAATGCACATCAGAAACCTGGATCTTATCAGTGCTATCTACTATACACGCCAAGTCGTCGGTTTGGACTATTACATGCTGGATTGTGAACTAAAAACTATTTTACTAACGCATCTAAAAGACACTGTAGAAAAACGTATGAACGAATATATGCGACATTCTTGTAAAAGTGTATAATATGTCTGTAAAACCTTTAATGTATGTTTTGTAAAACCTTTAATGTATAATAAATGTATGTTTTGAAATATCGTGTTTTATTCAAGCAAAAAACCTGTCTGTTCCTTACACGTAGATACGAGTCTCGACTTGTTGGGCTAGCAAACATGAACAGGGTCAACTACCTCGAGGTTTTGAGGTCCCAATCTATTCTTGTCTCGACTTGTCTTGTCAACCCGCCAAACCGGCGCCAGTCATCAGGGAAAACCCATTACCAAATAAGGGGGTAGGGGGACCTAATTCAAGGTAGTGTTGCAACACCAGGAAAACCCGTTGCCAGGAATCAATGACCTCAATTCTTGTCGCAACTCGTCTTGTCGGTCCTGCACCGGGTCTCGATGACGTCACCGGGTGACGGATGCGAGAGGAGAGGGGGAGGGGGAAAGTGCGCAACCGTTATGCGCAGTGGTCACTACTCGGTGAGCGAACGAGCAGAGAAGATACCCTCCATTCTACGCAGGACAGTCGTAGCGAGAGGTTCGTGCATAGCCCTCGACCTGTAAGCTCACCATCCAATTAAATAAATAAAATATACTCCAACGTCCTTCCCTCTACCCATACATGAATTATTAATTAGCACACATCAATAATCAATTAGCAGACATGAATAATTAATTAGCACGCAACAATAATCAAGAAAAAAAAGGGCCCGCACAAGTACCAACATGTTCAGGGTGCGGAGGGGTTGAAGGGAAGGGGGTTGTAGTGGAGGGGGTTTGAAGGGGATGGGTTGTAGGGGAGGTGTTGTAGGGGAGGAAATTTCGTAATCAACTGGTGGAGATTTTGTAATCAGAGCGGAGGGGGGAGGGGAGGGGGCGGAGGAAGGGGGGTGAGCTATTTATAGCAGCCAATCAGAGGCCAGATCTATTTATAGTAGCCAATCAGAGAAAAGTAGGTCAAATTGGTCCAGGTAATCGCCCCAACTACTCCTATGTCTGTGTTCCTATCATTGAGTTAAAAAGAATGTTGTTTTAGGACTTATGCCGGCATGCCATATAAATTTAGGTCTTATGAATTTAGTTCTTGTGAGGTTAGATCTTGTGCTTGTTGGCTTGTGAGATTAAGTCTTGTGGGGTTAGGTTTTATAAAATTAAGTCCAGTGATGTTAGGTCTTGTGAAGTTAGGTCTTATAAAATTAGGTCTTGTGCCTTTAGGTCCACTGCCTGTTTGAACAGTTAAAGATATTTTAAAGTAATCTATGAAAAATGAATTTTAGGTCCAGTGCTTTTAGGTCTTGTAAAAGTAGGAGCTATAAAATTAGGTGCTATGAGGTTAGGTCTTATAAAGTTAGGTGTTATGAAGTTAAGAAATTTAGTTTAGGAGTTGTGACTTTAGGTCTTATAATTTTAGATCCACTGCCGCATGTCCAAAAAAACCTACCTGTATAAATATCCTACAAATTAAAAAAAACTCCATCGAAATATTTGAGCGATCCCAAAGATCCTAGGCAACATACATACATACATACATACATTAATACAGAGTTTCATAACTACAGACTGACACTTTGTTTTATAAGTAGTATAGAATAGAATATAAACATAGATAACTAAGGGAATTCTGACATTGGTGTAGGTACGCGGAACTTGTTTCATTCGTCGTTGTTAGTTCAATTTAAGATAGCTCAATTTTTTTTTGAATGTATGTGAGTTAACATTGCTTTAGTGCAGTGGTTCCAAAAAGTTTTTGCTCGCATACCCCTTTAGGCCTTGTAAAACATCAATCACATCCTTGCTCACATAAATATAGAATGTCCTGATGATTGGTACCCAAAATTAAAAATGTAGGCTAACACAAAGAGTATACATTAAAAATTATGTACTGTACATTCAATATTACTTTACAGGTTACTATTGTGAATAATGTTGTTGCTTCTTCGTCTTACATAGTTCTTTAGAGTTGGGAGTGGTTGTAGTGTGACATTCATTCCGCAATGATATTTAGATTTTGTTGCCGCATAGCATGAAAATTCAGCTTCGCACACTTAAGTTGTTGGAAACTGTAAAAGTTTAAGTACTGCCCATTTAAACACTTGAGGATATTCTTGAAGAAGAATGAGGGAAATAACAATTTCACTGCAAAAACTAACATGTATGATTTTGGGCCTAGTGAGAAGTTCAGCAATATGCAAGAAAATATTGTACCGACAGTGTAAACTGCGGTGGCTCAATAGGAAATAAAGATATTCAACAAGGGGTTTCTTGGTTAGATATTATTATGACGGTCATAATGAAATAAACATATTTTTTAGCCAATTAAAGAAGTTTCGTAATTTTTTTAGTCAAAATATCATATTTTTTAGTTAATTAGAATTCAAAGAAGCCATTACAGAAATTAATCCACGGATCCCCTGGGTAATGTCCACAGATTCCTTGGGACCCCACGGAGCACAGTTTGGGACCACTGTGCTTAATGTGTTGATTTTTTTTCTTCTAGAAAATATTTTACGGTTGAATTGTGTTGACCATATAATTCATATTAATAAATAAGAACTAAAGTTCATATTCAAGTATGACAAGACTAAGTATATGGTCATACAGAGAACACAGATTGAGGTCATTAGTTTAGATATTATGGCAAACAACATACCATTTGATAGGGTTAGTTAGTTCAAATATTTAGAATCAGTTCTAACTAGCGATAACAATATTATAAATTAGGAAAAGAATACAGTCGGGAAATGCTTGTTATTACTCGGTCAGTAATTTGTTGGCGTCTCATCTGCTGTCAAAATATGTAAAACTTAGAATATACAAAACCATAATTTTACCGGTTGTTCTTTATGAGTGTGAAACGTGGTCTCTTACCTTGAATGACAAAAATTAATTTATAGTGTTCGAAAACACGGTACTTAGGAAGATATTGGGTCCAAAAACGGATGAAGATAGTGGGGAGTGGAGGAGGCTACATAATGATGAGCTGCACATCCTGTACTCATCACGAAACATTGATAGGGTAATAAAATCCCGCAGGTTACGGTGGGCAGGTCATGCAGCGTGAATGGGAGTATCTAGGACCGCGTTCAAGGTATTGAATGGCAAAACCAATGGGAAAAGGCCTCTGGGAAGACCTAGACACAGATGGTAGGATGACATTTTGATAGACCTAAGAAACATAGGGTGTAATGAGATATATTGGATAGAAGTAGCTAAAGATAGAGATAGGTGGCGTACTTTCGTGAGTGCGGCAATGAACTTGCGAGTTTTTAATGGCATAGAGTAAGTAAGTAGAATAAGTCTGTGTTTAAATAAAGTCTATGTTTTTAGAAATATCTTAACACTCTCTACCATCACTTGTGCTATCTATAATCAAATGAAAAAACTAAGAGTGCTTATTTTACGAAGATACCTGAAGGTTTTAACATTATATTTTAGGCTAAATAATTTTAGGCCAAATTAATTTAGGCCAACTGACTTTTAGGCCAAATGACTTTTAGGCCAAATGACTTCTGGCCAAATGACTTTTGCAACTCCTAGCGAATTTAACAACATCGAATTTTTTCTATTCAGAACTCACTTTAGGCCAAATGACTTTAGGCCAACTGACTTTAGGGCAACTGACTTTAGGCCAACTGACTTTTAGGCCAAACGACTTTTAGGCTAAATGACTTTAGGCCAAATGACTTTTAGGCCAAATGACTTTTAGGCCAAATGACTTTTAGGCCAAATGACTTTTAGGCTAACTGACTTTTAGGCCAAATGACTTTTAGGCTAAATGACTTTTAGGCCAACTGACTTTTAGGCCAAATGACTTTTAGGCCAAATGAATTTAGGCCTACTGCCGCGTCTCCGTGTAATGAGATTAGTGTTTAGCAGTGGGACCGGTACACTCTCATTGTTTACCTTGGCTGTACTCCCTGTTCTCTCTGTCTCCCTACTTGTCTAACAGGTAACATCGGCCTTCTCACTTGAATGGGGGATTGGAGGGGACGGGGGGGGGGGGGGAAGACGTGGTACACGTATGGAAGGGTCTGGGTCCTTTTAACTGTGGCCCAGTATTCTAGAAGTGGAGGATTCCAGACTCTTAGTTGGGAACACCCCTATATATATACGGGCAGCGATAGCCAGGTGTGCTTGGGATGGGAAAAACTGCTCCTTTAGTGTAGCAGGAGCAATCTGCTACTGCTCCACCACTGGACCTGTTCTTTTTACCTGCTCCTTTTGTCACAGTTCCTATATACAAAACTACTCCCAGCCTAATTTTTTTTAAGCATCGTGTCTACTGCCCGTTCGGTTTATAGCCATATGCACTAATTGCGATAATCTGTTAGGGACGGGGTTGGCTGATTTTAGAGGAAGTGAACCCACATTTGTGTGAAATGAGAGTGGAAAACATTTAAGTAAAACCACCTTCATTGCAACCAAACGAGATCGAACCCCAATCTCCCTATATCGGCAGTTCAGTCTATTGCAAGAGTAACGCCAGAGACTAGGTGTCTGCAACCTTTTTGATATCGTGGGCCATATGTGTTTAAAAAAATAATAATTTTTGGACCTATTTGAAAAAAAAGTTCAACTTTACATTTTTCATTTAGCAATTAGTTATTAATTCTATTGAACACAATTGTTTTCTAAATATTTTGTGGTCTAGATAAAACTAGTCAGTGGGCCGTAGATTGCTGAACCTTGCCTTGAATCATTTGATCACCAAGTGGGCTCTTTCAATGTTCAACATTAACGTAACAATTTATTGTGAGAATACATTATATACTGTACTTGTATTGTGGGAATAGTGTTTTGTATTATGAGAGCTTTCCTCCTAAAAACTCATTTGTGACTCCCCAAACCAACTCTAAACTAGGCCTATAATAGATAAGTAAGGTTGCGCTGGACCTGATCTCTGCGCTGTGACAAGGACACAACGTATCCACTTCCTTTCTACTGTACGACTGCTCCAAAATATATCGGGAGCACAAAGGAACAAGGTTGCTCAGGACCTGTTACAGCGCAGCCTGTGACAGAGACGAGTAACAAGGTTACTTTGGACCTGTTCCAGCGCTGCATGTGACAGAAAGACTAGGAGCAAGGTTACGCCGGACCTGTTACAGCGCAGCCTGTGACAGAGACGAGTAACAAGGTTACTTTGGACCTGTTCCAGCGCTGCATGTGACAGAAAGACTAGGAGCAAGGTTACGCCGGACCTGTTAAAGCGCAGCCTGTGACAGAGACGGGGGAGCTGATTTGTATCTCCTCGGAAGAGACTCTCTTCCGATACTTTTGCCATAAACAGCCAAAATGAAAATCCTGAATTATATCTCTTTTAAAAATTGGAATTATATCTCCGAAATCCTGATTTGTATCTCCTCGGAAGAGACTCTCTTCCGATACTTTAGCCACAAACAGCCAAAATGAAAATCCTGATTTATATCTCCTATAAAAATTGGAATTATGTCTCTAAAATCCTGAATTGTATCTCCTCGGAAGAGACTCTTTCCCGATACTTTAGACACAAACAGCTAAAATGAATAATCCTGAATTATATCTCTTTTAAAAATCGGAATTATATCTCCGAAATCCTGAATTGTACCTCCTCGGAAGAGACTCTCTTCCAACACTTTACACACAAATAGCCCAAAATGAAAATCCTGAATTGTATCTCTAAGTATACGACTTTAAGTTTTAATTCTTATGCTCATAAAGATGAAGTAAACCGGAAACGTTTAAGATTGCTTTGTTTGTCAGATGCTAGATGGCATAACAAGCAACAAACTTTGATTTATGCTTAGTACAGCTCATAAATAACAGAGGGCAACATAAGGTAAAATCAATCAAATCATTGTAAATGAAAGAACTTAAAACTTATATATTACATTTTTTATCTTTTTAATTTGATCAAATTGATGTTTTAATTAAAGGAATTAGATTAGTACCGGTAAGTATCTCAAAACTATTAATTTTAAGTAGCGGATATTTTGCATTTGGCATAATGATTTGCTATAGATGATCTTGTAAAGATTACAATGTGAACGCCAAAATACCTTATAAAATATCTAATAATTATTATTACATTTAAAAATTACATTTTCATGTATCCATTTGTAATATATTTTTTTTTATCTTTAAGATTTTAAATGTATTTCAAACATGTAGTAAATCAGTTCAGAACCTTATTTGAATTTTGCCTCTACGAGGAAGTTTTTTTTTTCCATACCTAATTTCATTCTCACACTGTCAACAGATTTGACAAGTCATTACCTCGCTTTATAATAGCTTTACAAAAGACCGGGTAGTATACAACCTGCATTACGCCCACTAAACTAAAGGTTAATCTTTCAAAGCTTCTTTTTCAACTACCATGAATAATAGTAAAATATTTCTTATGTCAAATTGAATGTAACATTATGCTGGAAGTGCTGTAGTCATCCAAATTTAAATAAAATTCCTAGTGATATGATAAATATTATATAGAAATTAATAAACATGTTTGAGCTTCAAACGGGGAAATTAAAAGGAAATGTAAAATTTCACTGACTAGATATGCAGCGCAAATAGTTTACGCTTCCAACGGTATAGTAACATCTGGTTTTTTATTAATTAACTGAATAAACGCTTTTAAACCATTTTAAAATAAAATATTTTATTCACTAATACGCTAAGCATAAGTTTACATATTAATATCAGGGAGTAAATATGTCGGGAAATGCAAAGAGAAAATAGTTTGGTTATAGAGAGCGAAACATAAATTGATCAAGCTCATTCATATCGGTGATCAAGAAGACCAAAAGTACGAGTATCATGTTTTCCGATGATTAGGAGGATGATTTGGATGATTATCCAAAATTGTTTCCCACTCTCCCTTCAAACCAATGCTGTATACAATTTATATAGATGATACTTATTACATCCTTGTCCCATTAATGTAACGAGTAGTAACATGCAGATAAAAGATAAAAAACAATTGATGTCAGGAAAAACAGGGAATTTAATTAAAATGAGCAAAAAAACATGGAATTTAAATACTTGATTTAAAAAACCTTTTTAAAGCTTTCAACGTTTGTTTTTAAAAGTGGTAATTAATGTAGTAAACGTTAAAATCATCATTTACCAAGAAAGAGCAGAAAAAAATAGTGGCAGAAAAAGTCTGGTTTGAAAATCCTGTAAAAGTCATGAAATTTTATAAGTAGACTAATGATCTGTAGATACACTCTGTAACTATGCGACCAATTTGAATTGGTTGTAAGATGTGAAGTTTGTAAATAAATTATACTCACTGAACTACCAAGGTAGATCCCGATCTCCCGGGTTACATTTGGGAGTGTAAGTAAAACCATTCAACAACACTCTGCTGGCAATTACAAGATATAAAATACAGGCTTAGTTCTAATTTATGCAGTTTAGTTACATCCCTTTAAAGTATATATTTTTATTGTAAAGTATTAAAATTACACCATTTCTATTTTTTAAATAAAATATGCATTAATTAATATATTAACTTATTAAAAATATGTAGTATAGGTCTTATTCTGAATAGGCTGTATAAAGTTTGTGAATTTATCAAACGTGGATCGATTTGGTTCTAGCCGTTTACTAATTATGCCCCACATCTAGCAAATTGTTCAAGCTATCTGCATCCTTAAGAAAGTGAGTACACTACCTGTAAACAAGGAGAGTATATTTCGATGGATGATAATTGCATTTACATAGAATGAGAGTGAGATACAATTATTTAAGATAGCCAAACTTAGTATATATAGTGTCAGGATTTGAGCCCTTACCTTGATATCGATGGTTCAGACAAGATGAAACTGACACCTTTGTTAGCTTTGTTACTATGATTATTGTTGTGGTATATTATTATTATTATTATTATTATTATATTATTATTATTATTATTATTATTATTATTATTATTATTATTATATTATTATTATTATTATTATTATTATTATTATTATTATTATTATTATTAGCACCACGTCTTACTACCCGTTCGGATTATACGCACTTGTGGTAAATTGAATGCTTATGTTCGTAATGGGAGGGCTCTTTAACTTCCTTAATAATTTTTAGAATAAAAAGAGGTTAATTATTTATATATATAATATATGATAAAACGTGGTGGTGATGGATCATTGTTGTACAAACTTTTCCCTTAATAGGTGAAAGGAAAAAAGTACATTAACTTTTTGAGAGACTTACTAATATTTACTCACTATATGGCATTAGAGAATTATTGCGTTAAAACTTAAGTTGTATCTTTTTACAACTAAAGCTCATAAAATTGTATTAATATATTTGACAATATCTCAGAAATTACTGGTTTTATAAAAATATTTTTCAAGTAATAGTTTTTATTATTAATAATACTACAATTTTGCAATGATAAGTTATTTTGTATCCCAAATAGTTGCGAAGTTACAACATTTTCGCTTCTGTATAGTACACTAAAAGTGATTTTCAAGTGAAAATTAAAATATCCATTTTATTTATACTTTTAATTAATGCCTAGATACAAGTTTTAATCAAAATAGTTTTAAGCCAATTTCGAGAAATATATTTTTTCCTCTTTTATCCTTTTATTAAACTACTCTTAATTTTAGGGTTAAGCACAGGGGCTGCTTAAGGGCCGGGCGAAACGGGCGGTTGCCCTGGGTGTCAGCTTGGGGGAGCGGGGGGGCGCCAAACAAAGCACCAACATAATCTAACGTAACTTTTGAATGTTATGAAAATAATCTCCAAACCTCACAACTTCAAACCTAATGTAACGTAATGGAGATGCTAAACATAACACCCATATAATGCTTGATAATAACATGGAATTTGACATAATGGTGATTTTTTGGTCAGTAAAATTAGATATAGTGTTACTCTTTAAAAAGTTAATTTACATCCACCAACTTAAAAAACTTGCACCCTAAAACGTTATTTTGGAATTATTTCTTAAACCGTTCACTGTACCAAAATTAAAGAGGCAAACATTGTCTACAAAACATGGTCTAATAATTTTCTTTGTAATCTTAGCCATTTTAGTAGGGAAACATTTGTAGTAGTGTATGATAGCCATTTGTGGAGATTCACTTCAGATTATTTTCATCTCACACGTAGGCTACATTAGATTTGGTCTAGGCGTAGGGAAAATTTAAATTGGGGGGGAGGGGGACGAGATGAGGTGTTACCGTGAGTGTATGACATTCTATTATGACTTACTATTAAATCCTAAGAATCAAGAACATTTCATTGTTCTTTTATACAATAGTGATGGAACTTTATTTGTGTGTGAGGGGGAAGGAGGGGCAAGAACCAAAAAAAGTATTTTCTGGACTTTCTACCCTCCTCTCCCCAGTTAAGGCTAGAAAAGTGGATACTCCTTGAAGCTATTTGAAGTGTTCCTCATATAGTGAATTTTTAGATATCATACTCGTCTAACAGCTATTTAGAACTGTGCTCCCCGGGAAATATTTTGAAATTTGTTTAATTCTATAGGATATTTGGAGCAGTGCTCCTTTGTCAAATTTTTGGAGATTGGACGTCTCTAAATCTAGTTTAAGAAGTGTCCACCAGATTTTTTTTATAACTCATATTCCCTAGAATCTATTTGAATTGGTGCTCACACAGAATTTTTTTGAAGTTTGGAATAACCTAGAAACTCTTTGGAATGGTCTTCGCCTGGTTTGTTTTTCTTATTATGCCCAGGCTATGTTAGTTTTAGAGATGCTAGTTTTGGGGATTATCTTCGTATTATCCTACTATCCTCCGCTATATAAAGGCACCAAAAAGCAATCCCGCCCGGGTACAAACATTACCTCAGGCCGGCCCTGGTTAAACAGACACCCAGACAGGCCGCATTAAAAAACAACATATTTTTGGGTTTGGGGGGGAGGGGGGAGGCCTTAAACGTCGACATACATCAACATCTCAGGGTCTTTTTACGGTCGCATTAATGATCGAAAAGTTAAAGAATATATATTTATTTGCGTATAGCTTGAAAATGATTGGTTTTTATAAAAATGTCCCAAATAAATTTTATTTATTATAAATAGACCTACATTTTTGCAATGATAAGTAATTTCATATCTTGAAGAGTTACTGACCTATGATTTTAAAAAAAAGTGAATTTACGCATCAGGCTGAAACCCTTAAAATCATTTTGACGAAAAATTGAGAGTCGGTACAGGCATACGGACACAGACAGACCAACAGACGGAAATAAAAAAAAGCTTTTTAGGATTCGGGGGGGGGAGGGGGTATGAAACGTCTAAATTCATCAAAATCTCAAGTTTTTTTTTACGATAACAATGCTTTCTCTACCTTTAAGTTAGCGAGAAAGTGGAAATGACAAAATGTCTATTATTCTAATTCTAATTATTTAGGTTTTGTTATATATTTGTATCTATTACTTTTGAAAGCTCATTAATCTCAGTGTGTCACTAACCCCTCTCCAATGGGCTCTATCTGTCAGGATAGCTTGCGGGAGGGGTTGGTCGGGCTAGGTCCCAGCAAGGTAGTTGTTCGGGTTCGAAATAATAAGTAGGGTTACGAATTTTGGTTTAATAGTAGTACTAAAAGATATTAAAAAATGTGATGTTAAATTAAATATAAAAGAAGTATGAGAGATTGAACGATCGCGCACGTGGAAGAACTGGCTTATTCGTGAAAACATAAACTGATCTAATGACCGACACGGCTCGCGACCCCCTACAGAACTCGAGCTCGAGACCTTGGGCTCGACGGTTGCCCTCTAAACACAAGTGCTACTACTGACCCTAAGATCTATTCTGCTATGGTCCGGAATCAGGCAGCGTAGTTGCCTCCGAAATCGATGATAATGTGTCAGCCCCGATGTAAACAAAATATAGACTTTTAGCCCAATTTGTCCCCTTTACTCCCCAACTAGAGCAATATTGTTATGAGTGGTCAGCATTCCTCTTTAACATTTCTAATTCGTTAAATCATATTTGCTAGGCCAATGCTTTCAGTCACGTACGTTCAAGAAAGTTATGTAAATCAAAACGAACATCCCAACATTGCTCAGGTTGTGACAAGTGTATCATATTTATCTTAAGATTGAACATTGATAATGTCGGAGTCTAAGAAGCAATATTTCAGAAATTAGTTCTAAACCCAGTGCTTCTTGATTTATATTTGTATATTTGTCAATTCTGTGTTTTCGGCATATTCCAATAATGTTTCACAGCGTTGTTTTTAATGTTCCATGAAATTACTACATTTGGCTAAATATGTCCATGTAATAAAACCATAAAATTCAAAATAAAGCAAAATATCGTCTATTTTAGGAATCTAAATATAAAGTTGGAGCTGATGTATTTAATATAGTTTATGAATATTTATTATCTTGAATATGGATTTTGGATGATTTTAAGAATCTGAGTATAATGTTATGCAGAGAGCTGTAACAGTAGTAATCGCTATGAATTAGTCATTGTTACAAATGTCACCTTGAAGGGTAGGTTGGAAAACAACTATATAAGAACACTGAATAGCTCATATTTGTATATCTAAGCAACTAAATTTCATGAAGAGAGCCGCAATTTTTCTGGCTAGGAGCCGCATATGGATCCGGAGCCACACGCTTCCAACCGTTGATATAAAATAGATCATAAAAATAAAGATACCCAATTCACGTATCACAATTGATCACTAGTAAAATTTTTTAAAAGTTGATTTTTGTAACCTCTTCAACACTCTTAAGGATCCCGTAACTTGTCTGAGTAAAGATTTAAACTTGACGCATACTTACTACCCGAGAAAACAAAACACTAAAAAAAATTTGATGTAGCGCACTTTTATAAAATCATGAGTTTACTGTATTTTATTTTATCGAATAGTTCTTAATAATCTCATTTACCCACCTCTAAATAGCTAATTTAACAATTTTAAAATTTTACAGTCCATACAAAAATGTTGTAAAAATCGCGTGCTCTACAAAAAAACGTGAGGACTCCTGGTCTATAAATTCCTAAAGCTGAGGAAAACCAACCCAAAATTACACATATTTTATTGATGCATTTTCTTAGGTCATAATTTAAAACAAGGCCTTTACAACAATTTAATCGATAGGTAGGATTAAAACCCCTCCCAATTAATTTGAATGAGATTTGAACTTCGACCTCACTGTAACTGAAAAACGTAAAATGTACTTTAGATTTCTATGTATTTATTTGTCTTCACTAAACATTATATGTACTAAAGTAATTAACACCCTATAAATACTTTGATAATCATTTTCTTCTGAGTCTTATTCTGAAATAAGGATATTTGGTTTGATTCCCTGCACATTCAATAAAATTATCATTAATATAATTGTGACTTTTCTCTCGTAGTGATGGTTTGTCTGCTGGGGGTCTCGTTGTAAATGCTATAAAGTAAGCTAGTTTGACATTCATTTACTGATATAATTAGTTGGTAAATAGATAAGTTGAAAAGACGCATTTAATATATGATATAAAATACCTTCAATTAGTTTTTATTTTCATAAAGAGAAATTCCCATACTACAACGATTCAGTGAAGCCAGACAGGCTTAAATTAGTCACTGTTAACTCCTTCCTCCCCCCTAGAATAACCTACGCAGAAACGCATCGAAGTTACTCTACTTCCCCCTTCCTAAAAACGAACAAGCTGGATGGTAACATTAGAGGGGGATTAGCCTGGCTTCCCCCACTCTTCAACTCCAAAACCTTACTTCACCCCTGTCATGCACAGCGTCATGACCTTCAACATTCCATTTTATCTGGTATCGCCAGTAAGCTGTAGAACACCACTAGTTTAAAAATAATATTTCCCCCCCCCCTCCCCCCACCTCGGCAACTGGTCTGGTAGGCATTTTGTCATGCTGTTTTAGCGCTTCATTACCATCAATTATTCGTTGACATAATGATTGCCAACTAAAGGATCACTCATCAGTCATCATTGTTACTATAATTAAATCTTAATGGTCTTAAGTAAGGTGAATTTTAAGAAAATGTAGTCCTTGGAGAAATAATGAAAAAATTCAAATAGGTCAGGTGTTAGAGCACAAAAATGTAGCAAATGGTAAAACAATTCTAGAAAGTTGTAAACTGTTTTGATCGCTTTATTTTTGAGGGTTACAAAGAGCAAAACAATTACAAAAATGTCAAAAAAAAAAGAAGTAAATATTTGAATTATAGCTCAGAAACTATTGGCTCTATAAAAATATATTTCAAATATTTTTTTTTATTTTGTATCTCAAATAGTTACAAAGATATGATCAAATTTGGAAAGTCACGCTTCTGTAAGAATATCCTCGAAGTCATTTTCACGGGGAAATGAAGGTTTTAATTTTGTTTGTAATATTAAACAGTGCCTAGATAAAAAATGTAATCAAATTCATTAAAGATAATTTTGAAAAAATTGAGTTTTTCTTTTTTTCCATCAGTAAGCTACGGTACCCTTAATTTAAGGGCTCGATATCTAATTCCAAAATTTACTTGGGGAAACCCTATGAAAATCTTAAATACCAATTTTTAGCCCGATAGGTACAATGGTTTCGGTTCTAGGCCGAGACCCACACGCACGCACGCACACACACACACACACACACACACACACACACACACACACACACACACACACACACACACACACACACACACACACACACACACACAAAAAGGCATCGCAGAAAACACTTTTCTGGTTTCAGAGGGTCATGAAACGTTGACATATATTAAAATCTAAAGTTCAATTTTTTTTATGATCACAATAATTCTGTTTCCGAGGTGTCGAGAGAAAGAGAGTAGAAAGAATGCAAAAATGGAGTTATTTGTCAAAATTTACTCTTCCGTTAGTTTTACAATAAAAAGAGTCAACCAATATATAACATAATTATGTTATATACTATATAAATACCAGCAAAACTAGTGCGATAACGTGCTAAAGAAAACAAAATTAGTAGTAAAAGAAATATTTAACGTGTGATCATGATCCAATTAAATCCCCCCTTACATACACTCTTTGCCGGGATCACATTTAATATTTAAAATGTTCAGAATGTGATGGTAATTTGGAGTGGTCCTTTACCTTCCTTAGAATTTCAGTTTGCAACTAACGTTTAAAATTCTAAATTTTAAAACTTATCTTGCTATATGAAATCGTACTTCTATTCCTGCCAAATTTAAATTTTCTACAGGAATCCCAATTAAAAATGTTAAATTTTCAGTCTTTTACAGGTAAGTTTTATTTATAATAGTTTTGGAAATTTAGGAGTCCCAACTGCTTTCTCCAACTCACTCTTATTGACAAAATAAAACTTTCATGTACTGCTTGACAATTAAAAAAAGTTTAAAACCGGGTTGGTCAAAATCTAATAAGAGACGATGAAGTTAATAGCCGGACCAAGATTTCGATATATTTTATTTTGCCTTTTTTTGTCAAAATAAAGCCGTCACACATTGTTTGACCTAATTATAAGTCGTTTAAAACTGGTGTTGTCCTAATCGGTTAGTAACTGAAGAAAAAGTTCATCACTTAAAAAATGTACAGAACTAATAAAAACAACTACATCTCAGTGTGGTATAAAACTGAAATTTGACAGGCATGTGAAAATAATAAATCCAAATAACTATTAAGTGTCTAAACATTTTAAAATGCGACTCCAGGAAATTGAAAGATGTATGATACTCATCAATGTCTTATAGTTAAGGTGAAGCATGGGGGTAAAATAGCTCAAAATTAATTAAACCACATTCATTTAAGAATACACACAATCAGTGAATATCTAAAACTAACATATAAATTTACAATGAATGCCGACAAATCAAATCACATTAGTTTTACATCTCCCCAAATTCAATATTAAAATAAATAATGTGTTTTCTTTCGACTTAATTTCCCCCAAATGTATCAACTTTTTTTAAAAATTTTAGTGCTAGCGGTTGAAAAATACGTAGTGTACGACCTAAAAATCAATTATACTTTTTAAATCTTTTATTGTAAAAGTATTCTAAACATTTACTTTTGGTATATTATTAATATATTTATTAAAAACAGATGTAAATATTACAGGTTCCATAGAATGCGTAAATAAATATACAAACCTAATAATTATAAATACACAAATCGTGTGTTTTCCGTTAAAATGCTTAAATACATATTAAAATGTGATTTTAATTTTTTCAAACCTAAACGAAAATAAAAATCCTCTATAAATTCTTTCATTTACAATGATTTGATTGATTTTACCTTATGTTGCCCTCTGTTATTTATGAGCTGTACTAAGCATAAATCAAAGTTTGTTGCTTGTTATGCCATCTAGCATCTGACAAACAAAGCAATCTTAAACGTTTCCGGTTTACTTCATCTTTATGAGCATAAGAATTAAAACTTAAAGTCGTATACTTAGAGATACAATTCAGGATTTTCATTTTGGGCTATTTGTGTGTAAAGTGTTGGAAGAGAGTCTCTTCCGAGGAGGTACAATTCAGGATTTCGGAGATATAATTCCGATTTTTAAAAGAGATATAATTCAGGAATTTCATTTTAGCTGTTTGTGTCTAAAGTATCGGAAGAGAGTCTCTTCCGAGGAGATACAATTCAGTCGCCTCACAGAGACGAGGAGCAAGGTTCCTCTGGACCTGTTCCAGCGCTGCCTGTGAAAGAAAGTAGAGAGACGAGGAGCAATACCAAGCGTTGATAAACACTTCTAATACGTAGCTGTTTTGTGCTGCCATCTACCGTACAATATTGTAACGACGCAGTCTCGACTGAGAGAAAACAGTAGAAGCTAGGAGAAAACGAAATGGGAATACAGTAATAGGTTTAACGTTTCTAACTGACCTGTGACAAAAAGGAACCGCTCCTTTCATCTGTCAGAAACAGGCTGTGAATGTGACGTCAGAGGAGCAGTGACAAAGGAGCAGGTTGTGATTTCACAACCCATCCCTAAGAAGGAGCTTTACAGTTGAAGGGGCAGCCCGCAACCCGCATTTCACCCATTTACCCAAAGGTTATTCTTATTCTGATGATATCTCAACTATCATGAATGATAATAAAAAGTTATTGTGTCAAATCTAAGGTATCAATATGCAAACCAATTATGCCAAACTCAAAATTTAATAAAACCTTGGAATAATTAGATAAAAAATTAGATATAAATTAATTAATGTGTTTGAGCTTCAAACTATTAAATTGAGAAAGAAAATAAAATTTTTAACTAGGCATTAATTATCGCAACTAGTTTACGCTTGCAAATGTATAATTATAAGTGGGTGTTTATATATAAAAAAACTGAATAAACCCAAAAAAAACATTTTCATGCCTTTTCGATTTAATATTACATTAGAGATAGGTCACTTTACCTCCATTCTTTTCTCTTCAAAACCCCATTAAGTTCGCTTGGTTGGTTACAGAAGGGGAGAAGGGGGAGGGCTCGGTTATCTTTCAATACTCTTTTAAGACCTGAAAAGTTTCTAACAAGCCAGCACCGACACAAAGTTTGTCAGGTGCTATTGCTGTGTTGGTTTGAATGAGTAGTACTATCATTTGTTGCGATTTTTTTTTTCAAAATGGTGAAAAAGAATGGGAGAAACCATCCTTCTGATCACGAAAAAAAAAAGCAGAGAGGTTTGAATTTCAAAAAGTGTCGAGAAACTCAAAAGATAATATCCGTAGAGGAGGGAAGCTAAGAGAAAATACACAAGCAAATAATTTTTAATAAAATTAAAAACAATTAAGAATGGCCCTTACCATTCACACCACTTATCGCGTGGTAAAAAGTATCATTCTCCTCTTGGCTGGCTTGCCGGTAACAGAGAGGATGGGTTTTGAATCCCAGTGGTTGTACTGAGGTAGCTAGTCATAAATGATTTCCCACTCTTCCTCTAAAAAAATTCAAGTACACTTTCTCTAAATTCTATCTTTCTTATCCCTATTCTATTAGTGTACATGTGCGGGTATTCTGAAAGGGTGGTAATATGCATTGTTTGTAAATGATATCTGCCCTAACTGAACTATATTGAGGGTCAAACCAAGGCATATTTCTTCCTAGGAGTGGAAACACATGCAACAACCCTACAGGTTTATAGAACATTTTAAAATACCTAGCATTCTAATCTATGCCATCTAGTAATTCCTTGATATTTTGATATTTCCATTTTAAAAAAACAACTTAAATGACGTTATTAAAAAAAACTATCTTAAAGTAAATTTGAACATATTAGACTTTAAAATTTAATAATATATGTCACATAAAATTTGTGTTTTTTATTTAAGTTGCTTAGGCAACGTAGTTTTTACCCATTTCCTTATCATATAATACGCACCCAACTACTCTTTATATTTATTTTATTTATTAACACCGGGTATGACCACCCGTTTGGGTTGTACGCATATGTACTAATTACTCTGTTGGGTCAACGATGAGGATGGTTATTATTTGATTTTCGTAGAGAGCCATTTAGGAAATAAAATTTATATTTATCTGTTTCTTTCACAAATGGCGTGGTTATAATTTAGGAAAGGTAGAATTTAAAGGAAGGGTACTAGCATCTGGAAGGAGGGAGAGTTTGTGGGATAAATTGTCAGATACCCACACTTGCTAAATCAGACTAGGATTCGAGTACTGACATTCCTGATACAGTCGACTCAACATAGGAAGAGTGGTAAATAACAGCTAGCAGTAGATTTTTAGTTCAGTAATTCCAAGGGAAGTATTAATTGTAAGCGTTTGATAAAACTACTTTATCATCAATTATTAAGCAAATAATAAATATTTACATATAGATTAATTAATATGAGTGACTTTGAATCAATGTTTGCAGTAAAATAAAACTTCTGCTAAAGGTCAGTTACCACCACTCACTTCTATGGTGAAAAGACTGCTGTACCTCTGAGCTATAGCTCAGGCAAGATGGACCCGACACCTTTGTCCTCCTGATCATTAGTATACTTTGACTGTTTACAGTGTATGTTCCCCAAGTCTGAGATATTTCGTAACCGGTGTATAATCCATAATGTGAATTATATAATATTACATTTTATCGAATCTTATATAATCCAAGAGAATTTTTAGTTAGTATGATTAATAGTAATAACCATTCACATTTGTTTTTAAACCAATCAATACATGGACTCGGAAAATAATACATCAATGATCATAATTAATATGAAATCAGTTAAAACTATATCTGATTCAACCTCAGATAAAACAATGAACAACAATAATTATTTATTCTTAATTTATAATATTATATATGCTAATATTTTAGCCGGAAAAGACATATGCTCTAATGAAAATGCTGGCCAAAGTTTAAAAAATATAAGATCCACATCTTCTCAATTTATATTAATAAACAACATAACATTAAAAAAAGTTTAATTTCTTAGAGGTTTCGGTTGTAGTATGAAATTCTCAATGTAAACTAAAGCGCTCCACCGAGTTTTTTAGGAATTATTGTCTGAGAGGTCATTTTTCCTATCAAGAATTCTACTATATAGTGGCATGTAGTAAGAAAAAAGGCCTTCTAGATGTCATTCCTCCAAAAATCAGTAGATAGTAGAGTCAAGTTTTCATAAGAAAGCACTATAAAAACAAATAGATCTACTTTCATGTAAGCATCCGTCAGGTCACGTGACCTATAGCTGTCAATTTTAATAGATATTATCAATACTTATTAAATAACACTAATTATAGTTTATAATACGATATTTGTAAATTTCGGTCGCAAAAATAATGTGGGTGGCAAGGGATGGTGACATAATACAACGTAAAATAGACTGGATTAGGTTTAAAATTGTTATTTTTATCCTGAATTTATTAAATAAATATAAAATAATCATAACACACAATATTATTTTTTGTATTGGGCCATAATGTTAATCAATAACTTTAAGGTTCCAGAACGTTCAACTTTACCAGTCAAGACACAACCACAATATATTGTACTCGTACTATGCCAAAAACCTGAATTTGAAATTAAAAACCACACAGTAAATATTTCCGTGAGGTCTAATACATCACTCTTGGTTTAGAATTGGTCAACGTTAGCAAAAAGGTCAAGGTTCAAAACCCAGCCAGTTGCGCTTGGAATAATTATCATCCTGCAAATTTTACTGTTATATTTCCATAAACCTCTCACCTCATCCCTGTTACAATGCACTCAAACTACCCTAACCCAATTCGGTCATCGAAAGGTCTAAGGGTAACAATATACTAGACTACCAATGACGGAGAGAACAGGGCTCGAATCCCTGAATGGCTATACTGAGGGTGTATTTTCTCAAGTAGTTTCCAACTTACCCTTAGCGCAAATGATGGTCACTTCATCCATATTCAACCTTCCTCATACCTAACACACTAGCGTAATTAGTACATAATGTGTATAACCCGGGCGGGTAGTAAGACCTTGTGCTAAACAAAAATCTAAATAAAATGTAATGTGCATTTTAAAGTGTACAAAACACCTAGATAACACCCGCTCAGGGTATCCGGATTTAATATCGCTAGTTGAGTAGCTGGAGATAAAGGTGAAATTTAAATTAAATGTACTTACATTTGCGTGGAGGGAAAGAGGGAATCAATTTAGGAAACACTCTCATTGCACCTATCTGGAATTCGAACCTTGACCTCACTGTCAGCAGAAAACCAGAACCTGATATTTAATCCACATGCCTATTGATTGGAGTATAAATTATATACATATGCTACATTTAAAGTGACTCGAGTGTGACCTGGTGGTATAGGGGTAAGGTGTCAGACTTCTGTGCTGAGGGTCCGGGGTTCAATCCTCGGTCCCGGCATAGATTTATCTGATTGCCAAACCCTTCCTTCACCTCTGACAAGATGTGTATTAATCACAACTTGTGAATTTGAGGAATGCCAGGCCTCCACCGTGGTTCGGATTCCACGTTAAACTGTAGGCCCTCCATTTAATCTCACAATCACCCTACCATTACACATTAGCGTTAGTGCGTATAACCCGAACTGGTAGTAAGATGCGGTGCTAATAATAATAATAAAGTGACTAGACCTAACAGGCTGTTTTTGGTCCAATATGATCAATTATTTTGATCAAATAAAAGGTCTTCTGTCTAAACTAAATTTGGTTCATCAATAGTGGTTACATTTCAAGTGTTAACTGCTATTTTTGGTATGTTTAAGCGTTCATAGAAACAAGCTACTAGTTTATAGGACCTAACTGTTTGTTAAAAAAAATTGTGTGCAATGAATATTAAAATTTAATCATAAGATTTTATGGATATTGTGTGTTCAAAAAGGTTCAAACTATTGAGTACAAATTTGGAATAAAAAACACAAAAATATGGTTGTTCATTCGATTTTAGCGGAATTTTACTTTTGGTAAAGTATCAAACTGGAAAATAAACATGTCAAAGTGAACCTGTCACTTGAAATATTAAACAAAAAAGAAATATAAATTTTTAATTAATTAATTATAAGTAATACAAGTAATACACTACTTTAATAGTGCGTTTAGAATTATTTGTACTTTCTAAATAAACATGTGTGTTTGTGGTTAGTTTTGGAAGTTATTTAAATGCATGGCAAAATGTATCAAATAAAAATGTATTATTCATGTTTGTTACATTAAATTCAATACTTTAATGAATAAATGCATCACTAGTTCCGTAACCACGCCAAAATTATTTCTATTTTTGGATACCTACCTATTGTCATTTCATTATTTTAAATATGGATTATATTTGTTTGGAGAAATTTATATGAATGAATATCTAAAAAAATATTATTCTTTTCTTTTACGGGAAGTTGACAAGTAGTTAGAATTACTATCCTCAAGAAAAGGAAATATATTTCAGATATATCCGCGAAACTAATATGCTGTAGCTCAATGCCAAAGTTCAACATCCCCACCCAACTCATTCAATCTCTTTCTTTTCAGTTGTCCACAAACCTAGGGTGTCTGAGAGATTTCAAGGCAGAAACTACCTAACCACCATTTACAAGTTGCCTTTAAATTTGAAGGTCATTTCAATGTTATTTGCAAGTAAACCTCATTCTTAAGGTGTGGTCAGTTCTTGGTTCTCAACCAGTGAGTCCGGGAGTGGGCCAGCGAGTCTAGTGTTCGTGTGACACGTGTCGGTATAGTTTGTACGGAGGAGGGACCAGTGGTGGGGGGCCGCGAGTGTCTTGAACTTTGAATGTAAATTGTACCGCGAACGAACATTTTAAGAAACTGATATTTAGATATTTAACTAATTATTCAGTATTTTTATCAACAAGCTGTTTACTTGATTCAATGTAATTCTATTTGTGTGTTTTCAATTATTTACTCATTTAAAGACAATTACTAGTATTACTTAACTCAGTGAACTGCTTGGTTATGATTGATTCAGCGTTATTCTATTTATTTGTTTTCATTTGTTTATTAATTTACAGACTATTATTTTGACTACCTAATTTGTTGAGTTGTTTATCTGTATATTTAATTCTGTGAATGTTTTTTTTTGAGTGGTGTTTTTAGTAATCTGCGAGTATTTTAATTTATATTTAACCTGCAATTATTCAATTTTGTCTTAATGTTCATGAATTTCAAGTACATTTTATAAAGACCAAACGAGGTCCACACTTACATTACGATCTAACAAACTAACCAAATAAAGGGGAAGGATAAGTGGGGCATTTCCCCCACATTCAAGATCTCAATTTTAAAAATAAAACCTATGAATTATATATTAATTTTAGATGCATTCTGGTTTTTTCGAATGCGTAATCTAAGTTGAAAACCATGACTATGACTTGACATTATAAAGTTAATCACCTTTAGTGACCCTAAAATTACTACTTTAATAGAAGTACACAGCTAGATGTAGCTTTGATATTTTATATTTCCAAACTACATTTCTAGGTGTACCACTGTTCACCCTTACCACTAGGCTATCTTTATAATTCCACCTATAGACTATACATACATTATTATTACCGTTGTCACCCTTCATTGTTTCTAAATTTAAGGCATGAGTAATTATAAACTATTTATGTGAATGTAAACTTATTTTATATATGTACATATATATTAATTAGTCTATTAATTAACTGGCTCCGTGTTATAGTGGTTAGTGCACCTGACTACGAACCTTGGGGTCCTGGGCTTGAGTCCCGGCTGGTACCACGGATATTTTCCCAAAGAGGAATCATCCCAACGATCACCAGAGTTTGGTTGGATCGGCTTAAGATCATTCTTGTCTCCAGCCCTTCATTATAACTATCATCAGCTCGTCTGATTGCGGGTACGACGTGTAGACTACCTCAACGCAACGCTTTGTGCCACCAGGGCGGCTAAAATCTACACACACAAGCGTCCGAACAGGATAATATACATCCCTCCCGGTCAAAAATGTCATACTTATATATCCCTCGAGCTCCAACCAAATCCGTATTCAGCAGTCTAGTCTATTGTGAGAGTAACACCATAGACCATGTGGCCACCAAAGTATGTGCCATTACATTTAACACATCTTTAGTGTTAAGCTTAATATAATTTAAGTAATTAATGACATTACTTGAGGTGTTGGGAGAGACCAATGCCTCACTTTCCCCCATCTTGGTGCACCGCTAGGGTAAGATTGCTGACTTTCCGGATAAACGGAGTGTGTGTTAACATTCTACAGGACGCTAATATAAACGAATTATTTGTTGTATTCTTTTCGTATATTATAAAAATAGAACCCTATTGAATTTTATTTAAGACAAACCAGTTATTTTATTGTTTTAACCTACTTTTTCAACACTTTAATTTTTCATTTTTATCTTATTATTTGGGTTATTTTACGTCAAAAATATTCTTTTTGCATTTCATACACGATCGATTATTTCTAAGAAATAATTTTTTGATATTTTTTTATTTGATTAACTAAAAAAATAATCGTCAACTTAGAAATTCATTTAATAAAACTGGAAAACTATTGATCTATATTTTTTGGATCAGTTTTTTCAGTCAAATTAAAAAAAATGTTAGTTGGATTCATCAAATCAAATTTCTCATCAAGCTAGAAACTGTACATGAAATAGTTTAGTAACAAAATAGTGATTTATATAAATGTAGCTTTTTAGTCTATCAGCTAGGTGAAAAATTAGTACAATTTCTTCTGTAAAGATATGTGAGTTGTCATTTTATTCAGTTTGTGTGTGTGTAGATTACGAATATGGCAACCCGGAAATCGAAATTGATAGCTTTCTCGTCTTTTTTCTAAAAAAAAAATTATAAAAACAAACTTTTTTGTTTTTATTTTTTCCCTTACCAAGCATAAAATATTTGTACAAAATTTGTTTAGCTATAAATTCTCTACAAAAAAGGTTCGGTTCATTTTTAAGGTTGAATCAACGATAAAAGCCCTAACGAGGGTCAAACCTGAATAATATCCCGCTATTCCGAGTCTTAGATGCATCACTCAAAGTTCATATCCTTAAAATCAACCGAACTGAATTTCCGAGAATAATAAATGGAATTTAATAATGAAAATGTGTAATAATTACTGATATTCACAAAACATCATAGTTTCTATTAGTGAGACAATCTTCCTAAAGTTACTCCGTTTGTACAAAATTAACTCGACTGAAGACTTCGAGAGAGCTCACCGGCAAGACCTACATTGCATGCAAATATCAAAGGAGGCTACAAAGTTAAATCTTGGCCACAGTTCCTTACAGATAGTTCAAACAAGGTTAACCTGATTAAATTTCTATTTGATTTGTGGAGCACACACATCCATCAAAGTAAACTGCAGAGTAGAGTTATGTTCATTGACAATGAAGACAAGTTGGAAACAAGTGTTGGAAAGTAACATCTGTTGAAGCGACAGAACTTACTGAACTTGCTTGTGGCCACGAAGAGGCTAGTCTCACTGTACATGCTGCACACGTTGGAGAAAGAAATGTCCCTGCAGTTGTTGTCCATGCTGATGACACCTGATTCTGTGTCATTCAACAAATTAAATGCCAAGTTTATGTGAGACTTGGTAAGCAAGGAAAAGATCGGATTGTCTCCCTTCAAAAGGATGTTGGCAAGTACAGTTCTAAACTATCAGATGGCTGCAACACTGATTACTTCATGAAAGCTCTGATACGATTTCATAGCTTCACAAGCTGTGACAGTGTTTCAGCCTTTTACGGCAAAGGAAAGAGGACGCCTTTCAAATTAATGAGCACTGCAACACACTACAGTGAACCGTTCAAAGACTTTGGAGAAGAAGGGAAGGTGAGTGACCCCCTAAGTGCCATCTTGGAGAAGTTTGTGTACCAAACGTACGGCGGTGAATAAACTGAAGTATGATTTGTACTGCTGTAAAGGAGGCAATATTCTGTCAGAGCTCTTATCTCCTTGTCATTCAACATTACGCCTCCATCTGAGTAGAGCCAACTACCGGGCCGCTATATGTGGGAGATCTTTAACAAGCTTTCAGATGGCTCCCACTCCATACGAACATGGATGGTATGAGGACAATGGCTACATTGCCATCATAGGCACCGACTGCAAGGGTGCTTTGCATACTAAGCACTCCTAACAATATTTTCAGGGATGCTCAGAACCCCCAATATTTCAGCCTTTTTAAAACCTTAATATTACGACGCTAGTTCTCTCTTGGATATAGGGTTGCACTGCGAACGTTTTCTAGCGTAGCACCCGCCTTGGTGGCGTAGTTGGCTAACGCGCTAGTCGTGTTGAGCTCAACTGCCGAGGACGGGGAGATCAAGGTTCGAATCTCGGTCGGGTGAACTGGGGGTGGTTTTTCCTAAATGGTTTTCCACTCTCCCTCCACGCAAATGCGGGTTCACTTCCTCTAAATTCAACCCTCCCAATTCCTAATCCATTAGAGTAATTAGTACTTAAAGCGTATAACCCGAACGGGTAGTAAGACGCGGTGCTAAATATTATTATTATTATTATTCTAGCGTAGCAAATGGCAGGTGCTGCCATCTGATATGTAAGCAAGCGTTGTTATGTTGGTATAGTCCAAGAGCTAGCTACCGTTTGATTTAACCGGAAAGATCTAATTCAGTTAAATATCCTATTTTATAGTTTCGCCAGTGAAAAATGAAAATCTGTTGGTCTGGCAGTCCAAAGTGGCCGGATTTAAAAATGGCGGCCAATCATATTAATCAAAAATTGACTTTAATTTAACCGGAAAGATCTACTTTTGATTCATAGCTTGTTTCTTAGATTATTTATCCCTAAACAAATTTAGTTTGGTCTGTCATTTGAAATCGGCCGGAAAATGGCTGCCAGACCAACCCTAAGTTAGAAAAAACTGACATCAATTTAACCGGAACGATCTAATTTTAGTTTTGGTAAAAAAAATTGCAGCTTACTACATGCCTTTTATGAATAATTTGGTCTGGCAGTCCAAAGCAGCCAGATTTAGGCTGCCAGACCTATTTAAGAAGTAAATTTGTAATAATTAGGTGAAGTTTATCAGAAAAAATATACTTTCCTTTAATGAGTAATTTTCTTATCTCTTACCTTCCAAACATAAATAATCTGGTCTGGCATTCGAAACCAGCCAGAAAATGTTTGCCTAACCTACCCAAATTTGGGCCAGATTTATGACAATTCAAACGAAGCTAATTTTATGTTTGCATCAATTTTCTGCTGATAGTAGTTCTTTCACTAAGTGTTCAGTTTCGTAGTCCAAGGTGGCCGGATTTTCTGTACCAGGCCGATTTAAGATGTCACATCTGTTGTTTCTTTCTTTCAGTCGTAAATCAATATATGTTACAACTTACCGTAGTATAGAGAAATATAAAAAAAAGCTCCATGGTCTGAGCCCGCAAGCGAGCCATAAGAAAACGAAATATGTAGTAAAGTAGTAAAGTAGTAAAGTAGTAAAGTAGTAATATATCTTTAATACAACTTTATACAACACAACATTATGCAATACATCTTGGTATTAAAAAATTTACATCTGTTATGTTTAAGATAATTTGTAAAATATACAACCTATCATGTTATCAAACAACTCACATGTAATTTGTCAAGCTGAATTCTGTTACAAGTATTATTAAGTTAGTCATCAGCTTCGTTATCTTCTGATGGGTATGCTGCATCGTCATTTTCGTCATCTAAAACATATAACCCTTCATGTTATATTCATAATATATTTATAATATAATTAATAATATTATTAAGAAACGCCTCGCTACCCGTTTGGGGCTACATTTAGGTACTAATTACACTAACTTATG
Source organism: Timema podura (assembly GCA_033556935.1). NCBI lineage: Eukaryota > Metazoa > Arthropoda > Insecta > Phasmatodea > Timematidae > Timema > Timema podura. The sequence continues at coordinate 1,187,634 of JAVRXN010000010.1, forward strand.
TATAAAGCAGACACAAAACACCAGCCCCTAGCCGTAAATTCATCACTAAGAAAGGGAAAACCCACATTTCACAAATGATAAATTTTTCGACCATACTGGGAATCGAGCCCGGGACCCTAGTTCAGCAGGCAGGCACGCTACCGACTGAGATAGGTCATCGGACAATTTATAAAGTGCATGTAATAAACATACCTGATGGTTCATCGTCAGCCATTGCGTCGATAACAACAGGTGGAGCAACCTCTCCATCAAACCAGATAGGTTCATAATTCCCAGTAGGCCCGATCTTTCAGCCATAGTCTGCTGGATTTGAGGGTGACATCGGGTCAGATTTTTCGGCGTTCATCCGTAGGTGGGTTTGAAATATACTCCTTTTTATGTGCGGTAGAAGTGATGATTGGCAAGGAGGAATTGATAGTGAATCAAAAGCGGCAAAGCTTTTAGTAAGAGGCTCATTTAGTGTTCTTGGTTTGTAAGTCATTTCAAATTTTCTGTATCTTGCTTCATTTACTGTTTGGCATCTGAGGTTGTACATAGAGCAAACAAATTTTTCTGCTGTATTCGTGGGGACAGAATCTGGTTCAAGCTCCTTATAAAATGTTCTGAAGTATTCCAGGAATTCATTTTTTTTTCCATTACTTTGAAAGGAGTAATTTTTCCTTTTTTGAAGAAACAGGAAGTCGCATCACATCCTGTAAACGCATGCAAACCAGGCAAGGCAAGACACACATCCTTACCTAGTTCATTGAACGATCTACTAACGTCTAAGTAACGAAGCGTGTTGTTGTTAAAAAAAATCCAACCTCCAGCCAAATTTTGGACTGTGCAGGGATTTTGTGAAGGTTCCCGAGTAAGATGACGAGCACATCAGTGTCATTGCACCTTATTACAATATTTTTTGGATACAGAAATTTTGATATAATATAAAATATTCTTGTATCCGCTTCTTCGTGACTGCATGAATAATCATCGAGAATAGCTCGGGAGGTGATATTATGTTCATTGGTGAACTGGTAACATAAATTTCCGTCATTCACAATGACGTACTTGTTTCTGAAAAATTCAGCTGTGGAATGCTCTTGCCATTGGTTGATAATAAACTTAACGAAATTTACTTTAAATTCATCACTCTTTAGGCAATTCATAAAATTCGTTGGTTTGACTTGGTCGGGTCCATATATGGCATAAACTTGATGATTTGGGTGTTGAACTCGCCGTTGCCTTTCTGCGTCCTTGATGCTTGGTTTGAAGTATTGGTCGAATACCAAATGAATATGCTTAGCTTTATATTTCGTCACCATCTGAAGAAATTTACGATAAATTTGACCCATAGTTCGAGGCACATCTACAATAGTATGAAGTAGAAAGAAGCCATCGATTATGACTAAGTCAATAAAGTCAGGCGTCTCTGTTGAAATCCTTTTTTCTAAATGACTCACCAGCGCCGATTTGTCAGTTTTGTTGAAAGTCCCATCTGCATGACTCAAAGACCTGGGCGTTACCAACAAAGGATACTTTAGCACTTCAGCGATATCAATTTTGTGCTCAGAGGATATGGCCAAAATCCTCGCAAATATATTTTTATTACTGATTTCCTCCTGTATTTTGTCATCAGTTGCTTTCCCGATAATTTTCTTCTGTTCATTAACAAAAGTAAGAATTGTTTTTTTTTGTTTCTCAAAACGTTCGTTGTCTTTAGAACATTCTGATATAAATTCATTCCTCGCTTTCTCTCCAATTGTTTCCACGTTCAGTAAAAAATTGGATATATCATCGCGGACTGCTTTTTCAGTTGTAAGGTTGAACAGCATATTTTTATTTAGAGACTCATCAAATGGGTTAATGTGTCTCTTGATTGAGCTTAATAATTTCCTTACTGCATCCCTGTCTTTTGTAATTCTATGGAAATAAAGTTCAGCTATAACGTCATTTCCTTTGTTAAGTCCTGCACTCTCTAGAGTAGATGAAATTATATCCTCTTTTATTGAATGAAATCGAGCCCACCTCTCTCTGGCTGATATGAAATTTGTAAAATGGGAAATGCCAGTTAATTTGTTTGCTGCATCGGCGTTCACAGTCTGTTCAAGTGTAAGATCAACTTCTGATCTTGAAAAGACAAGAGGAGTTCTTCTGATTGCAAAACAGCCTGATGGAATTATATGAATTAAATCAGAATGCGTATCCTTGATTTGCATGAGATTTTCGTCATACTTGACTAGCCATCTTGCATAATTTGGTTGGTTTAGTGCGAAAAAAAGGTTAGTCGATTTTGGAAGTATGTACGTATACAACTCATGGTCACCTTCTCTTATGCTTCTACTAAAAATAAAAAGTATCCCACTAATTTAATATAAATGAGGTAAAATTGTGGTGTTTTTCCATGTCGTCCAGCAAGGGTATCATCGCAGTATGTTGTGTACCTTTTTAGAAAATCTTTCAGCCCAGCTGACACGTCAAGTTCATTTTTTTGCGATTTGCGAATGACCTCAAGTTCCTCAACGATTTCAGTGCTAATTGAGATATCAGTTTACTGCAGAAAACTCTGGAAATGTAATATCTTCAGTGCTAAGGTTGCAATGGGATGAATGCGTTTACATCTATTGAAATGTTTTCCCATTAAAAAGCCGTTTATGGATCCACTAGCCAAGATATCTGCATCAACTAAGACATCTGTAAGGCCACAGTCTTCTATAAATTTGCCTATAGCATGAAAAAGGCCATCATTGAATGGAAGTCTCTAATCTGAATGAACAAATTATAAAATGCTGGTGATTCACTGCTTTGAATTTGAAATGCGACTTTAGCAATAGCCAAATCATACGTGACAAGAATGCTTTGTTGGTTACACTCTGAAGCAATTTGTTTTGCTCTGTTCATTGTTTCATATACAACTGATGAAGATGTAGGGGAATGATTAATTGGAGGTAAATAAAAATCTTTTTGTAGAGGAGTTGAATCCTCACTCGTTATAGCATTGAATCCAAATTGGAGTGTCAGGATGATCAATGGCTATATATATCATCCAAAGTAAATTGCGGTGGCAAGCTTGGGTTAAAGATTGAGGGACTAAGAAGCTTCTAGGAAAGTCCAATGGTGTTAAAGTTCCAGTTAACTTAGGTTTTTTTCTGTATGGTTCGATGCTATGCTTTTCACTTTGAAACAATCTTCTTCTCTTTTTGTTTGACTCAGAAGAGCTATCAGTGGGCGCCGTTGGTTTTATGGGAGGGTTAGGAGAACATATTTGATAAGTTATGCCAACAGTATCATGTAGTGTATCTTTTCCTGTGATTGTATCAACATAGCGGTCGAAATTATCAAAAGCTACTCCTGTTGCCAACTCTGCTGATTTAACCATTGCTGATGGAGATAGCATAGACTCACTCATATATACATCAGAATAGCATAGTTCACTTTCAATTCCCTCTAAGGTTGAATAGCTCAATGTGTGACCAAAGTGGTTTAATATGTTTATCACTTTTCTGCTGCTTGTTAAACCCGTCATACACAAACCAAGCATAATATGTTTGAAAGGTTTGAGCCTTCCATTTGTGGTGGCAAATATAATGTCATGTGCCAGAGATTTCACTAATCTGACTGTTCGTTCACTTTGTCTGGTTCTGTTGTCTGATCCACCAATCAAATCAGTTAGAAAAGCATAAAGACAAGTGGGTATTTCCACTTCTCCATTTTTTACATCGTCTAGTGTAAGTTGCGTTGGCAAATTAGCAGGTTGAATATGCTGTATATCTTTTCGTAAGTTCATGGTGGCTTGTTTGAGCAACATTTGCTCATTTGACGAAGCAATGAGAGATTGTAGTTGATCTGAACTCAAATCTGGATGGTGTATCACTTTCTTATTTCCTATTTTGGAAATGATAAGAATGCCAGCAAATGTTTTCTCTATTTGGTCTTTAAGATGCTGTGCAGAATAGTTGCATTCTTTTCCTTCCATAATATCATCGTAAAAAATTAAAAATTGCTTATGCAATGTTGACAGGAGGTATGCTTGTTTTTTATTGACGATATTAGAACGTATAAATTCCATTGTGTCATTTACGACAGCTTCAAAACGAGCCCCTTCATCTTTGCTGCACTGACTAATATAGGTGTTGGTTGTTGATTACGGTATTTTAACCAACAAATCTGATGGTAGTGTACCTCTTTGGCAGAAAAACCTCCTCCAATTTGAGCCAAAAAACTGAAATCGTTTAAATTAACAGCTACTTCTCTCACACTTGCTTCAAAATTATCAGTTCTTGCAGCAATCAGTAGTTGTTCTTTCTTATCTACTTGTTTTCGATATTTGCGGCAAAATATGCATACTTTGGAAATAACCCCTGTACTACCCGTAGATAAAGGAATGAACTGAGATCTCGTGTAAGGAACATATCTTGATGTTGAGGGTAAACTTACCGGTTCAGTCGTTTTCTGTTTAAGAGACACTGCAGTAAATTTACGGTAGCACATAAGGTGGTATCCACTATTTTCAACCGATTGCAAATCTGGAGAAATCTTCAAATCACTGTATTTAAATTTTAAACTTATTCTCAATTCTAGAACACTCAAACACTTTTGAAGAGACTCCTCAGTAAATTTAATAATTTTATCATCACTTTCACCTTTATTACAAACAAAGCAAACCAGAGCCATTTTCGTCTTTTTCAATATCTAAAGAACGAACGGACACATCACAACTGTTCAACAAACGTAAAAACACGCAACCGTTCAACGAACGTGAACAGTGTAATTGTTCAACGAATGGACAGTACGGAACCGATTCGCAAGACCGCCATCGGTAAACTGAAGTATCTTGTTTCGTTCTTTCTTGGGATCTTGGGTCCGAGCGGTAGAAGAGGTATTGGTGAGTGCTAGCCAATCCGGGCCATACATTGTTGCCGGATAGTGCAAGGTGCACATTGTGACACCGTTGGGTCTGTCTAGCTCCACTCAATACTCATATTATAATACTTCAGTCACCTCCAAATTGTTTTCGGTATTTCACAAGGGAAAAATTCACATCTACAGATTACATTCATACTAATTTATCTGTCTCTAAAATCTTGGCCTTCGGTATTTTAATATCTTTGTTTTAACTTTATTTTTGACACGATGCTCAAACACTTTTTTTAAACTATTCTTATATTTTAACGTGATATCAAATTATTTCTGTTTGGAAAATCAATATCCAAGAAACAGGCCATATAGCCTACGGAAAGTAGAGGGATACATTTTCAATAAACAAACTTCGTCTGAAAATTAAAAATTTGATTTTTTAGATCGGTTTAATCCTAGAATCCTGCCATCTTGGTCTGCCAGGCTGATTGATTAGTGATAAACCTGCAATCTGCAACAAATTAGTGCAAAAATCAAAATTAGTTTCAGTTGAATTGTCATAAATCCTTCCCAAATTTGGGTAGATCAGGCAAACCTTTTCCGGCCAGTTTCGAATGCCAGACAGGATTATTTGTGTCTGAAAAGCAAAAGATAAGAAAATTACTCATGAAAGGAAATGGTATTTTTTCAGATAAGCTTCACCTAAATATTACAAATTTGACTTCTTAAATAGGTTTGGCACCCCAAATCCGGCTGCTTTGGACTGCCAGACCGAAATATTCATGACAGGCGTGCAGTAAGCTGCAATTTGGTGCCAAAACTAAAATTATATCGTTCCGGTTAAATTGACGTCAATTTTTTCTAGCTTTGGTTTGGTCTGGCAGCCATTTTCCGGCCGATTTCAAATGACAGACCAAACTAAATTTGTTTAGGGATAAAAAATCTAAGAACCCAGACATGATTCAAAAGTAGATCTTTCCGGTTAAATTAAAGTCAATTTTTGATCAATTTGAATGGCCGCCATTTTTAAGTCAAGCCACTTTGGACTGCCAGACCAACAGATTTTCATTTCTCACTGGCGAAACTATTAAATAGGATATTTAACTGAATTAGATCTTTCCGGTTAAATCAAATGGGAGCTAGCTCTCAGTCTAGTAGCACTCACCACTCGTGAACTGACAGTCTGGCATTTGTCAACATGTTTCTATTATAGTTTGGTTAGTGACTGTACTCGTATTGTATGTATTATTTTTGTGTTGTGCATGTTTGTTTTCTTTTTTTTTTCTTTTTATTTTACTAAATATACATTAAGACTAACAAATTGCACCTTAATTTTGGTCATTTTTAAAAATACGGTGCTAGAAAATTTGTAAATGTTATGCCACACCCACACCCCTTTTAATCGAGCACCCCCAGTGTTTTTTCACTAGTCCGCGTCTGTGATTGCCATTAAGTGACTTGGAAGTCAGCCCGCTCCTGAGGAAGTACTGGAGATGATATCATGCAACAACTACAAATCCTGTCAACCAGGATTGTAACATTATGTTACAATAGGTCTCGCCCCCATGTAAACCTTCACAAGTAGCTCGCCTATGATTGCCTTTAAGTGACTTGGAAGTCAGCCCACTCCTGAGGAAGTACTGGAGATGATATCATGCAACAACTACAAATCCTGTCAACCAGGATTGTAACATTATGTTACAATAGGTCTCGCCCCCATGTAAACCTTCAGAAGTAGCTCGCCTATGATTGCCATTAAGTGACTTGGAAGTCAGCCCACTCCTGAGGAAGTACTGGAGATGATATCATGCAACAACTACAAATACTGTCAACCAGGATCATGCACGTGTTCGGACGTCAACCTCCCATGCACTGACATCTGCAGCTGCTTGTGAGATAAACAAGAAATACATACAACATATGAAGATTACGCAGATAATGTTGGTGATGGTGACAATGTTAATGACGACGACGATGATTTTGAAGAAGAATGTTAGTGAAGCTATAAATTGATATACTTTACAAAGAGTTGTTATACATATTAATATTTCCAGAATTCTTTTTTTAGCAACTATATTAATATATATATGTTTGTAGCAAAAGTCACCATATAACTAATATGTACCATTAGTAAGCTGTGTGTAAATAAATATGGATTGAACCTTAACAAAATATGAATTTACCGTAATTGTTTGTGTCAACCGTAAAACTAAAACGGGAAAGACTGATTACATACTTTGTAATGCAATAAAAATTAGAAATATTTTGTTTTGTGAATATGAATTACATATTAATATATTTTACTACATACGAAATTCAGTTTGGTTGATTTTAAGGATATGAACTTTGAGTGATGCATTTAAGACTCGGCATAGTGGGATATTATTCAGGTTCGACCCTCGTTAGGGCTTTTATCATTGGTTCAACCTTAAAAATGAACTGAACATTTTTTGTAGAGAATTTGTAGCTAAACCAATTTTGTACGAACATATATTTTTTTAAATTCATGTTTAGTAAGGGAAACAAAAAAGCATAAAGGTGCGTTTTTTTAGCAAAAAAGATGAGAAAGCTACCCATTTCGATTTCCGGGTTGCCATATCCGTAATCTAAAAAAAAAAATGACACACTACACGTTTTTACTGCAGAAATGGTACTATTTACATGAAAATCGGGGTCAAACTGATAGACTATTTATAGATAAAATAGTCTTGTACAAATCATAAATCTATACAATATAAGCAAAAGAAAAAAGAAGTGTGAACTTTAAGTTTTGCCAGGCATTCTACAACTACGATTTATTTTGTAATATTTTTCTACAAGAACGCTTTAGCGTAAATGTGCTTGCTACCAAAGATATATCCTTAGATTACCTCTCTCACCACGTCTTACTACCCATTCAGGCCTGCGCAATTGAATTATACTTAAGGCGATATGCCTGATAAAAGAAGAACGTAGAGGAAATGTGCTCGCATTTGCATGGGAGGGAATGAGAGAACCTGTTTTTTAAAAATGTACTCATCACACTCGGTCAAGAAATGAACTCCGACCTCCACGTCCTCGGAAAACTAGACTATGAGCCTGATGTTTAGTCTATGTGGCCATACCACTCCTTGCATGTGGGTATGACGCTTACAAAATGATTATATGTCGTGGACAAGAGGCAAACCATAAACATTTTGAAAGTAAACAAGCTAAACTTGACGTTTTCTTCCTTATCAATTTGTTGTTTCTTTTAAATTCCTCATATCAAGAGAAAGTATTGTAACCGTGAACATTTTCTACCTAGTAATTATGATGAATCATAACGTTTAATGTGTTTCAGTCCTTGGTGTCATGGATTTTGTTTAAAATGACAAACAACACTGTATATTTTGGGGGAGAGGAAATAATTTAAAGATGGTTTACTGATGACAGAATTTTTAAAATCTTAGTTTTAAAAAAAATGGCGCTAACGATTTTGTACAAAATAGTATATGTTAAATCTTTTACATTTTAAATAAGTATATAATTATATTTGTTTTTATTGAAAATTCATTTAATAGTAGTTAACTATTTTTTTATTTATTAAATTAGCACCGCGTCTTACTATCCGTTTGGGGTATACGCTTAAATACCAATTACGCTAATGGATTAGGAATTGGGAAGGTTGAAATTAGAGGAAGTGAATCTGCATTTGCGTGGAGTGAGAGTGGAAAAGCTTTTAGGAAAAAACCACATCAGTCCACCCGACCGAGATTCTAACCTCGATTTCCCCATCCTCGGCAGTCTAGATGAACACGAAACTAGTGCGTTAACTAACTACGCCACCGAGCCTGGTAGCTTACTATTAAATGAGTTTTGAATAATATTGAAAAATTTTGAAATAGCGTTAGCGATTTTGTCCAAAATTTCTATTTGGAGACTGTTTTACATGATCATAAATAATGTTTGTTAGTTTTTCTAAAATAAACTAATATAAGGATAGTTTACTAATGAAAATTTTTGGAAACTTTGAAAAATGGAAAATGGCCTTTAATTTTGAATTCGAAATGAGTATCTGGGAATAGTTTTTATAATAAATAAGAATATATTTTTATTTTTACAAATATAAATTATTTGAGGATTGTTGACAGATAACTTGTTTTAGAAAATTTTGTTTGAAGCTTTAGTACTCTATATGAGAAAGTTAGTACGATTTTCTCGTACCATTTGTTTTATTTGGTATTGTTAAAATCCTGGGAATAAATTGACACAGGCTAATATTAACATAGTTTTTTTTTTGTTTTACAAATGTGATACAACAGACAACATAACGTCTTATAAGTAGGTCACAAGTAAAAGTAAATCTTCAACTAGTTTTTTTATCCACACATCAAACGCAGACTTCAAACACTCGCGAGTGATGTTTAGAAGATACGACGGACAATAACTTCACCCTTGTGAAATTAACAATTAAAAAAAGAAGTAGATTAACATTAACCCTGGATGACCTCGTTTCGCGCGAAAGCTTAAGGATGAAGAAAAACATCCAATGAAAATCAAACACAATTACGATTGGCCGAGATTGCGGACGTGTTAACCAAGGTCTCACTGTTGTCTTGAGTAGCAGCAGCGGGTCCCGTCCGCTGACGAATGTTGTTGCAGAACCTCCGTGGGGCGAAGCGAGGTAACGTTTACTTGAAGCAAAGAGCCGCGTGGGGAGGTTAGATTTCATCGCAACTACTCGCTGTCTCTTTTTGGTTGTTTTGAACCATCCGAGTTTACTAGAGATATTTAAAAAAACCAAACATGAAAACATTCAGTCAAAATATTTCTATAGAATGTGATACAAAAAAAGTCAGCAAATATGAGTATTATTTTAAATGTGATGAAAAGGTTAAAGAAACTAAGAAGTCTGTGAAAAGTGATTCGAAAAAGTTGAAAGATGGAATACTTAGGAAAAAGGAGTATAATAAAGGTGAGTTATATTTTATAATTTTAGTATGAAATCCACTAGATATATTTGCACATGACTTTTTAGAATTTTCATCTTAAGCTAGAACTGTGGTTATAGTTTAATTACCCATAGTTAAATGACAAAAACTCAATAATTTAGTTTTATATTTTTATGTGTAACTTATATCACTGCGTAACAATTGAAGCTTTGTCGGGATGATGTGTTTAATTATTGTTCGTCAAAAACTAGGATTATTGTAATAAATTATGGCTACTACTCGCTAGATTACTACTTTTCTCAATCTTATACTAAAGTGCCAGTGCTATTCACAACTGTTATTATTTATAAATACTTTTGTGGTACAAATTCTAACTCCACTACATTTTTTTCTTTTTCTTTTTAGCACCGCGTCTTACTACCTGTTCAGATTATAATCACACTGCATGTTAAATAAAAACCACAATACATTATACTTTCTTATAGATACAATATTATAATCGTGAACAATTTCTCTCACTCGATTAAGATGGATTTCAACGTTTTATATGTCCTCAAACTCAATAAAGTGGGTTTTACAATATTTTCTAAAGTTTGTCTGCGTGGGTCTGAGGCTACAATGCACACGGTTCCATAGACTTCTTTCAAATTTGTTATTTGGATATTATATGGTCATACCTCAAGGTAAAATACGAATTCTAGCTCTAACTTTAAAATTAAGAGAAAATTAGTGATTTTTGAATATTTTAGATTTTATAAAATAGCACTAATGATTTTGTTGGAAATGGATGTCCTGGTATTGTTTTGCTTTATAGATACCACATGTACCTTTATTCTTAGAGCAAACCCTCGCTTAAGGATAACATCTACTGTTAACTATTTTTTGAATATTTGAAAATATTTGAAAATGCTTAAAAATTTGTTAGCTGGGGTGTATTTTAGATGATAAATAATAATGTATGTTTGTTTATACGTGTATATTTAAGATAAGTTTACAAATAAGCGATTTTTGATAATTTGATACATGTTAATATTTTTTAATTTTATACTTAAAATTTAATTCTGAAAACTACTTGATATTATTAACAAAACGATATGTTTGTTGTTCTGAAGATAGGGGTGGCTGGCTTACTGATAAGCCTAAATTGTTTCTTACCACTTATTTCTTTTGAAGCAAAAGCTAGTTTTAATTTTCTAAAATTGTTTATCTATGGTTTGAGTGAGTTACAGGCTATTTAAGTTTTAATTTAAATCATGTCAAGTGGAACAAGACTATAATGTTTAGCGAATATAAAGAGGGAAAAATAATTCTCCTTAAATCCGATCAGGGCTTGAACTCCAACCAGCAATCCAGTTTATTGTATAAGACTATACGAGTGGGGTGTAGTACATTTCCTAGCTCACTCAGCCGGGATTCGAATATGTGTCTGAGTGATGAAAGTTTATAGCTGGCCGCTCAGGAAAATGCTGGGGTGGTCTTGGCTGTTTGGAGTGAGTCTTAAGGGATTTGAAATTGGATCACATTTAATTAGGTTTCCTAAATATTAAATTCACTGTCTGGGGATGGTTGTTGTGTTCATCCAAAAACTGAGCCATAGACCAAGATGAAACAAATGTGCCAAGTATTGATAAAAAACAAATAGGTACTTAAATATTGTTTTAAGGGTGCAACCTTCTAGGAGGGATATATCCTCCCCCTAAGGTGTTTATTGTGAAAATGGCGTTTCTAAAGCTTTGAACCCACTATAACAATCTTAAATTATCTTAATACTTTCTCTTTTGACAGTATTAAAAATGACTAATTGTTTAAGGATATCAAAATCTATGTTTATAGCTATTTAAAAGCTTAGGACCGCAACTTTTAGCGTTAAACGTATTTGAAAATGATACAATTTTTTTTATAATAGTACTTAAAATATAAGTATTTTTAATTATTTTGGATCATGCTAGTATCTTTCGCCCTCATTTTAGCTTGAGTCATAATTTAAAATAACAAACCCTTGTTAATAACATGGTATTTTTAAACGTCTGCAATGCATCTTAATGTTCCACTAGACGGCCTCCATAAACCACATAAGAAAAATTAAACCAAACGACATTGGACTAGTGGCTTGAATGTTGACCTTTAGATAAGCAGTTGAAGGGTCAAATTTCATGCCATTAATATTGCATTTTAGACCTTCTGATAAATAGGTCATTAACAGAGTTAAGATAATAACATAGGTTATGAAATGGTAATTAAGTCCCCAAGTATAAATCCTATAGTCCTCTCATTATAATTGCTAGAATACATTGCGTTTTATCTTGTAATCATTTTTCCTCCAACACACAGAATAAAGAAGTTCTGTGTGTCAGGGCCATACCAAGGGAGGGGGTAATTTAACGGGTTAACCCCTATTTAAAACAATTACTAATTAGGTGTCTTTGTATTTCTCGTCACTACCTAGGCTAGTAGCTATTTTGAGTCTAATTTAATTCGTAGCACCTAAAGCACGAGTTATGTTTTAAAAAACTTTAAATTACTTCAAGAAAAATTTAATGTCAAAAAATGTTTATATCCTGTTGGGTGACTTCACCATGGTAAAACGCAAGTATAAACTCTCACCCCTCTCCAATAATAAATATATAGACATCAATTATATACAGTGGTCACCAAAAGTGGCTGGCCTAGAGTGGGACCAAAACTGAAAATATTGTCATCATCGGTTATTTCGAAAAAATATTAACATTCGTTTTTATTGCTCCATTACTGAACCACACTATTGTGTGATGGTTGAGGAAGGTCAAATTTAGAGCAAATGTGTTTATAAATAGTGCCCAAACAATACATTTAATTACATTGAAGTTGGATTTGTAATGTAGAATATACTTCCCTAAGAGTTAAGATCATGGGCTACTCGCATCGATGATCACATGGTCTAAGGCATAAATGTCAAACTTGAAGCCCATAGGCCACGTGTGGTCTAATCAATTATTATTTGCAGCCTTTGACCTTTTGATGAACCAACAAACAATGCAGCACGATCAAACTTATTATAAGCGTTGTAGGAATACAACATTTGTGATTGTGTCATTATTTGGAGAAATCTAGCAAGTGAGATTAGTGTACCCTATTTTTGATCCTTAATTGCTAAATATCAGTCCTCAAAACTGGTTAAATTTGTTCAGTGTTTGGCAGCAGATCACAGGTAACGGATATCAATTATAAGAGATAATTTTACACAACACTTTCATCCTTGTTGCAAATAAAAGTTTCAAATTTATAGGGAAAAAAAAGTAAGTCTTTAAATTATATTAAATATTTAGTGTTTTTTTAATATAAAAAGTTTTAAAAGAAAGGGCTTTTATCACTTAAATATGGGGACCAAATTACATTTTCTGAAATGTGACCCCTCAGTATTTTCAATTTTCAATGTGGCCCTTTTGATAAAGTGAGTTTGACACGCCTGGTATAAGGTATCACTATTGCAATAGACTGAACTGCTGATGACGGGCGGATCAGGGGCTTTTTTCCTACATGGCTTTCCACTCTCCCTTCATCTATTTCGGATGCGTTTCCTCTAAATTCTGCCTTACTCATTTCTCCGCTATTGGTGTAAATATGCGTATAGCTAGAAGGGGTACTGCAGTCTTAATATTATTCTTTGAATTCCAAATTAAATATCTCCTACAATTTCTCCTTGATTTGAAATTGATATTTTTCTTTGTGTCCAACACCTTAGCTCAGTCGGTAGCGTGTCTGCTTACTGAGCTAAGGGTCCCAAGTTCAATTCCCGCCATGACTGAAAATTTGTCATTGATGAAAATATGGGTTTACCCTTTCACATTGAAAAATTAATGGCTGGGGACTGGATGTTGTGCCTGTCCTTGGCTTAAGTTAGTTTATAAGTGATGTGAAGTTACAACAGGCACAGCAAACCGGCATTAAGTCTTTTAGAAACTATTTTAAGTTGTTGTATAGTAATTAAGAGATTTATATAATTCAAATGGTATCAAAGCTATTATTTGTGGGTTTTTATTCAATTGTTAATTTTGTGTAAGTTAAACCTTTAGAATATTAGGCTTAAGTCAGAAGCCTGGTTTTAAAATATAGCCTATACATTCGACACATCTTCAATGCTAAATATTTGGATTATACTTCATATTATTTGAATTTCTATTAAAATTATTTGTGGTGTTAGGGAAAGGGGGGTAAATACCCTGTTTTCCCCTCTCATCCTTGGGTGCACCGCTGCTTACAGCAAAATATCTGTGTAAATATATTAGCAATAAACCAATGACGTGGCGATAGAGTATTAATAGTCAAAGATAATCTCCCCTATGTTAGTCTAAATAGCTCCTGGAGCATAAATTCTCAAGTTGGGAGACTCGTTTGTTTCCAAGCATCATTGTGTGAGATAAGTTAGGCTCTAAGAAATAGTTTTAGTTGCAACGTGAGTTGTACAATCCACCTGATTCCCTCTCACCAAGATCTGATGGATGCTGATCCATGTATCGCTTCATTTTACTCTTATTATTATTGTTTGCTTTAAGTATTGCTGACTGTGTGCTTTTAATTACACTAGACTAATTGAATAGGATCTGTCTCTCTTATGCATTCAGAAATGTACCCATTCCACTCTTAGCCCTGACATAATATTTACTTAAATTTCTAACCTAGTAGATATCATTACAATTTGAGGACCGCCTTTGTGGTCTAGTGGTCAGAGGTTCTGACTACGGACCCAGAGTGCACCGCCTCTACGGGGGGTGCACATTTTAAATAGGGTACATAATAACATATATGAATTAAATGAAAGAAAGAGGTGATTAAAGTAAATGCAATTTAATAGTTCAAAAGACATAGACAATATTTTGCACGTAATCTCCTTAAGAACAATGTATAATAAGTAAATACAGTAGGAGGTAGCGTTGCCAAAGCCAGCCGGCGTGAGGCGTGAAGCGCCAGAAGAAATAACTCGGACAATTTAGTTACGATACTAGTAGTTCTACCATGAATGAACTTCGGCTGTGAAAGCACAATAATAGCTTATATTGGGCAAGCTTCAGTACAGTTACATGAGAGGACCTTGGGTACAGTACAAAACACCTCCAAAGAGGTACGAACAATTCATAAATACCTCAAATACTACGGGCCATGCCCGGTCGATAACGCGTGCCACTATTTTGGAACCTAGAGGGCGATCAACCTCATTGTACATGATCAAGTACTCAGTGACAACTCCAGTCGAGCCAGAGGGGCAGAAGCGACTGAAGAGTTGTATGCCCCCAAGAGGAGCAAGGCAACTATTGAAACTCAAATAAATCACGGGCCAAGCTTGAACAGCAAGAGCGGCCCACAGGTTAACTACCAAACACAAGTTTTTGTGATTCATCAATAAACCTAACTAGGTATAAAACCTGGGCCTCTATTTAACTTGGACTGTCGCTTTCCCGGGTAAGCTACCTCTTTGTTACATGAATGGACACATAGTGTGTGTCGTTATTATCACCGTACTGTCTAGTGGCTGGCCCAAGCGGCTCAGTCACGGAAACGCGAGAAGCGCGGAATTAAACAAATACTGTTTACAGCTTATTCTCTAGAGCAAGTAGACATAACTCTGAATACTATTTACAACTTGTTCTCTAGAGCAAGTAGACATAACTCTGAATACTATTTACAACTTGTTCTCTAGAAAAAGATGACATAACTCTGAATACTATTTACAACTTGTTCTCTAGAGCAAGTAGACATAACTCTGAATACTATTTACAACTTGTTCTCTAGAAAAAGATGACATAACTCTGAATACTATTTACAACTTGTTCTCTAGAGCAAGTAGACATAACTCTGAATACTATTTTACAACTTGTTCTCTAGAAAAGAAGACGTAACTCTGAATACTATTTACAACTTGTTCTCTAGAGCAAGTAGACATAACTCTGAATACTATTTACAACTTGTTCTCTAGAAAAAGATGACATAACTATGAATACTATTTACAACTTGTTCTCTAGAGCAAGTAGACATAACTCTGAATACTATTTACAACTTGTTCTCTAGAAAAAGATGACATAACTCTGAATACTATTTACAACTTGTTCTCTAGAGCAAGTAGACATAACTCTGAATACTATTTACAACTTTTTCTCTAGAAAAAGAAGACGTAACTCTGAATACTATTCACAACTTGTTCTCTAGAGCAAGTAGACATAACTCTGAATACTATTTACAACTTGTTCTCTAGAAAAAGATGACATAACTATGAATACTATTCACAACTTGTTCTCTAGAGCAAGTAGACATAACTCTGAATACTATTTACAACTTGTTCTCTAGAAAAAGATGACATAACTATGAATACTATTTACAACTTGTTCTCTAGAGCAAGTAGACATAACTCTGAATACTATTTACAACTTGTTCTCTAGAAAAAGAAGACGTAACTCTGAATACTATTTACAACTTGTTCTCTAGAGCAAGTAGACATAACTCTGAATACTATTTACAACTTGTTCTCTAGACAAAGAAGACGTAACTCTGAATACTATTTACAACTTGTTCTCTAGAGCAAGTAGACATAACTCTGAATACTATTTACTACTTGTTCTCTAGAAAAAGATGACATAACTCTGAATACTCTAAACTAACATAGCATACTTTTAACGCCCCAAGACAGACCATGAATATTTCCTATTCCTAACTAACAATTTGTCCTAAAAAAAACCTGTCATGTAGTCGACTTATCCTAATCTTAGCCTTTCGACTGACGGTATTCATCCTGCCATGTAGTATCGCTGCTATAGCGGCTTCCTCCTGTCTAGAGGATCCATTCCCCAAGCTGTATGTGCACGTTGAAATGTTTATTTACTGGACTCGATGAGAAGGTGTTGCAAGACAACGGTGCCGGTTCGGTCCCAGCGTGTTCTGTCTTTTTCTTCCAAGTGGGCCAGCGAATATATAGCATGAAGACTTCACGTGGTGGAGTGGTCAGACTGGAGTGGAGGGGGAAGCTTCCATAATTTTCCAGAACCCCGAGTTGAGCAGGCCAACAGCGTTCATGTTGCTTTCAGTTGCCTCGTATTCGTTGTTGAACGTGGAGCTCTCCCTTGTGGCAGCGGTCGGTCTTTTCTCAGGTGTTGTTTATTCCAGTGGGGCATTCCGCTTGCAGGCAAGGTTGGTGAAGTTGGTATGTAAACAAATAAACATACGTTATGGGCGTAGCATTTAACACAAGATTGTCATTTATTAACTCTTAACGACTTGCTTGTACTAACAAACATTCGTATCATATCATTGAACGGGGCTAAGCCCGATTAGCCCGTTATAAGAGGTCCCGTGTTTGATTCCCGGTGTGTCCAGATTATCTGGGAAGCAGTGGGTCTGGAACGGGTTAGACTTAGCTTGGTGTGGATAAATGAGTAGCTACTCGAATACGGTAGTAGTGGCTTCGATATAGAAGCCGAGTTTAATGACTGGAGGCCTGGTTGTGCTGACCATTCACACCCTCTATCCGCAAGAGTTGGCACTAATTCGCCAAACAGTTTGGTAACCACTTGGTAGGTATAGCTTGAATGTGGGCTGACACCATGAAGTTACTTTTATTACATTTTGAATGGATGGTAGTCATCCTTATGGATAAATAAAAAAGAGATAATATGGGAGTATGGGGGCCTCAAAATTTCCTCAGATAGCATACGGTTAAGGGGAAATAATCAATGTTTGTAAACCATTGTTCTAGAGGCACACATCTTCAAGCATTTCCCTTGGAATAATCCCTTGACGTTCTTGGACAACGGTGGTTGACAGTCCTCAGCTCCCAAATCTCCCCTGCAACTCTTAGAGCACAGTATATTTATTAATATACTCAGAATATTTTTTTCTTAGACCGGCTGGATAACGTGATCTAAACTTACTAACGATCTATTACCGGTGGCTAAATACTTTACATTTGCAGCACTAACAAAGCATTTATAGCACTAACCAACACTAACGAACCACACACGTTTGGAGTTTAAATAAATGGTACGGCACACCGCACAGACTTTCTCTCTCTTTCTATAAACTCGTAAGATTTCTGAACGGAATAATGTACATTGTATCATCACCACTCCACATAAGAACACGCATAAAATAATATACAATGATATAGAATCAATGAGAAAAGAGGCGCATCTTTGTCCACCTAAGAGCATTTCAAACAGTTTAATATCTTCCACAAGGGTCAACACTTCGTATTAAAATTTCCATTTCTGGTTAAAATTTTAACATTTTATAAGGTGTTGCAGATCTTCAAGTCATCGCATTGATATTTAATTATTCATTTATACATTTTGACCAATAAAAAATGTAAATATTGACTATTGAGTCTAGAATGGAGATAGATCATTGCTGTGCAAACACATTTCTCCTAAGAGCTTTAAGGAAAAATAACATACTTTTTTAGATACTTATATTTAATTACTCTATGGCATTGGAGAATTATTGCGTTAAAACTTAAGTAGTATGTGTTTTACAACTAAAGCTCACAAAATTGTATTAATATATTTGCAAATATCTCAGAAACTGCTGCTTTTATAAAAATATATGTCAAATAAAAGTTTTTTATTTCTAATAGTCCTACAATTTTGCAATGATAAGTTGTTTAGTTTCTCCAATAGTTGTGGAGATACGGAAATTAACGCTTCTGTAATGTACCCTAAAAATCATTTTCATAGGAAAATGAAAATAGCCAGTTTATTTATAATCTTAATCAACGCCTAGATACGAATTTTAATCAAAATCGTTTGAGCAGATTTTGAGAAAACCAAATTTTTCTCTTTTCGCCCTTCAGTAAACTACCCTTAATTTTAAGTTTTTATAGACACACAGACAGACGGCATTGCAAAGACTATTTTTTAGGGTTCGGGGGGTCATGAGACGTCGACATCCATCAACATTTCAGGTTAGTTTTTTTTACGGTCGCAATACTTAAACTTTAATGTCCAAAAAGTTAAAAAAATTCATATAATTGCGTATAGATTGAAAGTTATTGATTTTATAAAAATATGTTTCGGATAAAATATCTGTATTATAAATATATATACATACTTGTAATGCTAAGTAATTTCATATCTCAAATAGTTTCGGAGCTATTTAAAAAAATGTTAATTGACGCATCAGACCGGAGCCCTTAAAGCCATTTTGCCGAAATATTGAGGGTAGCCATTTTGTTTGTAATATTTATTAATGTTTATAAATGAAATTTAATCAAAATCGTTTGAGCTGATTTTGAGAAAATCGACTTTTTCTCTTTTTGCCCTTCAGTAAACTACCCTTAATTTTAAGTTTTAATAGACACACAGACAGACGGCATTGCAAAGACTATTTTTTAGGGTTCGGGGGGTCATGAGACGTCGAAATCCATCAACATTTCAGGTTAGTTTTTTTACGATCGCAATACTTAAGCTTTAATATCCAAAAAGCTAAAAATATATATATAATTGCGTATAGATTGAAAATTATTGATTTTATAAAAATATGTTTAGAATAAAATATTTGTATTATAAATATATATACATATTTGTAATGCTAAGTAATTTCATATCTCAAATAGTTTCGGAGCTATTATAAAAAATGTTAATTTACGCATCAGAACGGAGCCCTTAAAGCCATTTTGCCGAAATATTGAGAGTAGCCCTTTTGTTTGGAATATTTATTAATGTTCATAAATAAAATTTAATCAAAATCGTTAGAGCCTTTTTTGAGAAAATCTACTTTTTCTCTTTTTTCCCTTCAGTAAACTACCCTTAATTTTAGGGGTAGATATCCAATTCCAAAAACCCCTCGGGGCAACCCTATGAAAACCCTAGATATCAAGTTTCAGCTCAATCGGTAAAATAGTTTAGGCTCTAGTTGGAGGTACAGACAGCCAGACAGACAGACGGAAATTCAAAAACCACTTTTTCGGATTCAGGAAGTCATGAAACGTCAAAATTCATCAAAATCTCGACTTCGATTTTTTTGACGATCACCATACTTTCTCTACCTGTAAGATAGAGAGAAAGTAAAAACTGTTGGGTAGCTAGCTTATTTCTTAGGTCGAATGAATAACTGTATATAAACTTTTCCCCGCCATAGTAAATTGCAACAATGCGCCTTACATTTTTAACCCTAAAGATTAAAATCTAACATTAATCACAATCAGCAATAGTTTTCAAACACCGTGTTAAACAAGTTGACTGGTACACTTTAATAAAATCGCCACGCTAGCCCTTCTTTCCAAAATGAGCAACAACAATAGAATGCAAGTCCCGGGCTCCTGGATATTGTGTTACATGCATTAATGATTTAAGCGAAGTAATGTGCCAAAGCTGTGAACCCCATTAGGTGGGTTCCAACATATTTCAAAAACCTGACCTCATAAGTCATAAAGGGCAAAATTAAACATCAACTAGTTCCAAATTAATACATCGTATATTAAATATATATTTAAAATCTTTAAACAGTAAGATATATAGCAAATAAAGAATTACAAATTGCTATTTAAAAACTCATTTTTCTATGTAATAATAAATATTTAATATCACAATGTATTCTCTACTGGATCATCTATGATTAAAGTTGATTATTATTAATATTATTATTTATAGCAAGTCATTATGTCAAATACAAAAAATCAGCTCTTTAAAAAAATAGTTTCGAAGAATCTGATTCCTTTAGTTAAAATGTCTATTAAATCATATTTGAAAAAAAAAATTAAAAAAACTTATTGAAACTAAAACACTATCAGAATTTATTTGAAGTCAAAAACTGGATTTCTTCAAAATGTTCCAAATTTGAACACCCTTAAACTACAAAAATATTTCTCAGTTATCTTACAATTTTCTGTTGTGAGCCTATCAAATAAATGGTACGGAACTCCGCACAGACTTTCTCGCTCTATTGTTTAAAAATGGAGATATTTATGGAGATATTTACTCAAAGCTTGTAATATATGTGAAACGAAATAATATACACTAGCAACCCAAGCATAAATTGCACTATATTTATGTAGAACATTTTTTGAGTCCCGGTTTTATATTTTATAATTTTATTTTTAAAGAATTAATGTCCTCATTTGTATGTTTGGACCGATAAAAAGATCGATATTGGGTCCACAAGGGTCAACACTTTGTATTAAAATTTAGACTTCCGGTTAAATTTTCGACATTTTATTAGGCGTTGCACATCTTCATGTAATCGCATTGCTATTAAATTCCTCATTTATTAATTTTGACCAGTAAAAAATATAAATATTGACTATTATGTCTAAAATGTAGATAAATCAATGTCATACAAATAATTCTCCTAAGAGGTTTAAGGAAAAATAACATACACTTTTTGCGAGACTTCCTATATTTAATTACTCTATGGCATTGTAGAATTATTGCGTTAAAATCTTAAGTAATATCTCTCTACAACTAAAGCTCACAAAATTGTATTAATAATTTGCCAATATCTCAGAAACTGTTGGTTTTATAAATATATATTACATACAAAAGTTTTTTATTTTTAATAATACTACAATTTTTCAATGATAAGTTATTTAGTATTTCAAATAGTTGTGGAGATACGAACATTTCCACTTCTTTAAAGTAACCTAAAAGTATTTTTCATGGGAAAATGAAAATAGCCAGTTTATTTATAATCTTAATCAACTCCTAGATACGAGTTTTAATCAAAATCGTTAGAACCGATTTTGATAAAATCGATTTTTTTCTCTTTTCGCCCTTTATTAAACTACTCTTAATTTTAAGTTTAAAGAGGCACACAGACAGTTGGCATTGCAAAGACTACTTTTTAAGGTTTGGGGGGTCATGAGACGTCGACATCCATCAACATTTCAGGTTGGATTTTTTTACGGTCGCAATACTTTACCTTTTCTGTTCGAAAAGCTAAAAAATATAAATATTTGCGTGTAGCTTGAAAGTTATTGGTTTTATAAAATATGCTTTGAATAAAATATTTGTAAATATAAATAGATCTACATTTTTGTGATGATAAAAAATTTCATATCTCAAGTAGTTTCGGAGATATGATACAAAATTATAATTTACGCATCAGACCGGAGCCCTTAAAGTCATTTTGCCGAAATATTGAGAGTAGCCATTTTGTTTGGAATATTTAAAAATGCTTAGAAATGAAATTTAATCAAAATATTTTGAGCCGATATTGAGAAAATCAACTTTTTCTCCTTTTGCTCTTCAGTAAACTACCCTTAATTTTAATGGCTATAATTCCAAAAACTCGTCGGGAAAACCCTATGAAAACCCAAGATACCAAGTTTTAGCCCTGTCGGTAAAATAGTTTAGGCTCTAGTTGGAGGTACAGACAGAGAGACGGAAACCCAAAAACAACTTTTTCGGATTCGGGGGGTCATGAAACGTCGAGATTCATCAAAATCACAAGTTTGATTGTTTTGACGATCACAATACTTTCTCTACCTGTAAGATATCAATAAAGTAAAAATTACTGTATTAGTTAGAGGAAGGTTATCCCTGTGGCCCCTTTTACTTTCTACCCTATTCCCCAATTAACTCTTATAAATTTTAAATGTTAAGATTTATTTATTTATTTGGAGTTGCCTCTCTTCCTAACTGTCAAATTTTAACTATACACACTATCTAAAGTGTTTTTACTTTCTCTCTATCTTACAGGTAGAGAAAGTATGGTGATCGTCCAAAAAATTCGAACTCGAGATTTTGATGAATTTTGACGTTTCATGACTCTCTGAATCCGAAAAAGTGGTTTTTGAATTTCCGTCTGTCTGTCTGTCTGTCTGTACCTCCAACTAGAGCCTAAACTATTTTACCGATTGAGCTGAAACTTGATATCTTGGGTTTTCATAGGGTTGCCCCGAGGAGTTTTGGAATTGGATATCTACCCCTAAAATTAAGGGTAGTTTACTGAAGGGAAAAAAGAGAAAAGGTCGATTTTCTCAAAATCGGCTCTAACGATTTTGATTAAATTTCATTTATGAACATTAATAAATATTCCAAACAAAATGGCTACTCTCAATATTTCGGCAAAATGGCTTTAAGGGCTCCGGTCTGATGCGTAAATTAGCATTTTTTATAATAGCTCCGAAACTATTTGAGATATGAAATTACTTAGCATTACAAATATGTATATATATTTATAATACAAATATTTTATTCTAAACATATTTTTATAAAATCAATAATTTTCAATCAATACGCAATTATATATATATTTTTAACTTTTTGGACATTAAAGCTTAAGTATTGCGACCGTAAAAAAAACTAACCTGAAATGTTGATGGATGTCGACGTCTCATGACCCCCAAACCCTAAAAAATAGTCTTTGCAATGCCGTCTGTCTGTGTGTATATTAAAACTTAAAATTAAGGGTAGTTTACTGAAGGGCAAAAAGAGAAAAAGTCGATTTTCTCAAAATCAGCTCAAACGATTTTGATTAAATTTTATTTATAAACATTAATAAATATTACAAACAAAATGGCTACCCTCAATATTTCGGCAAAATGGCTTTAAGGGCTCCGGTCTGACGCGTAAATTAACATTTTTTTAATAGCTCCGAAACTATTTGAGATATGAAATTACTTAGCATTACAAATATGTGTATATATTTATAATACAAATATTTTATCCGAAACATATTTTAATAAAATCAATAACTTTCAATCTATACGCAATTATATGAATTTTTTTAACTTTTTGGACATTAAAGTTTAAGTATTGAGACCGTAAAAAAAAAACTAACTTGAAATGTTGATGGATGTTGACGTCTCATGACCCCCACAACCCTATAAAAAGTCTTTGCAATGCCGTCTGTCTGTGTGTCTATAAAAACTTAAAATTAAGGGTAGTTTACTGAAGGACGAAAAGAGAAAAAATTAGTTTTCTCAAAATCTGCTCAAACGATTTTGATTAAAATTCGTATCTAGGCGTTGATTAAGATTATAAAGAAACTGGCTATTTTCATTTTCCTATGAAAATGATTTTTAGGGTACTTTACAGAAGCGTTATTTTCCGTATCTCCACAACAATTTGAGAAACTAAACAACTTATCATTGCAAAATTGTAGGACTATTAGAAATAAAAAACTTTTATTTGACATATATTTTTATAAAAGCAACAGTTTCTGAGATATTTGCAAATATATTAATACAATTTTGTGAGCTTTAGTTGTAAAGATATACTACTTAAGTCTTAACGCAATAATACTCCAATGCCATAGAGTAATTAAATATAAGTAAGTATCTAAAAAAAGTATGTTATTTTTCCTTAAAGCTCTTAGGAGAAATGTTTGCACAGCAATGATCTATCTCCAGTTTAGACTCAATAGTCAATATTTACATTTTTTATTGGTCAAAATGTATAAATGAATAATTAAATATCAATGCGATGACTTGAAGATCTGCAACACATTATAAAATGTTAAAATTTTAACCAGAAATCTAAATTTTAATACAAAGTGTTGACCCTTGTGGAAGACATTAAACTGTTTGAAATGCTCTTAAGTGGACAAAGATGCGCCTATTTTCTCATTGATTATATATCATTGTATATTATTTTATGCGTGTTCTTATGTGGAGTGGTGATGATACAATGTACATTATTCCGTTCAGAAATCTTACGAGCTTATAGAAAGAGAGAGAAAGTCTGTGCGGTGCCCCGTACCATTTTTTTTTTTAATTACAGCCCCCTCCCAATTTCTTGGATTCCCATTTTGAAATTTCCCATTTTTAGATATTTCTGGCTACAGGGGACAATCCCTCTACTTTTCTGCCAAGTTTCAGCTTTTAAGCTCATCTCTCAGTTAGTTTTTTGACAAACACAATGTTCCAAAATCTGTTTAACCCCCTTGGGGTTTTAATTTCGCAAAACCCCTTCTTATCGGATGCCTACGACCTGAAAGTAGCCTCCCTGCCAGAACCAGAAATTTGAGAGACACGGTGATGAGTCAGTGAGTCAAGACTCTCATCTCATCTCTTATATATATATATATATATATACATATATATATACACATATGTATATATATACGTATATATATATACATATATATATACACATATGTATATATATACACACATATGTATATATATATATATATACACACATATGTATATATATATATATATACACATATGTATATATATATATATACACATATGTATATATATATATATATACACACATATGTATATATACATTCATATTATTATATATGTACATACGTATATGGATGTATTGATATACATATATGTATACTTATAGGCCTATGAATAGGTTTATATACAAATATAACTTACCAACATAATATACCTAAATGTATATGCAGTACATATAGATAAATTATATATATATACTTATACAGTTTGTTCACCGCAATTCGCTACCCATATGTGCCATTCTCATATTTACACTGATTGATTAGGGATGAGGAAGGTAGAATTGCGGGAAGGGAGAGTGGAAAATCATTTAGTGAAATATACCCTCAGTAAACCCATTTGGGATTCAGTACTAAGACATGTTAGAAGCTAACGTTACCACTGGTATAAATTGAAATTACAGAGGGCTTACAGCCGTTTCGGTGGCTGCATGGTCTAAGGCATTAGTCTCATGGTAGATTAGACTGCCGATGAGGGGTAGATCAAGGTCCGAATCTCGGTCGGATTTACTAAGGGTGGTTTCTCCAAAATATTTTTCCACTCTCCCCCCACACAAATGCAGGTACATTTCCTCTAAATATAACCTTCTAATTCCTGAAACCACTTGCGTAATTAGTACATAAGCGTGTAACCTGAATGGGTAGTAAGAAGCAGGGGTGGATCCAGATAATTTTCATAAGGGGGTCATAATTATAAATAACATAGCTACTTACAATGTTTTATTTCTGTTTAAAGCCATTTAATAGTTTCTCATTCAAATTTGATCTTATGTATGTTTTAAACCGTAGTCATCCTCTCCAGTTCTTAAAAATCAGATAGTTCTTATAAATTATTTGATGTGACTATCCTTCAACAATTTTTAGAAAAATGGTTAATTCTAGAAGCTATGAATAGTCTTCGCTTTGAATTTTTTTAAATCAGATTCTTTTATAATCCATTTAAAGTATTCCTCACATAGCCATATTTGAAATTTGGGTCCCCCTCGAAGCTATTTAGAGTGATCCTCTCCTTAATTTTGTACTATAATTAGATACCTCTATAAGATAATCTTTGAAGTGGTCTTCCACCGACAACATTTTGAAAATTGAATTATTTCAGATACTAGGCTATTTGGGGGGGAAGGGGTTCCTAGCTTGAAAAATCTTCAAAATGACATGCATATAGAAGCTATTTGGAGTTGTCCTCCACTAGATATTTTTGAGATTTGTATGACCTTGGAAGCTATTTAGAGCTTTCCTCCTCTGACTTTTTCTGCCAGTTAGATGCCTATAGTCTATTAGTTATTTGATGCGGTCTTTTCTGGCAAATTTTTGATAATAGACTGCATCTAGAAGTCATTTGGAGTTTGAGTTAAGGCCATCTTTCAGCTACATATTAGATAATATCAGAGAAATTGAAATATATCTGGGGGGTTCATTCCAAGGGGGCAGAGTTCCCCACACCCACAGTTCCACCACTCTTCTGTCCACACATACTCTATATTCGGTATTCGTAAATGAACTGCTCTCAGGCAATTATTAGTCTTCTTTGATGTGTGGTAGTCTACCATCTCTATGTGGAACAATGTTCGTTACTCGCTATGCACGACAAATATTAGTACATGAAAACGAATATTTTTTACACACTGGCGTGAGTCATATCGAACATTGAATAAACGTGGACGAATAAGGCACGTGTGGACCCGGATTAAGAGGAGTCTGCGCGTAAAGAGATAAAACATTGTTAAATTTATCTCTGCTGTGTTTTCTTTCTAAAATTTGAAACATCACTTAGTTTTTTGTATTAGTTTTCTAACTTTCACAGGGGAGTAAACTGACCCTTTGACACCCCCGTCCCCCTCCTGAATCCACGCCTGGTAAGAAGCGGTGCTAAAATATAAATGGTCCGGTACACCACACAGACTTTCTCTCTCTTTGACCATAAAATAAAGACTTTTTTAAAAACTTGTAACATTTTTATAAAAAGAACGTCACATTTCACTAAAAAGCATAAATACAATAGCATACACCATCGAAAAACCATTAAGAAAAGAACATCTGTGTCTACCAAAGATCATAGCAACCATTCATTTTCAAAGGCTTGAATAAAATATAATATATAACTATTGGCTTATATCTCAGAAGCTATTGATTTTATAAAAATGTATTTCAAACAAAATGATTTTATATTTGGTAGTGGAGTACTACTTCTTTACAACGATAAATAATTTAATCTCTAATAATTACGGAGATTTGAACATAATTGGAAATTTCTGCCCATGTACCCTCAAAGTCATTTTCTTGGAAAAATGAAAATTTTCTTTTTGTTTGAAATGTTAAACAGTGTCTAGATAAAAATTTAATAAAAACCTTTATAACGCATTTTGAGAAAAAAACATTTTCTTCTCTTCTTACTTTAAAGTAAACTATCCTTATTTTAGGGTTAGATATCTAATTCCAAAAACCCCACTGGGGGACCTTATGAAAAACCCAGATACCAAGTTATCCAATCGGTAAAATAGTTTCGGCTCTAGTCGGAGATACACATAAACAGAGTTCAGACGGCAAGGCAAAAACAACCTTTTCTGTTTCAGGGCGCCATAAAACGTTGACATTATCAAAATCTTGAGTTAGATTTTTTTTTACGATCACAATACTTCTCTTTCGAGGGGTCGGGAGAAAGTAAAATGAGGGAGAACTATTTTAGACCATTCTAGAACATTAGACAAACAATACATATGATGGGGATATATTCTGGACTCATTATTCAATCTTAAAATGGAATGCGTTTCAAAAAATGAGACTGGATACAACCCCTGTTGAGAACTTTGGTCTGCGCATGCACGCCATTTCACAGCGCCTGTTTTTTTAGAAGAACCACGTCTTACTACTCTTTAGTGTAACACGAATTTGTACTAACTACGCTAATGTGTTAGGGATGAAGAAGGTTATATTTAGAGGAAATGTACCTGCATTTGCGTGGAGGGAGAGAGTGGAAAAGCATTTAGTAAATAAACCATAAGTTCACCCAACCGGGTACGAACCTTGATCTCCTCATCATTAGTGGTTCAGTCTATTGCGAGAGTGATGCGGCCACCGAAGCGGGTAGACACAAAGCCTATTGAGACACGCGAGAACCAAGTCTCATTATAATGTGTGGTCATAATGATGAATGTGATGCTTCAGAACTGCCATTTCCATAAGAAATACCCCAGTGAGAGGAAATGTCCTTTAATTCTGTTAGTCTGACACGACTCCGCGGAGGTCGCACCAACCAGAATTAAATGCCGCTTTTGTGACCTCAATTCATATTCTATTAATGACGTCAAGACTATCATGCCAGTTGGACATATTCTAACCAGTGGTCTCAAGCCTTTTCCTAGTGCATATTTACTTTCTCATTGAAGAAGTATTGTAATTATGAAAATCTCAGACCTAGGTATTATTATGATTGTTAACGTTTAATGTATACATTAGCTCAAAAAAATGAGTATTACAATTTCTGTCAGTCTGTCTGTACCTGTAGCTACAGCCTAAACGATTTAATTGATTTCGTTCTTCCTTGATATTTAAAGGTTATATGGGCATACCTTATGGCAAAATCGTGATTTTAACTCTGGCTCTAAAATTAACGTTAATGATTTTTTTGAGATTTAAAATATTTCGAAAATGGTTATAACGATTTTTTTTTCAAAATGAATAGGATGGCTTAACCTAAATGGCTTTTCACTCTCCCTTCCTCCACACAATTGCGGGTATACTTCCTCGAAATTCTACCTTATCATCCCTACCCCATCAGTGCAAATAAAATTAATACAGTCCGTATTGTTATCTGGGCACGATGGAAAAATGGTAGTAGTGAGAAGGGGGTGGGGGAATAACTCCCTATTTGTATTTTGAATTCTAATGTAAAATTTTAACTAAATACCTGATAAATAAATAAACCTCACAGTCCATAGGTAATAAAATAGCTTGCACTCTATATTTTGAGTTTACTTATCCTTGCCCATAAAGGGAGCGGTTTCCAAAATAGTATCTAACAAGAGTGCCTACATAATCATAAAGCGCTATGCATATAAATTAGTTTTTTCGTCCCAAAAGATAAGGGCAAAATAATTATAAATGTAACTTATGTTTTTAATTACTCAAATGGGGCAAAGTAAGGTGAAACTTTTACTAGATGTACCCGCATTTTCGTGAAGGAAGAAAGAAAAAATCTATGAAAAACAATATGGAGTTCACCCGTCTGGAGTCTTAACCCGAGAAACAGACTAGATAATCTTGGCATTTAGCCAACGTTAGTTTTTAGTTGTAAATTTAAAATGTATCCAACACTTGTGAAGCTTATCCAGGATGTGTATTTTCAAGAAATGTTTCAACATGTTGCCTAGTGGTTATCCGTATATCAACGGAAACCCTGGTAAAATGAAGAAACCAACCCAGTGGACCATGTAGTGTGACGCTCTCATCTGTGAGTAGGACATGGATTGCAACAACTCAGTGATAACATGGCTCACTCTTGTTTACACATTGAATCATAGTGTGTGGAAGGTGGCATGGTTCATACACAACAAAACTATACCGTAATTTCCTTTTATTTATCTCTCTTCTAAATACTTCCACTCAGATGAGAATATTTGGGTGTAACGAAACCGTTGTTACAGGCGTCTCTATAAATAAATAAATCATGTTTAGGCCGGACGTCAAATTTCACACTCTTACTATCAGTAATAGAGGCCTACTTGGGCTACGGAAACCAAACAATGTGTTGGAACCATAAAGATTTGTAATTATTTGTCATGGTTCAAAATCAAGAAAGTATTTTTTACCTTCAACATTTTTTCGTTACGTAGCTGGTGCCTCGTGGTAAAGTGGTCAGGCTGCTGTCCTAGTGGTCCCGGGTTCAATTCCCATTTGGTGGTGGGAGATTTTCCTCAAAAAGGGAATAATACCCATGGTCACCAGGATTTGGTTAATTAAGCTTAAGCTAGGATAATATCTTCATTGGCTCCACTCCGTCATATTCAGATCCATTTACACTACTTAACAAGTTTTAAAACTTTGTCTTTCATAGCACTGTTTTACAACTTGATAGAAAATCAAATAAAAAATGTTATAAAACCTTGATGTTTTATAACAAGCTATACGTTTCACGTCCAGTGTCGGTAAAGATCAAAGAAATATATGCCACTTTTGTTTTTTAATATGTTGCACCTGTTACATGACTATTTACATCATGTAACAAGTTGGCTGAACCGTTCTTTCACTGGAATAGCATCCCAAAAAGAAGTTTTTTTCTCGCTACTCGAAAACAAATCAAATTAATTAGGTACTCAAATCATGGCTTTTCATCCGAAACTAAAACTTCCATCAATTCTGAGTTCCCCATTCAACAGGTTATGGTCATCACGTTGAAGATCAGTCAAAAGGTCATTCACACATTATTTGGCGAGTAGAGGTAGTTCAAACCCAAAACTGTCTATAGGCTCATTTTTCGCACAACACTACACAAACCGTGAACTCAAGGAGAACATCCTCCTCAGACGCTATAATGCAGACTAGATAAAACAGGAGAACATCCTCCTCAGACGCCATAATGCAGACTAGATAAAACAGGAGAACATCCTCCTTAGACGCCATGATGCAGACTAAATAAAACAGGAGAACATCCTCCTCAGACGCTATAATGCAGACTAGATAAAACAGGAGAATATCGTCCTTAGACGCCATGATTCAGACTAGATAAAACATATTATAATTTACTCTACAGTTTTGAATAGTTTTTGTCAATGTTATATATATATATATATATATTTAGCACCGCGTCTTACTACCCGTTCGGGTTATACGCTTATGTACTAATTACGCTAATGGATTAGGAATTGGGAGGGTTGAAATTAGAGGAAGTGAACCCGCATTTGCGTGGAGGGAGAGTGGAAAACCATTTAGGAAAAACCACCTCCAGTTCACCCGACCGAGATTCGAACCTCGATCTCCCCGTCCTCGGCGGTCGAGCTCAACACGACTAGCGCGTTAGCCAACTACGCCACCGAGGCGGGTGTCAATGTTATACAACACTCAAATGTAGCAAGTTACAAAATAACATTGTTTTATAACTTTTTTTATTACATAGTGTAAACGGACCTTAATGAATGTATGATTGTACATTTGGGTGTCCCTGGGCAACGGTGCATTAGTAATGGTTGATATTTACGCAAACTGAGCTACGGATAGATGTATCCCAAACACCCCATTATTATTAATATTATCATCATGTTTTACAACCCATCCAAACTTTCCGCAAACTCACAACTATTCCGTAGCTTAGGGCGTGGAGGCCGGTTAGACTTTGCTTCTACTCGAGCAGGGCTAGTTGCTATCAAAACGGTAGTTAGCTTCACTATCCAGCAAATGATAGTGTTTGGGTTATTATAACCAACACATTTTGTATTGTTAGCTAGTCTTAGCATCGTTTTTGCTTCTAGCTTAATCGCACAGAATAAAAGCAAATTGCGTCAAAAGTTGGCAACACTTTTCCAAAGAAATACCTTTTAAGACGTTGAGACTTAAAATAAAGAAAACTTATTTCAGAGTATTGGCATTCTTAACTGATCGTTATTCATATATTTTTATTTTCCAAACAGCTGATCACAATATTTCCAAGAACGATTTGAACCAACTTAATTTAAGAAATCTAACTGAACATAAATATTATGCTAGTAGTCTGGTGCCCTTAGAGCTAAGAATTGTTTTTAACTGATTCGTTATATAAAAAAAGTGTGCTGAATCTGATTCTGAAGGGTGTCACTTTGGTTTTCTTTAGAATTTTGAGATATGACGTAATCATAATGACGGCCGATGCATTTCAAAAGCAATGTCAGTTTATTTTCTGACATTGTCGTAAAGTGGTCGTGTATTGCATCAAATTAAAGCTCTTGGTGTAAATAATAAAAATAATCACGCTAAAATTTAATTTGTAGCAAATTAAATTATAAAAGTGCATATTTACTTGTGAACGTATCGCTGAACATCTGATCACACCCAGCGAAACTCGAATTTGGATGATTATCAAAGCAAGCAAACAATAAAGTGATCATCTTCACACTCGACTTGAAAATGCGCCGGTGAGAAACAATTTAGTGACAGTTAAATATCCTAAGCAATGTGTTTCAGTTTAACCATCTAAATCACACATTGAGTGATTCCAAAGAAAACATCCATCAAGTAATCAAGATGTAAGCCATGCACATTGCAACAAAAATTGTGTAGAAGTGCAGCTGAAGATTTTTCATTCAAAATCCATTGAATAGGTTTTGGCTAAGAAGGTAATGAATGTTATGAAGGATGACAAAAATCTAGCAAGGTGGCGTTCATAATCTAAATGTCACACACAGGATCTGATTGGTACAACATGAAAGAAAACATTCAAGGATTCTATCTTAGAAAACTGGCAAAAACGAAATTATGATTTGGTCCAATAAGGTTCGACTGCGATTGAAATATGCTATTGTGGATCTACATGGCGCAGATGGGGATACCATAGGGACTGAATGACTGTATTGACTGTATAAGTTCATGCGTCCAATAAATGTTTGCTATTCAGCTAAAGAGACACTATACACTTCAAAGGAGCAAGATGTGCCTCACATGGAAGTCAGTCCATTTCGAAGGAAAATAACGACAGCTCCTGGTTATATAATGAAATACAGAAAATGTACATGGAACGTGGAGGAATTATATTTACAGGTCCTCTTTGATCACACAATTATGTAAAGGCCTCAATCCAGATTTAATTTCTATTTCATATAGGGTTATGCTAACATCATTATCTTCCACAAGAATACCATAAATTTATTGAAACTTCAAACATGTGATAATGACCATGCCATTATGTCAGTTACAAAAGTTATAAAGAAGGAAACAAAAAATTTACCTGTAAACAAAGATGTGTTTAAGTTAAGAATTGATCGTGATGTTGCTTTAAAAGAAATCAGTCCAACTCTTCGTCTCCTTGAAGAAATAACAGGTGAAGATGCAGGCAAATATCTGCCTTCTATTTTGATTGAAAATATTGTCATAAGTGTAATATAACAAAGAAATTCCACATTACAAGTAGACATAGGAATTCTTGTGAAAGAGAAGAGAACGATTAAAAGTATTTACGCCTATAAGGTCAGTTGCTACCACAAAGAAGATTTGCGCTTTAATGGATCTGCTGATTCAGCTACAGTTAGCCAGATAAATCGGTCACCAACTGCCAATTCTACATTAGAACTTGTTCAAACTGTAGCTGACAATGTTGATGCTAATATAGCTTCTCAGAATAGGCTGCAATCAACCCACTTACTTGTTCTGATAGTGACGCAACCAAAAACATCTATCGGTTAAGATTTAATGGAAGATACTATTTCCCACCGTTATATGGCAAATATGAAATATGCAAATTTCGATGTGCCAATGCAGTCTTTTAACGGATAAAATAAACCAAAAATGACTGCCACAGACTGCGCCAAGATTGTCTTGCCTTTAAAGGTTATTGCTCAGCAGTATGTTTCACTTCAACAATCGAAGCAGTAAGATTTAGACTTCTTTATATGAACAATCTACTCCAGAATTTCGAAGTTTTAATACGAAGATTGCAAATAAAGAAGATGTTCCTTTTAAGCCATCAACACAAGTTATGCACACACCTCTTATTGGTATGACCCCATATGACGTTTCGAAGCGTGGAAAAAATGCATTTCTGGAAAAATGTAATATCAGTGCCAAAGCTTAAGTCACTTCCAGCAACGTCTCAAGCATTTGCTGAAAACGTTAATCGAGCCCGTTGTCGACCATGTGTGTGGAAGAAGGCATTAAATAAAGGTATTCTTAATATTGATGTTAAATTCATGGTTGGATTATAAATTACTTTATTCAGTAACATTGCCATCTGGAACCAGTGTTGCACCACAAGAAATTCTAAAACTTATCCATTGTGGTTGCAGAGCAGATATGTTCTGTGTAAAACTTTGTGGATGTGTCGTAGCTGGTCCTGCCTGTACTGTCTTCTGCTTGAATCCTCTCACACACATCCATAAAGAAGTCGAAGAATCTAACGATAACACTGCAGGATCTACTGTTTATTAGCTATAATTACAAGATTACTATGTATATTATTGGAAGATGATTACATATAATCGTTTCCATTTGTATTTTTAAATTTACATTGCAATAATTTTAATATTTAATTTATATTATTGTTTTGTACAAGGCTTATTCGAATTTTTAGGGGTGGCCAGCCTTCATAAATCGAGGATTTTATTATGTATGTACTTCAAATCAGTCAATTTTCAAACACATTTTTGAAACAAATCTTTGAAGTTTCCTTTTCATTTTAAATATATCTTCTTACACATAAAAAATAATGCTACCCAAACACGTAAATTTGAAAAAAACACCAAATAAACAAAAAACAAGCTTTGTTGCCGCTCCTGGAATTTTGTCATATAAGCGAAATGCTTCAAACAGTAATGCATTAAAAATGAAAAAAAACTAATATAAAATTTAATCAAAATTGTTTGAGCCGTTTTCAAGTGCTTTGTTGTTTCGGAGGACCAATAATTACAAAATATATATTTCCATCTTGCTGATTTTACTAACTATTTTTTCCAAGTCACACAAAAAAACAAATCTGCCATTTACAACAACATTACTCTCCTTAATAACAGAACAAAGAAAAACAAAATAATCAGTCTCGCCAACCTAACATAGTAAAAACACTCAGATATTGTCTTCTGTACAGCCTACGACATTCAGCGCGTAGCAGTTGAACCAAAGCTCACTTCACCAAGTTTTGATAATGAGAACTATCACGTTCTCATAACAGACAGCTGATCCGAACACCAAGAAAATATGAAAAAACCTCTTTTCCTTTTTGAGGGGAGAGGGGTTGGAAGCCCTAACATTTATACATTTATTATTAGCAGTTGCACACTCTGTGTCATCGTATTGCTATTAGGCCTAATATCCTCATTTTTCAGCTTTGAGCAATAAAAACGGTCGATAGTGGGTTAACAGTTCATATTAAATTGTTGGCTTTGATTGCGTTTGCCGCCACATTGATGACGTCATAGCTCAAAATTCTCAAGGTTACCGAAGTGGTACACTCCAGATTTGGATTCAGCACACTTGTTTCACATAAGATCAGTAATAAAACATCTTATATACTGATATTTTTCACTTTGTTAAGGAATTCTTCACATGGGCACTGGAATATAGGGCCAATTTCTTATATAGACTAAAGATTATTTCAAGTCTTATTTGCAATATTCCACACAATTCACATTCATGTGAATAGTAATAATTACTCAGTCCGATTCGGTTGAGATATGGCATGAAATTTTTTAAGGCATCTTAAAACAGATCCCTTTTTAACTGTTTTGTTATCTGGTACATTCAATTTTTTTACACAAGTAGCGTATATTTGAGAAATATAAGGTTATAAAACAAATGTATCCGAATTTGTGTGGCGGCGGTGTTACCACACCCAGCTGGGATTCAAATGCCCGTCCACCACTGTGAAACCAGACCAAAGAGATTGACGCCTTGGTCAGTGATCCCCATGAGGTGGGTCAACAAATTACTAACATCCCGTATTTGTTGAAGCCTAACCTCTGCCTACTAAAAAGCCTAAAAACAAATAATCTTAATATTGGTATGTCCCAATTATCAGTAGGTTGATAGTAAATAATCATGGATTTTGATAGTGCTATGTTTCAAAGAAAAACTATCATTTACTTGCCTTTCGACTTCTTTGTCCTTAATAACTCCGAACAAAAAAAAATATTAGAAGTTCCGTTTCCTTTTAAAATTAACTTAGAAAAAAATGTAAAATTATGTCAAATATTTGAGTTAAGTTTGAATGAAGTAAAAATCACCCCACAATTCTATACAACTAACACATACACAGAGTATTTCGTTTTAGGCCATCTCCATAAATTCCGCTTGGTGGTTTAAGGTGGGGATTTAAGGAAACGCGAGAAAAGATTGGTAGGTTTTTTTCAGCTTTTATAGCAAAACCATTTATTGGTCAAAATAAATCAAATATTGCTCCCATACAAACCTAGAGTTTAATTTTCTTCCCTAGGTGATATCGACAGTTGTTGAATATCTGTCATGAGCATTATGGCATTATTTAACAAACTTTTTAAATAAAGAAAAAATGTTGTCATTACATTTTAGGACACCCTCGACTAGGGATGTGGTATCGGAACAAAAATATTGATACCGTACTAGTATCGAAAGAAAAGTATCGATAGCAGTAAGTATCGGTTTGAGATGTTATTCTGGACTTTTTTATCAAGTAATAATGATTTCAAATTTTCATCATTATTGTACTTTCATATTTATTTAAACACTGAAATTTATAAAAGTAAGGTTTACAAAAACTTATTTTGTTTAGTTTGTGATGACCGTGCTCATTCATAAAGGAAGGGGTAGTAAGACTCGCCTCGTCGCCTGGTGTGGGCCTATGAATTATGATGAATTCTAGAGTTGCTTCTTGATTGGCATGCAGAAAATGAATGAGAATTGAGAATTGAGAAATAGTGTCATTTGTTCTTCCTTCACAGTCAACTCTAATAAACATTTAATCCCAGCATTGGTGAAGATAACAAAAAAGTGGTTTATTCCGATATCGATTAAAAAAATTCTAGTTTCGAAAGGAGAATATAAAAAATATTAGTAAAGTATCGAAACTTTTTTCACATCTCTACCCTTGACAAATATTCAACAACTGTTAATATCACCATGTGAAGAAAACTAAGCTCTATGGAAGCAATATTTGATTTCTTTTGACCAAAAAAATGTTTTCTATAAAAACTGCAAAAACACCGATCTTTTCTTGCGTCCTCTACATCCCCACCTTAAGGCACTACTCTTACTCGACTGGAATTCCAAGGGTAGTGAGATCGAGGTTTAAATCCCACTCGGGTTTAACTAGGGTGTATTTTAAAATTGTTTATCACTCTCCTTCTACGTAAATTTGAGGACATTTCTTCTAAGCCCCGTACCTTCCTCATCCCTACCCTTTAAGTGTAGCCTACGGTAAATATTCATTAATAGTCACTTGTAGTAAACCGATGCACAATAAACAACATTTAGACGATTGTTATAACATAAGAATATTTTTGGTACTGGTACCTAAATAATGAATCAACCTTGTATTTATTCTTAGCGTATAAATAATATAAACATATTTTTATATTTTATTTTACATCCAGTAACAATTTGCATTTGGACATTTTTTCCACCACGTCTTAATACCGGATAAGGATACACAATTTATATTTATTCTAATGGGGTAGGTATGAGGAATGTATAATATTAGATTAATTGTACCTAGATTTGCGTGGAGGAAGAGTGGATACATCATTTAAAGCTGTGCACAGACTAGTAAGGACAAACTTTTTTTCAAGAGACTGCAGCACCTTCGTTTTGGTCCAAATTGGAACGGCCCGGTCAAAGAATAAAGGAGATAGAAGTAGACACTATCTCGCTCACACTTGACTTGAAC
The DNA here is from genome assembly GCA_033556935.1 of Timema podura. Lineage (NCBI taxonomy): Eukaryota > Metazoa > Arthropoda > Insecta > Phasmatodea > Timematidae > Timema > Timema podura. The sequence continues at coordinate 1,225,068 of JAVRXN010000010.1, forward strand.
TGACTATATCGCTATCTTCAAGATGAAACTTTGTATGGAAGATAAAAGTTGTTTAGGGGGGTAGATTAGTTGAAGGGAAGGTAAACAGGAGATGTTTGAAGAAAGGTTTAGAGGTCAATCCATTTGGAAGAAAGACGATTCTCGTCGTGTAAAATTATCTTTAATAACAAATTTCAGATTTAAAATAAATTAAAAACTTACCTTTCTCATGTCCATTAAAGCCAGGAGAGTGGTGAAAGTTTACAATTCTAAAAATTGGGTCGTGGGTCTAAAATTTTTGAGAATTAATGCCTTAAACAATACCGCCACTCTAAAGACTGTCACTGTTATACTCATGACAAATGTTCCTTCAGACAGATCGCTTGCAATACATGTAATACTGTTCTAACTTATAACACATCCTTACAAAATGTTCCTCTAGCTATATCACCTACAAGCAGCTACATGTAGTACAGTCATACCATCTCCTTACACAATGTTCCTCTAGCTATATCACCTACAAGCAGCTACATGTAGTACCGTCATACCATCTCCTTACAAATGTTCCTCTAGCTATATCACCTACAAACAGCTACATGTAGTACCGTCATACCATCTCCTTACAAAATGTTCCTCTAGCTATATCACCTACAAGCAGCTACATGTAGTACCGTCATACCATCTCCTTACAAAATGTTATTTTAGCTATATCGCTTTCAAGTAGCTACATGTAGCACAGCTATCCAACCCCGTCAGGGGTGGAGATTTATGATTTACTCAACCTCTGCACCTAAAACTCGGGGGGTAAGAGGGCAACCACTCAACCACCGGAGGCAAGAACATTCTCGAACTATTTGAACAGTAGCTCGATAAGTTATTTCGAAGGTTTTTTTAAATAGTAATTGTGGAATTTGGCCTACAATTTTTTTTAAAGTCACAAAAATTAAAAATATATAATGTAAGCCTAGCCTTGGCTCAAATAAAATTACTTTAATTATCCTATAAAAAACATGTTTAATAGACTACAACTTTAAAAAAAAAAGTCTAACTAATTAGGTACAGCTAACTTCACACTCTAGCTTAATTTCAAACCACTTGATAGTGTTCATCATTATACTGTTTTTGATTAACACCTTTTTTGTCAACTTAAAGATTGCTTCTGATAGACAGATGGATATAAGAAGGGCAAGAAAAATGTCGACAGATTAGGTTAATAATATTAGTATTGAATTAGGCTGTGGCTTATGAGAAGACTTGCCGCCTACGATTGTACGAAAACCTCCTATCCAACCAACACATGCATTTTCTCATAGGGAACGATTTCTACACTGCCAGTGATGTTACAAAATAATTACTTTTAGATTTTGTCTGTAATTAATTAAAAAACATTGATGTTAGCCATTCTCTGTCCTCCGATAATCTAAAAATAATTATGGCTAAATTTGATATCTACAGTAACTTAATCAAAAATGTACAAGCGATGAATATTTATATTAACCCCTGCAATTAAGGGGTACTTTTGCGCTTGAACCTTGCACGAGTGGTTCTGAAGGTCTGTTCTCCACCACTGCACCCTGTTACAAAATGTTCATTTAACTATAAATAGCGTGTGGGGCGTACCATCACAATTTAATATTTGACCTGACCTGTCCAATTTGATTTTTTGAATCATTTGATTTTTATGTGTGCGCAATTTTGATTTTATGTGTGCCCCATTTGATTTTTTAATGTGTGTACCATTTGATAGCATCAGTGTGTCCTGGGGCAGGATTTTGTTGGGAGTTTTTTATTTACTGGTGTGGGAGTTTTTTATTTATTGGTGATGGAACGTGCAGACTATGGAGTCAGTCACTCCTCCCGCGACGTCTCATAAAATGTCAGCAATACTTCCCGAGAGGGCGGGAGCGTGCAAGAGCACCCTTTTTCGACGGTTGTCTAACAAAGAGTTCGAGCTACTGGCCTGGTCTCCCTGTCGCAAGCCTCTGAATCTATTTTGGTGTCGCAACACTCCCCCCATCTCCACTATATATGTGGTAATAAGTTTTCCCAATGACGTCATCACAATCCTGGTGTCAGTTTGGGGGCTCGACCAGTCAAGACAGGAGTAGATTGTATTTCCATGATGATATGGGTTAAAGAACTGGTGTCCTCTGTCCTCCTTCAACGTCGCAAAGGTTTATTTCCATCTCTAAGGAGTTTTCTTCTATTGTACTTGTTGGTACATGTTGATCTTCTATGCGGCGATGGTTTTTCTCCGGTGACGTCATCGCTCATTAGGGTGATGTCGCAACTAGAGATCATTGACAAAGCTCTGATTATGCACAATCAAGGGCCTGTATCCAAATGGAAGTCTCACAGTGATTTATAATTCTCTGTTAGGGGCCGCTATCCCCCCAAAATTCTACTAAAATTGGCTGTTTGGTACCTACCGTCGACATGTGGGGATGTAGGTAACCGCCATACCAACATGAACCACTAAGGTGGTAAGGAGGAGTAAGGTATAAATGTTCCAGCGTTTACGTGGAGTGATTGAGAGGGAAACCATTTAGTGAGAACTAGTGCCAGTACAACTCAGCGGGGATTTGAACCCCAACCTCCCCTACCATAACTAGATGAGTTACACGCAACCTTTCTGGCTAAACGTCTATATATTAACTAAGATGATGTGGTAGGGATGATTAAGAAAATATAACAGCATTTTACCTGGAGGGAGAACTACCAACAATTTACCCAGCAGGGAATAGATTACAACTTCCCCACCAGAATTAGATGAGCTTGATGGCGTTCCCAAGGGGATTTGAACCTCGATATCTTTCGTGGGGCTAGCACCGCTAATGTTTGTTAGAATGGTCATCCATTAAAATGCTTCCTTCCCATGGCTAAGTGCACCCGCATTTGTGAGTCCCCCACCTAAATTAGATGTGTCTGATATTTAGACGGCGTGCACGCTGGTTGACGATAGCGTTATTCCCACTCTCCATCCAATCAAATGCTTCCTTCCCGTGGTTGAGTGCACCCAGCATTTGTGAGTCCCCGCCAGAATTAGATAAGTCCTGACACTTATTTGGCGTGCCCACAGTAATTCTAACCTCGATATCTTTCACAGGGATAGCACCGCTAATGTCTGTTAGAACGGTCATCCAATCAAATACTTCCTTCCAGTTGTTGAGTGCACCCCGCGTTTGCGAGATTGAAAAATTAATGTGAAATAAAATAGGATTTTATCGGTTAAAGTTAGTCGACCAGATTTTCCGTTTGATATAATTATACCAGGTAAAATATGTACCCACATATGTTTGGAGAGAGATTGGAAAACTATTTAGGAAAATCAATCTCAGTACACCAGAACGGGAATCAAACGCCTATCACCCTGTCATTGGAATTTTAGTATAACATGATAGTGACGCCTTAGACCATGTAACCATCGATACAAGTAAACAAAAAAATTATTATAAAATGCATTCCCAGTCATTTTAATCTACTAGTCGAACAAATTGAACTATGGTTAAAAAGTGGTCCAATTTTAGAAAACACATGAGAAATGTTCAGATATAAAATATATTGATTAATCATATGGCCTGTATTATGTATCATATTGTAAAGATATAGCTGAGCTTACTATATAATATCACTGCATTCTAACACTTAAAGGTAAGGTAGCGTTAGCTATCATGTTCAAGTGAGGGTTCCAAGCGGGAGACTAAAGAAATCACAATCAATCACAGATGCTACTGTTGGGTTATTCCCCTCAACTTAAGCCCACATACATTGCCGTCATAGCTCCTGACACATTCTGTCTCTCGTTCACCCATCCCCGGTCAACACAATCAACACGTGTATAGTTTGAGGTCCCTCACCTCCCTTGGCATCTGCCTGGTCAGGACTCTCAGGAATCCTGTGCCTACTTGCTGATCTAACAGGAAATACCTCACATTTCATAGGCTTGACATCACAAATATTAGCTGACCGGCGATAGTTGAACTTACAATAATATATCACACTCTTTGAGACTGAGAGCTTCACATCACTCCCTCAATTTTAAATGGGTAAACATTAACACAATGAGTAATCATTAACACAATGAGTTAGCCATTTAACACACTCTGTATAGAAGCTACCTGCTAAAAGTATAAATTACCAACTTACATTGAATTTGTATCTAACAACACCGTATACTATACTATACTATAGTGCCCAATCTACAATAACCAGCTACTTTATGTCATCATTAGGCATCCTCTGGACATAGGCTAGCCGGGATGACTACTTTGATGTCACTCGCATGACCCGTTATGTGGCGAAGTGATCACCTCCACACGCGCTTCTCTTCCTAGGCAGTTCATATAATCAACTAATTCAGTCAAGTAATGGTATTCGAAATCGAATACTGAAATATTTAACTCTTTCTTTAAACACAGTTTACCAATTCTGGGAACATATAATCTAGAAAGTTGACCCTTTAATTCAATAGAGCCATGGATAGTGGCTAACACCTTAAATAAATTACTATTTAGATCACGTGATGAAACATTATATATAGTACCTGAACGGTCAAGGGTTAGTGTTATGGGTGACCCCGCGTCTGTCAAACCTCGATACCTGAAGGTCACTTCTATTTCCTCACTAACAGAGTATATCCACCCATTATGAATCTTTTTCATAAAAGGTGTACTCAACTTGACTTGTTTTCTATCACAATCGGTACTATTTGCTTTGGAGAAAAAAATGCTAATTCACAACTGGGCACAACACTATAATAGATTACGAAACTATTAGGACAAATGGTTCTGCCTTTCACAATACAACTAGATAACTGTTCATTTGACAGCCCAGAAACTATCTAAGATCAGGGTTCACTAAAAGAACATTGTTTACAACAAACTCAAAATATTTGTTAAAGTGATTCAACTGAACAGGGAAATAATGCACGGTATATTTCTCAAAATTTCCATTAATATTAGCTAGGGTAACTAGGATTACCAATTTTAACTTGCTTCCTATAAGTATAGCTTGAACTGAACAAACACTATAGTTCAGGTAAAGGTTTTCTGGCTACACTGGGCTGATCATACGAGGGTGGTTCGGAAAGTAACCGCCATTCTAGCATGGCGCTAGTAGTTGTGCGTGGAGCGAGCCATTGTCACATCTGCATATTCTCCGATTCAGTAAGCGTCCAGCTGTGACAGTATGAACCTCGTCCTTTCGCGCATTCGCTTAGTATAACCTCAAAACTTTAGCGCTGCAATAAAAAATCCCGCGAAATGCTAAGTGCGTGTTGTAATTAGATTTCTTTCGACGCAAAACGTTTCAGCAGCAGACATTCATTGTCAATTGTGTACTGTATACGGTCCAAACGTTATGAATGAAGGTGTTGTGCAGCATTGGGTCCGATTTTTTAAAAGTGGTAGAACAAACATTCATGATGAAGAGAGGAGTGGTAGTAGGCCTTTTGTTGTGAGTAATGATCTTGTCAAGAAAATTGACGAAAAAGTTCGTGAAAATCGAAGATTCACCATCTCTGAACTTTCTAAACAATTCCCCAAATTTCTCGTACGGTTTTATACGAGGTTGTCACCGATAAATTAGGCTACCGAAAGTTCTGTGCTCGGTGGGTACCAAATTTGCTTACAGAGGTCCACAAAACCAAACGAATGGGCTCTGCCTTAAACTTCCTTTCACGCTACGACGTGGAAGGAGAAGGTTTTTTTGAAGAGAATTGTGACTGGTGATGAAACTTGGGTGGCGTACGTAAACGCTGAAATGAAACAACAGTCAATGGTTGGGGCCATACCAATTCTCCGTGCAACCCGAAGAAAGCCCGCCAAAGTTTGCCATCGAGGAAGGTTATGGCTACGGTTTTTTGGGATGCCGAGGGAGTTTTGCTGGTTGAATTTATGGAACGGGATACGACGATCCCTTCAGATGTCTATTGTAAAACTTTGAAGAAACTTAAGCGAGCCATTCATAACAAGCGTCGCGGTATGCTGACATTCAGTGTTGTGTTTTTTGCATGACAACGCTCGTCCTCACAGTGCTCGAGAAACTCAAGAGCTTTTAAAGCAATTCAAATGGGACCTTTTTGATCATCCCCCTTACAGCCCTGACTTGACGCCAAGTGATTTTAATCTCTCTACTCACATGAAGAAGTGGCTTGCTTCGCAGCACTTAGATGATGACGACGAACTTCAAAATGCCGTGGAAGATTGGCTACATGCCCAGGCAGCTGAATTTTATGAAGAAGGAATTTGTAAATTAGTGAAACGCTATGACAAATGCTTAAATTTAAATGGTGACTATGTTGAAAAATAGTAAAAAGCTTTAGTTTTAAGATGTATATAATAACATATTTTATCTATGCAAGTTTTTTATTTACAGCCAAACGGAAGTTACTTTCCGAACTGCCCTCGTATGAAGGGTAGTTTTATGGTTCTGTGTTTATGTATCTGTGACGGCTCGTGTGGTTCCTTCTTCAGCTATCTTCATCAGGTATAACACGCAGGCCTAAGTGCAGTTTCTGTTTTGCGACGTTTAAAATAGTGGCATGTTCATGCAGGAAATCAAGACTTAATATGCCATCATATCCCCGACTAGTGGCTTCTACCGCCTGGATACGAACGGAATAGACTTCCTTGCACAATTCTAAATTGACAAGTTTTTCACCAAAATTTCTCACAAAACGACCAGTTAATCCCGAAATCCTAAATTTCAGTCTAGAAACATTCTAACAAACGTTACAATAATTGATAAATAAAAATGAATATGTTAGATCTTGTGTGTGAATTTGATTTATTACCCTCAAAATTATTTATTTTTTACTTTCTCCTTGGGTATAATTCTACCGTCACAGCAGTTAAAATTTATAAATAAAAAAATTGATCTGTTAGATTTGTGTATGTTTGTATATGTGTGAACTTGAGACCTTACCAAATATAGTTAGAAATACAAGATGATATTTAAAATAAATATATTTCTTGTTTTAATGTTATTTTCTTTGTTTGGCATATCTAATAATGATTCAAGGTCCTCATAATTGTATTTGATATTACTTATGAATTTATGTAATAGTTATATATTATGTCAATAAAATATAGATGCAAACATTAAATAATATTTAAATGTCAATTGTGCTTTCACATCCATCGAGTGCTGATGTACTCTTAGGAATCCGCCAGTTGGGAAGACATGCTATTACACATTCTACCTGATCTAATAATATCAAACGGAAAATCTGGTCGACCAGATTTGACCGATAACCCCCTTTTTGATTTCGCCTTTTTTCAATCTCGCAAATGAAGTATGCACTCAACAACGGGAAGGAAGTATTTGATTGGATGACCTTTCTTACAGACATTAGTAGTGCTAGCCCTGCGAAAGATATCGAGGTTCGAATCCCTGTGGGCACGTCGTCAGGCTTATCAAATTCTGGTGGAGAAATTGTAATCGAATCCCTGCTGTGTAAACTGTTGGTAGTTCTCCCTCCAGATAAAATACTGTTACATTTTCTTATTCACCTCTACCACATCATCTTAGTTAATATATAGAAGTTTAGCCAGAAAGGGTGCGTGTAACTCATCTAGTTATGGCAGGGAGTTTGGGGTTCGAATCCCCGCTGAGGTTTACTGTCACTAATTTTCACTAAATGGTTTCCTCTCCCTCACTCCACGTAAACGCTGGAATATTTCTACCTTACTTCTCCTTACCACCTTAGTGGTTCATGTCGACGGTAGGTACCAAAAAACCAATTTTAGTAGACATTTTTGGGGGAATAGCGGCCCCTAACTGAGAATTATAAATCACTGTGAGGCTTCCATTTGGATACAGGCCCTTGATTGTGCATAATCAGAGCTTTGTCAATGATCTCTAGTATCGACATCGCCCTAATGAGCGATGACGTCACCGGGAAAAACCATCGCCGCATAGAAGACCATCATGTACCAACTAGTACGACGGAAAAGAACTCCATTGAGATGGAAATAAACCTTTTCGACGTTGAAGGAGGGACAGAGGACACGAGGTCGTTAACCCCATATCATCATGGAAATATGATCTACTCCTGTCTTGACTTGTCAAGCCCCCAAACTGGCACCAGGGTTCCGATGACGTCACCGGGAAAACTCATTACCACATATATGGTTGGGATGGGGGAAGGGTTTCGACACCAAAATAGATTCAGAGGCTTGCGACAGGTAGATCAGGCCAGTAGCTTGCACTCTCTGTTAGACAGCCGTTGACAAAGATGCTCTTGCACGCTCCCGCCCTCACGGGCAGTATTGGCGACATTTTATGGGACGTCGTGGGAGGAGTGACCGACTTCAGAGACTGCACGCTTTATCACCAACAAATAAAAAACTCCCATACCAGTAAATAAAAAAGCTCCCACACAAAATACCCCTCCGGGACACACTGATGCTATCAAATGGTACACACATTAAAAATCAAATGGGGCACAAATTAAAATCTAATGGGTCACACATAAAATCAAATGCACACACATAAAAATCAAATGGGACAAGCACTCGAATTGAGCAAAAATTAAATTGGACTGGGTCAAAGATCAAATTGTGATTGTACGCCCCACACGCTACTGCTATATTACGGACAAGCATTTAAAATTACATATAACACTGCTATCTCACTCCGTTACGAACATTCCTGAATTTGCTAGTTATCTTATCTTCTCCCAGTCCTCTTCCCATGTCCGTCACTGTCACTCAAAACACGATAATCGGTCACTACCTCTATTTGGTTCTAAACGGTAAGGACATGTTTAGTTGAATTTAATAATGCAAACATGAAAGCAATTCATGTCTTTTTTTTTACATACGATTTTAATAATTGAATCAGAAACGTTAAATGGACCAATATATATTTCATCATTACTTGAAATAAGTTTCATTTCAACATACATAGTAGTTTTCTATTATTAGGTTTGGTTGCAAAAGATTGAGAAAATCTGCTGCCAGTTGAATTTCATTATTTATAAATAAAAATTATATATCCAGAAAACTATAACATAAATCATGCTTAAAATATTATCACATCATTATGCTGTACTACCTGCATACCCATGAAAAAATACATGGTGTTTACCTCTCTTATTTAATACTTGGACATGAACTTAGTTGCATAAGTTATATCAACATTAGTATTTTTTAAACAAAAGAATATATATCAATTTGGTTTTCAAATTATTTATTTAATAATTTTTAATGTATTAGAAAGATTCACCATCCAAAAATAGAAATTTAATTTTATTTACTCTCACTCTTGCACAGCAAACGAGAGGTACGCCTGACTGATATTCAGGTACCGACCTCCCCGTCACTGGAAAACCAAACTAAATGAGCTTGACGTTTAGTCTGCATGCCCACCGATGCGAGTACAATAAGGTTGATCCCAATTGCCAATGTATAAGTGGGTAATTTCTCATGTCAGGCTACATGTTAAATTTGCTAAATTTTGAAATGTCCATAAAACATTTCATATTTGTTTTGTGTCCACACAACCTTAATATCCCCAGTTATGGTCACTAAAGGAGCCATAGACCTATTTAATATTAAACACTCTTATCATATAATATCATCACTTAATTCTATTTTCACATAAATTGATATAAATGTAATTGGAATGAAGAACATACTATTTATATTGACCTTTTGTTCTACAGTAATATACTTTTACATAACGTTTGGTTTGTAGGTATATTCACTAATTAATTTAATGTGTTAAGGATGAGGAAGGTTACATTTAGAGGACGTGTACGCACATTTTCATGGAAGGAGATTGGAAAACCATTTAGAAAGAACACTCTGAATACACCCGATCTGGACTCGAGCACCGACTTCCCCATCATCTAATACGAAAGTGACAGCTTAGACCAGACCTGGATACCCCGCGGCCCACCATCATCTTTACGCCCCCCAATTATTTTCATACTACTGACTACATCAGTGTGAAAACACTTAATATCTGCAATATAAATAATAGCGAGAAATGTATGTCTAATATTATACAATTTGTCAGTCCCGAATCTCCACTCCTGGTTTCTTTATCCCCGAAAGCCTAGGAGGAATAATATGAGTCATAAAGATGAAGGAGGGGAGGCTGAATACTTCCCTCCTTGCGATCATCACACGACTATGACTTGACCACATAGTTCTATTGTTCTGTTTCATATCTTATTGCGCCAAATGGGTAAGGTTCTCAGTTGGTACAAGTGAAGAGAAGGCTGGACGTCTCAAAAGTTTAAAACTCTTTTTAAAGTGTAGATATAGGCTAAATTAAAAAGCTTAAATAAATAATTTGTGCTGATTTAATTGATGAAAATATTAAATATATAGTCTACTTTAATATAAATTGATAAACTTATCGCTGACCATTCAGAATATTTTTTTTAAAGATACAGAAGAAAACTGGCAGTTCAGTGATTATTGGGAAGAAGATTATTTCTTCATAGTACAGAATTCCAGATTAACATGTTTGGTTTGCAGAGAGACAGTCGCTGTATTTAGGGAATAATGTTAAACTATATCATGACCTGAAACATGGTGAGTATGTGAAATTTGACTAAGAATTTAAAAAACTCAAGTTGGCTGCGCTTGAATCTGATTTAAAGGCTCAGCAAACAACCTTTATGGTTACAACAATCATCTAAAATTGTCTACGCAAGCTATTCTGTCGCACTTTTAATTAAGTGCAAGGAAAATAAAGTCATTTTTGTATGGGGAATTGGTGAAAAAGTGTTTGGAAACAGTTTATAAGATGTTTTGCCAGATAAAAGTAAAATATTTTCAATTAAAAGTCGGTCACGTTAAGAGATATGTTGTAGTATTATTAATATTTCAGCTGAAATAGTGGTGGCTGAGAGATAGGCTTCAAGAATTCAAAGCTTATTCCTTAGCGTTCGATAAAAGTACGAATATTCAAGACACATCTCAACTTGCGGTATTTATTTAGGAGTCTATTTAGGAGTTAGCGATTCTTTCTAAGTGATAGAAGAAATGCTTTACCTTTCAAGCTTAAGAAACATCACTAAGGGTGAATATGTTTTCTAACCACAAGTCTGCATTTAGAGGTGCTTTCTGGCTTAACACAGATAGAGAGCTATGATAGGGAAAAATAAAGGAACAGTAAAATGGTTAACTATTAAAAACAGCTATGGATTTGAAATACACTGTTTGAAACACCAGTAAAATGTATGTACCCAGTTGTTGTCTAAAATGAATTTCATGGACGGCGTTATGAAAACAGTAAACTGCATTCGATCGCATGCACTTCAGCATTAATATTTCAAGGAATTAACTATCGAACTATTTACCGATTAGGGTGGTATCATATATTTTTCAATACCCAAAATCTTTTTAACATAAATGAGGTATGTTTGACCGATAGGCGTGGGAGGGTACAGGTTGGATGTCACTTGTCGGATACTTTCAAAATACATAATGTGTTGAAACAAGGAGATACATTTTCCCCATTACTTTTTAATCTATCCTTAGAATATTCTTTTAGGGTAATGCAAGAGAGTAGGGAAGGTTAACATTAAACGGCTCAATGCAGCTATTACGGTACGCAGACGACTTATCTTTGTTGGGAAGTAATAAGGAAACTGTTGCAAGGATTGCAGACATTTTATTAGAGGCTAGTAAAAAATAGGTTTAAGGGTGAACGCCGAAAATAATAAGTATATGATAATTGATCTCACATAAAACTCAGATTGGGGTCGATAATTTAGAGATTACTTGAAAAACACATCATTTGACGGGTCTAATAAGTTTAAATATTATGGAACAATTTTAACTAGGAAAAAGGATATTAAATTGGAAATTAGGAAAATAATAGAGTCGGGAAACTCATGCTATATTATTATTATATTATTATTATTATTAGCACGCGTCTTACTAACCCGTTGGGTTATACGCACTTACGCTAATGTGTAATGGAGGGTGATTGTGAGATGAAATGGAGGACTACAGTTTAACGTGGAATCGAACCACGGTGGAGGCTGGCACCTCAAAATTCACACTCATGCTATAACTCGGTCAATTGTTGACATCTCACCTGCTTGTCAATAAATGTGAAACTCAGAATATACAAAACCATAATGTTACCGGTTGTTCTCAATGGGAGTGAAAGGTGTTCTCTTACCTTATATAACGAAAACCAATTTAGGATGTTCCAAAACAAGGTAGCTAGGGACATATTTGACCCTAAAGGGGATGAGGTTACTGGGGAGTGTATGTAGTACCTGTACTCGTATCAATACATTGTTAGGATACAAGTCTCGTAGGTTACGATGGGCAGGACATGCAGCATATATGGGAGAATATAGAACCTTGTTCAGGGTACTAACTGGCAAACTCAATGGGAAGAAACATTGAGAAGAACTAGACGTAGCTGGGAGGATAACATTAGAATGGACCTGAAATAGATAGGGTGTAATGAGGTGGACTGGATATAGCTAGCTCAAGATGACGTGCTTTTGTAAGTGCGGCAATGAACTTTCGAATTTCTAGTGCCATAGAGTAATTAAGATAGCTGAGACACTGAAAATATTTAAAACAATTTTTTGAGTTATCGGAAGAAATTAAAATTTTGTATAAACTAAATTTATTAATTAAATGATGAAGAGTAGTTGTCGGGCCTAAGTTTTCTGGTACATACAACCTAAAAAATGAAATAACACAACTAAAAAAATGCAGAGGCAGATAATTTAATTATAGATGCTTGTAATTACATCAAATAATTCTAAATGAAATAATCGTTGTTCAAGTGTCGAATTGAAAATACTCAACATTTTTCTTTGTTTAACGACTTCAAAAACTCTAGCTATGGGAATATCTCGATGCACGCCGATGAAATACAAAACTTTAATCAGCATTTGATTGTCGTTTCTCAGAACTCCCAAAATTAATAATGTGTTTAAGATATTTGGTCCTCCATTTGACAACGTTTCTACTGTTCCGGAAACTCTGCAGATGGAAGTAATTGATTTACAGTGCAACCATGAATTAAAACACATTCACGTCCCAACATCAAGAATACACTTTTACAACACATATAAGACAGTAGAAAAATATTCCAAATTAAGATATTTTGAACACAATATTATGAGCGCTTTCGGATCACCCTAATTTTGTGATTTTATTTTTTATTCAAGAATGAAATTTAATAAAAGTAAATCTCGAGCCTCAATAACGGATCAAAATGTGGAAAAATCAATTAATCTATGCAACTGCCAATATTGAAGTATATTTAAAAATATTAATGTTCGCAAAGTAAAGCAAATATCTCATTAAAGTTGAATAAAATTAATGAATATAAATCAGACTTATGGCATTTAATTTTCTATCTTTAATTTATTATGGCCCCCGGATAATATAATATAGTAGCTTGTCAAAGTGACCCGTGCAACGATTCGGGTTGGCCAGGCCTAGCTTAGGTTATCCCCTCACTTAAGCAGGCTATACGTATTTTAATTATACTAACGGGAAGACGATCAGGAAGGTAGCTACTAAGAGAAAATATAACCGCATTTACTTGAAAGGCGAGTGGAAAACATGTTTAAAAAACACTCTAAATTTACCCATCTGGGATTCTAGCCCCGACCTTATACTCACCAGAGAATCGGACTAAATGAGCCTTGCATATTTAGTCCGATGGGACTGACCCATAAAGTTCAAACTAGGGTTCTTTATACACGTATAAAGGGCTGGCACAAAGGTTTCATGCACACTGCGTGAGACTTAAAATTTGTACCCCAGTAGTATCTTGTATAATACAAATAAACCAAACCTTCTGCGTGACGCAAAATAATAATAATAGGTTGCAAAATACCGGACCCCCTCTCCCCTTTTCCCGAAAAAAAAGAGAGAGATAAATAAAATAAGTTGTAATTCCCCCTTCACTAACCCCCCTACCCCCCTTTCTTTAATCAATGTGTGCAATTGTGCACAAATATTATCCTTTCTTACCTTCCTTTTCGTTAATATTTTTGAAAGTTTAAAATTAAATACCAAAGTGATTAACCTACAAAGCGACCCCGAATGTAATGTAACTATAAAAGCTATTACATTATTAACTCAATCCTCGTTTTAAAATATATTCTTAGTATTAGATTAAATATTTAGATGTTATTTTTATATAAAATAATCATCAGCTTATTTAATTTAAATAATTATTATTTTTAAAACTAAAATAATTACATTTTGTTGTAATGTGTCCCTAGAGGATCGCCGAGGTTGATTCAAAGGACGAGGCTGCCCTGCAAGTATACTTCCAAGCACTTGTAATTCAATCATAAGCATTACAATGTTGGAACCTAATCATAATAACAAATATTTGGTACACAGATAACCTTTTTCTGAGTATTTGAAGACTATAAGCCTATCAAAAGGTCAAACAACAGAACGTTCTTGCTCCGCAATAACTATTATTAAACCATATACTTTTGATTTTGATGGACTATTGTTTGTCAGCGTTGTGGAACACTTTCCCTTGGCCCCACACAATGTTTGATAAAGTTAGTCATCTGAACCCATGCAAATTAAATGCATGCATGCTTGCGTATATAAGCTAATATATAATCAAAATCAGCCACGAAGGAGCATTATGTTATTTGTTATGTAACGAAAAGTGAAGATTTACTTCAGTGGCGAGGCGTAACCTTTAACAAAATGTTACTGGATAGCTTAACCATAAAGTACACTCTTACCCCAAATATTTAATCATATACAACTTTTATATACAAAATTGTTATTAATTCTTTTTGTAAATATAAAAACTAACAGGGATTCACTCAAACAAAAAGTTAATAAAGATTAAAATTATAGAAATTAGAAGCAATGGGGGAAATTGATTTAACAATACCCCCTTTTGTGTACATAAAGTGATGCAACAGTCGAGTAAAAGGTTTAAAGGCGGGGTTCCCACGGGTCAAGTGCACGACAATCTACTTGCCCAAACTACTTGAACGCTGGAGTTGTAGTTACACTGTTACACTGTGTATTTTCTCAGTCAAGGGAAAGATCTCGTCGTGTTAGCAATCAGTGACTTAGTGAAGCATGGTGGATAAGGTATGTGTGATCTGATGGCCCACAAAATAGTCAAATAGGTGAGGTTTTGAAAAAATATAAAACCGCGAATTTGCATTAGGGAATGGGTGAAAAGAAGAAAGGCGTTAGGTGCTACGGCCCCGATATTTATTACTTGGTATATGAACTTTCCAAAGACTTTCCGGATCCTTATAAAGTTCAATGAATTTGAGTAATTGATCAAGATTCATCACGTACAAAGACATCTTGGCACGTCGTGGTTCTTATTTATCACAACGCACGCAGGCCACGCTTAGATGACTGAACGAGTCACTAGCTTTCCGACCTGGCAGATAATACTCGACCACTACTAATACAAGTCGTGAGCGATTAGAGGTTAATTGAAAACTATTTCCCACAAGGTCAAGCACACGACTGATTCGTTCATAAGTCATATACTCGACCCCGTGGAAGACTGGTGATAACCCCCTGTTTTATATCGTGCATCGTAATGGAAGCTACGAAATGTCATTCATGCTCAGTCAGTATTTAACGAAAGGTTGTTTATCCAGTCTAGTTTGAGGAACCACTTGACCTCCTATTTTTCCATTTTGAGATTGACAAAAGTGAATATATAGCAGCGGTGGAACTGTTTTATGTAAGGAGGCTGTTTACAAAAAGTATTCTAATATTAAGTTGGGATCAACCTAATCTTAACTTTGATGCAGCCCCTTGTCTACGAATAAGATCATACAGCTGGTTCACTCTAGCGGCGGTGGGCCAAACTCGTAGTACCAGCGAACCACCGAGACCTGCCATCCAACAAACCTTCAAGACTACATCCATGTGAATTCGCGTCCTACTTTATATCTGCAGTCTGTCATTGTGAAATAGTATATCTTCTAAATATCCATGTAACTAGGATAGGTGATTTGAGATATTTCTTAGTAGGTCATAATTTGTCACCCTTGTAACTTATGAAATAGGTCGTAAATAGTAGTTAGGCTTATAACACAATGATTATTAAAAATTATCTGTACTTAAATTGAGATTTAGATGTAGAACGAGGGCTCTCAATTCATCTCGCAGCCGCACTGATAGTTAGAGAGAATGAACAAAGTATTATAATTACTACAGAATACTTCTCTGAGCACCCTGGTAGCAACCTCCAGGAAACGCCCCAGGATTCCCCTTCCTTTAACCTCCTCCCCCCTTGTGTACTTGGGTAGCAACCTCCAGGAAACGCCCCAGGATTCCCCTTCCTTTCACCTCCTCCCCCCTTGTGTACTCGGGTAGCAACCTCCAGGAAACGCCCCAGGATCCCCCTTCCTTTAACCTCCTCCCCCCTTGTGTACTTGGGTAGCAACCTCCAGGAAACGCCCCAGGATCCCCCTTCCTTTAACCTCCTCCCCCCTTGTGTACTTGGGTAGCAACCTCCAGGAAACGCCCCAGGATTCCCCTTCCTTTCACCTCCTCCCCCCTTGTGTACTCGGGTAGCAACCTCCAGGAAACGCCCCAGGATCCCCCTTCCTTTAACCTCCTCCCCCCTTGTGTACTTGGGTAGCAACCTCCAGGAAACGCCCCAGGATTCCCCTTCCTTTAACCTCCTCCCCCCTTGTGTACTTGGGTAGCAACCTCCAGGAAACGCCCCAGAATCCCCCTTCCTTTCACCTCCTCCCCCCTTGTGTACTTGGGTAGCAACCTCCAGGAAACGCCCCAGGATCCCCCCTCCTTTAACCTCCTCCCCCCTTGTGTACTCGGGTAGCAACCTCCAGGAAACGCCCCAGGATTCCCCTTCCTTTAACCTCCTCCCCCCTTGTGTACTTGGGTAGCAACCTCCAGGAAACGCCCCAGGATTCCCCTTCCTTTCACCTCCTCCCCCCTTGTGTACTCGGGTAGCAACCTCCAGGAAACGCCCCAGGATCCCCCTTCCTTTAACCTCCTCACCCCTTGTGTACTTGGGTAGCAACCTCCAGGAAACGCCCCAGGATCCCCCTTCCTTTAACCTCCTCCCCCCTTGTGTACTTGGGTAGCAACCTCCAGGAAACGCCCCAGGATTCCCCTTCCTTTCACCTCCTCCCCCCTTGTGTACTCGGGTAGCAACCTCCAGGAAACGCCCCAGGATCCCCCTTCCTTTAACCTCCTCCCCCCTTGTGTACTTGGGTAGCAACCTCCAGGAAACGCCCCAGGATCCCCCTTCCTTTAACCTCCTCCCCCCTTGTGTACTTGGGTAGCAACCTCCAGGAAACGCCCCAGGATTCCCCTTCCTTTCACCTCCTCCCCCCTTGTGTACTCGGGTAGCAACCTCCAGGAAACGCCCCAGGATCCCCCTTCCTTTAACCTCCTCCCCCCTTGTGTACTTGGGTAGCAACCTCCAGGAAACGCCCCAGGATTCCCCTTCCTTTAACCTCCTCCCCCCTTGTGTACTTGGGTAGCAACCTCCAGGAAACGCCCCAGGATCCCCCTTCCTTTCACCTCCTCCCCCCTTGTGTACTTGGGTAGCAACCTCCAGGAAACGCCCCAGGATCCCCCTTCCTTTCACCTCCTCCCCCTTGTGTACTCGGGTAGCAACCTCCAGGAAACGCCCCAGGATCCCCCTTCCTTTAACCTCCTCCCCCCTTGTGTACTTGGGTAGCAACCTCCAGGAAACGCCCCAGGATCCCCCTTCCTTTCACCTCCTCCCTCCTTGTGTGCTTGGGTAGCGCCCTTCAGGCAGCTCCCCTAGCTTCCTGCCACGTTCTCCACTTTGCCTCCCAATGTATTTCAACCTGGGTAGTGCCAGTGGCTACTCCCCAAGAAACACCGCCAGCGACAGCTCACACTCAATGTATTCACCCCCTCACCGCTTTTTTTCCTCTTCACTGTTTATCACCAGCAATGCCAGATTCAATAAAGAGAGAAACTAGAGAAGGAACTAAGAAAACATTCCAGCTACGAGCTCCTCTCAGAAATTACACCTTCGGCTCAAATTCTTTGTCCTCCCCTCCAGCTATTACCTCGTACTGCCCCAAACCGCATTACCATCAAAAATGGCAGAAAATTTACCCCACATCCATCTAAACGTGTCATACCATCCTGTCGTTCCAAGACCAGCCCCTGGAATTAAAGACATTCCAGTTCACTTGTGAAAGATCAATTCACTCCTCTCCCATTACTACGACTGTTGCTAGGGATCAGCGACAACTTGATGCTCCCCAATCCCCAGCTCCTACGTACTCAATTGCTCCTCTACTCAATAGATGAACCATTACAGAGTCCAGTGCAACTATCAATGGAAGTAGGGTGGTCACATACCCCATCATTTTTATCATTTGTGATTTTGGCTGGCCTGTAACATCAATTTTATATTTTGGTTTATTATATTTTACTGTCATATCATTTCTATGATCTCCCAACTTCTAAGTAAAATCATCACCCGCATCATTCATGGCCTTTAAAACTAGCAACCCAACATTCGATCCTGTTTTTCCAAGCGTTACTTGAAGCAGATGCTCAAGGATCCTATAATGAACGTGATATTAATTCTCAAGTAGAGGACAAAGTCAGAATAAAACAATGAGTTAGGTGAAATTAGTTATGAGAGTGATGGCAGTGAGCACATCTAAATACAATCTAGCAAACAAACAAACTATTTGGGAAGAGCCACTGCCGGTGAATTAACGGTGTCAAAGCAGGGACGATGTAGCTTTGCCCTTGTTCACGATAAATGAAAGTGAAAAGCTTTTGTGCAAAGTGCAAAAAGGGCCTGGACCATCTGCCAGCAAACAAGAAACAAATTTGTTTCAAATCTACAGAATAAGACCAATTAGATAAAGAATAATAAAAAAATATGTTATTTGACTAGTAGGTTTTATAATAACAATTTTAAGATAGTTTGATTTCAAATATATTTTCCCAAACGCTAGATAGTGTGTAAATTTGGTTATTATTATTATTATTATTATTAATATTTTTTATTATTATTATTATTATTATTTCAGTTAAAGAGGACTAGTTATTATTATTGTTGTTATTGTATAGTTAGTAATTTAGTTGAAGTAATATCACTTTTAATAGCTTCTTGTAGAAGTCCTCCTGTTGATCAAATTTTGGAAAGTTGAATGCCCCCTAGAAAGTGTGGTCCTCCCTTTGGAAATATTTTCGAAAGCTATTGAAGTGATGTCCCAATTCCACAGGTCCAGGGTATTATTACAAATGTATAAATGGGTAGGTACTACCGCGGCAGAGAGAACTAAGGCGTGATCTTCACAATAAAACAAAAAAGCTAGGTTTGACCTTGAAACGTGAGTCAAGTGCTGCTAATCTTTTTTTATGCACAATACCCACCAAATCGCCGTAGGTAGGCTATCACAAAAACTGGACTGAAAATTTCCATAAAAAAAACAGGTTTAATAATTCCAGTATCTAAATATTTACTAGCCTAGCGAAAATATGTAAAGAATTAAAAGCCCACGGCTTTGACAAACGTTTCTAAATTTTGTAAACTTATTGTGTAAATAATTTGAAATAAAACAATTTTTGGGAAAATTTATGTTTGCACAACCGAATATTTACTTGAACTTATTGGACTTATTATATTTGAACTTGTGTCCAATTTTGAAATTTGGGAGTACTTTTTAACGTGTATACTAGGTCGTAAGGCTGGCCTCAAGTCTATTTTTAGCATTCGGATCATCTCCAGTGCTCTAATATTTATTATTATTATTATTATTATTATTATTATTATTAGCACCGCGTCTTACTACCCGTTCGGGTTACATGCACTTACGCTAATGTGTAATGGTAGGGTGATTGTGAGATGAAATGGAGGCATGCAGCTTAACGTGGAATCCGAACCACGGTGGAGTCCTGGCATTCCTCACATTCAAAAAGTTGTGATTAATACACGTCTTGTCAGAGGTGAAGGAAGGGTTTGGCAATCAGATAGATCTGTGCGGGACCAAGATTAACCCCGGACCCTAGCACAGAAATCTGACACCTTACCCCTAGACCACCAGGTCACCAATATTTAATAATTCTAATTCATATGACCTACACCTGTGGGCAAGTGGACTACATATCATGCCTATTATGTTAGGTTTTCTGGCGAAGAGGTCAGGGTTTGAAGTCCGGTCAGATGTAGGGAGATGTTTTTACTACTACTACTAATTTTACATGCAAATGCGGGCACATTTATATCCATCTTCCTCATTTATACATCAATAGTGTGGTGAAAATGTTTATAGCCCAGATGTGTAGTAAGATGAGGTGGTAAAAAAAGGACTAGACAATATATTTTTCTACCCCAATGGGCTTCCAATACAATTTCTGAGACGTCTGAGCCATAGCTCCTCGGAAATCTTGCCTAAAGCTTACCTACATCTTAGGAGCCTGAAAAGTAATCAACAAAATCATACGTAACTTGCAATAATTATCGAAATATATTGAAGTATCGTTTAAAACCTAACAGTATTACTAATAATGTTGAAACAATGATTGATAAAAGAGGTCAAACCATATAGTTTTGATTCGTCAGTTAGTGTTTTTGAAGCCATTTAACACTCGTGAAATACTACATCCTGGAATTGCTTATTATTTTAGTGGGCTTCAACCCGCTTGTACATTTCCCATCCCCTCTTACCCCCTCACCCCTTTTTTATGAGGGATTACCACCTGAAACAATTACCAGCTGTGATCTAATAGTAAATAGCCTGTGTTCACTTATGAATGGAATACACTTGCCTCATGAACCTGTTTGGCGGAAATAGTATAGTGGGATTCTGGTTGGAACAACAGTTTAGAAAATGCAAATATGTTATCCTCTCAATCAATAGGCAAGTGCCAAGTCCACTTTTTCAATTAGAAGCCAACTAGAATCGAATAAAATGAAATATTTACGTAGACAAATCAAAATTCTAAATTTTTTTTTATAAAAAAATAAATGTTGCATAAATACTGAGTATAACATTTAGATGCCTAGAAAATATATTTTAAACCGTTTCGGTGTACTCATGTTTAAAGCATAACTCTCGCGATTGACTGGATGGCCAATTATGGGGAGGTAGCATTTGAATTCCAGTTGGGTGTACTTAGAGTGGTTTTCATTAATGGTTTTACATCTTCCCTCCCCTCAAATAAGAGTACACTTCCTCTAAATTCAACCCTTCCCCTCCCTAACAAATTAACTTAATTAATAGAGATGCGCATGGGCTCCGGAACTGGGAGGGTCGGGAGGCCTGAGCCCCCCGATTCTATTTTGAGGGGCTGAGACTATCCCCGATATTTACCATGCATATTAAAAATGCGTGTATACAACTTTTTATAAATTGTTGGTTAACTATACCATACCTATAGCCTGAAAGGTCGAGAAGTTCACCCCTCCTTCCTTTCACCTTCCCTAAAACGTTGTTTCGAAAGCTCCATTTTAGTCACAATACCAGGTAGTTGGATGTTTATTTTTACAAAGTTGAGCAGATTACATGCCGCAACAATCTCTAAGCAGTGTAGCAGCATCGACATTCTTTTTTTGTATAGGTATTCCGACTTGAGTGACTTCAATAAAATATGACAAAACTTGACAACGTTGAATGATTGAATTTGCCAGAATATATTGGACTTCCTTTACTCTATAGTAGTTTTAGTTGAAGAAATTAAAAGGATGTGATGCTTCACATATAAGAGTGATTTTGATTTGTTTTGCATTTTTTTAAAATGATTACGTGTTTGTACTGGATGTTGTGTCTGTTCTAGATTTGAGTTTGTATGCCCCTGGGTTTGATCGCAGCTTATCTACGACTGAAATATCCTAACTAATCCCGTTCCCAGGGTATTTTTCAACAAAACCTTTGAGGGGGTCTTGGGTGTTTATGTTATAGAGGAGAAAACGTCGGCTACTTTATAATGCTACGTGTTTGTACCACAAAACTAAGAAAGATTACTCATACCTCTAAGTAGCCAAATACTCCACTCAATGCCCTAACTTTAAATAATAGCGGAAAAATGTACAAACCCAAACGCCTCCGATTTGATTCTCGTTTACGGGCTGACATTTTTCAAAATATTGTATGGGTTTTTTATAACTTGATTTATATTTTCAACATACACTTGACATTTTATGGAAGGCTTATAATGTTAAATAAAATTACGGTACCTCTTTTTTCTAATTATAGGTATTATTTGATGTAAATAATCTACTTGCTTTTTATTTTTAAGAAAAGAGTTTAATCATTACATATTTATACAAATTCAAGTTTATAAACAAATAATATTAAGTAGCCTATCTATATGCTATTTCCTTTGCTATTTCCAAGTTTGTTCTCTATTTTAAAATAAAAAAGTCTTAAGTTATACGATCATTATCAATGTAAATTTTGGTGTCTTTGTAGAGTCATATTTATATTATTTTTGTATTTTACTGTCGTTAATTTTTATTTTATTTCTAAAATAATGAAACTATTTCAAACATATTATAATAAAAGGCATTGAAAATGCTATAATATTGACTTCATTAAAAATTGATCAAAATGGCATGACTGTCCCATTAAAATAGCTTCTAGAATCATAAAAAACTTAAATTTTTTCGGGAGAGGACCCCCGGACACCCCTTCTACTCGGTCTGTTCAGTCCCCCCAGTTTTAAAGATCTTCCGTAGCCACTGCATATGCGTATAACACGAACTCGGTGCTAATAGGTAGGCCTATATATATAAATATATATGTATATAAATATAGATATATATTAATATATATATAATATATCATATATATTTAGAATGTTATATTGCAAACATGATTAGCATATTACGACCTAAAATGACCTACTGCACGTGCTAATCTCAACAGATCTTGAATATCTGTCAAGAGCATGGTGGCATTTGGTGACAAACTTTTTAAATTAAGGGGATGGATCACCATGAGAGATGAGCGCGGCCGGTTTCTAAGGCGATTTCTCTGTACATGATTACAAAGAAAACTATTATACATATTTTAATCAGATTTTTACTACTGTAAAGATCAATTCATTTACATGGTTTATAGTTTATTCCTATCTACCCAGCCAATTCAAATTTAAGTTTTAAAAAATAATTTAAAGATCACTGCATGAAACAAACTGGGCTTGTCATTTAAATGTGGGAAGACTTAGGCTAAAACGGTTTTCATTGTATTAATATAAACACATTTCTCTATCATTTAGTATATTTTAACGCCAGTTAAAAGTTAAATATTTGTAAGCAGCTTTGTTTAAATAATTTTTGCATGATCGTATTTTCTTGGTTTAGTGTTGTTTTTTAAAAAATCTGCAGACAAAGTATAAACCGAGTAAATATGATTGAGAATAATTATCATTTCATTTTTCAGCATACATATTGTTCTAAACTAAAATAAAGTGGTACAGTTTTATTTTGATTCAAAAAAGTGTTGTGGTGCAGTAGCCTGTGACCTAGCGGTGTAAGGTTGAACAAAATGAACCTCTCGAGAAAACTCATGGCAGTGATGCCAAGCGTTGCACGGTGACGAGCAGATGTTCTCAGGAAAAATATCAACTCGACTGCGTTCATTTATTAAATCAGTTGTGTGAATACCACGTGTTTTGCAATGGAAGCCGTTTCTGTAAAAAGAGATCGAAGAAAATAAAATAAAAAACTACTTTATCTCTCAACCAGACGAAAGAAAAATAAATGTTCTACTCTTGTGAATTGGATAAAAAAAAGTGTCATGAATTTATTATCATTTCTGCATGAAAAATACAATTTTAATACTGTAGTTTAAAATCCATCCATTAATTTCGTGCGTAGAATACCTAATTAATATAATTACATGACCCGTTTTGGTGACCTCATGATTTAAGGCACTACTCTTGCAAAAAACTGGACTGCTGAGGACGGGGATTGGTGTTCGATCCCAGATTGGTGCTATGAGGTTATTATTCCTAAAATTTTTTCCACTCACCCTCCACGCAAATGTGAGTGTAAGTCATCTAAAAGCAACCTTACCCTTCTCTGACACATTAGCATAGTTATTACATCGACGTAAAACCCACACGGGTTCGGTTCACTTTGGTGTACCAATCAAACACTTTGGCCCTACCTTTGGTAATCTGATCTGTAAACAGAGTCAATAATTTGGTATCGATAATACGGGGCTAACTAAATCATTTTGGACTATTGGCAATTTGAACAAGAAATACACTTGTCACAATAGATAAATGTCTTGAAACTATTTTGCTATCAATTGTAAAGGTGGATAATGAAACGGGGTGGGGGGACTATTGAACATGCCTTGACCACCGCGCTTTTAAAATTAATAACATTAACACAGATACATATTTAATTTTGACAATTATTATTTTACAAAATAGTTTCATCACAAATATAATTTTTACTTTCTCGCACCCCTCGCGTGCCATAGTCAAAGATTTGGAAATAACGTAAGCTTTAGAGAGGAAGTGTAGGGGGAACACAAATGCTAAGAGGAGGATGTTACTCAATATATATAAGAGTGTGCAGTGTAAAGATTATTTCCATGTCTTTTTTTTTGTTCTTGTGGTATTAGAAATGCTTCACTTCTTAATATTCTTTGATGTTATCCGTAAATTTACAATAATAAAGTAGGGTAGATAATAAATACGGTAATTAAGAGAAAGTGTTCCCACATTTGCGTGGAGTAAATGAGCAATCACGAGGAAAAACACCTCAATTCACGCGGTCGGAATTCAACCAAAATTTGTAGCACAGGTCCCTAATAAAATTAAAAACGTTGTGTTCATTGCAGAAGTTTTGATGAAGGACTTTGAATGTATAAAGTTGTAGAATGGATGTATTATTATTATTATTATTATTATTATTATTATTATTATTATATAATGTGTGTAGCTAAAATTATAAAATAGCTAGTGATGTGTATATATATTTTATGAACGTCCCTGACACAAAAGTGATTGATAAGGGAGAAATAGATTATAAAATGATCATGCTTCAATGTAAAACTTGTGTTTAAGCCTATCAAATTTGGTCAAAATCGATGGATGGATATTTTCTATACAATTGGGTGAAAAACATTTTCTTGCAGTATATTTCTTTATGTTTTATTGTAATTTCAAATACTTATTTTTAGAGTTAGTGTTTATAATTTTTGAAGTACAGGCAATAAGTGTAATATTTATTCTATAAAAATTATACATTTTTAAAAATAAAATCTTTCTTTTTGCAGAAAATTGTTCTATATGCTATCTTCAAATTTGAATATATATATATTTTTATTTATATATATAGATATATAATATTTATTTAATAATATAATATTATATTTTTATATATATTATAATATAATATTATATTATATTTTGATTTTCATTATATTATATATAAATATATATGTATATAATATTATTTAATCTGGTCAAAATATTTTCTTTCAGTTCCTGAAGTAAATGGTTGGATTAAAATTTTTGTCAAATAAACAGAGAATTTGTGAATAGATCTTTTTTTCAAAAATAGTTAAGTGGTTTTATGGATCAGGAAGGCTATAATCATAGAAATTGTACCCGCATTTGCGTGGAGGGAGCGTGGAAAACCAGTTTTGAGAAACTAACTTTAGTACACCCGACCGAGATTAGATCCTTGATCTCCCCATCATTGGCAGTCTAGTTTACTGTAAGAGTAGCGCGTTAGACCATGAGGCCATCAAAGCGAGTGTTATACATGTTAAAATATGTATAAATGTATAAAGCTATATTTGATTATCGAATATAATTAATAAAAAATAGGTTAATAGAGTTTGAAATTCTTGATAGCTACAAGTTCATTGGTGTAATTATAGGGGGGTGGCAGAATGCCACAGGCCCACGCTCAAAATAGGGCCCATCACGCAGGTCCACCCACCCAAAATTAATTTGGTAATATATGAAAGCGTTGTCTTTCAGGCCTATCATTGTTTCGTAAAGATCTCATTATTCAATCAAAAATTACTCAATAGTCATTTTATCGCGCATAATTTATGCTGTACAAAAATGTATGTACATATTTTTCTGTAAAATCAATAGAAACAGCTGTCAGGTCATTTTCAAAACTTTACTAAAAATTATTTAAGAAGCACATGAATCAATAAAGGCTAAAGGGATTGGAGGAAAGTGTAGACAATTTCACAGAGATCAATGTTTGTTTAGCCTCTATAAGTGTTAATATTGATAATTGACTATAGATTTGTTTATAATATTTATTAATATTGTTTTATTCAATTCAGATTAAGTTTTTTACATTATATTGAAACTTTTCAGCAACAATTTTATCAAATATTATGGCTGTATGGTAATGCACTTAGAGTGGTTTTTCCTCAATGTGTTTACACTCTTATCTCTCCACGCAAATATGGGTACACTTCCTCTAAATTTAACCTACCTACTCTATATTATTACGTATTATAAAATAATTCCAATAATAAATGTCTAAATATTTTTTTATAATCTACAATTATTCATAAGATTTAGGGACGGTGGTGTATTTTTTCCTTGGGGGCACCCACCGTGGGTCAATTACTGCATAGTTATGTCTTTGTACATGTTACAAGCTAATGTAGGTCAAGCTAGTTTTACAATAGGAAATTTTAGTGCATCTTTAATTTTATATTAAAATAATTATTATTATTAGTATCTGGATGGTGTAATATAAGAAACTAAAGTAAATAATAAAAAAAACACAATTTCTTATTTATGTTTTATACGTATGTGTGTGGCCCCCCTGCCTTATAAGGGTTCTAACACTTTTAAAGAAGGGTACATCTCTGACCCCCAATTTTATGCGTCCATGAAAAAAGATATAAAAAAATAAACACGTTTTATGTTAATTGATAAGATATCTCTATCACCATTATTATTATTATTATTATTATTATTATTATTATTATTATTATTATTATTATTATTATTATTATTATTATTATTATTATTATTATTATCAGACACTGTCCTCACCCCTCATAGCTTGGGTTAAGTCAGATGCTGAGGAAATGATCTACATTCTACGATGTGTCTGTCGATAGTTGTATATCCAATGTTACTCATTGAGGGTGAACTGGGAAGGGGGGAGGGTTGATAGGGCGGGGTATTACCACCAATTTCTTCTCCACCCCTCTCCCCATCAAAATGTGTCTTCCTCCAGTTTGTTTGGTTCCCTCTGATATACTTGAGTTTGAAGCTGAAAGATGGTTTGTATCAAACTTCAAATATATTCTATAACAATCTATTATTATTTTTAAATGCTTAAGCGCCATGCCACCCCCAGAAATCAAGTCCAATAGTATGTGCTACTCACCGTGTTCAACTGACATGTTGAAGACGGGGAGATCATGGTTCGATTCCGGTCGGGTGCTCACAGGTGGTTTTTCCTAAATAGTTTTCTGCTCTCACTCCACGAAAATATGGATGCACCTCCTCTTAATTTAACCTTCCTGATGCCTAACACATTATAGTAATTATTACATAAGTGTACAGCCCGAACGGATAGTAAGACGTGGTGATATAAATAAATAATAATAGCGTGTTTAAAACTGTTTAAAAAAAAAAACACCCTCAGTATACACTACTGGGATTTGAACCCCAAACTCGTCACCAGCAAACCAATCTAATACGAGAACGTCAAATGAAAAATGTTTTCTTCCGCTAGGTAAGAAATATTAAGAAAACCATACAACTGATTATATTAGTTCAAGCTAAAAATAAAGCAGCAGATTTCTGCATAG
This sequence comes from Timema podura, assembly GCA_033556935.1. NCBI lineage: Eukaryota > Metazoa > Arthropoda > Insecta > Phasmatodea > Timematidae > Timema > Timema podura. The sequence continues at coordinate 1,252,792 of JAVRXN010000010.1, forward strand.
TGTGGTCTTTGATAAAAGCCGCACTCTTACCTTTCCCTTCCAAGAAACTTGACCCATGTAAACAACAGATTAGCTCGCTCCCCCTCACTCTTTTAGACCAAATTTGACAGATATGACAACACCGCAACTCAAGTTCGGTGTCGGCTAAACAGTCCAAATAGTTCAATATATGGACGTTTCTTAGGAGTTGCGCTGATAGCGCTTCTCAAGTTTTACAAGGTAGTCCTTCCACTTAAGAGAAAAAGTTGTCATTAAATTCCAGGACACATTTGACAGATATTCAAGGACTGTTGAGATTAGCATGTGCAGAAAACTAAACTATATGTTTCTATAGAATAAATATTTGATTTTTTTGGCCAAAAATGTTTATGGTGTAAAAACTTCAAAAATACTTCCTTAAGCTCACGCTCACTAGCACCCCATCTTAAGCTACTATCACAAGATGTTATTTAATTATTATATATTTTTGTCATGTAAACATTAATTTGTGATGCACACAACAGCTCCAAATAACACATATTGAATATAAATTTGTATTTTATCTTTGTGTGTGTGTGTGTGAATATTAGTAATATTTTCAAATCAGCAATTTTACTTTCAAATCGAAGTCAAAGCTGACAAACATTCGAAACGAATTCGAGGTTTTCAAAGCTTAGCACACCCTTATCGCTCAACATTGTTTATTATTATTATTATTATTATTATTATTATTATTATTATTATTATTAATTTAGCACCGCGTCTTACTACCCGTTCGGGTTATATGCTTAAGTACTAATTACACTAATGGATTAGGAATTGGGAAAGTTAAATTTAGAGGAAGTGAACCCGCATTTGCGTGGAGGGAGAGTGGAAAACCATTTAGGAAAAACCACCCCCCAGTTCACCCGACCGAGATTCGAACCTCGATCTCCCCGTCCTCGGTGGTCAAGCTCAACACGACTGGCGCGTTAGCCAACTATGCCACCGAGGCGGGTCTCAACATTGTTAATATGTTTCTATATTAATATAATGTATTTATAGGTATTTATACAATTTAAAAAAGTGGCAATTCGAGATTATATGATTTTGAAGTATTAATATATGAAAACCGTTCTAGTAACTTTATAATTTGTCAGATACGTATTCTCATCAGAACCCTACTTCAGTAAACTAGTCATTCACAGATATAAGGGCTAAGATGTATGTACCCCAAACAACGTAAAATATGGATAATAATGTGCCCGAGAAATATCAAAATGGAAATCAAATTATGGTTTTTATTTTCAAATACACCCTACATTGACTAAGTTTACCTGAAAATCTTGGATACATAATACTAGTATTATATAATTTTTTTTGAAAAATACATAAAAACATGATGTGTTTGTATTTTGAAAAAACATATGCAGTTTGGTAATTGTTATTTTAATTTGAAAAATACAAAGTACTATTTTAAATAGTAATAAATAACATATTTAAAAGATCTTAGCAAAATCCCAAAATATATATTCATACGTAAGATGATTAACAGATTTTTAATCAGAGCAGATCCAACATTTTATATCTTGCTCAGCTTTTCAATAAAGTGGAATAAAAATATGACGTGTCATAAATATCCAAGCCCTGCTCATAGCGCTAAACAAGTTAATAGATTCTATAAACTTCTTTGCTTCTTTCAATGTATGATCGATATTTGTAACCTATGAAGAAATTATGTTGTTCCATTACCCCCTTATACTGCACACGTAACATGAAAGTGTTCTTTTTATTGAATCAGGTATTGTTGAGCAAAAAAATGTGGTTAACCGGTTTATAATTACGTAATGCAAGCTCACCAAACATATACAGCTTATAGAAGTATTTTCACGGGCTCGCCCGAATTGCGCCAATTCTCTTAGCTCGGACCCGAATTGCGCCAAGAGCTTAAAAGTGCCCCCCCAGACCAGACCTGAATTGCGCCAACTGTGAAAATAAAGTGCCCCCCTCAGATCAGACCTGAATTGCGCCAACTGTAAAAATAAACAAATAATAATGCTATTGTGGAGGGTAAGAAGGACACAAGTAAAAAAATATAATTTAATTAACTATATTAAGCTCAAAATCAAACAATATTATATCAGAGTGAAATTTCTGTTTTTAAAACATTGTCAATAATAGCTATATGTATGCTAAGTAATAGTATAACAAACATAATATAAATAAGTCATACAAAGGAGTTTTGGAAGGACACACACTTCACTACGCTTAATCTGTCTATTTCTCCATTTCTAAACTGTTTAAGTTTTTTTTCAATGAATGATTGTTTCAGCTTAGACTTATTATCCGTCTTTTGCACATTACCTTCTCTTACACTGTTGATTTGAATGTACGTGTCAGTTTGGACCAATTTTAAATTTTGTACGAAGACAAAAATGTTTGGGTGTGGAGAAGCATATGATGAATTAAATCTAGAATGGAAGCTCTCGCACGCATTTGTTATCCTCCATAAGTCCGATGAGTCAGCTGCCCAAATGCGCGGCGGGAATGTCGCTTGCTCCATCACATCTATATATGTTTTAGTTAGGTAATCTGCGAAGCTCGTCAGTTTTGTATCAGCTGGCTGGATGCTGATCAGATCGCAGAAAAGCGTCTTCTACTTCTTCGGGCCTCAAGTAAGTGAGCCCAAAACAGTAGTGGAGCCATTTCCCTCCATCCGAGTTTTCGTCTTTGTACGTGGCAGCCAAACCGAGCTTTTGAATCTTTCTCCACCTAAAAGGAATCATAATGGATGTTAATGATAAAAATATTAAAAGGAAGCAGGGAGGAAAATAAGAATGTAGCATTCTTTGAATCATAGTCTGATTTAATACAAATAATAAATATATTTTACAAAATAGCCTATCAGTGACCGTAGCTAAAAAAAAAATGTGGCCGTAATCGTATGTACAAAAATGTGATGACACCCACACAGACAGGAAAACATTTCACTTTTTTGGCCGGCATATGTTTAAAATGGCCAAGAATAACAAATAAATAGTAGGCCTACGATAGAATCGCAGGTATTTTATCATAGCGTATATTCACTTTTTAATTAATGGGTCAGATGAGACAATATCATTCGAGTAACGATTTAATAATTACACTTATATGGATCTCTGTGTTAAAACCAAATAATAAATCATTTTTTTTGGCTAATATTTTTAATTTGAATGTTTTAAATTTGCTTACCATAAGTTTGTTTTATTTTACTAAGCGCACAAGTTGCTAATGGTTTTTGAAAACTAGTCACCAAAAACTATCCTTTTTTTAGCACTACGTCTTACTGCCCGTTCGGGCTATAGCCTATGTACTAATTACTCTAATGGGTTAGGGATTGGGAAGGTTGAATTTATAGGAAGTGCATCCGCATTTGCGTGGAGAGAGAGTGGGAAACAATTTAGGATAAAGCCACATCAGTGCACCCGGCCGGGTTCGAACCACGACCTCCCCGGTCTCGAGGGCCAGTCTAGTGTGAGAGTTGTGCCTTAGACCGTACGGCCACCCGAGGGGGTAAAAAAACTATCCTTGAAATAGTTTGTTTTACCCAAAACCAAGTCGGCCCCTCACAATGTTATTATTCATTATAAATGAACGCCAATTTAAAAAAAATCGTTAAAAATATTTTCAAAATATTTTGAGTTTTTGAAAACTAGTCTCTAAACTATCCCTAAAAGAACTTTGCCCCTTAAACCAAATAAACAGTATTTATTGTCATCTTAAATACACCCAAAATGTAGCCTATGTTTAAATCAAAATTGTTAAAGATGTTTTTGAGAAATTTTAATTTATTTTCAAATTAATCATTAGAAAACTGCCCCTAGTTCAATTATTTTCTGAAGATCGATTATACAGTTATATTTATCATTTAGAAAAAACTCCCCAGGTATACACTTTGAATAAAAAATTCAAGCCATGATTGGGAGGTTGAGGATCAAATCCTGGTCGAGTGAACTGAAGGTTTTTTTTTCCAAATGGTTTTCCACTCTCACTACATGCAAATTTGGATTCACTTTCTCGGCACTGACAATAATCAAGTCACAAACTATATAACATTATTTATGTAAAGTTGTAAAATAAAATTGTTTTCGCTTACCATGTTGCGCTAAATGAAATCGACAGCCTACTATCTTGGTTTGTGGAAAAGTTGACACGATGCACTCGTGAATCGCTTGCTCTAAATCAATCACAATGTATAAAGGTTGAAAGTGAAGTTGTCTCTTCTCGCACTCGTCCTTTAGGATTCTCATAGTGTCAATATAGCCCGATTTTTCTTGTCTTTAAGTAGGCAAAAGACTAGAGGTATGTATGACCCTTCGAAATACCCGTGTACAGTAAAAAGCTGAAGAAAATATTTCGGTGCGTATTCAAAGGTTCCATCCACTAAGACAATTTCATTCTGGCACAAATACTCAAGATTCGAGTCACAAGAAAATATCACGATCCCGTTCTCTTTTTCATTTCTCAACAAAAAGTTTTCGTCTTGAATAGTTTTTATTTCAATTGAATCTATGGTAAATTGAATTTCTTCGGAAGATTTAGGCAACTTTGGCAGTGTTTTTAGCCTAGTGTAGTTGATGTTATTCCTGATACATTTAATGTCCTTGCGGGTCAATGTTTTTATATTTTTTTTCTGTGTCTGTACCTCTGTGTGGATTAACTTTGAAGGCCTTACTTCAATATTTTCAGCTTTCCTCTTAACTGCGTTGCTAATGGATCTTCTGTTCAACACTTGATCTAGTAGTGGTTCGTGGTTGTGCGCGTCTTCAGTCCGCAGAAAATATTTCCACCATCAAGGGTAAATATTTTAGCCTTGCAGTCCTTTTTAGTGATCCCACCTCTCTTCCCTCGTCACATTCAATTGATTCACCTGTTGATATGTATAATTATTAAGACATCAGATCTTTCCCTTTTCACTATAAATCCTTTCCATAACAATAATTCTCGCTAATTATCACAGTTCACACAAAACCCGAACAAAAATAAAACAAATACACCGGGACAGCAGTGTTGTCGAGACAATTAATAAGTATTGGACAGACGGATGTCAAAACTACTGTTACAAGTCTTGTTGGGGGCACTTAGGGCGTTTTTACATTCCTTTACTAAGGGAGGAAGACATGATGTGGCGAGAAATTGTTTGCGATGGTTTTTGTTTGTATCATCCCCCCCACCTCCCTCCCCAATACCTGAACTCGACTTGGCGCAATTCGGGTCCGGGATTAGTAAACAGTTTTTAATCCCTTAATGACTGGCGCAATTCGGGTCTGCCCATTTTCACGACCGTGTCTAGTTCATTTGGTAAAAATATATTTACATTTTTTGATTAATCCATATATCAAAAGAATTGTCACATAAATTTAAAATATGTATAGTACTCATCCTTACTTGTATACTGATCTTTGTTGTAAGTTTGGATCAGCTGAAAGGTTTATACAAAACAAAACATATTGTATTTATAATTAATATTAAGTTTTAACTTTAAAAACTAGTTCTTCTGGATTTTATAGTTATAGTTTTAACAGCCAGATATGAATTTGTTGTGTATTGTTATAGAGTTATTCTGGTTCTTAAGAAATGTGCCAGTTGGTTTAGAAAGTGCACGTTAATCGCCCCCAGTTATAATAACTGCTAAGAAACAAACGTACATACCTTCTCAAATAATCTATAATAAATTGGAACAACATTAAAATAAATGGTACGGGTCTCCGCATGGAATTTCTCACTCCATTGTTTAAAATTGGAGATATTTATTCAAAACTCGTATTTTTGTGAAACGAAATAATATACACCAGCAAACCCAAGTAAAAATTGTGTTATACTTATGTACAATATTTTTTTACTCCAGGTTTTAAATTTTATTATTTTATTTTTAAATAATTAAAGTATTATTTGTATATTTGAACCAAAAAAAATCGATATTGGGTCCACAAGGGTCAACACTTCATATTAAAATATCGAGTTCCGGTTAAAATTTTCAAAATTTGATGGTTATTGCATTGCTATTACATTTATCATTTATAAATCTAGACCAATAAAAAAGGCAAATATTGACTATTGAGTCTAAAATGATAAAGATAAATCATTGCTGTACAAACATTTCCCCTAAGAGGTTAAAGGAAAAAGAATATAAACATTTAGATAGACATACTTATTTGTCTATTCTATGGTATTAGAGAATTATTGCGTTAAGACTTAAGTAGTATATGTTTACAACTAAAGCTCACAAAATTGTATTAATATATTTGCCAATATCTCAGAAACTGTTGCTTTTATGAAGATATATTTCTAATAAAAGTTTTTTATTTTCAATAGTACTACAATTTTGAAATGATAAGTTATTTAATATCTTAAAGAGTTTCGGAAATACGGAAATTTCCGGTTCTGTAAAGTACCCTACGAGTCATATTCATGGGAAAATGAAAATAGCCAGTTTATTTATAATCTTATTCAACGCCTGGATACGTATTTTAATCAAAATCGCTAGAGTCGATGTTTGTGTGTATTGAAACCGTAAAAAAAAACTGAACTTGATATTTTGATGAATTTCGCTGTTTCATAACTCGCCGAATCCAAAGAAGTGGTTTTTTGAATTTACTGTCTGTCTGTCCGTCTGTTTGTACCTCGGAGTAGAGGCTAAACTATTTTACCGATTGGTTTAAAACTTGGTATCTAGTGCTTTCATAAGGTTGCTCCGAGGGGTTTAGGAATTGGATAGCTAACCATAAACTTAAGGGTAGTTTACTGAAGGCTGAGAAGAAAACAAACTGATTTTATCAAACTCAGCAGTGACGATTTTGATAAAATTTCATTTATAAATATTAATATTTCAAACAAAATGGCTGATGCGTAAATTCTCATATTTTTTTTTATCAAATCTCCGAAACTATTTGAGATATGAAATTACTTACCATTTCAAATATGTAGATCTATTTATAATACAAATATTTTATACGAAACTTTCAAACTATGCGCAAATATATAACCTTTTTAACTTTTCGAACACTAAAGGTAAAGTATTGCGACCGTAAAAAAATCTATCCTGAAATGTTGATGCATGTCGACGCTCCATGACCCACCGAACCCTAAAATGTGGTATTTGCAATGCCGTTTTTCTGTTTGTCTTTTTAACCAGAAAATTAATAGTAGTTTAATAAAAAGCGAAAAAATAGTTTTTCTCAAAATCAACTTTAACGATTTTGATTAAAATTCGTATCTAGGCGTTGATTAAGATTATAGATAAACTGGTTATTTTCATTTTCCCTTGAAAATTAATTTAGGGTACTTTACAGAAGTGGAAATTTCCGTATCTCCGAAACTCTTGGTGAGATACTAAATAACTTATCATAGTAAAATTGTAGTGCTATAAAAAATAAAAAAACTTTTATATGAAATATAGTATTATAAAAGCAACAGTTTCTGAGATATAGGCAAATACATTAATACAATTCTGTGAGCTTTAGTTGTAAAGAGATATTACTTAAGTTTAAACGCAATAATTCTCTAATACCATAGAGGTGGCAAATAAGTAAGTCTTTCAAGAAGTTGTTTTTCCTTTAACCTATCAGGGGAAATGTTTGTACAGTACAGTGGCATATTCAGGATTTTCGTGAGGGGGGGACGGGGACGCGGGTGCTCCCATCGGGATTCGGTCGGGGAGGGGGTGGGAGGCGCCTCAAAATATTTTGAAATAAAAATACTTCAAAATTTGAGAGTAAATATTTAAGTAATTTTTCAGTGTAACGCTAAACTTGTAAATAATCCTCAAATGAAGGGTTTAACTCGAAATTTGCGATTAGTATTGAAATTTATTAAAAGCAACTAATAATAATATCAACAGATAGTGATTATTAAGAGGGAAATAAGTTTAAACTTTATAGCAATTATTATATAAATAGTTTTTTTTAGCTATTTAATCAACTATACAAATAAGATGGAATTATTCAGATTTTCAAACAATCGAACTTTAACTCCACTCTATAGTATAGTTATTTATTTCTCATTCTAAATCCTAATGTTACCACTAAGCCATACTAACACGTTATGTGTGTGGTATTATTTATAGATCTTGTTTAAAGCACGTTATTTAGAAATACATTATTTTAAAGATCTTTATTTATAAATAATCATTGAAATAGTAATAATAAAAATGATAAATTATATTTCAACCTAAAAAAGGTATGTGTATCAAGGTGAGAAGCGCGCAACTTAAATTTGGGTAATTCTATTAATGCCTATTTTCCCCCATTTTAATACTTAATGTGATTGTCTTAAGTTTTTATACTAATTACTCTATATTAATCATTTAATAACATTACCAATAACAATTTAAAAAATAAAATTAAATCTGTTTAGTGAGATAGTATTACGTGACAATAAAACTAGTAGTGACTTTATCATTGATTTAATTGGTTAATTGCCCCCATCCTGGATCCACCCCTGATACATCAATGATATATCTCTCTAATGTATGACTAAATATTCAATAATTACCTATTTTATTGGTCAAAATTCATAAAAGAGAAATTTGGTAGCAATGCGATAACCATAACATGTGCATCCCCTAATAAAATGCCGAAAATTTTAACCGGAAGTAAAAATTTTAATACGAAGTGTTACCCTCGGGGACCCAGTAACATTATATTTTATTGGTCCAAATATACAAATGAAGACGTTAATTTTTTAAAATAGAATTATAAAATTTAAAACCGCGAGTAAAAAAAAAGTATGTATAGCGCAATTTGTTCTCGGGTTCGTTAGTGTTAAGAATTTTTAGTAAATATCTCCGGTTTTAAACAATAGAGCGATACAATCCGTGTGGACCATTTATTTTAAAATCTGAAAGTAGTGGGTTAGTGACAAACAAAATAAGAGTTCAAATACAATCCCTCTTTATTGAAATCTTTTAATTAGTCTTAAAAAATCTGTTATATGCTGTTGTTTACTGTATACTGTTTTGTTATATATTTTTTCAAGATCCTGCTCTATAGTCTGTGCTTTATCCACACTTGATTCTACACTATCCATGCATTCAAAAACTAAACTAAGTATAAAAGTCTAATTTTTTGAGTTTAGTGTAGTCTCTCAAAGAAAGAGATTAGGGAAAACCATTACTAAATGGCTACAGAGTGTCATTCACTGTCCTGTAACTCTGTCGTATTAATATATCTCGTGAGGAATGCCAGGCCTCTACCGTGGTTCGGATTCCACGTTAAACTGTAGGTCCTCCATTTCATCTCACAATCACCCTACCATTGCACATTAGCGTAAGTGCGTATAACCCGAACGGGTAGTAAGACGCGGTGCTAATAATAATAATAATAATAATAATAATAATAATAATAATAATAATAATAATAATAATAATAATAATAATAATAATAATATATCTCAGAGGACTGTTTTCACGTAACTCAAATTGGCCCGCCACATTGCTGAAAAAAAATTTTTTTTGTTCAATCATTTGTGCTCTATATGTTCTCATATGTGCCCAAACATGAACTTTTGTGCTGTGAAACTGGCCCCTTTAGAAAATATTTATTGTGGCGGGCCAACTTGATCTCAAGCTAGCCCACCACATATTGAAAAACACAAAATAACAACAATTTATTTATGTCACTCCATTGTGCTCCGTTTGTGCTCATATGTGCCCGAAAATGAACATTTGTGATTTAAAATTAGGCATTCTAGAGAACATTTAATGTGGCGGGCTAACTTGAGCCTTCCCTATATCATAACCTGTCGAAAAATCGAGTTCAAGCTGGCCCGCCACATTTTGAAATATCAATGTAACAAAATTCTGTTTTCACCATTCGTTTGTTCTTCGTTTGTGCTCATATGTGCCCAAACATGAACCTTTGTTCTGTTAAACTAGGCCTTTTAGATAAGATTTAATGAAGGCGAGCCACCTTGAGCTCAAGCTAGCTCGCCACATATTGAAAAACAAAACATAACAAAATTATGTTTTCGCCATTAGTTTGTGTTTAGTTTGTGCTCATATTTTCCCGAACATGAACTTTTATGCTGTGAAATTAGGCCTTTTAGATAAAATTTAATGAAGGCGATCCACCTTGAGCTCAAGCTAGCCCACCACATATTGAAAAACAAAACATTGCAAAATTCTATTCTCGCCATTCCATTGTGCTCTATTTTTACTCATACGTGCCCTAAATTGAACATTTGTTCTCTAAAATTAGGTGAACTATAGAAGATATAATGTGATGGGCTAACTTGAGTCTTCCTTATAAAGTAACCTGTAAGTAAACTTGAGTTCAAGCTGCCCCGCCATATTTTAAAAATGTTATTAATTGTTTCAAATGTTAATTATGTGATTATAGTATGGCACTATTTTATAAGCACGATTATAATATAATTTAAATGATGTGATAAAAATTGTTATAGAAACATATTGTATTATTAAGCATCATGATTTCCTAAAGAGAATTGTGTTCTTCAAGTTATGTCACAAAAATTTGTTTATTTAAATATTTAAGTCGATTCTAGATTGGCATCAGTTTATAAAGATTTCCACCATTTCGAAAAGTTTTTTTATTAGTCAAGGAAATTAATAGGGGACCGCACTCACCTCCTCTCTCCACCCCCTCCCCATGAATACCATAACCTGATTTTTAAATTCAAAACTTTCCAACGTCTATGATTATTTGGGGTGGTCCTCTTACCACATTGGTGAATTTAAATTTTCTCCCATGCCAAATAGTAAATTTTCTAATTTTTTTGGAAATATATCAGTTAACTCCTCCCCCCCCTCTTCAGTTCCCACATATCCAATTTGAAATTTTAAGAATTATTTGGTTATCTTATATGGTCTATTTACTTGTCTACCAAATTTCAACTTAACCACATCGATAATAATGTTCTAGATTAGTTGTTGAAATTTCATAATGTTCGGACGTAATTTTGATATACGGAAATATCTATTAACATACATGCAAAATTTCAATTTTCTACCCCCTCAAAAATTGTTTTTATATGGGGTTTGGGAATTTTAATTTAATTTTAATTTTAATTTTAATTTCCACCCCTTCATTTTGAAATACAATAATTAAGAACTTTATAAAGTTTTATACCTGTCTGACAAAAGTCAATCTTCTAATACAGTGAGAATTAGAACTAATTTAGTCTTATAATTTTGGAAACTCTACCCCCTTCACTGTCTGTCTACCTCATTTCTCTAACTCCCTCTTATGAATCCCTAATGCTAAGATTTATTTGGTTATCTAGATTTGTACTTCTACCTGCCTCCCAAATTTAAATTTCCTACCATGCCTAAAAGTTTTGTACGCCCCTTACTCCCTTATTTACAGGGGTCCATTTATAACTGTTAAAATTTACAAACTTCTATATTTATTTGGAGTGGTATCTTTACCGACCTGCTGAATATCAATTTTCAACCATCATTAAACGTAGTTGCTTCTAATAGTTCTGTAAATTTAGAACCCCTCCAATCCCAAATGTCTTATTCACTTTAAGAAGTTTCAAATTCTAAGATTAATTTGGTTATTTGGAATGTTCTTTCTAACTTATCTCAAAAGTTTATTCTGGCTATAGCACAAAAGTTCATGTTCGGGCACATATGAGCACAAACGAAGCTCAAACTAATGGCGAAACCAGAATTGTGTTATGTTTTGTTTTTCAATATGTGGCGGGCTAGCTTGAGCTCAAGGTGGATCTCCTTCTTTAAATGTGACCCAAGTAGGCCTACCTGGGGTTGCGATGATAAACTGGAAGAACCACACGTCTATTTGATGTTCACTTCACACAACACACACACACACACATAATTATCTCCGAGAAAGATGGGTTATTATGATTACTAAAATAAGTTATACTAATGTGAGCCGCGAGGTGACGCACATCTACCTTTGAGAAAAACCCTTTGTGGACTAAAGAGAAAACGCGCGTAAAAGAACAAGATAGCAAAATGTACCACCCTTACAAAAATAAATTACTGAAAAAGGGCGGTAGACAGAAAAATGTGATAATTACATAAATTAATAATGAATTAATATAAGAAATATTTAATTAAGTAAACAATAATGAAATTTATATTAAAATAATAAAATATAAAAATAAAGACTAAACACTCATTCTATAGAACATTGCCCAGCAAAATAAATTTTGAATACATTTTAGCACAATAATTTACAGATATCGCTGCAACGAGCCATTAGTATAATACATAATTATATATAATATTAATATATCTATATATAATACATAATTATATATAATATTAATATTAATATATCTATATATAATTATATACATGTTAGATATATTTTATAATCATAATTTTTTATACCTACAATAAGAGATTGAAGATTTATTCAGCTCTAACAACATACTACACTTTGACATTATCTTATGAATTGTTTTTATTTGAATGAATATACATGTTTTTATCTTACATTGTATTTTAATTGTATATAATAAAACATTTTGCCCCAATTTGTTTTTGTTTTACTTTTCACAAACTACTTGGCTGTGCTCTTCGCACACAGGGTGGCTGCATTTTACTCATATAATGTGGCTTTTTCTGTATTTTTTTGATGATTAAAATGTGCACCATCGTTTTATTTTCTATCATTTTTGGCCGTTATCCTGCTGATTTTGAATTTTTCTTGTCACACCACACCTTTCCATGGCTATGATGACAGTTTCTGGTAGCTCCTCATTATTGTCTAGTCTATTCCTCATATGGGGAGTAATAAGCTCTCTTACAAGATCTTTAAAAAATATTCGATGTTTGTTTGACACTCTCTTGTTGTATTTTGGATAATGTGCAATATATATCAAATATGCTTTCAAGATACCTACATCAAGAAGAGTGTACCACAAAACTAAAGGCCATCCATCTCCTTGTTGGTCGTTTACAAGTGAATGTTTGAAGCATTTGACCTATAGAATCAACCTCGCTTTTTATAGTATTGTAACAAATAATATGTTTAGTTTTTTCTTTTTGTAATCTTGATTCACTGCTTTCTCATTATGCATTGAACTCAGAAGTACTATAGCATATTCCTTTTTTAGGAACATAGCTCACCATTGTGACTTTGTCTTTGAAGCAAAATTGAGAGCTGTAAACTTCACAAGCTTCATGTTTGGTGGAAAATCCTCCTTATTTTTACAAAGCTTGCCAACAATGGTCAAACGCTGTTGAAGTATTTCTTCAAGGGCACACTAGTGAAATAATTATCCAATGTTATAATTAAGACCAGAGTTTCGGAATTCCCCACAAAGATTTTTGACAGTGATTGTTGCTCCCAAATTTCTTTGTACATCATCTCTGGGCTGTTTATCTGTGTAAATAATTCCGTTGAATGCATATGAGTTTGTGGAATTGCAAACCCAAAATATTTTTATGTCATATTTGTTACACTGTCTCTGTGTCCTTCTACTTAACGACCAAATTAAATAAAAGGGAGAGGGTGAATCTAACATAAGGGAAAGTATATGCAGTATTAAAATATCACAATAAGACGGTTTATTCATTATAAACATAGATAAATCAAAGTACAGTGGTCTCATTATATCATTCTGAATAATGCTGAAAATAACAACGTGAAGCGCAGTATATAAACCTCCCATGTTATATTTATTAAAGGTAGTCTTTAAGAGACATAAAGTTACGTAGATTTTAAACATCAACAGTGAAGTTAAATATGTTTAACTAAAAATGAAACAAACATTAAATATTAGCGCCTGATGGGCTCCTCAAACAGTTACAAGTTTACAAGACGAGACTTACAAAACATAACGCGAGAGTTTGACTACCAGACATAAGTCAAAATCTCACGGGACTATCTAACTCTTAGACAAAGCTAAAGAATGAAATTTAGAATAAATTTAAAGTAAAAAAAAAATAACAAGCACGATTTTACTTCTACAGTCGCAAGAAATAGTACGACATACTAATCCACACATTTCAACATATTACATTTAATTTCCTCAAAACAAAATTACCAATGGTGGATTTCAAAACAAAATAACCAACTGGTTACCGCGCCCAAGTGGCCACACATAAGTTACATTTAAGCGACTGAGATGATAAAGAGAGAAGTTACATATTAAGCCAAAAACAAAATAAAGATTCTAACACAAAAATATTACAAGTCGAATATGAGTAGAGTCTATGATATTTAAACGACATAGTTACGTTCCAATTAATATATAAATGTTTATCCGATCATTGTCAAGGTCCATGACAACGATCCGTCCTCGTTCGTAGATTTTAGATAGTCATCTTTGGTAGACAAATCCAGCCTGTTATATAGTGAGTTTCGTCGCACGGAAAAAGGGGAGGTAATTCTAGCACGTAGTTGCTAGCTGTCTTCGGTCACGTAGGCACTTTGTAGGGTTGTTCCATCAGAAAATTAGAACAAGTCGGCGATCATTCGATGTTTGTTTTGTTTGGGGAAGTTCTTCTGACAGCCATCAGAGGGAAGTCGGATAATTGTCTTCAATCTTACTCCATGTCGTCACGCCTCAGTTTCAATCTGACCAGACGGAGAGTGATCACGTGTTGACAGTAGACTTTCGTTAGCTCGGCCCATTCTTCACATTGGCTGCATGGTGTAGGTCTGCTTTGGTGGCGGATAGTGATAGAAGATTGCATAGGTAAGTTCATGAACAGTTCTAAGTGTAATATTACAGAGGATTGTACTGTATGAAATATACTGTGCCGTATTATCTTTCCGTATTAGCCTACAGGGACTACAACAGAGAAAAGTACTATTGTAGGGATTCTATTTGTGTCGGAACAATTGAGCGAGTGGTATGAATTGATAGTTACGTATCAACATTATAATGGGATGGATCCAATTGTAACTAACTGTAAGTTAATTTTACATATTCTGCAGGCTTACTAAGCATATATTGTAAAAACGTACAGCTTACCCTAAATGGGACAAGCTGCTCATATACTGTTACTGGTTCATAGGGAACCAATTAATTTCGACCATGTCCCAGATGTGTCTGAATGCAGTAAGATGTTCACTCTGAAGGCGAAAATCTCTTGTCTTCTTATCCTAAAATCTAGGAAATGACGTATAGCTTCAAACCTACTGACTGAAATTGTTACACGATACATAGGGTTTGAAAATAGATCTTCAAAATGTTCACGAATTGGTGTATCCTAGTTCTTTTCATATCCAGCAAGCAGTATGAGACCACAAAATGTCAGCATCTATACTTTTTCTTACCTCTTTCAAATCTTTATTCTTTGAAACAGCTTCTCTATTTGTGCTGTTGCAAATTTCATCTATTAGGCCTATATTATCGGAAATTAAAATATTCCAGGCATTTTTTGGCGACATTGTTATAACACCTTGTTTTGGAACTGTGATTTTTTTACTTTGTTGGCTGTCTATGCTTTTCTTTAGGTTGGGGGATTTTCACTCAACACTGTACGAGCCTATAAAACACCATACAATTATAATTGTTTGGCAAAATGACACTTTGTAAGATTTAATACTTACAAAATTGATGTTCAAAATGCCCGGGAATTATAATTAGGGAAACACTATCAATTTATACTTTTGTTGATTCTTCTTCCTGTCAATTAACTATTGTAATAATTGAATACTCTACATTAATTACTACCCGCTTCGGTGGCGTAGTTAGCTAATGCGCTGGTTTCGTGTTCAACTAGACTGCCTAGGACGGGGAGATCAAGGTTTGAATCTCGGTCGGGTGAACTGGGGGTGGTTTTTCTCCACACAAATGTGGGCTCACTTCTTCTAAATTCAATCTTACCAATTTCTAGCCCATTAGCGTAATTAGTACTTAAGCGTACAACCCGAACGGGTAGTAAGACGCGGTGCTATAATTTTTAATTTAATTTTACATTACTTATTAGAAGTACATTTTTATACACACGTCAAATTGAGCTAATAACAAACAATACAAACAAAATGTTTGCTATAAAACCTTACAAAAATGCGCACAGCTTTGGTACTTTCCGACACTCAAAAATCAGAGTAAACAAAAATCCAATAGAGGATATAAAGGAAGGGGTAATTGGGGGAGGGAAGTGATGTACCTCACACATGTGCATTGCTTTTCCTCATTGAAATAACAATCTCGTTTGCATAGCATTGAATTCAAAGCACAATGCAGCTACCAATAGAAGTGGGTCTGAAAGACCCAAGGATTGCATAGTACGTGTATGTTTGGTTTTAATTTCATTTAAATTTGATTATAAAGAACATACTAATACAAATTTGAAAATTCGTTCATTAATATCTAAGTGAAGAACTCCTAAAGTAATAAGGCTGTAAATCTGAAAGTTTAAAAAACAGCTTTGGTCTCCAGGTGCAGTACGCAGAAACTTTGAAAACAATTTAATGTATTAGCATAGTTTTCTGGATGTAAGCGTATAGGGATTGTATTACTTTTGGTTCAAACAAGCAATATGTACAGTTTGAGCTATGATTTTACGAACATCCTGTATATATTGGCTTTTATCTCAGAAGATATTGATTTTATAAAAATATGTTTCAAACAAAATGATTTTATATTTGGTAGTGTAGTACTACATCTTTACAATGATAAATAATTTCGTATCTCAAATAGTTACGGAGATACGATCATAATTGGAAATGTATAGTACCCTCAAAGTCATTTTCATGGAAAAATTAAAATTGACATTTTTTTTGTAATGTTTAACAATATCTAGATTAAAAAATGTAATCAAAATATTTATTACGGATATTGAGAAAGTAAATTTTTTCTATTTTTGCCTTGCAGTAAACTACCCTTAAATTAATTCAACCCTGATATCTAATTTCAAAAACCCATCGGGGGGAGTTCACCCTAGATGCAAAGTTTAAGCCCAATCGGTAAAATGGTTTCGGCTCTAGTTCGAGAGAGAAACTGACAGACAGACAGACAGACAGAAGGAAAGACAAACAACACTTTTTCGGCTTCAATGGGTCATGAAACGTCAACATTGATCAAAATCTTGAGTTCGATTTTTTGAAGATCATAGTACTTATCTCTCTTAAGGGGGTCGTGTGAAAGTAAAAACATTCTACAAAATTATTTATGAGGGTGAAACTTATACACCTATTAAACTACTACTCGCATCTGTGAGCACGAGGATAATCTATTCTGGTACGTTGGTGACATGGAAGTAGGAGTTCCATTTCAAGCTGGATGTAATGAGGATGGTTTTTATAAAATAATTTGTGTCAATAAATGCTTGTAGAGTGGATAGTTATTAAGATACTTCGAAAAAAATTGTTTGTCTCTGGCGTGAAACTAATTTTAGATTGTTGCATATATTCTATTTAATTTTTCGCTACCACAGGTAGAGAAAGTATTGTGTTTGACAGAAAAATCGAGCTCGAGATTTTGATGGATTTCGACGTTTCACTCGGCCCCCCCCCTCCCCCCCCGAATCCGAAAACGTGGTTTTTGTTTTCGTCTGTCTCTCTTCCATCTGTTTGTCTGTCCATCCAGCTGTCTGTCCGTTTATCTGTCTATCTATCTATCTGTCTGTCTGTCTGTCTGTCTGTCTGCACCTCGGGCTAGAGCCTAAACTATTTTACTGATTGGGTTAAAACTTAGTGTCTTGGGTTTTCATAGAATTGCCCCGAGGCGTTTTTGGAATTGGATATCCAACCCTAAAATTAAGGGTAGTTTACTGAAGGGAGAAAAAGAGAAAAAATCGATTTAATCAAAATCGGCCCGAACGATTTTGATTAAAGTTCATTTCTTACCATTCATCAATATTACAAACAAAATGGCTACCCTCAATTTTTGGTCAAGTGACTTTAAGGGTTCTGGTCTGATGCATAAATTCTCATTTTTTCTAATGTCTCCGTAACAATTTGAAATATGAAATTACTTATCAGTGCAAATATATAGGAACCTTTATAATAAAAATCTTTTATTTGAAACATATATTATAAAACCAATAATTTCCAAGCTATACGCAAATATATATGTATATTTTTTAACTTTTTAAAACACTTAAGGTAAAGTATTGTGACCGTAAAAAAATCTTTATCAATATGTTGATGGATGTCGACTTTTCATGACCCCCCGTACCCTAAAAAGTGGTTTTTGCAATGCCGTCTGTCTGTGTGTTTGTCTAACCCTAAAATTAACGGTAGTTTACAGGGGCGGATTTACGAATCTGCCACCCATAGGCACTAGATAATTTTGCCGCCCATTTTTCCCACCTTAATTTCTAACCTTCTAAAGCCCCGTTAACCCCCTACGACCGATACACCTACGATACACCGACATTTGTACCATATACACACGTGTTATTTGTGGAATGACAGATAAAAAGTGCTTAAATTATTTTATTATTTACTATAGTGAGGTTTTAAAAGTACCTAATAAGAATCTAAGCAAATACTTAAAAAATTTAAATAAATACTATTACACTATCACAGCACACAAATTCAAATATTATATAATTAAAAAATTGAAAATCTTCATTTGAACATGTTACTACAGATAAAATATTAGCATGTACTGTACTGTAAATAATATTCACCCTATTTCTGCATCAACTTTTTAAATATTTTTTCAAATGAAATTTTTTTTTATTTTCTCCATGAACAACACCACTGAAGTTTAAAAAAACATTATTCTTTCCTCTATACTCTACTAAATTGATTTCCTTTGTTTTTTTTATTGTTGGGTTGCCATGAACACATTTTCATCAAGAGGAAGAAAAGTAATAAACAACGAAAAAGGACGCGCTGAGTTTTATCTTGAAAAAAAAACCTTCGTTTTGTGAGTGTAAGATCAAAGTTTTTGATTCAATTTTCACCAGAATGAATCTATGTTAGTCACCAGAGCGAGGTTCATCTCCAAGTGTTTATGTGATGACTTCTACCAGTTTATCGAGCCATTTTCATCAAGAGAAAGAAAAGAAATAGGAAAGAGGAAGATTTTTTTTTACAACTGATGAACGGTACCCAATTACTAAAGAAGATCTATACAAGTAAGAACTTTGCGTTTATTATCATACCACCGAAGACGGCAACTACACCTTTCTTTAAATTTTCTTACCAAGACAATTTATGTGGGGTTGAATAAGTTAATCAGAGGAGAGACTCAATACTTTATTTTATCTAAATTTTTCTTAACACTATTTTCCATTATTTTTTTTTCCACCAAGTTTGTCAAATGAACATTAGTATTAAATTTTTTTTTTGTTTGTTAAATATTATTTTGGCGTCAAATAGGTAGGCTTATAACTTTTTGTTTTTTTTCAATTGTGTCAGTAAATTAAAATATGTACACACTAATGAAGTAATAAGTTCTGGGTTTTTTTTTGTTTGTATCGACACAACATATTCCATTGTTTCATACCTTTTTGGTACCATACCCCAATTTTTAGGTATAGTCACTAGTAAAAAAAAGACATAAGATCGTGTTTTTTTTGTTTTTTTTTATTTAAATTTTTTTTATAAGGACCTTGCTCACAGATGTACCAACCTCAGCATATCGCTGCGAATACCTTGAGAGGTGGAATCTCACCTATGTGTTCTACCGGCTGAGCAGCATTGAGGGTAGAGTTTATTGGGTTTTTTTTTTTACAGTTGGCGCTTACAACGTGGGGGCTCGATGCGTGCTGAGGAGGTATTTTTTGTGATTTTTTTTGGTGTTGTTTGGATAATCTGGGGTGGTTGATTTATGGTGGGATGAAAAGAAGAGGTTACTACTACCTTCGCAGTTGTGTTAGCATGCATTCTGGGGTAGACACAACAGAAGTGGAGATGGACACGCAGGGAGATGTGGTTAGTAGTGTTGGTGAAAGATCTTTTCCCCTTAGCACTACAAATTCTGGCGTCAACCTTGACTCTGAGTTAGACACTGTTCCGGACAACCATGACCCACATGACAAGTCCATCATTACCATGACTAACGAAGAGGGGAACAACCTTAACATCACTACCATTTTTGACATCCCCACTACTGAACTACAGACAGTGACCCCAGTATCCACATCTGTGCAACTCCCTACAGACTTTATGAAGGTGATGCAAGAGATGTTTGGTCGATTGGAGAGTAAGATGGTCTCCGTAGAGAATCAACAGAAGGAGATGGTAGCCGGACAAGCTCAACTTAGGGAAGAGCTGAAGAATGATTTCTCTTCTCAACTTAGAGTACTGGCTGAGGGTCAAAGGCAGCTCAGGGAGGATTTCAACTCAAGCCAAGAGCAATTGAAGGAGATGGTGTCTGGTCAGACTAGATTGGAAGAACGGATGACCAACCTGACCATCAACACCGAAGTTCAGGTGAATACTCTAGTAGGGAACCTGGAGGACACTCTCCGGGAAGAACTAATGACCGAACGAGAAATGACTACGGGAGAAGTGCAAGCTTTGGCCCGCTCATCAAAAGAGACGTTCGATCGCGGTCTGTCTGAATTGAAACAGGTAGTGGTCACTAAGACTGACTTTGACGAGACCTTGACCGTCAGCCAAAGGATTACAGAGACGCTACTAAAAGAAGGGCTGAGCTCCTTGAGACAGGAGGGACACACCCAACGACTACTGCAGGACCGTAACATTGGAGTGTTGAAGTCGGATCTCACCGCTCTCAACAGCAACACCCAAGACTTGGTTCGAGCCCAAGCTAGGTTAGAGATACAGACTCAGGATAACACCGAGGCTATACAGGAAATACACCACCAGGTTAAGGACTTGACGGGACAGGTGTTAGCAGTAGGTCAGACTACACTGAGCCCCATAACCACCCCTCTACTCTCACTATTGGGTGAGTGTTCGTTAGAGGGACGTATCCCCAAGTTTCACCGTAGGAATCATCAGAATCCGGTGGAGCACCTCAATCCACTTGAGGAACTGTTTGACGGTCACCACCTCTCGGAAAAAGAAAAGGTGAGGTCAGCCGGCAATTCTTTGGGGGAAACGCCGTACCGTGGTGGTCGGTGTGCAAAGACGGTATCACCGGATGGACGGATTTCCGCACGAAGTTCCTGGAGATGTTCTGGTCCGCCGAGACGCAGGGTCAGCTCAGGGCCAAACTGCATGCGTCCCGGTATTATGAGCAGGGAGGTTCTTTGGAGGCCTACTTAGCGGATATTTTCGCTAAAAGTCGCAATTTTGAATCACCCATAACGGACACCGAGATAATCCATATGGTGACTCAACAACTGCCTATGAGACATAGGGAACTTCTGGTCGGCAATAAATTTGCTACTTTGGAGGAGTTTCGGGCCGGATTACTGAGGTTGGATACCTTAGAGAATGATCGTAGGAGGAACCGTCAGTCCACCTCCATGTCAGACCAAAAGGGCAATAAAAGGGAAACCTGGGATTCAGGTATACAACCACACTCAGGTGGTTATTACCAGGAAGTACAATATCCAAGGAATTTGAACCGCGGATCTAACCACTCGAGTAGGCAAGGAGGTAATAACTTCTTACATTATCAGAAACAAGGACAAAGGGAGGACGACTGCATCCCATATCGACACCCTAGTAGGAACTACCGACACAATGACCGAGGGGGCAGCGATTCCCACAGAAAACTGTATAGAGGGCCGTTGACATGCAATCTGAACCCTGATGCGAGTGATTGGTGACCCCAAAGGGACTCCGGACTCCAGGACCGACACCACCACTACTACAATGGTAGGGAGGGCCCCTATAACCGCAGTTATAACCGGTCACCCCAACAATCGTCCCGAGGGGAGGTTAAAGATGGTGCGTACAATCCCCACCCTCATAACTCCCAAAATAACAGTTATACTCCTAAAATGTGTGAGGTTAACGTTATCACGAGGGAGGAAAACGGGCAGCCTGTGGCATAGATGTCTTGGATGAGTCACAGGTCTTGAAAACGCCAGGAACAACCACTACGTCACTGAACGAATTCGGGAGGATCAAGTTGAGTTTGAAGGACTTTCATTAACGTGATTTGGATCTGCGGAGGAGACTTCTCGAAGAAGAGGACCTGTGAAGAGAGATGAAATGGTATGAAGATTCGCCACACAACATGTTTATTTGGACTCTCTGGTTGACCGTATATGTTAGCATTGTTGTAGAACAACATGTCATCTAAGTAATTTTGATCATTGAGGATTTTTTTTACACCCCTGGTGTTACTTAAATAAAGAGATCAACTGTCACAAAAGAAGAGCTTTTTCCAGTGAGAGATGCTAAGTCCTGGATTGTTATAAATGGGTTATTGTTGAACTTAGTTTTGTGTCGTTGTTTATTGTACCTAGTTAAGCGGCCATTTGTGTTGTTAAAATGAGCCTATAATGGGATTATTAATTTATTTTGGACCTCGCGTACCACGACTGTCCCTGTGGTTAACCCACTGTTTGAGAAACAAACCGCGGGTATACTAGGATATGGATACCTGGTTTTGAGATTATTCGTCGTTATTTTGTTTTGTTGGAGGAAGGTCAGTAACAATATAAGCATGGACCCTGCTATCATTTAGGCCTACCACACTGAAGGTACAAGCTAAAGAAATTATTCCAATGTGACAGTTGAAAAGATTGAAAATTAGTAATATTTTCGTTCCTCATTCTTAGGTGCATTTTGCTTGACACCTCAATTTTTTTTAATCAAGAGTTTGAAAACCCTTAGAACGTGAAAATTTGTCAACGTATTTTGCTGTCAACGATAACATCATTTTGCCCTAAAGAAAGCATCACTAAGTACGTTGTGTGGAACACTTATTGGAAGACCTAAGAACTCGTTTGTTTTTTTCTCTCTACGGGTTTGCTTTTGGTTGCTGTGCGAGACCTTGCCTGGTGACAGACACTTGTTTGTGGGCACGTTTTTTTTATCTTGTTTGGTGAAGTCAGTAGGCCTGAGACGCACCTCTATTTCTGTTGATAGACAGCTTAGCTAGTGGGATATTTTTTTTTGTCTATCATGGGTATTTCTTTTGTTGGTTAAGGGGTTAATTTATTTATTTTTCGGGTTTACTACATTGCTTTGTTACCAGTGGAAGATTAATTTCCACTTATTGGGTTAAGGATTTACAATTTCTCCGGGTTTAAATGATACTATTGGTCATTCAACCTTAATCCCAAGCTCAGCCCCATTAATCTTCAGGTTGACCCTGCAGTGTAACCGGACTGAGATTGACGGGGCAAATGTGACGTCGTTAGTGGTCACAGTAGATTCCTGCAACGTGTTGTGAAGTTAGTGTTTGTTTGCTGGGAACTAGATGTGTCGCCCATTTAAAGTAAATTTAGTATGGCCTTATGCTTATATTATATTTGATTGATTTCCCCACTGTTTTATTCTTAGTACTGTTGGGTTGTGGTTGTGTTATTATTTCATTGGTGTGATGTATTGTGGAGTTCCACTATTCCACTATTTTAATTGATTATTTTTGTCATGTTAATAGGGTCTAATATTTATGTTATTATAATTAGTTAGAAAAGTATATGTATGATGATATTGTTATTTTCAATAATTATAAAAACGACGTGGGTAGATAGTCACTTTGGGAAATACTCTCATCTATATACTCCGAGCAACATATTTTGATTCAAGACACTAGATTCAATATGATACAAATACATATACGGGATGTTTCATAATAGATGTTTTGGACATAGAAATATTCCTTAGTGCTATGGAAAGTATTAATTAATGAATACATACCTGTGATTAGGATGTATTCTCTCGTAGTCCATTATGCGAGTGTTTCCGTTCGGACAGAGAGCCATGGGAATTATCCCTACTACAAGATGGTGCCAACTTTAACTCGCAACACTAGAAAATACGCTAAGTGTGTGTTACGGTTTAACAGAACTCTATGAAGACGAAATTGATTTAAAATAAAAAAAAATTTCTCAACAACCTAAATTAGACATGCTAACACTAAGGAAAATTAAGAACTGTTAACTTAATGGTGTGTATAAACAATAGACACAAGTGAAGAAAAAGTTGTTTTCTTTGAAGAAATAGTCTGAACTTTTTTTTTGTGATAGACCATCTTTCTTACATTCTTAGATCTTCAAAAAGTTAGTCTATCAAGAGGGCACTGTAAATAATATTCACCCTATTTCTGCATAAATTTTTTAAATATTTTTTCAAATGAACTTTTTTTTTATTTTCTCCATGAACAACACCACTGAAGTTTAAAAAAAACATTATTCTTTCCTCTATACTCTACTAAATTGATTTCCTTTGTTTTTTTTATTGTTGGGTTGCCATGAACACATTTTCATCAAGAGGAAGAAAAGGAATAAACAACGAAAAAGGACGCGCTGAGTTTTATCTTGAAAAAAAACACCTTCGTTTTGTGAGTGTAAGATCAAAGTTTTTTGATTCAATTTTCACCAGAATGAATCTATGTTAGTCACCAGAGCGAGGTTCATCTCCAAGTGTTTATGTGATGACTTCTACCAGTTTATCGAGCCATTTTCATCAAGAGAAAGAAAAGAAATAGGAAAGAGGAAGATTTTTTTTTACAACTGATGAACGGTACCCAATTACTAAAGAAGATCTATACAAGTAAGAACTTTGCGTTTATTATCATACCACCGAAGACGGCAACTACACCTTTCTTTAAATTTTCTTACCAAGACAATTTATGTGGGGTTGAATAAGTTAATCAGAGGAGAGACTCAATACTTTATTTTATCTAAATTTTTCTTAACACTATTTTCCATTATTTTTTTTTCCACCAAGTTTGTCAAATGAACATTAGTATTAAATTTTTTTTTTGTTGTTAAATATTATTTTGGCGTCAAATAGGTAGGCTTATAACTTTTTGTTTTTTTTCAATTGTGTCAGTAAATTAAAATATGTACACACTAATGAAATAATAAGTTCTGGGTTTTTTTTTTTGTTTGTATCGACACAACATATTCCATTGTTTCATACCTTTTTGGTACCATACCCCAATTTTTAGGTATAGTCACTAGTAAAAAAAAGACATAAGATCGTGTTTTTTTTGTTTTTTTTTTATTTAAATTTTTTTTATAAGGACCTTGCTCACAGATGTACCAACCTCAGCATATCGCTGCGAATACCTTGAGAGGTGGAATCTCACCTATGTGTTCTACCGGCTGAGCAGCATTGAGGGTAGAGTTTATTGGTTTTTTTTCTTACAGTACATATTAAGAAAGTAGTCTATAATATCTTCCACCTTGATTTCTGCCGAGTGAACTGGTCAATGATGCCAGACAAATCTCTTTTATCCAATAAGTGACCTTCAATTAAGACGATTGTCAGTAAATTAAGGCGATACTCTGTCATGTTGGTACGCACCTACAGCAAACCACAACAATAACAAACACGATAAAGCCATACAATTAATTTAACTGGCAGAACAAGAAATGTATTAATTTTCCTCATTCAAAATTTGCTGTTGTAGGTTCGCGCCTACTAGGCATATGTGTAAATCAGCCCCTGGTAGCTTACTAAAGGGCAAAAAGAGAAAATAATGTTTTTCTCAAAATCGGTTCTAACGATTTTGATTAAAATTCGTATCTCTGCATTGATTAAAATTATAAACAAAATGGCTCTTTTCATTTTCCCATGAAAATGACTTTTAGGGTACTTTACAGTAGCGGAAATTTCCGTATCTCCGCAACTATTTGAGATACTAAGTAATTTATCATTACAAAATAATTGTAGCACTATTAAAAATAAAAAACTTTATTGGAAATATATTTTAAAAAACCAATAGTTTCAAATATATTAATATAATTTTTTTAGATTTAGTTGTACAGTGATACTACTTTAATTTTAAAGTAATAATTCTTTAATTCCATGGAGTAATTAAATATTAGTAATTCTCTCAAAAGTTGATGTTCTTTGTCCTTTAACCTCTTAGGGAAAATATTTGTACAGCAATAATCTATTTTTATCATTTTAGACTCATTAATAAGTGTTAACCTTTTAATTGGTCAAAATTTACAAATGAGGAATTCAATAGCAATCCGATGACCTGAAGATGTGCAACCCCTAATAAAATTTTAAAAAATTAACTGGAACTTGAAATTTTAATACGAAGTAGATGCAATATTGATCTTTTTTATTGGTCCAAATATAAAAATAAGGACTATAATGCCTTAAAAATAAAAATGTATTATTTATTTATTATATTTATTATTTAGCACAGCGTCTTACTACCCGTTCGGGTTATACGCTTAATAAAAATGTAAAATTTAAAATCGGGATTCAAAGAATATTTTACTTGAGTTTAGTGCAAATTAGTGCAATTTGTGCTCGGGTTTGTTAGTGTATACTATTTATTTTCACATATATTACGATCTTTCAGTTAATATCTCCATTTTTAAACAATGAAGCGATAAAGTCTGTGCTGATTTCCATATCATTTATTTTCTATGATTTACAGGCTAGTTTCCCTACACGACCAAACATTTTAAAAATTGTAAAATTGGGTTTTACCAATCATCGATTAGCAAATAAATAATGTTAGAAGGAGGAGGATTTGCGGGGTTGTTTTTTAAGTTTATCCTGGAATCGATTATGATTAGCCTTTCTTAGCAAGGGCACAGCACTTGTGGATGGAAACAAATACCGTTTATCATCTGAAAGGTCACCGATAAAGACTTTCGCCTTGGTACTTTCAATCTCAGCCCAGCCGTGTGATTCAAGGTTTAACCTTAGCCTATAGTTATAAGATTTGGAAATATAAGGAAGTAATACTTGATCATAAAAGTTGTAAAGTGACTGTACATAGGTGAAGGTTATCTTGATAGGCTGAGTATACCAGGAAACTGAAACAAAAAGACTTGAACTAAAGTTCAGGTTACTCATGTTACCGCTCCAAAAAATAGATATTAATAAGCCACACAGCTATCCGCTCAGTGGCCTAATGGTCTACGGCGTCACTTTCGTGTTAGACTGGCCTGTAGAACACGGGGAGATTAGGGTTCGAATACCATTCGGATATACTGAGGGTTTTTTTCCTAAAAATGTTTCCCTTCTCTTTCCATGCAAATGCGGGAAGACTACCTCCAAAATGCTTCCTTCCTGATCCCTACCCCATTAGACTTACTATCATTTTCATAAATGTGAAACCTTAACAGGTAGTAAGACGTGGTGGTAATAAAACGTATGATAGTAACTGTTACTAGCGTATATTACTCCCGGTGTTTGTATACGTTCAATAGACTTGTGGAACATCCACCTTAACATACTACCTGTCTGTTATCGTGTTCAATGGACATGTGGACCATCCACCTTAACATACTACCTGTCAGTTCCTGTGTTCAATGGACATGTGGACCATCCACCTTAACATACTACCTGTCTGTTACCGTGTTCAATAGACTTGTGGACCATCCACCTTAACATACTACCAGTCTGTTCCTGTGTTCAATGGACATGTGGACCATCCACCTTAACATACTACCTGTCTGTTCCTGTGTTTAATAGACATGTGGACCATCCACCTTAACATACTACATGTCTGTTTCTGTGTTCAATGGACTTGTGGACCATCCACCTTAACATACTACCAGTCTGTTCCTGTGTTCAATGGACATGTGGACCATCCACCTTAACATACTACCTGTCTGTTCCTGTGTTTAATAGACATGTGGACCATCCACCTTAACATACTACATGTCTGTTTCTGTGTTCAATGGACTTGTGGACCATCCACCTTAACATACTACCTGTCTGTTACCGTGTTCAATATACTTGTGGACTATCCACCTTAACATACTACCAGTCTGTTCCTATGTTCAATATACTTGTGGACCATCCACCTTAACATACTACCTGTCTGTTCCTGTGTTTAATAGACATGTGGACCATCCACCTTAACATACTACCTGTCAGTTCCTGTGTTCAATGGACATATGGACCATCCACCTTAACATACTACCTGTCTGTTCCTGTGTTCAATAGACTTGTGGACTATCCACCTTAACATACTACCTGTCTGTTCCTATGTTCAATGGACCTGTAGACCATCCACCTTAACATACTACCAGTCTGTTACCGTGTTCAATAGACTTGTGGACCATCTACCTTAACATACTACCAGTCTGTTACTGTGTTTAATAGACATGTGGACCATCCACCTTAACATACTACCTGTCTGTTCCTGTGTTTAATAGACATGTGGACCATCCACCTTAACATACTACCTGTCTGTTCCTGTGTTCAATGGACATATGGACCATCCACCTTAACATACTACCTGTCTGTTCCTGTGTTCAATAGACTTGTGGACTATCCACCTTAACATACTACCTGTCTGTTCCTGTGTTCAATGGACCTGTAGACCATCCACCTTAACATACTACCAGTCTGTTACCGTGTTCAATAGACTTGTGGACCATCCACCTTAACATACTACCTGTCTGTTCCTGTGTTCAATGGACATATGGACCATCCACCTTAACATACTACCAGTCTGTTCCTGTGTTCAATGGACATATGGACCATCCACCTCAACATACTACCAGTCTGTTCCTGTGTTCAATAGACTT
Organism: Timema podura; assembly: GCA_033556935.1. NCBI lineage: Eukaryota > Metazoa > Arthropoda > Insecta > Phasmatodea > Timematidae > Timema > Timema podura. The sequence continues at coordinate 1,281,245 of JAVRXN010000010.1, forward strand.
GTGGACTATCCACCTTAACATACTACCTGTCTGTTCCTGTGTTCAATGGACCTGTAGACCATCCACCTTAACATACTACCTGTCTGTTCCTGTGTTCAATGGACCTGTAGACCATCCACCTTAACATACTACCTGTCTGTTCCTGTGTTCAATGGACCTGTAGACCATCCACCTTAACATACTACCAGTCTGTTACCGTGTTCAATAGACCTGTAGACCATCCACCTTAACATACTACCAGTCTGTTCCTGTGTTCAATAGACTTGTGGACCATCCACCTCAACATACTACCAGTCTTTTCCCGCCCTTTTCGAAGCTAAAAATATTAATTATTTAGCACCAATTCTTACTACCCACTGGGACTATACGCATATGTCCTAATTACGCTTATATGTTAGGAATGAGGGAGGTTTAAATTAAATGAAATGTACCCACATTTACTTAGAGGAAGATTGGAAAACCATTTAGGGGGAAAAACCTAAGCACATCCAGCCGGGATCGAGCCCCGATCTCCCCATCATCAACAGTCTAGCATATTGCGAGAGTGACTAAGGTGAACTAGGGTTGGCGACACTTCTCCAACCAGTGTGACAACTTCCTGAATGTTCAACTAGTCTGGTGTGCCATCACTTATTTGCGTTTATTAAGGGGTATTTAAAAATAAAAATAAATCAATATTATCAAATGTAATGAATGACAAATCTAATTGTATATATTTAGTAATGCCTTAACTTAAAAGAAGTAAAATTGATAAAATTGTTGAAGTTAATGTCGTAGACAATATTAATTTCAATAACTTAAAGTAAAAACATTGAAAGTAGCACCTTCAGAGAAAAACACTGATATACAAAACACTGATATATAAAAAACATACTTACACTTTTCCATATTATTATGACACATGTTGTATTTGTCTAGTCAATATATTTAAGTTCAGTTGTTGGCGCCTTGTCTGCAATAGCACACAAGCTGTACTCAAGTGCGAACCAAGACTATTTATAACAAGTTCATTGAATGACATGAGTATCAATTTACTATTCACTTAAAGAAATTATACCATTTTGGGAAAAGTTTTATTTTATCTTTAGTTTAGTCATGTCAGTGTGACATCCTAATCGTGTTCGAGTGTCACCCAGTGGTACCTATGCCATAGTTTTGTCATGACTTAGACCAGGGGCTCTCAGCCTGGGGAGGCGTGGTGCACTTTCCGAGGGGGCGTGTAACAATTTGGAAATTACGTTAAAATCAGTTAAGAATTTAAGACATTATTTTTTTCAATTTATTTTCCAAAGTAAGATGATTTTTTCTTGAGATATTGGCAACACTACTTACTAGTTGTAAGACCCAATATTCAAGAACTTACAGAAACAAATTATGCCTACCATCATATCTATTTTCAGTCAATTTATATGTAGCTTTACATTGGGTTTTGTATAAAGAAGTGACTATAAAAGAGGATTTTTTAAATATTTTATTATAATTGTCTTAAAGAATATTGTGAAGTATTGGTGTGGGAATTTGATAAAAAATAGGTTGGAGGGGAGGGGTGTGGAAATTTGATAACCTACCAAGAGGGGCGTCAGCACAAAAAGGTTGAGAACCACTAACTTAGACCATGCAGCCACCGAAGCGGGTGGGAAATTGTATTAATATATGTTTTATCAGACATTAAAAGATCGCATTTCTACTAGACTTTGTTTAGGGCATACTTCACACGTAATGGTGTGTCGGAAATAATTGCTGACTTATAGGACCTAGTCAGTAAATATAGTAGGCCCCTAATATTTAGCTATTTCACATAAAATTAAATGTTACTTGTCTGTTAATGTTTGTGGACCATCTGGCATAATGTCGCGGACCATAATTTGAGAACCACTGATCTAAGGCAGTATTCTCTCAATATACTGGATTACCAGTGAAGAGAATATCAGGATTCAAATCCCAGTCAGATGTAACGAGTATTTAGTTCCTGAAGAGCTTCTCAATCACCCTCAATGAAAATGAGGGCACATATCTTGTGAATTTTACCTTTATCATCCTTGTCCCATAAGTGTATTTATTTATTTGAGGTATTTAATGTGCACGTTCTGAACCGACTGATTATATCAGCACATGATCATTTCTATGAGCGATAGCGAAAGGACCTACCAATTTTGCCGAGAAAGGTATTTTCACATACCTTCCAGGGTTCTTTTATATGCCACAATAGACATGTGACCAACGGCTTTACTTTCCCGCGAAGAAAGTTGTGCTATGGATTATTTTCGCTCAAGAAAAATCCGTCAACCCCGTTTAGGATCGAACTCAGTTAAATCAGTTCCTGAAGCGAGCACTTTACCCCAAGAGCACAGAGGTTGACTAATGTGTCTGATCTGACCTTACTGACACAATGAACCAGTCTCGAACTATAGCAGTGTCCACAGGGGGCTCAAGTGAAGGAGGTGTTTTGGGGGCTCAAACTCTGCCAACAGTATTATTAATTATACAGTTTTTTTTATTTCTGCTCAATGATTGGACTTAAAGCTTATTGGAACTTTATAAATTCCATAACATATACAAATCCAATTATGTTGGAAAACATTTTACATTTCTTTAAGGGATTCAAAGTTGAAAGAAAATCTATGTCATCCTGGAAATTACCCAAGAGACACCGCAGGAAGTTACCCCCCAAATCCCTCCACCAACCACAACATAACAACCTTAATTTATAAAAATAAAATCACATCGGTGAGCTTCCCACTCTTCCAAAACAAATGTGAGTCAACTTACTCTAAAATTATATCTTTATCATATCTTCACCTTTATTTTGAGCAAAAATATGAATAGCTCGGATAGGAAGTAAATTGTGGAGCTAAAAAAAAATTTACATATACACATATACGAACACGTACACGTACACGTACACACGTACACACGCTCACGCGCGCACACGCGCACATACACACACATACCCACACACACATACATACACAAATACATACACAAATACACAAAAAAATAGACACACACACGTACACACACACGTACGCGCACACGCGCGCGCACACACATACACACACACATACACATATACACACTACACACACACAACACATACACACATACACACATACACACATACCACACATACACACAATACACACATACACACATACACACATACACACATACAACATACACTACATACAATATACACACATACACACACACAACATACACATACACACACCACACATTACACACACATAACACTACAACACACAACACACACACATACACACATAACACATACACACATACACACACATACACACATACACACATACACACATACACACATACACATACACATACCAACACATACACACACACATACACACACATACTAACTACACACTACACATCACACACACCACATCATACACAAATACACACATTACATACACAAATCACACACGTACACACATACTACACGTACACACGTACACACGTACACACGTACACACGTACACACGTACACACGTACACACGTACACACGTACACACGTACACACGTACACACGTACACACGTACACACGTACACACGTACACACGTACACCGTACACCCGTACACCCGTACACCCGTACACCCGTTACACCCGTACACCCGTACACGTACCAGTTACACTCGTACACACGTACACACGTACCATCACGTACACTCGGTACACACGTACACACGTACCTCGTAACACGTACACACGTACACACGTACACACGGTCACACGTACAAGTACACACGTACACACGTACACACTGTACAACGGACTACACGTAACACGTTCTCGTACATACGTATCACCGTACATCGTACGACACACGTACACACGTAGGCACACGTAACTCACACGCTACACGTATCCGACCTAGCTATATAGCATGTACTATAACGTACTATACGAATGAATAAGTTACACACAGTCACTACAAGACTACACTAATCATACTATACGTAACTGTATGTATCATGTTGTATGTATGTATGTATCTGTACTGTATAGTCATGTATCTACTTATGTATGTATGTATCATATGTATGTATACGTATATATGTCAATCAGTACATGATAATGTATAATTCTAATGCTATATATGATATATGTCATACTTTATATTCTATTCATATTTTGTATTCTGTATGTCATGTATAGTATGTCATGTACATGTAATGTATGTATGTATGTGTACTGTATGTATTGTAATGTCATGTATGTATGTATATGTATGTACGTAGTATCGTCAGTATGTGATGTATGATATGCTGTTTTATTATCATGTTATGTATATGTATATGTCATGTATTATGTATGTATCTTATGTTCATGATGTCTAGTATGATGTATATTTGTATGTATGTCTGATGTCATGTATGATCTATGTCTGTATGTATGTATATGTATGTATGTATGTATGTATGTATGTTGTATGTCATGTATGTAATGTATGTCAGTATGTATATGTATGTACTGTTGTATGTATGTATGTATGTATGTATGGTATGTATGTATGATCATGTATGTATGTATGTATAGTACTAGTATGTGCATGTAGTTATTCTGTTGTATGTATGTATGTAGATGTATGTCTTGATGTCATGTATGTATGTCTGTATGTCTGTATGTCTGTATTGTATGTATGTATGTATGGTCATGTATGCTGTATGTACTGTCTGTATGTCTGTTATGTATTATGTATGTATGTCTGTACGTAGTATGTCATGTCTGTAATGTATGTATGTATGTCATGTAATGTATGTTGTATGTATGTATGAGTATGTATGTATGTATGTATGAGTATTATGTCTGTATGTAGTATGTATGTATGTATGTATGATGATATGTCGATGTATAGATATGTATGTATGTATGTCTGTATGTATGTAATGTATGTATGTACTGCTGATGATCTGTAATGTATGTATGTATGTATCGTATGTCTGGAAATGTAATGTTGTATGTATGTATGTATGATGAAGTAGTATGTATGTAGTCATTTGTTATGTATGTATGTATGTATGTATGTATCTGATGTTGTGAAGTATGTATACTGTACTGTATGTATGACATGTATGTACTGTACTGATGTATGATCTGTATGTCTGTATGTATGTCTGTATGTATGTATGTGATGTATGTCTGTATGTAGATGTAGTATGTACTGTCATGTATCTATGTATGTATGATGTATGTATGTATGTATGTCGTAGTATGTCATGTAAGTAGTATGTATGTAGTATGTATGTATGTAGTATGATGTATGTATGTATGTACTAGTATGTATTATGTTGTACTGTATGTATGTTGTATGTATGTATGTATGTATGTATGTATGTTATGTCATGTAATGTATGTATGTATGTATGTATGTACTGTATGTAGTATGTATGTTTTGTATGGTAGTAGAGATACTGTATGTAGTCTGTATGTCATGTATGTATGTATGTATGTATGACATGTATGTAGTACTGTATGTATGTATGTTCGTCATGATGTATGTATGTATGTATGTATGTCTGTATGTATGTATGTATGTCTGTATGTAGTATGTATGTATGTCATGTATGTATGTAAGTCTGTAAGTATGTATGTAATGTATGTATGTATGTACTGTATGTATGTATGTTGTATGTATGTCATGTATGTATGTACTGTATGTATCTGTATGTATGTATTATGTATGTTGTCGTATGTATGGTATGTATGCTGTATAGTCATGTATGTCTGTATGTCATGTATGTACTGTATGTCTGTATGTATGTACTGTATGTACTGTATGTCATGTAGTCATGTATGTATGTATGTATGTCTGATGTAGTTGCTATGTATGTATGTATGTAAGTATGTACTGTCTGTATGTATGTATGTACTGTCATGTATGTACTGTCATGTACTGTATGTATGTATGTATGTATGTCATGTATGTAATGTACTGTAGTATGTATGTATGTATGTTGTATGTATGTATTATGTACAGTTGTATGTCGTATGTCATGTAGCTAGTATGTATGGTACTGTATGTATGTACTGTAATGTATGTACTGTATGTACTGTAATGTATGATGTATGTATGTATGTCAGTATAGTATGTATTGTAGTATGTCTGTCATGTATGTATGTATGTATGTATGATAGTCATGAATGTATGTATGTCATGTCATGTATGTATGTATGTCATGTCATAGTATGTCTACGTATGTATGTATGTAATGTATGTATGTAGTCAGTATGTATGTACTGTCATTGTCTGTATGATATAATGTATGTCATGTATGTCATGTAATGTACAGTAAGTCATGTATGTATACTGTCATGCTATGTATGTATAATGTATGTATGTCTGGTACAGTCATGTATGTATATTGTATGTCATGTCATGATAGTCATGTATGTATGTTATGCATGTCATGATCTGTACTGTACTGTACTGTATGTATGTATGTATGTCATCAGTATCGTATGTCATGTACTGAAGTATGTATAGTATGTCATGTTTAAGTACTGTACAGTACTAAGTCATGTACTGTCATGTATACAGTACTTAGTACTGTCATGTACTGACTACGTATGTCATGATCGTATGTACTGTATGTAAGTCATATGTCATGTCATGATGATCATGTACTGTAATAGTATGTATGATGCTGACTCAGTACTGTAAGTCAGTATGTAATGTACTGACATGTATGTAATGTCATGTCTGTCTATATGTCGTACTGTATTCATAGTATGTACATGTCAGTACTTCATGTATGTACTACATATGTACTGTCATGTACTGTAAGTCATGTATCATGTCATGTATGACTACATACTTCATCTACATTACTTACAGTATGTATGTCATGTATGTCAGTCAGTACTACATGCTTAATATCATGTCTGATACTGTCATGTATGATAAGTCATGTCTAATGTATAATCGTCATGACATTATGACATGCTATACATAGTACAGTACTATAATATGTACTGTACTGTCATGACTATGACTGTCATACAGACATATCAGTACTTACTACTGTCAGTACTATACTCGTACTCAGTCATGACTTACACATATATCATGTACTAACATATACTACTACATGACATACATATCTGTCATGTCTGTATTACTGTACTTACATGACATACGATTACGATACATCATACTATACAGTCATACTAATACATACATTACTAGTACATTCAATGATACATATCAGTCATATATACAATAATAATACATCGTGAGCTTACTCTTCATAACAAATTAGTCAACTTACTCTAAAATATATCATATCTTACATATTCTTCACCTTTATTTGAGCAAATAATATGAATAGCTCGATAATATGTAAATCTGTAGTACTAAAAAAAAATTTACATATACACATACAGTACACGTACAGTACAGTACACTACGTACTACAGTACACAGTCACGTCGCATACGCGCACATACAAACATACCAACTACATTCTACTACAATACATACACAAATACATCAAATAAATACACATCATACACACACACAGTACACGCAACGTACGCAACGTCGCAACACTCGTCTGCAACATCAATACTACAACACATACACTACATACATACATACATACATACACTACATTACATACATACATACTACTACATACAACATACATACATACATACATACATACATACATACATACATACATACACATACATACGACATAATACATACATACATACATACATACTCAAGTACATACCTACGACATACCACGACATCACTACATACACGTACTCACAATACAGCAAACATCCACGTACTACATCGCATCTTACTACATCTGCATCTACACACCACTACACACGTCAGACTCTACATACCATACACATACGTACATCATACACTACATACATACATACTACAACATACATACACTTACATACATACTACACATACTACATACATACATACTCACACACACATACACTACATACATACATACATCACTCACATACATACATACTACATACTTCACCAACATACATCAGCACAACATACACAACATACATACATCATACTCTCACACAAATACATACAACACGTCCACGCAAACATACTACCACCACCATACATACACGCACCCCACTCATAACATACATACATACATACATACACACATACATACATACATACATACACGATACCACATACATAACACACCACACAAACATACCAACACATACATCACCATACATACATACATCACATAACATACCCATACACTACATACACATACATACCATACACCTACACCTACAGCATACATACACTACAGCTACATACACATAACCATACATACATACCACACACCCATACCATACATGCACATCCACATCCATACTACATACCCATCACCACATCACAACCCATACATACATACACTAACATACACTACATACATCACATACACAACATACATACATACATACATACATACATACACACTACATACATACATACACACATACATCACATACATACAACATACATACATACATACATACACACACATACATACATACATACATACATACAACATACATACACTACACTACACATACATACATACATACATACATACAATACACTACATACATCATACATACATACATACATACCATACATACATACATACATACACATACATACAACATAACAACATACATACATACACAACACATACATCACAACAACATACACTACATACATCACATACATACATACATCATGCATGACATGCATGCATGCATGCATGCATGCATGCATGCATACATGCTACATACACACATACATACATACAACATACATACATACATACATACATACATACACACATACATACATACATACATACATACATACATACATACATACATACATACATACATACATACATACATACATACATACATACAACATACATACATACACTACATACATACATACATACATACATACATACATACATACATACATACTATACATAATACATACATACATACATACATAATCAGTTACCAAAAACCCCAAAACATCAACTTTACCCCTTTTAACCGATGCTACGAGCGCGGAACCATGCGAACGGCATTGATCACTCCGAACACAACAAAACACCATGAGCAACTATAATGGCCCGGCCTTAGCGTCAAGCGTGTGCTAAAGTTAAGAGCTTAAGAAGAGAAGAGATGACTCTCGTCCAAAACTTTCAACAAAAAAATGTTTCTGAAAATTGTCGGTGCTTCGGTCGCGTGTGGATCCCTCCCCTTGTTTAATTTCTTTGCATTACCCCTCCCCCCTTCCCTTGTGCTCCCTTCGGTCTACTTCTGTGAGTTGTGCGAATCGTATATAAGACTGGTTATACTAAATGGAGTTCACTCTTTGACATGCTCTTTTGAGGTAGTAAGGTGAGGCTAAGGCTTCAGGCATCTTGTACATAATGTAAGCACAAATTCTCTTTCGGCATAATAATGTATTGTTCTTCCAAAATTCAATTTCGGCTAATGTTAGTTTGTATTTAGCGTAATCTTTTATATCTAAAATGTCCAATTATGGGCGTGATTTGGATTGTGTAGAAGAAGCGAAGGTTTTGAATTGTTATTTACACTGTATAAGGATAATATTTGTTTTTGACTGATATATTTTTTTTATCTACACATTTTCGAGTAGCCATAAACATTGGTTTACCTTAACAATTATCAAATCTGGGGCCTTGGTAGCGTTAGGTATGTTGAGTTGACCATGTTTTTTGGTAAACCTGAGATTAACCTACTAAGATGGTAGTTAGGGAATTAGACGTTATTTTTGATAGCGCTAGTAATGCGCTGCGTGTACAGAATTCAGATATTAATCTTGGCTATTGAACTGTTGTTTATATTATGACTATTGCTTTTTCTTATTAGCATTAGGTCAGGTACAAAGTTTTTTAGTATTTGTTTTCATGACATGGTTGTCCTGTTTAACTTAATTAGTATGGGGTCACACCAGCCAAGGAACACTGCCTTTACGTAGGTCCATCAGACCGGGCGGCGGGGATTGAGGCTTCAATGAAGCTGAGGGCTATGCTGGCGTAGCGTAGCTACTGGTAGGGTCTCCCATGCCAGACAGGCATCGGCCGAGGAGTGAGACTAAACGTGTTCCAATCCAACCTTAATGTGGTATGCAATCCGTGCTTATGGGGTGCATGGCACATGGAAGATGTGCATCTAATGGAGCCTCAGGATACCTGGCGATCTTCCTGAGTAAGCAGCCTTACACCAGCAAACGGGGCTCCGCTGGTGTGGACCTTTATTTCCCCGGGACTCGTGGGAATAAAATGACCGAAATGAATCCTAATTTTTCCGGAGTAGAGGGAGGAATTGCCAAAAAGCAAGAGACACCTGATGCCCAGCCAAAACAATCACTGGGTGGAAGTCCAATGGAGCATACCATCTCTGAAGCAAAGGAGGTCAAGACTCCTAGCGAGGAGGAGGTGGAAGGGGTAACGGAAGGAATGCACCTGGTGAAGCTTAAGGATTTGTCAGGAGCTCAACGGAAGAAAGCCTGTAAAGAAAAGAGAATGAAGGAAGGGAAGGAGTGGCCTCCCAGGAATGAGTGGAGGGAGAAGAAGGGGTTGAAACCCAAGACCTCCAAGAAGAAGGCAAGGCAAATGGAAGGAGATGAACAGACTCCTTCCACATCTTCTGGGAAAAAGAGGGAAAGAGAAGTAAAGTCCCTAGATACTCCCAGCACAGAAGGAAAGCCAGCTTTGAAAAAGCCGAGACAGGAAATAGGGTATCAGTCCTATAGTACAGTAGCATCGGTATTTCGGCTGGCAGTGATACAGCAGGGTTACCCCCTGGTAAACATAAACGCAACAACAGGCGGAACAAATTCAGATGGCTTCTTTGAGAAAATTGGGGAAGACGTAAGTCAAAGTCCGAGATTCAGGAATGTCTATCTGAACAAGGGAGCACTCATCTTTGTGTGTGATGGGCAAGACACCACAGCATGGTTGAGAGGGAAGGTACCAGGGATATCACCGTGGGATGATGCCCAGCTGCAAGTGAAAACAGCAGCTGAGCTCTTCAGGACTGCAAAGATATCCATATGGGTGCCAAAGTTACTTAAAGACATCCCACCAGCGACTCTGTTTAAGAAAATTGGGTTCCAGAACTCAAAAATCGCAACGGAGGACTGGAGGGTGATCAACCGCAAAGTGGAGACTAATAGTCAGACCGTTGTGTTGAAGTGGATGAAAAGTCCCTGAAGACTATACAAGAACTAGACCTGAAGATATTTTTGGGCTTTGGGCAAGTTCGGGTAAGGGTGATCAAGGGCATCCAATCAGATGGCGGCAACGTGGAACCTGAAGGTGCTGCAGATTAATCTGCAGCACAGTAAGGTAGGAACGGCTGCACTGAGTCGACTGTTGCAGAAAGAACAGGTGGATGTGGCACTGATACAGGAACCCTATCTGTTTAGGGGAGGTGTATAGGCTAGGAGGAACTGGAGGTAGGTTAACATATGCTAGAAATGTTAAAGGACCAAGAACCTGCATTTTTGTTAAAAATGGTATTTCATTCATTCCAATGGTGGATTTTGGTTCAAGAGACTTAGTTACCATTAGGATGAAGCAAAATAAGGAAGGGAGCACTAGGGAATTGGTCCTTGCATCAGCATACCTTCCTTATGAGGACAGTTCACCACCGTCGCAGGAGGTAAGAAGACTGGTTGACAGCTGCGGGAGAGTAGGCGAGCAGCTGATTATCGGATGTGATGCTAATGCCCACAATGTAGTGTGGGGTAGCAATGACACCAATAGCAGAGGTGAGTATTTACTTGAGTACCTTTTAGAATGTGAATTGGAGATTCTAAATAGGGGTCGAGAGCCCAACTTCAGGAAGCAGTGAGGGAGGAGGTAATAGATATAACAGTTGGAACCATGAGAATGGGGGAACATGTTAAAAATGGCATGTGAAAAGAGAACCATCAGTATTGATCACATGTACATTAGCTTTGAGGTAGAGATGGGTGTTGTACTGACCATATCCTATAGGAATCCAAGGAAAACAGACTGGATTCATATAGACAAGACCTCAAATATCTCTGGCTGAAATAAAGAATACAATCAGGAATGTAAGGGATATAGAGGATGTAGCTGATCTGTTGGGGAGAGCTATAATGACCTCATATCAAAATAACTGTCCTATAATAGGAAGGTTACAAACAGGAGTGTAACCTGTGGAACAGCACCTTACAGTTGCAGAGGAAAAGGGTGAGAAGTCTGTTTGACAAGGCAAAAAGGACTGGACGTTGAGCAGAATACCGAGAAGCCCTAGGTATATACAACACAGCAATAAAGCGTGCAAAAACAACACCCTGGAGGAAATTCTGTGAGGACATAGAGGAGGTGACCGAAAGGGCTAGACTCCAAAAGATACTCACGACAATTCCGACAAATCCAGGAGGTACGATAAGGAATGAGGAAGGGGAATACACTAGATCAGCGTATGATACATTGAGAGTACTCCTCATGACTCATTTTCCACAGTGCACATTGATGGATGATTCAGACCAATCCATAATCCCAGTAAAGGAGAGGTTATACATCATGCAGGGAGGATTGGGAGGTGGCCAAAAAATGTGTAGACTTCCAAAAGATCAAGTGGGCGGTTGGAGCCTTTCAGCCATATAAGTCACCTGGTCCAGATGGAATATTCCCAGCCCTCCTGCAGGAAGCAGGAGATGAGGTAATTAAATACCTGAGCAGGATTTTTAAAGCCAGCCTAGTCTCGGGATATATTCCTAATGCATGGACGGAAGTCAGGGTGGTCTTTATTCCAAAGCCAGGAGAATTGATCATGCCTCGGCCAAGGATTTAAGACCAATTAGTCTGACGTCATTTCTCCTTAAAACATTGGAAAAACTGGTTGATAGATCATATGAGGGAAGAGAGGTTAACATTGGTTCCTCTACATAGAAATTAGCATGCAATATCAATAAGGGAAATCATGTGAAACAGCTCTCCACCATCTAGTTGGAAAAGTGGAGAACGCACTGCATTACCAGGAAATTGCACTGGGTATTTTCTTGGATATAGAGGGGGCCTTTAGCAATACGACCTTTAAATCCATGGATGAAGCAGCAAAAAGGCATGTGATGGAGAACACTTTATGTAAGTGGGTAAGGACTATGCTAGAGACTCGGAGACTCGCAGCCACTATGTAGATGAAACAGTAGTGATTAAGACCACTAGAGGATGTCCACAAGGAGGTGTATTGTCTCCAATGTTATTGAATCTAGTAGTGAATGACCTTGTTAAGGAGTTGAATAACAAGGGGTTCTACTGTCAAGGATATGCAGATGACTTAGTCATCCTAATACTTGGCAAATGGGCAACATAGTCAGAGCTCTTGCACAAGACGCTCTGTATATTGTACAGGAATGGTGCCAGAAACAGGACCTTGGAGTCAATCCCAAGAAGAGAGTGGTGGTACCATTTACAAGGAAAAGAATCCAGGTCACTTACTGGAAACTCAAGTTGTTTGAGGAAGAGGTACCAGTTAAAGGGGCGGTGAAATATCTTGGGGTGATTTTGGACTCTAAGGTAACATGGACCCCTCAAATAAATAAGGTATGTTCCAGAGCCAAGGGCGCTCTTATTAGCACGAGGAGGGCCTGTGGAAAGAACTGGGTGCTGAATCCCAGGAGCGTGTACTGGATATACACCATAGTAGTAAGACCCATAATTGGTTATGGGGCTGTAATATGGTGGAGAAAGGCAGATCAGGTGGGGGCTGTTAAGGAGCTGGGAAAAGTGCAAAGATTAGCATGTCTGGCTATGACCGGCGGAATTAACAGCGTACCCTCTGCAGGAATGGAAACTATGCTCGGCATACCTCAACTACACCTGTGGGTAAAAATGGAGGCAGCAGCAGGAGCATATAGATTGAGAAGTATTGGCAACTGGATACATACAGGATATCCAGGATCACACACAAACATTTTGGATGTGGTTAAAGTAGGACCCGTGGTAGAGATGCCGGGTAACTACATGAAGCCATCGTTCTGCTTCAAGAAGTCTTTCGATGTAAAGCTTGGAAGTAAGGAGCAGTGGAAGATGGAGCCTCAGCTCCGATCAGGGGATATAATATGTTTCACTGATGGGTCAAAGATGGAAGAAGGCACTGGAGCGGGAGTATAAGGGGTTCAGCCTAGACTGGAGAAGTGGTATTCTCTAGGGGGTCTGGCACAGTATTCCAGGCGGAAGTGTATGCAGTCAGGGCGTGTGTGGAGGAGAATATAGGTAGGGGGTACGTTAATTGCAGTATCTACATGTTTTCAGACAGCCAGGCGGCTCTGAAGGCATTAAGAGCACCAAATACGAGATCAAAGATCGTCAAAGAATGCTATGAAGCCCTAGAGAAGATAGGGAAGCACAATAAGGTGAGCCTAACATGGATTCCTGGCCATGTTGGAATCAGCGGTAATGAGAACGCAGATAGATTAGCCAGAACAGGGGCACAGAATCCCTTCATAGGACCAGAACCTGTTCTGGGTATTACCAAGTGGACAGTGAGGAAGGAACTGCATGACTGGATTAAAAGACAGTATGCAGAATACTGGGCAAACACCCAGAAGCAAAGGCATGGGAAGCTAATGATGCCGAGACCATGTCCAAAGAGAAGCACTGCTATACTGAACCTTAACAGGAAGAAGATGAGACTAATGGTGAGTCTAATGACTGGCCATGGGAATTTCAGGAAACACCTATACAACATGGGGGTAGAGAGAGAGACCATGAAATGTAGAAAGCGCAATGAGGAAGATGAAACAGCAGCACACCTCATATTCCAATGTAAAACATTGGAACTAAGAAGATACAACCAATTTGGAACTCTGGACCCAAATGTAATTGTATCTAGTGATCATCTAGTTGAGGGACTCCTTGGGCTTTTTAGGAACACAGGATGGCTTGACTAGGATAACAGGGAGAGATACCGCACAACAAGCTGAGGCTTCGGTGTGGGCAGGCAGGGGGAATGGACCCTCCTGTTTTGTCTCCCTGTAACAATCTATCTATCTATCTATCTATGGGGTCACAAAAAAAAAGCTTGAGGTTTAGATGTCATATACAAGTCAATTTTTGTGAATTATGGCAAGTTGAGGAAAGATGATGAGAACCTTTTGAAATCAGTTGTAGGAAGTAAATATTTCTTATTTACGTTAGGGTCTTGAGAGTTTTTTTTTATTTACTCTGAGGACTGTTTACTGTAAATTATAAATATTGGTTGTCAAACTCTTTTATTTTGTGTTGTTGATGTTTAGGACTTATCTGATAATTGACTCTTCTTATAATAAATTCTTATTTATATTTATCTTAATAAGCGATCCATGGACAATTAAATTTAATTAATTAATTTACATTTAATTATTACCCTTAGGTTTAGGACTCACCAATTTGTGTTTTGGGGTGATTTTCGATATTATAAGAAATTGATTGAGAGATTCTTTTTTGAGGCTGGCCGTCGGGTTCTTCTCGCAATCGGGGTGGGTTGCGTGTATGGGTACACTTGGTGTATCAAGTTTTTACTTTTTCATAACTCATACTACTCACTCCTATCGTCAACTCTTGGTTATTATATTGTATATATTTTGAACCCCTTTTTTATAGGTGTTATGCTCGAGTTAATTAAGGTTCACAACTAAAATAAATGATGCGGTATAGAATATTTTAGAGGATGTCCATTGTTACATTATTGTGGTCGCTGTCAACTGTGAGGATGATAAGGAAAAATACAACTTTACACTAGAGATTTAAACAGTTTGACACCCTAGCGAATGCTGCGATGCAAATCCAAACCAGTCGGATGGATTTGTTCAAATTTGATATTTAGATTTTATAGGATAATACTTCGGGACATTTTGTATTTTAACTTTGCTGATGAGTGATTTTCCTTACGTAAATTTTTTTTTAAATGGCTCCTATGATTTTGCTTAAAACTTGTATCTGGGTATTGTGTGGTATGACAAATAACAAGTTGTAGGTCCTATAAGTAGCCCGGTCGGCGTACCAGATCAATTTGACCTACTTTTCTATGATTGGCTGCTATAAATAGCCCACCCCCTCCCCTCCCAACCCTTCCCCCAACACCTCCCCTCCCACATCCTTCCCTCCCCCCTCTGATTACGAAATTTCCTCACCTACACCCCCTCCCCTACAACCCCTCCGACCCACAGGACATGTTGGTACTTGTTGCGGCCAGGATTGGGACAGGCGGATTTTATTTATTTGGGGGAACATGCAGCCCACGGCGTCAGACGCTCCTCCCGTGGGAAGGACTATGGATTTTATTTTATTTATTTGGGGGGTGGAGCATGCAGCTCTCGTGGCGGACTATGGAATGAACCTCTCCTGACGCCTGCGTGGTGTAGAATGGAGGGCATCTTCTCTGCTCATCCGCTTACCGAGTAGTGACCACTGCGCATCATGGGTGCGCACTTTCACCTCCCCCTCTCCTCTTCGGTATGTGTCGCAACCACCACCCGGTGACGTCATCGAAACCCGGCGCCATTATGGCAGACCGATGAGACGAGTTGAGACAAGAATTTAGGTCATTGACCCTGGCATCGGGTTTTCCTGGTGTTGCAACACGACCTTGAATTATGTCGTAGTCCCCCACCCCTATTTGGTAATGGGTTTTCCATGATGACTGGCGCCAGTTTGGCGGGTTGACAAGACAAGTCGAGACAAGAATAGATTATGACCATGAAACCGTGAGGTAGTACAAAAGGTAATTAATTTTAATTTTTTTTAGCACCGCGTCTTACTACCCGTTAGGGTTATACGCTTCAAAGGGTAATTGACCCTGTTCATGTTTTGCAGGCCTAACAAGTCATGACTCATATCTACGTGTAAGGAACACACAGGTTTTTGCTTGAATAAAACACGATATTACAAAACATACATTTATTATACATTAAATGTTTTACAGACATATTATACACTTTTACAAGAATGACGCATATATTCGTTCATACGTTTTTCTACAGTGTCTTTTAGATTGTTTTTAGTTCACAATCGAGCATGTAATAGTCCAAACCGACGACTTGGCGTGTATAGTAGGTAGCACTGATAAGATCCAGGTTTCTGATGTGCGTTTCCACCGTAGGCTGTTTGAGATCGATGAATTCCACTGATTCTGTAAGCGTGTCGCATACATCTACAACGAGTGTGTCGATCAAATCGTTGCAATAGCGTGCGACGGGTGTCGACCACCTATCCCGGTGGTCGACGGCGACGTTGATGAGGTCCCACACCTCGCAAAGACGCGCCCAGCTAGGTGCTAGATAGGCGACCCGGTTGAGTCCTGCGTCTTGTTTCTCGCTGATGACGACCATACGGTCACCGCACATGCGTCGCAAAGAGATTTCATGATTAGTCAGACTAATCTTCTGAGGAGGTTGCATGTTGCTGAAAAACTTTAATATGACCGCTTTGTAACTGCCCAGTTCTTGCCACTCTGTACGGTTAAACACCGCACCGCATTTTTCTAGCTGGACATAGGGCGTAAAGTTGTTCTTGAGGCTCATGCCGACGATGACTCGCTTGGCGTCGACTTCGTCCAGTGGAAACAGAGTGTTGAAAATACAGGTGATGGCGAGCGGTTTCACCGGCTTTGCTTTGCGGGTGCAAACGTCTTTACCTTCCATAACGTTTGATCGCTTCGACGACTGTCGTGGTTATGGACGGCACGCCAACGTGACGCCCCTTTTATAGGCGCACGCCGATTGGACGCAGCCTTTTGAGGGGCGGCAGGACCTAGCTTCTTGAAAAAGGTGTTGTAATATCTCACCACCTTAGCGTCGTTGCCTGTATGATCGATGGGCGAAAATAGGGTTAGGAAAGTTTTCATCGGAATGTTCTGGGAGCGATAGAGAAGGTACATGAGACAATAATGACCGCAAAGGTCCGAGGCTATGCTTTGAAATTGTAGCGTGTTATGAGACGTGCGGGAAGTGTTTTTGCGTGTAAACGCCAGATGTGACTTTATACGGGGTGGAAAACCATAACTGTCAAAACATTCTCCCCCTCCGTTCTTGTCGATAAAGATGGTGACCCAATGCGTCCCGGGCTTGGTGTGTTGATCTGTGTTGATGACGAAACCAGCAGGTCGAGCTATTCTTGAGGGTAGTTGATCAGTAGGGAAAACATCAGACCGTACAGAACGCAACCACGGGTTTGTTTTCAGCGCGCGTCTTATGGTGTGCGTGTCCATTCTCGAAGTCCCAAAACGATAGAGGCCGAACAGAAATTCCACACTGAACTATGTGCCGTGCACATGGTGAGCCCCAATTTAAGTGTTTTCAACGAAGGACAACCTCTGTCGTGCAGATCTAGGATCGGGGTTGATGTGTATATGGCTAGAAACTTTTTCTTCTCTGCCCCCTTGACGTAGACGCTTTCTGCACCCGTCGTGGCGCGGTAGATGAGGGATTCGAGCAGACTGTAATCCACATCACCGCTATCCCAGGGAATACCGTGCAGTTTGCTGATGATATAGTGTAGCTTGTTTTTTAGCGGTGGCTGAAAGTTCCTCGATAGCGAAGTGGGGTTTAAACACCCAATGTTGCAGTAATCTACCTCAAACACTAAGTTCCTTAACGATAAACTCGTTGTTGTCGTCAATGAAGCTCTGGAAATCCACAACGACGTCCATGATTTAAATGACGTGTGTAAGGGGGGAAACAACTTTTATTAACTTCCATAGTCGGTCACGACGTTTCTGTCCTTATCAACGGTGATGATGTTGGCAAACTCCCCGTACACGATACAGTTGACGGTTTCGGTGAGAGCTCTGGCGAAGTTCACTTCGATGCTCAAAGAGCCATGCCTCGTCAAATTCCAATGCGATGTCATGTGGGTGGAGAGATTGGGTGTGAGATCGAAAGCCATGAGATGATATTCCTTATGGAAGGCTTCCCGTCTGATGTCGCTACCTTCGTTCATGAAATGGATACCCGTTCCAGAAAACAGTGTGTGGTAGGACATGACATATTTGCCATTTGAAAAATCGGGCTGAAACGGTTTCGACGGCACTTGTTCCCCGTTCATGTACAGCGAGAAATGGTTCATGCCGTACGTTTGAAAGTTGAGCGGGTTCTTGGTGGCGTCTCCGTTGAATGCGGTGTTTGATACAAATCCCACTATGCATCATTTGGGTAATTGTCCGGTGAATATGTTGTCCAGTGATTTCACTTGTACACCCTTAGGAATAGTGAGTGTTTTTACTTCCACGCGCGTGATGGGATACTTTGCGGGACTGACGTTTAATGCCTTGGCGTGCGCCAACAGTATAGGAGGTGCTACTTTGACACGTCGCACTAGAAGGCCTGCTTCAGCGATGTGAACCTTATAGTGTGGAAGTTCAGGGACGGCCATAAGACTGAACCCATCTCTGGAACGGACAAACTTGACTCTGAGTTCGGTGACGTTCAATAGGTATTTCTCTTGGTTAAATACATCACCATGTAGATACCCCAAAATATCCACCGTCTTACTTTTTGCGGTTAGACTGCGACGGGCCTCAAATCCCTTGTTGCCGGCGTTAGTCTCCTCAAAGGTACCGGGGCCATCTGCGAACCAGAGACCGCAAGTCAAATGCGTTCTTTTGGCTTCACTGTTGTAATTGAGCAACGTTTCAATGTACCGTCTATAAGCATACGTGTTGCTTGGCTGTGAGACTAGATTTTGGTTTAAAAACACAATCCACCGGTGTGAATAGCGAAAGCAACCAGTTGTTAACGGGAGCGATTTGATCCACTTCAGTGAAAGCGCCAGCGTCGGGTTTCATGTGTGCCGCCCTGAGATAGAGCATAGTCTGCGAAAGATCGATATAGAACTCGCCTTGACCGGTTTTAAACACCCTTTTAATTCAACGACGAATTAAGGCTGGTGCACAACAACAAAAACAATATCTTTTGTATAAAATTCAAAAGAAAAAAAAGAAAAATATTTCAGAGGAGCAGATAGGACCAACATAAAACAAATGGACAGTACACAGGTCCATTTGAGTTCTGTCTCCGCGAACCCGCTCTACAAATATTTATTATTAGAAATATTTCAAATATTTGCCATTAAAAACCTCCCATCATTAGGTAAAACAAGGGTACGTATGCAACATAAAGAATAGGTAACAGTATTAGGTATTTTATTTATATATAAAAAGTTGGATATTTTAAATATGGTACAAAAGGATAATATATATGTGGACATTATATTATAAACTCATAATAATCTAAATCTTCAATGATCGTCTCAATCATCAATAGTTCAAGTCGTAAAAACGACAAATGTAAACTTTTAAAGTATTAAAGACTTTACCAAAAAAAAACTAAATCTAACAAGTGAGCTGAAGGCTCTAAGTCAACAATGGTCAAGTTTCGAAAAGGCAACGCTCTGCTTTAATCTAGCAGTAACTCAACTATCTCTTACTCTCAAATTATCAAAAACAATTACGTAGAGAAAAGAACCAAATCAATATTTAAAGATACAAATTACATTTTTCTTAGTTGCACAGACTATAATTTTGTCTTTTGAATAAAAGGTTAGCTTTTCTAAATATTTATAAATTTTGACAAAAACCCAAAAGGGGATTTTTAACCTACATTCTACAAAGGAACATTAATTCCCGCAAAATTATTCTAAGTTGATTTAAATTTTCTTAAGCCAAACAGGCTGTAAATTTTACCATAAAAATTCGACATATCCATGTTATTACCAAATGTTACTAGACACAACCCGGAAGGGGCCTCCGTGTCTACAAGACAACAACAATAATGCTATGTTTCTATTTGAAAGATTGGATTGTTCATTAAATTTCAAATGTTAGCCAAAAGGGAATTTTGATACACAATTGCCGAAATAGAATTTTATACCATTAGTGTTCACCCTGAACACCAACTTGTTCCTGGAGGAAGTCCAGACAAGAGAAATTATTCATCTATTCTACACCAGTATTTATGCCAATATTTTAGCTCAGAGAGGGGGAAGAGGGGGAACGCCTAAACAAAGGAGAAACACAACATATGACACAAGAGGGACGGAACATCTAGACGCGAGAGGAAGGTTCGAGAAGCGTGGTGGAGCATGGAGAACGATCCAGACTAAAAGTTTCTATCGCTCACTGACGTCTCGGGCATCATACGTCACACGACATTTCCCATGACACCTTGCGCCGACTTGAACTCCGTGCTTCATTCAGTCAGTCTTAGCACAAAGTTTATAGTGGAGTGTAATTCGGGAGGCCGGCTCGGGAGACGCAATACAATAACAATGGATGATGGGGCATGGTAAGTCCCTTTGTATTACTTCACCAGTGCTTCGTTGATGTTTTAATCTTTTCTTGTAGTGGTTATTTCAATAAACGCTACACGGTAACGGTAAATTCGATGGGCGAATCATCGGTGAGTGAAGAGACAGTTTTTTACTGGATCCATTGTCCGCTTTCGAGACTGGTATTCGTGGGCAGGACGGAAAATAGATCAAGTTCACTGCTGGCACACTCGCAGGACTGGGGGTGTAGAAACGACAATTCAACTGAAAATATCTGCCGTGACCTTTTTACGTCGGGCGATGGCTGAAGACTGACGCCGGTGCTTCTTACGACGCGCTTTATAGCCTGAACTGGTCGTCAGTGTGCCGAACTTCTGCTCCGCCTTGCGTTTCAGGTTTGTTCCAGCTTCGCCGACACGATGCCGTAGAGCCTCTTTGAAAGGACGACGCTGATTGGCGCCGTCGGAGAGCACGTCGATACCTGTATGAAGCGCCTGTTTTCCGATGGTTTTAGCGCCGCTTCTCAGCAACGGTACGACACTCTTGAACAAGCCGCTGAACAAAAAATTATTATTCCATTCCGCGTTGATAGAGAACACCGTGGTAGATCGAAGATATTCCTGCTCAAGCCTGGTTGACGTAGTATCTCTGGTAGTGTCAGTTCATATTGAGTAGCGTCGAAAATGAAGTTCAACGCACACTTTTTCAAACTCGAATGTCACAGGCTTACCAATGTTTCTTCTTATATTGATTCCAAGATTTCAATTTCCCGTCTAAGTATGGGCATATAGTACATCGGAGTATATATAGCTGTCTTAGGTGTGCCTTAAACATAGTTTGTGGTTGTTGTTGATAACTACGAAACGTAAAAGTGGTGCAACAATGTCACCCACGGTCAGAGGACTGAAGATATTCATGTAGATGTACGTTTGGGAAGGAATCTCTGGTAGAATGTTGGTGGAGTACGGTGACTTTTGGACTTTGATCAAATTAGTCTTATTCTCGAAACAGAGCTCTAGACTTAGTTGACTAGATAGAGTCAACAGCTGTATATTTGGTGAAATATTGACAATGTCCAAATTTATGTTAGGGATTTTTGAACGTGACTAAAACACCGTAATCCACTTAAAATGCATCTACATAATTTAGGGCTTTGACCAAATCATGAATAGTGCTGTAATTGTCAGTTGGGATGTAATCCTTCACTATTTGTTTCACGTTGTTAGCGTCCACCCAGTTGTACCATACAATGTTTCTGCCCTCAGGTACGGTTTTGAAAGAACACGGATATTGGAATTTGGCGAGAGCTACTTCCCAATGGCCGTCGAGTGTAAGACGGTAGGGTAGTTGCGTGGTGAAATTCGTGAGGGTATTTTTCGGGAAATATCCCATAGAGCTGTCGCTTGGCAAGGTGAGGTAAAACTGGTCCTTCATGGTAGGGCGCTGACGTAACTGGCAGGAATCCAAGAATTAAACTTGGCGGGGTAACCTTTCCACTGCACGTACACTTTCTTTCTGGCGCCTATACCCTTGACATGTAGTATTTTATCAATTTTAAAAGTTTCGGGAAGACGTACGCGTTGCAATTCGGTTTCGTAAAACGTTCCCTCCACCTCCTCGCCGTCTAGATCGGTCAGTCTGTAGACGATTGGTTGCCGCAACACGACGCTGCTGACTTTGAAAATGTCTTCACTCCAATTGTTTCGTAGCCGTTTTCAAACAGAATTTTGGATTTGCTAATGCGCACCGTGTCGCCGACTTTGAGTTTCGGCTTACTATCCAAATTTGGGTGCTATTTTCCGTACAGATTATCTCTGACACGAAGCACGTCGGTTTCTGAAACGTTGGCAGGCGCCATCTTGATACTGGAATTTTTGCGCCGTTGTAAGCGTCGACTAGATCTTGGAGGACGTCCACATAGCGATACGTGTTATCTCGGGTAAAGTAGCGCCACATGCGTCCATTCAGAGTTCTATTGAATCGTTCCACGACGCTCGCCTTCACGTCCGGATTATTAATGGTGTATTAATGCATGCCCTCTCGCTCGAGAAATTTCCGGTCTAGACGTACCGTGAACTCTGTCCCCTTGTCCGTCTGTAAACTTAGAGGTTTGCGCCCACTTTGCTCGAAAATGTCCTGAAAGGCGTCTCTCACGTCACTCCCTCTCTTGGACAGAAGCGTCCTCGCTCAGGCCATCTTGCTAAACACGCCGATGACGGTGAGCAAGTACACTACACCGTCGTTGTATTTGCTAAGACTTCGCATATCGTTGAGATCGGCTTGCCAGAGATCGTCAATGTTTGACACCACATACCGATTGCGTGGAAACTTTTTTATCACTGGTTTGTGTATGGTATAAGCGTCCTGCGCACGAAGCCATTCTCGTACTTTGTCGGGATCTTTCTTGGACGCCTTTATGAGCGACGCCGCCCCTGCAAACCCTGCAGGAGAAGAAGGGTCGTAGTAGATGTCATCCATTAAGCTCGGAACGGCAGCCACTTGTTTTCGTCAACCCTCTTCTTCTTCTGCGACGGTGTAAGTGGTTGGGGTACGGGCGTTGGATCCCTAATGGGCGCCAAACGTTTCGGATTCACAATAAATTCTTTCGGAACGTTTTTTTTTGCAGCACCGTGAGAAACTCTCACCACCCCGTCGGCTCGCTGTGTCTTCTCGCTCTGACCAGATCGTTGATTAAATACACGATATTGGATCCACGGAGAGGCTTATCGTGAATACTCACTCACCTTTATCGTCCCAAGAGATACCGCCTCGGGAAATAATATGTTCTAATAAGAGTTCAGCTTTTTTACGTGCCTGTGCTGGTACAGTATTAAGTATGGGAAGTACGGGGGCGGTCGTGGTGGTGGTGATATTTTTAGGTGGTGGAGGGTGGTGACTAAAGTGCAGATAGCGCTGTAGCACTTGTTGGTATAAAGTCCATTTAGACTGGTCGTCAAGCTTTGAAGCGAGGATTTTTTCCATTTCCTTGTCCAGCTCGGAGACCACTAGATTTTTGGCCGATGCTACTTGTTGGTGGTGTTGCTCGTAACGGTGTAATGTTTCCGGGGACACCAATATAATCTTTTTCGTGAGTTCCATCATCTACTTGTTGAATAAGGAACCGAGGACATGTGGATAAACATAAGGGCAGGAACGCTCCTCCTTTCTGAACGAGTAGCCGTCTCTTCTTTATCCAGCACTCTCCTCGTTTGACCAGCTTACGCAACACCTGCTTGTGAGCACGTAGCTTTGTGTTTTTCGCATTTTTCAATGCCACCCGCCCTTTTAAAGTGTTGTAGGTACACTCGCAAACGGCGTCAATCAGTTTCTCGTCCGCCGTTTTCAGCAAGGCGACACGTTGCTGCGGGTTCATGCGATGCATCGTAAGTAGTAGAGGGGCCTGCTTCAACACTTTGGGACTCATAGTTATGAAATGATTTGCAATCGGGAAGTGTCGGTGTTTTTATAACTTTTGCGTGGTTGGTACACGCAACACCCTTCTTTGGTGCGGGTTCTATATCTGAACCATTCAGGTGTACCTTGTTTGAAATCTAACAATAGATACCCGTGGGGAGTACTTGTAGCGTCAGCGTAAGCCTCCTGTAAAATATGGGGGTTTTCAGGACACACTTGACGTGCAAAGTGTTGAATCTGAGCTTTATTCCTGGGGTTTTTAAAAAGCACGATATAATGAGCGTTTAATGAAATGTCTCTTTGGCCCTTGCTCTGGTGGAATATTTTTTGTGTAAGGTACATGACGCTAATATTTTGATGGTGGCATCCTTTGGTGAAAAGATCGACGACCACTTCGTTGGCTTCACGCATCAGATCGTCCAGGATAATCAGCTGTGGAGAGTCGTTACAGGTGTCATCCATTTTCGGTAAACCCTTACAGAATATGACGCGGGGACTCAACCCGTCTTGTTCGAATCCCGGTTGCCATAAAGCATAATACCAGGTGATTTTATCAAATTTAACGTCATACATTGTGTCCAAGTGACGAATAAATTCGGCTACAAAATATGACTTTCCACAGCCTGAAGGGCCGCTGACGATGGCCGAAAATGGATGTTTCAACTTGTCCATAATGTTTGAGACTGAGCTTATAAGCTAAATGAACTTGTATTTATAGGATAGGAGGGAGGGGGTGTAGACGTTAAAACACAAACATAACAGTTTTTATAATATTTATTTACACAAATCAAAGTTTTTACAAATTTATCTCACACAATTAAAAATATATTTATTTACACAAATCAAAGTTTTTACAAATTTATTTTACACAATTAAAAATATATTTATTTACACAAATCAATGTTTTTATAAATTTAACTAGCACAATTAAAAATATATTTTTTCACACAAATCAAATTTTTTATAAATTTATCTCACACAATTAAAAATATATTTATTTACACAAATCAAAGTTTTTACAAATTTATTTCACACAATTTAAAATATATTTATTTACACAAATAAAGTTTTTACAAATTTATTTTACACAATTAAAAATAGATTTATTTACACAAATCAAATCTTTTTTTACAAATATAGGTAACCCCATGAAAAGTATACTTTGAATATTTATTTACAAATCATAGTTTTTACAAATATATCTCAGACTATGAAAAGTATACTTGGAATATTTATTTACACAAATCAAAGTTTTTACAAATTTATCTCACACAATTAAAAATATATTTATTTACACAAATTAAAGTTTTACAAATTTATTTTATGTAATTAAAAATATATTTATTTACACAAATCAAAGTTTTTTATTTAAAATATAGCCCAAACCATGAAAAGTATACTTCGAGTTTTTTACAAATACTTTAAATATTTATCTATACAAACATAGCTCACACCATGAAAAGTATACTTGGGATATTTATTTACACAAATTAAAGTTTTTTTACAAGTATATCTCATACTATGAAAAGTGTACTTGGAATATTTATTTACAAAAAAAATTATAGTTATAGAATATATATTATGGAAACAATAATCAATGTCTTGAGCTCGTAGCGGGAATAGTGGCCTCGGTACTAAATTACAATGTCCAGTTTGAAGAGTATTTGAATACATGTAGAGATAGTTTCAAATTTGACTAGAATTAAAATATATATACAAACAAATTTGACTAGAATTCAATTTTATACAAACAACAAATTATATTTGACTAGAAATAACCAGGTAGGTGGAGATTTATAATGGCAGATAAAAAATATAAAAAAAAACTATCATGGATGCATAAAATAAATCAATAAAAAATATTGCTTGTTTTCATGCAGAAAAAAAATCTCAAATCTTTGAAAAATGGTATGTCAGTGGGACTGTCTAGAGTGAAAGAAAAAAGATAATTAATCAGCCCGTCTAAATGATCACCTTTTAGTCGTGGCGAGTGCATTTGCAAGGACTCTTATACCCAAACGGCAACGTATTATAATCATCGGTTATCCGCCGTTTGGTGTACACCGGCCGGTAGACTTTATTCTGCGAAACGGTACATACAGTCGGAAGACCTTTTCTTAAAATTTTGTGCGGTATCTGTATGTATCTTTCCGTGGCCTGTTCGGTGACCATCGCTTTCAAAACGTCAAAATTAACGTCGTTCCGGTTGCCGTAGTTTATTGTGATCCTGCGAAACTTGCATACCATTTTTGTTTTGGAAGGATCGCCACCAACACAAACTCGGTACGCGTAATTCTTGGGACCGCCAGATACAAAGGCGATAATGTAGCTTCCCGGACCGTAATCTTGAAGTTCGTCAGTGAGGTCACCTAAAAAGTCTTCGGTCGGTGGACACCAATCAACGGGGCGTTACGTGAATATAACGATATCTGTATCATGATACAAAACGCGGTCCCCCAATTTTTCAAGGATGCTGTATAAATGCAACCTAGCCATAGCAGTCGTGTAGCACGCCACCGCCACATTTGTGTTAGGGTTTGGGCGCAATACGTCACGCGCATCATTGTAATTGAGGAACATAACCTCATCATTTACATCAATGACGCTGTCCACGGTGATGTACGGATCCGTCAGGTACTTGTGAATGCCCTGATAGTCGTTGAAAACGGCTACGTGTGGTATATCAGGTCTTTGCCCACACTTTCCCCATAGCAAATTTAAAAAGGATTTAGCCAGAGTGCGGAGACCTGGGTTTTTACAAACAGAGCTGAAATTGAGTTTTACCCCCTCCCTTTCCTCATAATTTTGAATGTAAGGTAACTTCTCATCTTGTGAGGTACACCACTCTGGCCATCCGCTGGCTTCAAGTTTGATTTAAAAAAAAGTATCAATGTAGCCGTGAAACAAACCGCCAGAACGTGTCTGACGGTTGTAAACGGATACATTGTACTCCCACACTTCATGTGCGACTTCACGGTGTAGCCTTTCTCAACGGCTTTCCGGATCTCGTCAATCATCCAGACACCTGTCAACCAGCGATCTTTTTTGTCGTTGTGCTGACACGCGCCTTGGTTTTTCTCCTCCCCGCATTTCCTGCACAAGATGAACATTAACATGTCGTGCATCCGTGTAGGTAATACGGGCATGAATAAATCCCTCGGAGGCGTCACTGAAACTTGGCTATACCATCTACTTGATCTATAGCGGGACAATTTGGTTCCAAATGAATTTTAGGGTTACCGATGAGGTATTTTTTGTACTTGCAAACGTGCGGATACAACGAACACACATCTAAGTACTTGATCTTTTCTCCACAAGAAATGTCTGCTTCATGGAAGAGTTTGATACAATTTGTACGCCTACCAAAGAATGCGTCCCTTGGACTGAGGGGCTCCTTGGTATACACCTCGTGCCGGAATACAAATGGTTTCAAGTCCTTGTCTGTGCGTTTCATCGCATTAAACGTACACTCCCACATCTCTACGACCGTGTAGCCTGCATTCTTAAACTTTTTAATACAAACCATGGTCGCTTCATAGCGCGTCTCAATGGTCTCGTGGGGGCTGTTTTTGATAGGGGTGGTCCTGCCTGGATAACAGAGAGGGCACCCGTGCCAATAACACCCCCAAAACTGAAAGACGGTGGTGGTATCTCCAGCGTTAACAACGCCGGCTATACGTCGCCCTAACACATATTCCTCACGACCGTTGCCCGCATGAAGAATAGAGACACCGCGGTGATGGGCCTCCCAGCAGAGCCATTGTACAGCTATGTGCGACTGTTGGTCTGCACACTGGTAGCAACCGTTAGGGTTAATACCGATAGTATTCTCCTTAAGATGACTACGGCGGTAAACCTACATGGCCGTTCCAGCGATAGTACACGCCTCTCTGAAAGGATCCACCTTTGCTTTTTCAATAAGCATATCCTTAAAATTTAGGAAGGACTTTCGTAGGATCTCTACATCTTTCACGCAATACAGTTCCAACTCGCAGTTAAAATCAAAGACATAATTTTCTTTGACCAACGGGTCATACCACTTCTCAAAGTGCTCCTTTCCCTCAACTGACATCTCACCGATGCCGTAGTCCTCCTTAGGCGGCAATGGACCCCTATACCCCGCGTTTTCTTTTTTATTGAAAAAATGGGGGAAATGTCCCCCGTCCAAACCGAATGTTTTTGGCATCTTGGACAATGACATGGGGAGAAATTTCAGCGAGTCAATAAAGTGGAGCGAGCCGTAACGCATGGGCATGATTTTCCCACCGTTCATTATAAGCTCTGGAATTCATTTTTTAACTTCATCGTATATTTTAAAATAAAGATCCCATTATAGGATTTTGTATTATGGCCAATGAGGGTGATATCCTTAAATTTTGAAGCTTTAATTTGTTTTATTAATCCGAAAAATTGGGCCATTGTGGTATCACCCTTGAATATCCGCGGCCTATCGCCCCCACATTCAATGCAATGATGGTCATTAGCATCTATATGATGGCAGGCCTTGCAACATGTCTGCACGACACAGAGGTTAGGTTCGTGCAAGTACGTGTTGACCGCACCTTTAAGAAGAGTTTCTTGTCTGCATTCAAAATCATAGAACACAAACATGAAATTGCTCTTTTCCAGTGACGGCTTGGATGGGGCTTGCTTCATATAGCAGAAATGACCAAAGGGACGATGGGTCTCGCATACTCTACAAAAAGTCTCATAACACCTATGTGAATAATTTGACTTTTCCAAACCGAAAAATAGCCCGCATATTTCACAAACCTTTTTACATCACAGATCGACATGTGACCTTTGCAAAAACCGGGACGTTTATGGTTATCAAAACATATCTGTTTTGTGAACCAACGCCCACAATATTTACAGCCCACAGCTTGACCTCCACTACAGACCGCTTTAGCGTAACACTTTTTGCACGCGGACTCGCACTTGTGCTCTTTCTTTGTGTTGAACGGCACACGACACTCACGGAAAAAGTACGAGCACTTAAATGCGGCTGTCAATGATGTTATGATGTCAAAATTGTTTTGCTTATCGCGTGAAAATACAAATCAAGGTAGCCCTTAAAGGAATGTTCTGGAGGAGTAGGCCCCTCACATAGGTTCTGTCTCCCCCGACGTTCCTTGAACACCGTGATTTTGTATCCGGAGAGGTATGTTTGAAATTGTTTCAGCTCGATTATTCCCCCACCTTTCAAAAGATTCACATGGGCATTACAGCATCAATCTTCTGCTTTGTATTTTTGAATAAGACGACCCCATTTTATTTGTCTAAAGGTGTTCACGTCCATGCATCCTGGTTCTCTTTTAACGTTACACACAGCCTTAGCAACAACCAATGCATGGGCAAGACAAATTGTGTCGCCATTTTGAATCTTAATGATTCCTTTGCTATTATGGCTATATGTGCTAGCTGGAAAGAGTTTATCACATTTATGATTATCCCTCCCACGAGGCTCCTTAAAATGGCTGAGTTTAACGTACAGTGGTGCCGTACTCAAGAACAAGCTATTACTCTGCAACACGCGACTTACGTTATCGAGCACGGCTCGAGCGTCTAACTGATCCGCCCTCCTAAATGAGACGTATACAGGATTCAACGTCGAGTCCGTGCTGTTCAAAAGTAAGCCGACATGATCATCGGCGCTAACACCATGGTCCTGCAGCCGATCGAGCAAATTAGTAATTTGTTTTTCAAGCCAGCTTAATGCGTCACGACCGCTTGCTGGAGCACCAAGATGTACGGTAATTTCTTTACCCGTATAAAAGAAATGCCTCAATCGTTTTATTCTCTCCTCGACGATTCGAATAGAGATACAATTCGATAATACTCCACCAAACTGATTAACTGGGCCACCAATTCCCGTTTGTGGTGCTGACGATGGCTCCGCCACCACCATATCCACACCTTGAAGAGGGGCGGTTATTCCCGCCTGATTCACCCCTACACCACCGGCTTGCGGAAAGACGTCTGGAGGTGGCAAATCTCCCGCCGGTTGAATGGGGGCCCCGGAGTTTAGGGTTTGGACCACGTCTTCCCCCCAGCTCGGACAGGACTCTCCGTTATTTATTTCAGCTAAAACACAAGAGTTTGAATTCAAACACAATTCAAACTAAATTCAAAGTAAGCAATCGAAACAATATTCTTTCAACCATAGTCAGTTAAAAAATTCATTCTTTGAACTTTTTAAATCAATCATGTTATCATATACGGTAGCAAAAAAATTATTAATAGTTTGTCCTTGGAGTGGCCAGCATGCATATAAAATATTAAAACGGATCCTCCAGTTGCTCTAACTACCCAATATAAAATATACCTTTTGGGACATTTAATTTATTTTAAGGTTGGTTCTATTTGAAAATTTTTTACCTATTAGTATTCTATTATAGAGGTTTACCAAATAATCTGCTCATAATAAGCTCTTTCAACTTATAAAATTAATAATATATTACACATAAATTTTTATATTATTTTAACGTAAAATAATAATCTTACCTATAGATGCATCAATCGCATCCAGAGCGGAAATAATGTCCATTATAGGATCGTGTGGCACTGTGGGTGGTAGTTGTGGAGGTGATACCGTCGCAGACACCTGATGTTGAGGAGACATCATATATTGGTTCCATGCATCTGAAACAAACATATATTCGTATTAGAATTTTTAACGTAAGTGATAGACATTAATAATCATATTGAAACTACCTATTAATATGAATATTCATTCTCACAATAATAGCTATCCTGCCGGGACTCGAACCCGCGACACCTAGATCAAGAGGTAGGCATTCTACCAACTGCGCCAAGGTGTCATACAATAATATTACAACAAGGAAATAACCTTAAATCAATATAATATTCACCGTTTAGCATTTACTGATAGTCCCAATTTTATATATAAATACCCCCCCCCCAATTAAGCACATTATTCATATTTCAAAACAATTTTGAATGGTGCTCTTTTTTTTTTGGTTTTTAAAAGCTAATTATTCTTTCTTACAAATCTGGTCTTTCACTAGTCAGCAATTACCAACCGTTAGCGGTTAATTCTTCCATGTAAACACCGAGGGCCATCAGATCCGCGGATGTCTGTGGATCTCCCCACAGCTCATTCTCTAAAAAATACAACACAACAGCTTAGTTTGATATTCAGTATAGCTTAAATTAAAAATAGTAAACAGATTATCTACGTGATATAATAGTAAGGTAAAATAATCTCTAGAGTATTATGTGAATCTGAGACATTCAGCAGCGTTAGCTCCTCAAATAATTTTATAGTTTGTATTAAATGTATTCAATAAACTACTCCTAAATAAAAATTACATTATTTAATTTATTATAACCACTCTTGTTTATACGATTTTTAAATAACATTCAGCCAATAGTAAACTACCTACATAATTTACCATTTAACTATAGCTACGAATCAGGTTTTTTCAATAAACTACCCTTAATTATAATAAACATTTGTTCAGGCATAACTTTATCCAAATTTCATAAAAAGTGGCTGCTTAGACACCTTCAAAATTATCTATAGTTTTAATTCCTATATACCTATTATAAACTAAAAAATTAGACAACTCTGCATGGGTTTATTGTAATTTTTAAATAAATTAAATGTATACACTTTGATTTAACAACAAAAATTAATGAGTGTGCTTGTTAGAAAAGTACATTTACTCACCCATATCCGTCAGCGAAGCGTAATCACTCATCCTAGGTTACGTGTTTAATACTCGAAGACAAGTTATACAATGAAAGGATTTCAAAAAGTTGCTGGTATTTATAGCTGCTACCAGATAGGGTTGCGACAGAGCAATGACGTAACCAGGGAAAACCCATTGCAACATAGAAGGGGTGGGTTGCGACATCATTATCTATTCTTGTCTCGACTTGTCTTGCCGACCCATCAATTTGGCACCGGGTTGTGACAGAGCGATGATGTCATCGGGAAAACCCATTGCTTGGGGAGAGTTGCCAGGGTCAATGACCTAGCTCACGGTTTCAAGGTCACGATCTATTCCTGTCTCGACTGATCTAGTCGAGCCGCCAAACTGGCGCCAGTCATAAGGGAAAACCCATTGCCGGGAGGGGAGTTGCCACACCGATGAGGGGGAAGGGGTGTATGGATCACGACATCGTGATCTATTCTTATTCTGTCGGCCCGCCAAACTGGCACCGGGTTGCGACACCGGGCAAACCCATTACCAAATAAGTGGGTTGCGACACCGGGAAAACCCGGTGGTGGAGAGGTGGGGTGGGGGAGAGGTTGCAACATCATTCAAGGTCATGATCTATTCCTGTCTTGTCAAGCCGCTAAATTGGCGCCGGGTTGAGACAGAGCGATGGCGTCATCGGGAAAACCCATTTCTGGGAAGGAGGGAGGGGGAAACCAACAGCCAATCAGCGTCGGGGTCAAAGGTCAAACTGATCTATCTGGGTCAGAACACGAACTCCTATACTTGTTTTTGGGGTAAAATTTCGTTTATATGTATTTTATTGGTGAGTGGTTTTTCAAAAACTTGAGATATTTCAAAAAGAGCTAAAATGATTTTGTCAAATGAAAAAAATATAAGTTTATTGTTGATTGATTTTTGAAAAATCTCATTTTTAGTTCTCATATCAAGTTAAAGTATTGTAATCGGGAACATTTTCGACCTCATCATAATCTCGAAGTCAAAAATGTTCCACGTTTTATGTAAACTTGGACCATTAAATTGAATTTTACAATTCTGTCATTTATGTCTATCTGTCCTTGGCCATGGATCAGAAATGGTTTGATGGATTTTGGCTCAAACTTGATATTTATATTTTATAGGGCTATGATTCAGGAAGATTTTTTTTTCACTCTTAACTCCCAAATTATGTGTAGTTTACTGACGAATGATTATTTTTGAATTCAAAATATTTATGAAATGGCTAGAACAATTTTGTTAAAAATGTTATCTAAAGAGCGTTTAACCTTCCAAATAGCATTGTGTTCTTAGTGTTTGGGTAAAACTTCGTTAAATGGTAATTTATTTGAATCACCATGGAAACTGTTATTTGTGGATGGTTTTATACCTGTAAATAAAATATTTCTCTTTGTTTATGATAACTCAACTCTTATTTAAGTTGTACAGTGCAATGAATATAAAAGTTATGGTAAATATTTATACAGGCCTATTCAGTACTAAACAAACCAATGATAGTGGGCTATAAGTTATAAATATATAATTTTGTTTACATTGGTCCTGTTTCTTCTTATTTATTTTTGAATATTTACCTCTGATTACAAAATGGTTGTTTAATAGCTGGTGGAAACACATCTCTTACACACATTCCTTAATTGAAGGAATTAATTGCCTAGACTGGGGGAATATTTATTATTATATTATTATTATTTTAATGTTGTTGTCGTTAATTCGTATTTAAATTAAACAATATTGAATATAATTCGCAAATTAGAATGTTAAGTAATTAATTTTTCGTGAAAATAATTTACTACTTTGCTCATGAATTATAAATTAAAAACGATACAATCTGAATTATATTTAAATATGTTTTGGTATGTATTATGATTTCAAAATTTGATAAACTATATTGAAATGCGTTTGGATAGCCATTTTAATTGTCTAAGTGTGGGGTTTGGTGTTAATTTTTCAAATAGTATCACAATACCATTGAGTTCAGTAATGTTTCCTAGCAACCACTTAATTTTGAGTGAAAAGTATTGCAAATATAGTGTTTTGTGTACCCCAGCTATCTTTACACACACACACACACACACACACACACACACACACTCTCTCTCTCTCTCTCTCTCGCTCTATCAAACACGCACTCCCTTTCCCACTGATTCCTCCACACGCAGCTCTCAGAGCTGTCCCCTCTCCTTCCTCTTATCCGAGTGGGTATTCTCTTCCGTTTACCCAACTTGCGGTAACGATAGACCATACCTACCTCTTAGCCGCGGTGTACCAAGTAAGATATACGTTGGCTAATGGAAATAGTGTTAGTAGTAGAAAGTTTTGTTACATTGTGCAACACTTTGCGACACTACCGCTATAAGTGGTCATTTACTTTCAGTGGATTGATATAAATTTTAACTATAAATATCGAATTGAATAAAATTACGTAGGGAGCGCACCCAAAACAAATGAATGTTACAAAGAGTACGACTTCAAATCTCGCGTATTTTTAATATTATTGGCAAATTATAATAAATATGGCTGGGTTGAAAAAGAACCCAATATTTAGTCCGTACAAAAGAAACATTTTATTTGGTATTCTGAAAAAATACAGCAGCGTAATAAAAAACAAGCAAACAAACGCAACGACTATTTACGAGAAAAGATAAACGTGGGTAAAAGTGAGCAAAGAGTTCAATCCCATCGCTGGAGTTGTTCCAAGGGACCTGGCCAGTTGAAAAGGTTACTATGATTTTTATATTAATTTAATTAATTATTGCAGTTTAATATGAATCTTATTGTTTAAAGTATAACAGTTTTTAGGATATTATTGAAGTATTTACCCATTGTAGTATTTGTAGCCCTTAATTTATTTGCAAATAAAGGGTCTATTATATATAAGTAAAAAATAATATTTAATACTATATGACCCGCCTTGGTGGCGTAGTTAGCAAACGTGCTAGTTTCGTGTTGAGCTAGACTGCCGAGGACGGGGAGATCAAGGTTCGAATATCATTACAGTGAACTGGTGGAGGGGGGGGTCCTAAATGGTTTTCCACTCTCCCTCCACGCAAATGCGTGTTCCCTTAATCTAAATTCAACCTTCGCAATTCCTAACCATTAGCGTAATTAGTGCATATGCGTATAACCCGAACGGGTAGTATAACGCGGTGCTAAAAAAAAAGGATTTAATTCATCTTTAGTATTTGTTAGATAAACTAGACAAAACAAGCTCAAATACTGGGTAATATTTGTATTGTAAGTTTCATGTTGAATTTTTATAAATTGATTCAACTAAAATTTAAGCTATAGCATGACACAGTTGTGTACCCAGCATTATTCTGCACTAGCCAATAGAGATAAAGTGTTTTCATATTTAATATTCATAGGTTCTGGGACAAGCAGAAGGCTATCTGCCGCAAATAACTGGCCATCCAGAAGCGGCATACAATGGCAACTGGCAGTGGATCACCGAGAAATAGCGTTGTTGGTGAAGAAATTATTGCCCAGGTAATGTCCATAATACCAGGACTCGATGAAGAGGTCGAATGCAGGGACAGTGATTTCTTTCACCAACAACGTACAAATCTCTCCCGTGTTTCCACTGCCACTGCCCTGCCACTGCCAATCCTGTTTTTATCACTCGTCCTGTTTCTTTTCTCGCTCCTGTCAACACCTCTACTCTTGTCTCTTTTGCCACTTCTCCACCCGTTTCTCCACCAATTCCCATTCAGACCTTTCCCCTTTCCCTCCCACCAGTTTCTTTGCCAACTCTAGAGCCAGTTCCCTCTGGGTCATCATCCCAACAGCTCCAGTGGTTCCCAACAGCTGAAGAGAGTCCCGCTTCAGTGTCTCTAGGCCCGTCTAGTCCAGCCGAAACATTGATCCAACCACAAGGTATTAACAAATATTAGTAACAAATTATCAAACAATTTTGTGTCTTTACTTTATGTACAAACACTAAATATAAGGGTTTTTGAAACACTCTCAAATGGGACAGGAATGAGGAAGTGCACCATAATTTGTCTGGGGATGAAAATGCCACACTAAATTAAGATCCCAATGTGGAAAAACAATGTCAGGAACTATTTGGGAGCAAGGAAGGACTTTAAGAATGGAAAAAAAAAACAGCAGTTGATTGGAGAGAGAATGGAAAGTTACACTATTCAGAAGCAGCCACTATGCACATGACAGTTATTTGAACCAAATAGAATACCAAACTTGCGAGTCAATGTCAGGACTAAAAAACCACAACAGCCATTCTGGCGTGTAATCTATTTATTGATCTGTATTTCATTTTGTAAAAAATGTCAAAAAATGCATATCAATTTTGTGACAATTTCTTATATTTTATTTCAATATTTTAAAGTGAACTAAAAATCAAACAGTGATAATCTGCAGTAAAAAAATAGCACCTATCAAATTTTACATTAATATATTTCAACAGTAAGAATAATAAATATACAAATATAATCCAAGGATTACTTACAATAGGATTGGGCAAACACCAATGTGCAGTCCACTAATGAAATTATTCTTGACTAGCTGAATTCCCGTTCTTCGCACAGGATATTGTGTTGTTATTTATTTTTGGATGAAAATGAGGAATTTTTGTTTGAAGCTTAAGGAGAACACCGCGAGGAGGTGACCATGTATCGTTTCTCAAGGGGAGTTTTATTTTTGGTGACCCCCTTGCCTACTGCTGGGCGTTATCAGCTGAGCGCGGCTGGACAGGTCTCCCCTACCCCCAACCCCAAACCACCCCGGGCCGGGCCCTCTCACTCACACAAACACTACAAACACCACAAAATTCAGCAAAATATAAACTACAGACCTCAATCGTCTCTTAGAGTTGCATATTAAAACGTATATTAATTAATTGTCTGTATTAATTTTTTTACACCCCTTAGAATCATCTAGGGGTTAAAAATAATTGTTAAATTTTTTCGAAGGCATTATAAGAACAAATTTATCGGATTATTACCCTCTAAATGCTTAAAAATAGTTTATAAAGCAATATTGTTGATTAGAGTAGCTACCTCTATTTCACCCTCTTAATCACAAAACATCGGATTGAAACATTTTTACTTTTCCTAATTAGCTTATAAGGAACACCTGTGCCAAATTTCAGTCCTCTAGCTTCGTGGGAAGTGTGAGAATTAGTGATGAGTAAGTCAGTCAGGGCTTTCGCTTTTATATAGATAGAATATATTCTCTCTGTGGCGTCACTCTTGCAGTAAACCGGCTTTCTGATGACAGGCAGATCAGGGTTTTAGTCCCGGTCATGCGCGCTAAGGACGTTTTTTCCTAAAAGGTTTTTCACTCTCTCTCTCCATGCAAATGTGGGTGCACTTCTATGAGTACAACCTTCCTCACCTCTAACCCATTAGAGTAATTTAGTACATATGAGTACAATCTGAACATGTATTACAACATGGCCATAAAAAAATAATTATATCCCCTTTAAATATTTTGTGGGGTCGCTTACTACATTTGTAAACGTGAGTCACTACAACTAACTATTAATGTAATATTCTGAATACCTGGACACGGGAATTGAACCCGGGACCTTTGGCTTAGACCGCTCACGCTCTAACCACTGAGCTATCCAGGAATCGTCCGATTTCTACTGTCATTCTTCACTAATTTTAAGGCAGAGTCTATGATGGACGTGTGGAAATTGTTGGCTACAAATGTGTGATTTTATTAATATCACGAGCTATTAGATAACGCAGCCATCTTCTACTTGCTAGTTGGTTTATTGCTGCCACTTGTACAATTATTATAATTGTTAGGGATTGCATATTTAAGAATCAAATAGCCAAAGATATTATTTATGCTTGTTTATGTTGTGAAAATGACGTATTAAACCACACGAACAGCGGTTATTCTCTATGAATGTCATTTATTATTTGATACTGTATTCATCTGTTTTCTGTCTAAAAGGACCACCTAGGAATAATATCTACTTCATATCTAAGGAGAGATTATAGGAGAATATTTACATTCCCCTGTTTTTTATATTTATCTAATGGGTTAGGAATTTGGAAGGTCGCTAGCTTTCCGCTAATGTCTGTTAGAACGGCCACACAATCAAATGATTCCTTCTAATGGCTGAGTGCACCCCGCATTTGCGAGAGTGAAAAATAAGGAGAAATAAAAAATCAGTTAAAGCTGATCGACCAGATTTTCCAATTGATATAATTAGACCAGGTAGAATGTGTACCAGCATTTGATTCGGGAAAACCCTACAGACATATTATTGCAAACTGTTTCACTGTTTGGATAGCGTTTATAAATTAACTAAATTTGGTTTAAGGTAAGGTGGCAATTACACACACACACACACACACACACACCAGACACACACACACACAGACACACACACAGTCAGAGAGACGTTCATTTTTATTTATAAATTGTGATGGTAGATTACTACTCAAGGAGAAAGTAACCTATTACTCTGCAACACGCGACTTACGTTATCTTGCACAACGATATTTAAACTATTATGATAAACCAAACCTATATTCACCTGTATTCATTTATTAATCACTTTCATTCTGCGCCATCTAGTGTATAAATAGGTAATTATGACTTTTTCAATATCTTGTGATAGCACGTACATATAAATATTTAATGAATGTAATTATTTATATTCATATAATAATTTAAATACGCTAATGGGGTAGGAATAATGAAATTATTCATGAGGGGTAAGTGTACCCGCATTTGTGTGGAGGGAGAGTTGGAAATGGTGTAATGAAAATACCCTTTAGTTTAATAGGACAGTGTTCGAACTCCAACCTCATCAACCAACCATACCAGACGAGCTCCGCTTAATTATTTGTACAGCTCACAAGACCTAAATAATATTAGGGAATTTCATTTAAAAAACTTTATGTTGTTTTTATTGTATTCTTATGAATGTTTTAAATAAAATTTACTAATCACTAGCTGTTTGTCAATAAAATAACTAGTAAGAAAATGTTGTTATTTATATTAAAAAAATCCCTAGAATATGTTATTTGGAAATCCTTGGAGAGTCAGACAGGAAGGCGATGGCAAAATTCACAGAATGAAATATTAAATAGCCCAGAGTAGTAAATGTTAAGATTTATTGATTACACATGTGTAGTTAATATAACTTTAGCAATAAATATTTATTTGAGCTGTAGGATATGAGTAGAAAAGAGGAACAAGTATACTATTAATATTACCATTTCCACCAGTTTCACTGCTTAAATATTGGTTTATAATTTTAATAATTTTGTTTTAAGGTAAGGTGTCACACACACACAAAATATCCAACACATTCATTTATAAATTGTAACTGATGTGACGGTAGATTGATACCCAAGGATAAAGTGAAAAAATATTTAATTATTTTAGA
This sequence comes from Timema podura, assembly GCA_033556935.1. Lineage (NCBI taxonomy): Eukaryota > Metazoa > Arthropoda > Insecta > Phasmatodea > Timematidae > Timema > Timema podura. The sequence goes on from JAVRXN010000010.1 coordinate 1,321,118, forward strand.
CACAAGCCGTTTTATTCCTTGAGCCACTTATAACAGCAAAAAGAAGTTTTATTTTAAATATCATTTCATGTACTCATCTATATCTTGCCGAAATAATATATCTCATATATTAATCCATAAGTGATATTGAATACAATTATGAGGATCTTGAATTTATTTTAAATTTAATTTAACGTTCGCACTATATTTTGACGAAATAATATATAACTTTTACATAAATTCATAAGTAATATCAAATACAATTCTGAGGACCTTGAATCAATATTAGAAATAACAACCAAAATAAAATAGCATTTAACAACAACAACAACTTTTTTTTAAAATCATTTAATTCTCGAAACTATATTTTGTTAACATAGTAAATAACGTTTACACAAAACAAATTAGCCACTTAAACAACAAAGAAATTTAATGTTCGCAAATAATTTTGATGAAATAATATATAACTTTTATAAAAATCAAAGCTAAAGGTCCCGGGTTCGATTCACTTGTCAAGGTTGTCTTAATTGAATACAAATATGTCTTTCAATAAAATAATCACTAAATAGTTGTGGTGCATGCAGAAGCTGGGACTGATGAAAGACTGACCTAAGACAAATCCGTAAATTATCCTTAAATTAATTTATTTTAGAAAATGCTTCCCCATATAGCAATTTTAGACTAAATCATAATTATTTTTAAAAAAATTCACTCATTTGTAGAGTATCATTCTATTATTATTTCAAAGGAAAAACCAATAAGTAAAAATGTATCTTTTTTTTATATTAACATAGAGATAGTGCTGATCTCTGGTAAATATGTAGTGAGCTAAGTGGAGTTTCTGCTGCAGCCATCTACCAGACATGTGGCACCGCAATTAAATGAATACAATTCAGGATTTTATGGATATAATGCAAATAATCCTAGTGAATACAAATCAAACTTTTTATTTGTGGTGCTTGTTTAAGAAAATGTCTGAATGTAGAATATTCAGAATGGATACAATTCATTCGTCTCTAATATGTCAGGATGGGATTGGTGGGATGGATAGATAGTGGGGTCGTTTAATCGCGTTCATTTAAATAGATTAATGTGGTGTAGGATTTAGAGCTAATTGAAAGAGTTTGGACAAAGGTACTAGTCCTGTCAATATCCCTACTCAACTTTCTGCGCCCTGACCTATCTTCAGTGCTATAACCCTATCTAGTGTCGAACACCTCACCGTCTGGCACTGTGCTGTTAATATCGAGCTCTGAATTTTAAGATGGGTTGGAGCATCTTGTTCTGTAAGACTCAAACTGTAGGCTTTCTTCCCCACCAGTTGGTTAGAGTGTTTCCCCTAAGATAATGGTTTTGAACACGCTCTATGTTGTGCTGCTTGTAATAACAACTGATGATGTCTAAAAACATGACCTAGTCTGAGTACATGACTGCTGAGTCAGGATAGATGTAAGTGTGAGTTCACAGGCTTATGCTATCCTTGCATGATTGACTAAAATTGCAAGCTATCACAGTAGTTTACTTACAACAAATCATGAAAGATTTGAAAATTTTTGAAATTGCCTTTAAGATTAAGTTAAAAATGGGTATTTTGGGAATAGCTTTAAATGATAAATAAGAACACTTTTTTTTTTTACAATTTACAAATTTATTTAGGGCAGTTGACAAATAACCTATTTTTGAATTTTTTTTAATAGTTGAGGAATTTGGTTTAAATTTATATAATATGAAGAGTGTTTATTGTGATTAACAAGATGGTGTCTATTTCTTATGAAGAAATCTTACTTATTGGTAGTACACTGAAAATGTAGTTTTGAAAAATTTATTCGTGGCTATAACACGCAATATGAACATGTTTTTGAGATTGTGTTGTACCATTTATTTTTCTAGCTAACACAACCTAACGCAACTTAATAATTAGTTTCTGTTAAGTATGGTAATACTATCACAACCAACCTGCCGTAGACCTGCTTAAAAACTAGTACTGAAAATAAAATACAAACAAATAATGGCAACTAGATATATTACATTTTTAAAAATTAAGATGCTCACTTCATTGAATCTCAAGGGAGAGGGATGTATTTGTAAAGGCTTTGATTATAATATTGAATAGTATTAACACATCCCGACCCGACCATATATACTATAAGAATAAAACTAAAATTCCTTACACTGCTTCATTGCATTGCATTTGATAACTTTTTGGGAGTTAACGCCCGAATAAAAAATCACTGATGTGTAGGCCTAGTTTTAAAACTCTAGAAACATCTATGGCATTCATTCCATCTAATATTTAGAATATTTTTCAAGAAAAAATTTACCAAAAGTTTTTTAGAAAAAAAAGGCAAATTTCACATTAAATTTTCCTAAACATATTATAAAGTGAAACCCTTGCTCTAAGCTTGATATTGTCAAAATATTGACTTGTATTTGTGGGATGCCATTTGGGTTAAAACCTATTTGGAATCTACAAGCTCTTGGCTCACATACACTAGCATCCCATAGCTTGTGCTAGGTTTCTTTAAGTACATTTAATGTATATATATATATATATTCACAAAAAATGTTTAACATATATGTTGGTTACTTAATGACGTTTTAGAATTGAACACAAACTTTATAATTCAAACCCGCCTCGGTGGCGTAGTTGGCTAACGCGCTAGTCGTGTTGAGCTCGACCGCCGAGGACGGGGAGATCGAGGTTCGAATCTCGGTCGGGTGAACTGGGGGGGGGGGGGGTTTCCTAAATGGTTTTCCACTCTCCCTCCACGCAAATGCGGGTTCACTTCCTCTAAATTCAACCCTCCCAATTCCTAATCCATTAGAGTAATTAGTACTTAAGCGTATAACCCGAACGGGTAGTAAGACGCGGTGCTAAATATTTATAATTCAATTTTCCAGCACATCTCACTAGTCACCCACAAGTAGTCTATTTAACCATACTAATAAGGTAGGTATTAGGAAGGTAGATTTAGGTTAGGTGTACTGAAATTTGCTTAAAGAAAGAATGAGAAACCATTTAGAAAAAAAACCACCCTCAGTACACTCGGTTGGGATTTGAACTCCAACCTCTTCGCCACCGGTAAACCAGTTCAAATAATATTTTGAAGATTGTGCCCACCGATCCAGGTTGATATTGTCTAATGAAGTGATTTAAAAACCTGTTTTACTCGCTCCCTATTCAACTTTACACATTATGTGGGCTTGTTGGTAAGATATTTAAAATTAAAGGCAATTAATGTCCATGCAATAATATGGAAACTTTGGATTAACTGTGAAATATTTTGTACCAGAAAGTATCTAGATATCATATTCTGAAAATTGACACCTAGACACGGGAATCGAACCCGTGACCTTTGGCTTAGTACGCCAATGCTCTGACCAGTGAGCTATCCAGGAATCGTCCTGTGCCCAGGGTCATTCTTCACTCATATAAGGCAGAGTCTATGATGGACTTAGCGGAAACCATCGGCTACAAGTGTGTGATTATATTAATATCACGAGCTATCAGATAACGCAGCCATCTTCGACTCGGTCGTTGGTAGCCTTAAAATATGAGTGAAGAATGACAGGACAGGGACAGTTCCTGGATAGGGTCCCGGTTTAGATTCCCTTGTCCCGGTGTCATTTTTCAATTTTCAGAATGTGATATCTAGATGGAGTAATTCCCACTAAAAGCATAAATAATAGTTTTGGCTATTTGATTAGAAAGTATTTAGGTGACACGAAAACATAATTACCGTAGGTCTCTCAACCTTGAACTAAAGAAGGTAATGAGTCTATTAAAGTATCATTCCTTAGTAGTCACGGCATGTGACCAGTGGAGGGAGAACAGTAATTTATTGTAAAAAAAAAAGTTGTTTATGTAGGTATTACACAAAGCGTTATGCCATCAGCTGGTTCCATTATTAAGAGCGAAAGGAGACTGTGTCTTTCCACTTAAGGTGAATTAAAAAATAAATGAGAAAAACAAGATATATCACTATGCTGTATGAAACCATCCATTTAAATATAGGCTATATATATATATATATATATATGAGAGTATTTTGGTGTTAATTGGATGCACTTTGTTACTATTTTAAATATCACTGGCCTATGTATACTATGTTTGGACACTGTTCGTGGTTCGTTTGATCAAAAAATAAAAATGTTCAACTTCTGTTATCTTTGGTTGATTTTTTTACACTATCCTTGTCCTCAAACCCTGGTAAAATTACTTAGTTTTATCTTTTTTTGCTTTTTATATTTTCAACTAAGAAACAAAATGGGATCAATAAGTCAAAAATCTTTTTTACTTAATTTGTGTAGTGATTAAAAAAAGTACCACATGCTACAAACATTATTTTAAGAAATATTAGTTTCCTCCGTGTAATTAACACTCGCAGAGACTAATCAAGTATGATTTCACCTTAAGAGCAATAAATGTTAAACTATAGTTCTAACATCCGGCACCACACGCAATCATTAAATTGAATATGTGCACATATTTAACTAGTTTTTTTTTATCAGTGTGTCTTACTACTTGTTCAGGTTGCTCCGCGCATAAACGGACACTCGTTCATGGCCAGCCTGTATATGACCGTAATGGCCTCGCAAATGAAATGAGGTTGGCACGGAATTAATGTTTATTTTTTAATATATATAGTTTTGTAGTAATCGTATAGTGGTTGCGTTGTGCTAGTTAAATTAATAAAACATCATATATTTAAATTACTATTTAAAATATCGGTTGGATTCTCGAATAGTGTGAGGGTGGCCGTCAACAGATTTAGGCTACATTCACAATATCAATTGAGTTATACGTGATGTAATATAAATTTAAAAATCCTGACTCCCAAGAGTTGACCCAGGAGCATCTGGCCTTAGCCCGACGATACAAGAGTAACGAGTCTTACCTTACTCGACTCAACTGACATTTTTAAAATATCAGGAAAACACTCCCGTTGGTCCTCGTGACGCAACTTGACTCAAGTAGTCTAACTGGGTACCCGTCATTTGGCCTAAAGGCATTTGGCCTAAAGTGTAGGCTAAATGCCTTTAGGCCAAATGCCTTTAGGCCAAATGCCTTTTAGGCCAAATGCCTTTAGGCCAAATGCCTTTTAGGCCAAATGCCTTTAGGCCAAATGACTTTAGGCCAAATGCCTTTAGGCCAAACGCCTTTAGGCCAAACGACTTTAGGCCAAATGACTTTTTGTAAAGTTAATTTTTAGACCATTTATTAAAATGTGTTTTGCTGTCTCCGGAAACATTCGTTATGATTTGTAGTGATGCTAATAGATGGCGAGGTGTGTAGTGTTTAGTTAACTAGTATATACTACCGTTTCAAAATACGTAAGTCTTTTCTCAATTTACTACTTCCCAAGGTATAGCATCACGTCCATTAACCTGTAGTACCACTTTTGTATATGTTGAACTTTTTACATTGCCAAGGTTTTATACTAGTTTTTGTACCGTTTTGTACCAGAAATAAAAAGTTTTGTACACGTACTGTTTTCTATTAATTAGCACATAAATGTGGTCACACCATTTTAATAATTTTGTTTTATTTTGAATTTTGAATTTTTTTAAGTGCCAAAGTATATTTTATTAGTCTTTCTAAGTAGTCTATATTTGTTTATTTATTTTGCTAAGTGAATTAATCAATCATTCTTTTTTATAATCATATTAACTTACTCGAGTTTGCCCACGGCTTCGCTCACATTTAAGTTGGGTAAATTATCTTATTTCTAGCAAATCATCTAAACCAGGTTTTCTCAAACTCTATGCTCTGGAGCCTTACATGAACATTAAAAGTAATTGTTAAGACTCTCTTTCTTAGAATAAAATAACTTTTTTATGTTAAAATACAAAAATGAGACATTTATTATTTAATTTATTTCTTTATTTTCTGATAAGAGCTTTGTAGAAGTTTATTAAGAATAGTAAAGATTTGTAAGATATTAATTAATTTTATTGCTTCATAAGCCAAACAGAATATTAATTTTTTAGTCAATCATAATTTAGCAAGTCGAAGGAAGTGAAAAATTAGTTCACACCTCATTTGAAATCCCCTCACGCCTCGCAGTTTGAGAAACCCTGATCTAAACTACCAAAAATACAATTTTAGACACTTGTGAGGCGAGAATTTTGTATGTTGATGAAGCCACAAATTAACTACTACCTATAAGAAGTAAAATCAATTATATATATATGCAGTCTTTGCATAAATATTTGCTCGCTTACGCGGAGACATTGTTGAAATGAACACCAAAAGAAATAGTTTAAATTTACTAATTAAACTTGAATTAATTTGAAAGAATCACTCTAGTAAGCACCTCAGCTTATCAAATAAATTGTTCTGTTAGTAATTGTTTCTATTGGTTTTTGAAAATTTTCCCTTCTCCTCCCCAATCATAATTTCTCTATTCTCTAATATTCACACATAGGCCCTCTATGTGTATCATACCGGCCTGTAAAAATCATTGATCTCTATGATATAACTGGATGGACATACACATGCACATTCCAAGCACAAAAGCGTGACGCTCAAGTGTATCGTCTGCTACACAGAGGGGGGGGGGGCAGATTTAACGGTTTCTTTAAATGTTCTTATGGGAAAACATGTCTCTGATGAATAAAAGTGTTATTGTTTGAAAATAGTGAAGTATTATACCACACTTTCCTGAAGAAACATTTACATTAAAGAATATACAATCCAGTTTTACATGTAATACTGTACATATATGAATAAAACCTTAAATATTCCAATTTCTATGTATTTATCATCAATGTTGTTTACAGTCTGGCACGACTACACTTATATTTAAAGTTGATTATTAGCTTGTATATTGGTTTCAGAAACCATATTATATTGAAAGTTCTATAAATATAATGAACAAGGTATCTTAAAACTTGATTACATTTGTTTGAATGACAAAATTTGAATAGTTGCCATGAATTCAAACTATCACTTAGGTTATAGGCTTGTGGAAAGTATTATTATAATAATACCTGTTTTTTTTTAAGTTGGCTCATATCTTTCAGAAACAATATTATGTTGAAATTTCGATAACTATAATGAAACAAGTCAGCTAAAAACTGTATTACATTTGTTTGAATGACACACTTTGTGTAGAAGTCTTACGTTCAAATGATAATTTAGGTTATAGGTTTGTAAGAAGTACATTATCTACTGAACCCTGATTTTAGTAATAATCCCAATCTGTAAGGCTTTATTTCGTACCAAAATAATATCATATATATAATATTTTGGTAGGATGAACGGCAATTTAGAACAGAAGTAGAAATTTCCTTCTATAAGGTCTTTTATCCTAACTAAACACAACTATAGGGTAGGATTCTGGTACGAGATAAAGTCTTACAAGTAAGCTTCCTTCAAAAATCCTCTTACATATTATGCTACATCAACTTATTTAAAGAAAAAAACTAACAAGTTTTGAACTTTTATATGCTCTTAAAAGCTTTAACCAACATATTTATTTAATTTAACCACTCACACATTGATGTTTCTCATATATTCAATCAGATTAATGAACTTGTCAAAATGACACATTGCCTTGTAAGGGTAAAAGAAAGAAAGAGATACCCGAAAGTTTCTTTCTCTCCTACACAATGGTATGTAGACGACAACTCGAAAATTTCAGCCACAGATGTCCATCCAGTTATACTATAGAGATCAATGGTAAAAATATAATTTACTAACTTGTCCTGCTTATACACGGACCAAAATCTTTTACGAAAGTTTATCTTTATTGCTTCATAGGATGTATAGTCAGCCTCGTGACTATTCATCCACACTTCAGCTTCACTTACTAACTTTGAATTAAAAAATGCTATTTTTTGTGCTTCGGTGAGTTTACTATTTTCAAAAAGTCTATACATCTTTTTCAAAAATTGTACAGCATGCACCCTATCATTATTTCCACTGAAGGTGGGTACATAGTCCATTAATTGATTCTGGATGCTTGTACTAGGTAATACCAAGGCACCAGCAGTAATTATCGTCCCTTTTTCCACTACTTCGTCATATTTTGACTTCCTGTTCTAGTTGTTGTCGCATTTGTTTGACTGTTTGTGACGTCTTGTCCACAATTTCAGTCAAGTTGTCCTTAAATTTGTCCAATTGATGGTCAACTATTTCCTGTAAGTAAACATCTTGTACTGTGTGTCCATCAAAGAAATCATTTTGGAATTTAAGGTTATCACTACATTTTTGTTGTTCTTTTTCAACAGTCGCAAATCGTTCTGTTAAATGGTGTACCTGTTCTAGAATTTCATTTTTATTTTTATCGCAACTTTCCTGAGTAGTTTTTACTTTGGAATTTAAAGCGTCCTGTCTAAGCTTAAAGTTTTCCTTTGCATTTTTAAGTTTTTTTATCTGCTCATTCGTCTGTTTTTCTGACTTACTACAGTCTTCCCTAAGCGTCTGTAGTTCGTCCCTTACCTGCATTTGGTCACTTTCAGTCAGTTGTATTTTCTGTAATTTTTTGTCAAAGTCGTTTTGTACTTCTTTAAATTTACCCTGCAATTCTTGTTCTAACCTGTTGAATTGTTCATTTACACCCTTAAATTTTTCATAAAACTTTGTATTTAATTTCTGATTATTTTCTTTGATATTTTTTAACTCCTGGCTATTTTTTTTGTAGCTCCTGTCTAGTTTTTTGTAGCTCCTGGCTAGTTTTATCGAACCTTTAATTTATTTTCTGATTTAACTTTTCACTCTTTTCACTACTCTCTTTAATTTGCTGACTTAACTTTTCACTCTTTTCACTACCCTCTTTCATTTGCTGCACTAACTGCATTAATATTGCATTTAGGTCATTTGCTGATGTTTGTAGAGCAACACCTCCTACCTTTGAAACATTTTCCACCCCCCTTAAGTCTTCTTCTTTATGAACTATTGGTTCAACTGATTTCTCATGTTGTTCACTTTGTTCCTGATCAGATAGTTCTAAACAAGAATGTTCTTCTACCATTGGTTGGGAATATTGCGTTAGGGGAGGATTATCCTCACTGCTACTACTGTCTGTCTCTTCCATATTTAATGAAGTTTTGCTGTTGATGACTTACGTGAGATTTTCCTTGCGTACCTCGCCTGAAGTCTAGAAGCTTTGGACCTTATTCTGAATCTACCTGGTTTCGAACTCTTCCCTCTGAAGTCACCTGGTTTGGAGCTTCTTCTTCCAAAATCACCTGGTTTGGAGCTTCTTCTTCTTAAGTCACTTTTATTTTGTGTTTTTTTTTTTGCGTAATAAAGCACTTAAGTTGTTTGCGGCACTTTCACTGTTCTTTGAGCACTCACTTTCTCGGGTTGTGAACTGGATTTAATTTTATTATTTCAGTTTATCAGGCCCTCCACGTTGGGAAGCCATTATTGTAACGTATAAAAGTTAGCCTAATATATTAATGTTCGCTCGCCACCATTAGGGTGATATTTGATATAATGATTGAATTGGGTCCAAGTTTGCTATCCTGTATTATGGTAATCAAAAGGGGATAATGTCTTATTTTATAAATTAAAAGTTCTGGTCTTTTATAATTGTTTTTATTTTAAGTAGATAAACAGTTTTTGCTAGATATTTCACACGTTGTAAATATTAATTTAAAAACCCGACTATTGTATTATGTGTATGTTAATTCCCGGCACGTGAAATTTATCATAGACCCAACCCACACGGCTCCTCGTCAGGATTGCAAGTGAAGAGATGCGTACTTTGAAGTAGGTATATCTAGTGACATCTCCTTCTCGAAACTTCCCAAAAGAAAGAAAGGTGTGGTCATCCAGGTGCGTCTCTGTCTACAAAACTTAGTTCGCCTTTCAAACAGAGACGTAGAAAGATGTCGCCATACCTTGCAACTTAACACAAATAAATCTTACTACCCGCTCGTATTTATAATATCGTAATTTTGAATATAGATGTGAATAATAAATTATTTAGATGTATAATTCCATATCATTACAACATATATATACAAACACGTATATATACGGGCGCATTACAATTGGGCCACGTAAACAAGTTATTATCTCCGTTTGACGTCTACATATTTACTGGCAAAATTTATTTAATGCGTCACTATTATATATATTAATTATTAATATTGGCTTCCACTTTCATTTTGCCTTTCGAAATAAGTTGTCAAAAGTCCCCGAGAATATTGTTTTCTTATTGTTTTTCGTTAACTTTATGACCGTGAGATATATTAACAAGGAAATAATATCGGAAATCTATATATAAAAATGGTGATATAGTGTTTTGGGAACTGATCTAGTTGTATGTAGGATAGTGTCAATGTTTTTAGAAATATTGTAACTACCTTGCATCAGTTGTGCTATCTATATTCAGATGAAACAACTAACAGTAGTACTCTTTACTTTCCGAAGATAGCCGAAGGTTTTAAATTTACATTTTAGGCCAAATGCCTTTAGGCTAAATGCCTTTTAGGCCAAATGCCTTTAGGCCAAACGCCTTTAGGCCAAACGCCTTTAGGCTAAATGCCTTTAGGCCAAACGCCTTTAGGCCAAATGCCTTTTAGGTAAATGACTTTAGGCCAAATGACTTTTGGTTTCATTTTTAGGCCAAATGCCTTTAGGCCAAATGATTTTAGGCCAACTGCCGCGTCCCCGTCTAACTGTCCTGCAGTACCGTTAGAGGCGGTACCCTGTGTGGTCAAAGACAAGGGAAGAAAACCACCACCATAACTAAGGAAGAGTATAGATCGAGATATCTCTGTATCGAGGATCGACATTTGCGCCAGCGCTAGCGGTGTCTGGTTGCAGAACTAATCATCGAATTGACGGGATATTCAAATAAAAAGTGAAACTGAATCCTTGATTTGATTTTCCTCCCATTTTTTCATTTAGCTTTTTTTTTAATGTGTTTTGTAGTTAAAAAAGCCAAATAAAAATTGCAAGTAAATAAAACCGGGTTTTAAGTAACATTCATGTTTGGTCGTTTTAAAAATAAATTTTCTGAGATAATACCTGAATAGACAAAAACTTTAAGATATTGTTTTTTTCAAAGTAAACCAACTAGGAATTTTACTGCAATATGATTAATATGCAATTCTGAACACATCTTTCATTAATTTGAAACTTACCCTTTTGCAGAATGTTAAAAAAAACTTTGTCAAATCAGCTCTTAATACAAAAATTAGGTTGATGGTGATTGGAATGGGTATATTTATAATAACAACTAACATACATTATTTTATATTTTATCAAACAAATATTTTATTAATACATAGCTTTAATGGGTGGAGCTCAATGTATTGTTAACTTTTGCTTATATTAGGCATCCTAATAATTATATAACACATTGTTTTATTTGTTTACATAAGGTGTATAGTTCCCAAAAATAGTTGTTCAAGTTATCACTCGAGGAGTATGTAAATACAATAGCTAAGGAATTATTTATATAGCTATACCAATGTTACACCCCTCTCTCCAAACTTTCCTTATGGCCATCGATAACTTAAAGGAAGGGGGAGGGTTGCAAGCTACATAATTGATACAAAGGACATGAAATGCAAAATTTAAATAATAAAACCATAAATGGTTTATTCAAAGCAAAAAAAATTAGAGTTCAATTAATTACATGGTCTCAATAATCGTACTGAGTTCAGTGGAAAATCATATTAGAAATAAAGTTATTTAGCGCAGTCCATTAGAGAAAACTTCTCTAATACTAGATATATCAAACAATCAGATGGGCTAGTCTTTATGAGACAAACAACCCACAGTGTTGAAAAGTATACAAGTAAACAAATAATAAATCAGTTAATAAATTTGTAAGCTTTATTTAAGAGCCTTATGGGGCTTATTATACTGTCTCAAACTCGTCTGCACTGCATCACTTAAAGCAGACTTCAACATATTAAATAATAAATATAAAGTATATTTATTAGACATTTTTTTTAAATACGCGAGAGTTTGGCTAACAGAATTTAGTCAAACTCCCGCGGGACTACATGACCTAAACTAACAGTTTAGAAACTTACATCTACTCGTGAATTTAAAGTTAATAAATTACAATAAACAAAGTCTAGCGAAAACATTTAAACAACGATCAAATATAAAATTAATCACTAATTAATTTTTATCTTTCAAACAATTTACGTCTCGAAGTTAAATTTTATGTTCATTATAACAAAAGAAATCAAAACATTTTATTTGCAATATTATTTCAGAATGAATTATTAATAAACTTCTCTAACACAGAAATTTATCAAAGTTATTATAATGTAAAGATCAAACTAAACAGCTGTCTCGAGCGCCCAAGTGGCGACATACATTATATATTTTACTATTTGGCGAAGAAAATTAATGTAAAAATTTACAACACCTAACACGGCTTATACAAAAGTTAAAGTTTTGAATAATAATGTTCAAAGCATACGTTGCCATAGTTAACGTTCGTAGTTTATCATGGATGATCCTGGCATAGTCCTGGTCCTAGGACTATGTTTCTCCGTCCAGTGTTGGTTGAATAGTCATTTTAATGATACGATTACAGGACTTTAAATAGGGGTTTTTCACAGCAGGGTAGCAAGGGGGGGGGGAAAGAACAATTCTTTCGGTGGCCTTCCTTCTAGAAGGAATGGAACATGACGTGGATTGTTGATATTATTGTCCCATTTTTCATTTAGAGCAGCAATTCTTCAATCGGACGTTATTTCTGTAGTTCTGGAACTATCCACCAGGGTGCAGGTGGGTAGTATCCTGTTGATCGTGGATGATTTGGCTCGGCGTGTCTTCAGTGTCTATTTGATTTAGTCGGGGCTTACTTCGATGAAGGAGTCTCATTTACTACCCGGTGTAGCTCGTCGTTGTCTACACAAGATAGATTTGGTGAGTACAGATTCCAACGTATTTCACTGTTCTATAGAATTGATTTTATTGATTAGAATTGTCTATGAGAGTTTTAAGTTTTATAAATTTTCAAGATAAAATTGCCAAAAATACAAACTTTTAATGCAGGTGAACGACAAATTCATTTCAAACTAATTTCTTTATTACATTCCTGTATTGGCAAAAATAATTTTAGGTCGAAATGAAACATTGGGCTATAAATACTTTTTGAGTGTTATATTCTGCAAGATTCTAATTAAAATCATAATATTCCAGCCAAAAAAATGGAAAAATATCTTGATGTTTGTTTTTGAATTTCATCAGAAAATCATTTAATGTGGAATAATAAATATAAAATATCATTCAACAATAGAATTTTTTTCAACCAATAGAACAAACTTAAACAAAATTCCCGGTCTTATTATTTTTGTTGTTGTCTATGAATCCTATGGCTAAAATATCATTTTAACCAGACTCAATGCAAGAGACCCATGATCTAGTACTGCATAGAACAAATACTTACGGTGAAACTCTAAGCTGCATTTATGAGAGTTGAGGTGTCACGGCCTATGGGGATTCGGGTACGCGTCCCTCCCAATATTTTACCAAATGGGGAACCGAGGAATAGGGTACATTGACATCGGAAATAAAACACTATTCTGTCTACGATATTTTTTACAAATCAATAAAACCATTGAGAATTTCTTATTATTCTACTGAATTCAATAGGCATACCGACATTGAATTATACAAAATTATTCCTGCGACAGAAAATAGCCGAGGTCCAAGGAGTGAGGAGGAGCGTTTTTGGATGAGTTTGTGATTTAATGGAAATTATAGACTTATTATGTTCCTGCTTCTAAATCAAGGATGGTTTGAACAAGAATTATTTACATAAAATAAGGCTAAATATTAAATATCAAAAAAGTTATGAACAAAAATGTTCTTTCACTGAATAAATACATTGGCGACACTCGCTTTTCAGAGTTCAATGTGATGATTTTTTTTACACCTATTTGCAATACAGCTGGCGTACATTCTCGTGATTGCATCATTTTAAAGTATCTAAAGGTTGGTACATTGAGAGAGTGGGGGGAAGGTGAAATTCTTTAGTAAAATTATACTTTACTTTATGATGAGAAAAACAAGCGATTTAACCACTTTGGTAGCTGCCTGGTCCAACGCGCTACTCTCGTGTTGGATTAAACTGCCGAAGACGGGGATATTGGGATCCAATTCCAGTCGGGTGCAATAATGGTGGTTTTTCCTAAATGGTTTTCAAACCTCCCTCTACACAAATTCGGGTTAAATTCTTCCCAATTAAACCCTTCTAATACCAAACACATTAGTGTAATTAGTACATAGGCGTGTAACCCAAACGGGTAGTAGAACGTGGTGCTAAAAAGAGCGTTAGGAAGGTAAGGGAAGACATATCTTTCCCTCCAATAATCTTAAGGTGGTGACGTGGGTGGCTGAGGGATGAAATGAGATCGAAGATGTGGGATTAAACCAAAGCACTCTGAGAAGACCTAGTCTTAAACCACCACTAAGTGTCATGGTTACAATATTCAGGTCACTTATCAAATACCGGTTCTGACGGGGTCGGGATCCAAACCAGACGTCTAAGACATTTCTTTAATCTGTGTGTGCAAAAATAATCTTAGTCACAAATAGTAAATTGTTGGCAAATCACAAAAAGCTGTTAATATTTTTATGGTGATATTTTTGAGAGGAAATAAACAATTAAAGTTTTCCTCCAATCTTATCTGGAAGAAAAAAACCACCCGAAAAATCACAGGTAAAATTAAAAATAACGGGTACTCGCACAGGGTACCCGTCATTTGGCCTAAAGGCATTTGGCCTAAAGTGTAGGCTAAATGCCTTTAGGCCAAATGACTTTAGGCCAAATGACTTTAGGCCAAATGCCTTTTAGGCCAAACGCCTTTAGGCCAAACGCCTTTAGGCCAAACGCCTTTAGGCCAAACGACTTTAGGCCAAATGACTTTTTGTAAAGTTAATTTTTAGACCATTTATTAAAATGTGTTTTGCTGTCTCCGGAAACATTCGTTATGATTTGTAGTGATGCTAATAGATGGCGAGGTGTGTAGTGTTTAGTTAACTAGTATATACTACCGTTTCAAAATACGTAAGTCTTTTCTCAATTTACTACTTCCCAAGTTATAGCAGCACGTCCATTAACCTGTAGTACCACTTTTGTATATGTTGAACTTTTTACATTGCCAAGGTTTTATACTAGTTTTTGTACCATTTTGTACCAGAAATAAAAAGTTTTGTACACGTACCGTTTTCTATTAATTAGCACATACATGTGGTCACACCATTTTAATAATTTTGTTTTATTTTGAATTTAGAATTTTTTAAGTGCCAAAGTATATTTTATTAGTCTTTCTTAGTATATTTGTTTATTAATTTTGCTAAATGAACTAATCAATCATTCTTTTTTTATAATCATATTAACTTACTCGAGTTTGCCCACGGCTTCGCTCACATTTAAGTTGGGTAAATTATCTTATTTCTAGCAAATCATCTAAACCAGGTTTTCTCAAACTCTATGCTCTTGAGCCTTACATGAACATTAAAAGTAATTGTTAAGACTCTCTTTCTTAGAATAAAATAACTTTTTTACGTTAAAATACAAAAATGAGACCATTATTATTTAATTTATTTCTTTATTTTCTGATAAGAACTTTGTAGAAGTTTATTAAGAATAGTAAAGATTTGTAAGATATTAATTAATTTTATTGCTTCATAAGCCAAACAGAATATTAATTTTTTAGTCAATCATAATTTAGAAAGTCGAAGGAAGTGAAAAATTGGTTCACACCTCATTTGAAATCCCCTCACGCCTCGCAGTTTGAGAAACCCTGATCTAAACTACCAAAAAATACAATTTTAGACACGTGTGAGGCGAGAACTTTGTATGTTGATGAAGCCACAAATTAACTACTACCTATAAGAAGTAAAATCAATTTTATATATATATATATATATATATACAGTCTTTGCATCAATATTTGCTCGCTTACGCGGAGACATTGTTGAAATGAACACCAAAAGAAATAGTTTAAATTTACTAATTAAACTTGAATTAATTTAAAAGAATCACTCTAGTAAGCACCTCAGCTTATCAAATAAATTATTTTGTTAGTAATTGTTTCTATTGGTTTTTGAAAATTTTCCCCTCTCCACTCCAATCATAATTTCTCTATTCTCTAATATTCACACATAGGCCCTCTATGTGGATCATACCGGCCTGTAAAAATCATTGATCTCTATAATATAATTGGATAGACATACACATGCACATTCCAAGGACAAAAGCGTGACGCTCAAGTGTATCGTCTGCTACACAAAAGGGGGGGGGGGGGGTGACAGATTTAACGGTTTCTTTAAATGTTCTTATGGGAAAACATGTCTCTGATGAATAAAAGTGTTATTGTTTGAAAATAGTGAAGTATTATACCACACTTTCCTGAAGAAACATTTACATTAAAGGATATACAATCCAGTTTTACATGTAATACTGTACAGATATGAATAAAACCTTAGATATTCCCATTTCTATGTATTTATCATCAATGTTGTTTACAGTCTGGCACAATTACACTTATATTTAAAGTTGATTATTAGCTTGTATATTGGTTTCAGAAACCATATTATATTGAAAGTTTTATAAATATAATGAACAAGGTATCTTAAAACTTGATTACATTTGTTTGAATGACAAAATTTGAATAGTTGCCATGCATTCAAACTATCACTTAGGTTATAGGCTTGTGGAAAGTATTATTATAATAATACCTGTTTTTTTAAGATGGCTCATATCTTTCAGAAAACATATTATGTTGAAATTTCGATAACTATAATGAAACAAGTTAGCTAAAAACTGTATTACATTTGTTTGAATGACACACTTTGTGTAGAAGTCTTATGTTCAAATGATAATTTAGGTTATAGGCTTGTAGGAAGTACAGTATCTACTAAACCCTGATTTTAGTAATAATCCCAATCTGTAAGGCTTTATTTCGTACCAAAATAATATCATATATATAATATTTTGGTAGGATGAACGGCAATTTAGAACAGAAGTAGAAATTTCCTTCTGTAAGGTCTTTTATTCTAACTAAACACAACTATATGGTAGGATTCTGGTACGAGATAAAGCCTTAAAAGTAAGCTTCCTTCAAAAATCATCTTACATATTAGGCTACATCAACTTATTTAAAGAAAAAAACTAACCAGTTTTGAACTTTTATATGCTCTTCAAAGCTTTAACTAACATATTTATTTAATTTAACCACTCACACATTGATGTTTCTCATATATTCAATCAGATTAATGAACTATGTCAAAATGACACATTGCCTTGTATGGGTAAAAGAAAGAAAGAGTACCCGAAAGTTTCTTTCTCTCTTACACAATGGTATGCAGACGACAGCTCGAAAATTTCAGCCACAGATGTCCATCCAGTTATACTATTGAGATCAATGGTAAAAATATCATTTACTAACTTGTCCTGCTTATACCCGGACCAAAATCTTTTACGAAAGTTTATCTTTATTGCTTCATAGGATGTATAGTCAGCCTCGTGACTATTCATCCACACTCCAGCTTCACCTACTAACTTTGAATTAAAAAATGCTATTTTTTTGTGCTTCGGTGAGTTTACTATTTTCAAAAAGTCTATCCATCTTTTTCAAAAATTGTACAGTATGCACCCTATCATTATTTCCACTGAAGGTGGGTACATAGTCCATTAATTGATTCTGGATGCTTGTAGTAGGTAATACCAAGGCACCAGCAGTAATTAGCGTCCCTTTTTCCACTACGTCGTCATATTTTGACTTAGCTTGTTCTAATTGTTGTCGCATTTGTTCGACTGTTTGTAACGTCTTGTCCACAGTTTCATTCAAGTTGTCCTTAAATTTGTCCAATTGCTGGTCAACTATATCCTGTAAGTAAACATCTGGTACTGTGTGTCCATCAAAGAAATCATTTTGGAATTTAAGGTTATCACTACATTTTTTTTACAGTCGCAAATCGTTCTGTTAAATGGTGTACCTGTACTAAAATTTCATTTTTATTTCTATCGCAACTTTCCTGAGTAGTTTTTACTTTGGAATTTAAAGCGTCCTGTCTAAGCTTAAAGTTTTCCTTTGCATTTTTAAGTTTTTTTATCTGCTCATTCGTCTGTTTTTCTGACTTACTACAGTCTTCCCTAAGCGTCTGTAGTTCGTCCCTTACCTGCGTTTGGTCACTTTCAGTCTGTTGTATTTTCTGTAATTTTTTGTCAAAGTTGTTTTGTACTTCTTGAAATTTACCCTGAAATTCTTATTCTAACCTGTTGAATCGTTCATTTACACCCTTAAATTTTTCATCAAACTTTGTATTTAATTTCTGATTATTTTCTTTGATTTCTTTTAACTCCTGGCTATTTTTTTGTAGCTCCTGTCTAGTTTTTTGTAGCTCCTGGCTAGTTTTATCGAACCTTTAATTTATTTTCTGATTTAACTTTTAACTCTTTTAACTACTCTCTTTAATTTGCAGACTTAACTTTTCACTCTTTTCACTACCCTCTTTCATTTGCTGCACTAACTGCATTAATATTGCATTTAGGTCATTTGCTGATGTTTGTTGAGCTACACCTCCTACCTTTGAAACATTTTCCACCCCCCTTAAGTCTTCTTCTTTATGAACTATTGGTTCAACTACCTTCTCATGTTGTTCACTTTGTTCCTGATCAGATAGTTCTAAACAAAAATGTTCTTCTACCATTGGTTGGGAATATTGCGTTAGGGAGGATTATCCTCACTGCTACTACTGTCTGTCTCTTCCATATTTAATGAAGTTTTGCTGTTGATGACTTACGTGAGATTTTCCTTGCGTACCTCACCTGAAGTCTAGAAGCTTTGGACCTTATTCTGAATCTACCTGGTTTCGAACTCTTCCCTCTGAATTCACCTGGTTTGGAGCTTCTTCTTCCAAAATCATCTGGTTTGGAGCTGCTTCTTCTTCTTCTTAGGTCACTTTTTTTGTAATAAAGCACTTAAGTTGTTTGCGGCACTTTCACTGTTCTTTGAGCACTCACTTTCTCGGGTTGTGAACTGGATTTAATTTTATTATTTCAGTTTATCAGGCCCTCCATGTTGGGAAGCCATTATTGTAACGTATAAAAGTTAGCCTGATATATTAATGTTCGTTCGCCCCCATTAGGGTGATATTTGATATAATGATTGAATTGGGTCCAAGTTTGCTATCCTGTATTATGGTAATCAAAAGGGGATAATGTCTTATTTTATAAATTAAAAGTTCTGGTCTTTTATAGTTTTTTTATTTTAAGTAGATAAACAGTTTTTGCTAGATATTTCACAAGTTGTAAATATTAATTTAAAAACCCGACTATTGTATTATGTGTATGTTAATTCCCGGCACGTGAAATTTATCATAGACCCAACCCACACGGCTCCTCGTCAGGATTGCAAGTGAAGAGATGCGTACTTTGAAGTAGGTATATCTAGTGACATCTCCTTCTCGAAACTTCCCAAAAGAAAGAAAGGTGTGGTCATCAAGGTGCGTCTCTGTATACAAAACTGAGTTCGCCTTTCAAACAGAGACGTAGAAAGATATCGCCATACCTTGCAACTTAACACAAATAAATCTTACTACTCGCTCGTATTTATAATATCGTAATTTTGAATATAGATGTGAATAATAAATTATTTAGATGTATAATTTCATATCATTACAACATATATATACAAACACGTGTATATACGGGCGCATTACAATTGGGCCACGTAAACAAGTTATGATCTCCGTTTGACGTCTACATATTTACTGGCAAAATTTATTTAATGCGTCACTATTATATATATTAATTATTAATATTGGCTTCCACTTTCATTTTGCCTTTCGAAATAAGTTGTCAAAAGTCCCCGAGAATGGTGTTTTCTTATTGTTTTTCGTTAACTTTATGACCGTGAGATATATTAACAAGGAAATAATATCGGAAATCTATACATAAAAAAGGTGATATAGTGTTTTGTGAACTGATCTAGTTGTATGTAGGATAGTGTCAATGTTTTTAGAAATATTGTAACTACCTTGCATCAGTTTTTATTTTATTTATTTAGCACCGCATCTTACTACCCGTTCGGGTTATACGCTTAAGTACTAATTACACTAATTGATTAGGAATTGGGAAGGTTGAATTTAGAGGAAGTGAACCCGCATTTGCGTGGAGGGAGAGTGGAAAACCATTTAGGAAAAACCACTCCCAGTTCACCCGACCGAGATTCGAACCTCGATCTCCCCGTCCTCGGCGGTCTGGCTCAACACGACTGACGCGTTAGCCAACTACGCCACCGAGGCGGGTTTGCATCAGTTGTGCTATCTATATTCAGATGAAACAACTAACAGTAATTTTTACTTTCCGAAGATAGCCGAAGGTTTTAAATTTACATTTTTAGGCCAAATGCCTTTAGGCCAAATGCCTTTTAGGCCAAACGCCTTTAGGCCAAACGCCTTTAGGCCAAACGCCTTTAGGCCAAACGCCTTTAGGCTAAACGCCTTTAGGCCAAACGCCTTTAGGCCAAACGCCTTTAGGCCAAACGCCTTTAGGCCAAACGCCTTTTAGGCCAAATGACTTTAGGCCAAATGACTTTTGGTTTCATTTTTAGGCCAAATGCCTTTAGGCCAAATGATTTTATGCCAACTGACGCGTCCCCCTCGCACAACCTGCCAGTCGCTTCGAAACAACTGTATTCAGCCAGACGTTTGTTCGTTTGTTTCCCCTCTCTCCCCTTACCTGCTCTTGCTGGGTCTCCTTCCCACACACTAAGCTCCGCGTGGCTGGATAGGAATTGGAGCTGCAAGAGCGCGTCACCAGACGGATTCAAAATTACAAGATAACGTCTTTCGTTTTAGGTAAATTTAGGCAGATTTTGAGTGGTGAGTATAGAATATTAATACACCACTTTGTTCAGAATTTGTTAATCTATTTTTTTTATGTATCTTTATCCTTGTTTCCATTTATACTATTTTGGAAACTTATGCTGAAAACACCTCATTTGATGATTTTTTTAAGTAAAATAATTAATGAAATACAATTTTTAACACATAAAATCATTTAATAGTCCTTTTTATTGGAGAAAAAAATATTAAATTTATATCTCATATTTATGACTATTTATAACCCTAGAACAATGCCTCGAAAATAAGTCACTTAATACCCTATGTAGGACTCTTAAAGAGAGCACAAAACTTATTTTTTGTGCGACACTTGTAAGACGCATACTTTCCTTTGACTGCATGCAACGTGAAGCCTGAAAATAAGGGGTGGCGGTCACTGTCAGTGTCAACTGACTACTGGAAAAGATTATAGACATGTTATTACTTATTACTTATTAGTATAGAATTCCATTGCAAGACTCACGAGTAATATTGTCCAACCGGTTGCTACGGGACGATTCGCTAAAAATTACTCGAGTAATTAAACTCGATTCTTAGAATTACTCGATTGTGCCCATAACTACCTTACATCCTCCTCTGACTGTGCCATCACACAGACTAGAGTGAAGAGAGTTGTGGAAGGACTACCTTGTATTATTATTATTATTATTATTATTATTATTATTATTTAGCACCGCGTCTTACTACCCGTTCGGGTTATACGCTTAAGTACTAATTACGCTAATGGATTAGGAATTGTGAAGGTTGACTTTAGAGGAAGTGAACCCGCATTTGCGTGGAGGGAGAGTGGAAAACCATTTAGGAAAAACCAACCCCAGCTCACCCGACCGAGATTCGAACCTCGATCTCCCCGTCCTCGGCAGTCGGGCTTAACACGACTAGCGCGTTAGCCAACTACGCCACCGAGACGGGTGACTACCTTGTAAAAGTTGAGAAGCGCTATCAGCGCAACTCCTAAGAAACGTCCATATATTGAACTATTTGGACTGTTCAACCGACACCGAACTAGAGTTACGGTGTTGTCATATTTGTTAAGTTTGTACTGAAAGAGTGAAGGGGGAGCGAACTACACCTAATTTCATTGCTGAGGGAACTGCATGCTTACTATTGAGCAACAGCGTTGTGATTCTTTTGTTTTCCGTGATCAGTCTTCCTTCGAATGTATATCAAATTTGTCAATGCTGGGCTGTCGTTGTTGCCACTAATTGGTGCTTCTTCCTCCAGCACAGTCGTAAAGTTACAGTAGTCTGAGTCTCATGTTCCTAATAGCTAGCTCAAAAACATTGACTAAATAAACACTCATATTTTATAAGTACTCTGTGTATAATAATATGTGTTATTGATCACGTTAATATTTGGTGTGTATCTGTATGTGTTGGTTGCGTGTTTTGTATTTTTACAGTAAGGTTGTGGAACTATAGTTTTATGTGCATATTAATATATTTATTTGAATAATAGTGTATTGTTAACAATTAAGATATAACAAACATTATGGAATCTCCGGCTTGTTACAAACAATTACATTCCAAGAGGAAAATATTAAGTAGTAAAGAAAGGGCAATGGTGTTAAGAGTCTACACCTATTTTCGTAAAGACGGAACTTGCTCAGTAAATCAAGCGACAATGGAGACTGCAGAAGCTACAGGTGTGTCTTATAAGTTAGTAATCTCTATTAAACAAGAATTCAAAACTAAGGGTAAGTTATTGACACCAACCAAAAGAAATAACTGTACTCATATGAAGCGTTTGGATAAATATGACAGTTTTACTCAAGCAGCAATTCGCAGAAAGGTACGTTCACTTTACCGTAACAATGAATTACCTACCCTAAAGAAAATTAAAGCTTTAATTGATACTGATAGCGACCTTCCTAATTTTTCATTGACGACACTTCAGAGGTTTCTTATAGATATTGGCTTTAAATTCATTCGACGGAAGCGTAACTCTTTGCTTCTAGACAGAGATGATATTATTGCGTGGCGACATCGCTACTTAAGAGCTATTAAGAAGCACAGAGAGAGAAACAGGAATATTGTTTTCACAGACGAAACCTGGTGCAATTCCGGACACACAACTTCAAAATCGTGGATGGACACAACAATTGCATCATCCTCACAAGCAAGGCGAGAAGGCCTAACTACAGGAAATAGCTTCCCTCTGGAAAGGGCGGGCGCGTCATTCTCGTCCACGCAGGTAATGAAAATGGTTTTATACCCGGTGCAGAGCTTATTTTTCATGGGAAAAAATGATGATGACTATCACGATGAAATGGATGGAAAAATGTATGAAAAATATTTCAGAGAGAAGCTGCTTCCAAATATACCATCAAACAGTGTCATAGTTCTAGACAATGCATCCATTCATCCTACGATCAAAGAGAGCATTCCAACCAAGAGTAGTACCAAGATTATTATTCAATCCTGGCTCACCAGTAAAGGTATTTCTTGGGAAGAAACCATGAATAAGATGGAGCTTGTGGAGATTTTGGACAAAGTACGAGGCAATTATGAGCGTAAATATGTTATTGACGAGATCGCTAAAAGTGCTGGACATGAAGTTCTACGACTGCCACCTTATCACTGTGAGCTTAATCCCATCGAAGGAATTTGGAGTCAAATTAAAATATTTGTTGCTCAAGAAAACAATACATTTAAACTTAATGATGTTCATCGCCTACTAGAAGAAGGAGTGAGAAATATCACAAAAGAACACTGGCGAAATCATGTTCATCATGTAATGGAAGTTGAAGCAACAATGTGGGACGTAGACGGGCTTATAGAAAAACTGCACGACAGTGTCGTGATAAGTTTGAAGGACAACTCCTCTAGCTCTGAAGATGATGATAGTGATGCTGATCTAGGAGTGGTACCGTTACCTGATTAAGAACAAGTAAGAATGTTATTTATAACATTTCTTATATAATGCATGTTTTAATATATTTGTTTGTATATAAATTATGAGGAAAAAAAGCTTTATACATAAAATATTTTAAGCATAATTACGGAGGGAATAGAGAAACGTTAATAAACTTCAATCTTGAAAAAATTACGATTGTGCAAATAGGTAATGTTTCTAGAAAAGGCTGTACACCGATAGGAAATGCTTTTACCTGTCAATTGAACCCCCCAACCACCCCATGCCGCATTGTTTACAATGAGGGATTTCCAAGTAAACCCTACCCCCTCACATTCCAACAACCGAAAGCTAGAAAGTTTGGCAACTTGTACCAGAGAGAGAGCGAAGATAAATCTTTTCTCCATAAGACCTGCAGTTCCCTCAGCTATGAAATTAGGTGTAATCTGTTGTGTACATGGGTCAAGTTTCTTGGAAGGGAAAGGTAAGAGTGCGGCTTTTATCAAAGACCACACTATGCAGAAATCTGCTGCATTATTTTTAGGTTGAACTAATATAATCAATAGTATGGTTTTCTTAATATTTCTTACCTAGCGGAAGAAAACATTTTTCATTTGACTTTCTCGTATTAGACTGGTTTGCTGGTGACGAGATTGGGGTTCAAATCACAGTAGAGTGTACTGAGGGTGTTTTTTTCTTAAAATGGTTCCAAACACGCTATTATTATTTATTTATAGCACCGCGTCTTACTACCCGTTCGGGCTGTACATTTATGTACTAATACTAGACACCAAGAATCTGTTCAGTTTCCAAACCTACGGCATAAACCATTTCTTGCTGTACGTGGACGGAGAACAAGTGCCGTCGAAACCGTTACATCCCGATTTTCGAACGGCAAATATGTCATGTCCTACCACACACTGTTTTCAGGAAACGGTATCCATTTCATAAACTAAGGTATGTCATATCATGATTCTCAAACGTACACCTAATTTTTCTGACCACATGACATTGCATTGGAATTTGACATGGCATGGCTCTCTTAGCATCTAATTGAGCTCTCACCGAAACTGTCAACTCTATCGTGTACGGCGAGTTTGCCAACATCATCACCATCGACAAGGACAAAAATGTCGTGACTGATTTGGGAGTTAATATAAGCTAATTCCCGCCCCTTACCCCGTCATTAAAATCATGAACGTCATTTTAGATTTCCAGAGCTTCATCGGCGACAGCAAAGCGTTTATAGTCATGGAACTGAGTGTTTTATCTGTATGTGGTAAACTACTTCAACATTGGGTGTTAAAACTCCCTACGCCCTCGAGGAACATAGTTCTGTTTGGAATTTCTGTTCGACCTCCATCGTTTGGGGACTTCAAAATTGGATGATTGAAGATGGACATGCCCACCAAAAGGCATGCGCCGAAAACAAACCCATGCTTCCGTTCTGTATGATCGGGTGTTTTCCTTGCTGAATAACTACTCGCAAGAATATCGCGACTTGCCGCTTTCGTCATCAGCACGGATCCACACACCAAGCTTGGGATGCATTGGATTACCATCTTAATCGGCAAGAATAGCTTGGAAGAATATTTTAACAGTTATGGTTTTTAACCCCGTATAAAGTCACATTTGGCATATATACGCAAAAACGTTTTCCGCTGGTCTCATAACACAGTAAAACTTCAAGGCATAGCTTAAGACGTTTTCGGCCATAACTGTCTCATGTACCTACTCTATGGCGCCTGGAACATTCCATTAAAGACTTTGCTCACTTTATTCTCACTCACCAATCATTTATACAACGACGCTAAGGTGTTGAGATATTACAACACATTTTCAAGAAGTTAAGGTCCTGTCACCCCTCAAGGGGCTGAGTTTAATCACCGTGTGCCCTGTCTCCCATCCGTCGGCTATACAAGAGCATCCTGACGGCGTGCGAGTCATAATCACGACAGTCGTCTCAGTGATCAAACATCATGGAAAGTCAAGACGTTTGCACCTGCAAAGTGAAGCCGGTGAGGTTGCTTGCTATCACCATTATTTTCAGTATGCTATTTTCACTAGACGAAGTCAAAGCTAAACGAGTCATCGTCGGCATGAGTGTCAAGAACATCTTTACGTCCTATGTCCAGCTATAAAAATGCGGAAGGAATTGTGCGGTGTTTAAACGTACAGAGTGGCAAGGACTGGGCAACTACAAGTCAGTAATCTCAAAGTTTTTCTTGAAACACGCAGCCTTCTCAGAAGATTAGTTTGACTATTCATGAAATCTCTCTGAGATGCATGTGCGGTGACCAATTGGTCGTCATCAGTGAGAAACAAAACGCCGACACAAACGGGTCACCTATCTAGCACCTAGCTGGATACGTCTCCGTGAGGGGGGGCATCATCAACCTCGTCGTCAACCGACGGTATCTGTGGTTGACATCCTTCACCTGAAATTGAAAAGATTTGATCGACACACTCGTCGTGGATGTGTGCGACACGTTAACAGAAACAGTGGAGGTAATCGACCTCGAACAGCCTACGGTGGAAACACACATCAAAAACCTGGATCTCATCAGTAATATCTACTGTACACGTCAAGTCGTCAGTTTTTACTATTACATGTTGGATTTTGAACTAATAAACTGTTTACTTACACATCTAAGAGACACTGTAGAAAAATTTATAAACGAATACATGCGTCATTCCTGTAAAAAAGTATATTAAATATTATGTATATCTGTGAAACCTATCAACTATAGTAAATATATGTTTGTAATATCGAGTTTTATTCCCACAAAACCTGTTAGTCCCTTGCCTTATCCCAACACGTAGGGTCACCAATATCTCACCAGATACGAGTTTCAATCTGTCGAGCCGTCAAACTGAACCAGTCATGAACAGGGTCAAATGCACTTTCGTTCGTGATCTATTCCTGTCTCGACTTGTCTTGTCGAGCTACCAAACTGGTCCAGGGCTGCAATGATGTCACCGGGAAAAATCCATTACCTCATAGATGTGGTAAGGGGAGGGGGATGGTTTCAACATCATTCAAGGTCGTGATCTATTCCTTTCTCGACTTGTCTTGTCGAGCCGCAAAGCTGACGCCAGGTATGAGACATAAGGGACCACTCATTGCCGGGGAGGGTTGTGACACCAAAATAGATTTAGAATCTGGCAACTGGGAGACCGTGCCAGTAGCTCGCACTCTATGTTAGACAGCCGTCGAGAGAGATGCTCTTGCACGCTCCCGCCTTCACGAGCAGAATTGCCGACATTTTATGGGACGAAAGGAGTGCCTAACGCAAGGAACTCCATGCTCCTCCACAATTAAATTAAAAAACTCCTACCCAAAATCCTTCCCCCAGGGACCCACATAAAAATAATGATGCATACATACAATCAATGGTACGCACATTAAAAAATAAATTGGGGCAAAAAATCATATCTGGTACACTAGACAGAATTCAAAAAGTTTGGATAAGAATAAACCAGGCGAATGACCCCTACAAATCACCCCAATGACCTGGAGGTCAATGACGTCACCCATACCAAAATAACCCAGTTGCGACCTCATGATGACGTCACACAGGATTGCAACATCCTGATGACATTATCAGCCCAACACACCCTCTCTCCCCAATGTTTTGAGGGGTCCCACCCTCTACATATCGTTCCCTAATCTTAAGAAACTCTTTATGATCCATCACCATTTGACCTTTATGGTTTTATTTTCCTATTTTTCACACACCTTTGTTTTCACTATCCAAATAAAAATTGATTTTTAATGTTTTTTGTAATGCTGTATTTCCTTTGAGTTAGATTTATATCCTATTTACTTTAGGCTATTTTTTGAGACCTCTTCCCTATTTTATGCTAAAAAACAACTATTTATTTAATCTAATCACACTTAATATTCCAATTTTAACTATTTTAAAAATAAAAAATTCTATTTACTATTTAAGGTCATTAGTACATACATTGACTAAATTGTGTTGTACAAATACTTATTTTGACTAGATTATCTTGGAAATGAACCATTTATAATATTTAACCCTGTTTTCAATTATTTTAAATCTTTAAAAGTTAGGTTATATTTTTGTTTAATCCAAAAAAATTAACGTTCTACAATTTTACCATAACCCGTAAGAGGTATTAATTAAAGGACGTGAAATCTATCAGTTTCGAAATAAAGTTTTCAAAAAATGTTTAGTTTGTGGACAGGATACATAAGATTTAGTATATTTTTAACTTATGTACAACCTGTCGAGGGATTATGTTTCATTCTACCTTTCTTTAAAGTATTATTTCAATTTTGAATTTTTTTAAGGAATAATAAGGTGAGTTAAACACATTTATAGGTGACCTGGTGGTCTAAGGGTAAGGTGTCAGATTTCTGTGCTGGGGGTCCGGGGTTCAATCCTCGGTCCCGGCACAAATTTATCTGATTGCCAAACCCTTCCTTCACCTCTGACAAGATGTGTATTAATCACAACTTGTGAATGTGAGGAATGCCAGGCCTCCACCGTGGTTCGGATTCCACGTTAAACTGTAGGTCCTCCATTTCATCCCATAATCACCCTACCATTACACACATTAGCGTAAGTGCGTATAACCCGAACGGGTAGTAAGACGCAGTGCTAATATATAATAATAATAATAATAATAATAATAATAATAATATAATAGTTAAACACATTTTCCCTTTGATTTATTCTGTCGTGGTTGATCCCACATCCTGTACATTTTATACAAGGGAACCAATAAATGTAAGGACATTTGTTATTCTTATCATTCTAAATATTGTTCCAGGTGTGTTGTTCTTCACCATAGGAGGGGCATTGGCATCCGCCCTTGGTTATTTCATCACTGTTTGGCCACCCTATGAATTCCTCAGTAACGAGGTAAAATTAACTATCCTAAATTAAATTAGGTACATCCCTTAAAGCCAGTCTGTTTGGCTAACAATTGGGAAATTCTTGACAAATAAATTGCATTCATAGTAATATAAAAAAATCTAACATGCATACATGTTTATATTTCACGAGGTAAATTTGATACATAATTAAGCATTATTGAATTCAATGTAATTGAGGCAGTCATACGTATTAATAAGCACACTGATATGTTTTACGTAAGAAAAGGAAGCCTAAACCAATATCTCTATTACAGTATAGACTATAGATCCTTATGTTTGGGATGGATGAAAGGATTTTCAGAGAGTGACTTTATGAGAACCAAATTTATATTAAGAACAAATGATTAAAGCTTGTATTATATATTCTTAATTCCTAGGTGTGCATCTAAATTATTCAAATTGAAAAAAATTAATTACTTATTTTTAAAATGGCATTTGTATTCCCATCTAAGGCCTTACACTTACTAAAGATTGGCCTATTCTCTGCATTGCCTGTATTTGTCCTTGGACTTCCAACACGTCCATTAACTTAAATAGATTGCTGATGATTAAGATAGTTTCTACAATCCATGCGCAATCATGCCAATTTCAGTCAAAGAAAGTAAAACTAAAAGAAAAAAAGACACACACTTTAACTTTTGTTACATGACAATTAAATACTTTGCTCAATCTCAGGCTTGCTCTAACTTTACTTTTCTCGCTCCACATTCAACTACCCAATTTCTACCGTTCGAAAATACTAACTGTTCCCTAAATTTTCTAGGCAATTTATACATTTGTGTTAAAATGCAAAATTTATTTTTCTCCTTATTTTTTATAAAACTAATATTCCAACAATCCCACTTTCATTTTACACAACTACATACAGCTGGAAACAAAAGATTACTTCTAACACCTTGCACTTAGATATAGTACTCATATTGTATTAACTATAAACAAATAATTTTAAGGATGATCCATTTGACAAATCCTACTTAATAATGCCTTCGATCTGATCTTGATAAAGGTAGATAATAAAGCTTTGATCACTATGGAGCTAGTCACGGATGAATATTTTCCTTAGATTTAGAATTCAAACTAATCTCTTAGATTCACTGGCTTGGGCTTAAGTCTTAATGGTCATTCACGGTTTCACCAGTAATGACTATATTGATACTGGTATACATGGTAATATCTTTGATAGTTTCTGTGGCTCTTCTTCCAAATGTAATGACAGTTTCCCCTTTGGAATCCTATATATTGGTTTAATGTCTTGTGTGTTTATTCCTGAATATGTGTGCTCGACATCGTGGTACCTTCATCTTTACTTAACTCCTTTAATAATTTTGGACTATTTTCAAGTGAGTTTCCCCTCTGCGTAGGCTATATGTGCTAAAAAAAAGTTGCATGAAAAGTTTGGAGAGTTTATTTTGCTTATGTTGATGCACTATGACTTCACCACCTATTTCAATTGGAATTTATTTTTATATAGTTTCTGCTCAGCGCATTGCCTCCCATCAGCTTTATTCCTTCTGTATAAGTCCCTGATTTCTTTATCTTGGAATCCCTTTTAGCCTAGATAAAGCTCAAGCAATGTTGATTTTACTTTAATGCCGTGCATCAGTTTTGCTGAAGCTATTCCTGTTACTCCATGTGGGGCTGTTCAGTATGCTTACAGACAACTGTCAAACTCTTCTTTCTATGATTTTTTTTATTCCTTGAGCAATGAGAATTAATTAAAGGTTTGACCTGTTGGTCTTTCCAAATACCCTCTTGCTTGAGGACAAAATGGATTAGTATAGTGATATTGAATACCCAGGCTCTACAATAAGGCTAATAAACGCTGGACAGTTATCACTTATCAATACTTTCGGGAAGCCACATATAAGAAAAATTGGAACAATAAGGCTTTGGAATTATTTTCAATAAATTTGTTCCGTTAACCCCTATCGATATTTTTAAGAATCCATACATAAAGAAATTTGGATACAGTTTTCTTGCTAGATGCTCTGGGGTAACTCTTTTCAATATTTACACTTCAAATCAATTGCTTAAGTAATCTATGAAGCCAATGAGAGTTTCTACAGTGGGTAAAAGCTTTATAAGGTCTTCTCTAAAACCATTAAACTTTTTAAAAGGTAGTCCAGTCCTATTTATTGTTTTAATGGGTATGGTCTTCCAAAAAATTGACAAACAAAGCCTGATTCACACCAGGCTTCTGGCTTCTACGTTTTACTACATCCATGGCCAACATAATTTTAGCGTAACTTTGATTCATTTATTCTTGCCCTCACGAGATAATTCAAATGCTATTATTTGAAAATGTTATTTAACACAATTAGAATTCCTCTTATACTATATCGTCTATAATACACACCTAATCTTGTAACAGTTAATATTTTTTGCATCCCTAATTTACGAGTTAGTCGAAAAACCCTTGATTAATTGATTATTTGTTCGTCTCTGCAAGACGACTTTTGGACACATTTATAATCATCATCCTTGGAACAGCATATTCTCCTAATCTTTGACGGTTAACTCTGTTTAATATTTTCCCCTTTCCCTCTTCTTCTTGTTGCATCTCGGCAGTCAGTAGTGGGTGGCATCCTACCACTGCATCAGTAGTTCTTGTTATCACATGTAGGTGGTTGTTCAATGTGGGGACTGTTATCCTGGGTATCTAATTAGTGTCTAAGTCAACATTTAAGCAGAATACCTGGTCAGGGTTTTCCAGATAATGGGGTTGATTTGAAGGGTGGACCTATCAAGGGAGAAGATACAACGCCTCATTTCAAGTAGCGACTGAGGATGGTAGCGAGTAGAAGACTCTGTGAAGTTTAGGGTCGAGTGCTTATGTCTTAAGGGATGGAGATCAGAGTTTTAAGTAGGGTAATTGCTTTAATTAAAGGGGAATTGATTGGAAACTTTGTGGAAAATGACGGTAAGGCAATGTTTGAGCAGTTAATTGGGGAGGAAACAAAGAGTTTAAGGATCCTTACCCACGGGACCACCATTGCCGTTCCATCGCATGTTTGCATTACATCATAGGTCCTGTTCACACATGGTGGCAGGAACTGGCAACTCTATCGGAGAAGCTGTCAGAATTGTGGTGGTGGGGAAATATGATTTTGCGAGCGGCCGGGCTGTCAGCGCCAACACGTCATTTAGTTGTCTTCACACGAGACACGACTGTTGAGTGCGGCCATACGTGAGTGTGTTCGATTAAAAAAGAGTACTTTTCAACATGAGTTCTGAAACAAATAATTTTGACACAGAAAAGTTCATAATTGAATTGCACTTAAGGCTCTCTATTCGGGATATGAGCACAAAGGAATATTAAGAGATTGATTTAAAGAAGAAAAGTTGTTTGGAACTGGTCGATACGTTAAAAAAAAACAGATGCCCCTCATGGTGAGTTAAATAAATATTGTCAGTATGCGTGATTTTTCTAAATGTGTACCTACTATACCATCCGATTTAGATGGACACACACATTTAACTACACATTTACTCCCAACAAATGATTTATAATCAATTTTATTTTTAAATAAAATTCGGTTCAATTACTTAATTTTAAGCAACTAAACAATTATTTTCTATACTTTAATAATAATCCCTTTCATTTGATACCCAACATGACTTGCTGTAAAAAGTTCATTTTAAATCCAACCAAATTCCCCCTCCCTTCGCTCCCTTCCCCTCCCCCCACTTGGTTGGGTTAGAATTTAAGATAAAATTCAAACTATTTTTAAAGTATGCATTTATATGTTCTGTAAGTGTGTGCTAAATTTGACAGACGATTATGCGAGATTATAAGGGTCCTTGAACCCAAGCACACCGAAAAATTAACATGGTTTAATGTTTGTAATACCAAATAAATTGGTCCTTAGCGTTTTAGTGAAAATCGATCAAAACACTCGTGAACAAAGTTTGTAAAATTATCTATTGCAACATTCGTAAAAAAAACTCTAGGAATTAAATGGTATAAACAATGATACATCTCGAAATCTTACACAAAATCAAATGGCATGATATTGCCATTCCAGTTCACCTTCCTCGCTATCAAAGAATACATCAAACTTGTTTAATATCGTTATTTCTGCAGCTGTTCCTCTGCTTTCGGAATCAATATGGAGATAACTAAACGCAATTATGTTTAAAGTTTCTTAAAATCTCTAGCCTACTTTATTCCTGACATAATTGTCTAGCTTACAGCAGGCCTATACGATGCCTTGTGCTAAGGAGATATCAATATTCATGGGCCGATGAAATATTCTCCCCTTGCTCCTCAATAGCCAAAGAGGCATTATATGGACCTACAAAATGTACATTGACGGCAGCTGTACAATTTTTTTTTAGTGTTGTCAATGACTTCCTCGGAAAAGGGTGCATTACATAATCTGAAAGTTTAAAGGCTTCATCTGCCACAATGACATATGGCAAAGGTGTAGCACTACAGCCATTGATAGATAATGCTGGTTTATAGCGTCATAACAAGGCACTATTCTTGAACACTGATGAATCACTTTCTTTATCATAAGCACCAATGTCATCAAAGGTAAACTAATATTTTGAATCGTATATTTCCATCAAAACCACAGGAAAATAGTGTTTATATTTATAATAGTACATTGAGTCACTATTTAAAGGTTAAGTCACACGTACATGTTTAGTATTCATAGAGCCGAAATAGGTTTGATAGTTTGCTCTAGTGATGAAATCCTTTTATATACACTTCCATTTTTCTGCATCTAGAGTAGGTAAAATGGAACTTTTTATTGCTATCCATATTTTTTTTACAAAATTGTTGTACGTTGTGGCTTACTGTTAATATTACTAGCACCAGAAGTACATATGTAGGTCAGTCATCGAACAACCACTTCCGAGATATATGTAACAAAAAACACAACAGAAAATGTAGAAACAATGCACTACATTTTGTTTATTGTAAATAAATTTACTGATTTCTATCGTAGAGAGTCAAACAACGTGTCATTTTGTTATTTAGGCTAATTGATTTTAAATTATTGTTAGAATAAATAATTACAAGCAGCACACAAATAATTTTTGCTAATTTATATTGAAAATTATGAGAAAACTTGGCTCAACCAGGAGTTCATTGGTACACTGTGTACAGCACTAAAGTACTTGAGACCATTTAAAATGCATTTACTCAATATAAAAAATCTATAATTTTCGTATTAAGATTTGTTGTTTTAGATTAATATCTTGTTTGAGATAACAGTACGTTCTTTAAATTGTTTTGCGAGATTTATCCAAACAGAAATGCATACAGACATACAATACACACATACCGGCAGACAAACAGTTAAATTTTTTTAAACAGATAAAAAGTAAAATCCTGTCATTATATAGGTCTATTTTCTTTGTCGAAGGTAGAGTTTTGCAGCGTAAGTGAAAAATCCTGAGAGAGTGCTATTCTAGGGAGTGTCAAGGATTGATAAATCCAAAAAGTGGGATTGCTGCCTTAGTAAAAAAATATCCTTATTTGTTTTACAATCAGCTCTCAAATCCAGTAATCAAGAGTAAAGGTTTTCGAGCAACATGGAAGAAGATCCTGGTGATGAGAACCCTTTGATGCTGATGAGGCCAATACAATTTCATCTTGACCCATTTGGGTTATCCAAAGAAAAAACAAAAACAAAAAGTAGAAAAAGCGTCTGCCGATGTTGAAGAAATTGTCAACGTGCTTAAGACTGGGTTTCAATGCAGAATAAAGGAGAAATGTTGCAGGAAGACGATGGTGGTTAGCTGTTTTTGCTGTCATTTCTCAATCAAATGAAACAAATTCCTTAAAACTTACGATTTTCTGTTCCCTGATCAAATATTCATCCATTTACATTGATCTTATTTCTAATATTCATTTGCGGGTTTTTAGTATATTCAACGAATAGATTAAATATAATTAAAATCGACTTATGGTTGAAGTTTTTACTTACCTCAATGCTACCATTAGGTTTACGTCCGGTGTTATGCTGTCTCTCATGTTGGTGTCCACATTAGTCAATTTGGTGTGCTGTCTGTCGGGATTCTGTCGAGGGTCACTGTACAAAGTGTAGAGAATACCTTTTGTTGATCGGTCACGTAAGAGTGGGTGTATCTAAAATCTAAGTTTTTTACGACATTTACGTAAACTTAATAACATAAAAATACAGGCACCTGCCTCTTCCAACTAAATTTTGAGAATGGCTGGTGGCGTAACAAAGGTATTCGTGGCTCCAGGTGAAGCACCACTAAATTTAGCGATGGCGCAGCGGTCATGACACCATGAAGATTATCCAAGATGCCGAGGGACGTTAGAGAACTTAAGTGGTTTGTTTCCTCCTCTTTTCCCTCTTTTACGGAAGATTAGCATGGTGACAATCTCTTCAGAGTAATAACTAAGTATTCGGACGGGCACTAAATAAGCTTTAAATTATATCATGGCGAGAAGCTGGAAGGGCAGTTTTTGGGTGAGGCAGGGCAAGGGCTACCAGTGAAAAACATTAAGCTTACTAGAAGTAGTTCGAAGATAGAATACATTTAGTTACTATAGTTACACTGTGCGATATTTAAAAGTATTGTATGTTTATCTGAGTGATACATTTTATTTTCTTACAAAATTGGCATACAATTAGATTACAGAAGTCCCACCATGAACTACATATATGCATCAGGGTGTCTACCATCCGGGAAAATCAGGGAAAACGGGAATTAGCCGGAATTTGAAATGATCGGGAAAAAACGGGAATAAGCCGGGAATTTGGTAAATTACAATAAAAATCTGGGAAAATATGGTTTAATCAAAATATGAAATATAATAATCATTAAAACAGTAAATAATAATGTTATTCAAACTGTAGTTATTTTTGTAGCTGTGTAATATATTTTATAATTCCTAATAAACAATGTTAATACAAATTTTAAAAAATTGTTTATTTAAATTTTAAAACTTATTATTCTTAAAAAAGATTAATAGAAAAATTAGGGGGTAGGTGGGGGAATTAGAAGGATGTGACACTTTTTAGTCGGGAAATTTAGGAAATGATCAGGGGAAATCAGGGAAAAAGTCGGGAATTTCATTGGTCAAGTTGAGTAGACACCATGAATGCATGGAAAGGACTTGAAACATTATTTATAAATGTACACAATTATAACTGTTTTATAAAGGAGGACACTAACATTATTTCTTATGTTCATCCGTCACAGATCTTTCCATGTCTGGGAGAGCTTTTAATTTCTTCTTTGTGTTCGTTGATTGACTCTGGAGCACCTTCTAAGTGGTTAAGAAAAGCTGGCTTCAAAGTTTCAATCTTGATAGCAATT
This sequence comes from Timema podura, assembly GCA_033556935.1. Taxonomy (NCBI): domain Eukaryota; kingdom Metazoa; phylum Arthropoda; class Insecta; order Phasmatodea; family Timematidae; genus Timema; species Timema podura. Next base: position 1,357,006 of record JAVRXN010000010.1, read on the forward strand.
GATTTGTATAGGAGGACGTAACACTTTATATCCAGGGTTTTAAGGTAACTTTAAATTCATATAGTATAATTCTTACCACGCAACTTTCCTGTCTTGCACGTGGCCTAAATTTGCTTTCAAATACTATCCTTAGAGGTTCATTATCATGTATCAATAAAAATTAATTTCCAAACCACTCAAATGGGAAACTTTTCACATGCCTACACAAGAACAAGGGATTCCTTCTCTGTTTGTGAGTAACTGGCATCAGGAGTAATTTTAGTTTTGAATTCATTATAAAAAAAATAATACTGTTGGGTAAGTATTTGTTTACTTTAACTTTTAAAAAGATTCCTTTTTTGTGGGCTCTACCTTGAACTTTGAACCTTTTAATGTTAGTCTTCTTCTTAATGGTTTACACGGTGTTACAACATCTGGAATTAATTTGGAGTATAAATTGTCTAGCGCAATTAAATCCAATATATTTTTTGGTGCTTTGGATTATCGTACTGTGTTGGATGAGTGGTGTTGGATATTCCTACTGGGTCTAACCCCCCTGTTTCTTGCTGTGTGATAACCAAGAAAAACTAGTTTAGTCTTCCCAAATTCAAGTTTTTACTCATTAAGGATGAGCCTTGACCTCTGTAATCTTTCTATTAGTATTTGTTAAAGTTTTTCATTTTAACACTGAGGTTTAAAATAAACAATAGTGTCATTCATATAAATAGAAAATCCCTCAAGTCCCTTTTTATGTCTGTGTGAGAATCCAGTTAATCATTTCAGAGTTGAAAACGATACTTCAAAAAATAATCGTTTATAACTGGATAAGCCAAGCCTACAACATAATGTCGTGATGTTCTGTGATTCTTCATCCAGTACAATTTTATGATAGGTCCAACGTATATCAATATTACATAAGACTTGGCTACCATTTAAGTCGTGTAGTAATTCATTAATTATTGAAAGTGGGTAATGCATTCTCTAAATTGTTTCATTAGCCCTCCTAATATTAACACAAAACCTTAATTTAATCAATTATTTTTGAAGTTGTTTAATAGGTGAGACCCCAGGAGTTGGAGCACTTTATACTTTCTCCATTATATATATATATATATTTCCAATGACTCCATAATTAGCTGCTCTTCCACTTCATGAAGGTGATAGAGTTGTCTCCTCATTTCTTGATCCGCTGGCTGCATTCTAACGGCACGCAGTCGTATCCATCACGGTGTCCTAGGTTTGGATCCTGACTGGGTTAGTATACTGTCTTATCGTTCTGGATTCACGTTGCACCATTTGCAGTTCCTATCCCTTTAAAGGGGGGAGAGGGGTTTTGGTATCACAGTTATAGTAGAGATGTTGGTACACACACATACAAATTATAAATGAGAGCAAAGATAAGTTAACATAATAAGATTTAATGAAACGAAAGTACATGGCATAACATAGGCACATAATCTCAATGAGTACAGTCTATAGACTTGGTTAGCAATCAGGTAGCTAGGCAATATATCAAGGCCAACAATGGGCGTGAAGCGCCTTATGGATGTACTAGAACAAATAAGATACCTAGAAAACATCCGTTAACATCATGCGTTGACCGTAAACATTCAACATGTTAATAAATAGGGCAAGTTCAAGTTCAGTCATCATGTATACATGAGATACTCGAGCCAAAAGAAACACTCACATGGAGGGCAAGATAACTTTACAAGAAAAATATTTAACATTACGGGCCAAGCCTGGTCGGCGAAAGCGCCCCTCCAGTTGAGCCCCCAAGTGGAGTTCAACAAGAGTAAAAAAATACAAAGAAATTAATACACGAGCTGTGCCAGAAGGGCAGAAGCGGCCCCACGGGTTGTCCACCCCAATGGGAGTGCAATAGCAAAACAAGAAATACAATACCGCGGGCTAAACCAGGTGGGCAGAGACGGCCCACAGATTGAGCTCCCGAACCGTAGTTCTACATAAATAATATACCTAACTAGGTATCATGCCCAGGCCCACTAATGACAAGAACTATTGCTATCCCAGCTAACTACCCCAGAGATTGAGAAATGGTCACATAGGATGAGACGCGGGATGCATTCCCTATAACTGCTAGTCCAGGGACTCAGCAGGAGATACGCGTGAGGCGCGAAAACCCAAATTCCTATCCTAAACAAACATAACAATGCAGATAATGTTCCCCAGGTATCAAATAATAAATCCTAAGTCCTATCCAAAAACATAGGCCTCTCCTAATTGTTCCGTAGTTATTAAATATATGTATCTGTCCTTGTTTCTTCCTCCTGTCGAGCTGGGCTGTCGCCGTAAGCAGCATGTTCACCAATATATGCTAGTTTCCTCGTAGTGCGACGTCCGTTCCGTGGAAGGTTGGTGATAGCAGTCGTATCTTTTTCAAGCGAGCCGGCGAATATATAGTATCCACAGCGAGGTGACCAGTAAGAAGAAGTGGGGGGAAATTCCATAACCTTCGAGAAGGTTGACTCGCTGGGCCAACAAATCCAGGATTGCTTTCAGTCGACTCGCGAACTTAGATGAGTGCGGAGTAACATTATCCATAGGCGCGGTCAGTCACTATTGCTGCGACGCCTCTTCTGATGGGGCAGGGGACTTCGAGGCAGAAATCCACGATGAGGGTATGTAAACAAGAGTTACAAGTCGAGTATGTAGAAACAGTATATCAGTACAAAATGGTGATGGGTTGCTTGAAGCAGTTTATATTCATTTTTGGAGGTTTTAACAGCGCTAAGCTAATTTAGCCCGTTACAACGTGTGTCAGTTTATATCTCGGTGATAGATCTAAATATTTAAGTATATTGTGTTTGGTTGCCAGGTAGTTTAACGTTACCTACCCTATCATCGATTAGACTGGGTTTGATTTAAATGGAAAATAACATAAATTAAAGATCAAAAATTAATATTTAAGATTAATTTATTTCACAATTTGGTTCTAGTTACAAAATAATGAATAGAAATAATGGAAGTTGAGTTGGAGTGACTGGTTCTTCTCCAACTCCTCAACTGCGTGAGCGTCTAACACACGTCCAATCTGTATGATGATGTAATCGGGAGTGTTTTTCCAATAGCTGCTACTAGGGCTTCTTGCAACCCTTACCGCATCCCCTTGGATGATTTCCATTGTTAGAAAGAAATCGGCCAAGATCATTTTCACTGTCACTTTAAAAAACTGCAACTTATTTTGGGGAGATTTTTTACAATTCGTCCTGCATTTTACTGCTAGTTTTTAAGCATCGTAAATATAAAAAAAACATTACATGTAATGAACCCTTATTTTAGAAAGTGGGACCAAGTGACAAACCAGCACGTCCTTCACTAAAACTCATAAATCCTGCTAATTTGAAGATAAAATGTATGTTTTGCTTCAAAACCCCTTGGGATCTAATCTAATTTCAGAAAAGAAATGGATGAATTCCCAGTTTTAGGGTTTAAATGATTATCCTTCCATTTTTTTTAGCACCACGTCTTACTACCCGTTCTGGTTATACGCTTAAGTACTAATTACGCTAATGGGTTAGAAATTGGGAAGGTTGAATATAAAGGAAGTGAATCCGAATTTGCGTGGAGGGAGAATGGAAAACCATTTAGGAAAAACCACCCCCAGTTCACCCGAACAAGATTCGAATCTCGATCTCTAGCTCAACACGACTAGCGCGTTAGCTAACTACGCCACCGAGGTGGGTGACTATCCTTACTGGATTTAATTTTTTTTCCCTGAACAACGTGTATGCTCATTACTTTGCACAACATTACTGCTAGTAATTATGTTTATTAAATCATAATATTGCTTATAATATATCACTCAATACATCCTACCAATACAATTTCTAATAAAAATAATTTGTTCCTTGTCTTGTGTTATTTTGTAACATTTGATCACAGATTTATTTAATTTTATGTGAGTCCTCAACTTTTAAATTCTTCTTTCTTCCCTTACACTAATATCAATATATCACATAGCTTTAGAGTAACGAATCATTTTTAAGTTCAATCCTGCAACAACAGTTTGACAACAAACTAACAACTACGTCCTTATTTACACATTGTTAAAAACTAAATAAAGACACATATCACATTTGAATAATTGTAATATTTATATAAACATATAACCCTTGAATTTGATCATAATATTTGTTTTACACTTCTGTTAAGTTATTAAGTTTTGAAAATTAGGGTGGTAAACACTTGAAGCAAATATGTTGATTAAATTATTTTGTTTCTTGTTAAAGTTACTTTGGGCATAAAGCTGACCTTTCATCTATTTCATTCTAAGCACGATGTTTTATGGCCATTACGACCCTTTCAACTGAGCTAGGGGTCTGTTCCTTAACTTCAAACCTCGAAAAACTAACTTCTTTCAAAATATTACTTAAATACTGTGTTTGGTTTTTATCTAAAACATAAAAATGAAACTTTCATTGTATACAACATCACTTAACACTATTCTTTTATTTTATAAAGGGAAATTTATATTTTTCAATAATTTAGCATTATGGTTTCACATGCCTTTAAATGAAACATTAACTGGTTACCCTGCACTTAAATTATGTCTTATCTATACTTATTTTAAATGTTATTAAAACAATTCACTGCAATGAAAAGCCAAGTTATTTCTCGCCTGTTAGACTCGGAACTAGCCAAGTTCTCACCTTTTGCAGTCAGCTCCATTACCTGAAATAGTAAAAATGCATTTGTCTTGCGTTAAATGCACCCTTGGTCTTACCGGATTTACAGTCTTGCACTTCATAAGAATTATCATTGTGGGTCTAAACTATCTAAAAAGCAACCAAAACATATGCTTTCTTACTGTACTAATAAAAGTTGATCGCTTTAAGGGAGAACTCCTATACGGTGTGCTTTGTTTCAAATCCACTACGTGTCACCCCTGTATAATATGTTAAGTCCAAATCCCCCCTCACCTCCCCTCTGATATTTGACTTGTGTACTGCTAGACCCTTTGTTGCCTGTATGGTTGCCTGGCAGGTATACAAGGTGAAATCATAAATTTTCCGGACTGATGGTATAAAACTCGTAAAACTTCCCATAAGGCCTAGTGGCTGTCATCACCTTCATAGTAGTTCCCTTCCACTTGTGTACACTGGACCCAGCGTTTCTCTCATGCTCATGCTCATGGAATGCTTCCTGGAGGTCGTTTTCTGTGAGAATGTCCAGCACTGGCTGCGATTCTGCCTGGATCTTCTCAATTGAGTCAAAGCTGTGGTCCTTCAGCTTGATTTACATTTCAGGAAATATAAAGAAGTCGCAGGGAAGTATGGGAGTGGGGGACAAGAGCTATCTTATTTTTGGACAAAAACTTCCGGATGTAAAGGGAAGCATGAGACGGGGAATTGTCGTCGTGTAACAGCCAGTTCTGTTGTCGCCAAAGCTCGAGAAGACGTCTTAGAACATTTTCAGGCAGTCGCCGCAAAACGTAAAAGTAGAATTCGTAATTGACTGTTTGACCTGCTGGGACGACTTATTTGTGCACAATTCTCTTAATGTAAAAAAAAAAAAAAGAGCATGTTCTTAACATTGCTCTTCACCTGTCTGGCCTTATTTGGTCTTGGTGAGGCTGGGCTTTTCCACTGGGTAGAGTGTTACTTGGTCTCAGGGTCATAACCGTAAACCCAGCCCTCATCAACATTTATGACCCTGGACAAGAAAGTTGCATCGTTGGAGGCGACCTGACGAAGCTAATTGCAGACGTCAACTCGCTGCTCTTCTGGTCAGCTGTCAGGATCCTGGGCACAAATTTGGTGGCGACAAGGTGCATGCCCAACACAGAAGTCAATTTTTTTTGTTATGTTCCCATTTCTTCAGCAAGGTCTTGAATGGTCTATCGTCTATTCTTACAAATATTCTGTTGAAGTTTGGCAACCATGGCGGGTGTTGTGCAGCTGCTGGGCCTCCCTCTGTACTCGTCGTCCTCAAAGGATTTTCGACCGGCCTTGAACTGGGCATGTCATTGAAACACTTGTGTACGGCCCATACTTTCTTCCCCAAATCCTTGTAGAATCATTTTTAGTCTCTCCGTCGCACTTTTACAGAGATTTACACAAAATTTGACGCACACGTGCTGTTCCTTTTTCAGATTAATCGTGAAAATCACCTCAGGCCACGTACGCTAATCCAAAAAATGTACGTGAAAAATCAGCATGACCACCCAGATGCGTGAAATTCAGTACACTGACTTGCAAGATATGCTAAAGTTGCATAGCGTACTACAACTGCTGTTCACGTGGCAGCACCAGTCCGGACATTTTTTATATCGCCTCGTATATACATATAATATATAAATCTTTCCACCCAATAGTATATCTCTAGAGCCTCCGACAGATCCCTACAACCTGCTAGCGACAGTAAATACTGAGGCACGGAGAAAGCTAGTTTTTATTTTTCTCGGATCGTGTTTGAAAGGCCGGAGTTCTATTTTAAACTAAGCCATAGTTGTCAGTGGCGCAGGAACGTTTTAATTTGGGGGGGGGGGGGTAAAAATAACCCTGTGCTCTTATAGGGGATAACATATTGAGATAAAAAAAACAGGAAAATGTAATACAGCTGTCCCTCACACTACGTGAGTGATTGGTCTTGATAAATAATCGCGTAACACGAAAACGCAAGTGAAATGATTTTAACATGAGTGATATAGGGATTACTCCAAAGGAAATAAAAACCTAAAACTTGTAAATGAATGCCATTTTATAAATTTATATAAATAGTACAATGCATTAGGTAGCCTACACCTATTGTCAATCTTCAATCCCCTGAAATTTGTAAACAAACACAATTTTTAATCAATGCATCTAATTAATACAATGCTACAGGTACACTTACTGTTAATCTTCAATCGCATGATAAAATAACTGGATTTGGCAAATATGGTTTATCACTATCTTGCTCTTGACGGTAGGATCTTACTCTCTTGACGGCCCTTGGATGGGAAGCTCTTGATCTCTTGAAGGTCCTGGGACGGTAATCTCTTGATCTCTGGAAGGTCCTAGGACGGTAAGCTCTTGCTCTCTTGAAGGCCCTGGGATGGTAGGTTTTTGCATTTTTAAGGCCCTGGGACGGAAAGCTCTTGCTGGCATGAAATCCCTAGGATGGTAGGTTTTTATCTCTTCGGAAGACCCTTGGACGGTAAGCTCTTGCTATCGTGAAGACCCTTGGATGGTATCCTTTAGTTCTTCGAAAGACCCTTGGACGATACGCTCCTGCTTTATTGAAGGTCCTGGGATGGTAAGATCTTGCTCTTTTGAATGCCCTGGGATGGTAGGCTCTTGCTTTCTTGAAGCCCCTGAGATAGTAACTCTATCTCTCTTGAAGGCCCTGGGACGCTAAGCTCTTGCTGGCATGAAGGTCCTAGGATGGTAGGCTTTTGCTTTCTTGAAGGCTCTTGGATGGTAGGCCTTAGCTCCTCGGAAGACTCTTGGACGATAAGCTCCTACTTTCTTGAAGGCCCTGGAATGGTAAGCTTTTGCTGTTGTGAAGGCCCCAGGTGTTTAGACTGACGATTTTCAATTTATTTGATGAAATGGTAAGACTCAACTGACGGCAACTTTGGTGCTTCTTTTCATGTTAGGGTCATTCTCTTCAATGATTCTAACTGCACTGTCAATGTGCTTAAATAAATCAGCAATTTGTTTTGTTGAAAATTGTTTGATAGGCTCAACAACATAAGGCTCTTCCTCTTCATTCTTTATGCCATTCTCCATTTCTAGAAGATCTTCATTGGTGAGCTCTGTTGAGTGGGATTGGAACAATTGATCCAAATTTGCCTTATCTATGTCCCCAAATCCAACATATTGCTATGTCAACGATGTAATGTCTTGAATTGTAAAGCTCGTGGTCAGGATCAAAATCATGAGAATCAGAAACTTCAGGCCAAACATTTTTCCAAACTCTCCTCATACAGGACTGTTTAACTTCTGCCCATGCATATCCAATGTTGTCAATAGCACCCCCCTAACACCAAACTGTACAGTAAAGATCAACGCTTTCACTGGAATGTGTGTACACAAGGTCACACTACCACAGCACAGGATGACTGCAAAATTCCAGCTGATCATGCACTATTTTTGTATTTCTTTGAATTGTGCTATAGCGAAAACGCGTAACGTCATATCGCGTATAACGAGGGATACCTCATTTAATGGTCCCACTGTGCATTTTTCTGATTTATTTTAGTTATTTCAAACATTAGAATTAATACACACAAAACATATTAAGAGAAGTGTTATATGATGCAGCTCAACTAAAAATTATGAAACACTGAAAATTAAAGTAGATTTCCATACACCTTTGCCCTATATTTGTTACTAGCTATAAGACCACTAACCAGTTTTGCAATTTCAATTTATTTGAGCCTCTCAGGCGATTTAGTATACATTGCCTCATTGTGGAGCGAAGATAGTTTTTAATGCATCCAAGCATTGAAAAACTTATTTCTGCAGTAGCTGATAACACTATCAGAGTTTTCAAAATCTCTTCAGTGTATGCTCCAAGCACATTTTATTTTTATTATGTTAAAATAGTGTGAACATTGTATCTTGCCTCAATAAGATGTTTACATTATCTAAAAGTTTTACTATATTATTTTGGGGGGTAAAAATGATACTTTTTACCTCCCTCAATTTTTTTGGGGGGGGGGGTAAAATTTACCCCCGTACCCTCTAGTTCCTGCGCCACTGATAGTTGTAGTACTCTTTAAGTTTGTACATTAGATATAATATATGTATTAATAAATAAAAGTTTATCAGGTGTGTATTTGTAGCTAAAGTGTAAGTCCATATCCTGACATTCTGCATCAAATTAATACAATACCTAAATGAAAGACACAAAAATAAAAATGATGATATTTTAAATTATTAATAATAATTCATAATGGTCCAAATTAATTTTTTTTGATAAAAACAATTGTGTTTTCAATTACATTATAAAAACGGATTTTACTTTTAACAGTTTAAAATTAAAAAGTCTGTTTTAACGGAAATGCCCCAAAATTCTCTTCGCAATGATGAAAAATTAATTTAAAAACGTGAAACCTATAAGGTGGAAAGCCACACCACTGCGCTCGGCCAGGTATACTCTGATTCTTGTAGGAAGAACGGTTTTAAAAATACAAACGAATACATAAAAAAATGGTGGTCAACATTGATATCATCTTACTTAATATTAATGTTTTTAAAGTATTTATGAAATCTATCAAAAGTTAAAGATGTAAATTATATTATTTAATGTATGAATAGATCAAAGTACTCGTAGTTTTACTAACGTCTGTGGCTGTCATTTACTGTCTCTCCTACCAAAATTAGATAATACTCAACCTCAAGAAAATGAAAGTATCAACTATATTAAATAACATTTTACAATACTCTACAAAACAATTGTGAAAAAAGTTAAAACATTTCCATGTATGTTTAATTCCCGTAGTATTTACAAAGCCCATTCCTTCAGTGATATGGGAAGAACTATAAATCAAACCAATACAGATAAAACACTTCTTTATTTATAAAAAAAAATGTTTAATCTTTAAAATTATTTAAATTAAATTTTGTAAATTAGGGAATAGCCAATTTTGATTTGAAATCTAACAATATCAATATTTCCTTAAATGGTTGAGTAATTTGATTTTTGGGGTTTCATATAGTTTACAAGAATCAAACTACGGTATATAAATGTGTAATTTAAAAAGTAAATTGATAATAAATCCAAACAGATACGTCAGTCACATAAGTTTACAATGGTGAATTAAATATGTAAGAGTGCAGATGCAATGGCGCTTTGTTACTATCGCATATATTTAAAACAAACTAAGGGCCATTCATAGTAATTAGAATGTTTTAATTCCGACAATTAATTAAACAATTAAAATAAAAACTTTCCCAGGAAAAAAACCTTTTTGCTATGATCGTACTTGTCTGTGTGTGTATGAAATTTGAAACACACAGACACATACCCGGACACAAACATATTTAGTTTGTGATCGTCGTCCTACTTTACAAACAAATGTTGTCCAAATTAATTATACTTACCCAAGCGAGTTTGGTCACTTTCGAATTTACAAAGGTAATAATCCTATAAATAGTTTAAAAACACTATTATAAGTAGGTGAGTTCTTTACTCGGAACATCATACTTTAAAATTAACATTCTTGCTTAAAGTATTTAGAGGTTGGCAAAAATAAATAAATAAATGGTACGGTGCACTGCACAGACTTTCCCTTATTTTTATCTTAAAATAAATAAATTCAGTAAAAACACGTATAATTTGTGAAAGGAAAAATAATATACATTGTTGCAGAAAAACTCAACTAAAGAGCATACATGAAATAATATACACTGTTACAGAAACAATGAGAACCGTGTAAACTCTCTGTCCACCAAAGAGCAAACACTTTTTTTTTCATTTAATTTATTCGAGATATTTAACATGCACTTTCTGAAACGACTGATTATATTAGCACACAAATTATATACTAACTTAAATATAAAACAGACACAACATCCAGCCCCCAGCCGTTAGTACATCACTGTGAAAGGGGAAACCCACATTTCACCAATGATCAATTTTTCGGCCGTGCCAGGAATAGAACTCTGGACCAGTATATAGTCACGCCACCAATTGAGCTAAGGTGTCGGACAAACATATATTTTATATTTCAAAGACTTGTATGCATATACAACGTGTTTCTAAAACATTACATCAAACTTTGGCAGGATACTCCTTGGGTGAAATTAGAATAATTTTCATAAGCAACCTAGGGTCCATCTTCAATATTAAGGGCGGTATACACCCCTAAAGACAGAGCTAAAAACGACTGTTGTGTGAAATATTATGAAAACTGCTTAGGGTATTACAACGAATCTTTGTATACTACTTATTGAAACCTTGATCATTAATAAACTAAATGTGCTGTTACCGTTACCCACCCCCATCATGTAAAAAAGGGGGGTTGTAACACTTTTTTCTAAAATAAAATATGTCAGAGTAAGTATTACCAATTTTTACTTAAGATTACAAAACATGGAAACAAAATTAACAAAAAAGGTGTCTTGGAGAAACTGTCTAGCTTTCCCCGTTTCTGAGATAATCACACAATTTTGAGATAAGAGCCAAGTGCAAATGCCTGCCAGGTAGGCAGCCAGAATCGCAGTTTTATTTCGCAATGGAGTCGTTTAACCATTTTTACCGGTACGTGTGACTATGTATCACATACATTTGGTAAACAAGGCTGGTTTGTGTGTTATGATGGAGAAACTCTGATACTTTTCCTTCTTCATAAGCTTCGATGTGTTGCTATTTATTACATTAGTGAGTTATGCTTACACAGTTGACACTTGGGTGGGATTTTATTAATTACACTCACTGGAATAATTAAAGCTACATTAAGAAATAGAAATTGTAGTTATTGCATGTTTTAGTTCCTAGCTTCAAAAGCAGATTCATAGCAAGTGTTCAAAATGGTGGCCCCTAACGTTATTGCAATAATTGAGGCGACATATCAATGACTGGCGTACTCTTTCGAAAACATGTGGAGTTTTTGAACCTTATCACATGCAGCAACTATCCTGGCTAGCAGGTCTTCCTCAGATTCAACAGCTGTCTCATACACCAAAGCTTTGACAAAGCCCCACAGAAAGAAGTCTAATGGATTTAGGTCAGGAGAGCGTGTTGGCCACGCAACAGGCCCACCTCTTCCTATCCATCGGGCAGGAAATGCAGTGTTGAGGTAGTCACGCACAGCTCTTGTGAAATGAGGTGGGGCACCATCATGTTGTAGCCACATGCGTTGTCTAACGGAGAGCGGTACATTCTCGAGGAACTGTGGCAATGCAAATTTCAGAAATTGGTAGTAGATGTGGCCAGTCAAACGTCGTAGCATCAGGTAAGGGCCAATGAGATGGTTACCCACAATGCCTGCCCAGATGTTGACAGAAAATCTATGCTGGTTGCCCATGATGATAGTTGCATGAGGGTTCACGTCATTCCAAATGTGACTATTTGTACTATTAAAATAGCCGTCTCTGGTGAATGTTGCCTCATCGGAAAACAATATTATAGTGGAGAAATCAGGAACCACTCCGCACTGCTTCAGAAACCAGTCGGAGAATTCATGTCGAGGAGCATAATCTGCTGGCCCCAATGCCTGCACCTTGCGCATGTGGTATGGATGCAGCAGCTGATCATGCATGACACGCCATACTGTGGAATTGGACACATTCGTTTGATACGCAATGGTACGTGTGCTTGTTGATGCGTTATCATCCACATAATTCAGTACCTCTTCTTCGACAATTGGAGTGCGAACATTCCTTGGGTGACCAGCTCCCCCTTGTAGCTGAAATGTACCTGTTTCACGAAGTCGTTGAGTGACATCAGTGAAGGTCCGGTGATAAGGTTGACGTCGCGCAGGATATCTATCGTGGTACAACCGTGCAGCTGCTCTTGCGTTTCCTCTAGCTTCACCGTACAGCACGACCTTGTCTGTCATTTCTGAGTTTGTGTACTTTGCCATTTGACTAGTAATACGCGCAACATGCAGTGAAGTCGTGTGGACTGATGCAGTCTGCTCGTGGAGGGAGGGGAAGATAGTGATAATAAGAGTGGGGGAAAGGAGGGGTGAAGCAACACAGCTTTATTGGCTCCCTACCTGGCATGAATTAACACTTGTCTTTGAAATTAAACATGCATGATTATCTCTGAAACGGGGAAAGCTAGACAGTTTCTCCAATACACCTTTTTTGTTAAGATTACAAAACAGGGAATCAAAATTAAGTAAAAATTGGTAATAATTACTCTGAAATATTTTATTTAAAAAAAATGTGTTACAACCCCCCCTTTTTTACATGATGGGGGTGGGTAACCGTAACAGCACATTTAGTTTATTAATGATAAAGGTTTCAATAAGTAGTATACAAAGATTCGTTGTAATACCCTAAGCAGTTTTCATAATATTTCACACAACAGTCGTTTTTAGCTCTGTCTTTAGGGGTGTATACTGCCCTTAATATTGAAGATGGACCCTAGGTTGCTCAAGAGAATTATTCTAATTTCACCCAAGGAGTATCCTGCCAAAGTTTGATGCAATGTTTTAGAAACACGTTGTATATATATATATATATATATATATATATATATATATATATATATGCTTATAGCTCAGAAACTATTGATTTTATAAAAATATATTTAAATTATAATATTTTAAATTATAACTGTACTAAAACTGTACAATGATTATTTGTTTGTTATTTCAAATAGTTGCTGAGATATTATTACTTTTATCACCTGTTCAGGTTGTACACATATAATTACTGTAATATGGTAGGGATGAGGAAGGAAGCATTTTAGAGGTAAGCTACACGCATGCGCATGGAAGGAAAATGGGAAAATATTTAGGAAAATTCCCCCTCAGTAGACCCAACCAGGATTCAAACCTCGATCTCTCCGTCATCACCAGGCCAGTCCAACACGAGAGTGACGCCTTAGACCATTCGGACACTAAACCAGGTATGGGAAGAGACTTTATCAAAATTGGAAAATTTCAAATATATTAATTAGGATACTCTCAAAATCATTATCATGGGAAAATGAAAACTGCTATTTATTATGTTTGTAAAGTTATATGATCCGGAGCTTGTATTATATTATCATCCATCTCTGAGAGTGTTAAAAAAATCAATACCTACATATCGATTAATTTTACAAAACTACAACTAAAATTAATAAGTAAATAATACCCAATTAGATGAAATCAAAATTTTATCCTTATAAAGCAAATTAACTACATGAAGGTTTTCTAAATGTTTTCAGTAATTGGTACATGTTTTGAAAAAAAAAATCGATTCTATTATTATACTATTTTTTTTAATTGGATTCTTCTAAAAGCTAATTGGTGTTAGCCTCAACAAGCTAGATCCAGAAAATATGATGCATTTAGAAGATATTCAGAGTGGATACCGCTTCGGATTCTTTTGACAATTAAATGCCTTTAGAAGTTATTTGGAGTGAGACACTACAAACATTTTTTTAAAAATCAAGTGCCCTTATAAGCTGTATTTTAGAGTGGTTTCAAAATGGAATATTTTAATACTTTTTTTTATCTAAGTGGGAAATACAGTATTTGTGGGGAGAGGGGCTTAAGATAGTCCCAGACCTCACAAAATAGAAACAGTATGGCTTGAGCACACCCTACCCCAGTTTCGGAGGCCTTGGGGTTGACTCATATCAATCATAAATTAATTCGTCTGAAGTTTTGAATAACATTCACTTACATTTATGTAGATTATATAATACATATGTATATAATATTTAAATGTGCGTAAATACATAAATATATATATATTTTATATATATTATATATATTATATATACACGTATATTAATTATATCAATATATATGTATATATATTGATATAATTAATATATATATATATATATATATATATATATATATATATATATTATATATATATATATAACCAGGGGTCTACGAAGTTTTAGTATTATTGATATCGATTCGAATTCTATAATTTTGGATAGACAACTAGAATGAAAACATACTAGAATTAAATCGATAAGAGCTGTCGTTAATCCCACAATGGGTTTAAAATATTATGCTAATATATTTTAATAACAATTCTATGTAGTAAAATAAATGCTTACTAACTATTACCATATTTACCGGAGAATATGCCGAACTCTTTTCCTAAAAACAGCCTTTATAAAACAGTAGTAATGGTTGAAATGACAGTTTCAGCCCACTTTCTCCCATAAGGTTAACATTGATCCTCCTCACCGAGGAATTTGGTCACTTTCTATCCCATTGTTCATCTTCACAAGGAAGGTGGGTTACTTTCTCCCATAAGAATAGCATTGATCAGTGGCGAATGGGGGAATATTATTTTGGGGGTTCTAGCTTTGATCCTCCTTACTCTGAAGTTTGGTCACTTTCTCCCACATTGATACTTCCCATAGAGCAAGTGGTCACTTTGTCTCATAAGAATAGCATTGAACGGGGATTATTATTTTGAGGGTTTTTAGTATTGATCCTCCTCACTGCGAATTTGGGTCACTTTCACACCATCAATCCTTCCCATAGAGCCAGTGGGTCACTTTCTCTCATAAGAATAGCATTGATCAGTGGCGGCTCGTGGATAATTATTTTGGGGGTCTTAGCATTGATCTTCCTCACAGTGAAGTTGGGTCACTTTCTCCCACATTGATCCTTCCATAGAGCCAGAGGGTCACTTTCTCTTATAAGAATAGCAATAATAAGTGGCAGATCGGGGAATATTACTTTGGGGGGCTTTAGCAATGATCCTCCTCACTAAGAATATGGGTCACTCTCTATCTCATTAATCCATCTCATAGAGCAGTCGGGTCACATTTCTCATAAAAATAGCATTGATCAGTGGTGGATGGGGATTATTAATATTTATTTTTAGCATTGATCCTCCTCACTTAGAAGTTGGGTCACTTACGTCCATATTTGTCATTATCATAGAGCAGGTGGGTCACTTTTCTCATAAGAATAGCATTGCTCAGTGGACGGGTCAGGAAAAAATAATTTGGGAGGGGAGGAGGCAGAACGAAGGGGGTAAACTAGGAGTTTATAAAATAGTTAGACCATTCATTTGATAAAAATTTTATAAATCACAAACATTTTATTATAATATTACCACGTATTGGGTGTTACTCGTTTAGCCGTTTATTAAAACTTTTCCCAGGAGGCACTGCGAGGAAGCGAGTAACGTAACCTCCCACCTATAACTAATTTTGACTGGAAAATCTATGCAAACAATATTTACAATAGCATAATTCACCATTGTGTCTGGTCAGTGAGCTTAGCAATCCGCTGAAGTTCTTAATAAGATAATAATGTCCCCATCCACATTTGAAAGAAAAAAAAAATCCACGTGATTTTCACGACTAACCTTAGTTATCCTTAAAGGGAATATTTTCCCCTTGATAGCTATACACATTAATAGATACATTTTTTTTCAAATTTAGATATTTCGCGGTATTTGCACAGGATATTCAATACCATCCATATTAATTTTCCTTCCAGTGATATATACTTACTCACTCGCTTAGCGTGTTAGTCAGCTGGGTATAGAAATGCTTGCACAGACCAAATAAAACATTTACTGTCAGCATTTCTTATATTAATTAGTGCAAGTTTATTTCTCAACTCTTCTGGTAATGGAATATAGCTGGAAGCAGCCAAAGGAATATATTTAGCTAGTTTAAGCTATAAGTATTTCACATGGTCCTCAGACCAACCACTTCCCTTGTGGTGGAAAGAAGAAGCTGCTTCAATCCTGTAAGTACATGCACCTTCAATCTGCGATTTTAATGCGTCAGGACTTAGAGTGACGATACACTTACTGCGAAAGAAAGGAGTGATTGTTTCCTCTCCCTCCCCTCTAACTCGAGAGTACTCTACACAGGCAGATGTATACCATTTTAGATTACACATCGACTAATTTTTGGGCAAGTTTTGCTTCCAAATTTCTTTTAATTTAGTTAATAAAGACTAAAAATAGCGAGTCTTTCTAGAGAGAGATCTTGATGATTTTGACTGAACCATTCAAAGCTTCTGAAAAATTACAGGGGTCGTAATCTTCATCAACATCGAGATTATCAATAGATTCCTGCTCTCTTGACTTTGAAACGTCGGCAACATTCTCCAGTGATGTTGCTCCTGTTGCATTACAGCTCTTTTTTGTCTGTGTCATAATAGATTATCCCACCGTGAAAATATTTTTCTGCATTTATTACACTCGAACGACTTCACCTCCCGACTATGTGAGGAAACATATCGCTTTAAGTTATCACTCCTATTAAAAACGTGTCACACTCATCACACTTTTTTAGTCCACCCCCACGCATATGACGTGCCAGGTTGGTAATGTTGGTAAAAGATTTTGAACAGTTCTTACATGGGAAGACCATTTTAATCAAGCGTTTTTATGAAAAGAAATAGATAAAATCTTAATTATAGAGCGTCTTGTATGAAACAAATTAATAAAATCCTAATTATAGTTGACTTGACATTTATTCACTACAATTCCTCTTGATGTGGAAGACAGGATTCACTCAAAAGCAATTAACGAGTATTTGACGAAAGCCTTTGTATGCTGAGGAATAAGTTAAAGCACTTATATAAAATTATAAACACGATTTGTCTGCGAGTAACAAGATACGTGTGTGCACAAGTATTTCACCTCCAAATGGTACACCTAGAAATAAAATCAATAAACATGGTAAATAGTGTATGGGTAACACATGCGTTACTCTCTGGATCTTTAATATATCGCTATTTACGAGTAAATTATTATGATAAGTCGAACTCATATTCATTTCTTAACAACTTTCATTCAGTGCCATCTAATGAGGAAAATTGTTACTTATAATTTCGCAATGTCTTCTGTTGGTCCGTACATATAATTATTTAAAAAAAAATTGTAGCTATCACTACTCATAAAATAATGTAATTACACTAATGGAGTAGGATAAGGAAAGTATATATATGAGGGTAAGTGTACCCGCATTTGTGTTGAGGGATAGTTTTAAATAATGTAGGGAAAATACCCTCACGTTAATAGGACAGTGTTCGAACTTTAACCTCCTCATCTAATCATACTAATTAATAACATTAACAAAAAAAATCTTTTTATCTTTCTTAAAAACATATAAAGTCATTTATGAATAGGTAAACTTTTTTTTTATGATTTACCAATTTTTTTAAGAGAAACTTTTTTTATTTACATTGATAGCATTTTATTATTTATTGATGTTATTTTATAGATATTCATAATATATATCAAAAGTGATAGCTGTAGATCATATGACTTATTCAAAACATGTTAATACAATATGGTGGATATTTGGGCTTGCCCGGATTGTGCCAAACCACCTTGCTTGAACCCGAATTGCGCCAAGAGCTTAAAAGTGCCCCCCCAGACCGGATCCGAATTGCGCCAATACCCCCCTTACCAAGACTGGACCCGAATTGCGCCAACTGTGAACGTAAACAAATATTAATGCTTTGGCTGGCGGTAAGAAGGACACAGGTCAAAAAATATTATTTAATTAACTATATTTAACTATATAAAACAAAATCTAACATTATAATATCACAGTAATGTTTCCATATTAAAAACATTGTCAATAATAGATAAATGTAAGCTATTATATAATAATAACAACAAAATAAAATAAAAAACATGTCAAACATTAAAAACAGGTCATACAAAGGATTTTTGAGGGTCACATACTTCACAGAGCTTAATCTATCTATTAGCAAAATCGTTAAAATTAATTTCAAAATATTTAGAATTTTTTAAATATAGTCATCAGTAAACTACCCTTAATAGGACTTTGCCCCAAAAACCAAGTATACAGTATTAATTGTCATCTTAAATATACCAAAGATGTATGTTTTAATCAAAATTGTTAAAGCTATTTTTGAGAAATTTCTAATTCTTTTAAAATTAGTCATTAGTAAACTGCCCATAATTCAATTTTTATTAAAGATCAATTATACAATCCTGTTCATCATGTAAAAAACTCCCCAGATTTTTTTTTAAACAAAATTACTTAAGCCAATGATTGGTTTGAATCCTAGTCGAGTGAACTAAAGGTGGTTTTTTCTAAATGGTTTTCCACTTTCCCTCCAGGCAAATTTGGATTCCCTTTCTCTACATTCAACTTATCTCATCTCAAAGCCCACTATTATAGTTAGCACATAAATGTATAACTCAAACAGGTAGTAAAACGCAATGCAAAAAAAAAAAATTCAACAGTGAAAAGTATAATAATCAAGTCAAAATTTATACACCAATTTATGCACCAAATAAACTCATGGAGCGCTTGCTCGAAATCCATCACAATGTATAAAGGTTGAAGGTGAAGTTGTCTCTTCGCGCACTCGTCCTTTAGGATTCTCATAGCTTCAATGTAGCTCTGATTTTTCTTGTCTTTAAGTTGGCAAAAGACCAGAGATATGTATGACCCTTTGAAACACCTGTGTACAGTAAAAAGCTGAAGAAAATGTTTCTGTGCTTATTTAAAGGTTTCATACATTAACACAATATCATTCTGACACAAATACTCAAGATTTGAGTCACAAGAAAATAACACAACCCCGTTCTATTTTTCGTTTTTTGACAAAAAGTTTTCTTCTAGAGTAGTATTTAGTTCAATTGAATCCAAGGCGAATTGAATTTCTTCGGAAGATTTAGGCAAAATTTGGCAGTTTGTTATTCCTGAAACATTTTATGTTCTTGCGGGTCAATGTTTTTATAGTTTTTTCTCTGAATTTACCTCTTTGTGGATCAACCTTAAAGGTCTTACTTCAATCGCCTCAACTTTCCTCTTAACTGCGTTGCTGTTGGATTTTCTGTTCACACACCTCGGTGGCGTAGTTGGCTAACCCGCCAGTCGTGTTGAGCTCGACCGCCGAGGACGGGGAGATCGAGGTTTGAATCTCGGTCGGGTGAACTGGGGGGGTTTTTCCTAAATGGTTTTCCACTCTCCCTCCACGCAAATGCGGGTTCACTTCCTCTAAATTAAACCCTCCCAATTCCTAATCCATTAGTGTAATTAGTACTTAAGCGTATAACCCGAACGGTTAGTAAGACGCGGTGCTAAATAAAAAAAAATAATAATTTTCTGTTCAACTCTTGATCTAGTAGTGATTCGTGGTTATGTTGATCTTCAATCCACGAAAAGATATTTCCTCCATCAAGTGTGAATATTTTGGCCTTACAGTCCATTTTAGTGCATCTCCACCTCTCTTCCCTCGTCAAACTCAATTGATTCACCTGTTGATATGTATAATTATTATAGACAATCAGATCTTTCCCTCTTTCACTATAAATCCCTTTCATATCAATAATTATCGCTAATATCACAGTCCACACAAAACCTGAACAAAAATAAAACAATTACACATATGGACAGTTACCGTTGCCGAGATAATTTGTTAATACTGGCCAGATTTATGTCAGAAAAGCTAATACAGATCTTGTTGGGAGCTCTTAGGGCGTTTTTACATTCCTTTACCAAGGAAGGGAAGACAAGAAGTGGCGAGAGCTTGTTTACGTTGATGTTTGTTTATTTCGTCCCCCCTCGTCTACCTGAATTAGACTTGGCGCAATTCGGGTCCGGGTTAAGTGAACATTTTTAAATCCCTTAATTACTGGCGCAGTTCGGGCTTGCCCGGATATTTTGGTTAAGACATAAATTTGGTTAATCGTCCCTTGTATTTTCACAATCTTAAAATATCGAATTATTATATTAATTGAAGTACGGCTACACATCATTTTAAAATAATTAAATTCTGTACTGGTGGTCACGCTGTATAAAGTGGTCTATCCCTTAGTTTAAATCTGTCTACACAGGGGTTTTACAGTTAGAAAAGGTACCAGAAATACTTTGACTTATTCATACGTAAAGTCATATGGTCCACAGCAATCACTCGTTGATTGCTTTTGTGTGAATCCTGTCTTTCATATCTAGAGGAATTGTAGTGAATAAATGTCAAGTCAACTATAATTAGGATTTTATTAATTTGTTTCATACAAGACGCTCTATAATTAAGATTTTATCTATTTCTTTTCATAAAACACGCTTGATTAAAATGGTCTTCCCATGTAAGAACTGTTCAAAATCTTTTACCAAGCTTACCAACCTGGCACGTCATATGCGTGGGGGTGGACTAAAAAAGTGTGATGAGTGTGACACGTTTTTAATAGGAGTGATAACTTACAGCGAATGTTTCCTCACATAGTCGGGAGGTGAAGTCGTTCGAGTGTAATAAATGCAGAAAAATATTTTCACGGTGGGATAATCTATTATGACACAGACAAAAAAGAGCTGTAATGCAACAGGAGCAACATCACTGGAGAATGTTGCCGACGTTTCAAAGTCAAGAGAGCAGGAAACTATTTATAATCTCGATGTTGATGAAGATTACGACCCCTGTAATTTTTCAGAAGCTTTGAATGGTTCAGTCAAAATCATCAAGATCTCTCTCTAGAAAGACTCGCTATTTTTAGTCTTTATTAACGAAATTAAAAGAAAATTGGAAGCAACGCTTGCCCAAAAAATTAGTCGATGTGTAATCTAAAATGGTATACATCTGCCTGTGTAGAGTACTCTCGAGTTGGAGGGGAGGGAGAGGAAACAATCACTCCTTTCTTTCGCAGTAAGTGTATCGTCTCTCTAAGCCCTGACGCATTAAAATCGCAGATTGAGGGTGCATGCACTTACAGGATTGAAGCAGCTTCATCTTTCCACCACAAGGGAAGTGGTTGGTATGAGGACCGTGTGAAATGCTTAGAACTTAAATTAGCTAAATATGTTCCTTTGGCTGCTTCCAGCTATATTCCATTACCAGAAGAGTTGAGAAATAAACTTGCCCTAATTAATATAAGAAATGCTGACAGTAAATGTTTTATTTGGTCCGTGCTAGCATTTCTATATCCAGCTGATAAGCACGCTTATCGAGTGAGTAAGTATATATCACTGGAAGGAAAATTAATATGGATGGTATTGAATATCCTGTGCAAATACCGCGAATAGCTAAATTTGAAAAAAATGTATCTATTAATGTGTATAGCTATCAAGGGGAAATATTCCCTTTAAGGATAACTAAGGTTAGTCGTGAAAATCACGTGGATTTTTTTGTTTCTTTCAAATGTGGATGGGGGATATTATTATCTTATTAAGAACTTCAGCGGATTGCTAAGCTCACTGACCAGACACAATGGTGAATTATGCTATTGTAAATATTGTTTGCATAGATTTTCCAGTCAAATTAGTTATAGGTGGGAGGTTACATTACTCGCTTCCTCGCAGTGCCTCCTGGGAAAAGTTTTAATAAACGGCTAAACGAGTAACACCCAATACGTGGTAATATTATAATAAAATGTTAGTTTTTTATAAAAGTTTTATCAAATTAATGGTGTAACTATTTTATAAATGCCTAGTTTACCCCCTTCGTTCTGCCTCCTCCCCTCCCAAATAATTTTTTCCTGACCCGCCACTGAGCAATGCTCCTCTTATGAGAAAAGTGACCCACCTGCTCTATGATAATGACAAATATGGGCGTAAATGACCCAATTTCGTTGTGAGGAGGATCAATGCTAAAAATAAATAATAATAATCCCCATCCACCACTGATCAATGCTATTCTTATGAGAAATGTGACCCGACTGCTCTATGAGATGGATTAATGAGATAGAGATTGACCCATATTCTTAGTGAGGAGGATCATTGCTAAGGCCCCCCAAAGTAATATTTCCTGATCTGCCACTGATCATTACTATTCTTACAAGAGAAAGTGACCCAATTTTCTCTATGGTAAGGATCAATGTGGGAGAAAGTGAACCAACTTCACTGTGAAGAAGATCAACACTAAGACCCCCAAAATAATTATCCACGAGCCGCCACTAATCAATGCTATTCTTATGAGAGAAAGTGACCCACTGGCTCTATGGGAAGGATTGATGGTGTGAAAGTGACCCAAATTCGTAGTGAGGAGGATCAATACTACCCCCCAAAATAATATTCCCCGATCCGCCTCTGATCAATGTTATTCTTATGAGCCAAAGTGACATTAATTTCCAGTGAGGAGGATCAATGATACAACTTTAAAGGATTGTCAGCCCCCTCCACCCAAAATAATATTCCCCGATCCGCCACTGAGCAATACTATTCATATAATAGAAAGTGATTCACTGACTCTAAGGGAAGGATCTATTTGGGAGAAAGTAACCCAATTTCGCAGTGAGGAGTATCAATGCTAAAACTCGAAAAAATGGTTAACCCCAAAAAATATTTCCTGATCCGCCACTGAATCACTTTGAGAAGTTTTAATACTAACCGTATGGGCGAAAGCTACCCGCCTCAATAGTAAGGAGAGCCCAAGATAAAACTTGAAAGAAATGTCAAACACCCAAAATAATATCTCCTGATCCGCCACTGATCAATGCTATTTTTAAGGGAGAAAGTGACCCACCTTCCCTGTGAAAACGAACAATTTGAGAGAAAGAGACCAAACTCCCTAGTGAGGAGGATCAATGATATAACTCGAAATAATTTTCAACCCCACAAAATAATATTTCTCGATCCACCACTGACTCTCTTTGACAATTCTTAGTATCATTCGCATGGGAGACATTAACCCGCCTCAATAGAAAGGAGGGTGCAAGATAAAACTTGAAAGAAATGTCAAACACCCAAAATAATATTTCAACTGATCAATGCTATTCTTCTGGGATGAAGGCACCCACTTCGCCAGTTAAGGGAAACAATGTGGGAGAACGCTACCCACATCCGAAGTGAGGAGGATCTATGCTAAGACCCCCAAAATAATATTCCACGAGCCGCCACTGATCAATACTATTCTTATGAGAGAAAGTGACCCACTGGCTCTATGGGAAGGATTGATGGTGTGAAAGTGACCCAAATTCGCAGTGAGGAGGATCAATACTAAAAACCCTCAAAATAATAATCCCCGTTCCACCACTGATCAATGCTATTCTTATGAGACAAAGTGACCACTTACTCTATGGGAAGTATCAATGTGGGAGAAAGAGACCAAACTCCAGAGTGAGGAGGATCAAAGCTAGAACACCCAAAATAATATTCCCCCATCCGCCACTGATCAATGCTATTCTTATGGGAGAAAGTGATCCTCCTCATAGAATAAGGAGGATCAATGTTAACCTTATGGGAGAAAGTGGGCTGAAACTGTCATTTCAACCACTACTAACATTCGTACAGTCTAAAATTGCATCCTTTGATCATACGTAAAATAAATGGTACGGCACACAGCACAGACTTTCTCTCTCTTTCTATAAACTCATAAGATTTCTGGACGGAATAATGTACATTGTATCATCACCACTCCACATAAGAACACGCATAAAATAATATACAATGATATAGAATCAATGAGAAAAGAGGCGCATCTTTGTCCACCTAAGAGCATTTCAAACAGTTTAATGTCTTCCACAAGGGTCAACACTTCGTATTAAAATTTCGATTTCTGGTTAAAATTTTAACATTTTATAAGGTGTTGCAGATCTTCAAGTCATCGCATTGATATTTAATTATTCATTTATA
Organism: Timema podura; assembly: GCA_033556935.1. Classification (NCBI taxonomy): domain Eukaryota; kingdom Metazoa; phylum Arthropoda; class Insecta; order Phasmatodea; family Timematidae; genus Timema; species Timema podura. The sequence goes on from JAVRXN010000010.1 coordinate 1,381,147, forward strand.
CATTTTGACCAATAAAAAATGTAAATATTGACTATTGAGTCTAAAATGGAGATAGATCATTGCTATGCAAACATTTCTCCTAAGAGATTTAAGGAAAAATAACATACTTTTTTAGATACTTATATTTAATTACTCTATGGCATTGGAGAATTATTGCGTTAAGACTTAAGTAGTATATGTTTACAACTAAAGCTCACAAAATTGTATTAATATATTTGCAAATATCTCAGAAACTGTTGCTTTTATAAAAATATATGTCAAATAAAAGTTTTTTATTTCTGATAGTCCTACAATTTTGCAATGATAAGTTGTTTAGTTTCTCCAATAGTTGTGGAGATACGGAAATTAACGCTTCTGTAAAGTACCCTAAAAATCATTTTCATAGGAAAATGAAAATAGCCAGTTTATTTATAATCTTAATCAACGCCTAGATACGAATTTTAATCAAAATCGTTTGAGTAGATTTTGAGAAAACCAAATTTTTCTCTTTTCGCCCTTCAGTAAACTACCCTTAATTTTAAGTTTTTATAGACACACAAACAGACGGCATTGCAAAGACTATTTTTTAGGGTTCGGGGGGTCATGAGACGTCGACATCCATCAACATTTCAGGTTAGTTTTTTTTTACGGTCGCAATACTTAAACTTTAATGTCCAAAAAGTTAAAAAATTTCATATAATTGCGTATAGATTGAAAGTTATTGATTTTATAAAAATATGTTTCGGATAAAATATTTGTATTATAAATATATATACATATTTGTAATGCTAAGTAATTTCATATCTCAAATAGTTTCGGAGCTATTATAAAAAATGTTAATTTACGCATCAGACCGGAGCCCTTAAAGCGATTTTGCCGAAATATTGAGAGTAGCCATTTTGTTTGGAATATTTATTAATGTTCATAAATTAAATTTAATCAAAATCGTTGGAGCCGATTTTGAGAAAATCGACTTTTTATCTTTTTGCCCTTCAGTAAACTACCCTTAATTTTAAGTTTTAATAGACACACAGACAGACGGCATTGCAAAGACTATTTTTTAGGGTTCGGGGGGTCATGAGACGTTGAAATCCATCAACATTTCAGGTTAGTTTTTTTTACGATCGCAATACTTAAGCTTTAATGTCCAAAAAGCTAAAAATATATATATAATTGCGTATAGATTAAAAATTATTAATTTTATAAAAATATGTTTCGAATAAAATATTTGTATTATAAATATATATACATATTTGTAATGCTAAGTAATTTCATATCTCAAATAGTTTCGGAGCTATTATAAAAAATGTTAATTTACGCATCAGACCGGAGCCCTTAAAGCGATTTTACCGAAATATTGAGAGTAGCCATTTTGTTTGGAATATTTATTAATGTTCATAAATGAAATTTAATCAAAATCGTTAGAGCCGATTTTGAGAAAATCTACTTTTTCTCTTTTTGCCCTTCAGTAAACTACCCTTAATTTTAAGTTTTAATAGACACACAGACAGACGGCATTGCAAAGACTATTTTTTAGGGTTCGGGGGGTCATGAGACGTCGAAATCCATCAACATTTCAGGTTAGTTTTTTTTACGATCGCAATACTTAAGCTTTAATGTCCAAAAAGCTAAAAATATATATATAATTGCGTATAGATTAAAAATTATTGATTTTATAAAAATATGTTTCGAATAAAATATTTGTATGATAAATATATATACATATTTGTAATGCTAAGTAATTTCATATCTCAAATAGTTTCGGAGCTATTATAAAAAATGTTAATTTACGCATCAGACCGGAGCCCTTAAAGCGATTTTGCCGAAATATTGAGAGTAGCCATTTTGTTTGGAATATTTATTAATGTTCATAAATGAAATTTAATCAAAATCGTTAGAGCCGATTTTGAGAAAATCGACTTTTTCTGTTTTTTTCCCTTCAGTAAACTACCCTTAATTTTAGGGGTGGATGTCCAATTCCAAAAACCTCTCGGGGCAACCCTATGAAAACCCAAGATATCAAGTTTCAGCTCAATCGGTAAAATAGTTTAGGCTCTAGTTGGAGGTACAGACAGACAGACAGACAGACAGACAGACAGACGGAAATTCAAAAACCACTTTTTCGGATTCAGGAAGTCATGAAACGTCAAAATTCATCAAAATCTCGACTTCGATTTTTTTGACGATCACCATACTTTCTCTACCTATAAGATAGAGAGAAAGTAAAAATGTGTTAACTTTTGAGGACTGAAAGTATAATTGAAACTATAATCACAAAATATGTTGTTCTTTGCCACCTCAATTTGATAAGTTGAACTAATATTGCATGAACATATTGAAGAACATACATGATAACGTATAAATTTTGGTATCAAATATAATCTAATGATTTTTACTTTCTCTCTATCTTACAGGTAGAGAAAGTATGGTGATCGTCAAAAAAAATCGAACTCGAGATTTTGATGAATCTTGACGTTTCATGACTCCCTGAATCCGAAAAAGTGGTTTTTGAATTTCCGTCTGTCTGTCTACTTGTCTGTACCTCCAACTAGAGCCTAAACTATTTTACCGATTGAGCTGAAACTTAATATCTAGGGTTTTCATAGGGTTGCCCCAAGGGATTGTGGAATTGGATATCTACCCCTAAAATTAAGGGTAGTTTACTGAAGGGAAAAAAGAGAAAAAGTCGATTTTCTCAAAATTGGCTCCAACGATTTTGATTAAATTTGCTCTATGAACATTAATAAATATTCCAAACAAAATGGCTACTCTCAAAATTTCGGCAAAATGGCTTTAAGGGCTCCGGTCTGATGCGTAAATTAACCTTTTTGATAATATCTCCAAAACTATTTGAGATATGAAATTACTTAGCATAACAAATATGTATATATATTTATAATACAAATATTTTATTCGAAACATATTTTTATAAAATCAATAATATTTAATCTATACGCAATTATATATATATATTTTTAACTTTTTGGACAATAAAGCTTAAGTATTGCGATCGTAAAAAAAACTAACCTGAAATGTTGATGGATGTCGACGTCTCATGACCCCCCGACCCTAAAAAGTAGTCTTTGCAATGCCGTCTGTCTGTGTGTCTATTAAAACTTAAAATTAAGGGTAGTTTACTGAAGGGCAAAAAGAGAAAAAGTCGCTTTTCTCAAAATCGGCTCTAACAATTTTGATTAAATTTCATTTATAAACATTAATAAATATTCCAAACAAAATGGCTACCCTAAATATTTCGGCAAAATGGCTTTAAGGGCCCCGGTCTGAAGCGTTAATTAACATTTTTTATAATAGCTCCGAAACTATTTGAGATATGAAATTACTTAGCATTACAAATATGTATATATATTTATAATACAAATATTTTATCCGAAACATATTTTTATAAAATCAATAACTTTCAATCTATACACAATTATATTAATTTTTTAACTTTTTGGACATTAAAGTTTAAGTATTGCGACCGTAAAAAAAAACTAACCTGAAATGTTGATGGATGTCGACGTCTCATGACCCCCGCAACCCTAAAAAAATAGTTTTTGCAATGCCGTCTGTCTGTGTGTCTATAAAAACTTAAAATTAAGGGTAGTTTACTGAAGGGCGAAAAGAGAAAAATTTGGTTTTCTCAAAATCTGCTCAAACGATTTTGATTAAAATTCGTATCTAAGCGTTGATTAAGATTATAAATAAACTGGCTATTTTCATTTTCCTATAAAAATGATTTTTAGGGTACCTTACAGAAGCGTTAATTTCCGTATCTCCACAACTATTTGAGAAACTAAACAACTTATCATTGCAAAATTGTAGGACTATCAGAAATAAAAAACTTTTATTTGACATATATTTTTATAAAAGCAACATTTTCTGAAATATTTGCAAATATATTAATACAATTTTGTGAGCTTTAGTTGTAAACATATACTACTTAAGTCTTAACGCAATATTTCTCCAATGCCATAGAGTAATTAAATATAAGTAAGTATCTAAAAAAAGCATGTTATTTTTCCTTAAAGCTCTTAGGAGAAATGTTTGCACATTATTGATCTATCTCCATTTTAGACTCAATAGTCAAAATTTACATTTTTTATTAGTCAAAATGTATAAATGAATAAATAAATATCAATGCAATGACTAGAATATGTGAAACACCTTATAAAATGTTAAAATTTTAACCAGAAATCGAAATTTTAATACTAAGTGTTGACCCTTGTGGACCCAATATTATTTTTTTATTGGTCCAAACATACAAATGAGGACATTAATTCTTTAAAAATAAATATATAGGATTTAAAACAGAAATTTTGATGAATCTTGACGTTTCATGAATCTCTGAATCCGAAAAAGTGGTTTTTGAATTTCCCTTTGTCTGTCTGTACCTTATAGGGCACATTGACACATAAAACTAATTTCTATATTGTTACCCTTCTCGGTGCCGTATTTGGCTAACGCGCTAGTTTCATACTGAGCTTGACTGTCGAGGACGGGGAGATCAAGGTTTGAATCTAGGTCGGGTGAATTGGGGTGGTTTTTCATCAATGGTTTTCCATTCTCCACTCAAATGCGGGTTCAGTTCCTGTAAATTCAACCTTCACAATTTCTAATATATAAGCGTAACAGATCCGAGTTTCCAAGCTGTCAGCAAATGGTTCAAATACCATATTATTTAGGTCTTTAAAACTGTTTGAAATGCTCCTAGATGGACAAAGATGTGCCTCTTTTCTCATTGATTCTATATCATTGTATATTATTTTATGCGTGTTCTTATGTGGAGTGGTGATGATACAATGTACATTATTCCGTTCAGAAATCTTATGAGTTTATAGAAAGAGAGAGAAAGTCTGTGCGGTGCACCGTACCATTTTTTTTAATACAATGATGTTCGAAAATTTAACTAGGATATGATTCTATTCGATAATTATATGAAATTGTTAGGTTATATTTGCTTCAATTTGAAATCAAAAATCCTGCTACTTAGATGTATAAAACTATTCATATGTGTCTATATACATTTTACATTCTTATCATTATCAGGTGTTCTGTCTTATGACAGGTCCATTCCTTATGTCAGTGAACTTATATCACTGATGTGCCCTGTCCTCTGCCTCCTCCTTCAGAACCCAGAATTTTCTTATTTCATTCAAGTTTTCCAATATTAGAACCCTCCATCTTTCTAAGCTCCTCTTTCCCTCACTCAACCTTTACTTTTATAACGTCGTGCAGAAGACAGTTCCTCTAAGAATGTGTTCGATCCAGTTTGCTTTGCACTGAGAATCACATCCAAATGTTTTGTCTTCTCACCTACTTTTATTAGGACGTCTTCATTTGTCACCCTGTCTGTCTGATCTTCTTGACTCTTCTCCAGCCCCATATTTCAAAGCTCTCCAAGTATTTATTTTCCATCTTCCTAAGAGTACAAGTCTCTACTCCATACAGAACAATGCTCCGAATGTAGCATTTCATCACATTCTTCCTCAGTTCCAAATTCAATTTGTTGGTTCTTCTAGCTAAAAGCTTCCTTGGTGATTATCAACCTAATTTATATGGCACTGTAGGCATCCTTTGTCAGCAGACCTCCCAGGTACTTGAACTTCTCTATGTTTTCCAACTCCCAGTTTCCAGTGGCTCTTCATTATTTGAAATCACTATCACTTTTTACTTCTTAATTTTGATTTCCATGCCATATCTTTTTCATATCTCCACCAGTCATTCCATCATTTCCTGAAACTCTTATTTATTCTTGACGAGCAATGATAGATTATTTGAGTATTTAATTGAATTGATGACGCGTCCTTCTATTCTGAAATTGCACTGTCCCTCCATGACTTCCTTGACCAGGCACTCTCCGTACAGGTTGAAGAGACTGGCGGACAAACAGCATCCATGCCTCACACCTTTTACTATCTCTACGCTATTAGTCTCACTATCGATCAGTCGCACCTTTACTCATTGTCCTAGGTACAGGTATGCAATCAGCCTTCTGTCTCTACAGTTAATATAGATCTTCTCGAGTATTTCCATCAGTTCTTCTACTTCACTATATCGAACGCCTTTTCCCAGTCGATGAAACCAATATAGACCTCTTCCTTGGCTTCAGCACTCTTTCTGAAATTATTTTCAGCATACCGATGGCATCTCTGGTTCCTTTAACTTTTCTGAATCCAAATTGGTCTTATTCCATCAAATTTTCTGTTTTCTGTTCCATTCGCCTGTTGAGTATTTTTGCCAAGATCTTCCCCATATTAGAGATGAGGTTAATGATACGATGGTCACTGCTTTTCTTGGCTTATTTATTATTTTTAGAGCCACCATGGTTAATTCTAGAATATCCTTGGGCCATTTTCCTGTTTTGTAGATCCTATTGTAATGAGATAAGTGTTTAGCAGTGGGACGGGTGCGCTCTCATTGTTTATCCTGGCTGTACTCCCTGTTCTCTCTGTCTCCCTACTTGTCTAACAGGTAGGCAGCGGCCTTCTCACTTTACTTGGGGTTTAGAGAGGACAGAGTGGAGGGCGGGGCACACGTCTGGAAGGGTCTGGGTCCTTTTTAACTGTGGCCCAGTATTCTAGAAGTGGAGGATTCCAGACCCTTAGCTGAGACCACCCCTATATATACACGGTCAGTGATAGACAGGTGTGGTCAGTTCTTGGTTCTCAACCAGTGAGTCCGGGAGTGGACCAGCGAGTCTAGTGTTCGTGTGACGCGTGTCGGTATAGTTTGTACGGAGGAGGGACCAGTGGTGGGGGGCCGCCAGTGTCTTAAACTTTGAATGTAAATTGTACCGCGAACGAACATTTTAAGAAACTGATATTTAGATGTTTAACTAACTATTCAGTATTTTTATCAACAAGCTGTTTACTTGATTCAATGTAATTCTATTTTATGTGTTTTCAATTATTTACTCATTTAAATACAATTACTAGTATTACTTAACTCAGTTAACTGCTTGGTTATGATTGATTCAGCGTTATTCTATTTATTTGTTTTTATTTGTTTATTATCTATTGATTTACAGACTATTACTTTGACTACTTAATTTGTTGACTTGTTTATCTGTATATTTAATTCTGTGAATTTTTTGTAGTGGTGTTTTTTTTTAATAATCAAAAATCTTGGGTGATCTGTGAGTATTATAATTTATATTTAACCTGCAGCACACTCCAATATCATTAAAGGAACTCGTTCTTCACACGGTCACGTGTGAACAGCCCGTGACCCACCCAGGTCACGCGCGCCCTACGTTACACGGTCGATTTTCCCTTTCATTTATTTTTTCTATATATCTTTCCCAAATCTTGAGAGCCTCTTTATGATCCGTCACCATCTGACCTTTAGGGTTTTCTCTTCATATTATTCGGACACCTTTGTTTTCATTCCCTCCTAGTTCCTTTGTTTTCTGGTACATGAAGTCATACCTTCCTTTTCTTTTAGTTCGATAATATCATCAAATGTAGTTTCTATTTTAATCCTTTCTCGGCTTATTTCTTTCTCTCCTTAACTCGCTGTTAAGCTTTATATATACTATTTGTTGACGTTATTCCACTTCCTTCTGTCTTCGATTTTCTGAAGCTTTTTTTTTTAACCCAGGGCTTTCAACCAGTCCTCTTCACTTTATCAACATTGTCATCTTGAACCTAAAAAAATTCTTAACACTATTCTACGTTTTCTCCGCACTTATACTCTCTTATGAGTCCTTAATTAACTTACTAATGTGTTATTGAATATTTCCCAATGGTACACTTGATTTTTAAGTTTTCTAATTCCCACCTCGGTCTTTTCTTGTTCATCTTATTTATCCCCTTCAGTCTTGTTTCAATGTATACCACCAGATGGGTGTAGTCCAAATAGAAGTCGGCACTTGGCAATGTCTTTATATCCTTCACTAAATTCCTGAATCGCTGTTTGGCAAGGATGTAGTATAGTTGTTACCTGCTGATGTCTCCTGGGCTCTTCCATATGTATAGTTTTGTCTTCCGTTTCCTGAACCAGGTGTTTTTCACCACCAGGTCATTCCATCAGTGGCGCAGGAACGTTTTTATTTGGGGGGGTAAAAATAACCCTGTGCTCTTATAGGGGATAACATTTTTGAGATTTAAAAAACAACAACAGGAAAATGTAATACAGCTGTCCCTCACACTACGCGAGTGATTGGTTCTGATAAATAATCGCGTAACACGAAAACGCAAGTGAAATAATTTTAACATGAATGATATAAGGATTACTCCAAAGGAAATAAAAACCTAAAACTTGTAAATGAATGCTATTTTTTAAATTTATATAACTAATACAATGCATTAGGTAGCCTACACCTATTGTCAATCTTCAATCCTCTGAAATTTGTAAACAAACACAATTTTTAATCAATGTATCTAATTAATACAATGCTACAGGTACACTTACTGTTAATCTTCAATCACATGATAAAATAACTGGATTTGGAAAATCTGGATTATCATTATCTTGCTCTTGACGGTAGGCTCTTGCTCTCTTGAGGGCCCTGGGACGGTACGCGCTTGATCTCTTGAAGGCCCTAGGATGGTAAGCTCTTACTGGCATGAAGGCCCTAGGATGGTAAGCTCTTGCTGGCATGAAAGCCCTGGGACGGCAAGCTCTTGCTCTCTTGACGGCCCAGGAACGGTAGGATTTTGCTCTCTTGACGGCCCTGGAACGGTAGGATTTTGCTCTCTTGACGGCCCTAGAACGGTAGGATTTTGCTCTCTTGACAGCCCTGGAACGGTAGGATTTTGCTTTCTTGACGGTCCTGGGACAGTAGAATTTTGCTCTCTTGACGGCCCTTGGATGATAGGCTTTATTTCTTCGAAAGACCCTTGGACAATACGCTCCTGCTTTCTTGAAGGTCCTGGGACGGTAGACTCTTGCTTTCTTGAATACCCTGGGATGGTAGGCTCTTACTTTCTTGAATGCCCTGGGATGGTAGGCTCTTGGTCTCTTGAAGGCCCAGGGAAGGAAGACTCTTGATCTCTTGAAGGCCCAGGGAAGGTAGACTCTTGATCTCTTGAAGGCCCTGGGATGGTAGGCTCCTGATCTCTTGAATGCCCTGGGATGGTAGGCTCTTGCTCTCTTAAGGGCCCTTAGACGGGAAGCTCTTGATCTCTTGAAGGTCCTGGGATGGTAAGCTCTTGCTTTCTTGAAGGCTCTGGGATGAGAGACTCTTGCTCTCTTGAAGGACCTGGGACCCTAAGCTCTTGCTGGCATAAAGGCCCTAGGATGGTAGATTCTTGCTTTCTTGAAGGCCCTTTGATGGTAGGATTTAGCTTTTCGGAAGACCTTTAAACGGTACGCTCCTGCTCTCTTGAAGGCCCTGGAATGGTAAGCTTTTGCTGTTGTGAAGGCCCTGGCTCTTTAGACTGACAATTTTCAATTTATTTGATGAAATGGTAAGACTCAACTGACGGGCCTCTCTGGCAACTTTGGTGCTTCTATCCATGTTAGGGTCATTCTCTTCAATGATTCTAATTGCAAAATTTTTTTTTGAAAGTTGATTGATAGGCTCAACAACATAAGGCTCTTCCTCTTCATTCTTTGTGCCATTATTCATTTCTAGAAGATCTTCATTGGTGAGTTCTGTTGAGTTGGATTGGAACAATTGGTCCAAATTTGCCTGATCTATGTCCTCAAATCCAACATCTTGCTATGTCCAGAAGTGGATTTATACTATAGGCCCACTAGGCACGGGCCTAGGGTGGCGATTTTAGGGGCGGCACTTTTCGAATGACATTCTTATTTTTATTATAATATTTTGATTTTAATGATTACGTTTAAAATTTATTGACTGACATTATCGAAATAAATAAAGTTAAAGTCAGAACGACAATATTTCTTTTTTAATAACTACTTTGTAATAACTTTGTAGCTGACATCAGTCTCCCCTTCTTCATAATGTTTACTTAAGCTACCGTTAAGTACTGATTATCTTTCGTAGAAATCTTTTTCGAATATTAACTTCCGCTCCCCCCCTTCCCCTCTGCCCCCCACGTCAAAACCTCTTTCCTCCAAAACTTCCTAAAGCCCTTGACAAAAATAATTTGGGAGGGGGGTGCATAATATAATTGTGCCTAGGGGCGCAAAAATTTTAAATCCGCCACTGGCTATGTCAACGATGTCATGTCTTGAATTGGAAAGCTCGTGTTCGGGATCAAAATCATGAGAATCAGAAACTTCAGGCCAAACATTTTTCCAAACTCCTTTCATACAAGACTGTTTAACTTCTGCCCATGCATACCCACCCCACTAAAACCAAACTGTAAAGTAAAGATTAATGCTTTTACTGGAATGTGTGTACACAAGGTCACACCACCACAGCACAGGATGACTGCGAAATTCCAGCTGATCATGCACTATTTTTGTATATCTTTGAATCGTGTTATAGCGAAAACGCGTAAAGTGATATCAAGTATAACGAGGGATACCTGTATCTAATGGTCCCACTGCGCATTTTTCTCATTTATTTTAGTCATTCCAAACATTAGAATTATTACACACAAAACATATTAAGAAAAATGTTATCTGATGCAGCTCAACTAAAAATTATGAAACACTGAATATTAAAGTAGATTTCCATACACCTTTGCCCTATATTTGTTACTAGTTATAAGACCACTAACCAGTTTTGCAATTTCAATTTTGTTGAGCCTCTCAGGTGATTTAGTCTACATTGCCTCATCGTGGAGCGAAGATAGTTTTTAATGCATCCAAGCATTGAAAAACTTATTTCCCCAGTGGCTGATGTAGCTGGTTTCACTATCAGAGTTTTCAAAATCTCTTCAGTGTATGCTCCAAGCACATTTTACTTTTATTATTTTAACATAGTGTGAACATTGTATCTTGCCTCAATAAGATGTTTACATTATCTAAAAGTTTTAATATATTATTTTGGGGGGGTAAAAATGATAATTTTCACCCCCCTCAATTTTTTGGGGGGGTAAAATTTACCCTGTACCCCCAGTTCCTGCGCCACTGCATTCCACTGACAGAATTTGATGAGCATCTGCCCTCTGTTATTTCTATTCCCTAGTCCATGTGGACTTGTGATTTTCTGCTCCCGCTTTTCTCCAGCCACACTGTTCTAATCACCCAAGATGATGGTGTTCACTTTCCCTCTTCCCTCATGTTGAATAATTACTTCAATTTCATCTTATATTTCTTTAACCTCAACATCATCGTGGTCAATTGTTGGCATGTACACTTGTACTATCAAAATAGCCATGGGCCTGCGATTAATTTCACAAATATTAATCTATACTATGACGTGACACTTTAGTAACAATTTTCATGACTTTGTTTTTCAAAAATATTGCCGCTCCTTTTTCTGCACTCTTTCCACATTAGTAGTACATTATATAGTTTCCAGACACTAATATTTTGATCTTTACACCAGACTCTACTTCAATGATCACACAACACCTTTCCATTTCCATTTTAAAATTTTCTAGTTTCCCAGTCCACATCGTCCTTTTGTTACTTAATTCTATAACTTATGTGTGTATTTATACATATATGTACACATATTTATGTATATATACACATATATAAATAAATACATATATAATTATATATACCTAAATTTAGATAAGGTAAAAAAAAGCTTAAGCTGGGTAACGTTTTTAAGCAAGATGGCGACCATCCACCATTTAAAATTTTGTTGGCCATTTTTAATTTCTAAATTTCACGCCCACATTGAATTTATAAATTTTGAATGCCATTTTGAAATTTTCAAGCCATAGTGAATTCCTAGATGTTCCAACAGGTCTTGACAAGATTCTACAGGTCCCGGCACACGCCACCCTCCCATTTTTACTTTGTCGCTACCTTACACGTAGAGAAAGTATTGTGATCGTAAAAAAATCGAACCCAATATTTTGATGAATTTCGAAGTTTCATGACTCCCCGAATCCAAAAATATCTTTTTAAAACGTCCATCTGTATGTCTGCCTGTCTGTTTGTCTTTCCGTACCTCTGAGTAGAGCCTAAACTATTTCACCGATCGAGCTGAAGCTTGGTGTCAAATGTTTTAAAATGGTTGCCCCAAGGGATTTTTGGAATTAGATTTCCAGCCCTAAAATTAAGGGTAGTTTACTGTAGGGTGAAAGGAGAAAAAAAAATCGATTTTATCAAAATCATCTCTTTAATTTTGATTAAATTTTATTCTTTAGCATTGCTCAATATTAAAAACAAAATGGCTAGTATCATTTTTTTGTCAAAATGACTAGAAGGGTTCCGGTCTGATGCGTAAACTCCCTATTTTTATCATATTACCAAAACTATTTGAGATATGAAGTTACTTAACATTTCAAATATGAAGTTATATTTATAATAAATATGTTTATTGAAATAAATTTTTATAAAACCAATAACTTTAAATTTGTACTCAAATATATATATTTTTTTACTTTTCTATCATTAAAGGTAAAGTATTGCGACCGTAAAAAAAAATCTAACCCCAGATGTTGGTTGATGTTGACGTTTCATGACCCCCCGTACCTTAAAAATTTGTTTTTTTCACTGCCGTCTGTCTGTATATTTGTTTATCTCTAAAATTAAGAGTAGTTTAGCAAGGGTTGAAAAGAGAAAATATATTTTTTCTCAAAATCGGCTTTAACGATTTTGATTAAAATTCGTATTTAGGCGTTGATTAAGATTATAAATAAAATGTATATTTTCATTTTCCCGTGAAAATTATTTTAGGGTATTTAACAGAAGCGGAAATTTCCGTATCTCCGCAACTATTTGAGATACTAAATAACTTATCATTGAAAAATTGTAGTACTATTAAAAATAAACAAATTTTAAATGAAAAATATTTTTATAAAATCAACAGTTTCTGAGATATTGGCAAATATACTAATGCAATTTTGTGAGTTTTAGTTGTACATAGATACTTCTTATGTTTAAACGCAATAATTCTCTACTTCCATAGAGTAAACAAATATTAGTAAGTCTCTCAAAACGTTGATGTTATTTTTCCTTTAACGTCTTAGGGGAAATGTTTGTACAGCAATGATTTATCTCTATCATTTTAGACTCAATAGTCAATATTTGCATTTTTTATTGGTCTAAATATATAAATGAAGAATTTAATAGCAATTCAATAACCTAAGATGTGCAAAACCTAATAAAACGTATAAAGTTTTAACCGAAAGTCGAAATTTTAATACGAAGGGTCGACCCTTGTGGACCCAATATCGATCTTTTTTTTTTATTGGTTCAAATATACAAATGAGGACTTGAATAAATATTTAAAACGAACATTAAAAAATTTAAAACCGGCAGTAAAAAAATGTTCTACGTAATTATAGAGCAATTTATACTTGGGTTCGGTAATGTATATTATTTAGTTTTATATATATTACGAGTTTTGAGTAACTAGCTCCATTTTCAAACAATAGAGCGAGAAAGTGTGTGCGGCGCTCCATTCCAATTATTTTCATGGGTGTGCAGATAGTGCAGCATAATGACTTGATCATGTTTTTAGCTGGCTTTTTGTTATAGTTTCCTGACGTTAATTTTTATTTATAAATAAGGAAATTCAACTAGTAACAGATTTTCTCAATCTTTTACGATCAACGTTATTACGAGAAAATTATTATGTTTTTTGAAATGAAACGTATATCAAGTCATGACGAAATATTGGTCCACTTAAAGCATCTTATTCAATTAATGAAATCGTTTTGAAACAAACAGACATTAATAAATGTCATGTTTACATAAATAAATTCAACTAAATTGTGCGTTGAAAACCAAATAGAGGTAGTGACAGCTTGTCGTGTTTTGAGTGACGGCTGCTGACGTGGGAGGACGACTGGGAGAAGATAAGTTAACTAGCAAATTCAGGAATGTTCCTGCACCCAACTTTTCAAAACTCTATTCTGAAAATTGAAAATTAACACCTGGACACGGGAGTCGAACCCGAGACCTTTCCGGGATTCCCGTGTCCAGGTGTCATTTTTCAATATTCAGAATATGATAGATATCTAGATGGAGTAATCCTCACTAAAAGCATAAATAATAGATTTGGCTATTTGGATCTTTCCAAAACTTGCTAAAAGACGTATTGATGTGCAAATGGATAGTTACATTATCTTCAAATATTTTAAATGTTTAGTTATGAAACAATTTGTGAGCAATCTTTCTGTAGGAAAAAATTGTAATGGGGTGAGATAGCATTGATATATGTAGCTGCTTGTGAGTGACTCTTGTAAGGAGATTTCATAATAGTGCTACATGGTGTAGGTGATATAGCTAGAGGAACATTTCGTAAGGAGAGTGTATAATAGTGCTACATGGTGCAGGTGATATAGCTAGAGGAACATTTCGTAAGGAAATTGTATAATAGTGCTACATGGTGCAGCTTTTAGATTATATAGCTAGAGGAACGTTTGTAAGGGGATGGTATACCAACCAGTTTTACTTGTAGCAGCTTTTATGAAATATAGCTATTTGAATATTTTTCTAGGAGATTGCATAGCAGTGATACATACAGCTGCTTGTGAGTGCTGTTGCTAAAAGTAGGCCAACATTTGGTCACAAGATGATATGACAGTGTTAAATGTTAATTTTGAATGGGGATATTCTTTTTTACTATTTATTAAAATAAAACTAAACTCTCATATTTTAATTCATTCATTTAATATTATTCATAATGACCATACCTTTCTCTCTTCCTATTATACAATCTTTAATTAACATCTCTGTTGCATTTTACCAATAATATTTGTTACTTTACGAACATTTATTATTATTATTATTATTATTATTATTATTATTATTATTATTATTATTATTATTATTATTATTATTATTATTATATAACAGAAGGGTTATTATTTACGTAATGCTAAGGAGAATATTAAATTGAGATTTAGGGTGTCTAAGATAAAATTAATAAAATTATGACCCGCTCAGTGGCCGAATGGTCTAAGGCGTCACTCACGTGTTGTACTGACTGGCCTGCTGATGACGGGGAGCTCTAATCCCAGTCGTTTCTAATGAGGGTGGTTTCCCCAAATGGTTTCCACCCAAATGCCTGTAGATTACCTCTGGAATTATTCCTTCCTCATCCCTATCCCATTTGAGTAATTATCATATATTATACGTCCATGCGTATGAG
Source organism: Timema podura (assembly GCA_033556935.1). NCBI lineage: Eukaryota > Metazoa > Arthropoda > Insecta > Phasmatodea > Timematidae > Timema > Timema podura. The sequence continues at coordinate 1,396,268 of JAVRXN010000010.1, forward strand.
CAGAAGTGATGATAAAAAAATTGCTTGGCAATGATATCACCAGGGGTATAGGCCAGAATGTACCAATAATGTTTTCGATCTTTAATCCTACCCTCTTGGGTCCGAATTAAATATAAATGTTGCAAACAACATAAAGTTATATATGTATATAGATATACATTATTTTAGCACCTAGTCTTACTACCCGTTATGTTTATTATGCTTAAGTATTAATTAGGTTAATATGTTGGGAATGAGGAAGGTTATATTTATAAGGAGTGTACCCTCATTTGTGAGGAGGGAGTGGGGGAAACCCTATAGGAAAAACCACCCTCAATACATCCGACCGAGATTTGGACCTCGATTTCTTCGGCATCGGCAGTCTAGCATTTTGCTAAAGTGACGCGTGAGTAAAGTATATTTAATTTCGGTTACGAGTAGAGCTATATCAATAGGCCGACTAATAATAGCTATCATTGGCCTTTACAGACTATTATTGATGCAAATCGTTCTTGGTTTTAATAAGAAATTATCCAAAAATAGCAAATGTATTACATCTATTGCATCTTGCCAAATATCTACACTAAAAAAAGTTCATCTAAACAAGAAATAAAATAAAGCTAGGCTTTTTTATTCCACGTATTTCAATAAATGAATATAAAATCATGTTAATAAGCAGCCCAGTAGCATCGAGAGTTTTATATCTCTCTGAGTTGCCCTGTTTGGACATTACCTTGAGAATCATCTTCCTTCCTAATGAATTGACCTCCAAACCTTTCTGCAAACATCTCCTGTTTACCTTCCCTTCAACTAATCTTCCCCGCCCACACACCCAACAACTTTTATTTTCTATACAAAGTCACTCACAGCATAGCGGTATAGTCAAGTGAGAGAGAGAGAGAGAGAGTCTACTTCTATCTCCCTCCATCTTTGACTGGGCCGTTCCGATTCGGACCAATCTCTCAATAAAAAGTTTGTCATTACCAGCCCTTGCACAGCTTTAATACAGTATCATCTGCATATAACAGCACTCTCACATTCACATTGTCCATTTGTACACCAGCCGCATCCTTCCAAGCACCCTTTATACACTCCTCGATGAAAACATTAAACAACCATGGGGACAAATACAACCTTGTCTAACACCCTGTTCAATGCCAAACCATTCTGTCTAAGCTCCACGATAAATATTATGGTGACTAAAGAGCTATAATATATTTGACTTAATTTTCAGAGACTGAAAATGATTCCTGGACTCCCCCCATATGAGTGGTGGAAGAATCCTCCAGACAAAGTTTTACTTCGTGTGTACGTATTCAACATCACAAACGCAGCAGAGTTTCAGAATGGCACAGATTCCAAAATTAAACTACAAGAAGTTGGTCCTTATGTATTTTTGTAAGTAAAGCTCAAGTTTTTTTAAGTTTAAATTAAAACACTTAATATGATCGATCAAAATTATAATTTTAGTTAACTTTCACTTCTGTCTTGAATGAAATTATTATCAATATGCTCTAATAGTCTTTCTCTTATTTCTGTATGTCTTGGACCTTTGTCAAGTTTTGTTTTATCCGTAAATACATTGAAAGTGTTTTTGGAATTTATTAAAAACAACATAATCACCAATAACACTTTGATAATTTGGTGAAATTATTTGTTTGGAAAAATCATCCAGTTTAAATTATTTTGAAAAAAATATATGAACTACTAAAAAACCATAAAATTAAAAAATATATCACTCTATCTTGTATTAAATAGCTGAACTAGTAACTTGTATTAAATAGCTGAACTAGGAGACCTTATATTTTTCCAAGAATTAGAATATCAGCCCCAAATTTTAGGTTTATTTTACTTTCAATAACTTGTCGTAGATGGCCTGGAAAAGTTTTAGTGGATGGGGTTTTGGGATAGAAATTTCTTATTCATAATGCAAATAAAGATTTAACTATGAATGTGACCATTTGACTGACAGCTTAACGTAATTTCAGGGAAACTAATTGACCCGGTAGTTAATCCCATCTTTACTTTTGTAATTAGTGCTAATTAGATAGTCACGAACTAACAAATTCCAGTGTAATCATTATACTGGAAAATACAGAACCTCCCCACACACATCACCATCCTTAAGATAAGTTTTCATCCAAAGTATGCATAAGATAAAACTAGATACCTTCGTTTGTAGTAAATAAAATGATTATATCTCGCTTATTAAAATGTTTTATTTCAGTGTTAGAAGTAGGCAAATAAAATGCCTATTTTGTATAAAAATGTTTAGTAAATCAACTATAGTATACATTATTGATAGAAAAATTGTGGCTAAATATCGAATTCTTGAATTATATAAAAATTTTTTATAACATATATATGCCTTTGTTCACAATATTACTGTCTTAAAAACCAGATTAAACGCTTACCAATAGTCTTTGGTTGACGGAAATAAATTTTCTAGAATGATAGCTTTGATTGATTACATGAATATTAAATAATTGTGTAATAGTGCAGTTGGAACAATTTTTTCTGGAAATTTCATGCAATAAAAGGCAAATAAAGCTGACTTCTGCTAGATAATAAATATATATAGTTTTTATGTCATAAATTCTCGTCATAACTGACCTAAAAGTCTGTTCAGCGTAGGAATTGTTTTCTGAAAGGCCTTTTCCCCTACCAGAAATCTATTATATAGTAGGATATTGGTAGGAAAAAAGACCTTTCAGAGAGTAATTCCTACCGTGAATGGAGTATACTTGACCATTATTCGCATATAAAAGGCAAAGTTGTCAACTTCATGATAAGTTACCCTTTTGCCTTGTTTAGCATGAGTAAATACAGTTTAAAATGCTAAGATGAACCCTAAAATATAGCAGAGCATTAAAAGAAAGATTATCAGCCTGATACTGCACCTTTTGATACAAGCATTACATTTTGCTCAGGTCTAGACCTACCTATGATATGCATTTTCAGATATAGAGCCCAAAAAAAGTCTCCATTGACAGGAGCTATGACGTCATCAATATAGCTGCCGATTCAGAATGCTCTTATCAATATTTTTCTAGAAGCACATGCTCAATTATTGGTTTTTTTTAGTGAAATTATCTTCATTTTATAAGCAAATACAAGTTCACAATTCGATAATAGTTATTTAGTAATTAAACAACAATAACAATGACGAGTGGTAAAGTTCTTTTTATTTCTGTCATAAGTTTGTATGTGTGGGTTTAATAAAATATAAGGCTTCATAAAAATTTGTTTATTACTTAATTTAATATAAAATATATATTGTAATTCTTCCGTATGACATGCCATTGGGCTGTAAATCCTTGATCAAACACTAACAAGTTGTGGGAAGACTGTATTGTCACCTCGTACCGTGTAGTTACTGGAATTGATAAAAATCATAGAATTAAGAACTGACTTATATTATTTATTTTTTCAACATAAACCTAAAAGCACCCTCCCACACCCACCTACCCCTACCAACCCCATTCCTATTTCATATTTTACATTATTTGTATTAATTTTTATATCTATTATGATATATTGTTTATTTTAAGTTATTTTCAATATTTTTATATCTAAACACGGAATGAATTGTATAATTTATCTTATAATAAATTACTATAAAATATCGGCTTTTATAGCGTCTAGGATATTAATGACAATTTTGCCAGACTGACTACATGTTAAAGAACAAAAAACCACAAGTACTGTCAAAGACAGTGATCAGGCTCGCCAAGGGTGATTTTTTGTTACAGCAAGAAAAGGAAGAGTTCAAATGGTTGAAATAAACATGTGGAGGAGGTAACAACCAAATAGCTTGGTATGCTTGGCATGCAAGTACTATAGTGAAGATACAGAGAAAGCTTTTTCCTCTTTAATGCCTTTGTTCCAGGAGGATTCGAAATCGGTGGCGATGATGAAACATGGCTTGAAGTTGATGAAATCTAAAACTGAGTATCTAAATGCAGGACAACTACCCGTCATAACAATGGAGCAACCTTTCTACGCTCTTGCTAAAGTCATTCTGTGGAGCTACCGTTAATAATTTAGGGAATATATATATTTAATAATGTTCAATTCTTCACACATAGAACAGGAAATTTTGATGGTTCTTGGGAAGTATCAAAATGGAATTGGGTAGATGCATGCCTTAACAGAAGCCAATGTTACATTAAGTGGAACAGCAGAATCTTTCATTAAAGTTTCTTCGATTGTGAAGACAAATTACGCTCACCAGATCACAACAATATGTTTGTTCAAGTTGATGAATGAAACTTTAGTATTAGAGAATGGCTAAAATAGGAGTGAAGAAGAAAATTTCAAAAAATAGAGAACCAAAATATCATCCGAGGTATCCGCTTTTATGTACTGGCGTACCTGTTTAGATTTGAAACTTATTTTAATGTTGGTTGTTCAATCACAACGCAGTGCGAAATTATTTCTGTTTGTTAAAGTGCTCAAGAAAATTGTGCTATGGTTCTTTGCTTTGGACGTCCATAACAATTATTCTAAGTTACTTCCTATCTTTTTTAAAGGTCTTATCACTTCAAGTGTTAAATTCAAATACTTGCGATTAGTTACCTTTTTTTTATACAAACGAATCAATCAAGCTCATGTATAAGATAGTGCTTTTGTAAAGGGCAGTGGTGAAACTTTGGGTTTGTTGACAGATATCATCTCGTTACGGAGGTGATTTGTAGGACAGATATCTTTGCATTGATATATCAATTTGAAAATATAACTTCTCCAAGAGAGTCATCACAAAAACAGATGGAACAATAAATATCGTATATCCAAACTATATTCAACAAGAAAGTAAATGCTATAAAAAAGTTATGACTGCTCTTGGAAATCCTTTTCTTTGAATCAAGGAAAAAGTTTTATTCATTTGAGAACATGGCATTGTCAGAAGAAAGTGTTCAAACATAATGAACATTGAATAAGTAGGCAAAACACAATACGAGGAATATGTTTCCAAAAGGGTAGCCTCAGATTAAATATCTTGGTACAAAAAAGATAAAACAGAACAAGTTTGCATTATTTGGAAAGAAAGAAAATCTTTGAAAATGGGTTGGATTTAGGTCACTAAAGAATCACGTTATCTTATTCTCTGAAATTTTTGTCATTTGCATGACTAGAGACCTCGTCCTTTGCCACTTCTTTTATTTTGAAAACTATCTAATACTTGCAGCTATTTCATCTATTAGACATATTCAAAGAAGAAAAAAGGCCAGTCTGGGGAACACTTTGGAATGGTCAATATATTCTCAGAGAATTGATGAAGAAAATCTGTAATCTAATATCATGGATTTTGAAGACCAAATCTTCATTGATGATCCAGCTGAAATGCCAGATTAAGGTTCTCAAGAGATGCTCATTCAAGATGAAGGTGCTAATCATGATACTCAATAGGTTCTTGAAGATAACACTTTACCAGAAGGTGATTCGAACATCAAAAATCAGATAACATCTATTGCTTATGATGGTCAAGATCTCATTTATATCATTCAGCCAAAATTGAAAAAAAAATCCAAGAATACAGTGAATCTTCAGGGAAAATATCTTTAGGCAGACGTCGAAAAGTACCAAGAACAGCGTATTAATATAGTCTAAGATGCTTACCAAAAATCTATAAAAATCCCACACCAGAGATTGCGGTGGATCTGAAAAGCGGCATCAGGTTTGGGCAAACAAAATATTGATGAAGAAATGTCAACACTGCCTAAAAACCGGACAATATTACTGAACTATTCTCCTTACTGGCCAAAGAGACTGTTGCCAGTTCAAATCTGAAGGATATACGGACGTTTTTCACTAAAAGCTCAATTGTTTTCTCTAATGATGAAAATCATACTTCATTCGCTAAGGAAATGTGTAATCACGAAGAAGCTGATTGTAGTTTTTTTGTCTATGTATTTGATCCAGTGAAGAAAGATTTTAAGGGCTTTTACGTTCCCACAGTATACACAGATGTTATTGTGATAGCTACATTCCATTTCCTCACATTCTCAAAAAGGGGCCTAGCTGAACTCAAAGTCAAGTTTGGTTGCGACCATTTCGATTAATAATATATCTCAAAATATTGGTGAAAGGAAATACCTGGCTCTGCCTGTATTTTACGCTTAATCTGGGTGCGACAGCACATCATTTGTTGCAGGCCAGAGCGGAAAAAATCGATTTAGAACAAATGAACCGAGTTACCTGAAGTGACGGAATCTTTTTGGTACCTATCACACCCTCAATACAATTTTCCTGAGGATATGTTCACTCTCCTCCAAAGGTACCTAGCTACATGCTACAGTGCAACAAGAGACTGCCTTTCTTTAAATGATGCAGGTTTGAATCTCTTAACATCGCATAAAAGAAATATGGAAAATATTTCAGCAACAGCTGATGCTCTGAAGTTGAATGTAGTCCCCAATGCTATCAAGGAGGTCACAAGTGGGGACATCTAAAAGTAATGGTTTACTTACCAATCATATCAATTTTCGGATTGTATAATATAAACAATAGCTACAACACAGTTTGGATAACCCAACCAGTTTATCTGGCTCTACGGGAGTTTGTTTGCTGCAAATGTAATAAAGGTTATCTGAAAATCACAGCAATTTTTTTCAAACACGATCCATCTTGCACTAGGCTATACAAAACATGCCAATAAAAGAGCAATAATGCCTAAGCTATTAGGCATTGTACTGGCTCTTACAGTCAAACAGTCACCCATTAAACCTAAATTTCTTATTTTATTTACTGGAAGATTGGTTGTCTTCTAAGACTATACTATAAATACGGCCCTTAGAAGACACTATGACGCCCAAATAGCTGCCAGCTTGCAATCCAAGGATGCTTAATAACAATGCTGTAAATGAAATGGTTATTTCTCCATCATATTGCCATCATAGTTGGTCAGCCTAATATGTTTGGAGACGTATTTAACTCCGGGCAAACCAAATACCTAGAAGAGGATCTATGCAGGGTTCCTTAACACAATGCATCCTCAACATCTATCTCCTTACCTTAATAGTCTAAGCAGGAAAGTGTTAACAAAAGCCTAACAATATATATATATTTTTTAGCACCGCATCTTATTACCTGTTCAGGTTATATGCATATGCACTAATTACGCTAATTAGTTAGGGATTGGGAAGGTTGAATTTAGAGGAAATGTACCCAAATTTGCGTGAAGGGAGTGTGGAAAATCATTTTGAAAAAACACTTTCCTATACCCGTCCGTGATTCGAACTTAAATCTCCCTGTCATCGGCATTTTAGTTTAACATGAGGAAATGCCTTACACCATATGAACACTGAAGCAGGTCATATAAATATCTTGTGTTTAGTGTTTAACATCCCTTACTTCCTGATATCCATCCTATAGCGTGAACTCGTACACTTATGGCACCTTTTGAAAATGTTAAGATCCATAAATATTAATTATATATATTAACACTTTCATACGAAATATTATAGACATAGCTAGCATAATTAAAGACCAGTTATATTTGGTCACAAACTAGCTATTCATGTTAAAGATTATGTCACTTATTTAATATTATTACGATATGTTCAAATTGTTGATTATTTGCAATATTTGTGTCCTTGAAGAGATGTGAAAGTATCGATTATATTTTGTTTTTATTGTAACAATTATTGTTGCATATATAATAACTATAATAAAATGGTTAATCAGTTTAAATATTTAGAACAATTAAACTAGTAATAACGATATTAATTGGAAATTATTAAAAGAATACAGTTGAGAAATGCATGCTATTACTCGGTCAGTAAGTTGAATGGATAGAAATAGTTCAAGATAGGGATAGGGTGTAATGAGGTGAACTGGATAGGACTAGCTCAAGATAGGGATAGGGTATAATGAGGTGACTGGATAGAACTATCTCAATAGGGATAGGGTGTAATGAGGTGGACTGGTAGACTAGCTCAAGATAGGGATGGGTTAATGAGGTGAATGGATAGAACTATCTCAAGATAGGGATAGGGTGTAATGAGGTGAACTGGATATGACTAGCTCAAGATAGGGATAGGGTGTAATGAGGTGGACTGGATAGGACTAGCTCAAGATAGGGACAGGTGGTGTAAGTGTAAGTGCGGCAATGAACTTCGAAATTTCTAATGTCATAGAGTAAGTAATTATAATGAGATTAATGTTAATTGATTTTAAACAGAAAATACTCTTTTAAAAATAATTGTTTTCTTATTTCAGGGAAAAGTTATCTCATACAAATGTCACATTTAGTGAAAACTCTACGATGACGTATGTGGCGAGACGTACTGCTATATTTCAACCTGAACTAAACCATTTAAGTTTGAATGATACACTAGTGTTGCCCAATATTGGCGTGTTGGTGAGTGAAATTTTACTATCAATACTTAATATGTGGGTTCTAAAATAACGTTGAGGCATGTGTCAGGGTTTCCGAACTTTCCATCGAAATATATGAACCAACCAAAAGAGGTGTTCAAATATACAGTGCTGTACGTATATAAACGTAAATAATGTACAGAGTTCTTTTTTAATTTAACTAATCATTTTGCATGCTCCTAGCAAATACTATTTAGTTTAATAATCACCTCCAAGCAAGAAGCATTCTTTAAAAACTCCCGTTGAAACAATTTATCCATCAATATTTTAAATAACTATTTTTTTGTACATCTAAACGGTATTGGAGAACAAAGGGTTTTTTATTTTATTATGCTTGATAAATACAAACCATTCCCCCTTTCCCCTCCTCATGTGTATTGTTATATTCAAACGATATCAACATATTAAGTTAACATTCTAGTGGACCCTCCTTGGGAAAATTATCTTTTTATGCCATTTGGTTGAAGCTGTGATTTTATAAAAATATACTTTCAAATTATATTTATTTCCTAACTACTCAGAATGTATGTATACATTTTTAATAAATATATTTAGGCTCCTTATTACATAATGTCTTTTAATATTTTCTAAATTGTTTACTCCGAAATTTTGTTCAGCACTTTGAAATCTCCAACTAAGATTCTAAATAAATGGTTTCTAAATGGCAAATCCTTAGCTATAGTTCTTGGCCACGGAAAGAGGCCAATTAGTAGAACACATATAAAGCAAATATGATCTTAGTTAATAATCCATAAGAAAGTGACTTTTTTTAGAGCCACCTACGAGCCGTTTAGGCTATACACATACGTAATAATTACAATAATTTGTTAAGGATGAGTAAGGTAGAGTTTAAAAGAAATGTACCCGCACCTGTGTGGAGGTAGAGTGGAAAACCATTTAGGAAAATATTCCCTCAATACACCTGACTGAGATTAGAATCCCGTTCTCCCAGTTCTCATGATTTTATTCTACTGCAAGAATGAATCTTCAAACCGTGTGGCCACCAAATCGGGCCACGTGACTAATTGTTTAATGAAACAATGTTAGGCTTATTCATTTTTTTAAGTAGATGACAAAAGAAATGGTAATGTATATTTAATACGAGTTGAATAACACAGGATTTAAAAACAAGTTTTAGTTTTTGTTTGCCTTTCCACTGGTTCCCAAAGTCACTATATGGCAGGTGTGAGCAAGGCACTCTTTTAGAGGAAATAAACCAGCATCATTATATGGCAGGTGTGAGAAAGGCACTCATTTAGAGGAAATAAACCAGCATCATTATATGGCAGGTGTGAGCAAGGCACTCTTTTAGAGGAAATAAACCAGCATCATTATATGGCAGGTGTGAGCACGGCACTCATTTAGAGGAAATAAACCAGCATCATTATATGGCAGGTGTGAGCACGGCACTCATTTAGAGGAAATAAACCAGCATCATTATATGGCAGGTGTGAGCACGGCACTCATTTAGAGGAAATAAACCAGCATCATTATATGGCAGGTGTGAGCACGGCACTCATTTAGAGGAAATAAACCAGCATCATTATATGGCAGGTGTGAGCACGGCACTCATTTAGAGGAAATAAACCAGCATCATTATATGGCAGGTGTGAGCACGGCACTCATTTAGAGGAAATAAACCAGCATCATTATATGGCAGGTGTGAGCACGGCACTCATTTAGAGGAAATAAACCAGCATCATTATATGGCAGGTGTGAGCACGGCACTCATTTAGAGGAAATAAACCAGCATCATTATATGGCAGGTGTGAGCACGGCACTCATTTAGAGGAAATAAACCAGCATCATTATATGGCAGGTGTGAGCACGGCACTCATTTAGAGGAAATAAACCAGCATCATTATATGGCAGGTGTGAGCACGGCACTCATTTAGAGGAAATAAACCAGCATCATTATATGGCAGGTGTGAGCACGGCACTCATTTAGAGGAAATAAACCAGCATCATTATATGGCAGGTGTGAGCACGGCACTCATTTAGAGGAAATAAACCAGCATCATTATATGGCAGGTGTGAGCACGGCACTCATTTAGAGGAAATAAACCAGCATCATTATATGGCAGGTGTGAGCACGGCACTCATTTAGAGGAAATAAACCAGCATATGAGTAATTATGTGCGCAGAGGGAGTGCTAAGCCATTTAGGATAAAACACTATCAGTACACGTGTCCTGAACTCGAATCCCGACCTCCCTGTTACCAGCAAACCAAACTAAATGATCTTCACATTTATACTACATGCCCACTGATGAGGATAAAATGAAGTTTTAATTTTTAAACAAAATCACCGCCATGATAAACCAATCTTCATGCTACTGAGTAGAAAATGTTAAACCAAATACTGAAAGATTCTGTTATTTATAAAAATATTGGTATGTACAGAGAGACTATTAATGTGTCCCCATAATATTCTCTCGAATGTTTAAATATAGAATTTTTTTTTAAATTTGAAGCTGTTTATCTCAAAAAGTATGCAAAATACAAAAAAAAAATCGAACAAAATTGTTGTGGTTTAGAAGGGGAAAGATTGATTTGGTGGACTTTTCAAGGCTATTTAAGGTAAACTTTGTTTTTTCAAATGGAAACCAGAATAATTTTAGTGGCATCTAATTTTACGTAAAAAAAAATCTTTTGAGTGAAAAATCTTTTTTTATTCGATTTCTATTTTTTAAAGATATTTTATCAAATATCAAGACATTATTATAATATTTGATTTATTTCTAAACGGTATTAATTTAAAGTGTTATTGTTTTATATCACAATGTATAATTACAAAAAACTACAATTATCGTTCAAAGTGTTCTCCGTTATTTTTCATGCAATCTTCAAATTCACGTATTAGTTCTGGGGTTCTTGCAGGCCATTTAATAGACCCTATTCTACTGATTTAGAAATGTATTATTGAGGCAGTTCGTAACAGCGATTGTTTAATGTGATGATGGTCCATCTTGTTTGAAATAAAGCAAGGTTTCCTATAAATAAATTACGTAACTCTCATTTATCTGGTTTATATATTTTGTGTGTAATAAGAGGCTTAATAACATATTACAACATAAGTATAGCTCACCACCGAGATCTCTCAAAAACTAATGTTCATACGATTGTATCTCTCAAAATACCAGCCAATCTTTGAAAATAGAGATCTAATAAAAAATATATTTCACAAAAAGGTTTTTTTACGAAGAAAAGGATGCCGCCAAAAATCATATGAATTTCCACTTTAAAAAATCAACTTTACCTTGAAATAACCATTAAAATATCCACCAAGTCCAAAATGAATAATTTTTTCCTGGTTTCCCCTTAAAGCCACACGAACAAAAGTTGTTCAAAGAGTTTTTTCGTATCTTGCATGTTTTTCGAGATAAACAGCTAGAGACTTTTAAAAAACACACTCGATATATCTTGTAATACATTTTATTATCATGGTTTCTTCAGCTGTCTCAGTGTAAGACTATCCTATACGCAGTGGTGGACTGGCCAGAGTGTCAGCTTGCCCTATGGCAGGTGGGCCCTGTGTGCCCCTAATTAAGTGGGCCCCCTTAAACATTAGACGATATGATAAACAGGTTAATGACCTTTTAGTATTTTGAAATTATAATAGAAGTTCCAATATTATTACTGTATGCAAATAAAATTTAAGGTGTCTTACTATTTTAAAAATAGGTAATTTTAGAACAATATTGACAACATTTACTTAGTTGTATCTATTTGAAACTCCAGCCCCGTTATCAAGTTATTCACAGACAAATGATTTAGATATGTCTACTGCATGAAGTTTAGTAATTTCAGCTACAACAAAGTTGAAACAACAGACAAGAACATTTAATAACGTTCACAGAAAGATATTGAAATTAGTAAATGAATGTAATATAAAGATTAAAATAATTTTAACTTATTATTTCGTGTACTGCTGCCACAATCTTAAAACAAAAACTTAATAATTTTATTAATATATTTTATTTCATGCGTTACGAAAACACCAATTATACAGAAAACCTTAGGGAAGTATTATTATAAGCATTTGATAATATTTTTGATTGATAATATAGTAATAATAAGAAAATAATGGTTATTTCTGAATAGTCTAACATAGCGACTTTTTGTCAGTGTTTGTAATATAAATCATCTGCTAGATGTCACTTATCACCTCTCCTGCTGTAGATATAGTATAGTCCCATGTTATTAATCTATCATACTAAGGTTTCTAGCGCTAGCCATGTTGGTAGTATGTGTATATATTATGTAGAGCTACATACCGAGGTTTCTACCAGTAGTTGAGTGGATATAGCCTCTGTATTAAGTCTGCCATTCCATGGTGTCTACCGCTAGTCAAATGAATATTCTCTCTCAGTGGCGGTGGAACCGGGAGTTCCTTGCCCCCTGAAATAAGTTTGAACCATCCCCACCCCCCAGATACATTTCAAATCCTCTGATAATATCAAATATTAAATTGAATGAGGCCTTAGATCAAACTCCAAATTACTTCTAGATCCATTCAATTTTGTTAACATTTTCCAGAGTAAACCACTTTGAATAGCTTCTAGAGACATCCAAATTTATGGGGGAGGACCACTTTAAATGGAAGCTTTGAAAGGAATCTTTTTTTTATTCAAGGCGATTACTACTTAAATACTGTAGCTTCTAGAGGCGTAAAAATTTCAAAAAAATTACAGGGAAGACTACGCCAAATAACTTATAAAAATAACTAATTTTCAAAAGTTGAAATAGGAAACTCCTAATAGCTTTTAGAAACATTCAATTTTCAAACCCTTATTGGAAGGTTAGGGTCGTTTGGTCGTGGTAGGCCAGACCCTAAAAACCATTTAGTTTGCTTGCCTGCATACACACAAATAAGACTCCACCACCAAAGTTCTCTCAGGATACAACGTATCGACGTCTAGCCACAATAAGGTTTCCATCACAGATAACAGAGCCCCGGATTTAAGCTAACGTACAAAGGTTTCTACAGCTACCCGATTGAGTAGAGTCTCTCTCTTTCAACAGATTAGTTCAGTCGGTAGCGTGTCTGTCCATGGAGCTAAGTGTTCTGGGTTCGATTCCCGGCATGGTCTAAAAATTTATCATTGGTGAAATATGAATCAACCCTTTCAAAGTGGTGAATTAACGGCTGGAGGCTGGCTGTTGTGTTTGTTCTAGATTTAAGTTAATTTATATATATATATATATATATATATATATATATATATATATGACATAATTACTCGGTTCTGAAAAAGCGTGTTAAATCAATGAGAGTGAAAAGTAGTGTCACTCTGTTTGTATTAACATCTTCTTCCAGTAGCCACGAGGATAAATAAATTATTTAAGTTTGTTACCAGTTTCCCAAGGTTTATATAGCAAGGTATCTGAATATATTGTACATTAATAATTAATCTAACATGCCAAGGTTGATATTAGTAGCCCCGTGGGTATTGTGTGTCTGAATTTTTACTAACATACTGGGTTTCCAACAGTAGTCAATTTTATAGTGTTTCGTTTAATTCTAGTTGTTGTGGAAGTCCAATATCGTTGAGATCAGTTTTAGAATGTACTTAGGTCATTACTCTGGATAGTATATAGGTCAAGATCAATATCGTTGTACAAGTATTACCTCAGGAGTTATCTTAGAGGGTTAAGATAACTAGACTAAAGCGGTACCTGGAGAAAGAGATTCAAAACAGCTAATCATTAATTACAATAGGAACACGTGCTTTGAAAGTAAAAGTTAACGACGTTAACTAATTGGTGGTATTAATACGCTCCAAATTATCGTGTTGAAGACAAGCACCTTGTGGTAAACGCCACAGCTACGAGTAAGCCACCAACTGTGGATGATAAAGACTGCCACGCCTGATTAAGGCACTCTGCCTTGTAAAAACCAACAGGTGAGATGGTTGGCGAATTTATTTATATTTTATTTTAATGTTTCGTTATGTTTGCTTATCTTGAACCCTTTTAATTGAAACAATACGGTCCACAAATTTCATTGATAAGATGCAATCATGGTAACTACTCTGAAAATCAAGTTTAGCCCGTGGTTTCAACATTTTTGGTCCACCATTACTGGATAAGTACTTCGTAGCGTGAGTAGAAGTTTGCACTGTATGTTATCGTAGTAATTGTGGCATAAAGTTGGTGAATTGTTTCAATTTTCTCTTTAGCCTGTTAACTATGTCGTTCGTTTAGTTAATAGTCTTCTTTGAGAGATTTTTCCTGTTGGTAAATTTAGACAGGCCAATGATTAGTGTGCATTCATAATACTCAAAGTTTCCAGGTCATTCAGGGTTTACTAGATCCTAGCACTCGCATCAAGTTGAGTATTTATTTAGTTCGTTCCTCTCTTACCTAAGTTTCAGCTCTCAGAAGTTAAAGTAATAAACTGAAAATTGAAAAATGACACCTGGACACGGGAATAAAACCCGGGACCTTTGGTTTGGTACGCCAATGCTCTAACCACTGAGCTATCCAGGAATCGTCCCGTGCCCAGGATCATTCTTCACTCATATTTTAAGGCATAGTCTATAATGGACGTGCGGAAATCGTCAGCTACAAATATGTGATTTTTTAATTAAGATCACGAACTATCAGATAACGCAGCCACCTTCAACTCGGTAGTTGGCTTAATGCTGTCACTTGTGCAATTATTAGAATTGTAAGGGATTGCATATATAAGAATCAAATAGCCAAAGCTTGCTTTTATGCTTTTAGTGAGGATTACTCCATGTAGATATATTTTGAAAATTGAAAAATGACACCTGGACATGGGAATCGAACCCGATACCTTTGGCTTTGGCTATTTGATTCTTAAATATGACAGCAAGAAGTACCACCGGTACTAGAGAAAATGTTGGGGAGTGAGATTTCAGAGGACACCTCAAGGGAATTCTCCCTGGCCACTGTGACGTATGGGGTTTCGGCGGATCCCTTTTTGGCATTGCGTACTCTCCATTAGTTTGTTGAGGATAAACGAGTGGCATTTCCGGCGGTTTCTGCTGCATTGCAGACAGCAACCTACATGGATGATGTGGTGACGTCGGTCAAGTTTCTGGCAACGGCAAAACGCTTGCAGCAAGAACTGATCGTGATGCTAGTGATGCTAGTGCTGCTTCCAATTAATTAAATGGATTTGTAACTGGAAAGAACTGCTGGCGGAACTACTCCCAGAGTACTTTGCTATATTAATGGAAATCTTCTCTTTCATGAGTGAGATGGAGAGTACCACCAACATTTTAGGAATCCTCTGGAATCCACTTCACGATCAGTTTTGAACCAAGTACAGTCGACGGCCAGACAAGCGACTTAACGTGTCATTCTCTCTATGGTTGCACGGCTGTACGACACTTTGGGATATCTGGCTGCTATAATCTTAGTCTGTAAGTACCTTATCCAGCATCTATGGCAATCTGGAATTGAGTGGGATTCTCCAGCACTGGCTAAAGTTCGGGAAAAGTGATGCTGGTTTCGGGAGGAGCTCCCTCTGTTAGCAAAACTGAAGATCCCAAGGTGGCTGAAAATTGATGATAAAGCAAAGTTACAGCTCCACGGCTTCGCGGACAGTTCTGAACGCGGATTTTCTGGGATTGTCTATTTGAGAGTTGAAGCTGAGAAGGGGAATGTTAAGGTTTGGTTCCTGTTTGCACGGACTAAGGTTGCCCCATTGAAAATGATAACATTTCCCCAATTAGAGCTTTGTAATGCAGTAATTGTTTTAAAGCCTCCTCAGGCATGTCAGTCAAGTCCTTTCTAGTGAAGTTGCCATTGATTTTGTCACTTTCTGGACTCATTCTAGTGTAGCGTTGAGTTGGATAAAATCATAACCTAATCATGTGAGTAGGTTTATCGCCAACATGGTGAGTCAGATACAAGAGTGGCTATCCCCAGATCAATATTGGCACGTTCCAACTTCTACTAACCCGTTGGACTACTCCAGCAGGGGCTTGTTCCCTAGTGAACTTTTGGACCATTTCTTGTGAGGGAGTGGACCAGCATAGTTGAGTCAAACCTAGGAATGCTGGAACATCTTGCAGTAAACAGGCTCAGTGACGGAAGAAACGAAGGCAATGGCACTGAACGTCACAGTGGATGCCAGTGAGAGTCCTACTCAATGGATGAATTGCTTCTCCAGACTGTCAACATTAAAGAGAGCTACCACCCTTATTTTACGATGAATATATAGAATAAGATCTGAAGGACCAAATCTAGTTGACTTCACCGCAGAGGAATTGTCAGCTGCCATGCTTCTTCTTGTGAAACTGGTACAGTGCCAGGAGTTATCCGAGGAAATAGCTCGATTGGATGCAAGAAAGACATACCGTAGGAAATTGGCAGGTTGAATCCTTTTATGGATGACAAGGGGTCCCTACGGGTGGGTGGACGGTTGTTCAACACCAAGTGACCCTTTGTGCAAAAGCAACCCCACTTGATGCCTCAGGATCACCACCTTACCAATTAAATTATGGAAGAGTCCCACCAAAAAAACCGACATCCCGGCCCACAGAACCTCCATTGCATGCTCAGAAAGCAATTTTGGATCATGGCTGGCAGAGATGGCGTTTGAAGTTGGGTAGGCCTATACATCCCGTACCTTAAAGCACGTCCATTGTCTACATTTACAGTGATGGTAGGGATCTCTACGGTAAGATTGGAGGAAGTTAAAGCCTTCCACACAACTGATGTCAATTGCGGGGGTCCATATACGATAACGTTGGGCCACATTCGAAAGGCTAAGACAAAGAAAGCGTACATCTTCCTTTTTATGTGTATGTCTCGAATTGGAGTCCAAATTGACTACTGACGCATTCTTGGTGGCTTTTTGGCAGTTCTTGGCTCAACATGAATCAGTGCATGAGATATTTAGTGACCAGCGCACCAATTTTGTTATCTCTAAAAGGGTTCTAAGAGCTCCATGTTGTCAAGAAAGCTGCTGCAGATTCTGATACCCTAGATTAATTGTCACTACGAATATTGAAACATCAAATCACTACAAATCGTTTATTATAATAGGCTAGGAAATTGATTTATTTATCATTCTTAATGCTATGCATGGATCTCACTTTAATATTTATTTTTTAAGCGGGTCAAAGGAAAGTCTCAGAGCAGACTATGCACCCACAGTTCCGATTTAGATGAATAATTTAGGAACAACCATTTTTGGTCTCTACACTCATTTAGTGACTCCGATGCTAGTTCCGGATAATACAGGCAGGGGAAAATGAAGTGTGTTGAGCTTCTCCAGAAGGAGAAAGAGCTGTTAAGGTATTCAAGGACCCAAGTGGGTCTTCAGAGGCAATCGAAAAAGCAGGACAAAACCTTCTGATTCTTCTTTATATATATCAAAAAACTGCGAATCAATAAATTTAGATAGCAGCACTTCGCACAATCTATTACCGATAGTTTCCAAGCCAATCATCACTACCACCAACCAAAGATGCAGCTAGATTGCACTCGTTTCGAACTTTCAACCAAATCCAGCAATCGTATTGAAATGGAAAATTAGATTTAGACTGGGTATGAAAAAATTTAAAGAATGGGTTGTTAGCGATCCCCACTCTACAATAGCCAGCTCCTCAGAAGTTACTAAAACTCATTTGTTGTAAATATGCAAAGAGATGCATTGCCGCTGATAGCTGTCACAAAGCTGGTTTGTGGTTTATGCCAGGGAAAATCTAGTCAAAATATTGTAGGCGCAGATGAATTAGATGAAAACGAGGATATAGCTATTTAAGTAGAAAACTCTTTGGAATATTCCGACGATTATCAACTAGCTCCTGAATATGAGATGGATGTTGTATACATATCGAGGCATATAATGATCAATAATGGTGATAGTTTAAAAAGAAAAAAAACAACAGAAAATTGATTGAACTCTCAACTTCAGAAGAAACTTATGGTCAGTATAGGATATTAGGCGTCTTGGGGACACCACATAAAGAGAACCCACTGACTTACTTTACCTCTATATAGTGTGGAAACGAGTACAGAGTAAACCAAATATTTTCTTGACTGGAACCAATAAAAATCTTATAAAGCAGCAAAAATAAACAAATTGTGTAGTTGCAAGTTGCCAGTAGTAAAAATATTAGCAAACGCCCAAAAACAAGCACATATTTCGACGCCTATAGCTTCGAAACAGAATAACCTCTTTATTAGATAATTTACTCATCTTTAATTTTGGTAACGACATATTATTTTACTCTAAAGTTGATACTAGCCGAGATATTTAGAAATATTAAAATATTAGTAGCCTAATTTTTTTAATCTTTTTTCAAGGTGGTGGCCAAATCATGGCCTTTCATGGGGTGCAAAATTATAAGTGTTTTCTGAAACCCAATCAACCAAATTTAATTTAATTTCAGCTTGTCCATAATCGCTCCCTCTTACAATGTACTTGTCAACTGGCCCACATGCAGTACCAATAATTTTGTTCTTTTTTGTCTAAAGCATTTTGTGACAATACATATACAACTGGCCTTCTTATGTAGCACAACCTAAGAAATAATAAATAGTATAATATATTAAAGAATGATCACCTCTGTGGCATAATGGTTGAAGTTCCTGGCTACAGACCCAGGTACTTCCAAATTTGTCTGTGAAGCAGTGGGTCTGGCCGGAACGGGGTCAACTCAGCTTCATGAGGACAGTAGTTACTGAGGAGCTACTTGAATAAAGAAGTAGCATTTCCTGTCTAGAAAACCAAGACTAATGAATGGAAGTGTTGCTGTGCTTACCACGTGACACTCTCTGTCTGCAAATGTTGGCACTATCTTAGCCAAAATGTGCTGGTCACTTGGTCAATATAGCTCCCTTAAGGGCTGAAGCCATGGAGTTATTATGGTCATTTAAGAATTTATTTCTATTGTGGTTCTACAACTAAAAATAGCACACATTGATTTAAGTGTTAAATGTTAAATGTAAGTATAAATAAAATTAATGGGTAACAAATTATGGTAATTTTTTTTCCTGTAGTACCAAACTGAACAAATTATTGGTAACATTTTCTTAATTTGTGGCACTACGCTGATGATTAAAATGTCAAATATGCCTAAAAACTATGTCAGTACTAAATATTCGCTTGTGTTTAGAAAATTTATAACATAGGTGGTTTAAGAAGGTAAGGCTTGCAGCTTATTTGAAAGAGAGGATCTATTTTTGTCTGTGATCACATGGTCTAAGGTGCCAGCACACGTGATATACTGATTGCAATTTACTATGAAGTCATGAGGTCAAGGCTATGATTTATCATACTTTACCACCCACCCCCCACTCCACACACACACACACACACACACACACATTCCATGCTAATGCAGGTACACTTTCTACAAGCAACTTCTCCCAATTTGCGTGATATTATTGTAATTTTCACAAAAAACTATGGCGTCTAAAATTCTAGGTGTAGGATATTCGTACTCCTAAATTTAATTCACTACATTTAAAATAATCACCCCTATATTTAAGTAAAGCACTCAAAACTTTCAGACGTACGAAAACTATAGCAACACATATTTTGAGAATAGGCTATTCTTGTGCACAAACTCTCAGCACACGACACTAATATATATTTGCTTTCTCATGGTACATACATAGTGGTCAATAATTATTATTACCACCAGGAAAAATAAACAGATTTAAAAAAAAATAGTTTTGTATAATAATGGTAAAAATAATATTTAATTGTATACTATAACATAACTTATATGCATTTAGTAACTATTATGTGTCTGCCAATAGCCACTAAGTGAACTTAGTTGGTAATTATACAACTAATAAATCACCAGTGATTTTTATAATCTGTGTAAAACATTGAAATACATTTTACATTAGCTCTTCAATGAAGAATGTGTATTTTAAAAATTATTACATTTTTAATTTAGAAAAAAATATTATCCTTTCTAAAGATAACAATTTAAAGCACACTTAATTGCCCAATATGAAACGTATCCTTATTATAAATACAGTGGGCAGTTATAATCAAGTAGTAAAATATAATTTTTTCATTTTTCGCTATAAATATTATATTCGTCCGAATTTTTTTGAATCCTCTAATTCTCGTGAAGCCCATTTTGAAGCTACTGTGACAAGCGGGAAGAGTGTCTACAAGGTCTGGTCTTGAAATAAGGGCGTGACTATGCAGCGTGACTTATAACATAGGTCTCACAGTTTATGTAATTTTGAGAATCAAATAGCTAAATCTATTATTTATGTTTTTAGTGAGGCTTACTCCATCTAGATGTCATATTTTAAAATTGAAAAGTGACACCTGGGCACGGGAATCGAACCGGGACCTTTGGCTTAGTACGCCAATGCTCTGACCACTGAGCATTGGCGTACTAAGCCAAAGGTCCCGGGTTCGATTCCCGTGTCCAAATGTAATTTTTTCAATTTTCAGAATATGTTATGTAATTTTGTATGTTGCTACGGAAAGTTAGCAGCTTCTCCCAAAGTTTTTTTTGTATTTTCACGAAAACTATGGTGGCATCAATTATGATAGTGGGGTATTTTTGTGACCCAAATTCAGCACTAAATATTGGCATAGGTCTAATAATTTGTGTCCTTAGTGGTTCTGCCAACTTCACTGACCTTTAATATATGGGATCTGAAATAACTTGTATTACTAATGCTAAGATTTTAAAGAAACTGAGTTCAAACTAATTGAATTTTATGTCTTAATTGGTAACAGGGTATAGCATCATATCTTCATGATCCAAGTTTTTTGGTCAAGTTTTCCATGAACATGATAATGAGAAAACTGAATTCTCAGCCATTTGTTCATCTTACAGTGAACGATTATTTTTGGAACAACTCGGATCCACTCATTTCTTTGGGTAGAGATCTCCTACCATTCATGGTACCTGATGAAAACCTTGGAATTCTGAACATGGTAGGCAAGTAGAAGTTTTGATTAAATAAATAACTTTGAGTTTATGAGCTATAAATACTATTCCATGCCGCCTAAGCTATGGGAGATACTTAAAAATGTAATCTTTATTGAAAAGAACATTTAAATATTGAGGTGGAGTTGACTATATTATTTTATAAGCTGCACAATGATTATTTCATTATTATTTGAAAATATATACATTCATGATAACTTTGGTTTTTATGGCTTTTGAAACGCTACTAAAAACAGTTCCTAATCAACTGACTTAGCTTATTTGTATTTTCACTTATGATAAATGTCTTAGACTGAACTTATTGTAAAATTTACTAAACATAATATTTGTGATGCAGATGAATGCTTTTGAGTACATATCAAACTATCAGAAAATGATAATGGTAGCTTGAACCAACATTTCCTAATTTTCACTAGTGCAGTCTTATAGTCATTGCCATTACCAGTTGGGTACCCACAGTCTTAAAATATAAGTAAAACTGCTTATTTTAAATGTATAAATAATATCCCTGTTAATGTGATGAGATTTTTCCGGCAGATTTACAAAAACTTTACGGATGAAGTAACTGTTCATATTGGTCCTCAAAATGCTGAAAGATACTTTACCATGGATAGGTTTCATGGACGGGATCGCTTTGGCTTCTGGGATCAGTTCAGCTGTGACACTGTTAAAGGAGCAACAGAAGGAATAAGCTATCATCAAAATATAAAGAAGAATGACACTTTATTATATTTCAGAAAGACCATATGTCGAGTTGCTTCAGTCTATTACGTCGGTAAGTTTAATTAGAGGATCTTGTATATTAAGATCATATCAATTGGGTTTATATAAACAAAGGTTTGTATTTACTGAATTTAATACGTTAAATAGAATATATATTTATAGATATCAGTCAATAAGATGTTAAATTTAATCCTATCTATGGTCAAGCTATTGTTAGTGTTCAAAAAAATACACAACCAATAAAAATGATAACGTATTGCCATGCTTTTAGCTGCACATGTTTTACCAATATTACTAGAACGACACTTTATCTTATCAGGCTAGACATTTTATTCGAGGGATGTGTTTATTTAATTTATGAACTGATAATAAAAAATACTGAAATAGAAATTCACAAATAATTACAATATACATTTTAAATGATTTTGAATAATCGAAATTCAAATTAATACCGGAATATAGCCGTCCTTGTGTTGATGCTTCTCAAATAATTAACAAGGGATGGAGGCTTTCAACAGTGAGGTCTAAATAAATACACAAATATAATTAATAACTGAGGATGCTCTAGGATCCTATACGGCCTACGCCTTCGAAACCAACCTATACTATAAACACATTTCGCTATATAATAGCTCATACGTAATCGAGATGTGCATTTGTTATATCCTCACGTTGTTTTGGACACATACTTATCCCACTTCCGATATGCTGTCCCTTTCTTACATACATTTATTTAGTTGATTGTAAAAATAAAAGTCAATATGTAAGAATCCGCCTCTAAGTCCTAGTCCACGGTGATCATTATCACGACACATGCACAAACATCACAATTTCTTCTACGTGCCACACCAAACAAGTCACGTATATCAGTGTCTTTGTCCCATTGTCGAACAGAGATGCGCGAGCAAAAGATCTTCTTACCAACATGGTGGATAAAAAAGTTCTACATTATACTACCCCCAATTAACGATATATTATTATAAATAAACTACCCATTTATAATTTTAGAATAATTTTAAACTCTTGCATAGCTGAATATGGGCTCATTATGCATTCATATTATATTATTATAACTAAATTATCATTTTAAACTCTTGCATAGCCAAATATGGGCTCATAATGCATTCATATTACTAGCTAGCTTGGCACTAGGACTGGGTGTGTAGTATTAAACGTATTGTGTCCTAGATGTTGTGTTAATATAATCTCTGTGTTTAGAAAATGTGTTACATAAATATCCTGGTCATAAATAAAATTCATCAAGATTTGTGAGTGAGTTTCCAAGTCTTCGACTTATCACATATTTGTTCGTATTCAATCACATATGTACGGGTACTGTGGTATAGTGGTAAGCGCACCTAACTACCAGCCAAGGTGTCCGAGGCTCTATTTCCGGTTGTAACTATGGCTAATTTTCCCAAAAGGGGAACTTATCCCAAGGACACAAACAAGTAAGAAACAGACTCTCAACCTTACAGGGGTTTTGCTGCGCTCCTTTTGCCAGCTCGAGTCCTTCAGCACTGGGATTCACTAGTGTCACTGCTGCGTGATGATAGAACTTAATGCAGTGATCCTAGTGGTGAAGGACTCAAGCTGCCAAAAGGAGAGCAACCATTTTAACCTGGAGGTTGAGTGTCTGGGTATATTGTTTGTCTGTGCCCTAGGATCACCAGGTTCCGGTTGATTAGGATTAAGCTAGGCTAAGAGTTTCTACTGGTTCCACACCCTCACATTCAAAATGCCACTAACGTTTTTTATGTAGTCTTATAATGTCTTTATAACATCATTTAGGTTATATTTTTGTATTTTTCTTGGGTTTTTTTTATTCACATTATATATTTATATCTTAATGATTAGGGCCGGTACACACAGAACGCTAATCTAATCTAAGCTAAGCTAAGCTAAGCTGAGCTGAGCTAGGATTTGCTCTGCTAACTGTTTAGAAAAATAGTGGACCATATATATTAAATTGTGTTGGTTCACACAGAAAACTAAGCTAAGCTATGCTAAGCTAACCCATGCCTTGCTACGCCATGCTATGTTGTTTCCGATTGCTGGCCGGGTAGTTTTCCCATTTCCCATCTTGAGCCATCTTACGTTGCGCATGCGCATAACGCAGCTTGGGATCCGTGTTGAACTGACGCAGTGCTAGTTTGGTGAAAATAACAAAAGAAGTGTTGAATTTATGTTGACAATTTATTTTACGTGTATTTAAGCAATATTCTATTTAGGTTTTATATCTAATAAATGTTTTTGTATTAAAATAGAAGCGTTAATTGAACAAGTCAAAGTTCCACCTCCTAAAATGTCTTCATCTTCCAAAACAGCTGTCAACAGCAGAATCTTCTCTTCCTCAGTACTATCATCTGAACCCAAATAATATATTTTGGAGAACTTCATCATAACTAAACTTCACTGGAGCAGACCAGAAAGAAACAACAGTGAATTCGGGAGGGAAAAGAGGAACCATTGTTTATAGTATGATTTTTGTTGGAAGAACAGTAGAAGCTAGTTACTAAAGTTACTAAAACAATGTTAATAAATCCATACATCAAGTCATGTTTTCTGCAGCTGTCAATTTTGATAGACAATATCAATATATATAAAATACACAAAATAATATCGTTTGCAGCAAAGAAATATCTTTTAATTTTCTCTATTGTTCTTCCAACCAAATCAGGGTATAGATTAGCTTAGCTTAGCTTAGCTTAGCGTTCTGTGTGTACCGGTCTTTAGAAGGTCCCGGATGCTTATGCCTTTAAAAACGTGAAACATGCATGCAAATGTGCCCATAAAAATGTCAGAAAATGCTCTACTAAGTTTAAATAGTCTCTAAAATATAGCTATGGCTTTTTCAAATATACCATACATTGACTTAAAGTCACATGAATAAAATTGAATAAATACTAATAATTTAAAAATCCATCAGACATTTGACATCGCAAAAACACCTTATGCTGATTTTTTTTACCGGTAGCTAAAAGGGTATTTTAAAATATTATTTAAAATATGGTTTAAATATGCCCTATTACTTAAAAATCTATAAATATGTGAATTAAATGATA
Organism: Timema podura; assembly: GCA_033556935.1. Lineage (NCBI taxonomy): Eukaryota > Metazoa > Arthropoda > Insecta > Phasmatodea > Timematidae > Timema > Timema podura. The sequence goes on from JAVRXN010000010.1 coordinate 1,421,327, forward strand.
AATTAAAAAACCATTTTGGTAAATATAGCAAATCAAAACATGCTAAGATCTTGCTCATCATAAAATTGAAATTGAAGTTTAAAATGTGACGCGTCATAAACATCATAGTGTCAATAATTAGTTAATTATAATGTGCAAAATTTTGTAATCTATTAATGTATTTTTAAAACTTATAATTATAATAATCTCAATATTACTATAAATCAAATATTTATATAAATATGAAACACTTTTACATACAACTTTTAATGGGGTTGTGTATATGATATGAAACTTAAGCGCAAATATAGTGTAGATCGCTGTCGATGATGTGTGTATTTCGGTTTTATCACTATGATTTATCATATTCTGAAAATTTAAAAAGACACGTGGACACGGGAATCGAACCCGGGACCTTTGGATTATTACGTCAATGCTCTAATCACTGAGATATCCAGAAATCGTCCCATGCCCAGGGTCATTCTTCACTCATATTTTAAGGCTGAGATTTATGTTATCGGGTTTTTTTTTTCCAATTTGACGGATAGTTTTAAAAAATGTACATAGTAAATTTACTTCTAGTACCAATTATTTCAAGTGACTTTAACAATAGTCATTTTTGTAATATATCCTAAACGTGTTATACATGTCTATAAATGAGATAGATATTAGTTTTATATTAATTGATTTCTCTTATCTGCCACTCGTAGAATGTGTAAAGGAATAATTAAATTCCCTTCCTATTAAGAAACTAAAACTTTTCAATTAAATATGTTAAAACTTTTGGTAATTCATTACGTGGTTAAGTAAACACCTTCCAATCACTTGTTTTAGTAAGGGAATATTGGTATTGGAGCATTCACTAATCTACAATGAACAACTTACTTACTCTAGGAACACGAAAGCTCATTACCGCACTCACAAAAGTAAGCCACCTATCCCTATTTTGATCTAATTCTATCCAGTATACCTCATTACATCCTATCTCTCTCAGGTCCATCCAAACTTTATCCTCCCATCGGCGTCTGGGTCCCCCAGTGGTCTTTTTCCATTGGATTTGCCATTCAATACCTTGAACACGGTTCTAGATACTCCCACTCACGCTGCATGACCTGCCCACCGTAACCTGCGAGAATCTATTACCCTAACAATGTCTAGTGATGAGTACCGGGTATGCAACTCATAATTATATAGCCTCCTCCACTCCCCACTATATTCATCAATTTTTTGATTTAATATCTTCCTAAGCACCTTGTTTTCGAACATCCTAAATTAATTTTTGTCATTCAAGGTAAGAGACCACGTTTCACACCCATAAAGAACAAACAATAAAATTATGATTTAGTATATTCTGAGTTTTACGTTTCTTGACAGCTGGAGAGACGCCAACAAATTACTGACCGAGTAATAACAAGCATTTCCCGACTGTATTATTTTCCTAATTTCCAATCTAATATTTTTATCGCTAGTTAAAATTGTTTCTAAATATAAAAATATGACTAAATGGAAAACATCAACTTAGGTTGTCACTCACCATATACTCCATTCAATCCCTCTTTCCACGACCAATTGACTTAAAGACGATCTAAAAACAATCACCCACGACAAAGCTGATGATTGACTGATGAACTAAATAGGAGTCAGAAAAAGTGCCACTTCATTGCAATTCCCCTTTGTTTGAGAAGGATGGAATGATGTCACATCCAGAATCAGAATGTTCCAGATTTTCGATTTGTACTACGTGACAGCCTCTTGTGTAAAATATCCACCTGACAGTTGACATACGTTTCCTTCCCTTATCAATGCAATTTTTTCCCCGTACCTCAGTACCCTCTATTCTTTACAGATGGAAACTATTGTATTTTACAACCCGGGAGTGGCACTGTAAAACCACACTGTCCATGGATTTCATTCGAGGAGGAGCTAATCCGTTAGCTCGTACATTAAACATATGTAAACATTATTATATAATTGTAAATATTTAATTCTAATAAATTGTGTTTTGGCCTGAAATTCACTAAATAATACTGTACTTGTTAATATTTGGAATCTTTCAGTCAAAAATACTTTTTGGATTCAGACTTTGTTAATTACATCTTATTCATTTATTTAGTACAGAATGATATAAATTTATTCAAGTTATTTAATATGACCTTATGCTATGATTTCATACAAGGCCTTTTTTTTTTAGTGACTTAGTTTTTGTGAGAATGTGTCAGACCAACTAATTTTGTTCTCTGCCTTTTTTGACTGCTGAATCATATTGTATCGTAGGGCGCGCGTGCCCTGGGGGAGTCACGGGCCGATCACACATGGCCGTGTGAACCACGAGTTTTTTTGGGGATATTGGGGTATGTTTCAGGTTAAATGTGAATTAAAGTACTCGCAGATCACCCAAAGTTTTGATTATTAAAACCTCCACTCGAAAACATCCACTGAATTAAATATACAGCTAAACAATTCAACAAATTAAGTAATAAAAATAATAGTCTGTAAATTAACAAACAAATAAAAATACAATTAATTGAATTACGCTGAATCAAATATAACCAAGCAGTTCACTCAGTTAAGTAATACAAATAATTGTCTGTAAATTAATTAACAAATAAAAAATCAATAAATAAAATTATACTTGGTCAATTTTAACTAAGCAGTTCAGTTAATACTAGTAATTGTCTTTATATTAATAAACAAATGAAAACATATAAAATAGAATTACATTGAATCAAGTAAACAGCTTGTTGATAAAAATACTGAATATATAGTTAAATAGCCAAATATCAGTTTCTTAAAATGTTCGTTCACAGTACAATTTGCATTCAAAGTTCAAGACACTCGCGGCCCCCCACCACTGGTCACTCCTCCGTACAAACTATACCGACACGCGTCACACGAACACTAGACTCGCTGGTCCACTCCCGGACTCACTGGTTGAGAACTAAGAACTGACCACACCTTTCACTGACCGTGTATACAACGTGTTTCTAAAACATTGCATCAAACTTTGGCAGGATACTCCTTGGGTGAAATTAGAATAATTCTCATAAGCAACCTAGGGTCCATCTTCAATATTAAGGGTGGTATACACCCCTGAAGACAGAGCTAAAAACGACTGTTGTGTGAAATATTATGAAAACTGCTTAGGGTATTACAACGAATCTTTGTATACTACTTATTGAAACCTTGATCATTAATAAACTAAATGTGCTGTTACCGTTACCCACACCCATCATGTAAAAAAGGGGGGTTTGTAACACATTTTTTTCTAAAATAAAATATGTCAGAGTAAGTATTACCAATTTTTACTTAAGATTACAAAACAGGAAATCAAATTAACAAAAAAGGTGTCTTGGAGAAACTGTCTAGCTTTCCCCGTTTCTGAGATAATCATGCATGTTTAATTTCAAAGACAAGTGTTAATTCCTGCCAGGTAGGGAACCAATAAAGCTGTGTTGCTTCACCCCCTCCTTTCCCCCACTCTTATTATCACTATCTTCCCCTCCCTCCACGAGCAGACTGCATCAGTCCACACGACTTCACTGCATGTTGCGCGTATTACTAGTCAAATGGCAAAGTACACAAACGCAGAAATGACAGACATGGTCATGCTGTACGGTGAAGCTAGAGGAAACGCAAGAGCAGCAGCACGGTTGTACCACGATAGATATCCTGCACGACATCAACCTTATCACCGGACCTTCACCAATGTCACTCAGCGACTTCGTGAAATAGGTACATTTCAGCAACAAGGGGGAGCTGGTCACCCGAGGAATGTTCGCACTCCAATTGTCGAAGAAGAGGTACTGAATTATGTGGATGATAACGCGTCAACAAGCACACGTGCCATTGCGCATCAAACGAATGTGTCCAATTCCACAGTATGGCGTGTCATGTATGATCAGCTGCTGCATCCGTACCACATGCGCAAGGTGCAGGCATTGGGGCCAGCAGATTATGCTCCTCGACATGAATTATCCGACTGGTTTCTGCAGCAGAGCGGAGTGGTTCCTGATTTCTCCACTATAATATTGTTTTCCGATGAGGCAACATTCACCAGAGACGGCTATTTTAAAAGTACAAATAGTCACATTTAGAATGACGTGAACCCTCATGCAACTATCATCATGGGCAACCAGCATAGATTTTCTGTCAACATCTGGGCAGGCATTGTGGGTAACCATCTAATTTGCCCTTACCTGATGCCACGACGTTTGACTGGCCACATCTACTACCAATTTCTGAAATTTGCATTGCCACAGTTCCTCGAGAATGTACCGCTCTCCGTTAGACAACGCATGTGTCTACAACATGACGGTGCCCCACCTCATTTCACAAGAGCTGTGCGTGACTACCTCAACACTGCATTTCCTGCCCGATGGATAGGAAGAGGTGGGCCTGTTGCGTGGCCACCACGCTCTCCTGACCTTAATCCGTTAGACTTCTTTCTGTGGGGCTTTGTCAAAGCTTTGGTGTACGAGACAGCTGTTGAATCTGAGGAAGACCTGTTAGCCAGGATAGTTGCTGCATGTGATAAGGTTCAAGAAACTACACGTGTTTTCAAAAGAGTACGCCAGTCATTGATACGTCGCCTCAATTATTGAAATAACGTTAGGTGCCACCATTTTGATCACTTGCTATAAATCTGCTTTTGAAACTAGGAACTAAAACATGCAATAACTACAATTTCTATTTCTTAATGTAGCTTTCAATATTCCAGTGAGTGTAATGAATAAAATCCCACCCAAGTGTGAACTGTGTAAGCATAACTCACTAATGTAATAAATAGCAACACATCGGAGCTTATGAAGAAGGAAAAGTATCAGAGTTTCTCCATCATAACACACAAACCAGCCTTGTTTACCAAATGTACGTGATACATATTCACACGTGCCGGTAAAAATGGTTAAACGACTGCATTGCGAAATAAAACCGCGATTCTGGCTGCCTACCTGGCAGGCATTTGCACTTGGCTCTGATCTCAAACTTGTGTGATTATCTCAGAAACGGGGAAAGCTAGACAGTTTCTCCAAGACACCTTTTTTGTTAATTTTGATTCCCTGTTTTGTAATCTTAAGTAAAAATTGGTAATACTTACTCTGACATATTTTATTTTAGAAAAAAGGTGTTACAACCCCCCCTTTTTTACATGATGGGGGTGGGTAACGGTAACAGCACATTTAGTTTATTAATGATCAAGGTTTCAATAAGTAGTATACAAAGATTCGTTGTAATACCCTAAGCAGTTTTCATAATATTTCACACAAAAGTCGTTTTTAGCTCTGTCTTTAGGGTGTATACCGCCCTTAATATTGAGGATGGACCTTAGGTTGCTTATGAGAATTATTCTAATTTCACCCTAGGAGTATCCTGCCAAAGTTTGATGCAATGTTTTAGAAACACGTTGTATATATGGGTGGTCTCAGCTAAGGGTCTGGAATCATCCACTTCTAGAATACTAGGCCAGAATTAAAAGCACCAAACCCTTCCAGACGTGTGTCCTGTCCTCCCCCCTGTCCCCTCTAATCCCACAGTCAAGTGAGAATGCCGCTGTATACCTCCTTCTTGTTACAATATTAATCCTGTTAGTAAGATGCTTCAAGAGGCCACTATCAATATTGCTGTTGCTTTGACAGCTATAGAAAACTTAACATCATTCTTTTCCAACTATCTAAGTGATGTTAGTTTCGAGTCACTGCTTCAAACTGCTAGGGAATCTTGACAATTCCTTGTTGGAGAACCAAAATTCAAGTCTATTGCTCAAGTCTTTATAAGAAAAAAGGCTAAACAGCTCAAGTATGAGCACGTAGAAAAATTGCCTCAAACGCCTGCTGATAGATTTTGTTTGATTACTTTCTCTCTATCTTACAGGTAGAGAAAGTGTGGTAATCGTTAAGAAAATCGAACTCGAGATTTTGATGAATTTTGAGGTTTCATGACTCCCTGAATCCGAAAAAGTGGATTTTAATTTCCGTCTGTCTTTCTGTCTGTCTGTCTGTCTGTACCTCCAACTAGAGCCTAAACTATTTTGCCGATTGAGCTGATATTTGATATCTAGGGTTTTCATATGGTTGCCCCGAAGGGTTTTTGGAATTGGATATCTACCCCTAAAATTAAGGGTAGTTTACTGAAGTGAAAAAAGAGAAAAAGTCGATTTTATCAAAATTGGCTGACGCGATTTTGATTAAATTTCATTTATGAACATTAATAAATATTACAAACAAAATGGCTACTCTCAATATTTCGGCAAAATGGCTTTAAGGGCTCCGGTCTGATGCGTAAATTAACATTTTTTTATAATAGCTACGAAACTATTTGAGATATGAAATTACTTAGCATTACAAATATGTATATATATTTATAATACAAATATTTTATTCGAAACATATTTTTATAAAATCAATAACTTTCAATCTATACGCAATTATATTAATTTTTTTAACTTTTTGGACATTAAAGTTTAAGTATTGAGACCGTAAAAAAAAACTAACTTGAAATGTTGATGGATGTTGACGTCTCATGACCCCCGAAACCTAAAAAATAGTCTTTGCAATGCCGTCTGTCTGTGTGTCTATTAACACTTAAAATTAAGGGTAGTTTACAGAAGGGCAAAAAGAGAAAAAGTCGATTTTCTCAAAATCGGTTCTAACGATTTTGATTAAATTTCATTTATAAACAGTAATAAATATTCCAAACAAAATGGCTACCCTCAATATTTCGGCAAAATGGCTTTAAGGGCTCCGGTCTGATGCGTTAATTAACATTTTTTTTAAAATAGCTCTGAAACTATTTGAGATATGAAATTACTTAGTATTACAAATATGTATATATATTTATAATACAAATATTTATCCGAAACATATTTTTATAAAATCAATAACTTTCAATCTATACGCAATTATATGATTTTTTAAACTTTTTGGATATTAAAGTTTAAGTATTGCAACCGTAAAAAAAAAACTAACCTGAAATGTTGATGGATGTCGACGTCTCATGACCCCCCGAAAATTAAAAAATAGTCTTTGTGATGCCGTCTGTCTGTGTGTCTATAAAAACTTAAAATTAAGGGTAGTTTACTGAAGGGCGAAAAGAGAAAAATTTGGTTTTCTCAAAATCTGCTCAAACGATTTTGATTAAAATTCGTATCTAGGCGTTGATTAAGATTATAAATAAACTGGCTATTTTCATTTTCCTATGAAAATGATTTTTAGGGTATTTTGCAGAAGCGTTAATTTCCGTATCTCCACAACAATTTGAGAAACTAAACAATTTATCATTGCAAAAAATTGAAGGACTATTAGAAATTAAAAACTTTTATTTATTATATGTTTTTATAAAAGAAACAGTTTCTGAGATATTTGCAAATATATTAATACAATTTTATGAGCTTTAGTTGTAAACATATACTACTTAAGTCTTAACGCAATAATTCTCCAATGCCATAGAGTAATTAAATATAAGTATCTAAAAAAAGTATGTTATTTTTCCTTAAAGCTCTTAGGATAAATGTTTGCACAGCAATGATCTATCTCCATTTTAGACTCAATAGTCAATATTTACATTTTTTATTGGTCAAAATGTATAAATGAATAATTAAATATCAATGCGATGACTTGAAGATCTGCAACACCTTATAAAATGTTAAAATTTTAACCAGAAATCGAAATTTTAATACGAAGTGTTGACCCTTGTGGAAGACATTAAACTGTTTGAAATGCTCTTAGGAGGACAAAGATGCGCCTCTTTTCTCATTGATTCTATATCATTGTATATTATTTTATGCATGTTCTTATGTGGAGTGGTGATGATACAATGTACATTATTCCGTCCAGAAATCTTACGAGTTTATAGAAAGAGAGAGAAAGTCTGTGCGGTGCGCCGTACAATTTTTTTTTATGTCGGAATATCATCTCACGTTGAAAGATTTGGTTCACATTGCCCAACTCTCAATTCAAGATTTTATAAAAAATAAATAAGCTTGTGGAATTTCGAACGTGAGAAATTAAAGCAATACTACAGTTATTTACAAATTCATTTGTCTGAGGGTAACAAAATACATATCAATGGGACGTAATTACATAATAAATTTTGCATCGTCCAGGACATCTACATCGTATTTAGATCAAATGTGTAATCCTTATGACACACTTAAATTTATTCATTCAAATAATCTGTAATTTCCTAAATTCAGTATCACATTGGTAATCCTACTAACAATAAAGATTTGTTACCAAACTATTTTTTATATAAAATCACTGTCACAGTTTGTAGTTATATTTAAGACACCAATTCGCTGAGAGAAAAATTTCACAATATTTGAGTAATGAATGCCAAATTTAATTTTCTGCACGCAAACAAAATTAAGTAAATGGGCGAGAATGGTATAACTGTGCAATTATATTGCAAACATATTTAACTGCATGTTTTCCTATCTGAGTTATTTGCAGTGTATTCTGTAAACATAAATTATTTTGTTGTGAAGTGGGGTGCTATTTTGTAAATTTCAGAAGGGTGGCCCTGATCAACCAATCATATTAGCTCTGATTATTTCGGGTGTAATTACCAGTACATTAAAGTCTATTAAATGACCTAAACCCTTGTCCACACAATTGGTTTCATCATTCATCTCATTATTATTTCCTCAACGTGGTTCAAGCCCGAAAACATTAATTTAAATTAAAAGTAATTCTAAAATACTATTTAAGTTTAGTAGCAAACCAAAAATAGTATTGATTTTCTGTAGTTCACTTTAAAAGGACCTACCAGACAAGGTTAAGTAAGGCGTGCTTACGGATACGGGTTTAAGTCCTTTTTAATATCTATTAAACTAATTAATATAGTTATTACAATAATGGGGTGGTTTATGTTCTTAAGTAAGTATTTTAAGAATGTTATCAAACTCACATTTATTGTGTGTATGTATTATTATGTTAGTGTTTTAAACTTCTATACAAATAAATGGTACGGCGCACCACACAGACTTTCTCTCTCTTTCTATAAACTCGTAAGATTTCTGAACGGAATAATGTACATTGTATCATCACCACTCCACATAAGAACACGCATAAAATAATATACAATGATATAGAATCAATGAGAAAAGAGGCGCATCTTTGTCCACCTAAGAGCATTTAAAACAATTTAATGTCTTCCACAAGGGTCAACACTTCGTACTAAAATTTCGATTTCTGATTAGAATTTTAACATTTTATAAGGTGTTGCACATCTTCAAGTCATCGCATTGATATTTAATTATTCATTTATACATTTTGACCAATAATAAATGTAAATATTGACTATTGAGTCTAAAATGGAGCTAGATCATTGCTGTGCAAACATTTCTCCTAAGAGTTTTAAGGAAAAATAACATACTTTTTTAGATACTTATATTTAATTACTCTATGGCATTGGAGAATTATTGCATTAAGACTTAAGTAGTATATGTTTACAACTAAAGCTCACATAATTGTATTAATATATTTGCAAATATCTCAGAAACTGTTGCTTTTATAAAAATATATGTCAAATAAAAGTTTTTAATTTCTAATATTCCTACAATTTTGCAATGATAAATTGTTTAGTTTCTCAAATAGTTGTGGAGATACGGAAATTAACGCTTCTGCAAAATACCCTAAAAATCATTTTCATAGGAAAATGAAAATAGCCAATTTATTTATAATCTTAATCAACGCCTAGATACGAATTTTAATCAAAATCGTTTGAGCAGATTTTGAGAAAACCTATTTTTTCTCTTTTCGCCCTTTATAAAACTACTCTTAATTTTAAGTTTTAATAGACACACAGACAGACGGCATTGCAAAGACTATTTTTTAGGGTTCGGGGGGTCATGAGACGTCGACATCCATCAACATTTCAGGTTAGTTTTTTTACGGTCGCAATACTTAAACTTTATTGTCCAAAAAGTTAAAAAATGCATATAATTGCGTATAGATTAAAAGTTATTGATTTTATAAAAATATGTTTCGAATAAAATATTTGTATTATAAATATATATACATATTTGTAATGCTAAGTAATTTCATCTCTCAAATAGTTTCGGAGCTATCATAAAATATGGTAATTAACGCGTCAGACCGGAGCCCTTAAAGCCATTTTGCCGAAATATTGAGAGTAGCCATTTTGTTTGGAATATTTATTAATGTTTATAAATGAAATTTAATCAAAATCGTTAGAGCCGATTTTGAGAAAATCAACTTTTTCTCTTTTTGCCATTCAGTAAACTACCCTTAATTTTAAGTTTTAATAGACACACAGACAGACAGCATTGCAAAGACTACCTTTTAGGGTTCGGGGGATCATTAGACGTCGACATCCATCAACATTTCAGGTTAGTTTTTTTTACGGTCGCAATACTTAAACTTTAATGTTCAAAAAGTTAAAAATATATATAATTGCGTATAGATTGAAAGTTATTGATTTTATAAAAATATGTTTCGGAAAATATATTTGTATTATAAATATATATACATATTTTTAATACTAAGTAATTTCATATCTCAAATAGTTTCGGATCTATTATAAATTATGATAATTTACGCATCAGACCGGAGCCCTTAAAGCCATTTTCCCGAAATATTGAGATTAGCCATTTTGTTTGGAATATTAATTATGTTTATAAATGAAATTTAATCAAAATCGTTAGAACCAATTTTGATAAAATCGACTTTTTCTCTTTTTGCCCCTCAGTAAACTACCCTCAATTTTAGGGGTAGATATCCATTTCCAAAAATCCCTCGGGGCAACCCTATGAAAACCCTAGATATCAAGTTTTAGCTCAATCGGTAAAATAATTTAGGCTCTAGTTGGAGGTACAGACAGACAGACAGACAGACGGAAATTCAAAAACCACTTTTTCGGATTCAGGGAGTCATGAAACGTCAAGATTCATCAAAATCTCGAGTTTGATTTTTTTGACAATCACCATACTTTCTCTACCTGTAAGATAGAGAGAAAGTAAAAATGTCTGTAATTTAAAGTCAATATTAGTTTATATTATGTCAAGCTTCATACTGTGGAAATACTTAAATAAATTATCAACTTTACTGGTTATTACATACATTTCAGGAGCTATTTCGGTTTCTGCAATTTTTTAAGAAATGACTTATTTGATTTCGAAGTTATTCGCTCAAAAGTTGAAATAATAGTTGAAAAATAAAATATTTTTTGTGATACCAAATAATATCAATTTTAATTTATAATTTTAATATACTAGTTCACAATACAAGCTGTCATTTATTCTTAATTATACTTTTGTATCATGTTGTGGCGATTATTAATTATTTTACTAATGTTAACATATTTGAAATTAATTAATCGAATAACATTTTAATTGAATATTTTCGTTGAGTTGTTTAATTAGTTTTTACTTTTATTGTCCTTAGGTATATTGTGCATAATTTACTGATTGATTCGTCTGTTATAGGTGAACTAAATCGAAATGGAATCCATGCTTATCACTTCGAGCTTCCCAATCAATTTTTCAATCGATCGTCAAACAAAAGTGATGACTGCTTCTCATTCCAAGATTACTTGCCATCTGGAGTTTCTGATGCTTCACCTTGCTACTATGGTGAAGAGATATTATAGTGCTTAGCAAAATTTGTACTATGAATTAAATAGAAAAAATATTATAGTTGTTAAAAGTACGGTTATAGTGGTATATACATATAGTTTTATTTAAATGGAAAAATTACACCTGGACACGGGAATCGAGCCCGGGACCTTTGTCTTAGTACGTACATTCTCTAACCACTGAAATATCCAGAAGTTGTCCCGTGCCCTGGTTAATTAATCACTCATATTTTAAAATATGAAAATAAAACAAAAATAAAATAAGTTTAAAAATAAGTTTAAAAATATAAAAATTAAATAAAAATAAATATGAGTAAAGAATAACCCTGTGAAAGGGATAACTCCTGAATAGCTCAGTGGTCAGCATTGGCGTACTAAGTAAAATGTAATAGGTTCGATTCCCTGTCAAGGTGTCATTTTTTAACTAAAGTAAAATAATATTTGTATTATTGATGTACGATTAATCAGTGTATTATAATCTCATTTTTAATTTCACTCTCAAAAAGTACAAGCTAGTCAGGGGACAAGTTTAGGAAAGCTATCAAATAATGGCACCATAGTTATTTCATTTCCTATTATTTGAAACACTTAAAGTTTATAATGTAATTAGTTAATTTTCAAACCCATATACAATTTCTTGAAAATAAATATATATTAAAATTTTCATAAATTCAGAGAATGTTTCATGGTAATAAACAATAATGATCCGTTTGATTGTAGCGTCAATAGAGCATAATTTATATTAAAGCCAAATAGTTTAGATCGACGTCAGGGGTCTCGGGGTAAAGTGCTAATCTCAGAACCCGATGCTCATTGGTTAAAGCCCAGCCGGGGTTGAAGGATTTTTACTAAGGGATAAAAATCCGTGGCACAACTTCTTTCAGAAAAACCTAAAAACCAAGCATATTGATGTTCGTTTCCACTTTGTACGGGATGTCTATGAACGTGGTGACATTGATATAAGGTATATTGAATCCAAAGAACAACTTGCAGATGTCTTACAAAGCCTCTGCCAAAGCATCAATTTAAGGGTGTATGGCCCGAGATTAATAATATAATTATTATATGTATATTAGGTCTTCTTAAACCAAACTTGGATCAATGTGTTAAATTTAGATTAAATGTATATTTTAAGCACAGTGTTTGCTCAAAGTTTGAAATTTTGGCATCAAATGCAACAATTTTTAGAAAAACCAAATGATGCAAGGATTTCATATTTGGAATGTTAGAAGTACTTGAAGAGGCTTATTAATTGAAATAAATAATATTTGAATGAACCTTCAATTAATTGCATAAAAAACTGCCAAATAAATGCAATATTCAATTAATTATTTTGTATACTTAAACCTGTGTAATGAATGGGGGAAGTAATTCAATTAATGCCGACTTCTTTTAATTTATAATGGTACTTCATTCACATTAATATTCAATCTGAAACTCATGAAACTTGATATGAGCTGAGGTGCTACATATTTTGCCCCCGGATTTTGAAAATATATCTGATACAACCCCGCAGTAGCCGAAACAGAACGGCCTGGTTAGAGTAGACAGACAACTCATCCCTTCTCACTCCAAGCCACTAGCTATCTATCCTTGAAACCATAAATATGTCGCCAGTGGTTTTGGCATGTTTGTAAAGCTTATCGCCCTGACCCATCACCATCTCTCTTTAGGGATTATTAGGGTTCGGCCAGACTGACAAGCGTGCGAGCGAGCGAGTACGCAAGCAACTGGGTGGCCAAACTGGCGAGCGTGCGAGCGAGCGCGTTATTAGCAGCTAGTTCTCGATAGTTGTTGACGAGGAGGGTCCGAATCTTGGCTCAGTGAACTGAGGGTAGTTTTTGACAAGTGATTTATTGTTGTGGTTTTCTCCTCCTCTCTCCACGCTAATGGCAATTCTTATTGGTAAAGACCTACTTTGATAATATTGAAATATTTTAACATAACAGTTTTATACATATAAGTATGGTTTATGATCTTACCAATTAAATTAGGCCGTTAGTAGCAAGTGTGCTAAACCTATCGATAATAACAAAAATGTCAAAATGAGATTTTCCTAGCACTCAATGAACCAACATACAATAATATTGCCTAGCGCCTCTAGACTATACTGTCCCGGGTCGAGCGCGCGCGCTTCAAAAATAGAACCAGTTCTATCTTTCAAGCGTGCGCGCTCAGTCACTCCAGTCTGGCCACCTCTCATTACGACCAATGTGTTCTATTTTATATTTTAGTCACTCGCTCGCCCAGTCTGGCCACCCCCTTACCTGGGGGTTTTCAAGTCCGTGTAACAAGTGTGACGATTGTTGAAAGAAATTTTTTCAGTATGGCTGAGTGTAGTTGCATTTAATGTCTTTAGGGATGTGTGAAGTGTAATAATAGTGGAAAGAACCTTTTTTATTATTTTAAAAATGGCCCCACAAAAGTTTAAAGATGGCAGAAGAGATGTAAAGGGAAAAAGTAACAAACATTCCAAGGCAATGAAACGCTATTACGAAGAATTTCGGAGAGCCCAAACCACTTATAAGTTGGTGAAATGATGTCAAACCTATTTTATATTATTTAACTTAAATAATCAACTTTTTTTAATTCTTTTGAAATCTGGAACTAAATTCGGAACCTCCAACTTGGCATGTCAATATCTTACCACTGAGCTATCTAGGGCTAATCCTGTGTTAGGGTCATTTATCGCTCATATTTTAAGGGTTAGTTGGAAATAGATATGTAAAATTGCCGGCCATTTAATAACAATCAGAAACACAATCCATCGTTGATCCATGGTGGCTTTGTGCTGCCGTTTGAACAATTTTTATTAATTTTAAATGGTTTCTTGGATATAATTTGTAAATCAGAAGTCACCAACCTTTATTTAGCTGCAGACCACATCAATGTTTTACCAAGACACTGTAAACCACTTATTAACTATTTAACAAGAAATTTTAGAAACAAAGAATACAGCGTGAGATGAATGCCTATATTTGAGTTACTTTAATATGTATTCACAATTGTGCACTATGTTGGATAAATAAAGATGGATTACTTTTTAGTCATATTGGCCATGAGATGAAATTTGTAGGTTAATATAGCTTTCTTCGTATGTATAATTTGATAAGCCCGTTTCCGGTAATAGAAATTATGAGGAAATGACTGAACAGATTTTGACAAACTACCACTCATTTAACGGAGTCCAGGATGTCGGGAAAAATAGTAGTTTTCTACGAAAACTAGATTTTCACAGAGAATTTTCAGTTTTTCATTCTTTGTTTATCGTGGAAACCGTTATTTGCTGCATGGCTGTGAATCTCTTAATAAACTATATCGCCTTGGCTAAAAAATAATAACTTAATCTTCATTAATAGTTGGTCTGAACACATCACAATTTTCTCTTTGGATTCTGGTCATAATACATCTAAATTAAGATGCCTAGACTGGGAAAAAGTTAATTTTTTTATTAGAATGTTATCGTTAATTGGAATTTAAATCAATAATATTGAGTATAATTCGAGAATTAAAAGGTTAAGTTGTTACGTTCGTGAAAATATTGTCTATGTTTTGTTTCGCGTATGATAAAATTATTTTTAAATATGTTTTGGTATGTATGGTATGAGTTTTGGTGTTAATTTTTTTTAAATAATGAGTTTTTATGTCCAGTTTATTCAAATAATAGGTTTTGATGTTCATTTTAGCAAATAGTAACAGAATACAACTACATAAGTAAAGCTATGTTTTCATTTTACCACTAAATTTTGAGGGTATATTTAAAATTAGTAATGTTTGTGTACCCATACATATTTGCACAGTCTTACAAATACAGTAAGTTCACTTATGTTTCCGTGTTGATGATTAATTTAGTGGGAAGGATATTTCAAATGTTTGAGTACCACATCTATATATTCACATTCTCTTTTTCTATCAGACTCTCACGCTCTCACACACTCTCCCGTTTCTCTCTCTCTCTCTCATACACACACACACACACACACTCTTTTTCCCTCTTCTCCCAGTATTGATCTCTCTAACACATACACAATCTTTCTCTATCACTCACTCATACTCCCTTGATCTTTCTCAATTGCTCATTCTCAGTTTCTTGCGCTCACTTTTTAACACCACACACTCACACTCTCATTTTCACACTCACACAATCACACAATCACACCCCTCACACACTCTTACACCACTCATTTAACCATCACATTTTATCACTCTCTCTATCATATATCTTAAATATAATTTGATAATCCCGTTTCCAGAAATAGAAATTACCTGAAATGACTGAACAGAGTTTGTTTCCATCACCGTGGAAACCATGATTTGTGTATAGCTGTATATTGGTAAATAAAATATTTTATCAATAGGTACTTGAGTTATTTTTTGCAACTAATAAATAGAGATCTGGGAGAGGGATCATTTTAAAGTTCCCATCGGGGCGTGAAGGGGGAAAATATACGTTTTGATTCAAATTACACACCGAAAACTAAAATATAAGAAAAGTTGATAACCTTTGACGTGTAAACTTTTAAATGAAAGGTGAGTGAGGTCTTATTATAGAGATCCTTTCCCAATAAAATGTTTAAAATATATTTTAGTGCAATAATCTGCAGCCATCCCTGCAACGACCTACTAGTTAATATATAATGTTACTTTTTACTGTCTCACACCTCTCTGGTTGAGAAAAAAATAGTAATTGTCAAAAAAATCAAACTCGAGATTTTGATGGATGTCGACGTTTCATGACACCCTAAATCTGAAACTAAGTTTTTTTAATAAAATAATGTCAGTTTGTAGCTCTGACTAGGGATGAAATTATTTTACAAGCTACGCTAAAACTTGGGATAAGGGGTTTTCATAAGATTTCTCAGAGTTTTTTTTTAAAATAATAAATCTAACCGTAAAAATTAATGGTAGTATTTTTTATAATTATTATGTAATATTATCATATATTATGTTCAATCGATCGATTAAAATCTATTATTATTTTTAATAATAAATATAATAATTTTATTATATAAAATTTTATTAATTATATAATTATATATTATTATAAAAAAAATCTGAATTTATTAAAATTTATATAGTATTTAAATAAATTAGAATATAATTGATTATATTTATATATTAAGATAAATTGATTTATTGTATATTAAATAAAAAAATTTATTTATTAATCATGATATATGTCCGTAAGTGAGTAGGAATATCCGGCCTATTGCAACAGGCGCCTTCAATTTACTATGAGCCAGGCTAATTGGAAAGTAATATTATATTGGCTTATCAGTCTGACAACTTTTAGGCTTATTGCAATGAGCCCATACAGCTTTAGGCTATTAAGGAAGTGCAGCTTTGTTCGCTTAATAAGTCTAGTTGATTCCAGGCTTATTGCAATAAGCCCAAGATAGTGAAGGCTTATCAAAACGTCTACAGCAGGGGTTCCCAAATTTTGGGACGTGCAATTATTCCTGATGGTATGCCTTGAGAAACCAAACAAAATAAACAAATTAAAGAAGTAAAAAAAATGGACTCATAAAATATAGTAAATATATTACGACTCAGTCTAACTTAAATTAAAATAGATTCACTCAGTGATTGTAGGGGTGGCGACATTGATTAAAGCCCAGACAGACGGTGCAGCCACACAGTCTTTAATAAACACGCAAACGGTGGTTTTCCTACTCCAAATTACGGAAATTGTTGGGGTGGTACGTCATTTCAAAAGTTTGGGAACCGCTGAATTTTTCTCTCTCAGCATGTTCTTAAATTAACTTACTAAGTTCCGTACGATTGCAAGGTTTGATTAAAAATCTCAAGTTCAAGTAATGTATAGTAAAAAAGATTTTAAAAAACGTAACAAATTCTTATGAATAAGTAATGTTTATTAAAAAATAATAATACAGATAAAATTTAATAGTTACCTTTCTTTTACAGAAGAAATACACGCGTTTACAAGTATAGTGACATTTACCATTGTCAATTAACACCTTTCACATAACACTTTTTTATTTATTTCTTCACGGTAAACTGCAATGACATATTGATAAGCACAATTAGTTTACCTTCTTACAGGCACACTTTTTTGTTTGACGCTGTTATTTTTGAAACTATACACTTGCAACTGGAATATCCCTGGCCCCCAAACTTTGATTCCTTACTCTCAGCTTCACGAACAGTTACATATTTTTCTGGGATATCTTTATGAATTTATGTGCCAGAAATCTATAGTCCACTTCTATTAGACTAGGTTGTAATATATTTATTAAATTTTATGAGGCCATATTTTTACGACTTTAATTTGTTTGTTTTGTTTGGATTCTCACGGATACCATCGGGAATAATTGTACGTCTCACAGTTTGGGAACCTCTGCTGTAGACTTTTTAATAAGCCTTCACTATCTTGGACGTATTGCAATAAGCCTGTAATCAACTAGGCTGATTGAGTGAACAAAGGTGCATTTCCTTAATAGCCTAAAGCTGTATGGGCTCATTGCAATAATCCTAAAAGTTACCAGACTGATAGGCAAATGTAATATTTCTAACTAGCCTGGCTCATTGTAAATTGACGGTGCCTTTTGCATTAAGCCGAATTTTCCAATTCGCCTACGACATACATACATTACAGAGGTCATTGAATTTGGAAATTGCTGTAATGTTCTGTGGGTGTGATATTTCTCTTTTCTTTAACAGTGTATATTATTTGCTTATGCTCTTTGGTAGAATGTACAACGATGTTTATTATCTTGTTTCAAATATCTTACGAGTTTTAAAAAATGTCTCTTTTTTATTTACAGTAGCGAGAAAGTCAATGTTGTGCACCCTCCTCACTTTTTTTAAAAAACAAATTAGCCCTTTTGCACAAAAAAATCTATAAATTTGTTTGTGGATATAACTCAGAAAAGAAAATCATGCTAGAAAATTACAAAGGTGTGCGTCCATCTACGGAGCTAAAGGTCCCGGTCTCGATCCCGGGCATGGTTGAGAAATTTTGGAGTATGGGTCTACCCTTTCACAGTGATGAATTGACTGCAGGGGGATGGATTTTGTGTTTGTTCTAGATTTAGGATTAAAGTAATTAGTACAAATGCGTATAACTGAACAGGTAGCAAGACATGCGGCGCTAAAAAAAAGGTTTAAAAAAATAATAGCACTGACAACCTACAATGGCATCACGTAACATAATTTGAGAGCCACTACTGTATTAGCTGGTTCAGGTTACAGACATGTCCAGATGGACACTAACAATATGTGCATTTGTGCACAAAATGTCTACATCAATATTTAACTTCCCCCTTTCCAGCTCCACAACCATAATCGCTTTTTATGTCCTTTATCGTCTAATGTTATTTAAATATATTTTCTCCCCTTTGTTTAGACGTAACGAATTAGTTTTATAACAACAATCAAAACATAGTTTGTAGGTCCCAAGCTCAATTCCTGTATCCGGTTTTTTTAATTCAAATAATATGTGGGTGAGGCTATAACCATAATTAAAAAATACTCATATTCGACATCATGTAGAGATAGTGCTTTAAATACTTTAAATACTTAATCTAGTAATTCGGCATATCAGTATATAGCGTACTTAGTGTAATTTATATTTATATTTTTATTAATTACACTAGTGTGTTAATAATGAGAAATATCTAAAACAGAGGTAAAGTGCCCACATTTTTGTGTAGGAACAAAGGGAAACCATTTAGAAAGATGCAACCTTTGTTTACCCATTCGGGATTTGAACTTTGACCACCATTCATCGTTAAAATAAAATAAATGAGCTTTGTGTTTAATCGGTGACCTGGTGGTCTAGGGGTAAGGTGTCAGACTTCTGTGCTGATGGTCCCGGGTTCAATCCTCGGTCCCGGCACAGATTTATCTGATTGCCAAACCCTTCCTTCACCTCTGGCAAGATGTGTATTAATCACAACTTGTGAATGTGAGGAATGCCAGGCCTCCACCGTGGTTCGGATTCCACGTTAAACTGTAGGTCCTACATTTCATCTCACAATCACCCTACCATTACACATTAGCGTAAGTGCGTATAACCCGAACGGGTAGTAAGACGCGGTGCTAATAATAATAATAATTTGTGTTTGAATCATTTAAGGTTAATTTTTAAAATAAAACAACGGTTTAGTTCGGTACCGGGTGACCTGGCGGTCTAGGGGTAAGACTTTTGTGCTGGGGTCCAGGGTTCAATCCTCAGTCCCGGCACAGATTTATCTGATTGCCAAACCCTTCTTCCCCTCTGACAAGACGTGTATTAATCACAACTCTTAATGTGTGGAATGCCAGACCTCCACCGTGGTTCGGATTTCACTTTAAACTGTATGTCCTCCATTTCATCTCACAATCATCCTACATTACACATTAGCGGTGTGTATAACCCGAACGTATAGTAAGACGCAGTGATAATAATAATAATAAAATAATAATATTTTGGTCCCTGACTTTCAGTTTTTATTCATAATAGCCAGAGAAAACTGTCTATCTGCTAATCCACCCCCTCTCCCAACCCCCCTAACCTACAAAAAAACTTCATCTCAAGACTTTCCAGTCACTCCACCGCTGACGGAGATAGGTTTTATTGGGATCTCAACGGAATGGACCATTAGTATCCACTTTCACCTTACCATCAGTAACACCAACGCTATTTTACAGATTCTTCTCGGTATTAGCTCTGTTTAAACAACGTTAATTACTTGCGAAGCAAGTTTGGTTTGAGAGACAGATCTAAATAAGTGGGAGTGTTGACATTATTTAGTTATTGACTATGATGAGACATATGTAGTTGTTGTCCTGTCTCTGGTCTATTGTGTTATTGCGCATGCGTGGGTTATTTTTTCAGTTGCGTTTAACAGATTTGTAATGTTTGTCCGTGTGTTTGTGATTTCCAGAATGATTAATCAATTTCGGTATTTATTAGACAAAATTCAATCAATAATAGATACTCGTTTGGTGGCTGATAAAATAAATAACAGCACAGTGAAGAAATAAAAGCTGGTATGCTTGTATTTGAACGGTATTAACTCAAAAATCATATTAATTTATAGTGCCCATTAACTAAAACAAATTACTAACACGATAAATATATTTTAAATTTAAGTTTGTTGTTTGAAATAGTTGTTCAAATTTTAGCTATTCCTCAAAGTAATCAAGTCACTACAAAAACTTAACAATTGTCTTGCTTTATAAAAGCTCCTCTATTGTAAAGAGCAAAAGAGCAATGGTAAAACCGGTCTGGGACTCGCGCCACAACAAACCCTCGTGGTATTGAGCGCGAAGATAGCAATCTATGAGCGGTGGAGGAAATGGCCTAGCAAAAAAACTTCAAACCCTAATGAAAGAACTAGTCAAAATTTCACTTATTAAAATTACATAAAATCCAATCCAGTAAAAAATTAATGTGGGTTTTAATCACTAAATAAAATTGTAAAAAAAATTTGAAAAACCTGGATTTCAAAAATTAATAACTTTTATACTCTTTAATTTGAGACAATTCTGTTTGTTTTATTGAAAAAAAAACATTTTATTTAATTGTGAAAAAACATCCTAAACAATTAAATGGTAATTTATGCTATATTATAGACTTTTATTAGTACAAGTTTTTCAAGAAGAAGCTTGGTGTTCCCCTTTAAAAAGAGAAAGGGAATAGAAACGGAAGTCGCCGGCTCCCAAAGCCAAGGGGAAGATCCCTCCCATCATTTTGTGTGATGTGGAGGACTACTCCAAGGTGGCGAGGGCCATTCGAACCAAGGTTCGAGAGCCTGTGGAGGCAGTCAGGCAGCCGGGGGATCGAGTGCGCCTCCAGTGCGGGTCGGAGGAAGATTACCGCGCCCTCCATAAGTTCTTGCCGAGCTTGGGGATCCAGCATTGGTCCTACGAGCTGGGACGGGAGCGACTAGTCAGGGTCGTGGTGAAGGGACTCCTGACTCGGACAAGCCCTGACGACATCCGGGAAGAGCTGGCGGAGATGGGTTTCCCCGTGAAATCTGTATCCCAGATGCTCTCCCAGTGGAAACGGGACCAGAGGACCGGAGAAAGGCAACGATTGCCGAACTTCATTGTCTCTCTGACTCCCGGGGAGCAAACCGCAAGGCTGTACTCCATATCAGTCCTGTGCGGGCTCCACGTCAAGGTGGAGAAGTATAAGTCTCCCGGAGGCCCGGTGCAGTGCAAGAACTGCTTCCGGTTTGGGCATGTGCGGAGGGATTGCCGCGCTAACCCTAGGTGTGGGTTCTGTGGTGGTGACCACGAGAGGTGCGGGTGCCCGGAGGAGAGACGATCTCCTCCGAAGTGCCTGCACTGCTCAGGAGCTCACTCCTCGGCGTGGCGTGGGTGTCCCACGTACAAGTCCTTGCGGGCGGCGGGGACAGTACGAGCCTCCAAGACTCAAGAAGGGAGGACGAATGGCTTGAGCGAAGGCCAGAAGCCCTCGGGGCACGTTGCGGAACGGAAGGAGACCGTGACTCCAGCTCCAAAACCAAAGCCACTGGTGCAATCTTTCACCAGTGCGCTGTCAGGGAGACCAACCCCTCCATTCCAGGCCGAGGCACCTGCCAAAGCCACTCTACCTGAACCGGTTGCATCCGGTTCATCCCTATCGGTCGAGGACCCGTCCAAGACCGCTCCTCTCCCAATCCCTTCTCGACCCACCCCCACACCCCGCACCACCCTTCCCAAGCCCCTACATCCTTCCAACCCCTTCCTACCACTCCCCACTCCAACCCCTGTCAACCTTACCACCCCACACCCAACCCTACCCCTGAGGATGATGCTACAAAGCTCAAAATTTGTATTGAGCTTCTCAAGGAGATTCCGGGACTGGATCCTTGGGAATTTTCATCGAGTCTCTAGAGGAAGGTTCAGGAGTCTCCGAGGAGTAACCGTGGCACCTGGTCATGGAGCACATCATCCTCTACTGGTCTCACATGGCAGCGCACCCGAATAGAGGACCCCCAGTGCTGAAGGAGTACACGGTCGCACTCTGGAACGCCAACGGAGTCGCGAGGAAGAAGGCTGAGCTGGAAAGTTTCCTGGCAAAGCATTGCGTCGACGTAATGCTGTTGGGAGAAACCCACTTGCGCTCCGCAGTGAGGTTCTCGTTGGCAGAGTTCATCTGTCATCGGAGTGACCGAGCGGGGGATGTGGGAAGGGGTGGGACGGCGGTCCTGGTCTGAAGGGGCCTTGACCATCACGTCGTCTCTCTTCCTCCCCTACAACACATGGAAGCAACGGCTATCCAACTGGTGACCTCTACCGGCCCAGTGCGTCTTATCTCCATCTACTTCCCTCCCTACTGCCGGTTCAACCAGGCCACGAGGGCTGACATGGAGGTGCTGCTTCGAGGTACCACGCCTGTTTTAATCGGTGGTGACTTCAACGCTAAGCACCCTTCTTGGGGCTCTAGGATTATGTGCGCTCGCAGCGGATTGCTCCGCGACGTCATAGATCTACACGGCTTGGTGGCTTCTGGTCCTCCAACCCCTACCCACTTCCCTCTCAATCCCATTGGCTTCCTGGACGTCCTCGACTTCGTTGTCTCCAGAGGGATCAGAAGGAGGTTGGTGTTGAAGTCTCTAGCTGAGCTAGACTCAGATCACAACCCCGTTCTTGTGAACTTGGGACGCGCGGTGTCCTTCATAAACCCCCCGAAAAACCTGACCTTAAGCGCACTGACTGGGACAAGTTCACGAATGTGTTGAGAGAAAGGTTGGGACCCACTCCTACCTTTCGAACAGCAGCAGAAATCGATCGCGGTGCGGAGTTCATAACTTCCGCCAACAAGGGGTCGCTCGAAGCCTCGACGCCGAGGCACCGTCCTAAGAGGGCGCCACAGGCTTCTTTGCCCGATTCTATCCTCAGGCACGTCCGGGAGAAAAATCGGCTGAGGAAGGCTTGGCAAACCTCGAGGGACCCGGTAGACAAGGCCAACTGGAGCCGCAAAGTCCATGCGGTTCGCGAGATGGTCAAAGAATACCGGAACAGTGTCTGGGAGGACAAGATTGAGAGCTTGTGCGTACAGGACAGGTCCCTGTGGCGCATGACGAGGAAATTGATGCGGGTTCCCGCACCAAGGCCGCCTATTGTAGGTCGCAACGGGGTGGCCAACTCCAACCAGGAGAAGGCCGATGCTCTCGCTGAGTACTTAGAGGCACAATTTGTACCGACTAACGACCCGTCAGACCCGGTGCACATTGGACACGTGGCTCAGGTCATCGCGGCGGTCTCGTACAGACCCTTGGATGAACCGGAGCCCACGGAGGCGGCAGAAATGTCGCGGGCGTTAGCCGCTCTAAGATTAAACAAGGCCCCCGGACGTGACGGCACCAATAACGCGGTCCTCAGAAAGCTGCACTTGGAGGCGATTAACTTCCTCGTGGAGTTATTCAACGCCGTCCTGCTCCTGAGTCACTTCCCCGAGCTCTGGAAGCACGCCAACGTCCTCTGCTTCCATAAACCGGGTAAGGACCCGGCCCTAACTTCGTCTTACCGACCGATCAGCTTGCTCGACTGTTTGGGCAAGTTGTTCGAGAGACTTCTACTGACTAGACTGACCCGACATGTTCGCGAGGCGGTCATCTTGGTGGACGAGCAGTTCGGCTTTCGGGCGGGACACGCTACGTCTCATCAACTTGTTCGGCTCGTGGAGCAGGTCACGAGGAACTTCAACATCAACAGGCTGACTGGTGCTGTCTTTCTCGACGTGGCAAAGGCCTTCGACAGTGTTTGCACGAAGGTCTCCTTATCATACTCCTCTCCTTGAACCTTCCCTTCTACCTAGTTAAGATTGTTCAATCTTATCTATCCAACCGGACCTTCTCCACTACCTTTGGGAACGCCACATCCCAGGTCAGAAGCATCCGGGCTGGAGTGCCGCAGGGTTCCCTCGTGGGCCCGGTGCTCTTCAGTCTGTATGTGAACGACATTCCGAAATCCCCAGACACCAAGTTAGCACTGTATGCGGACGACACGGCTCTAGTAGCGGAGTCGTGGCGAGGGCAAACTGGTGGAGAGGCGATTCCAGACGCACCTGACGCAGTTGGAGGGGTGGCTGACTACCTGGAGAACGAGTATTAACGTGGAGAAGAGTACAGCAGTGCTCTTCACATGGAAAAGAAAGTTCTACAGGCCGGCCCCACTCCGGCTGTTCGGAGAACAGATCAGATGGGCGGACAGTGCTAAGTACTTAGGACTTACGCTGGACACCAAGCTGACCTGGCGACTTCACTGCACAGAGAGACTGACCAAGGCGAAGCAAAGGCTGGGAATCCTAGGCCCACTGCTTAACAGGCGTAGCGCCTGTCCACAAGGAACGGTCTGACACTGTACAAGCAGCTGCTCAGACCGATCCTCGACTATGCGTGTCCCGCTTGGGGCCACCTGGCGGACACGTATATGAGGAGGATGCAAGCATTCCAGAGTAGGTGTCTGAGGATCATTGTGGACGCACCTTGGTACGTTCGGAATGTGAATCTGCACCGAGACCTGGATATGCCTACCATCAAGGACCACTTCCGGAAGCTGGCGCAGTCCTTCTACGCCAGACTCCCCGGTGCCACCAATCCTCTTATCCAGGAGCTTGGGAATTACGTCATCGACCCTGGGGGGTGCCACCGACGTCCCAAAGCCCTGCTCGGATAAGCGAGAAGTGACAAACGTGGTTTGGGAGTCTCTCACACAGCCCCCCATAGAGTAGTGTCTCCGCAAGTAACTCTAAAAACCTCTAGTCGGTTCCCAAAATTTTTCTTTTTCCCTAATAATATTAATTAATAATATGCTTTTTGTTTGTTTCAGTTAACTTCGCGAAATGCGACAATCCGTCTGAGAATTTCCCGAAAACCACACGGTGTGACCAATTGGTCGGTACGTGTTGGAATTTGCTCCCGTGCACCCCTTCAGGGTGCATTAGAGCATGCATTATGAGTCTGGAGTCTGGAGAACGGAAGTCTATCAAGAGAGTGAGTGAGAGAGATAGTATGAACGATAGAGGGAATATGTGAAATTTAAAATAAGAGAGAGAAAGAGAAAGTAGGTATGAGTGGAATTATATATTTGTCATAACACTAAAAATGCTCTGGTACTATATTGACAATAGATTTTTCATAGCACCGCATCTTACTACACGTTCCATGTGGTAATTATGCCATTGTGCTAGGGATGATTTATGTTGAATTTAAAGGAAGTGTGGGCTTACCCGCATTTGAGTGAAGGGAGAGTGCAAAACCATTTAGGAAAAAGCCTTAGTATACCTGAATAAGTTTCTAACCCCGACCACCCCATTATCGACAGTCAAGTCTATTGTAATAGTGACGCCCTAGACTATTCAGCCATTGAAGTGGGCTATATTATTGTTATCACAACAACAAACATTCTTGGGGCTTTAGTCATAAGTTTTTTATTAATTTCGTTCAAACTCCATAGTTAGATGTTATAAGGTTCTATCTCGTGGCAATTATATCTCAAAATTTAAGATGTTTACTTATGACTTATTTTTGATGGTTCGTAATTTAGCAAAATATCTATAAACATTTTATTCAAAATGGTTATCTGGGGAATGATAAATAACATTATTTATTTTCAAAGAAAAATATTTTAATGGTAGTTTAGTGATGACCAATTTTTTAAAACTGTTCCAATACTACTGTAGGATATACGAAAAATATACATTTGTGTTGTTACTTTTATTTTCAGTAGTATCCTTAAATTGATAGGGAATCCTATCTTTCTTTTTCAGATTTCCCTATTGCTACTTCGTTTCCTCATTTTTTGAATGGGGATAAGATTCTCACAGAGAAGATGATAGGCTTGAAACCAAACCGGTCTAATCACCAGTCATTTGTTATTGTCGAACCAGTTAAGTATTGTTAAAAAATTTCTCTACAATTATTTATTATAAAGTTCAATTTCCAAATGAAAAATTAACTGTGTAACTAGTTTGGTGAAAATATCTCATAAAAGGGTTTTTATTTTATTGTTGCACCATTTTGGATACACTTTCATACCTTTACAAATCATATTTCTTATTAATAATTATATGTTCCAATTTTAAATCGAAATTTATTATTACTATTATATACTAATTAATTTTCACAGCTTACTTTTGAAAGTCTAAAGGGGCCTAAACTATATAAAAACTAT
This sequence comes from Timema podura, assembly GCA_033556935.1. Classification (NCBI taxonomy): domain Eukaryota; kingdom Metazoa; phylum Arthropoda; class Insecta; order Phasmatodea; family Timematidae; genus Timema; species Timema podura. The sequence goes on from JAVRXN010000010.1 coordinate 1,448,027, forward strand.
GAGGATACTATATTTGTTTGTTTAGAAATTAACATAAGCCATTATAATACACCTGTCTTTAACAAAATAAAATGCCCACGTATCTTGATCAGTTTCCTCTTTTAACATATTATTAATATTATATGTGGGTGTATATGTGAGTACATTGTTCTAATCGTTCATATTACCCGGATCAGAGGTACTCAGTATTCAAATATATATAAATTTACAATTTTTGATGATAATCGCATTATAATAAAATAGTGATGTTGGAATAGAGATTATTGTAGGTGTGTACGGGCTAAATTCAAAATTATTAAAAATAAAAGCTTTCTCATATTTTGAACCAACAATATATATTAATTTAAAATTCACATATAGTGTCTTAACATGATTTCATATTTTATACTTAATTTAACGAAGCTTAGATTTATATTACCTAAACTAGATTACCCAAAGAAAGTTTTTATATGTTATGGATGAATTATTTATTGCTAAACATTAAAATATTGAGCTATTTAAAAAGTAATATTATTTTTAAAAAAAGGTACATAATTGAGCCCCTGAGAATACAAGTGGTGTAAGTCACTTTTTTCATATTTGAGTTAACAATGTAAGCATGTGAAGAATTATTCATTCTGTCATCTGGTAAAGTGGTGTAGATCATACTTTATAATTTTGCCGCTATATTACACTACATATTTGAGCTTTGCCAACGCGTTTGTTGACAGAACAAGTGGTGTAAGTCGTGATGTGCTTTTAATTTAGATCGTCTGGTTCAAATTTCTAAGTTATAATGACCACACTTAGTGATTCTACGGGCGAAAATGAATGAATAAATTCATCATCTGGTTCCCGAGTATGATCCAGAAAGTGAAACAACCTCCAATGAAGTTAAGATAATACAATTAAGCAGATATTGAAAATGATTTTATATGAATAATTTTGGTTATGTTTTTATGTTGCTTAAATCTTTATTAGGCCTAAATAAAAATATATTACTAGGCATTTTTTATTTTAGGTAGGAATATTGAACAATAAAAAATTCCAATTTAGTGGATAAGGCCAATTATTTCACGTGAAAAAGTTGGGTTAAGTTTTTATGTTGCTTAAATCTTTAGTAGGGCCTAAATAAAATAAACTATTAGGCATTGCTTATTACTAATGCTACTTACATTGTTTCATTATAACTATTTGCAAACTGTAATTTTTATTTTAGGTGGGAATAATGAACAATAAAAAATTCCAATTCAGGGATAGTGCAAACTATTTCATTTGAGAAAGTTAGGTTTTGTGTTTGATATTGCTTAAAATTTTTTTGGTTGTGTATTTTAACATATTAGATTTTTACTTTTTGTCATTAGTTATTTTCAAAATCTTGTTTAGCGTTAGTGATAATAAATCTCTATTGAAGTTACAGTGCTACTATGAAAAATAACTTTGTTTAGTCTTTCAAAGTGATGGAGTGAGAATGGCCATGTAATGCGTGTCAAGTTAGGGAGATTTAAATTTAACATAAATAGCGTTAAATTTAACATAAATAAGTTTTTTGATCTGTAACTAACAATTAAAAAACTACCTAACATATACAAACAGCTTGTGAACTATTTAATTGCCTAATTCTAAAAATTGTTCACAGCACAAATGGTCAAAGTCATCAAATAATACAAATAATTGTAAAAGTAAATTCTTAACTAGATAAGTTTTTTATATTTTCTAATTTTGATTAGTGCATAAGTTAAGTTGAACCTTTATGTATGCACCTAATTATTTTGAAAAGATCAGAAAAATCGGTGAGTTTTCTATATGGATCTAACTTTACCTCCAATTATCTCAAAATGAGAAAAAATGTCACACCACTTGTATTCTTAGGGGCTCAATTTGCACCTATAGAACTATCTTATTCAGATTTGAAAATTTAAGTTTTGTGGCCTCTTACAAATTGGTCAATTCTTACCCATAATAGTTGTATGGCTTAGGCTACCATAACTATTTCTCTCCTTCATAGAACCAAAAGCACACACAAATATTTTAAAGTGGTAATCACCTCATTTTAAAACTGTACATTCAAATTATAGGGTAATATTTAATACAAGTATTTAACCTACTTTTCATTTTTTGAAAGAAATTTAATGCTCACGTCTTTTCTAATATATGCTTACCATAATTTGCCATTAATGTCACAACACCAAAGAAGATAAATTTTGTTTAAGTCAAGTGTAAGTTATAAAATTATTTCTGTAACACAATCTCTATATTATGAACATGTTATAAAGTCTGGTAGTATCTGATATTTACAAGTGTTCCTAAAACTACTTTAATATAATCATACGCCAAGTCATGTGATCTGCAGATGTCACTTTTTATATAGAGTATCAATACCGATAAAATAATATGAGTAGTACCAGTATAGTTATAGTATTCCAGATTTGACCTTAAAACAAGTTTGTAATTTCTTCTAACTCGTCATTCCTACCATGTTCTTACAATACATTGTGACAAAGAATAGAATTTTAAAAATGCTAAGTCCAACTCTCTTCTGAAAGCCTCTGGTATCATTTAAGTTTTAAATTTTTCTAAGGAACGGCCTACGGGTTCCCCTTTCTGTTGATCCCCCAAGCCCGACTAATAAGAAACTTCTTGAATGCTGGAATGGGAGGGCTGGCAGTTTAATATATTTTATAAACTAATTTACATTTTGCAATTGCATATATTTTGAGAAATTTTCAAACTATGATTTAATAACATTAAACATAGTGAGATAATTTAAAAAAAATCACAGCTATGTTTGCTCTTCAATAAACCTGTTTGATGGCGACTTTAAGAGAACATAATCTTTATTAGATAGTTTAGAGAAAGATAGTTAGATACAACAGAACTAATACAATCAGAATCAGCAGATACTACAATTTATTGATTAATTAAACATTATTTTTATTTTTTTATTTTAAATATTGCTCATATATGAGCAAGTGAGATATTTGAGATAAACATATCGGTCCATCATGAAACTAACAAATGTCCCAGTGTGACAATCTGCTATTGGCATGTACCCACCTACACACACGCATCAATTAAATAAAATGTCCTTTTATAGTATATCTACAAAATATTGATAAGTCCATCTAAAATGTTTTGAAGCTATTTTTAAGGTGTCATCTATTATTGCAGAAAACTGGAGTTCCTATGGAGAGCTGTGCTCGTAGCCAATCAAATCTTGTCATAAGAAATGTGGATGCATATAGAGGACTGAGAAAATTTAGTAACCTTATAATTCCGATGTTCTGGGCCGAATATGTAAGTACTTTTTGTTTTAATTTATTAAAAACTCCATTTTGAAACTTAAATGATCTATCAGAGCAATAATTCCCAGCCTTTTTTGTTTGGAGGCTCCCTTAAAATATTTCAACTGGATATAAGTACCTCAAGATAGGGATAGGACTAACATAATATATATTAGTTTGAAACAAAAGTTTGACCCATAAATGTGAATTTGATAACATTCTTAAAATACTTACTTAAGAACCTAAACTACCCCAGTAGTGCAAGTGCGACAATGAACTTTTGAGTTCCTAATACCAAATAAGCATATAGTGAGTAAGTAAGGAGTAAATTATAAAATAGACATGCTCACCAGTAGGGTTGATAAATAATTGTTGACTCATACTTTTGAACAAAATATTTCAAGAATAATTATTGGCTATTTTTATTTATTAATTAATATCTTTTGGTACTTGAAGGTGGCTTAACAATATTCTTACTAGCCTCACTATTTAACATTATCATAGGCAGTCTTCTCTTCTTCAACTTTTTTGGACACACGAGTTCTCTTAACATATTTTCACGTCTAAAAATTATGGTCAAACCAATGAAAAGCAAGCTTTTACGAATTTTGGCAGAACCCCGGACATGGGATCGTGGAACCATGGTTGGGAATCACTGAATTAGAGCACTCAATGTATCACCAGATATCGATTCCAATTACTTAGTATTCAGAGTACTTGATCTCAGGTCTTGTCAAAGATAATTAAGTACCCATATGAAGGGCTCGTCCTAAAACACATGTACTATACTTCCTTGGACTATGGTTGTCTTAGTTTTACTACATAGTTAGTTTGTAGGTTACGTTTATTAAGTGAACCGTGCATGTTAGATTCATTGGAGAGGTGTGCTAGTACTCAATGTTACCAATAGTGACGCTTAAAAACTAGAGAAGCTATTATTGGTAAAAATGAGACAGTTGATTTATACAGTGGTAAATGCGCTCTGGACTCACTCTTGCCAATATCGAAATAAAGAGCATAAGGTGCATACATTTTTGGGAAATAAGAATGGTATATGTGTGTGTAAAGCTTTTGGGGAAGGGGGTGCCTACCATTGTAAGAATATGGTAGCTCTTTCAAAACGATCATGCCTCAACTCTGTTGTTCATGCAACCATGGACATTCTCAAAGGTTAATTCGAGACTCTCAAAGGACAGATTGAGATTGAAGGGACTACCACGTTGTAAATAAAATTTCAGCATTTCTCATCTCGGTTAAAGTGATGTATTTAGAAGGAGGCTGTCCTATATTTGGAAATCCAGAGCCATATCTTCAAAATAAACAAATGTAACATTTCTGATACGCCACTGGGACAAGTTTAATTAGAACACAATAGGATGACAATAACAGTTCTGCAGCTCTAGTTTTAGATACATAGTATCAATACTAATATGATAGTAAAATATATTGTATCATTGTTTGCCCTGAAAAAATATATTTGTATTTTATAACATGTAATTCCTACCGTAATCTTACTGAATCTGAGATTAAACTCGTGGATTTAAAAATAACTCTACTCTTACTCCTTAATTCCTTTCCAAATTTGGTAATTTTCAAAAGTTGTAACAATATTTAATTTTAGAGAAAACCTAAATTCTTAACCCATAGAAAAACACTATCAACACAATAGTTATATTTTCAAAACTGAAACAGTTACATCAGAGTTTAAGTGACCCTCAATTCCCAGCTTTGTAAAGTGAGACAGTCAGTCTTTCTCAATCCCCCGATCAGAACTGAGACAGCCTGACTAGATGGACAGTAAGTCCTAGACTGAGATAAACTACACCAGACGGGCAGTCAGTCTCAATATCCAGCTTTCCACAAATTTAACAATCACCGCAGGATCAGTCGGTCTCGATCCCTAGACTCTCCAGACGGGCAGTCAATCATAATATATATTAAATATCATATGTAGATATTATTGATTGTCATACTCCACTTACTGCACTGCCTTCAATTAATTAATAAATTGAACACCTAGTTATGTAAAGATGATTAGTGTAAGGCCCCAGTTTAAAGGCACCACCTACTTAAAGGAAATATTCTTACAATGCTTTATTGCTCAGTTCTGAAGCTTCAAAGCATATAAAACAATCCTCAATTCTCTAAGAAATTTTTTTAGCGACCTTGTCAATGAAATTACTTTATTTGTTTGGTGAAAGCCAAGTATTATTTCCCCACCTTTTTTATATTAAGACCTGCTTAATATCGCGTTGAAAGTCGTTGAAAGTTACCTAATTCTACATTTTACCGATTTTTAAAATTTTTTAAACTTAAAATGGAATGTTTTTAATTTTATAAGAAAATTTTAATACTCCATTTTTATGTAAACCGTATTTTTAAATAAAAAAATAATTCAAAATAATTCGAGATTTCTGAGAGTAGTCAACATATCCCAGCGCTTTGGTAGGTTTTGTAATTTTGTGATTATGTTTTTAGTATTTTCTACTGAAAGTTATAAAATCATACACATCTATGAATGTGTTATTTCATTGGTGCGGTGGATAAAGTTGTGCAAGGGTGATAGAATAACTTATATATTTTAATATATTTAATTTAATGTATTTTGGAAAATAATATTGTTTTAGATCCAGTAATAATTAAACTTCTATACTTAAATCTGAAATTGATTAATTCATTTTAAAATTACCAAGCTTATATTAGCTGAAAACGAATGATATTTTTTTACAAACCTACCGGTACTAGTAGTCTCGGCGGTACGCAAAACCATACTGCACTTTTGAGTCACAGGTTGGCACTTTGCACAGTTATTGCTGACACCTAAAGGAACTTATCTGGAATTGGAGCCACAAAAATTTTCCCTTAGTATTCAAAGTGGCGGCTTTTTTCAATATGGCTGACTATATTCAACCCTGGAATGCTTACCGGGGTGACGCGTCACGCCAATTATAAATATATTTTGCCACCATTTTGTTGAGCGTTGCAAGTTCCACCCCTATATGTATTTCTCCAACACTCAGTGATGTATCCATCCCTCAGTTGGCAGAGCCGAGTGAGTACTTCCGAGCTGTATACATCGTGTTCCGAGAGCCTTAGGGTGGCACGTCACCCCACGTAACCAACTAAAGATTCACCAAAATAATTTTATTTTTCTTTAAATTTATCAATTTTAGGTTTTAACCAATGTTTTTTAATGGCTAAAAATTCATAAAATTAGATTACTTTTTATTAAGATATTACAAAAATATAAAAGATTAATATAGTCTAAGAGCTTTTGTTTTTAAATATGCAATTAAATTACGGTATATACTTTTTTATTTTTAATATTTTGTATGCACACTATACACCTCTTCCTAAACACCTTTTAGTAAAACATGACAAACATTGCATGTTTAAATAAAAAAACAGACTGAAAAAAGGCGTGGGGTGAGTGGTCACCCCATGTAAGCAACTACGGCTTTCAAAAAAGGGTAAACATTCCAGTGTTAAGAATTCTTCTATTTCTAGCAGATAGGTGCATTTTAAACCTATATTTACCTATATATGACCAAATTTTTTTACCGAGTTCTAAATTAAAGGCTAGGAACATTAATTTTAGTTCTAAAAGCCTTTAATTTAAAAGAAATAGCTGCCTAAATCATGGGTTGGTGACGTTTTTTCCTGTCATTTGGTTACCAATTTGTACATCTTGCTGCAACGAGCATACGGAGAAGGGAATCTGAACATTCCTTACGAAGATTGAATGTTTCAACGAGCAAATAAATCCCCTACTTTCCAGCTCTGGCAGTTGAACTCGAACTGATAACTCTCCTTCTTTCTTTCGTTCGGTCTGTAAGGGAAGGTAACTATGAACACTTTAATAATTCTCTGAAACTCATGTTGCCATAGTTTTTTTTTTCATCCAACCCCACCCATTACTCATGTTGGCTGCCCATTCACAAAAAGGGATCTTGAGGGTCTAAGTAAAGTGTTCCTGGAGTTCACCTGGAATTCTGCATTGAAAACTTTGTAATCCGAAAAACATCCCGAAAATGTTTTGCACTTGCTTTTTACCAGGCTCACGAGCAGAATAATGCCATAATCAAAGGAAGTGTGGGTGCAATAGTTCTGACAGGAGATCCTGCATCACTTCTAAGATGGTATGTAGCTGGACTTGATGTATGAAGGCTGCTGAATGAGTTTAGTCCACCTTAATCTGAAGAAGGTGATGACTTCCCCCATCACGAACAGTACAGAGTATTCCAAAAGGCGTTTAGGGAAGAAATGTGTGATTTCAAGGACAGCCTACTTGCATATGAGAATCCTTTCCTAGAAAACTCAGAAGATCTTCTTGTAATCGACAGCAGGTTTGTTGTGTGTAAAGATGGCGTTGAAGCCTTAGATAACCTTAAAGATAGTGGCATGTCTGTGTACAAATTGTTTGTCAAAGAGAGGTTAATTAAAAAGTCTAGAACTATATTTGAGCCTATTAAATGAGTTGATACAAAGATATTTACAGCAAAACCCAAATTTTCTGACCGTGGCAGAAAGAACTTGGATACAGATGAGAAGCTATTCTCTAAAATATTCATTGCCAGCCAACATAGAGACGTGAATCTTGATGAATTTTTCTCTTATGAAAATCAATCCTGTCCCCACTTCTCTTTCTGTAAATGGAAAACTGCGCACTGGAATGAAAAGTGAATTGACAAATATCCTCAAAGAGTTGATAGAGCCATTTGAATTTTCAGGATGTTGCGATGGCAGTGTGTATGACGAGTAAGCTCTTGTACATGGTTTGCAACCAAAACTTTCTACAACATTTTCAGAATATTTAGAAAAAGATCTCTCGCCAACTTTAGAAAGAACTGTCACTCAACTATCTACCAAACGAATATACTTGGTGTGGGGCACTTATGATGACAACAGCTTAAAAAAATGGTGTCCGATAGCAGAGAGGAACGGGCATTAGATGTAAAGTACTTCCTGGAGTAAAACTCCACGCAACTGACCAGACTTTTTGAGAAATAAGAAAAACAAAAAGGAACTTTTAGGTATTCTTCAAAATTTGTTCTACGAAGATTAGATTAAGTTCATGTCGGGAAGAACATCAACACAGTAGTTCATTCATCTAGGCGTGATAATACAGGAATTGCTGGTGCTTTACGTGAAAAAAATGGAAGCAGCTGATGGCAGAATGATTTTGCATATCCGTATATAGTGTGGACGTGAACTTTGAGAATTCCAGTGCTGCAATAAGAAATCCCTTCGCTCCAAAGGCAAAGTCATTGTGCAATCTTCCACCAACATTAGATGCTCTAGCCTTGCATGCACTCCGTGCTGCATATGAAGGTGGTCATATATGGGATAGAGTAGATAAAGTCATCACAGATACACCATCTCCAGTAGATTGGGGATGGACGCAAGAAAACGGAGTTTCGACTCCCCACTGGACAAGACAACCAACTATTTGGCAAACTTGAAGAGAACTTCCTAAGTCGTAATATAAGAAATGTTGTAAGAAAAGATGCACGTGTGCAGCTGCAGGTGTCCCATGTACATTGGTGTGGTAAAACTGTAGAAACAATGTAAAACTGCAAATAAATGTATTAATCACATAATTAATATCACACAATTTACAATAGAAACTGATATAGTATCATATCACCTAATATTTTTAATAATGTTACAGTTTTTTATCGTACCATTCTGTTCTACAGGACATGCCATGTGCTGCTTCTACTTTGATAATTTCATCAAAGTAATAGTATCACAACATATTATTTATTAGTAAATAATTATAAAATCTTATGTGTACTACAATCAATATGTACCCGGGTATCATTAATCTATTTTTCACTTAAAAAAATTGAAAAATTAGTAAAAACTACTTTTTTCTTCTGAACATATCAGATATTATATTAAAACTATAAATCTAGAAAATTTTGCCTTAAACACTTGTGACTCCCTTTTTTGTCCCCGTTTGACCAATTGGTAACCAAATGACAAGCAAAACCTTCACCAACTCATGGTTTTGGCAGCCCTTTCTTTTAAATTAGGGTCTTTTAGAATTAAAATTAAGGTTCCTAACCTCTAATTTCGGATTCATAATAAGAAATTAGGTAAGATATGTCATAATTGTAGCTGCTAGAAATAGCAGAATTCTTAAGTATAATCAGACATATTGAAAAAAGTCCGCCATTTTGAATCCTTAAAGAAATTTTTTTGTGGCTTCATATCCATATTTGTTCCTTTAGTGCCAGCAATAACCGTGCAAAGTGCTAACCTGTGATTCAAAAGTGCAGTAACCCTCGATTTCTTATTGTGTACCTCCTAGACTATAGTTGTTTGACTGATGCTGCATTTTTCATTCGTAGATGTTATAGCAAATATTTATTTTATACTCATTAGTTATACCTATTTATTTTTATGTTTCAGAAACAAAACGACTTGCCAAACTACATCTTCAACATGCTGTACTTCACAGTCGTAATACTTCCCCCTTTACAAACATGGCTAGCCTTTTGGTTAGTTTTAGTAGGATGTGCCTCTTTTCTTTCAGGTCTCTTAGCTATAATGTGCAACTATTACAAACTAAGAAATGGATCTACATATAGTTCTTTAGAACTGATTCCTTCGTTTGATTGATGATTGATATTAATTTTGATAGATAGCAATTTTCTCCACTAGTTCAATATCTATAATCTTTAACCTACAACTACCTCTACAGTCAGATTCTAATAGGAAGAAACTCTTTTGGAATTTGCTAAAACAATGTTCATATTACATCAATACACCTTGTCATGTGATCTGCAACTGTCACTATTGATAGACGCTATGAATAGTTATAAAATAATACTAATTTTATTGTAAAATGCTATCAATGTTGACAACAAAATAATTTGTCTGTATTTTCTAAATGTTTCTTCCTACCGAAATCGTGACATACAGATCTACTCATCACTAGGATTGGTATTCATCAACGATTGCTTTGTGTGAAATGCTGTTATTATTAAAAACACTGATTTTCAATTAAAATTTATATTCAATTTTGTTCGATTAGCAGATTTTTATTTCATAAAGGGAATACAATTAAATAATAAAGAATTAAAAATGAAATATTAGTATCAGTGAATTTTTAGCATACCGTAATCGGAGATTAATAGTTTTGATTAAAAAAACAAAAATAGTTTATGCAAACAATTGTAGTTCTATAAATATTTTTTATTATGATGATGTTTAAGTGATATGTTTAAGTTTAATAAAATCATAAGTATACATTTTAAGAAATGGGATTAAAATAATTGTGTGAAGAAATTAATTACGGCCATGAAATAAACCAAAAATAATATAGACAAAAGCATACATAGTTTTTGTTTCTATACATTACGAGTTTTCTAGTAACATAACTTTACTAAATATCATAAAAATAATGTTGCAATGCATACCCCATTTACCTTCAAGACTATCAGAATAACCTTGGTTGATTACACTGTTGTGGTATCTTTCAACTAAACGTCTCGAGAAAATTAATTATGGTAGGCCTACCTAAGGGTAAGTGGAGTATTCATGGATTATAAGTTCCTATTTCTTGAGCCATATAAATACCTCTAATATGCAGAGCTTTATATATCTGCTAATGTTAGATATAGAAATAAACAGATTAGCTTGTTAGTTTATAAAATAAAAATTGTACATGTTTAAGTATTAATTAAAATACGCCTGTATAATTCTGTTTGCGTGGTTGAATAAATATAATTTATTTTTATTTTTGTGTGTGTTGTATGCTAGAACTATTCTTTTGAGTTAAATTTACTTGGAATACATGTGGTTTCTAATATGACTCTTGTGCCATTTACATTTTTAAGACATTCGACAGCTATAGGTTAGGGGTTACTAATACTTTGATGTAATTTCATTGACTTAATTATCCTGTGTGAGTAATTAGTTGTTTTGTCCTATGAACTTGAACTGTCAATGCACCCTGTTTTCTGTCTCTTTCTTCAATTTCTAGAATTTTCTTCTTTCCTCCAAGTCATCCAATATTTTAAATCTTCTTTGTTCCAAGCTCCTCTTTCCCTCAACCTTTTCCCACTATGACATTGTGCAGAAGACATGAAGTATATTTACCTAACAACTAGCACAGTATTGTAGTTTCATATTTCGATTTATTTTAATTTTAAATACAAACCAATAATTTTAGGAAAGGTTAGACTGGGAATACCAATATGTTTCAGAATAAGCAAGAGTTTTAATCTCCAATACAACCCACTAAGCTGAGCTTGCATCTACTTGCGATTAATTTCCAAGATTGTTAAAGATTGATTTGGTGGCTTTGTTTCCATGTTTAGTCTGTGGCCTGTGCCTACCTATTTTGACGATATTTTGAACTTTTAGCTCTCAAAAGTGATATTGCTAGCCAATATCCATATACCAAGGCCTGAGCTATACGGGTCTGGCTACTCTTTAGTTCCAGTGATCAGACATTGAAGCCAAAAAGCGTTAGTATCCTAGCATATTAGCACGTACAAAATTCAAATATTGTAGAGGTTTGAACCACTAAGCTATGATTTTATTGTTTTAAGTAGTATGGAGACCCGAGAAAGTAATTGCTAACATAAAAAAAAATCTTATTTTTAATAAACACGTCAACTGTAATAATAGTCTGATAATTAGTGTAAAAACTTTTAAAGTTTCTTGGTAATGCTAAATATATATTCTCTTTACATAAATTAGCTCTGTACACTGGGGGAGGGTGCAGGGGGACTTCATACACATTGTATTATATTTAAATTATAAGCGTATTGTTATAATTAAAATATATAGCAGTGGTTTCCAGCCTTTCACACGGCTTGACCCCGATTTTTGTCCTTGGGACCATCACGACATCTTGATCACCTACAAGCATTCAAATTCTAGTGTTTAATTTTATTTCATTGCCCCCACGGCTATCCGAATTTAATTACAGTTGTTAGGTTGGTAGACTTTGGAGGTAATTAACCCTTATTTACTTTGAGGGAGAAGTGGAAATTATTTAGGAAAATATCACCCCCTGTACATCCGGCCAAAATTTGAATTCCAGCCTCTCTGTTCACAAAAAAACCAAATGAGCGTGACGTTGAGCCCACGTGCGTCGTGACCATAGATAAAGGATAGTATAGATCGATATCTCCTACGTATCGAGTATGAACAGTTTTAAGCGCTAGCAGTGGTTGTGGGTGGTACTAAAAGTCAAACCTGCCCGTTGGCGCATCATTCACATGTATTGTTGGCGTTTTTTTTTTGCTTGTTATAATTGCTTTCATATTATTAACTAAATCCAGGAATCATACTATAAATATATATTTTTTTCATTTAAAATATTTAAAACCTATTCTTTTTGTCAGTAGTTAGTAAGAAGTATATAATTTTATCTATATTTATATTTAGATATAATATATTTATATAAATGTTATAACATACAATTATATCTATATTATAATACAGAATTATATAAATATTATAATAAATTAGAATATATTTATATACTTCTTAATAACAACCGACTAAAAGCATCAGTTTCAATGTTAACCAAATAGATGTAATTAAACCCACGAAACAAATGAGGAAAAATGGGGAGAAACATAAATATAAATAAAAAATAACTGTACTTGACTTAGGGGTTTTTGCCCCCCTTGTCGTAACTCACCAAAAAATGATAGAGATGTGATTTCTTCACTCACCTTGTTCTGATAAAATGTACTTTATACAAATAAATATATATTTGGGGGGCTCCTGCTCCCTTACCATAATGCCTCACCTAAAAATGATAGCTATACCATTTCTTCACTAAATTATAATAAATTGTAGGGCCTGTTTTCTAAAAAAAATTACCTTGGGGGGACTTTTGCTCAAGTAGAAATGGTACATGTGATTTCTCCACTAAAATAGTTCAGATAAACTGCACTCTATACAAATTTAACTTTGGAGGGACTTCTGCCCCATGGACATAGCTCCTCACCTAAAAATGAATGAGAAAATATTTGGTATAATAATTCAGGTAAGGTGTTCTGTAGGGAAAGTTGTACACACACAAACATATGAGCCATATTGGTGATGAAGACTCACTTCTTACGAACAAATTACTATCAGCATCACCATCTCAGTTTCCATGGCAACCATTTGAGGTGGGGATGTAGGGGACGTGAGAAAAGTCCAGTGTTATTTTAGTTTTTATAACAAAGCTTTTTTGAGCCAAATAAAAAAAAATATCTCAAGAGCATAACAGCATTTTCTAAGAAACTTTTTAAATGAATGAAAACATTTGTGAGATAACGCTTTCATTTTCGTTACAGATATTCAACAACAGCTGTTGATATTACTATGTTAAAAAGATTTAACTCCATATTTCTACTGAAGCAATATTTTATTTATTTGGGTCAAAAAAAGTTTTAATATAAAAACTAAAATACACTGGGCTATTCTCGCACCTCCTACCCCCCCTCCCCCCCATTGAACACATAAAATAATGTAATATGTAACCACTTTGAGGTAGTAACTGCAATTTCTCTAAGTATTGTAGTTTAACATTTAATGAAGAATGAAAATAAGATCAAAGCAAGATTTCTCGATCCCATTGTATTTGTTCCCTAAATGAGCTCTATTGCTACTATTTTACATAATTCAGAATGGAGAAAGTCACTATATACAGCTAGTCACTCAGAATGGGGAAAGAGTGACTAACTACTAAAACTAATTAATACTAAAATAAGTACAACGTTGAACACTCTGAACACCTATTTGGTAATCAAACATTCATTCAGGCTTCATGGACTGCCTGACAAGAGACTATTTTTGTTTTTAAATTAATACCTAGAACTCAATAGTGATAAATAAAAATAAGATGTCAGTCGAGGTCTCAGCTCCTGACCCTGGAGCGTGTCTGGCCTCTTGTGATGTAATTTTGTTTGGAGACTGAGCGCTGCATGTAGATTGTAGATTTTGTGAAGTACCCCACTCACCAGGGCCATCCATAGTGTGTTCATAAAATGAAAGTTAAATTACTTATTAATATAGTTCCCCTTCAGGCTATTACCATGCAGACCCCCCCCCCCCCAAATAAATCTTTGGTTACAACAGTGCCTCCCACACAGTGAGTTATGTACATCCTTTATTACGTGATAAACTATCTAAAGAGACCCTATAATATTGCATTGCTAAGCTTAGTAAGATACAAGGGTGGTTTCTTCTCGTCACGATTTAGCTATTGAAAGTTAGATCTAAAAAAAATACAATTAGGGGCCTAAACGGAAAGGGGCACAAGTGCACTTTTCTTACTTCTGAGATAAATGGCTTCAAAGTTGGTTGGTTATTGTAAATTCTGAGTAAAAACTTTGTTTGGTTTGTATACTTAGACGGAAAGCTGCATAATTTAGCTGTCTTTTCATGAAGTTGAAACCAATTTATATCATAATTTTTTTAGTATATCATACAATTCTTTAAGCCCTTGCATTCACTTATACCCTTCTGCCTCCAAAATCTGCACTTGTACCCCTTTTGCTCTGAAGGTTTTGTGCCAGTTAATTTATAAAAATACTGCATTTTATCACATTTTTATTGATACCAAAATATTTTAAGCACTTAAAAAGTAAGTAGTTTTACAAAAGTTCAACAACTAAAAATAATTTTTGGAAAAAATATCTTCACAAAATTCTTGAAAATTCTTGTTTTCTCTTCTTTCCTAGTGAAACATAAATTATGGGGACCCTAAGTTTATTCATTATGTGACGCCTCCATTTTGGTTGGGTTTTTTTTCTACTCATCATAGTCTGATTGTAAAATGTCATCACCGTTGTCCTCGATTTCTTCTTCTCTTTCATTCATGTTTCCTTGTCGTGTTGTGTCTTGTGCTCCTGTAGGTTTTATTTTCCTTCCTTATACTTCATGGGGCAGTGACTTGTAGAAGTTGTGGTGAATTGGAGGAGCAGTTCCATTAAGTTCCTGAACTTTGGTAGTTTAATTTTTAGTGGAGTTTCATAGAGTGAAGTTAGCTCAATGATGGGTGGTCCCCCAGAACTTTTTTTTTAAATCAAGCCATTCAAAGAGCATTTCTTCATTTAAAGTCTCTTTGTAGAAGAGTGAGAATGGAGTGTACTTCTCAAAATGCAGCCATTGCATTTTTCGGATGCCAACTATGTTATCTTTCATGTGAATCTTCACTGCCTGGATTGATCGAAAGTCGTTGAGTTCCATCTTTTGTACTTTGAATTTTCTGCTGGCTTTGGAAACCAGTCATCAGGAACAAAAACATTAGAACATTTGCTATTAACTTTTTCGATAACAGCAAAATCCTGATCACACTCCATGAAGGAGTGTCCTGACACCAAGAATCGGTGATCTACCGATGCTACAGGAGTATTACTGACGACATAAGCCCAAAATTTGACAATATTCTTATCCTTGTTTTGCCCATCTGATCTGCATGTCACTAAATGCATTTATATGGTTAACTGTAGGGGAAAGATCTGTGATAAACCTCAGAAGGCAAGATATTATCTCCTGAGAGCCTCTTGAACTCTCAGTTTCTGACCACATAAACCTTTTATGTTTTCCAGTCACAAGATCATGTACAGCAAAGTTGTACACCCAAAGCTGACGCAAATAGTACACTTTACTGCATGTCAACAGAGGTGTTGGTAGTATTTTTTGTAAATCAAAATAAATTGCAACACGAAATATTGTAATGTTTAGCCTAAAAAGTACTTGGTGTGTTGAATTTTATCATGTTAATATTAATAAAGATAAAATATATACTTACAATCACTGTGAGTAGATTCTGACATGGCTGTGTCTTTGTTTTCTAAATTATTTCCTAGTCCTAGGGTTATTCATTGTTTATAATAAACCTTTGAATAGGAGCAAACTGTCACAAACAAATACAAAACATTAGCTCCATAGATAAAAGAGTATTAATGGCAAAGAGATACAAGTGAGCTTATACCCTTTTGCTTGTAAGCAGATGAAGGTTTCTCAAAACAGTATAATTTCAAGTCACCAGAGAGCAGCACTGAGTGGGAATTTAGTTGTATCCTTTTGTCATTATCTACTTTGGTGTATCTAGTTTGGATTTATGCACTTAACTCATTTTTCACTGAAATGTCACTTGTACCCCTTTCCTTTTAGGCCCCTCAATTGTATTAAATTAGATTTACAAAAATATTAAAATTGTAATAAATCAAACAAATCATTAAATCATGCAAACACAAAACTCTGTTTCAATATTTTAATAAGCTAGTGGCATTAAATATAAAAGTTAGAATAATACTAAAAAATATGAAAAAGTAAATCATGTCAAATCATTTAAACATAATCCGCAAAGCTTGGCGGGCCACTGATTTAATGGCCCTAATTTGGATTATAGAGGATGGGAAAGCACAGTGAAATTGCTTTCCCCTCCCCGCCTTCAGTCCATCTGGTAGAGATTTAAACCTCAAGCACATGTCACCTCTCCCCAATCTAGTACTTTCAGATAGTGTGAGAAACATAATAAATTATGTGTAGACTCTTTTATGTCTTTTAACTTAATTAGGATAGTTATTATGTGTAGTCACAAAACTATCAGACCTAGTTAATACATATATTGGCTTTTCTTCCTTGCCTTACATAGAACCAGTAAAACACTATGCTTAAGTGTCAGTAGCACACTCATGCTGTCAAAAGTCATTGAATTTAAATAAATTTTGATCGACTGATTTGCTAACTTGTAAAGTCACAATTATTATAGACAGCTTATGGCATAATATTGCTAGGTGTAAAGTGAAAAGGAAATTAGTATAAACAATAATAGAATAAATACACTCTGATAACCTTAAAGAGAACTACATCAGTCTAGAGCAACACTTTGTCATTTCTTATGAATGGGTTTTATTTATTTTTTCTATTTTATTCAGGGTATTCAATGTGCACTTTATGAACCTCAAGTTTTTTTTTCCTTCTTCGACCAACGGCTTACTAGGCCTGTCGTGGCCTACACCTGGGTAGTGGGGCTGCCGCCTATAGGTTCTCAGGTAAACCTTATGGTGGTGGTAGCCCTCGCTCACTGAGGCTACAGGTGCTGACAATGACTCAGCTCTTCGTCCCCAAACCTCACACTCTCAGCCCACCAAGCTGAGAGCCAACTGGCCAGGCCCTGTTTCAAGCTGGTTGGTTTTGTTCCTAACCAGTCTCCTGTCGCTCGTCTGCACCTGACCTGTCTTCCACCGGGGTTCTACCAAACCTTCACCAGGCTGCTCAGGCCCCAGGGCACACCACTTGGCGGTTATATATATATATATATATATATATATATATATATACAGCATATTTGGCATATTTTGAGATAGTTTAATTCCACCCCCCCTCCCAAAAAAAAACACAGATCCAAGCGGCGTCATAAATTAGGCCTATATCTATCACAAAAAAGGCAGCCATTAGAATATTATAATTGTGAGATTAAATAATTAATTATTTCAGAAGATGATTAAAACACCTCTTTGATATATTCACGGCATCTTGTTTAGGTATTAGAAGCCCTCTCTGTTTAATTCAAATTTTCATGAAGTTGTAAAGTTAGGTTAGATTTGGTTTGTTACGTTTACTTATAAATATAACAATTATTTAACATTTATTTTTAGAATTATATATATATATATATATATATATATAAGAGGCTTTTTTTAAAGTTGGCATTTCTGAAAATCTATTATTTGAGTAGGCTATTTGGAAAACTTTTGGTTTGGATTGACTGCTTAAAAGTATTTTTTGGTTTACAAATTTGGAGGTTTATGTCGCCGTACGTGCATAATATAGTGATTAACAAGAAGTACTTTTGTCAACTGGAACATATGCACTAACTTAATAAAGTTTTGATTGGGCAAAGTTAAAAGGCTTTTGCAGGGGAACACATTGTTGAACATGTGGTTGGACATTTACAATTCCTTCGAAATTCAAGATTTTCAGGAAATCCTTAGGCCTAAGATTATGGCGGAGCGATATACTGTGAAATATAGCATTTTGGAAAACATTCTAAAAATGGTTCAACGTAAGGAGTGGATATAATTAAAAATTAAGACTTAAATATATTGTTCTGTAAATATATATAAAAAATTAATTAATAAATTTAGCCACGTTAGATGGATGTAAAAAGTGATGTTGCAAGACAAACTATAATATTACGATTTACTTCTATTAAAAACAATAGGGCCTATGTCAGAATATGAATATTAAACATAAAAACAATAATTCATCATCAACGTGGCTACATATAAGTTGATTAAAAGTCTAAAAATATATAAATGTACGTTAAGAAAGTTGTTACAAAACTTACAGATTAACTATATAGTTTGGACAAAACAATTTATTAAGTTAAAATAAATATTGAATTAAAAAGTATAAAAAGTGAATTTAGAGGTTATCACTAGCCAAATGAGCTATAGTGCAGTAATTTAGTATTAATGTCCAAAGACATTTAAATAATATAAAAACAATGTTTAGAGCTCAAATATGAATTAAAGTAAGAAGAGTATAAAATTTAATTTAGATGTTAACATCTGCCAACGATTTTTTATGAAGTAGAAAATGTAGTGGAATATTCTAAGCCTTATCTGTTTTTGTCCCATTACTCCTTATACATATCCAGCATTAGACAGAGGCTGGAATACTCCATACCGACATGTTTCGGCACTTATGGTGCCATTTTCATGGTAAATGTGTCGTTGTAAGAAACACAAGTGTTAATACGACCGCGAGAGTTAACGTGCAAATATTTTCTAAATTATTGTCTTAGTCTTAGTATATAGATGGCTGACATTTTTTTGTGTCTGATAAGAATAATACCCAATGTACTAGTATTCTTTCCCTGCCATTGGTGCTTTTATTTAATTGTGGGCACACATATTTACTCAGGCTGTATCCGAATAGTCAAGTACACTTGACTTGATGGCTTTACACTTAACACGCATTTGAGATCGAGGACTGCAACAGACTATTTGAACGACAAAATATCCTTTTCACTCCCTTGAGTCAGCAGTGCTGCTTCCTACTAATGATCTTAGAAACTATTTTAAATTCCACTATCAGCCCGAATTAGTGTAGGCCACATACAGATTTGTGGTGACTTATTTTCATTGCACATGACAAATTAGCCAAATTATCCAATACAACACAATACAATTCTACAACACTACAAAGCAGACAGTATATTTAACGTGCGTTAACAAAGATCACATTAATCTACGACAGCGGTTCCCAACCGGGGGTACGCGAGAGGCCGTTAGGGGGTACGCAAAAAGGAAACGGTAATGGCGGCCACCAGCTTAAAAAAAAAAAAGATTAAAAATAATTTTAAAAAGAAGGTAGAGGTTCTTACTAATATTGTCAGTTGTAATATTGGCCTCCTTATCAATATCTTCTATGAAATAGGGGTTGAGTCCGCTGGAAGGATCAGCCTTCCGTCCTCTCGCCCACGCCCAACTCCTTGCCAACATCCCTCCGCTCAGGATTGGCGCTATCTTTCCTCGCGGCTCACCCTTCCTCTGTGTTTTAGATTTAATTGTTGACGCGTGCCGGGCTCTGCATAAAAACAAAGAATTAATTAATTTGTGTTGTGTTGTGTTTAACTTTTGTTGGTGGTGTTTGTATTGAGTCATGTGCGTGTTATTCCTACAATCCTACGTCAGTTTTTCTACCAACTACCTACTATTCACGTGATTTACGCTTTGGATTAGTGGTTAAAAACTGGATCTGTGCGGAAGTTAACTGAAACACCAAATGAAGTACCGTGCACATCATCTGACACTGATTGGACCAACAATACGACACCACAAAAGGTACAAGATCCAGTGCCAGAGCAGGTCAGTAAACAAACTGCAGTTTGTTCAAGTTGTTGTTCAAGTTTTGGGTTACAGATAAGTTTCTTCCAGATGGAGACAGTGAAACTTCAGAGTTCTGTAAAGGTGAAAACATATTTTGAATCTACCAAAAGTGATTCTGTCAAAGCTACTGAGGCCTCCTACTACATTAGCTATATATATATATTTTGTGAGACGAGGTAAAAACCACACCATTGGTGAAAATTAAATTTTACCTAGCCTTAAAGATGCTGTCAGATGCATGCTTGGAGAGGAAAGTGCTCATAAAATGAGTTTAATACCTCTCTCAAATAACACAGTGTCTCGAAGAATACTGGAAATGTCAGACGATGTTGAGAGCACAGTCATAAATCACGTCAAAGGTTGTGAAATTTTTCTATCTAAGTCGATGAAAGTACCGACTTGCGCAATATTCTGTGCTACTTGTAATTGCTAAGTACTTGAAAGACTTATAATTCGAAGAGAATCTCCTTATTTATCACCCAATGAAGGGTCGTATGACTGGTAAAGACGTATTTGAAGCAATTGATCATTATTTCGTTAAAAAAAGAATTGGGCTCACCACAGATGGTGAAAAATCCATGGAAGGTTGCTATTCAAACTTTCGTACACGCGTGGAAAAGTTGCCCCCAAAATGAAATGGACGCATCCACAGACAGAGCCTCGCATCGAAACCTTTGCCACCAGATTTGCAAAGGTTCTTGATGAAGCGGTCAAAGTTGTCAACTTTATCAAGGTGAATCATACCAACTCCAGGTTGTTTAAATTGCTGTGTGAATACATGGACATCCTTCACAACACTTTGCTTTTGCACACCAAAGGTTGGTGGTTGTCCCGGGGTAAAGTCCTGACGTGGCTGTTCGAACTTCGACACGAGGTAGCCCTTTTTTTGGAAGATCATGCTTTTAAAAATCTTGGATCCAGGATTCATGATTTTGAATGGATACAAAGCCTTGCAGACCTGAGTGACATTTTCCACCAGATTAATAAACTCAATCCTTAACTTTAAAAAAATTGTAACACTTTTCAAGTTGTCAACAAAACTGAATCCATGAAAAAAAATATTGATTTTTGGTCAAAGTGCATTAAAAATGACAGCCTGAAGTATTCGTAAAACTTCACGATTTCTTGTCACAGGCCGAGCTAAATTTAACAGTCAGTGATAAGATAATTGAGCACTTGGAAGGATTAAAATCCTAGTTTGAAAAATATTTTCAGAGCCGGAAATGGGTGATCAGTGGATATCTAATCCTTCCAAAGAAGAGTATTTTGAACCGGCTTCATTGTCGATTAATGAAAAGGAGAAGTTGCTAGAGCTCACATCAGATACCACTCTGAAGAACCTCTTCAATGGCGGAATGGTGAATCTAGTCAGTTGTTGGGCTCGTCACGGTGACGAATACAGTGAACTTTCTAGAAAAGCCATAATGTTTTTGTTGCCTTTTGATAGCACGGAGCTTGTTGAACGGTCGTTTTCTTTGTGTACTTATATTTTAAAATAAATGGTACGGCGCACCGGACAGACTTTCTCTCTCTTTCTATAAACTCCTAATATTTCTGAACGGAATAATGTACATTGTATCATCACCACTCCACATAAGAACACGCATAAAATAATATACAATGATATAGAATCAATGAGAAAAGAGGCGCATCTTTGTCCACCTAAGAACATTTCAAACAGTTTAATGTCTTCCACAAGGGTCAACACTTCGTATTAAAATTTCGATTTCTGGTTAAAATTTTAACATTTTAAAAGGTGTTGCAGATCTTCAAGTCATCGCATTGATATTTATTTATTCATTTATACATTTTGACCAATAAAAAATGTAAATATTGACTATTGAGTCTAAAATGGAGATAGATCATTGCTATGCAAACATTTCTCCTAAGAGATTTAAGGAAAAATAACATACTTTTTTTAGATACTTATATTTAATTACTCTATGGCATTGGAGAATTATTGCGTTAAGACTTAAGTAGTATATGTTTACAACTAAAACTCACAAAATTGTATTAATATATATTGCAAATATCTCATAAACTGCTGTTTTTATAAAAATATATGTCAAATAAAAGTTTTTTATTTCTAATAGTCCTACAATTTTGCAATGATAAGTTGTTTAGTTTCTCCAATAGTTGTGGAGATACGGAAATTAACGCTTCTGTAATGTACCCTAAAAATCATTTTCATAGGAAAATGAAAATAGCCAGTTTATTTATAATCTTAATCAACGCCTAGATACGAATTTTAATCAAAATCGTTTAAGCAGATTTTGAGAAAACCAAATTTTTCTCTTTTCGTCCTTCAGTAAACTACCCTTAATTTTAAGTTTTTATAGACACACAGACAGACGGCATTGCAAAGACTATTTTTAAGTGTTAGGGGGGTCATGAGACGTCGACATCCATCAACATTTCAGGTTAGTTTTTCTTACGGTCGCAATACTTAAGCTTTAATGTCCAAAAAGCTATAAATATATATATAATTGCGTATATATTGAAAGTTATTGATTTTATAAAAATATATTTCGAATAAAATATTTGTATTATAAATATATATACATATTTGTAATGCTAAGTAATTTCATATCTCAAATAGTTTCGGAGCTATTATAAAAAATGTTAATTTATGCATCAGACCGGAGCCCTTAAAGCGATTTTGCCGAAATATTGAGAGTAGCCATTTTGTTTGGAATATTTATTAATGTTCATAAATGAAATTTAATCAAAATCGTTAGAGCCGATTTTGAGAAAATCGACTTTTTCTCTTTTTTCCCTTCAGTAAACTACCCTTAATATTAGGGGTAGATGTCAAATTCCAAAAACCCCTCGGGGCAACCCTATCAAAACCCTAGATATCAAGTTTCAGCTCAATCGGTCAAATAGTTTAGGCTCTAGTTGGAGGTACAGACAGACAGACAGACAGACAGACAGACAGATAGACAGACAGACGGAAATTCGAAAACCACTTTTTCGGATTCAGGAAGTCATGAAACGTCAAAATTCATCAAAATCTCGAGTTCGATTTTTTGACGATCACAATACTTTCTCTACCTGTAAGATAGAGAGAAAGTAAAAATAGAAGAAAATTAGAGATTGTATTTATCCTCTTTTGAGCCTAATTTTTCAAAACATTTTAATTCATTACAGTCCCAAATATCACATTAATTTTTCTATTTTCCAATCTTTGTGTTAATTTGTTTGCTTACTTCAAAAATAAAAAAACTATATAATGAAAAAATAGACCATTTATTTTAATTCAACATGTACCTTTTTACTTTCTCTCTATCTTACAGGTAGAGAAAGTATTGTGATCGTCAAAAAAATCGAACTCGAGATTTTGATGAATTTTGACGTTTCATGACTTCCTGAATCCGAAAAAGTGGTTTTCGAATTTCCGTCTGTCTGTCTATCTGTCTGTCTGTCTGTCTGTCTGTCTGTCTGTACCTCCAACTAGAGCCTAAACTATTTGACCGATTGAGCTGAAACTTGATATCTAGGGTTTTGATAGGGTTGCCCCGAGGGATTTTTGGAATTGGACATCTACCCCTAATATTAAGGGTAGTTTACTGAAGGGAAAAAAGAGAAAAAGTCGATTTTCTCAAAATCGGCTCTAACGATTTTGATTAAATTTCATTTATGAACATTAATAAATATTCCAAACAAAATGGCTACTCTCAATATTTCAACAAAATCGCTTTAAGGGCTCCGGTCTGATGCATAAATTAACATTTTTTATAATAGCTCCGAAACTATTTGAGATATGAAATTACTTAGCATTACAAATATGTATATATATTTATAATACAAATATTTTATTCGAAATATATTTTTTATAAAATCAATAACTTTCAATATATACGCAATTATATATATATTTTTAGCTTTTTGGACATTAAAGCTTAAGTATTGCGACCGTAAGAAAAACTAACCTGAAATATTGATGGATGTCGACGTCTCATGACCCCCTAACACTTAAAAATAGTCTTTGCAATGCCGTCTGTCTGTGTGTCTATTAAAACTTAAAATTAAGGGTAGTTTACTGAAGGGAAAAAAGAGAAAAAGTCGATTTTCTCAAAATCGGCTCTAACGATTTTGATTAAATTTCATTTATGAACATTAATAAATATTCCAAACAAAATGGCTACTCTCAATATTTCGGCAAAATCGCTTTAAGGGCTCCGGTCTGATGCGTAAATTAACATTGTTTATAATAGCTCCGAAACTATTTGAGATATGAAATTACTTAGCATTACAAATATGTATATATATTTATAATACAAATATTTTATCCGAAACATATTTTTATAAAATCAATAACTTTCAATATATACGCCATTATATATATATTTTTAGCTTTTTGGACATTAAAGCTTAAGTATTGCGACCGTAAGAAAAAACTAACCTGAAATGTTGATGGATGTCGACGTCTCATGACCCCCGAACCCTAAAAAATAGTCTTTGCAATGCCGTCTGTCTGTGTGTCTATAAAAACTTAAAATTAAGGGTAGTTTACTGAAGGGCGAAAAGAGAAAAATTTGGTTTTCTCAAAATCTGCTTAAACGATTTTGATTAAAATTTGTATCTAGGCGTTGATTAAGATTATAAATAAACTGGCTATTTTCATTTTCCTATGAAAATGATTTTTAGGGTACATTACAGAAGCGTTAATTTCCGTATCTCCACAACTATTGGAGAAACTAAACAACTTATCATTGCAAAATTGTAGGACTATTAGAAATAAAAAACTTTTATTTGACATATATTTTTATAAAAACAGCAGTTTCTGAGATATTTGCAAATATATTAATACAATTTTGTGAGCTTTAGTTGTAAACATATACTACTTAAGTCTT
Organism: Timema podura; assembly: GCA_033556935.1. NCBI lineage: Eukaryota > Metazoa > Arthropoda > Insecta > Phasmatodea > Timematidae > Timema > Timema podura. The sequence goes on from JAVRXN010000010.1 coordinate 1,473,014, forward strand.
AACGCAATAATTCTCCATTGCCATAGAGTAATTAAATATAAGTATCTAAAAAAGTATGTTATTTTTCCTTAAATCTCTTAGGAGAAATGTTTGCATAGCAATGATCTATCTCCATTCTAGACTCAATAGTCAATATTTACATTTTTTATTGGTCAAAATGTATAAATGAATAATTAAATATCAATGAGATGACTTGAAGATCTGCAACACCTTATAAAATGTTAATATTTTAACCAGAAATCGAAATTTTAATACGAAGTGTTGACCCTTGTGGAAGACATTAAACTGTTTGAAATGCTCTTAGTTGGACTAAGATGCGCCTCTTTTCTCATTGATTATATATCACTGTATATTATTTTATGCGTGTTCTTATGTGGAGTGGTGATGATACAATGTACATTATTCCGTTCAGAAATCTTACGAGTTTATAGAAAGAGAGAGAAAGTCTGTGCGGTGTGCCGTACCATTTATTTACTTTCTCTCTATCTTACAGGTAGAGATAGTATGGTGATCGTCAAAAAATTCGAACTCGAGATTTTGATGAATTTTGACGTTTCATGACTTCCTGAATCCGAAAAAGTGGTTTTTGAATTTCCGTCTGTCTGTCTGTCTGTCTGTCTGTACCTCCAACTAGAGCCTAAACTATTTGACCGATTGAGCTGAAACTTGATATCTAGGATTTTCATAGGGTTGCCCCGAGGGGTTTTTGCAATTGGATATCTACCCCTAAAATTAAGGGTAGTTTACTAAAGGGAAAAAAGAGAAAAAGTCGATTTTCTCAAAATCGGCTCTAACGATTTTGATTAAATTTCATTTATGAACATTAATAAATATTCCAAACAAAATGGCTACTCTCAATATTTCGGGAAAATGGCTTTAAGGGCTCCGGTCTGATGCATAAATTAACATTTTTTATAATAGCTCCGAAACTATTTGAGATATGAAATTACTTAGCATTACAAATATGTATATATATTTATAATACAAATATTTTATTCGAAACATATTTTTTATAAAATCCATAATTTTCAATTTATACGCAATTATATATATATTTTTAGCTTTTTGGACATTAAAGCTTAAGTATTGCGATCGTAAGAAAAACTAACCTGAAATGTTGATGGATTTCGACGTCTCATGACCCCCCGAACCCTAAAAAATAGTCTTTGCAATGCCATCTGTCTGTGTGTCTATTAAAACTTAAAATTAAGGGTAGTTTATTAAAGGGCTAAAAGAGAAAAAGTCGATTTTCTCAAAATCGGCTCTAACGATTTTGATTAAATTTCATTTATAAACATTAATAAATATTAAAAACAAAATGGCTACCCTCAATATTTCGGCAAAATGGCCTTAAGGGCTCCGGTCTGATGCGTCAATTAACATTTTTTTAAATAGCTCCGAAACTATTTGAGATATGAAATTACTTAGCATTACAAATATGTATATATATTTATAATACAGATATTTTATCCGAAACATATTTTTATAAAATCAATAACTTTCAATCTATACGCAATTATATTAATTTTTTTTAACTTTTTGGACATTAAAGTTTAAGTATTGCGACCGTTAAAAAAAACTAACCTGAAATCTTGATGGATGTCGACGTATCATGACCCCCCGAACCCTAAAAAATAGTCTTTGCTATGCCGTCTGTCTGTGTGTCTATAAAAACTTAAAATTAAGGGTAGTTAATGAAGGGCGAAAAGAGAAAAATTTGGTTTTCTCAAAATCTGCTCAAACGATTTTGATTAAAATTCGTATCTAGGCGTTGATTAAGATTATAAATAAACTGGCTATTTTCATTTTCTTATGAAAATGATTTTTAGGGTACATTACAGAAGCGTTAATTTCCGTATCTCTACAACTATTGGAGAAACTAAACAACTTATCATTGCAAAATTGTAGGACTATTAGAAATAAAAAACTTTTATTTGACATATATTTTTATAAAAGCAGAAGTTTCTGAGATATTTGCAAATATATTAATACAATTTTGTGAGTTTTAGTTGTAAACATATACTACTTAAGTCTTAACGCAATAATTCTCCAATGCCATAGAGTAATTAAATATAAGTATCTAAAAAAGTATGTTATTTCTCCTTAAATCTCTTAGGAGAAATGTTTGCATAGCAATGATCTATCTCCATTCTAGACTCAATAGTCAATATTTACATTTTTTATTGGTTAAAATGTATAAATGAATAATTAAATATCAATGCGATGACTTGAAGATCTGCAACACCTTATAAAATATTAAAATTTTAACCAGAAATCGAAATTTTAATACTAAGTGTTGACTCTTAGGTGGACAAAGATGCGCCTCTTTTCTCATTGATTCTATATCATTGTATATTATTTTATGCGTGTTCTTATGTGGAGTGGTGATGATACAATATACATTATTCCGTTCAGAAATCTTACGAGCTTATAGAAAGAGAGAGAAAGTCTGTGCGGTGTTCCGTACCATTTATTTGAATAAGTTTTCGGAATCTGTAATGGGTGAAACAGATTGGGGAGGGAGGGTGCCTGGAACATTTGGAGTCGGGGGTACGCAGAAAGGAACCGGACCAGCTGGGGGTAAGCAGACTGAAAAAGGTTGGGAACCGCTGCTCTACGAGCTCTTTCTTTAGCAGACAAAAAATTAAACAATTGCCGAGCTAACACCGCATCGACGGCGTGTCAAGGGTCCCTTGAACTCAAGGGCATGTGAGGTGTGCATTAGCTCACTTCGTAACTATTCGGACGGATCTACTCTTGACCACGTGATTGCTAATGCAACTAACAAGTGAACGCCAAGGGTCGACGGCGCGTGAATTAGACTATTCGGATGCAGCCTAAGTTGTGTACTTTGTATAACCTAGTACTTACTCCTTAGAAAGTTAAAGTTGACCAACTCTTATACAGTTACGGTTAAGGACTCTCTGTCCAGAGCAATCAGATTTTTTAGTATAGACTTCTTACGGACTACGGACAGATTCTGTTTTGGGGCCTTTTCATAGACCAATATTTTTTTTCTAAAGCAGATTAATTACTCTATTGTATAGGCCCTATCATTTGGATTCAAAGGTTAGTTTTTAAGTTTACCTACTTTGCTTTATTTAAATGTTGAGAATTAACATTTAATTACATTAACAAAAGTAATTAAATCAATTGTTCATTGATATGTATGCAATGTATTTTCATTAATTTATTTTTGTCACCGTTTTAATTTATAAATTGGACAACACAAAATACGATAATGGACCCTACCCTCCACCTGGCAATTGTAAAGACGGGATGGAATGTGCTTTCAGCCGTTTAGTCCCTAGACTAAAACATTCGTCTTTAAAATGCTCATTGCAAATTGTAAATTTAGTACGAATATTTTCAGCGTCCAGATTTTCAAGTTTTGGGTTACAGATAAGTTTCTTCCAGATGGAGAATCTTGTTTCATCTTTATTTGGAAATCTATGTATAATATATGTTCTGTTTAGACATCCAGGAACACAACACTTATATTTATAGTACAACATGATAAAATGAACACTTAAAACGTTTTATTATTATAAAAATACTATCACTATTAAAAAATTATCTACAATCATAAAGTAGAAAATGCCATGACAGTTCACTATTGTAAAGTTTGAACCGATCGTCCAATCACAGCTCGATATTTGCCTATACTAGCGATTGCCGTGGTTATAAAAATAACTAAATTAAAGTTAAAGTTGTTTCTATAAGAGATATTCGTCCATGGTCGTGACCACCAATAATTACTATAAATTGCTTATATAATGACTATACGAACGTGAATAAAATGTTGTAAAAGAGAATCATCCAACCCAGTGAGTATTTTGGGGTGTATGGTATCAGCACAACCCGCTCAACTACTGGGCTGCTACAATCAGCTAAGTCAGAGTTTTGTAACACAAGCAGTTTTTATCATTTTAACCTCTTACATTTCAATTAATTCGGATTTTGCACCTTCCTATAGTCATTATAATAGATTTACCAAATAAACATAAAGCTATAACCTCAACAAGTCCTATGACCACACCAGAAGCTCACCATGACCCCAAATAGGGTCGCGATCCCTTGGTTGGAAACTACTGTTGTAGAGTTGGAGGGAGGTGAGGCACTAGTCTTATCAACTATTAATGTAAATAAGACACGCGGTAAACACTGGAATGTAAGCTTTGTAAATGACACAAGTTAAACTAGTCGGCAAATAATAAAAATACTGCTTTAGCTTAAGGTGGAATAAAAGGACAGAGAAAAGTGCAAAAATACCGCTTACTTTCTCAGATTTTTCCGAGACTATGAAATATCGCAGGATCATGAGATATTTTTTATCTTGTAGGTAAAATAAATTTCTATGTTTTTACTGAAAGAGATTTTAATAACTCTTAAAAATTAATTTATTAAATTAATGCAAAGTTGGCAATTTCCCCCTTGTGAGTAAAATCTTGTGTTTTTTTTTCAGTACAAACATTGGATTTTAGAGTAAATAAAGTAAGGTACGTATTTTTTTCAAATTAATAAACCAGATGGAATTATCGTAATTATTTAAGAAAGTTCGTATAAATTAGTTGATCAATGTTCTGCCGGGAACTCTACTGTCGTCTATCTAACTCCACTAGCCTGTCTACCACTACATCAAGCCAACCCTCAGATGTGTCAACTTTTTGTCTGACGGTTTAGTTGTGCAGTTACAAGTGACAGATTAACTTTCCTCTTCCCCCATCTCAACCCATCCTCTCTCATTCGCACTGGGTGAAGTCACATATTTTTGTTTCAGCTTTTTTAGAGTAAATAAACTTTTACTCGCACTTTCAAAGATACCTAATGTCATTCATAGTCTCTTAGTTTCAAATATTGGACTAATGGATCGTTCTATCGTCGCTGCTAGTATTGTATTAAACCTATTTTGATTTATAATAATCTAATATACTAGTGTTGAATAGGAGAAACTATTAAAATTAATTTGAAAATAATAAAACCCGCTTCGGTGGCCACATAGTCTTAACGCGCTAGTCTCGCAGTAAACTAGACTGCTGATGATGGGGATATCGAGGCTCGAATATCGATTGGGTGTACTGAGGGTAGTTTTCTAAAATGTTTTCCACTCTCCCTCCACGCAAATGCGGGTACACTTCCTATAAATATAACCTCCCTAATTCTTAGAACCATTAACTTAATTAGCACATACATATGCGTGTAGCCCAAAAGGGTAATAAGACGCGGTGCTAAAAAAGCATAATAAAAATATAGATTACATCTAGGCCTAATAATGTAATGTGTGGAATTCCAGGCCTCCACCGTGGTTCGGATCCCACGTTAAACTGTAGGTCCTCCATTTCATCTCACAATCATCCTACCATTACACATTAGCGTAAGTGCGTATAACCCGAACGCTTAGTAAGACGCGGTGATGATGATAATAATAATAATAATAATAATAATAATATAATAATAATAATAATAATAATAATAATAATAATAATAATGTAAAAGTTCTGTGTTTCTACATGTTTTTTTAATGAGGAAAACCAAGATAGTACTTTAAAATATTGATTCAATGAAAATTGATAGAATACATTATAGTCATGGCTGAAGAAAATTCAGCTGTAGTTTGGAATGATTCCTATCACTTCACAGCTAAAAAATAAGAGCGTTAATATCTTTCTGTAAAACCAAAGAAAAAGGGTTTACTGGACCATCTTATAGATTACTGGACAAGTAAACCTTAATTAATGTTATATTATGTTGTTGTTTCATAATATTAGTAAATATCGAACACGCAGCAACTTGATATATTATATAATCTAGCATAATGTTGGCATAATTTCTTATAAATTATCCAACATAATTTGATTACTTTTGTTGCTATAATTTATATTTTTACTAAACCAGCAAGAATTCTGATATTTTATAAAACATTGTATTTGATTTTTTATTTATGTGGATTGAAGATGAGGACGTCAAAGGTCCAAGCTTCTGATACATACTAATGAAAATATTACTATCATAACGACTGTTATTTTTAATTTTGACTCAGAAAGTAAGGGTGCGAGTCTCGTATGGGTACATTGAGTTATTTTTTTGTAGTCTCCTATCCTTTAGGACAACAGGCATATATATCTCCTCCATATTTGCCTATAATTTCCAGTATATAAATAAACTAGCTGGAATACCTGACCTTCTTAAGGGGAATCAATAAAATAGCTTTATTCGTCCATAAAATTAACCGAGTCTTATATTGTTTTTAAATAGTCATCCTGTATTGGTTTAATTGTGTGAAAAAAGAGAGTATAACTCGAACGGGTAAATAAATAAAGTTGTTTGACAAAACTTGAAAATCAGGCTAACTCAAACTTTATGTCAAAATAGTAATTAATCTTAAAATGTGTTAAACGCTGATTTATCCCTATACACAATTTTATTGGCACCTGTACAAAAAGGTACCAAGCTAATTATGGCGATTCCAAACCAACTTTGGCAATCAATAAATCAAGGCTTTGTAATCAAACATAACCCATCTCACAAATTGGGTGACCAATATAACGCAATTGTAAACCCCCCATCCTTTTAGAGAAATAATAGTCAAGGGGTTACAAGAGAACAATAGTTTTTTGAAGGAACAATGAATCAATATATATATTTTTAATAATAACAACAAAATGTGCGTAGAGGCTAGAGACCCGCCACCTTGTGGCTTTTAAGATAAATAATAATAATATTTCATTTAAAAAGAGAAACAACAAAGGTACTTCTAAAAGTTAAGATTTGAAGTATTTCAAACCATAAATGTCTTGCCACCTGGTGACAACCATATGTACTTTCAAAAGGTCTCAAGGATAATGCAATAAAATATTAAACTTTAACAACCCCGCCAACTTGTGGTGACAATACGAACTATTAGATAATTAAAGTTCTTGAGAATATTAAACATAATCAATTATTAAGAACCCTGCCCTCTTACGGCGATTATGCGCACTATAATGTCACAGAAGTGAAGTGAAATAATAGCTGATCTTTGGTGATATCTCGCAACATAATTATATAGTCTAATGCTACTAAAGTTACATAGCAAAATACTAAAATTTATTGTCTTCATAACAACTAAATTTAATCTAAAGCGACTAAATTTATAAATCATCCTACTAAATATTTAAATGCTCTGCCTCCTCGTAACAACAAAATGTAATTAAAGCAATTAAACTTGAAAAGCACAATACTAAATATATAAGTACTCCGTCTCCTCGTAGCAGCAAAATGTAACTAAAGCAATTAAATTTGAAACTACCAAACATTAATTACTCGGTAAACGACGCCAACTACCCATCAGCAAGATGCGCGGGAGTGCAATGAAACGCCATCCACCAAGCAGCGAAACAGACGTTACTTTAAGATTGAGGAAAAAAATCAAGTTTCCCCAATATACAAAATACTAAGAGAAACGTGGCTACACATTAGCCCACTAATAAAGTAAAACACTCCCATCCTATTTCAAGAATTTAAATTTATAAGCCCAAATTAATTATTTTGAATAGATTGAATGCATTAGCCTGAAGGGAATTTTGAAAAATGGAACCTAAGCCGTAGCTTAAATAGCGTCACTCACCTCTTACTAAGCCAGATAGTACAATGAGTGCCGATACAAGCAAAACACCGCCATATATAGTGACAGAGAGTAGGGGAGGAAAAAGGAGAGAGGGAAGGGAATGGAAGAGGTTGAGAAGCGCGTGGAAAGAATTGTGAGCATTCTGTGAACCAGAAGAATGCGCTAGGACAGTCCAGGCTGAAGAAATAATAACTAAGTACGTGGAGCCACTGGTTCACACCTCCTTTCCGTCAGTTAGATAGTGTGTTAGAGGGAGGAGGTCACGGCCAGGCGGGAAAGAAGTCGGAGTCCAACCGGGCCAGAGGGTGAGTGTTATGCCATTTGATTTAACTGTTACTTGTCACTTGTTACATCATCCCCCCTTAAAAGGGGGAAGGAGAAGAGTCCTCAGTTCAATGGGAGAGAAAAGGAGGCGCCATCCCCAACGTTCGCAGTTGGTCTCGAAGAGGAGAAGACACAAGTTCCATCCTGGGGACCTCCTTGGGCAGGCCATCGATATATCAGTAGCAGTTCACCGACCCTCGAAAAGATCCCACTGGCACACGCCACTCCTGCCATATCTTTCCCACCCGGTCTGTTGATGCCGGCTCCCGACGCTTCCAAAAACGGAGTCCATCTGCCCAGTCGACTTCTGCCTTCATTCCTCGAGCCGAAGGACAGTCCAGACACAGGGGGAGCCAACAGGAAGAGGAAGGCCTCACTGAGAACAAAATCAACAAACATAAATCCTAACCTACAGTAGCAAATTTCATAAACAGCTTTTCTTGACACCGTAACAGCCGAGTCCAACCAGGTTCACCAACCTCGGAGGGACTTAGTCAAACTCCGTCACATAGTTCTTGGAGATAGCTGTCCCGCACATATCGCTTGAGGGCGAAGTCTTCTCAGGGAAAGTACATAACGCAATCTATTGACAAGGTAATCTTTACATCGAGTTCTCGCGAATACGCCCGTTTCCATTTTCATTTCCATTCTTATATCCTAATTGCTAGATAAAATTGTTCCTAAATATTTAAACTCATTAATATTGTAAAATGATAGGTTGTTTGCATTAATTTCTAAATTATCTTCCTCAATTCGTGTTCTCTCTGTGATCATATACCTAGACTTTTCAATTCCCCTCTAAACCTATTCAGATTGTAATAATGGCCTAGTATTTGAACTTTCAAAATAAAGATTACAAAGCCTGGAAGGGGGCGTTAACAAGCCATGCCCAATTTAACTCTTCTGAAGATAATATAGTTTTTATCATCTTACACCTCTTTGTCACTGTAGGCAGTGGTCCAATGATCTGAAACTATTTCTCAATTCTTAATAACATAAAACATATAATTTAGTTATTAATACTCCCAATAGGTTATAGAACTAATCTATTTTTCAGAGAATTACACACATAGCTTATCGGGACATACAATTTTCAAACATTTATTGGGGGAAGGAAGGGGGAAGCAAGTTGCTAATTTTGTTGTTGTTGCTTCCCCTCTCCTTTATTCCTCCCCCAAACAAATTAAGTTCCGCTGCCACTGAAAGGGTCCACCCAGTATTCTATATTGGTATTTTCTAAAAAATTCAGACTTTCTTTGTTATTTGGAGGAGTCCCTATACCTGACGGCCTAGTTAAATCCTCTACCACATTAATAGTAGTTATTTATATTAATTTTTTTAACTTTGGGTTAGAGGCTACACTACCTGTAAACTGTCCCTTCTGGGCGTCTAGAGTTTTCGACTCTAGTTTTTTGGTAAACCACCTATTTTGGGAGCCCCCATGGGAGCTTTGGGTCGTTAAGGTAGTCATGCACCTTTTTGGGGTAGGGACTGATTGCCTACCAAATGTCAACTCCTAGATCTTATTGTTTTCGAGATATTCTTGGCCGGACAGAGAATCCCCACTTACAAAGGGGGTAATTAATTAGATTATTAATTTAAAATACCTCAATGTGCACCTAGCAAATCAAACTTTTTTTGTGAACCAGACCTTTATGTCTATACATTTTATCCTTACTTTTACTTTAAATGTAATTTTGGCATTTTATAAGGGAACAGGAGTTCTACAAATTTATTATATATACATAGTGTTAGAGGTTTTAGTAACAAATTGGATCAACTTTTAAATAAATTAAGAATCTACCCATATTTTTACTGCAATACATCTTAGTTTTTTAAAACGAATTAATATGCAATCCAGTCTGGAGACGCGGCAGTAGGCCTAAAGTCATTTGGCCTAAAAGTCATTTGGCCTAAAATTCAGTTGGCCTAAAAGTCATTTAGCCTAAAAGTCATTTGGCCAAAAAGTCAGTTAGCCTAAAAGTCATTTGGCCTAAAAGTCATTTGGCCTAAAGTCATTTAGCCTAAAAGTCATTTGGCCTAAAAGTCATTTGGCCTAAAAGTAATTTAGCCTAAAAGTCAGTTGGCCTAAAGTCAGTTGGCCTAAAGTGAATTCTGAATAGAAAAAATTCTATGTTGTGAATTTCGCTAGGAGTCGCAAAAGTCATTTGGCCTAAAAGTCACTTAGCCTAAAAGTCATTTGGCCTAAAATTCAGTTGGCCTAAAGTCATTTGGCCTAAAATTATTTAGCCTAAAATAAAATGTTAAAATCTTCGGGTATCTTCGTAAAATAAGAACTGTTGGTTTTTTCATCTGATTATAGATAGCACAAGTGATAGTAGATGGTGTTAAGATATTTCTAAAAACATAGACTTTATTTAAACACAGACTTAATTTACTTACTTACTCTATGGCATTAAAAACTCGAAAGTTCATTGCCGCACTCTCGAAAGTACGCCACCTATCCCTATCTTGAGCTACTTCTATCCAATCTATCTCATTACACCCTATGTTTCTTAGGTCTATCAAAATGTCATCCTACCATCTGTGTCTAGGTCTTCCCAGAGGTCTTTTCCCATTGGTTTTTCCATTCAATACCTTGAACGCGGTCCTAGATACTCCCATTCACGCTGCATGACCTGCCCACCGTAACCTGCGGATTTTTATTACCCTATCAATGTTTGATGATGAGTACAGGATGTGCAGCTCATCATTATGTAGCCTCCTCCACTCCCCACTATCTTCATCCATTTTTGGACCCAATATCTTCCTAAGCACCGTGTTTTCGAATACTATAAATTAATTTTTGTCATTCAAGGTAAGAGACCACGTTTCACATTCATAAAGAACAACCGGTAAAATTATGGTTTTGTATATTCTAAGTTTTACGTTTCTTGACAGCAGGCGAGACGCCAACAAATTACTGACCGAGTAGTAACAAGCATTTCCCGACTGTATTCTTTTCCTAATTTCTAATATTGTTATCGCTAGTTAGAACTGATTCTAAATATTTGAACTCACTAACCCTATCAAATGGTATGTTGTTTGCCATAATATCTAAACTAATTACCTCAATCTGTGTTCTCTGTGTGACCATATACTTAGTCTTGTCACACTTGAATATGGACATTAGTTCTTATTCATTAATATGAATTATATGGTCAACACAATTCAACCGTAAAATATCTTCTAGAAGAAAAAAAAAAAAAAAAAATCAACACACTAAGTACAGTGGTTCCCGAACTGTGCTCCGTGGATCCCAAGGAATCCAAGGAATCCGTGGACAATACCCTACTAAAAAAATTACGAAACTTCTTTAATTGGCTAACAAATATGTTTATTTCATTATGACCGTCATAATAATATCTAGCCAAGAAACCCCTTGTTGAATATTTTTATTTCCGATTGAGCCACCGCAGTTTACACTGTCGGTACAATATTTTCTTGCATATTGCTGAACTTCTCACTAGGCCCAAAATCATAAATGTTAGTTTTTGCAGTGAAATTGTTATTTCCCTCATTCTTCTTCAAGAATATCCTCAAGTGTTTAAATGGGCAGTACTTAAACTTTTACAGTTTCCAACAACTTAAGTGTGCGAAGCTGAATTTTCATGCTATGCGGCAACAAAATCTAAATATCGTTGTGGAATGAATGTCACACTACAACCACTCCCAACTCTAAAGAACTGTGTAAGACGAAGAAGCAACACCATTATTCACACTAGTAACCTGTAAAGTAATATTGAATGTACAGTACATAATTTTTAATGTATACTTTTTGTGTTAGCCTACACTTTTAATTTTGGGTACCAATCATCCGGACATTCTATATTTATGTGAGCAAGGATGTGATGGATGTTTTACAAGGCCTAAAGGGGTATGCGAGCAAAAACTTTTTGGAACCACTGCACTAAAGCAATGTTAACTCACATACATGAAAAAAAAAAGAAAAAATTGAGCTATCTTAAATTGAACTAACAACGACGAATGAAACAAGTTCCGCGTACCTACACCAATGTCAGAATTCCCTTAGTTATCTATGTTTATATTCTATTCTATACTACTTATAAAACAAAGTGTCAGTCTGTAGTTATGAAACTCTGTATGTATGTATGTATGTATGTATGTATGTATGTATGTATGTATGTATGTATGTATGTATGTTGCCTAGGATCTTTGGAATCGCTCAACTTATTTCGATGGAGTTTTTTTTTAATTTGTAGGATATTTATACTGGTAGGTTTTTTTGGACATACGGCAGTGGACCTCTAATTATAAGACCTAAAGTCACAACTCCTAAACTAAATTTCTTAACTTCTTAACACCTAACTTTATAAGACCTAACTTCATAGCACCTAATTTTATAGCTCCTAACTTTACTAGACCTATAAGCACTGGACCTAAAATTAATTTTCCATAGATTACTTTAAAATATCTTTAACTGTTCAAACAGGCAGTGTACCTAAAGGCACAAGACCTAATTTTATAAGACTTAATTTCACAAGACCTAACTTCACTGAACCTAATTTTATAAGACCTAACCCCACAAGACCTGATCTCACAAGCCAACAAGCACAAGACCTAACCTCACAAGACCTAAATTCATAAGACCTAAATTTATATGGCATGCCGGCATAAGTCCTAAAACATTCTTTTTAACTCAATGTTAGGAACACAGACAAAGGCTTCAGTTTTGTCTTGTCTAATTTTCTGAGGAATGGGAGGTCGTAGTTTAAATCCTGCTGGGTGTATTTCTCTCGTCATATAAAACATACCTTTATAGATAAAGTGGTTTTAATAAACACGGCCAAACCGCTTGGAATGTGGAATAATGTCAAGCTCATCTAATCTAGTTTTCCACTGACAAGGAAGTTGGGATTAGAATCTCGGCCGAGCGTACTGAGGTATTTTTCCTAGAGGATTCCTCACTCTCTTTTCAAGCAAATGTGGGAACATTTCCCTAAATTCTTCCTTTCTCGGTCACTTTAAAATAGTGAAATTAAATGCGGATATCTCGAACGAGAAGTAAGATGAAAATCTCTGATAGGCAGGATTGCCTCAATGTTAATAATCTCGACTGACGTGGACAGCTTTTATTTAGGAAGTTAATATTTGTCTATCCTTTTCAGGTATGATAGGAGTGTTCTCCCACCTATTTGTCTACTCATTCTCTCTCCACGTATTTCACCGTATTTAAAATAAAAAGATATTAAAAATGTACTGTGGGGACATAATTATTATTAACTAAAATAAAATTTAACTGTGAAATAATCGTGGCCCAAATTTTTGTCACTCGTATCACGTATTTACTAGCACGCTCAGGCTATCCACATTTTTTCACAATGGTGTAAGAAAGATAAATGTACAATTTAGAGGATATGTACTCTCATTTGCGTGGAGGAAAACTCAGAAACCATTTATTAAAACTCACTCTTACTTGACTGGAATTTTAACCGGGTCTCGCCATCATAAAAAAATTCAGTCTATTCTCTGAATCATTCGATCACCGATGCGGTCTAAAGTGCAGTTATTGAGCGAACAAAGCAAAAATCATTATTGCATGCTTGTATTTTAACAGCTTAATCTCATGGCATATGGCATTATCAAACTTCACTTATTTATTGAGTTAATTAATGAGTAATTCTTATTAAAACACATATTATATACTATTATATTTTAACCATCGAAAGTCGAAAGTCTTGAGAGCCGCAACAATCACATAAATAGGTAGCCTATATAAATACTATTTATAAAATGTGAGTTTTTTAATTTATTGAAAGCCAAAGTATGTTAACATTAGGGCCTAATATAATAATTACCCTAATTAATCACTTTTGAAAATTCAAAATGGCCTCCAAAATACTTTACAACGTTATGCGGAAATCCGAGATGGCCACCACCAAAATCAAAAATGGCCACTCATATACCTTATAAGCAGAGCTGGAGCCCATTGATCTCTATATAACTGAATGTACATCTGCGGCTAAAATTTTTGAACTGTCATTTGTAGAAGATTGTGAAAGAGAGAAGGAAAGATTCGGGTATCTTTTTCTCTCTTATACACATACAAGACAATGTGGCATTTCAACATAATTCGCTAATTTTAATGAATTTATGAGATATATCAATGTATGATTAGTTAAACGAAATAAATGGGTTAATAAAAGGTTTGAAGGGCATAACTAATTTCAACACTCATGACTTGTTTCTTTAGATAAGTTGATTTAGGCTAAAATAGTAATATTTCCTACACGCCTATACGCTAAATGATCGTTTTAAGGAAAGACTTCTACACAAAGCTTGTCATTCAAAAAAAGTAGCCTGGTTTTTAGCGACCTTATTTCATTATAGTTATCTAACATTAAATATAATATGGCTTTTGAAAAGGCAATACACGCTAAGAGCCAACTTAATAATATTATAATATATTAATACTTCGTATAAGCCTCTAACCTAAATGATAATTTGAATACAAAACTACTACACAAAGTTTGTCATCCAAACGAATGTAATTAAGTTTGAAGCTACATTTTTTCATGCAAACCCCGTCACGAGGTGCACTTACTTGGAGTACCACTTTCAAAGTTTGAATATTTTTTTCCATGCCAACGTTTTGTCCTAGTTTTATATTGTTTTGTACCACAAACAAAAAGTTATGTACCCCCACCTATTTTACACCTATGCATATTTCTACATTTTGTAAGGAAATTAGCCTAGTAAAAATTAAAAACCATTCGAATTAAAACAATTTTATATAAATAAATTATACATCTGATTCAACACAAAATAATCATAGCTCTTTAAAATTAACATTTATAGCCCATTTTTATAATTCATATAATGATATCTATTTTTAATTAATCACTTGTCTCAAGTTTGGTGGTGTAATGTGGCTCAAGTAATGGTGACACTTTGTGTGATTGATTTGATTGTTTTCAAACGCAAAGTTTACCAAAACAAGGAGTAATATAAGAAAGAAAAACTCTCAGCTCTTTGGTGACATCTAGTCTTGCACGATATCTACCCTTCATAGCCGCCAAATCTGAAAATACAGTTTCACACATGTCAACATAAATTTATTTTTCTGTAACTTGGTTAGATCGAGTTAATAACAAATAATTGAATGTCATAACAATTTCTTGCGCTTTCCTTTAGCAACAATCGCGCTCGCCCTTGAGGATTGCGCCCCGCACTTTGATAACAACTGCTTTAGACCTTGGTCAATAGTTACACCAAAGAAGACTACATATATTTAGAAACGATAGTATATACTATTTAACTAAATAGGACACACGCTACCCTCTATTAACATCTCAATACATCATAGCGAATGTTTCCGAACAAAACTTAAACATAAAACATTTATTCAAAGTCATTTGACCTAAAAGTCAGTTCAACTAAAAGTCAGTTCACCTAAAAGTCATTTGGCCTAAAAGTCATTTGGCCTAAAAGTCATTTGGCCTAAAAGTCAGTTGGCCTATAAGTCATTTGGCCTAAAAGTCAGTTGGCCTAAAGTCATTTGGCCTAAAATGTATTTCGAATAAAAAAATTGATGTAGCTATGTTCAACAAAATTCATTTGGCCTAAAAGTCATTTGGCCTAAAAGCCAGTTGGCCTAAAAGTCATTTGGCCTAAAAGTCATTTGGCCTAAAGTCAGTTAGTCTAAAGTCATTTGGCCTAAAAGTCATTTGGCCTAAAAGTTATTTGGCCTAAAGTTATTTGGCCTAAAGTAATTTGGCCTAAGGTCATTTGGCCTAAAGTTTAGGCCAAATGACTTTAGGCCAAATGACTTTTAGGCCAACTGACGGGTACTCTCCAGTCTTTCAGATGAGGTTTGTCAGCGTCTAAATCTCAACTTTTAACATTCCCAATAACTAATAGAGCAACCATTTTTAAAATTAATATATTTTTTTTTGTTCATACAGGTTTTCAAGATACTGTATAGTAGTGATGATGATGATGATAATAATAATAATTATAATAATAATAATAATAATAATAATAATTATTATTATTATCATTATTTTACATTGCAGTGAATCTTAAAATGTAATATTTTATCATACATAGGGCGTTCTCAAATTCCGTATGTATTAACAACTAGAGTTCACCCGCGGCTTCGCTCGCATATAAGTTGGGTAACATACCTTTTATTTCTAGCGAATCTCCTAAACTACCAAAAATACAATTTCAAACACGTATGAGGCGAGGATTTTTTTATATGTCGATGAAGCCACATATTAACGACTACCTATAGTAAGGATCAAAGATATTTATTTTTTAAATTTTTGGTGTCCTTGCATCAGGATTTGCTTGCTTACTTGGAGACTGGAGATATTGCTACAACGAAAAAAAGTTTAAATCTACTATCTAATGAACAAAACAACATAAACCTAGTTTCCGCGTAAAATCATAAAATTATTGAAAAAATACCTAAATTTAAGGCGCACCTGCAAACATGTCATCGGTGGTTCTTTTACGTTGAGGAATTGTTGCAATGAACACCAAAAGAAATAGTTTAAATTTACTATCTAAATAACAAAAATAGGTAGATTGAAAGCAATCTACAGTAAGCGCCCAACCATACGATCTAAATTGTTCTGTTAGTTTTGGAAATGTTAACCCCCCTAATCCGCCATCATCATTTCTCTGATTCCCGCTTAAACAATTATAATTTTAAGACTTATTTGGTTTTATGGAGTTGTTCTTCTACCCGTCAGCCAAATTTTTATTTTCTACCACACCTAAAAGTGTTTTTTTAACTTCCCCCCCTTCACCTCAATTTCTTGGAGTCCCATTTTAAATTGTTCAGACTCTTATAGTTATTTGGATTTACTATTTTCACCTGCCTGCCAAATTTCAGTTTTACACCACACTGGGATGTAGCTGTTTCTATTAGTTTGGTAGATTTTGAGCCCCCCTCCCACATTTATAATAATAATAATAATAATAATAACAATATAATAATAATAATAATAATAATAATAAGAAGAAGAAGAAGAAGAAGAAGGCAGAGGAATAGTAGTAATAATAATAATAACAAAAACAATACAAAGTGATCATACATTTTTCCGGTGATAAACTTCGTCGTTGTTTCTTAACTGATTTTGACCAAACAAGTTATAAACGATTTATAATTAGGTCAAAAAAGGTAAAATAAAATATATCGAAATATTGGTCCGGCTATTAACTTCATCTTCTCTTATCCGATTTTGACCAAACCCTTTTTAAAATATTTTTAATTGTCAAGCAGTGCAGGAAAGCTTGATTTTGTCAATAAGAGTAAGTTAGTGAAAGAGGTTGGGACCAACAATTTTCCAAAATTAATATAAATAGAACTTATCTGTAAAAATCTGAAAATTTAATATTTTTATTTGGGTTTCCTGTAGAAAATTTAAATTTGGCAAGAAGGTAGAAGTACGATTCCATATAATAAAATAAGTTTTAAAATTTGAAATTTTTATACGTTATTTGAAAACTGAAATTATAAAGGAAAGTAAAGGGACCACTCCAAATAACCATCAGATGCTGAAAATTTTAAATTTTAAATGTGATCCCGGTGAAGAGTGTAAGGGGGGATTTAATTGGATCATGATTAAACGTTAAATATTTCTTTTACTTCTAATATTGTTTTCTTCAACGCGTTACCGCACTGGTTTTGCTAGTATTTATATAGTATATATTGGTTATGACTTTTTTTACTGTCAAACTAACGGGAGAGGAAATATTGACAAATAACTCACTCTTTGCATGCATTTCACCCTCTCTCGGCACCTCGGGGAGAGAATTATTGTGATCGGCAAAACATATTGAACTCGAGATTTTGATAAGTGTCGATGTTTCATGACCTCCTGAAACTGAAAAAGTGCTTTCGCGATGCCGTCGCTTTGTCTCTTTGCCTCTTTACCTGTCTATATCTCTGCTAAGAGCTGAATTCATTTTACCTATAGGGCTAAAACTTGGTATCTAGGATTTTATAAGATTCCCCCAAGAAATTTTTGGAATATATATATTGAGTCCTAAAATTAGGGATAATTAACTGGTGGTAAAAAAAAAAGAAAAACTCCACTTTCTCAAAATCCACTTTAACGATTTTGATAAAATTGGTTATTTAGACAGTGTTTAGTATTACAAGAAAATTGGAAACTATCGTTTCCCCGTGAAAATGACTTTGAGGGTACTTTTATAGAAACGTGAATTTCCAATTTTGAGCATATCTCTGCAACTATTAGAGATACGAAATATCTTATTGTTTTTAAGTTGAAGTTATATTACAAATAATTTGAAATATATTTTTAGAGCCAATAGTTTTTGAGCTATAAGCCAACTAGATACTTTATTATTTTTACATTTGTGTAATTGTGATGCTTTTGGCATACCTCCAAAATAAAGCGATCAAAAAAGTTTACAGCTTTCTGGATTTTTTTTTTTTTTTTGCGATTTGATACATTTTTGTGCTCTGACACCTGGCCTATTTGAAGTTTTTCATTATTTCTCAAAGGACTACATTTTATAAAAATTCACCTTACTTAACCTGATCTTAGATAAGCTTGTTGACATTGTAGTGACAGGCACACCACTAAGGTTTAGTTATGACGAAGGTGAACTTTAAGGTGGGATGGAAGGGTTGAATAAAGCGCAAAAATATCGCCTATTTCTGGCACAGTTTCCGGGATTATGAAACATCGCAGACGTGTGGGGTATTTTTTTTCTTGTAAATCAAATAAAGTTCTATGTTTGTATTGGAAGATATTTGAATATATCTCAGTAATTAATTTAGTAAATTGATTCAAAGTTGGCACTTTTCCCCTTGTGAGTAGGATCAAATTTCTTCCTATACAAACACAGAGCTTAAGCTAAAATAAAGGTACGTATTTTTTTCCAATTGATAAACCTGATGGAATTATCGTAATTAATGATAGACAATTGTATAAAATAGTTCAGCGATGTCCTGCTAGGGTCTCTACGATCGAATACCTACCCCCACCATACACCATACACACCTTTCAACTCACCCCTCAGATTTTTCACCAGCTCTCTTTCTTTGACCTTAACAGTTGACAGGTACTATTCACGATGCAGGTAGAAACCGATTAACACCCCCCTCTACCTTCTCCCTCCCCCCCTCAGGCCATCCTAATATATCTCGGCCTGGGCGCACTTGAGACAAAATAATATTGGTCTTTTCTTACACATCTCGCCTTGTGCGTTTTGAATGGATGCTTTCAACTCTGAATAAGAGTACATGGCATCAAGTTTAAAATATAACTGTAGAGTAAATAATCATTTACACGCACTTTCAAATAATGTTAGTCGTAGTGGTTTTATTTAAACTTTCAAATATTTAATTAGTATAATTATATCGTCGCATAAACTGTTGTAATAAAACTGTTTATATTTAAAAATATATAGCACTAGTGTTGAATATGAAAAATTACTAATTATTTTCAACGCAATAAAAACATTATAGGTCTACTAAAATAAAAAAGTTATTTTTCATTTATGTATGTGCTTTTTTATAAATCATACCAAGTGGTGAAATATTGATTTGACAAAAAATTGTTTTAATCCATTACAACCATGTCTGAAGAAAATTCAACTTCAATCCAGAAAGATACTTTATCACCTAAACAAAGCAAACATTCATTTCGCTTCACTGTTAAAAAATCAAAACGTTTAAAACTATCAGGAAAACCGAAGAAAAGACGATTACCGGACCAACTTGGAGAGTACTTGAGAAATAAACAGTAAATAATGATTTTATGTTATTGTTGGAAAATGTGTCATATGATCTAGAATGAATTTGATAACTTAACTTTTTACTTCATCGAACCCGCCTCTGTGGCTGAGTGGTCTAACGTGTCAGTCTCGTGTTGGACTTGGCTGCCGAGGATCGAGGTTCGAATCTCGCTCGAATGAACTGAGGGTGGTTTTTTCTAAATGGTTTTCCACTCTCCCTCCACGAAAATGCGGGTTCACTCCCTATAATATCATCCTACCCCATTCTTAACCCATTAGAGTAATTAGTACTTAAGCGTATAGCCCGAACGGGTAGTAAGATGCGGTGCAAAAACAAAAAATACTTCATCGAAATAACTAGGAGAGAAAATACCTATAGTTATAGTAAAAAAAATCGAACTTGAAATTTTGATGAATGTCGATGTTTCATGACCCCCTGAATCCGAAAAAATGTTTTTTGCAATGCCGTCTGTGTGTGCGAGCGCGCGTGTGTGTGTGTGTTACTGGGGCTATAGCCGAAACCTTTTTACCGATAGGACTGAAACTTCGTATATAAGATTTTCATAAGGTTTTACAGAGGGTTTTTTGTAATGAATTATCTACCTCTAAAATTAAGGGTAGTTTACTGAAGGAATAAACAACAAAAAGTAGATTTTCTCTAAATTGACTCTAACGATTTTCATCAAAAATGGTCTTCCTCGGTGGTCTAGTAGTTAGCATGCTCGCTTCTGGACCCAAGGTTCGCGGGTTCAATTCCGCCCGAGGGTAATGGATTTTTAGGGTGGGAAAATCCGTAGCCTGCCTTCCTTCGGAAGGGAAGTAAAGCCGTGGGTCCCGTGTCGTTGTTTCCGACACGTTAAAGAACCCAACACCCTGACAAAGAGGGTCACTTGGCTAAATTATATCGACCTTTTCACGCTTACGTAGAAATGACATTATATTACCTGTATCTGTGTCGATACGTTAGTAATAATCCAATAATAACATTATATTAACAGTTTAAAAATACAATATGGATAAATTCTTAAATGTAAACTGAACCTGTGAATTGTGATACCGTAATATGTTTTTAGAAATGGTTAAAATCTTTGTAGCCTACATGAAGTTTGGAAGTGGGTACAGTAATTGAAATTATTATTGTATGTAGGTAAACACTAAGTATTGTATAAGAAAGAGGTGAAGGGGCAGTTGATATTATCATATGCCCCCATCCCCACCAATTGCAAATCTTGGCTGTGAAGAAGAATGTGTAAACACAGACCTGTTAACCAGTGGCGTACACAGTGGCAGAGGGAAGGCCGAGGATCTGATTTTGGTTCAAATTAGTTTAACATTTGCATTCTTTGAAATCAACATTTATTTCGGGGGGTCACCAATTTTTAGGTAGCATCGCTGATTCTCTATCTTTCTTATCTCTTACTTCGCATACAAATTTCCCAATATTACAGTAATTTAAATGTATAATTGTGCAATTATGAAAATTATTATGTTAAAAGCTTCCCCATCCTAAAACTATTGGTTCTTCTATGTCCCCTTCCATCCCTCATAATTTATTTGTTGGGGCGTCATTTTAAAATTGAACGCTTTTAGACTTTTATGATTATTTATCCCTTTACCTGACTGCCAAATTTCAATTTCCTAACTATAATTATTTTGGTTTCTGTTCTGTTCTGAGACCCATTTTGAAATTTTCAATTTCTCTAATTTTTTGATTATATGGATGGGTTCTTCTACATAGAAATACTTGCCAAATTTTAGTCTACTATAACTTTTCATATTTTGGTTCCTGTTTTTAGCAATTCCTCATACCCCTCCGATTTACTCAAGTCCCATTTTGAAATTTACCATTTTTATACTTTTCTGAAGTGACCTGGTGGTCTAGGGTTAAGACATTGGACTTCGGCGCTGGGTGTTCGGGACTCAATTCCTGCCCACAGCACAGAGTTATCTAATTGCCAAACCCTTACTTCACCTCTGACAAAATGTGTATTATTCACAATTAGTGTATGGGAGGAATGCCAGGCCTCCCCCGTGGTTCGGATTTCACGTTAAACTGAAGGTCCAACAATTCCTCTCATAATCACCCTATCATTCTACATTAGCGTAAGTGCGTATAGGCCGAACGGGTAGTATGACGCGGTGCTAATAATAATAATAATATACTTTTCTGTTATATGGGGTGACCCCTCAACCTGCTTTCCAAAATCCAGATTTCCAGCTTTTCAGCTCATCGACATAAAACATGTGATTTCCGGGCCCTTTTATGCCCCTTTAGAGGAAGTAATTTGAAAAAAAAAAAAACTTTAAAAACTTCTAATCCAATTCTAAAAAGGAAACTCCCTTGTAAATTTCAAGGCTCTACGTCCACTGGCTCAAAAGATACAGCAGTGAATTTTGAAAACATTAGACCCCTTTACTCTTTTCCTCACCTTAGATTTCGAATGTTTTAAAAAAAGTCTTAACCCATGTCTAAGGCCTTAAACGAACCTTCATGCATAATTCCAAGTCCAGGGATTGTGGAGATATGGTGCTGAGTAAGTGGGTGGTTTTATCATATAAAGAGATAGTTGTTATGATAATAGTTTTTTTATATTGGCTATGGGCACCCTGGAATTAGTCGGAACTTTTTCTCTTAATTTGATTAGTATCCCGTCGATTTCAGGGTGCCCATATCAAATATCCAAAAACTATTATTATTACTATGTAGAAAATGAAACTTGTACTGGAGCAATATATTATTTATTTAAAATAAAAATATAATTGATGCAAAAACTAAAAAAATACTGACCGTGGTCCTTTTTATACCACCTTTTAAGAGGTTGAAGCCCTTCGAAATTATTTTTATATTCTCCTCTCCTACCCCCAACCCCTCTTCCTCGTGCTACCGAACAATCAGCCCCCACTTCACACAGACATATTTTATTGTGATATAAAAATGATAGAATTGAATCGGTTTTCCAGAAACTTACTAAAAAAAAATGTTCTTCTGGAACCCTACAGTAGAACACAATGCTGAGACAAAATCTTACTAAAGGAAAGCGGGCATTTTTCAAAAGAGAAATATAGTAATTTTTGTGTGCATTAATATTCATACTTTAGTGACTTCAATGAAATAAAGGGTACGGGGCACCGCACTGACTTTCTCGCTTTTTTTTTACCTACAAAATTATGCAATCTGCTAATAACTCGGAAACTGGGAGATAATCTTCGTTACCTTGCAAAGTATAGGTCATAAGATAGGTCCATAGCATAGTCCATCAAGATAAGACTCACCTTTCAGAATAAATGGAGTGTGCCTTCCAAATTCAAATGTAGCAACATTAAGTTTCTCCAAAGAGCATACATTAAATAATGGCAACTGTTACAAAAATATGTTTATTCTGCACCTAAGTCATCTTGAACAAGATCGAAAAGCTTTATTTTAAAAACATATTTGCCTATAACTGGAAAAATAAAAGTTTTATAAAATATTCTTTCAAATAAAAGTATTTTATCTTTATTAGTATTACAACTTTACAACGATATGTTATTTCGTATCTTAAATATTACAGGATATATAATAAAAACTGGAGATATCGTCATCATTAAAGTACCCCTTAAGTTATATGGCCCGAAAAGCAAAATTTGCCACTTTGTAGGGAATATTAGTCTGTGGTCTAACTTGTCAATATCGGGGTTGCTGGAAAATAATATGACTACCGTCAAATATCTTGTGCTAAACTCCCGAAGTCTGATCAATGACATGGATAGCAATGCAGTTGAACAGTATAATGGAGCTGTGGCCAAATTCATTGGTGGTAAAAGAATTAATTATTCCCTTAAAGGTAGTTATAACGCAAGATGTGCTGGTGCTGTTGTTCAGTATAATAATGGTTCTTCGCAGTATATTCAACATAAATATATGTACGGAAACGGGTTCAAATGAGAAGAAAGCTACAATCAATTACTAAGAAGGAACGTTGAAAGACTAAACCAAATGTGGCAAGGTCACTATTTCGTAATCAAAAATATGAAAATAAAGATTATGGTCCAAATGCACAGCGTCCTGACCTCTGTAAAGATGAATACATAAAAGAAAGTCAGATTTTTCTTGACGGTCTTAAAAAAAAACAGATGATGAACGTGCTATTTTGCAAAAGATGACAACTCTTCAACGAGAGAGTGGAAAATGGATGGAAGAACGCCGGAAGTTGTTGACTGCATCCAATTTTGGAACAGTCTGCAAACGTAGAGAAAGCACTGGCTGTGAAAAACTAGTTAAAAAAACTTTTGTACGGAGGGTCAGCACCGACACAATCTATGTTGTATGGAATTAATAATGAGGGCAATGCACTACGTCAACTAGAACTTGAGGCTAAAATTCAAATCAAGCCAGCGGGTCTTTTCGTTGATAGTGACATTCCTTTTCTGGGGGCTACACCCGATGGCTTAATAGGGCAAGATGGGTTGGTTGAAGTTAAGTGTCCATCATCTGCATCGAACATGACTCCAGAAGAGGGTATTGTTGAAGGAAAGGTACAAGGCCTCGTTTTGGAAGATGGTAATATAGTTTTGAATAAAAAACACAACTATTTTTTTCAAATCCAAGGCCAGCTTCATATATCAAAAAGAAAATATTGTTTATTTGCCATATGGACAATGAAAGGCATAACATTTTTAAAGATAGAACTAGATGATGAATTTTGGAAACGAGAAATGGAACAAAAACTCGTTAGATTTTATATGGATTGCTTACTGCCAGAATTTTTAAATCCTCAGAATTCAAGAACAATGCCGATAAGAAATCCTGATTATATAGTCAAAGCACAAGAGAAACTTTTATCTAAGAAATGCAAAGCGCCTCTTCAACAATAAATATTAGTTTGATGAAACAATAAGGTTATCCTTGTTAAAAAAATAAATTTAAAAAATTTGATATTGTACAGTTAGGATGTGAAAAACATACACATAATTACATTTGATTGTATGGTAAAGTATTTCCAAATTGACGGCATGTAATAATTTAAGACATTAGTTATTGTAAAAAATTAACATTAATGAAAATAAAAATGCTTTAGTCAGATCATATAGGTATTATAGTTCGGAGGAAATCATTATAATCATGTACTGTAAATAAAAAATTTGTATTATTTATAAAATGTAAACATGCAATATTTTGATAAGTGACGGTGAGTTATTGGTATAATATTGACAATACGGCCTTTTAAAATGTTTGGGTGAAATTATATGTACTGTACATAAAAAATATGTATTACTTAAAAAAATTGTATAATAGTGCTTAAGTTACTATATTGAGCCGGCTGACTTATAATTTTTTGGCCCATGGTGGGAGGCGGGTTGACTCCAATCAACCCTTATATAGCTACGCCACTGATCCCAGTCACACTATCACTACCCCCCCCTTCCTGGCGCTAACACAATATACCATAGGCGGAATTAGGGACGGGAACACAGGAGCATTTGTGCCCCCCATACCCCACGAAGACCATAACTATACACCACCTAATATGATATATTAAATAAAAATAATTTATAGTTTTATTATTATAAATAGGTCAAAAAGTCACTTTTAATACTTCCATTTTACAAAATTTGAACACAGGATCAGCTCAAAACGTCACTGTTAACGCTTGAATTTTACAAATTTTCCTGGGGGATGGCTCCTACACCTCGCTAGGGATAATTCCCCCCCCCCCTTCCAGAAAATAATTCTAAATCCGCCCCTGCAATAGACTCACCCAATCATCCGAACATAAATCTGTTTTGGACTTTCACCGATAATCCTATAAAATAATTTAATAAGGAAGTACGGAACTTGTACATATTGTGAAACAGAGTCTTCACATTGCTTGTAAATCAATCAATCAGCTTACTCTTGCGCGTTTATTAGTGTATTTTTGGGTTACCAATGGGGGGTTGTAACCCCCTGTAACCTCCCCCCTGGCTACACCTCTGAATTAATACATATGTGTATAACCCGAACGGATAGTGAGAAGTTGTGCTTTAGTTTGATTATTATTTTAATTGTTTAATTGTAGGATCACTGTGCAGTACTACAGTGAGTAATAAATATGTTATTATTTTTATATAGAAAAATGAATAACAAAAACAAAGCATTTATTTTCAAATATT
Source organism: Timema podura (assembly GCA_033556935.1). NCBI lineage: Eukaryota > Metazoa > Arthropoda > Insecta > Phasmatodea > Timematidae > Timema > Timema podura. The sequence continues at coordinate 1,498,815 of JAVRXN010000010.1, forward strand.
TCCAATATTCGTATCAATATTTGTGTTTAAAAATTTGATATTATTTCTAATATCAATAATTTATATTAATTATTCCAATATCAATAAGCTTATATTAATTATTCCAATATCAATAAGCTTATATTAATTATTCCAATATCAATAAGCTTATATTAACTATTCCAATATCAATAAGCTTATATTAATTATTACTGCGCATCATATGTTTTGACTAATAAATATCCACATAAAAATGTTTATAATTGTTGCTCGGAGTGCCGATGGATGTGAAAATCAGACTAATGTTAATAATTTTACAAATTATGAAATTTTAATTTTTGATACAACAATTAATTTGAACATTCCAAAAAAACTACTGTTATTTCATAGTTTTCACTTTTGTCGGCAGTCCCCATGACTGCCTATTTTTTTTAATTAAAAATTTATTATTAAAAATTGTGTTTTTCTTTATAAGTACTCTTTTTTTTACTATAGTAAAATAGTTATATAAATTAGCAATATTATTATTTTTTACTATCAATATAATAGTTATTATTAAATATTAAAATTGTCATTTTTAAATGTATTAGACTTATAATTGGAGGAGCTTTATGAGAATAAATCGCAACCCCTCACCCCCTCCTCCTCAACCCCACACACCTGAATCTGAATCAGCTCTTGCCATCATTATATTCTCATTCAAAAGCCTCCATGTCAGAAGGACAAATACCTGCCAATTTGAACTGGGGGTAAACTCTTTTATTTGTAAACAAGTGGTGTCGTCTCACTCCTGGGCGATTCCAGAGGCTCGATGCTGCAGATCTTTTTCTCACAGGTCGCATGCGAGCCCGTCCGAGTGGCGTGTTTCGTCTACGAACGAGGAAGTTACTATTTCGGTATGCTCCACATTATTTAATTCGTATGCGATCCGAGTACACGAAAGAAGCGAGGAGCTAGTATGACCGCAAATATTCTCATACATTTTCGGCAGCCATTTTTTAAATGGTCGTACTTCCGTTTCAAGTAGCCAATCACATTCATTTTAAAAGAGTGTTTGATTTGATCGTCACGGCTCTTCTATTGAATTTTTAATAGTTAAAAATGTCAAAATGCATCACAAATGAACAAAAGTTAATTCTTCTTGATTTTGTAGAAAGTAAGTATAAAGTTATGAAAAATGAATTGTTAATCAGTTATTTCTAAATTATTTTTGTTTTAAAGAACCCACAAATTATTTATATTTTAAAGAACCCACGTTTTTTGTTCAAGGAAATGAAGATATTAAAAGAGGAAAATTAACACAGCAGTTTACTGCCAAGGATGCTGCCAAATTATGGTAGGACATTGCTAAAATTCTGAACGCATGTGCAGGAGCCTCGAAAGGATGGAAAGAATGGAGAAAAGTGAGTTAAATTTGTCAATGGACTTAAAAACATATTCGTAGTATTAACACCACACTCCTAAACAAAGAGAGTGATTAAGTTTTGAGCTTTTATCATAAGTATGCTTAATTTTATTGGTTGTCTTATTTCCTAGCTCTATTATGATAGGCCTATACAATAGTTTAGCCATGTGACTTTATGGGAGTGTGGATTGCTCTGGCAAGTACTAATGTATTATACACTATATATGCAGGGGATATAACACAATCGCCTGTTTTTAAGAAAAAATATTTTTAGCATAATAACACTACCAAGTTGCATTATTAATTATATAAGACACATCCAAACTACTGATGTTCAAATATTTACACTCTTAGTCTAATAATAAATTAAATTAAATCGTAGCTCACCTATTTTAAGGCATACCGTTCTGTCATATTCCTTAGCATTTCCCGGGGGAGCATGAATAATAAATAGGCCTATGTTGCACTAAAATACTGTGTTCATGAACACTATTTTGAAACAGTCTTATAGATTCCTATTCTATTAGGCTATGGATTTTATCTTTAAATTATTTTTAGTAAAAGTATTGTAAAAACAATAGCATCGAGCCCCAAACACCATTAAAAATCCCATTGCTTATAGAGGTAGCTAATTTAATTCTGATTTGTATTTGTTTCAGGATATTTTGTGGTTTTGATTGTGATTCTAAATTTACTCTTATTTTTATAATTTTATTTCCTACTGAATTTTACACTTCTATTTTTATAATAATTTTATTTCCTACTGAATTTACACTCCGATTGTTATAATGACTATTTCCTAGTTTAACAGTTTATAATTTCCATTCTCATTGTTTAGACTTGGCAAGATATTAAAACCCATGTGAAGGGGAAGGCTGCTGCTCTTTCTCGAGAGCTAGGAAAGACTGGAGGTGGCCCTTCTGTTGAAGAAGAGCTAAACGATTTTCAGAAACGTGTATTACAAATAATAGGACCTAACTTGACATTTGGACATACCAACACCAATGAATCAGTGGTCATTTTGGATTACCCGGTACAATAAATCAATTTTTATTTACCTACATAGTCCTAGTTTTTTTTTAAACAATACAATCTATTGCCTTTTTTTTTAAACATTGTATTTCTTCAAAAGCAATTTTAACTAGTCGGACAAAAGTAGCCTATTTTAACAAAGTTTTGACATTGAAAAAATTAAAATTTATCTAACTTCACTACCACCTATGCCTATTTTCTTTAAGTTTTGCTGTATTTTATCTTTGCAAATTTTCAGGTTATAACATGCGGTTATGTAAAATGTGTATGCATTAAAAGAGTAGGGTCTTCTCTTAATATTAAAATAAATGTTATTGCAAAACATTGTAGTTTTTTTTTCTTCTTTTTTTAGATTCCACTAACAGAGTACACAGAAGAAACAGATGACCAAAATATTATTCTACCAACCCCAGCAAATACAAGCAGGCCTTTACTTGAAACTGAGAACACAGAATTGTCAATAGGAAACCTTAAAAGACCTCAAAGTAAAACACACAAAAAAAGTAAGTTTGATCCAACATGCCTATAATTATATGATTTCAAAACAAGATCAACAGATAATTATTGTAGTATTTATATTTTATTTAATCTGAATAATCCAAATTGTTTTTGTTTGTCAGTGAAAAACTTAATTAAACAAATTACTAGGTGCTAATCACAGCTTCTAATAAAGTAGTGTAACAGAGGTGCAGAATATGTCCAAACATGCAAACAAGGTTAGGGGGAAATTAAAGCACGTACATTTGGGCCAAGGAGAATTTCAAACATTGTGTTGGCGTTTTGAGTGGCGGTTCTGATATAGTAGTAGGTAATTGTTTTATAAACGGTAGCATACAACTCCAACACTATCAGCCTTAATACTTTTGGGTCCGGGCCCCCATAATTGTTCACTGTTTTATTTTGTTCTCTTTGATCTTCGGGGAAATTTTGTATGAAAATGTTATATTCTTGAGAAATAATGGGTCCATGATTTTTTATGTGTTATTGAATAGATCTTATCCGCCTCCGTAAGTTTTTTATTATATAATGTGTTATAAAATACTATAGCAAAGTGTCCTTGGTACTCTGTAAAATATACTTTTATGTACATATGTGCTGAGGGTGAGAGGGGAAACAATTTAAGAAAAACACTTTTACACCCGACTGGGATTCGAACTCTGATCTCTTCATTGGCAGTTAAGTCTATTGCGAGAGTGACTCTTTAGACCAATTTTTTACCACTGATGCAATGTTGTTTTCAGTTTTGATAATTGGCTCGTGTTAAATGTAATGCAATATTTTTTTTTATGATTTCTAATATTCTTGGCACACTTTTTACAGGTTCAGTCAAACAACCCAGACTCAGAGATAAAATTTTAAATAAAAGTGAGGAAATGGCAAAAAAAATGAATCACATTCAACTTGTCAATTTGAGATTAAAAAAAAAAGAGCTTCGCCTGAAAAATGAAAAGATGCGGTTTGAAGAAAAAAAACATGAAGAGAAGATGATTTTACAAAGAGAAACAAATCATTTGTTTGGTGAATTAATTACCGAAATGATCGACATTGGGAAACATTTAGTTGGTGCAATCAATACATTGGCTTCAAAATCTAAATAATATCGTGGGCCTTTACTTGTTGATCAAAGTTTATTTACTTTTCTTATTTTGAGATGTTGTGTTTTCTTCATTTGTGTTTTTTTTAATGTTTGCTATAGTATTCCTTGAACCCTATTAAAAAAATAAAAATAAGTTTGTTGTAAATAGTTATTTTTTTCTCTCAATAAAAAAATATTTAAGAAGGGTTGTGCAAAACTTTGACTTTGCTTAAAAACTAGTATCAGTTTCGAATTTACTTTAAAAAAAATTGGCTTTGACAAATTACAAAGCTTTGCTAATATAAAATACTTTGAGCAAAAATAATCAATTTATAGCCCATTAATTCCATTCTAATCTGTTATATACATTAAAAATCTAATGTAAATGAATTGCAAGTTGTGATAACAACTTTATCATATTTTAACTAAATATTACAAACAATTTTGCAATAAAAAATTTCAAGTGATTTTAGTCTATAAAGGTTTATATATATAACCACAGTATCTTTTTAAGCATAAAATACTTTTTTTTAACTCAGCTTCGAGAATATTTAGTTTTAGTTCACTTCAAACTAAAAAAGCAGACTTTGCACACTTCTATATATAGCTACCCTAAATTAAAACGGAGTTTGATTAAGAGCTGATAAGTACACAGAATAATTAAATCGGTGATGTGATTTTTTTTTAAATTAAATGTAAAAATATATATATATTTGCAATTGACACCTGTAGATGGTGTTGATACACATTGTTTTAAGATAGTTTAATGTTCTCAATGAACAACAGGATGGTTAAATAAATAAAACCTGGACTTTTGTAGTGTGTTGAAATTCAACCAATTGATGTAGTTAGCCTATTTTATATAACTAGAAGCTAGAATCTGAACGAGAATTTTGGTAATCATACATATCTAACCACGCCGTTACCTTGTGGAGTAGGCAAAATAGCCTACCCCTTCCTTTTGATCCACATAAGAATAAGAATTAATATGGTAAACTTCCTATAAGTTCAAATAATATAAACAAAATAAAATGTGTATTTTGTCTGTGTCTGTAGATATGAGCACACAAAAAATAAGAAACCTAGAAAGATTACACTTAGCATAGATATTTAGGGGATCTTTGAGGATGTGCTCCTCAGGCATATATTTTTAATTATTTTTTTATCTATTGTGAAACATTCTTTCACCATGTAAACAAGGGCTACTCTTAATGAATTATAAGGAAAATATAAACATCAAATAGGCCTTCAGAGAGAAATTATAAAATAGTTAACTCCAAAATTAAGGATCCCTGAAACTTTGTGTATGATGTAAGGAAATCTTGATTAAATGTGCCTAGAGCTTTTTTTTTCCTAAATCGAGAACTCGAGCATGGTTTTGTTCAATATTGCATCTATTTTGAGCTTGGTGCCTTAGACAACAAAACCACAAATCCTGAAAACTCCAAAACTAAGAAGCATAGAAAAATTAAACTTGGATTAAGTTTATGTACTTCAAGTAAACTCATGCTATACAATTTGAGCATATTTTATTTACATTTACATACATTCAGAGCTTTGTGTCTTATTGGTTTGAGCAACTCCAAAACAAAAAAAAACCTACCCCATAGAAAGCATGACATTGCAGTGCACATATATATTTAGGCTAACATTAATTTGTGCTTTTAATTACTATCACTATTTACAGAAAGTTTAGTACATACATAAACAAAACCTTTAAAAATAAAGATTAATTCAACACATTTTCAAATACAAATATATGTACACCATTATTACCATCTTATTTTTTATAAATTTTAAAGGTTGTGGGATTTGTGCACACATTAAAGTGTTTTACATAAAAGTTTTAGTAGTTTTATTAAAATTTAGGGTTCATTATTAACTTTACTTTACTCTAAAGAATTGCACTTCCTTTTAGCAAGTATGTAAATCATTGTCTGTTAGTTTGGAAAAATTAACAGCTTTAGGGTCTTGCCACTCCAAAAGTACACATTTAAAATCAATCAAATGTGTTATGTATAACACTAGTGGTTGGAATGAAATGTATTTAAATGTGCTCTGTCGGTAAAGCTTGATTTCAGGCTCACACAATGGGCGTTTTTTTTTACTGACACAAAATATTTTATTTATTAAAACTATTGCATTGCAACAGTCATAATACATTATTCATAGTCTTAGCCCTTAGGGTAAAAGTATGAAATGCAAAAAAATTACAACCTATTTAGGCCAATCAAACTTTTAGTACACAACAAACATGAGATAAAATTTTGATGTGCCATATTTACACTTATTAACTGCCAAAATATCTTGCCTAGGCCTATCATTCAACTTTTAACAAAACAACAAACTTGAAATATGATTTTAATCTATTTACACTTTGGTCAGATGTTAAAATAAGTATTATAAGCCTATCTTTAAACTTTTAACATAACAACAAACTTATGATATTAATCTATTTACACTTTCGTTAAGCTGCAAAATATGTAACAGTTAACAAAATACTAAAAAAAATATTGGCTTTTTTACTTGTGTTTGTATTTATATAGCCAAGTACATACATAATCACATCGTAGGCAGCAACTGCATATAACTCATAAACAACAACTCCAAACTTAATCCATCCTCACTATCTTTCTCCACATTTTCCTATCCTTGCATACCCCCTCACTTCAACAACACACATACACCGAGTCATACAAGCTATTTTATTCTTAAAACTCTAAATTTTTCTCTTTTTCACACACTTGTTTACAACAGTTAACCCGTCTTACATGGCCTATCCCTTCCTTTTGATCCACACACTCTCTCATCATATATTAGTTTCATCATTCAATCTACACTCAACCTCTCAACATGCCCAAACCAACGTAATATGCCTCTTTCACATTGAGCCATTATATTCCCTTTCAAACAGAACTTCATGACCCATTCATTACTAACTATCAATTCTCTCTATTCATTAGTATTTATTAAACTTCGAAAATAATGGTATTAAGAGGTAAAATATGGCACAAATTGCATTAGTTAATTGTAAAACGAGTTCGTAATAAGCGATCACGTACTCTACGACCACCTGCCAACAAATTCCCTAGTCTTTCTGGATGTTGGTTCTCGTTCATATCCATTTCCAACTGATTGTTTAGTGGTATCTCATCATATAGGGGTAAATTTTCTTTAATACACATGTTATGCAGTACAGCACAAGCATTTATGATGCTTGATGCTTTTTCTGGAGAATAATGTAGCACTCGATGCTTTAGTAAACAACGAAACCTGCCCTTAAGAAGTCCATTGCAACGTTCTATTACGTTTCTTGTAGAACTATGGGTGCTGTTGTAAAGTGATTCTGGTGAACCTGCATTTATTTCGCCTTCAATTGGAGTCATCAGCCAAGGCTCCAGGGGATAGCCACTATCACCTAAGTTAAAATAAAATAAAAATCTATCAAATGGTAGAACAAATATGAACAACAATTATGTTTCATAATTCTAGAGATTGTGTTTACATTTAACAGACACATAAAATTAAAAATAATAACATAATATTGCTGTTGAGGATTTTTTTTAATGTATTTGCAAACACTTACCTAAAAGCCAAACATTTTGGTTTCCCTGATGTGTAGCCAATTCCACAAGCCCTGCTCGCACATTTGAGTTGGCATATATAAATGCATCGTGGGTTCGCCCTGGATAGCGCGAATTAACATTTAATATGTGCATGGCTGAATCACAGACCTAAAATAAAAACTATACATTAATGATACTTAAATCTAAGACATTTGGAACATGAAAGTTCATTGCAGCACTTACAAAAGTATATCATCTATCCCTGTTTTGAGCTAGTTTATTAACACCCTTTCTGTTTCAGGTTCATTCTATTGAGGACCACACTAAGCATTCACTAACTTTCTTGCATACTGCCCTAAGTGTGAAAGTACTTGGTGTGCTTAGGTGTGTCAAGTTAATATGAAACCCACTTTGCAAAATCGTTTAGAATTCACCAATGTTGTTAAAATAAAACTAGTTTAGGTCTTTGATAGCCAGCCCTGGCACTTTGGGTGGACATTCCGGAAGAAACTGCGTCTTACTACCTGTTTGGGTTTTAGGCTTATGCACTAATTATGCCACTATAGTTTTAGGGATGATGAAGGTTATATTTAGAGGAAGTGTACCCACAATTACTTGAAATTAGAGTGGAAAAAAATGGTCTAGCAGTGAGGCATTAGACTTCGGTGCCGGGTGTCCGGGGTTCAATCCTCGGTCCCAGCACAGATTTATATAGATGCCAAACCCTTCCTCCACCTCTGACAAGACGTCTATTAATCACAACTTGTGAATGTGTGGAATGCCAGGCCTCCACCGTGGTTCGGATCACACGTTAAACTGTAGGTCCTCCATTTTATCTCACAATCACCCTACCATTACACATTAGTGTAAGTGCGTACAACCCGAACGGGTGGTAAGACGCGGTGCTAATAATAATGATAATGATAATAATAATAATATTGATAATAATAATAATAATAATAGAGAGGAAAATTTGGGGGGTGGGGGGGGCTCGGTACATCCGACAGAGATTTGATCTCCCCATCATCAGCAGTCTACTTTGAGAGTGATACTTTAGACCAAACCATTCTGCCACAAATAGAGTCTTAGCTTTCACTACTTCAAATAATGTCAAATTTGACCTCTTTCTTTCTCAGCCTCTTTGTCAGTGAACACTTCTTTATAAACATTTTAAGATATCAATGTAAATTAAACAAGATCACTAGCTAGAGTAAAGCATTACTTAAGTGTGAATTAAAATTGATACATTATATACAAAAATGCAATATTATTTCTGTATTATTTATGCATTCTAATTTTCTTTTGTTTTTATTCAGATATAATTACAAAATACATGAAACAATTGGGGCAAACATAAAGTAATTTTGTTCAAACTTATTTTCTGTAATATTGGCTATACAGACTTCAAAGAGAAGCAAGTAATATTAACTTTTATCAATTAATATTGGTGGGTATGTGGACATTCTAGTCTTGTTTGATTTGCTAGTGGCAGACAGAAAGGTCAGGGTTTGAATCTTCTGGATGTATTGAGAGTATTTTCCATTAGAATTTGTTTCCCACTTTCCCTCCACACAGATATGAGTAGATAAATTTATCTTGAAATCTAAACTACCTCATCCTTTGTGTTATTTTACTGTGGATAGCCCAACATAATTTTGGACAAAATAAAAAAAACTAATTACACATACCAGCTGCACATTTATAGAATGATATTTTTTGTGGTTGAAGTAATCCCTTTCTCTGTATCTGACATCTTCCATTGGAGGTGCTACTATTGCCACATGTGTACAGTCAATAGCACCAATAATTCCTGGGAACTCTTACATTTCATAAAACCTAAAACACATATTTACTGTAGTTAGATTTATATTATACATATAGTGTACCCTTCATTTACCTTTAAATGTAGCAAGCTTACCTTGCATGGTTTCACTAAGGCACAGCTTATAAGTTATAGGATAGGGCCAAAGTGTATTATGTCATGTTAAGGCTGATAACTTTAACAGTAAACAGGGTGTAGACACACTTAATTTTTCATTTAAAATAATTAAATGTCACATCAAGAATTCACTTTTCTTATCTTCTAAGCTTTCAAAGCTATCTATGTATTTATTAAATTAACAACACTTTATTAATCCTAAGCCAGTTACTTTATAATTTATTTGAAAACTGTGCAGTGATGTAAACTTTTAGAAAAATATTAATAACAATTTTTAATAATTTTGCAAGTCGTGTTATTAAATTGAACTAGTCGAAGCCTAATCTTGGTAACACACCATTTGCCTCGGCTGAAAATTTACCTGTACTGATGGGAACATGGTCTAAATCTTAAGCTTTTTAGCTTATTCTCTACCTCCATGCAAATGCGGCTACATTTACTAGAAAAATACCTTTTTCATTCCTACAACATTAGCATATGGAATATAAATATATATATATAGCTTGAGTGGATAGTGAAATACTGTGAAAAATAAATTGTAATGTGTAAGGACTAGTCTTACCCTTGTCTCAAAGTGGCAAGCGATGCAGGAGTTAGATCAAATCGAACCCACTGATCAAATAAATGGGTGTTAATAGCATTACTAACTTCTGTGATAGCTCTGCTCACAGAAGACTGATGGATGCACAAATTACTATCTTGGCCAACTGAAGTCTGGTATGAGCCACCAGCAAAAAACCGCAATGCAGCGAGGACCTTATATAAATAAATAAATTATGTAGGCCTACTAGCATTTGCCCTGAAGGGTTGTAAGCTTTAGTTCCATTTTGGTACAGCTTATGAACTGTTGTGATCAATTAATATAAAACCGTTTGCTACCTTTCAGGATAAACTCAGTATATCAACTAGGCTACAAAGCAGTTAAGATAGACCTACATTATATTGCAAAAAAGTTGTATGATTACATACCCATTATAAATTTACCCTAGATATTCGAATAAAGATTACCATACAGAGTAGGAAACTGCCATTTTCACTGTAAAATTTTGTATCGGTAGGGAGCCGAGTTCTTGTTCTAGAACTTTACTTGAAAGTGTAAAATAACTTTTCATATTAAATAATTACCAGGCCTAATTTTAAAAATAATAGCTAATGGGTTTTTAAATACATTTTCAAAGTCTTATAGATTAATTTAGTTAATTTAATATGTCCCATTTTAGTTTGAAAATACCTATGGCACAAATTACTTGAAAAATTCCTGAAGTAACCATATTTGTACTAGGCCTACTACTGTATTTGAGCTATGTCACTGATACTTAAATTTGTGCAGTATTATAATATAATTTCAAAAAGAAAAATATGCCTACACCCAATTTTAAAAAAAATAGTTCTATAGTAATAAGATTATCTTATAAGCTTAATTGAAAAAATGTTTAGCTCTTCTAATCAAATTACGTGAAATTAACTGCCACAAATAATAAAAAAATAATTTATTGTGTTCTAAAATAGGCCTACATACTTTAGGTGTTATGTTGGAACATTTCCATCAAATTAAATATTTATGTTTTTCTGTGATTTAGATTAATAACTATTTTATTTTATAAGTAGCCTAACATAAAATAACTATACATTATTATTGATACTAATCGTTTGCAAGGATTATTTGATGGTATTTGATAAAATACAAATTTTTTAAACACTCATTAATAGCGTACTATCCCCTTAAGTGGTCTGTGTTCATGTAGGCTATCATTACTCTTACCCATAAGCTAACTAGAGTAGTAACCATTGTTTACTAAATTTCTTCCAAGCACATATACAAGTTCAAATACCATTTCTTTTATCAATTTTGCAGGCAAGTGTCCATACATCTAAACCAATATAACAAACACAATTAATGTCGGGTCTACTGATAGTAAGGATAAATCTAAAACAGTTGCAAATATTTTTAAACACTAGTTCACTTTGGGCCTAAAATAAATGTATGTAAAAATATCAAAATGTTATACAAAAGTAATGATACTTTTCATATTAATGACTATTACCTTTGTTTCTAATGTGAGGGCAGATGAACGAGAAGGTTGCTCCATAACCTCTTCCAATGATTCTATTAAATTGTTTGCGAGACGTTTGTTTAGTCTGAAAAGTTTCACAAATTGGTTGTCTTCCAAATCAAATGCATTTTCTGGTCGTCTTCTGACTCTAAATCGGCGGTTTGCTTGAATCTCCGCCTCTTCTAAATCTCTCAACGCAAAATACAACAACATATTATCAATGTGATCGTCCATTTTCTCACTAGTTCGTAAGCGAGTTAATTCTTTTCACTTGTCGCGGAGCAGACGACCTATGGCCCGAGTACACGGATCGCATACGCCGCTCTTTGTGTTGTTCAGGCATACCAAAAGTTGAATACCATTCGACCTACGATCACGTGACCTCCAAAGTCGAATGCGTGATATCTCCAGCATAGCCCCTCAGGAAACTTAGGTTGGTAAATGACATGACAATAAGAGGAGGGGGGTGAAGAAAGGTTTGGCGTTGAGGAGTGGGGGAAGCCAAGCTAGCTGCATGGTAAGAGGGGAGATTGTTTCTTCCCCTTCATCTAAAACTGAGAGCTCCAAGGCAGTTCCTTCCATCCCAGCCTAAGTCACCAATCATTTTATCAACGTATAAAAATGGTCATAAAGCGCTAAAACTGTCAACACGACAAAATGCCTACCAGACCAGTTGTCTGGGGGTGTTATTTTTAAACTTAAGGTGTTCTATACCTTACCGGTAATTTCAGGTAAAATGGAATATTGAAGGTCATGGAGTTGTGCACGACAGGGGTGGAGAGCAGGTTTGGAGTTGAAGAGTGGGGGAAGCCAAGCTAATCACTCATCACAGGCCAAGCTACAAAATACAGTAAACATAAACACATATTGTCTACAAGAGAAATAACAAAGTAATATTAGTGATAAATATCAAGTAACACTTGTAAACTTAAAAAAACAGATCTTAATTATAAACGTACAGTATAGAAGATTACGCCAATAAAGTTAGTGAGATGACTAAACGTGTTTTTGTGACACCATTTTTACTTTCGAACTTTCTTACATGTAAAGAAAGTATTGCGATACTAAAAAACAAATCAATCTCAAAATTTTGATGAATTTCAACAGTAGCTGTCGCGGCGTTTGAGCATAGCCCTCAGGGCTTGCCGCAAGCTGTTTTTTGTAACTATTTCGTAATTGTTGCTCAATCCACCTGTTTTGTTAATTTCGTAATACCTCACACTAGCTACGTAATTTGTTTTTCTGACCCATTTGTTCCAAGGACGGACAACGAGAGGTATTACTTTGGTTTCTCAATACCTCGTAATTTGGTTTTGATACTTTATGACACTAATGTTTTGTTAAATTCGCGTAATTTGTTTTTCTGACCCACTTATACCAAGGGCGGGCGTGTTTTTAATCATATTCATTATTATTATTATTAAAAAATACTACTTATTAATTAATTTAATCAATTTACACTATTTTTAGCTTTCTAAGTGCCCCCTTGATCACAACACCACCCCTAATTCTAGGTTGTAATTAATTTAACCGTTAAATTATTTTAAAACGTAACTACTCCCATCCCCTTCAATCACCGTTTTAATTAATTCCCGTTGTGACATTAATTTAATACATTTAAACCCCAGCCCCCTAAATCGATGTTTTAGTTAATTCCCAAATGTTACATTATTTTAAGACATATTTACACACTCCTCAATCACGGTTTTAATTAATTCCCGGCAGTTACATATTTACCCACGCCTCCCCCTCATTAATTAGGGTTGGGCAGCATAGTGCATCTCGATATCTACCTCTATAGAGTAAATGGTAAGGAAGGACTAGGCTAAAGCCCGTCGATTACATACATGAGCAAAAGATAAATCACTTTGTACAGGTTGTACGTTATATAATAGACATTCTTTATTCTACACCTTGCAAACCAGTGCTGATTATGCCTTTCATCTACGTCACAATCATCTATCCTCGTTCGGTAACGAGTTCAAATCCCATAACAAGTGAATTCCACACTCAGCATAGGGTCCAGGGTTCGATTCTAGGCAAGACCGAGTCTACAGGCCTAGCAAACCGGTTGTGGTAAATATATTCGTTCATTTCCGGGAGTAAAAATATCACAATTTGCCCTTTTAATTAATTATGTATAGAAAAAACTATACAATACACGAGTTCGAATTCCAGCAGTAATTAAGTTACACCAAATTAATTAAATCTTTATTAACATAATTTCAATAAAGAATTATCAACTAAATTTAACTGTTATTCTTAATCAACTTATTGTCTTTATTATGTATTTAGCTGTATTTAAGCGTATAGCCCGAACGGATAGTAAGACGCGGTGTTTAATTAATAAATCATTTATTTTAACGTATTCTTAAGTCAAGTCTTAATATCTGCAGCTATCACTTTTGATAAATATTATCAATACTCTACCGATTTTTATAAACTGACCCAGTTTCTATCGACCTTGAAGATTCTAGTAGTGGCGAGTAGCGAAGTCTGTCTGGCAAAGCTTAAATTAAAGAACAGTTCTATATTACTTTCGCAGTACATGGTGATCTGAACGGAAATTAATGGATCTAAAGTTAATAACCTTTTCTAAATAATTAAATATCTATACACTTTTTTAAATGTATTTAATTTTCCGTATTTTTTTTTTTTTGTCCTTTGGGTTCCCTTTGCTTATTTTTGTTTTAAAACTATTTTGTAAAGATCAACAGTTTCAACTATAATGCCATTGGTCATTTAATCTGGCGTGCTTGTCTCTGATTGGTCTCGCCGAAAGCACGATTTCAGTTTTGGGAGACGAAGCGTTCGTCTCTTTCATTCGCCTTTTGGATCTAATTGACGTGAGACTCACTTTTTGGTTTACTTCTGATTTTTTTCTTCTTTTGTGGGGTTGTTTAGATTTAATATGTAGTCGTTTTCTTGTTATATTTTATTATGATATTTTGAGGTAAAGGTCCGTATAGTTTTTTTGGTTTTATTTATGTTTTTTAGGTTTTATTATTTTATATCTTTTTGTAACGTTTCTTACGCTAACATGTCGACCATGGGACCTGGTTTTTGATTGATATTTGTATCGGTCGTGGTCCTATATTCCACGTGATCTATATGCTGGGGATTAAGCACTATAGTTGAAGGCTGTTTTCTTTATCATCAGTAATATGGTTTTTGTTCTCTTGTCTTCTACTAGAGAAACCTTGTTTTAAATTATGTAACCCTAATTGCAAATCGGTAAAGTTGTGAATGTAAACCTTTCTTTTTCTTTAAGTTTTTAGTAAAAATAATGTTTTTTGTTTATCTTATATAAATAATAAATTCTAAAGTTTTCTTTTGTAACCCGATTTTGATTTAAACTTTCACAAAGTGATGTTACACGACCTACCGATAAACAAAAACAAGTCGCTTCCTAAGGTGGAATTCCACAAACGACAAAAATAAATTATTTCTGAGTTCAGCATAATGTATAAGGTCCCAGGTTCGATACCAAGCAAAGCTGAGAGTTTAAGGGTCCTGAATTCCCGGCACGGCTGAGGGCTTAGACGCTCTGAGGATCCCAGATTTGAGTCCTCTATTTCAATAAAAGATTATGGATATTAGTTATTTATTATGTGGAATGGTTTATGAAGAGTTTATTTAAAATCGTTATTAAAACGATTCCCAAAACGGCCGAGGGTTTGCTTGATCTGAGGGTTTAGGGTTCAATTCCCAGCATGGCCACGAGTTTGCCCGAGTTTAATGGTAGACGCCCCTTGTCTACTGATATAGAGGTTCCGGATTCGATTCCTGGTGATACTGGGGAACTGTAACCATGGTCTGTTTATTTATGCCTAAGATTTCTATTGTATTCATACCTTCATAATCACTCTCATGACATCATCTCTTTGTGTGTTTGTGACGTGGAGACAACCTCCAAGTTATACCCTGATAAATGTTCTGTTACCACAGAATTATGAACACATTTTCACCCACTACATTGTTTTGTATGGGATTGGTCAAATGGATATTGAGTGTTAAGTTCTGCTAATAGAACCAGGCCAAGTGGAGCCAGCATTTGGAATAAATAAAGATATACTTCTATTATATTTTATAAGATAACAGTAGATGGGGGGGCTTATGGGAACAGAGCTCTGATTGGCTTAGAGCACGTCACGTGACCACGCCCTATCACTCTGATTGGCTGTTGGCTTCCCCCTTCACCACCCACATTCCTCCTCCCCCTGACCCACTTTCTACGGTTTGTATGTGTGGCACGTATTGGAAAAGCGCTGTGACTGGCTGAGTACAGTGCTTTCCCCTCCCACTCCAAGTTTGACCCCCTTTCCCCTCTTGTTATTTCAATGACGACATGGGGTTAACGACCTGTTGTCCTCCTTCAATGTCTCAAAGGTTTATTTCTGGTCTTTTATGTGGCAATGGTTTTCCCCTGATGACTCATACTTGGTGCCAGTTTGGCGGCTTGACAAAACAAGTCGCTTAGATCTGTGTGACGCCATCAATGCGTATGATGTCGCAAAACTCCCCCTGGGTTTTCCCTGATGACTCATACCTGGTTCCAGTTTGGAGGCACGACAAAACAAGTCGATACAAGAATAGATCGTGACCTTGAAACAGTGAGGTAGTACACGAGATCATTGATACTGGCCAACATACCCCGGGAATGGGTTTTCCCAATGACGTCATAGTTCTGTCGTAACCCTAATGACTCAAACCTGGCGCCAGTTTGGCGGCTCGACAATACAAGTCGAGACAAGAATAGATCACGACCTTGAATGATGTCGTAATCCCCGCCCCCTTCCCAAATCAATGTGGTAATGGGTATTTTCCCTAACTAGAGAGCATTGACACACCTCTGATTATGCACAATCAAGGGCTTTGGAATCCTTAGTCAGGGGCAACTATTAACCCACCATAAGTCTACTAAAATTATTTGTATGGTACGTTCATCGACATGCGCGGATGTAGGTATCCGCCAAACACCACTTTTGGCGGAGGAGTAAGGTAGAAATGTTCCAGGATTTATGTGGAGCACTGGACGTGCGGAAATCATCGGCTACAATTGTGGCCATGGCTGCGTTATCTGATAGCTCGTGATATTAATAATATCACACACTTGTAACCGACGATTTCCGCACGTCCATCATAGGCTCTGCCTTAAAATATGAGTGAAGAATGAACCTGGGCATGTGACGTTTAATTACTAACTACGCTAATGGATTAGGAACTAGGAAGTTTGAGCCCGCATTTGTGTAGAGGGAGAGTGAAAACTACGCCCATTTCACCCAATCTAGGTTCCAACCTCGATCTCCCCGTGATCGATGGCCTAGCTCAACACGGTTCGTGCGTGTCTCTATGTTATTTAACAAACATTTCCTAGTAAACAAAAACTATTTGTTTCTAAAGGTATTATTAATTTGGTTTGCAATACTCTTAATTGGTTCATCAAGCACCAGGGTCATTAAACATCATAAAAAATCAATCGTGGAGTCACAGGTAAAACATATATAGACAATAAAGAGGAGGGAATTTCAGTGGAGTGGGGGAAAGGTGCCACCAGTGTCCGGAAAGAGGCTATAAATATATTAATCCTCTCGGATGCCTTATTAAATGGGTTACTTGAACAATAATTTTACATTCGATGCCCAAGATCAACCGGTAGTGTCTTCTTACGTAAACAACTGTCTTAGGTTCGATTTTCAGCAATTGAAACCAGGGAATTTATCACGTTTAAATTATATTTTTTCGCCATGCCAAGTGGGATGGTTTCTAGACCGTGGATTTCAGATCAGTGCCGCTAGGTAGTTTCACTATAATTGCGAGCCACAGGTCTAATATACTAAACTGCATGGGGGTTCGAATCCTGGTCCACTGGCTACCACCCTCTCTGGTCAGTTAGGTGTCTCCAGCTCAAATGATTATATATGACATAGGTCTGTTAGCAACATATTCACTTTTATTTTGAAACAATGAATATTACTCTAAGGGGGTAGTGTGAATTTCCATCTACATCCACGAAAATTCTGTACATTTCAGTTCTATCACCCAGTATTTTCTTATAACTTTTAGAAGTGTTCGTTAAGGGTGGGGTTTGGATCTCTGCTAATTAGTATTCACTTATACCCTCGCAATATATCGGACAGCCAGGGACGTACGGTTCAAGGAGTAAATAAAAATGGGGGTAATATCTCTGTGGAGTGAGGGCAATTTTCCATTGACTGTTTATCACTCTCCTTTTCACTAAAATGTGGGTACCTTGAATTCCTCATATAACAGCGGTTAACCGGTGCACAAGATATAAAGGACTGTAAGCCCGTATCTTTGCTTCAATTGGGTGTACTAGTTATGCACAAAATCCAGTCATCTCTAATGTTTCACTATGAAAGGTTAAACCAGCATTTTCAGCCATACTGGGAATCGAACCCTGGACCATTGACTCAGTGGACAGACATGCTAACGCCTGATCTATGGTTTCGGCTGAATATATTCATATTTACGAAATAATTGGAGCCATACTGGGAATAAAACTCTGGACACTTTGCTCAGTGGACAGAAATGCTTACGCCTGATCTAAGATTTCCGCTGAACATATTCATATTTACGAAATAATTGGATCTACCACTTAATTACCGGTAAAAAACGATTAGGCCTTGAGACTGCTACCTTTCTCTTTTAAACCATCCTCCTTTTTGTCACATAAGTTAACAACCAATCGATTATTTCCTTGAGGGGATTTCATTGATCTCCCCATCTGTGTGACCAACAGTATTTTTTTTTCGAGCTACAATCGACTTTGGAAACATAATGGGTAGATTGTTATGTTCAAACATGTATTTCTGGCACATATGTCTTTTGGAGCATTGACATTCAGGTATATTTCCGTCACAATTGCCCTTTTAAGTCAGAGACCTCTGAATAACAGGGGGAATTCACGCACCAGAGGTGTTTCATAATGCTGACTTAGAGGGTCAACTTTCAAAATGTAACTCCACCTTTGACATGTATGAACCTGGATTTGAACCCCGCTATTTTTTGCAGGCTACATCATGTCATAACTCGAGATGCGAAGGAGTTTTTAGCATCGCTAAGGGCCGTTAGAATGGTAATTCAATCAAATTATTCCTTCCCACATCTTTACACAATTAAATCCTCCCGCATTTGTGTGACCAAACAGTTTATACACATTTGTACTAATTATGCTCAGGATTTAAGGATTTTGAAAGTTACATTTAGAGGAAGTGTACCCGCATTTGCGCGGAGGAAGAGTGGAAATCTTTTTTTAATCATTTTCAATACACACGATAAAGATTAGAACTTCGATCTCCCCGTCATTGGTAGTCTTGTCTACTACAAGAGTAGCGCGTTAGACCACGCGGCCATCGAGTTTTATGAAATCATGTTGAATAAATTAAATTGTGCAAAAAAGTATTTCCAAATATTAATTGTCTCAGTTCACCTCTGTTCTAGTATTGGGTAAGCACTGAAAGAATGTGTAATTATAAGACCGACACTTTAGCTCAGTCAGTAGTGTGTTTGACTACTAAGCAAGAGGTCCTGGGTTCGATTCCCGGAATGGCTGAAAAATTTATCATCCGTGGAATATGTGTTTCCCCTTTCATAGTGGTTCATCAACGCTCGGGGAATGTGTGTTCTGTATGTTCTAGATTTAAGTTAGATTGTAGGTTGTGTACTGATATAATCAGTCGGTACATAAAGTGCATGTTAAATACCTAAAATAAATTTAAATGGGAAAAAATATACTTATAATGATATTCATTTGTGACTATATATTATAAAACGCAAAGCCCATCCAATATAAATGGCTATCATGTTATTGCTTTGGAGGCAAATAAATTAATTCATTACTAAATATTAAATTAACATGACAAAAACTTGCTTCAGAAGCTGAATAGTATAAGGCATAACTCTCGAGTTTGACCGGTATGCTCATGACAGGAAGGTCGGGGATCGAATCCCGCACTGGTGTATTGAGGGTAGTTTTACCTAAATGGTTTCATACTTTCTCTCTCTCTCCCTGCATAAATACGGGCACATTTCCTTTAAATTCAACCTTCATCATCCCTACCTCACTAAAGAAATACAAAGTGGTTAGTCAGGACGGATGTTAAGATAGCTTACGTGGTAAAAAACATATCGTTTACAAAAAAAAAAGAAATTTATAGCACATTTAGTGAAATAATCTGAACCCATTGCTTAAACGAGCCACTAGTAAAATATATATATATGTGTGTGTGTGTGTGCTCATTTTTCTCAGAGAGCCATTGACTAGACAGAGTTTTTCCCATCGCGGATTGTGAAGATATATTTGTTTATAAATATACTCATGAACATGTTTCAAATTGTAAAAGCGAGCCATATTGTTGGGTGCCCCTGTCCCCAGACAAATTCGCTGCATATTTGTAAAAGTATGTATATTATATATATATATCTTTGTGAAGAGAGGATTGAGAAAGGTATTTGTCTGTTAATAGAGTTTTGATTTAATCTCTGTCGAGTGTCTCTCGTCATTGTTCAAGACATCTAAGAAGTTACCTGTAACTGGTCACTTTATGTGTCTATTGGTTTTAAAAGGGATAAACATTTTACTACTAACTAATGTTATTTCGGTGGCGTTGTTAGTTAGCGTCTAGTTTTATGTTGAAATAGACTGCCGAGGACTGGGGGAGATCAAGGTTCGTATCCTGGTCGGGTGTACTGATACTTGTTCTCGCACTCATTTTCCAGGCAAATTTTGATACATTTCTTCTGGGGGGGAATGTCTGTCAACCCAGCCATGGATCCAGGTTTGGATTCCCAGTATGACTCCAATTATTTCGTAAATATGAATATGTTCAGCCGAAACTTTTAGCTCAGGCGTAAGCATGTCTGTCCACTGAGCTAAGGTTCCAGGGTTCGATTCCCAGTATGGCTGAAAATGCTGGCTTAACGGTGTGCACAGGCTGCTAGGGACAGTAATATTCCGAAAGAGCGTAGCACTATCGGTTTGTCGTGCTCAGGACGGTCCGGTTAAAGAGGGAGATAATAGTACCGTTACCTCTCACTCTCAATTATCTTCTCGCTTTGAGTACAAATATAAGTAAGGAAAGAAGGGATTAGTAGCCTAATAGGAAATGTTTACAGGGGGGTTTGGTGGAATAAAATACTATCGTTTGAAGGACAAATACTTTTAACCTAGCCTAGCTCAAGTGTGGATCCAGGGCCAGTTGTATGGGTTTGGAGGGTTGGAAGGGTAGATAGGTTTTCAAATATAAATTTAATTAATTTTGCTGTTGAAGAAGGGAGGGATGGGGAGGGTGAAAATTGGTTTTCACAAGGCTCCTTCAAGGATAAATTTAATAATTTTTATTAGTAAAGATTTTAATTTATAATAATATTGATAATAATACTGTAAGTTTAACAAAATAGTTGAAATTAACAATTAATAAATAATAATAATTGTATTAATAATAATAATAATAATAATAATAATAATTATTATTATTATAATAATAATAATAGGACTTTAAGAAAGAACACAATTTGGATTAACCAGTTTGTAAATTTAATACAAAAATAACATAAAACAAAAAGTCGCTGTCACAATAAAAGTAATAAATATATACTGCACATAGGTCTAAAGTGTTTTAGTATTAAAAGAAAAAATATATATTTTAATACTATACTTAATAATAAAAATACTAGAAAATTTTAGTTTTAATCCACTTGTTTTACTCTAGAGCTAAGTTGAAAGAGCTATTGCCTAATTTTGATTAGGCCGTGTAGGAAATAGGATTAGGAAGGTGTTGAGAGTCAGTCATTCTTTACAACTTTAAAGTATTTTTTCAATATTTATTATTATTTTCTATGTAGGAGGGGACTATCTCACCCAACTCCACCTGGATCCATCCCTGGCCTAGCCAGGGAAACTTAAAGAAATATATTACTTTTGATGCTAATCAGAACCAATTCACTGTGCTGTTTGTAAAAATTATTACATATTCCAACAAGTTGATAAAAAAAATTAAATACACTTTTTGGAATATGTGAGATGAAAATGACATTAACTAAAGGTTTTTTTAAAGTAAGATAAACACTTTTTTTAATTATGATATTCAACGAAATGCAATAAGTGTAACAGTTGATCTTCGCCGGGAGCTCAAGGAGAGAGGCATCTCATTCCCCCCAGAGGCTACTGTTGGTGTATTGCGGTCCCTGCTGTCAGAAAGTATCAGTAAGTCCAGCGACACTGATAATATTAATATTAGACAAAACATTAGCCAGCCCCCTCTAGAAGATTCCGAGCCAGGCAAATCAGATCTTTTAGAGTTAAATAGGGCTCGTGAGCAAATTACTCCCCCCAGGGCTTCTGTTAACTATCAGCAAGTTACGGCCACCTCGAAAACTCAGAGTAAGGTGGCAGGTGAGCGTTTAAAGCTACTTCAAGTTTGTGACGGTCAGTCTTGTTCGGCCTTATTTAATTTCCTATTAGAGGCAAATAGAGTTGCTAAACTTAGACTAGTGGATGATGTCGAGTTCCTGACGTTATGTTTAGGGAGAACTTCGGATTTTTTAGCACACCTAGTTTCTGAATGTTTACAATTAGGGCTTCCTTGGAATATAGTAAAGGGCCGCATCCTTGAATCTTTAGGCTCAAAGAGAGAGAAGGAGAGACTTTGTAAGGAAATGGTACGGCGCTTTCAGCGGCCCCAGTAACCGTTTCGGTTGTTTGTCCTGGCGATTTCAGAAGCCGCAGAGATATTAAATTTAAATCTCGCCGAGGAAGAAGTAGTAGAGATTATTTTAGAGAATGTTTCGCCGTTAACTAGGAGACACTTTGTATTTTCAAACAAACCTACCACCCTGACAGAATTATATTCGTTGGCATTTAATATTGAGGGTTCATTGTTAGCAGAAAAAGAATATCTCGAAGACTACCCAGCGCGAGTTCATAATAACTCCCCTCAAAATAGGGTGGTATCGGCTTCAGCTACTGCTCCCTCTAATGTTGATCCTTTAGCTAGGCAGTCTCGGAGGCCGATTGGTGTTATTAGAAGGGCAGATATATCTCATATTATGTGCTTTCGTTGTGGTCGTTTTGGGCACTACCAACGTGATTGTTTAGGGGGAAACGCTTAACGCGGGGTGTTGAAAAGGGGCCCATCTCGCGTAAGGATTATAAACAGACCTGTCCCCTTCCTCATGTTGTAGTGGTTACGATTGGGTCAAATACCGGATCGGCCCTACTGGATACTGGTTCTAGTGGATCTTTTATCAACTCTAGTTTTCTAGATAGTATAATTGGGTTGAGGAAAATTCCTATTGAAAGGATAGTTACGAAGCCATTCGTTGTGGGAAGTGGGGATTTGTTACTAGCTAGAAAGAAGGTAGTTTTGTCCCTTAAAATTGCTGGATTTTCTTGGAAAAGAAGTTTGTTTTGTGTACCAGCCCTCCCCTACGATATAATATTGGGAAACAATTTTTTGTGGGAAACTGGAGCTATAATTAATTAGAGTCTGGGAGAATTAACTTTTGGATTCTCCCCAAGGAATAAAATTGCTTTTTGTCGCTCCTCTAAGTTTTCTTCCATGTACATCATAAATAGGGACGAAGATATTATTAATGGTATTATTTCAAGGTTTTCTGATGTTATTACCCCCAGACTTGGTAAATGTGATGTATTACCTTATGAGATTGTGGTTGAGGACAACGTCCCTGTGAGGTCAGGTCCCTACACGTGTGCCCCCCCAAAATGCAGATTTTCAGAGAGTTGATTAAGGATCTAGAATCCAAAGGAGTCATACGTCCGTCTAATTCTCCCTATGCCAGTCCCGCATTTATTATACCCAAGAAAGGGGATGGTTATAGATTGGTTGTAGACTATAGGAAAATAAACAAAAAAATTCAATTCGACCCTTACCCAATGCCGAGTATTGACTCAGCTTTTTAGCACCTAGGTAGAGCGAAGGTGTTCAGTCTAATTGACCTTAATGCAAGTTTTTTGCAATGCGCCCTGGTCGAGTCATCAAAGAAATATACGGCATTTGTCACCCCTTGGAGGCAGTATGAATTTAATCGTGTTCCCTTGGGTTGTAGTATAGGTGGGCAAGCATTGAGTCGGGTCCTTGATCACGTCCTTTCTGATATCAAGTTTAAGTACGTATTCAATTATTTATATGATATATGTGTGTACAGCGACTCTATGAGTGATCATGTGAAGCATTTAGAGGAAGTATTAGGTCTATTGCGTAGAGTAGGCTTTACTGTTAACCCAGATAAAGTCACGTGGGCGAAGTCTTCAATTAAATATTTGGGTTATGTAATCTGTTCTGGAAATCTTCTCGTTGACACTGAGCGCATCCGCCCTATCGTTGAATACCCCCCACCTAGGAATCTTAAGGGTGTCATGCGTTTCATCGGCATGTGCGCGTATTATGCTAGGTTCATTCCATCTTTTTCTGAGATTGCCGCGCCCCTTAACTCCTTAAAAAAGAAGGGTGTTACCTTTAGTTGGGGGCGGAGCAGGCTCGTGCTTTCAATCTTTTAAAAGAGAAACTCATCTCGCCCGAGGTATTGAGAATGCCTGACTTTTCTATGCCGTTCCTTCTTCACGTTGATGCTTCGGCGGTGGCTCTAGGGGCTCTGCTTGTCCCAGAGGACTTCGGAGGGTGTCAGGCTGGTGGCGTTCGCTAGCCGGACACTCACCGAGGCCGAAAGGAGGTACAGCGCCTATGAGAAAGAATGCTTGTCCTGTGTTTATGGTATAGAACGGTTCGCTGATTATTTAGAACAGAAAATTTGAACTGTATACGGACAACCAGGCTCTCGCTTGGATGTGGAACCATCCAAAGCAATTAGGTAAAGTAGGAAGGTGGGTTTGGAGGTTGTCCCGATTTAGATTCTCGACCCATCACATATCCGGGATACTCAATGTTACTGCGGATGCTCTTACACGCATGGCGGAAGACCGTGACCCTATTGGTTCAGAGGAAGTTATGCCAGCTTCATGTGTGATCAAGTCAATCCCCGAGTCCTTTGTTTCTATCAGGGATCATCAGGGAAGTGACCCATGGTGCCGTGAAATCATGGATAGGATCCAAAAAGGGGAACAAGTGGGGCAATATTCGATATGGAAGGATTTGCTTGTTATCACCCTGGCTAAAGGGAAAGGTAGGAAGGTCGTTGTTCCTGTGGCTGTACGCCCCATGTTAATGAAATATTTTTATAATTCTATATTTGGAGGTCACCTTGGTGTATTAAAGACAGTTAGGAAAATTTCTCGAGAGTTCTTTTGGCCTGGACAATATCGGGACGTTAAGGATTGGGTGAATCACTGCGAGGATTGTCAGATGGCCAAACCAGCTCATAATTCCAGGGTTGGACTACATTCGGCTGATGTAGCCCAACGCCCCTGGGAGAAGGTGTTCGTTGATTATGTGGGGCCTATCACCCGATCATCTCTGGGAAACACTTGTATTCTCGTTTTGGTTGACGCCTTCTCTAAGTTCGTGATGTTGATTCCTCTAAGTAACATGAAAGCTAGGACTACTGTTAACGCCCTGTGTCGGCGTGTTTGGGCATTCTTTGGGGCTCCCCGAGCCATAGTTAGTGACAACGGACCCTGTTTTAAATCTGTCTCTTTTCATGACATGTGCTTCGAGTGGGGCATTAGACATATCACCACCAGTCCTTACCACCCGGGGCCTAACCACGTAGAACGTTTTAACAGAAATCTAGGAATAGCCTTGACGATTTTTCATAGTCAAAATCAACTGAAGAGGGATCAGGAGTTAGATTTCCTGAATATGGCATTTAATTCTGCCTACCACGAATCGACCGGATGTTCGCCATCTTCTGTGTTCCTAGGACGGAAGCTGATTCACCCCCTTTTCAATATCTGGGACATACACCCGTTGATAGAGGATAGTGATGAGGTATCCCTGGAGGAGAAGTGTAGAAGTTCCTTAGATCACCTTAGGAAGGCACAGAGGAGGGTGGCTAATGTATATAATAAAGGTAGGATTCCCGTTTCATTTAAAGTTGGCGACCTTGTTCTGTGTAAAAAATTTCCCTTGAGCTCCGCGGTTGACAAAAGATCAGCGAAGCTGTGTCCCAGGTGGTGTGGTCCATGGGAGCTGAATAAGTTTCTCACCCCTGTCACGGTCCTCCTCCAGAAAGTTGCCGACGCTTCCGAGACAAGACGTGCTCATGTCAGCCACATAAAGAGCGCTGGCCCAAGAGTCACTGGGGATAACAGACGGCAAGTCGTGTGATTTAGGTTAAGTGTTATTGATATTTAGTTATAAGTTAGCTTTTAGGTTTAAGTTTAACCATGATGCAAGCCCGGGCCCGAGGCAAAATGGACATTAAATATTGTTGGACTTTATCAAGAAATTGGAGAAATCCATCCGACGGCATGGTAGAAGGTAGCCACTATCTTGTGTCAAACAAATATAATGAACCCTGTTTACGAAATGGGACCGTATGTTGTAACTATTTATGAAATGGTTGTGCTTTCATAATCCCTCATGTGAGAAGGTTTAAACACATGGCCGACGGAAGCAAGTAATCTTCGAGAAGATTAATAAGGCCCTGCGTTACGATTCAAGTGTGGTATTCAAATGCGTCTAGTTTGTTGAACTCTAACATTTGTCTCTTATGTGCAGATTCGTGAACTCCCTCTTCCTTGCATCTTCCGTTCACCTTTTCCTCTCTTCTGTGCGTGGCCGAGTGGAAAGCAGCTGGGAAACGACTCTGGGACGTATGAGGAGGCACTGGCAACCTCAACAGCAGTCAGCTTGAGATGTTAAGTACAAGTCGACGCATTGGTGAAGGGTGTACCAGTCCACTTCGGGACGGCGGACGGCTAGAGACGCTACTCACAAATGGCTGGGACCCGGTAGTCGTTGGTGGGACTATTATGGCCTGCTTTCGTCACGATGCCTAATAAGCGATGGAAGTACCTCTGTGGACCTCCATCAACCAGAGGCACAGGAGAGAGTCGGGGATGCCAAACCCCCCCCCCATCACCTGATCAAGAGGGGGAGATTTGTAGCATTCATATGGCTACAAGCTAATGTTAGTCAACGAGTCAACAAAATATTACTTACCCAATATCACCATCCAGGCTACGTTCGAGAAAACATAAACATATCCGGCCCCTACTTCACCCTGTCAACGACTGCCTTTGTAAAACAAGAGTCCGGACACGCCCCGCTAGAGTTCGCTAACATAGTGCCAACCTACGCCAACCCCACAAAAAGAGAATTTTCTTTCTAGAATACACGAGACCGGCTTCTAGAAAAATACTGACGTTTCCATGGTCACGCACGTTCCCCCCCTTTGTGGATCCTGTCTCTTTTGTTCATGGAGTTTGCACCGTATAAAAGACCGCCCAGGAAAATATGGCGTCACTCTTGGGCTAAGTCTGGAAGGAGACGGACGAAGCTTAGGCTTCAAGGATTTGTTTAAAAGAAAAGATGTAAGGAGAAATTAATTTTTGGCATAATATATTTTTCTTATTTTTTTTAATCAAAATTCTCTTTCGGATATATATTTACATATTTATTTATTTTGTTTTTGAAGTATGTGGTGTGTGAACATCAAATTTAAACTTAGAATATTTAACAAACTTAAAGTCTATTTATGACTTGTTAATTATTAAAGATATGTTTGGAAGATATAAGTAAGGACATTAAGTCAAGAACATTTTCATATTAATGATAATGCAATGCGTGAACTATGTGTTCTAAAAACATTAAATTTAAACTTAGACTTATGACTTAGGAATTATAATTATTTATGTTGATTTTTTGTTAAGGATTTAGTACGGACATTGTGCCAGAACATTCAAATTGTTATTGCGCGAAATATTGTTTGTTGTGTATAAGTATAAAAAAGTAAACTATTCTATTTAACTTGTGATTTGGAGTTCACAATGATAAAAGTAAAAGACTTTACCTTTTAGAAATGTCTGTATGAACATGATGTCGAAATTATTTATGCTAAACTTTTAGTATGACTTTCATAAATATAAAATATAAATTAAAATTTGTGCTACTTCTAAATTTTTTTTAATCTTACAATGTGTCAAGGAATTACTGGTGAAAGGGCAATTATAATAATAAATTGTAATATAAAATCATATCAAAAATAAAAAGAATAAGTAAATATTACGCCCGAATATATAATATTGTTAAATATTGCATTCATATAATAAAACACTATTTTTTGACCTGCCGTCTTTCTGTGTATAATTAAGTCTGGTTATCCCGAGTTTATGCAATCAAATTACCCTGGCATCTCCCCTTTTAACTTAATCTTTCTACTTATATTTATATTTTGTTGTAAGGAGGACCGTGTTTACTTTTTTTTGCATTGGGACGTATTACGTGTCTAGCGTCATCAATAATAATTACTCTCACAGCCCACTCTTATTTACATATTTTAACTTATTTTTTTATTTCCATTATTTGTATTTGGGCCCCTCTAATCCGAGAGTTTGGGCTACACTTTTAAGTGATTCAAATTTGTTTCTGGTAAAATACGATTTTTCGTTCCGTATTCTCCATCTCTTCTTTAAATCTATGGATCGTTTGCTCCTTTTGCATACTTTACTTGGAAATGGACGAGGCTTAGGAATGTTGTACACAGTAAAATTCACATATAATTTATTCATATCAAGGCCGTAGTTGAGGGGGGGTTTGCGGGTTCAAAACACCCCCAAAATTTTATGAAAATATATATATGGCTTTATCTTATGGTTTAAACAATATCAAAATTAAGGTACAAGTACAAATTAGGGTGATGTGTTACCATAAAAAGCACTTCAGAGAGCATCTAGAGGTGTTTAGTATTTAGAATTTTTTCTAGCCTTTGGCAGCTATGGTGCTATGCTGCCTTAAAAAATACTTCAGATAGCTTCGAGAGGTGTTTAATATTTATAATATTTTCTAATCTCCGGCAATTGGGTGATGAGCCCATAATCCCCCCTCCCCCCCGAAATTATTGGCTAGCTACGGCATTGATTAATATAATTATATTTATGCTGGTTGAATGGTAGCCTTCACTTAAATTAAAATATAAAACTAAACAATGTCAAAGAATACTGGTAACAATAGACTGTACAGCTTTCACACATTATATAGCTAACATCACACATTATATAGCTAACAGGCAAGAACAGTAAAAAATATCTGAATATTACTACTTGTATATTTTTGTACCTCAATACTGTTCTCAGCTGATTTTGAAATGTTTGCTAATGACCTTCTTCCCCCTCATCACTCCTCGCTTACCCGCCGCTGTCAATCAAAACACACTACCTGTGTTTGGTTCTCAACGGTATGGCCTGGTTTAGCTGTATTTATTTCTGTGAAAATCACGTAACTTCGGGCAATTTCCTCTCTAGTTTTGAAAATATGAAATAATGATTGAATGAAAAAGTCAAATGAACCAGTATTTATTGCTAAACAAGGAGAGCTAAATTTAATTTCAAAACACAAATTATTTTTCTATTAGGAAATTTGTTTGTAAAAGAATGAGAAAGTCTGCCGCCGATTCAATTTCATTATTTATTAAATAAAAATTAATATTTTTTAAAATATGATAAAACCGTATCTAAAATATTCTTATCATGTAGTGCTATACTATCCGTACATCCATAACAAAAAAAGTAAGGCTATTACTTGTTTTACTTAATACTTGGAGAAGAATTAGTATTATTAAGTTAAATGAAACATTATAGCTATTTAAACAAAAAAATACTTAACGATTTTGCTCTATTATTACCTATTTTTATGTTTTTATTTCATTAAAAAGGCTCACAACCGTAAAAATAAGAGAATATAAAATAAATATTATCACTCTTGCACAGCCTTAAGACGTCATCGGGAAAACCCTTTGCCTGGGGAGCAGAGGGAGGGGAGGGGGACACCCAACAGCTAATCAGAGAACGAGGAGGTCAGAGGGAGTGGAGGTAGAAAGCCAAAGCCAATCAGAGAGCGAGGGGTCGTGGTCACGTGACCAAATCCTGCTAATCAGCGTCGGGGGCAAAGGTCAAAGGTCTAATTGGGGCCATCCACCGTATTAGCTACTGAAGGTGCCATGTGGTCAGCACAATGCGCCGTCCTGCCATTAATCTAAATTTTGTAGACCAGAGTTGCTAATTCTTTATTCAAGTAGCTCCTCAATTGTCCTCACAAGGCTGAGTTGAACCCATTCCAGACCAACTGCTTCACAGATAATTTCTGAAAGCACAGGGGATCGATCCTGGGACATCTGGATCTGTGTTTTTCATAAAAGGGTTCTTCATTCGCTGTCCAGGCTAGTATTGATGATTTTTATTTAAAATGCCTTTGAATTCTGACTTTCTTGGTTTAATTGTTATTTTTGTTTTAATTTACACTGCGGTTTATTATGTATCCGGATTATTCACTGACTAATGAGATAAATATAGTGGTAGAATTTCATGGAAATGTATCCCCATTTGCGAGAAGGGAGATTGAGAAACCGTTAAATAACAGCCTCACATTAGATACACTCACCTGAGGTTCGAACCACGACCTTTCTGTCATTCTTAAACTAAACGGAATGAGCTTGACGATTAGACCACGTGCCCACCGATGAAGGTAGTAATATTGTAATAAACATACTAAGGGGACTACCAAATCGCTTCTCATCGTTTGGCATGTTGTGTTAATTTTTACAAAAAATTTATTTTTAAGTTATGTGTTTCTATTTATTGTAAGACCAACAGAATATCCTGATTAGTGTTAACTCGGACCTCTCTGTAAACGGCAATAGGCTAAATGTGAAATGAATAGTACCTTTGACCAGTAGTCTCCAAATATGCAATTATTTGGGTTGAATATTATTTTACTTGGTTTTCTCAAGTTAAATAATTATAGAAAATTATTAATAGAGAGAGAAATATGTTTTTAGCTGAATGAATAATTATTTATCAAATATTATACATTGAGCTCATACAATCTAGATTATTATGTCATTAAAACTATACTGTACTTGCATGGTATTTTATCTCAGTAGATATAAATTATATAGTTTCAGTAGCCTACTTAAATAGGGCCTATATAAGAATTTACCTGGGTTTTACATTACGCAATATATTTAGAGAACTGGCTCTCAAAGTCAAATGTTCCCGGTTCAATTCCCATGTCATTATTGTAATTGTTGACTAAATTGAATATATTTATAACTATTGTAGTTGTAGCCTACGCTTACACACACTCTAATATAATCGTTTTTAACGACATCTGGCGGGATGGATAAAATTATTAGACGTTGAAAATGGTTTATTTCCTTAAAGATTATTGGTTTTAGACAAGGGTAATGTTTATTTTATATATAACAAGCAGTTTGACCTGTTATTCACACGGTTAAGCAGCACCAAAACTATTTTCAATTAGGGCGTTTAAAATCTGGCTATCCACTTTTTTTTAGTTCCTCGATGTAGAATCCTGAAATAAATATGACAATCCAATAATGTTAATTATTACATTAAAATATATTAAATATTTGAGATAAAATATTACCTTGTTCACAAAATGGGTTAAAAAAGACGCAGCCCATTAACAACCCAATTTACCTATACATGATCATATAATAAGATAAACAAACTAACATACAATGTTACATAAATATTCTGGATAAAATAGCATCACAGTACACCAAAGAGCATACCTTCCGTTACAGAAATATAGTGAATAATAAGCGTAATGATTTTCCGGATAACATCACAGTTCAGCCAGCTATATTACCAGAATTGGTTTATTTTAATAGCTATGTCGCTGCTAGTAAGTCGCTAGTTTATGCTAGTATATGTTGCTCCCCCAGATTAAAAATAGATGAACAACGCTCGAATATTTTACCTCTTCAATACTAGACTAAAACTAGTTAAGGCGCCATTGCTGTTAGCCCACCCTACACGCTGGGTACGAGACGTACCTGGTTAGCTCAGTGTTACAGCATTAGCACGTAAATCCAAAGATCCCAGTTTCGACTCCCGTGTGCTGGTTGCCATCTTCCAGCAAATTACATTTGCTGCAGCTTCAGGGCTTCTACCTGAGACAATATAGTATCATCGTAATGATTATATTTGTAGTTACTCAATGGGCTTATCTACTCAATAGTGATGAGGTAGAATATGTAAGAGCTTCATTAGCATTAATTTAGATTTAGTGTTTAGTAGGTCTATTGATTTTTCCATTACGTAGCTTATGCACACAAAAAAGAAAGGCTAAGTATTAAGAAAATCGATCGAAATGATGACTTTGAGAAGGAGAAAATGTGTCACAAGCTTAAAAGATATTTCAATCTTTTTAAAAAGGATTATATCTCTCATAGTTGCTTATAGAAAACATATTAATTCATTTATGTCGTATTTAATTAGGGAAAACATATTTAGTAGTTACTATTTAATATTTTATACTTAGGTGTAAGTTTAAGAGTTCAAACATTGAAAGTAAAATGAAAGAATTACAAAAAAACATGTATTTTTTGAGTTTTATATATTTACAGAGTGTATCAAACCAACTACCATGTCAAAATTATTGAACTTGGTAAACGTAACTATAACGTGAGTAGATGGAACGGTGTCTTAAAACAGCTCTGCGATTGGCTGCTATTTATAGCACTGGATCTCTGATTGGCTGTTATTTATAGCACTGGTTGCAAGTTTGGCCCCCTTTCCCCTCCATTTCCCCTCTGGTTATTTCCATGAAGACATGGGGTTAACGACCTGTTGGCCTCTGTTGCTCCTTCAATGTCGCAATGGTGTATTTCTGGTCATCTGTGTGGCAATGGGCTTTCCCTGATGACTGTCGTCAGTTTGGTGGCTCATCAAGACAAGTCGCCCCGATCTGTGTGACGTATTCATTGCGTGTTATGTCGCAGCACTCCCATTGGATTTTCCCTGGTGACTAATAACTGGTGCCAGTATATTTCCGTCCGACCTGAATTTCCCCTCTGGTTATTTCCATGACGACATGGGGTTAATCTCGCAACGGTTTATTTCTGAAGTTTTTTCCGTTGGTCACGCAATAGGTTTTCCCTGATGCCACATACCAGTCACCAGTTTGGTGGCTTGACAGGACAGGAATAGATCGTGACCTTTAAGCCGTGAGCTAGTACACGGGGTCATTGACCCTGGCAACACTCCCCCTCTTCCCCTTCTATGTGGAAAGGGGGTTTCCCTGATGACTGGCGCCAGCTTGGGAGCTTGACAAGACGAGTCCAGGCAGGAATACATCGTGAACTTGAAACCGTGAGCTAGTACATGAGATCATTGACCCTGACAACCCTCCCCCAGCAATGGGATAACGTCATCGCACTTTCACAACCCTGATGACTGGCGCCAGTTTGGCGGCTCGACAAGACGAGTCGAGACAGGAATAGTTCGTGACATTAAAACCGTGAGCTAGTACATGAGGTCATTGACCCTGACAACGCTCCCCCAGCAATGCGGGTTTAACCTTTCATAGTGATAAATTAGGGAGGACTGGATATTGTGCATAACTAGTACACCAATTGAAGCAAAGTGACTGACATTTGTATCTTATGCACCAGTTAGTCGCTGTTATATGAGGAATTTAATGTATCCACATTTGAGTGAAAATAAGAGTGGAAAAATGCTCATACATGCAGAGAGAGATAAGACCGCCATTTTTTACTCCTTGAACCGTACCACGTCACTGGCTGTCTGAAGTATTGAGAGGGTATAATTGAATACTAATTAGCCGAGACCCGAGCCCCCGCCTAACGATCACTTCTAAATACTAGGTGATAGAACTGAAGTGTACAGAATTTTCATGGAGGTAGAATGGAAATTCACACTGTATAAAGCGTCAGGCCCGCAATGCATAGCAGTTAATATGTTTATGATGGTAGGTACGGACGACAGGGGTTAGAAACCCTATATTAGCTCTGTGTCATGATATTTTACCTGGAGATCGGTGCTTCCCAGTCTCTCTCTCTTCCTTGTCCTAACCTCCCTTAGAGTAATTTTCTAAATAAAATTAATTATGTTATTACCAAACCTATGTCAAATATAATCACTTGAGCTGTAGACCCCTAACTGATCAAAGAAGGTGACAGCCAGTGGATCAGGATTCGAACACCAACCAGTCTAGTATATTGCAAAAGTGCTGTCTTAGACCTGGGAGTAGTTTTTCACTCTCCCTCTGCGCAAATGCGGGTTAACTTCCTTATCGTAACCCCTTAGAGTAATTTTCATTGTTTCAAAATTAAAATAATTATGTTGTTACCAAACCTATATCAAATATAATCATTTGAGCTGGACACCCCTGACTGACAAAAGAAGGTGGCAACCATTGGACCAGGATTCGAACCCCCTGCAGTTTAGTATATTACGAGAGTGCTGTCTTAGAGCTGGGGGTAGGTTTTCACTCTCCCTCTAACCAAATGCGGGTTCAAACTTTCCAATTCCTAATCCGTCAGCGTAAACAGTACTTAAGCGCATAACCCGAACGGTTAGTAAGACGCGGTGCAAAAATGTGACGAGTTCGTGTGATCTATAAATAATATGTGTGCCAGATCACCAGTAGTGTTTCCATTTAGGAAACAGGTTATGGGAAGGTCGGTGTTTGATCCCGCAGCAGGTTATTATTGTGTAAATTTTCATATATTGTATTCCACTTCCAACTCTGGAAAATTGAGATACATTCCCTTAGTGAATCTAATTTATTCAACCTTACTTCTTTCTTGTGATAAATATTAGAAATGTAGAACGATGGGAGGCTGTGTGTGTGTATTGTAAACGTACATTATAAGTTAAAAAAAATATTCAAAGTAAGCTAAACAAATCCATGCCATAATACTCAATATTATAGATTCCTTCATCAGCGTTGAGCGTATTTAGAGAGGTTTTTCTACTAGACTTTTCATCCTCCCTCCATGCAAATGTGGGCACACTTCCTTTAATTTTGTCTTGAGGTTTAATTGGTTTTTTGTTTTGCGTGAGTGTTATTTATTATGTCAACAAAATATTGTTTCGAACATTAAATTATATTTAGTTTTATTTATGAATTTTTTTGTAAAATTTCTATATTATTTCATCAAAATATAATAGCAAACATTAAATTTCTTTGTTGTTTGAGTGGCTAATTTGTTTTGTGTAAACGTTATTTATTATGTCAAAAAATATAGTTTCGAGGATTAAAAGATATATTTAAAATGGTATTTGATATTAATTATGAATTTATGTAAAAGTTATGTGTTATTTCATCAATATATAATTGCTAATATTAAATTTCTTTGTTGTTTAAGTGGCTAATTTGTTTTATGTAAACGTTATTTATTATGTCAACAAAATATAGTTTTGATCATTAAATGATATTTAAAATGTTATTTAATATTAAATATGAATTTTTGTAAATGTTATATAATTGGCAAAATATAGATGAGAACTTTAAATGATATGTAAAATAAATTCATGTTGCTAATAATTGTTTTCAATACTACTTATGAATTAATGTAGGTTATATAATCGATAAAATATAGATGAGAACATTAAATGATATGTAGAATAAAACTTGTTTTTGATGTTATAAGTGGGTCACGGTTGTTTATAAAATAATTTACCTCAGTGGCGTGTTTGGCTAACGCACTAGATTTGTGTTGAGCTTGACTGCCGAGGACGGGGGAGTTCAAGTTTTGAATCTATTTCTGGTAAATAAGGGGTGTTTTATACTCTACCTCTACGCAAACGCGGGCTCACTTCCTTTAAATTTAAACTAACCAATTATCAATCCGCTATCTAATTAGTATTTAAGGAGTTCGAGGTTCGAATCTCTGTCGGGTAAACTAGGGGTGTTTTCCACTCTCCCTCCACGAACAAATTCGGGTTCACTTTTCTAAATGCAACCTTTCCAATTCCTAGTCCATTAGCGTAATTAATACTTAAGCGAACCCGAACGGTTAGTAAGACGTGGTGCTAAAAACAGTAATAGATAGCAAACTCATTCTAATCTGCACGGCCGTAGTTTAGGAGGGTGGGTCGCTGGTTCGGTGCCAAAGGAGGACAAGAAACTTCTCCACTGATCGATCCCCTCACTTCCCTCATCCTACAACCCCCACTGCTATATCGCGTGAAGGCGGCTATTAAGTCTTTAATTTCGGTCGATACCCGCCATCATTAAGGGACTCTAGTTTGAGCCCATACCTGCATTTGGAAGCTTTTGTTTTTACTATTTTTTTTAATGATTTCAGCCTTTCATAGTTAATATATTTTTTACATCGGTGGTCACGGGCTACACGTCGTCAGGCTCGCACTAAGGGGAAGAAGTGTAGTAAAGCCCGAACCGGTAGTAAAAACGCTGTAGAAAAACAACTGTTTTAGAGTCCATATTTTATACAAAGAGACTTTTAGAAATCACAGAATTTTCAGCCAACATTTATAAAATAATACTACAGTATCAGTGATATTTTATAGTTATTGATAGTATATCTAAATACGTTGCTGCAGATCACTTGTCTTGACGTATGAATACGTGAAATTAGATCTAGTGGCTTTTTTTCAGGAACTGTAGTTCGGTGAAACAATGCTCAGCTGTCATGTTCATCTCTAGGATTCGGTTCGAATATCGTTGGGGTGCAGTGGGAATAAATCTCGATATTGAGATTTTCATTCTTGTTAATCTTGAAAATATATGTTTTCTCTCTTTCGGGCTAGGCCGTACGTCTAGCATATCCGCAAATTTATATTAATGGAACAGGCATCTATAATAATAAAAGGAAGTATTTGTCTTTGTGTGTTTGTTTGTTTGTTTGTGATATATTATTTCGTCAAAATATAGTAGCAAACATTATATTCGATATTAATTATGAATTAATGTAAGAATTAATTATTATTATTAGCACCGCGTCTTACTACCCGTTCGGTTTATACGCAATTACGCTAATCTGTAATGGTTGGGTGATTGCGAGATGAAATGGTGGACCTACAATTTAACGTGGAATCCGAATCATGGTGGAGGCCTGGCACTCCTTACATGACAAAATATAGATGAGAACATTAAATGATTTTTTCTGTTTTTATAAGTGGCTCAAGGAATAAAATGGCTGTTTCTTTTTTCACTTTATCCTTGGGTAGCAATCTAACATCACAATTATTTTTATAATAATTTTTGTATATATGCATCGATCGTCGCGTGGTTTAAGTTGTCACTAGACGGCCGTTCCTAGAGTGATCGACGTTTGAAGCAAATCCGGGTTCACATTCTACCTGGTATAGAAAAATCTGTTTGACCAGCAAAACCCTACAACAATGGTGGGGTGCACTTGGAAGGAAGTACGACCGTTCTAACAGACGTTAGCTGTACTAAGGATATAGAGGTTCGAATCCCGATGTGCACGCCGTCTAAATGTCAGGCAAATCTAATTCTGGTGAGGGGGAAATCGAATCCCCCACCGTGTAAACTGTAGGTATTTCTCCCTCCGGAACATTTTCTTAATCATCCCCTTGGCTGATACCTACATCCGCGCATGTCGAAGGACGAAACCATTGAAGCAATTTTAGTAGACTTTTGCGGTTAGGTATAGAGGCCCCTAACTGAGCGTTCCGAGACCCCATAATCAGAGATGTGTCGTTGCTCTCTAGTTGCGACATCACCTGGAAAAACCATTACCACACAGGGGGTGGAGATTACATCATTCAAGGTCACGATCTATTCCTGTCTCGACTCGTCTTGTCGAGTCGCCAAACTGGTGCCAGTCATCAGGGTTGTGAAAGTGCTATGACGTCTTCAGGAAAACCCATTCCTGTAGGGAGGCTTGTAAGGGTCAATGACCTCATGTATTAACTCACGGTTTCAAGGTCACGGTCTATTCCTGCCTCTACTCGCCTTGTCAAGCCGCCAAGCTGGCACCATTCATCAGGGAAAACCCCTTTCCACATAGAAGGGGAAGAGGGGGATGGTTGCCAGGGTCAATAACCCCGTGTACTAGCTCAAGGCTTCAAGGTCATGATCTATTCCTGTCCTGTCAAGCCACCAAACTGGCGACTGGTATGAGGCATCAGGGAAAACCCATTGCATAACTAATGGAAAAACTCCAGGAATAAACTTTTGCGACACTAAAGGCCCATTGACATGATGTTAGTGGACTAATGCAATTTTACTAGTACTAGCTTACTAACATGCTAGTTGAGTTGACACGCATTTTTCACTTGTATTAGTATCGCTTCTAAAAACATGGCTGAAAATGAAGTGGTGCGAACTGATCTCTCTATTGGAGCTTTTTTTTCATCACTGCTTCTGATTTCTCGTTCGGGTTATTGATACCCATATTCTAATAATTACGCTTATGTGTTAGAAGATAGAAAGAGTGAATTTAAAATAAGAATAGGCGGCCAAATAAATTACAATTTTTCAGTAAAAGCAATGTATAATAGCTAGTTGACCTATTATAAAATTGTTTTATATAGATAATATAAAAACGTTTGTGATTAGTATGTCTAATATTTCTTAATACCTTAATACATTAAAATATGTTTCAGTTGATCCCAAATAATTATTTTATTATTTTGCTTGATTTGCTATAACTCACTTAGCATACATGATCAATAAAATTAAACTCAAAGTTAATAAATCCCAATAAAACCAAACTAGGTTAAACATTTTTTATAAATAGGCCTAACCCCGGTTTTTTCAACCCTGTTTTAAATATTGGTATACTAATAACCAAATATATTTTTAAATGCTAGCTAGCTAGGCCTAAAATATTCCTTAAAAATAGTAATAAATTAATTTGTAGATTGGTTTGGATATAAACTATCTGGTTTGCTATGATACAATAATATAATGTTGTGTATCTACTCAAGTTACCAAAGCATTACTACAAAATATTTGAAGTGTATAGGATAAACATTATTAATTAAAACTTATAAAAATTGGTTAAAGTGTCAAATACGGAGATTGGAAAGCGTGCCGGTGATTTCGCGTGAAATTCGACGGCCAATTATCCCTTACTTGCCGATAACACGAATATTATGTTGCCGGAACTAATTATGGTACTACAATGTTTTATTATATTTTGTGATTGTATGTAAAAAAAATTACACATGCCACGTTGATTGGTAGGAAATAATGGTTTGATAACATTATTTATAACATTTGTTAACTGATATTAAATAATATCGCTCACAAGGCACTCTTGCAATATTTACATAACATTTTATTTGGGACACTTCTTCAGAATATGCACGCCTGATATCACTTTACAAAATCCTCTAGTGCAATATCCCTCGCATTCTTATCTTTATAAATCCGGTGCTTAAAATTCCACAAAAACTCATTATTTTCATAACATTCCACAAATAAGTGTCTCCGCTCAACAATATTTTAGCTGCCGCCATTTTGAATTGTATATTTGCATTAATAAAGTTGGAAGGTGACCAACTTTTTCAGTTGCAAGTGGACTTGCATGTTAGTAGCTTGCTCGTCTGTTTACACGGTGCAAGTTGTGCGCGCGCAGCCAAATTAGTGGACTTGCATTAGCCAATTAACATCGTGTGAAAGGGCCTTAACCCCATGTATTCATTGAAATAACCAGAGGGGAAATGGAGGGGGAAGGGGGTTGAACTTGGAGGGGGAGGGTAAACCAGCCAGTGCTATAAATATGCAACCAATCACAGCGCTGTTTTAAGACGCCGCTCCATATACTAACGTGAAGTAAGTTAGAGTAACTTCAACATAAGCTTAATCCCACATAGCATTCTCAACATTGGCCAATTTAGAAACGTAGAGAGGGGGCCGTAATGGACTTAAATGCTCCTTAACTTTAAATTATTATCATTACTATGCGAATTATGTAATTTTAATTGATATTAATTGTATTTGGCCATTATAAATATCTAATAAAAGCCAAGCATTTTTTTAATATTCAACAATCCCACAAAAAGTGCACATTACAGTAATTTAACTATCTATTACATATGGATGTCTGAGTTTAAAGCTAGATACATTATTTAATTAGCTGATAGTGTTTTTAATCAACTTCTCTACATTTGAATACTGGTCAACTACCTCTTATTCATTATATTCCTAGTTTAATCTTAGATTTTGTTGGTAATACCATTAAAAATACCTTTGATATCATTAGCGGAATAAGACATAAGCTGATTATTAATTAAAAACTCGGGTGACCTGGTGGTCTAGGGGTAAGGTGTCAGACTTCTGTGCTAGACGTCCGGGGTTCAATCCTCGGTCCCAGCACAGATTTATCTGAATGCCAAACCCTTCCTTCACCTCTGACAAGATGTGTATTAATCACAACTTGTGAATGTGAGGAATGCCAGCCCTCCACCGTGGTTCGGATTCCACGTTAAACTGTAGGTCCTTCATTTCATCTCACAATCACCCTACCATTGCACATTAGCGTAAGTGCGTATAACCCGAACAGGTAGTAAGACGCGGTGCTAATAATAATATAATAATAATAATAATAATAATAATAATAATAATAATAATTAAAAACTCACTGGCTATTTAAGTTGCAGTGTATAGGATTTTAAGTTAGGAACATGTCATTTAGTTGAACAATTAGTTTTTATTTTTCAGGTTTTACAAGGAAAGCTTTTACCAGAAATTGTCGATTCTAGACACAAATTTCGACATTGGAGAGAAGGTGGGCGTGAATACTGATTCATGTATCAGATGATTCGTTTACTGACAATTATTATATTTTATAACAATTAATCCTTTGTTATAGTTTCACATGATAGCCTTTCTTATATGTCCTTCAGTCATGTAATTATATTTTATAGGCTTTCATTATTAGCCATGATAAGAGGTATGTAAATATAGTATAATTCATATAATTATGTTTTAAACAATCACTAAAAATAATCATCATCATCATCAACCTTTTCCAGCCTGTGGCCGGGTCAGTTTAGTAAAATGCCTCCATCTTCCTCTATCCTTCTTCCATTCTTCCTCTTTTAATTGCTTCTATTTTTCACCTTTTCCTTGAAAACTCTTTGTTATCTGCTCCTCTATCTCTTTTTTGAACTCCCTTACGGTCTTTTTCCTAAATACTTCATTTACATCATTTTCTTAGTCATCATTTATTTTTCCAACAAACCAAATGTGTTGCAAGAATTATTAAATTTGATTGGATGTACAACATTTTTACTGAATCAAGTTAAAACATTAAATTTTTTCAAAAAAAAACTTAGGTTAAAAATACATGCTTTTACTAAGCAAAGGATGTTATTTAATATGCATGTCATTAGTACATACGTTTGCGTTTACCACGATCATAATTTCAATTGTTTTATGTATACATATCTGACAGTACTGTAAGCCATCACTCAGGTCATATCTAATTACTGTAAACCATCACACCTCTGTCAGGTTATATCTAACTACTGTAAACCATCACACCTCTGTCAGGTTATATCTAACTACTGTAAACCATCACACCTCTGTCAGGTTATATCTAACTACTGTAAACCATCACACCTCTGTCAGGTCATATCTAACTACTGTAAACCATCACACCTCTGTCAGGTCATATCTAACTACTGTAAACCATCACACCTCTGTCAGGTTATATCTAACTACTGTAAACCATCACACCTCTGTCAGGTCATATCTAACTACTGTAAACCATCACACCTCTGTCAGGTTATATCTAACTACTGTAAACCATCACACCTCTGTCAGGTCATATCTAACTACTGTAAACTATCACACCTCTGTCAGGTCATATCTAACTACTGTAAACCATCACACCTCTGTCAGGTTATATCTAACTACTGTAAACCATCACACCTCTGTCAGGTCATATCTAACTACTGTAAACCATCACACCTCTGTCAGGTTATATCTAACTACTGTAAACCATCACACCTCTGTCAGGTCATATCTAACTACTGTAAACCATCACACCTCTGTCAGGTCATATCTAACTACTGTAAACCATCACACCTCGCTCAGGTTATATCTAACTACTGTAAACCATCACACCTCGCTCAGGTTATATCTAACTACTGTAAACCATCACACCTCTGTCAGGTTATATCTAATTACTGTAAACCATCACACATCTGTCAGGTTATATCTAGCTACTGTAAACCATCACACCTCTGTCAGGTTATATCTAGCTACTGTAAACCATCACACCTCTGTCAGGTTATATCTAGCTACTGTAAACCATCACACCTCTGTCAGGTCATATCTAACTACTGTAAACCATCACACCTCTGTCAGGTTATATCTAGCTACTGTAAACCATCACACCTCTGTCAGGTTATATCTAGCTACTGTAAACCATCACACCTCTGTCAGGTTATATATAGCTACTGTAAACCATCACACCTCTGTCAGGTTATATCTAACTACTGTAAACCATCACACCTCTGTCAGGTTATATCTAACTACTGTAAACCATCACACCTCTGTCAGGTTATATCTAACTACTGTAAACCATCACACCTCTGTCAGGTTATATCTAGCTACTGTAAACCATCACACCTCTGTCAGGTCATATCTAACTACTGTAAACCATCACACCTCTGTCAGGTTATACCTAACTACTGTAAACCATCACACCTCTGTCAGGTTATACCTAACTACTGTAAACCATCACTTCTCGGCCAAGGTATGCATGGCGACTGTTAGTAACCACCTCTCTAAATGCGGTGCGCGCACCGTTAAAACCAAGGGTTTTTATATCTGAGCTGACTTAATATATCCCCAATCTTTGAAGTACGAGATGAAATTTAGCTCAGTCTTTGAAACGCAAGATGAACCAACTCGGTACTTGCTTAAAGGAAGAATGATCTCTGATTTGGAAGTGTTCGGTCTGCTACGGTTCCTCGGTACCGACCTATAAGCCTCAGCTACACTCGAATTTTATGGCATAGCCTACAGCTAGCGCCCACATCTCTAAAAAATGTGATAATATGTTCAGCCGAACTTAAATATACCTAGTAAGTACTAATTACGCTAATGGATTAGGAATTGGGAAAGTTGAATTTAGAGGAAGTGAGCCCGCACTTGCGACAAGGGAGATTAGAAAACCATTTAGGAAAAATCCCTCCCAGTTCACACGACTGAGATTCGAATCTCGATTTCCACGTCCTCGGCAGTCTAGCTAACACGAAACTTGCGCGTTAGCCAATTATTCTACCGAGGTGGGTAGTCTTCCTCTGTCCTTAAACCATGCTTCCTCCTTTAATTACTTCCATTCTTCTCCTCTCACTTGAACAGTTTCTACTATCTGCTCCTCCCATCACTTTCTTGGCCTCCCTTGCGGTCTTTTTCATACATCCTTCTTTTCCAAAATTTTCCTAATGGGTACTAACGGGGTAGTGACGCGCAATGCATGGGTCCTACCCAGGGGGTACCGCTCAGTCTCTCCTACACATCAGGGTCTGGCTGGGAGAGAGAGGATTGATAGACTGGTCAACAAGCTAGGAACAGGGTCTGGCAGAGAGTGAGAGGGTTGATAGACTGGTCAACAAGCTAGGAATAGAGTCTGGCAGAGAGTGAGAGGGTTGATAGACTGGTCAACAAGCTAGGAACAGGGTCTGGCAGAGAGTGAGAGGGTTGATAGACTGGTCAACAAGTTTGGAACAGGGTCTGGCTGGGAGAGAGAGGGTTGATAGACTGGTCAACAAGCTAGGAACAGGGTCTGGCAGAGAGTGAGAGGGTTGATAGACTGGTCAACAAGCTAGGAATAGAGTCTGGCAGAGAGTGAGAGGGTTGATAGACTGGTCAACAAGCTAGGAACAGGGTCTGGCAGAGAGTGAGAGGGTTGATAGACTGGTCAACAAGCTAGGAACAGGGTCTGGCAGATAGTGAGAGGGTTGATAGACTGGTCAACAAGCTAGGAACAGGGTCTGGCAGAGAGTGAGAGAGTTGATAGACTGGTCAACAAGCTAGGAACAGGGTCTGGCAGAGAGTGAGAGGGTTGATAGACTGGTCAACAAGCTAGGAACAGGGTCTGGCAGAGAGTGAGAGGGTTGATAGACTGGTCAACAAGCTAGGAACAGGGTCTGGCAGAGAGTGAGAGGGTTGATAGACTGGTCAACAAGCTAGGAACAGGGTCTGGCAGAGAGTGAGAGGGTTGATAGACTGGTCAACAAGCTAGGAACAGGGTCTGGCAGAGAGTGAGAGGGTTGATAGACTGGTCAACAAGCTAGGAATATGGTCTGGCAGAGAGTGAGAGAGTTGATAGACTGGTCAACAAGCTAGGAACAGGGTCTGGCAGAGAGTGAGAGGGTTGATAGACTGGTCAACAAGCTAGGAATAGGGTCTGGCAGAGAGTGAGAGAGTTGATAGACTGGTCAACAAGCTAGGAACAGGGTCTGGCAGAGAGTGAGAGAGTTGATAGACTGGTCAACAAGCTAGGAACAGGGTCTGGCAGAGAGTGAGAGGGTTGATAGACTGGTCAACAAGCTAGGAACAGGGTCTGGCAGAGAGTGAGAGGGTTGATAGACTGGTCAACAAGCTAGGAACAGGGTCTGGCAGAGAGTGAGAGGGTTGATAGACTGGTCAACAAGCTAGGAATAGGGTCTGGCAGAGAGTGAGAGGGTTGATAGACTGGTCAACAAGCTAGGAACAGGGTCTGGCAGAGAGTGAGAGGGTTGATAGACTGGTCAACAAGCTAGGAATAGGGTCTGGCAGAGAGTGAGAGAGTTGATAGACTGGTCAACAAGCTAGGAATAGGGTCTGGCAGATAGTGAGAGAGTTGATAGACTGGTCAACAAGCTAGGAACAGGGTCTGGCAGAGAGTGAGAGGGTTGATAGACTGGTCAACAAGCTAGGAACAGGGTCTGGC
Source organism: Timema podura (assembly GCA_033556935.1). NCBI lineage: Eukaryota > Metazoa > Arthropoda > Insecta > Phasmatodea > Timematidae > Timema > Timema podura. Next base: position 1,543,183 of record JAVRXN010000010.1, read on the forward strand.
AGAGAGTGAGAGAGTTGATAGACTGGTCAACAAGCTAGGAACAGGGTCTGGCAGAGAGTGAGAGGGTTGATAGACTGGTCAACAAGCTAGGAACAGGGTCTGGCAGAGAGTGAGAGAGTTGATAGACTGGTCAACAAGCTAGGAACAGGGTCTGGCAGAGAGTGAGAGGGTTGATAGACTGGTCAACAAGCTAGGAACAGGGTCTGGCAGAGAGTGAGAGGGTTGATAGACTGGTCAACAAGCTAGGAACAGGGTCTGGCAGAGAGTGAGAGGGTTGATAGACTGGTCAACAAGCTAGGAACAGGGTCTGGCAGAGAGTGAGAGGGTTGATAGACTGGTCAACAAGCTAGGAATAGGGTCTGGGGCAGCCCCGCTACTCAGGTGTAGGCCACGACAGGCCTATTAAACCATTAGCTGAAACAAACCCATACTCGAGCAAACATAGTAAAATATCGGATTGGGTAAATTGTTGACAACTATAAGGAACCATAAACATGTGGATTTTTAAAACTGAAGGGCGTACTTCCCAGTCATTAAATTTATTGTTAATAGATAAAGTTATATAAATATTCTTCTGAATATTATTTATTAAAAATAAATGGTACGACGCACCGCACATACTTTCTCTCTCTTTCTATAAACTCAAGTATCGTCAAGGTGTTGCACATCTTCAAGTCATCGCATTGATATTTAATTATTCATTTATACATTTTGACCAATAAAAAATGTAAATATTGACTATTGGGTCTAAAATGGAGATAGATCATTGCTGTGCAAACATTTCTCCTAAGGGTTTTAAGGAAAAATAACATACTTTTTTTAGATACTTACTTATATTTAATTACTCTATGGCATTGGAGAATTATTGCGTTAAGACTTAAGTAGTATATGTTTACAACTAAAGCTCATAAAATTGTATTAATATATTTGCAAATATCTCAGAAACTTTTGTTTTTATAAAAATATATGTCAAATAAAAGTTTTTTTATTTCTAATAGTCCTACAATTTTGCAATGATAAGTTGTTTAGTTTCTCAAATATGTGTGGAGATAAAGAAATTAACGCTTCTGTAAAGTACCCTAAAAATCAGTTTCATAGGAAAATGAAAATAGCCAGTTTATTTATAATCTTAATCAACGCCTAGATACGAATTTTAATCAAAATCATTTGAGTAGATTTTGAGAAAAAACCTATTTTATCTCTTTTTGCCCTTTATAAAACTACTCTTAATTCTAAGTTTTAATAGACACACAGACAGACGGCATTACAAAGTCTATTTTTTAGGGTTTGGGGGGGTCATAAGACGTCGACATCCATCAGCATTTCAGGTTATTTTTTTTTACGGTTGCAATACTTAAACTTTAATGTCCAAAAAGTTAAAAAATATAAAATATATATTGAAAGTTATTGATTTTATAAAAATATGTTTCGTATAAAATATTTGTATTATAAATATATATACATATTTGTAATGCTAAGTAATTTCCTATCTCAAATAGTTTTGGAGCTATTATAAAAAAATGTTAATTTACGCATCAGACCGGAGCCCTTAAAGTGATTTTGCCGAAATATTGAGAATAGTCATTTTGTTTGGAATATTCATTAATATTTATAAATGAAATTTAATCAAAATCGTTAGAGCTGATTTTGAGAAAATCGACTTTTTCTCTTTTTGCCCTTCAGTAAACTACCCTTAATTTTAGGGGTGGATTTCCAATTCCAAAAACCCCTCGGGGCAACCCTATGAAAACCTTAGATATCAAGTTTTAGCTCAATCGGTAAAATAGTTTAGGCTCTAGTTGGAGGTACAGACAGACAGACAGACGGAAATTCAAAAACCACTTTTTCGGATTCATCAAAATCTCGAGTTCGATTTTTTTGACGATCACCATACTTTCTCTACCTGTAAGATAGAGAGAAATTAACTATACTGTACAATAACTTAGCTCAGTCGGTAGCAAGTCTGCCTACTAAGCAAAGATGCCGGGTTAAATCCCCGGCATGGATTAAAAATGTATAATTGATGAAAGGTGGGTGTCCCCTTTCAAAGTGATGAACTAATGGCTGGGGGATGGATGTTGTGTCTGTTCTAGATTTGAGTTTGTATGCCCCTGGGTTTGATCGCAGCTTATCTACGACTGAAATATCCTAACTAATCCCGTTCCCAGGGTATTTTTCAACAAAACCTTTGAGGGGGTCTTGGGTGTTTATGTTATAGAGCAGAAAACGTCGGCTACTTTATAATGCTACGTGTTTGTACCACAAAACTAAGAACGATTACTCATACCTCTAAGTAGCCAAATACTCCACTCAATGCCCTAACTTTAAATAATAGCGGAAAAATGTACAAACCCAAACGCCTCCGATTTTATTCTCGTTTACGGGCTGACATTTTTCAAAATATTGTATGGGTTTTTTATAACTTGATTTATATTTTCAACATACACTTGACATTTTATGGAAGGCTTATAATGTTAAATAAAATTACGGTACCTTTTTTTTCTAATTATAGGTATTATTTATACAAATATTTTGTATTTTTATTTTTAAGAAAAGAGTTAAATTAATACATTTTTATAAAATGTATAAATAGATAATATTAAGTATTTACCTGTTATTTCCTCTTTTTTTCCTAGTTTGTAGTATATTTTAAAATAAGAAGTTGTCTTAATTAACTTGTACCATCATTATTGATGTAAATGTTGGTATCTTTGTAGTGTAATATTTGTATTCATTTTGCATCTTACGGTCATTAATATTCACTTTATTTTTATGCAATAAAACTAATTGTATCTTATCAAAATAATTGATATTGAAAATTCTGTAATAATTACTTCCTTAAAAATTGGTCAAAATAGAATGTAAGTCCCGTTAAAATAGTTTATAAAATCGTCAAAAGCTTACATTTTTCTGGAGGAGTGCCCTCGGATCCCCCTCTCTCTTAGACTGTTAAGCTCCTTACCTTTTAAAGATCTTCCGGAGCCACTGGGGGTGGGGGGATGTCTGGACCCTTCCAACCACCAACTTTCTGAACCCTTGAGCAGAAGTCTTCAAGAAAAACTAGTTTTCTTCGCCCTTGCAAGTTATACATATTCTATAACCTATAAATATATATTTAAATTCTACGTACCCCCTAAGATGTATTTGCTTACCCCCAGGGTTAGGTGTGCCCCACGTTGTATGCCATGCTGCTTTATAACATTACAGTGAGAGATGCTGCACCCTCGGTTCCTTAATTTAAAACATATTAACTTCCTACAGGGCTCATTCAACAATATTTTTTTCACTGCATGTTTGGAGCCGTTCAAATTATACTCAAAATTAACTAAACAGATTGAATCGGAATGAAAAAGGTAGACTTTTTTTAGGAAAGTACCCTAATTTGTGAGGAGGGAGATGCCAGGCTTCTTACGAATGGACATATCTGAAAGTTAGTTTCCTATAATCGACAATTAAGCGATGCCCATGAGCTTTCCTGGGGATTATAAACGCAGGAATTGCGTATGGCGATTTGGAGGGACGAATAACCTCTTTCTGTTCTAAGTCCATGATAAGATTTCTGAATATCTCTAATTTGGGGGGTGCACAGGAGTAAGGACCGGATCTGACAGGTATGTGGTCCTGCGCCACAATGTCGTAAGGCAAAATGTCGCACTTCCCCCATCTGTCAGTGATGACGTCAGGGAATAGACCAACCAAACGATCCATCGCCTCGCATTCCTCGACAATCGAGAACAACCTACGAGGATGGTGTCCGACACAGAATGGAACAAATGAACTTGGCTCAAAACTACATGATATTCCCAAGCGTCTCAAATCAAGTTTGACTCCAGTCTCAAACATAAAGTCAGTTCCCAGAATAATATCAAAGGGAAGGTCTGGGACAAGAAAAAATGGACGTCTCCAAGAAAATCGCTCTATCTTGATAGAGAACACTACCTTACAATCGACCAAGATAGTCTGCCCATTAGCCACAGCGTATGTCTTAGGAACAATCGACCTATATTCGACTTTAGTTTTACCTTCTAATTTGCGCAAGAAACTATGACACACAAAGGAATGACTGGCCCCGGTATCTAATAGAGCAACAAAATTTTCCTTACCTATCTGGATCTCAATTACAGGGGAGGGAACACGTGGTTTAGGACAAGTGGGCACGACCAGACCACGACTACGAGCGCACCCTACAAGTTTCCCGCTCTACACTGTCTCTGTAAGTGACCTCACCTCCTGCATCGGAAACATCTTACGCGCGAGAGGTCGCGGGGCGCACGGTTGTTGGAACCAGGAGGCCTAAAGTTGTTCCTGTCACTTTTGATTAATATCCTCAATACCTATCAAATAAAACTAATTATATATTAAAGGTTACCATTATCGACAGAAATAAATATGTTTGTATTTTCTAAAATGTGCCTCAAATGTCCATTCGTAAGAAAATCACGATATAGCCAGCCACATCTCGATATCTTAGCACAGCTGATATTGCGTCTTTACAGTAAACTAGTCTAGGAATCGATTTCCTGCATGGCAGAAACACTTACAATTTTATGTGTTCTAGAATTAAGCTAGTTTGTGAGTCATATGTTGATATGATCAGTCTGCACGTTAAATGCACTAAATAAAATACTTAGCTACATCAGTAAACTTGGATGTTGAGATATTATTTTATTCACTGCGTCTTACTGCCCGTCCGTGATGTACACATTATAACTACCCTAATGAGATATAGATGAGGATGGCAGGATTCAAAGGTATTGTAATCAAACACATAATAAAAAAAAAACACCCTCAGGGCACCCAGTCAAGACTCAAACCCCAATATTCCCATCATCAGTAAACAAGACTAGATGATACATATTTAATCCACGTGTCCACTGGTGCGGGTTTGATATAGTTAAATGACATATTGACAATAATCAAGATTCTAAATGGCTCATTTGGTAAAGCGGTTGAACTCGTCAAGTCGGGTTCCTGTCCTTGTGTTATTTTCCCGATCCGTACTCTCTATCATAGTGATCCATGAAAATGGTCACCAAAGGTACTTGATGACGTCAGACACGTCACCTCCCACCGTCATGAATCAGCTACGTTTCATTAATCTCTTTCTTGCCCAAACCGCTCGCTCGCAGACTTGACTCACATGGCTATTTTTATGAAAGGAAAACGTAAAGACTTCATTGTGAGCTCACGAAGATAAAAATAAACTCACACTTCCTATTTCTATACTTCATTCATAACATTCTTTCGTTCCTCTTTCCACATTATTTTCATTCGACTCCTTTTTTTCTATACTCGGCAGCGTCGACCCGTTGAGCTTTTGCAGGGGGATACAGTAAGCTAGTTCTTTGCGTTCAGATGGTAAAATGTGGGCCGTGTATAGTCACAGCTGGGGATACATTATATAAATATTATTAAAATAATAGATAATCGATAATAGAATGCTAGTCGTGCCTTAGCCGAGAATGCTAATGCAAGTCAAACAAAAAGGTTTCACCTTCTTGAAGAGACATTGACCCGCTGGAATATTTATCATGAAAATAGCAGCTATGAAGTTTCAAAATCCCAAATAAATTTTTCAAATAACTTAGAACTTTCTGCTACAATTATAAAAAACAATTACAGGAGGGTACATGGGTGCATTGTAACCACTTACATTTTTAATAATGGGTGCACTCCCCCAAATTCTAAAATAAAAAATGACTACCTATAAAGTAAAGCAGAGTAGATTAAGGTTGATTATTATTTGTATAGCTTTGGTGTAGATATATACCTTGTGAACTGTTTGTATAGTCTGATTTTCAATTATGAAAAAATACTTCTAGTAACCCTAAAGATATATCAACTAAATAGCTTCCAGATACATCCAAAGTTTAAGAAACAATTCCATACTAGTAACGCACCACCTCAAGCTAAAAGGGCATAAACTAACAGAAAATATTATTCAATAGGTTTTGGTCATATCACTTAAGGTGTCCTGGGTTATGTCCCATAACACTCAAACCTCGAACAATATGTTGACAGATTCAACTACCAAGTAACATTTGATAGATCTTCAATTTAGTTCTTAGCTCCTTATTTCAATCGACAATCGTGCAAGGAAGATGAAATCATTATTTAAGGAGAACTATTTGTAGAATAACAGGCACAATGAGGCGAGTGGTTAACACGTATATACCTAGTTTCATTGCTGAGGGAACTGCATGCTTACTACTGAGCAACAGCGTTGGCATTCTTTTGTTTTCCGTGATCAGTCTTCCTTCAAATGAATATCAAATTTGACAATGCTGGGCTGTCGTTGTTGCCAGAAGTTGGTGCTTCTTCCTCCAGCACAATCGTAAAGTGACAGTAGTTTATTCTCGTGTTCCTAATAGCTACCTCTAAAACATTCACTAAATAAGCACTCATATTTTATTAGAACTCTGTGTAGAAAATTATATGTTATTGACCACGTTAAGATTGTGTGTGTATGTGTTGGTTGTGTGTGTTGTTTTTTTTGCCGTAAAGTTGTGGAATTATAGTTTTATGTGTATATTAATATATTTATTTGAATAATAGTGTATTGTTAACAGTTAAAATACAACACAAATAATGGATTCTCCCGCTTGTTACAAACAATTACATTCCAAGAGGAAAACATTAAGTAGTAAAGAAAGGGAAATGCTGTTAAGAGTCTACACCTATTTTCGTAAAGACGGAACTTGTTCAGTAAATCAATCGGCAATGGAGACTGCAGAAGCTACAGGTGTGTCTTATAAGTTAGTCTATTAAACAAGAATTCAAAACTAATGGAAAGTTATTGACACCAATCAAAAAAGTAAATAACTGTTCTCAAATGAAGCGTTTGGATAAATATGACACATTTACTAAAGCAGCAATTCACAGAGAGGTACATTCAATTTACCATAACAATGAATTACCAACCCTAAAGAAAATTAAAGCTTTGATTGATATTGATAGTGACCTTCCTAACTTTCTGATTAAGAACAAGTAAGAATGTAATTTATAGCATGCAGTATAAAATGCATGTTGTAATATATTCGTTTGTATATTAATTATGAGGAAAAATATTTTATACATAAAATAGTTTTAAGAATAATTACGTGGGGAATAGAAAAAGTTAATAAACTTCAATCTTGAAAAAAATACTATTGTGGAAATAGTTAATGTTTGTATAAAAGGCTGTACACCGATAGGAAAGGTTTTTGCCTGTCAATTGAACCCCCCAACCACCCCATGCCACATTGTTTACAATGAGGGATTTTCAAGTAAATCCTCCCCCCTCACTTAACAACAACCGAAAGCTAGAAGGTTTGGCAACCGGTAACACAGAGAGAGCGAAGATAAATCATTTCTCCTTAAGACCTGCAGTTCCCTCAGCTATGAAATTAGGTTTAACTCTGAATTGGGAGGCCATGTTTATTCCCATGTTGCTAATCAGCTGTTTTATTTTAATCCCAAATGCGTTTAAAATAGGTAATTCAATACCAAAGCTTCTTTTAACATATTATTTTATTAGTATATATATTATAAACCAACCACAGCTTTCAAAACACTAATATTTAAATTAGATAAGAAATTAACACCTTATTTGAAAGGCGTCGGGTTCATCGTGTCTATCTTTACGGTCTAGAGGAGTTTGGGACTCTAATCCCGATTGGGTATATTGGGTGAATTTTTTAAAATGATTTCTCATTTTACCTCCACATAAATGTGGTCACAATTCATCTAAATTCTACCTTCTTTATATCCATCCAATTTTTATAAGAATAACCAGTCCGGATGGTAAGACACGGAGTATGAACTAAAGTTGGGATCTTTTTAGGTAATTTTTGTAGAGAATTAGCCATCAAAAGTAAATCTTATTTGAAACAATAAATAATAAAAGTATTTTAAGTTTTATAAAAATAAAACAATGATTTATTGGAATATACCTGGAAAATAGATATAGTCTTATTGTTTTGCATGCTCAAGTTAAGGTATTTCTACATTAGCATATAGAGGAAATATAATTGTATTTTCGTGAGGGAGAAAATCATCACTAACATATCCAACCGGAAATCGAACCCCAACCTTACCGCTACCAACAATCCAGTCTAATGCTGGTGTGACGACCTATGTAGACCAGGCCTGTGGCCTTTAGGTCGCATGTGAACTTTTGAGATGTTAGATGAAGCCTTTACGCTTATTTGATCAAATATCTATCTTCATCGTTATAAATGATATATCCTCAAACAGCATGTATTTTAGTTAATTAAAATCAAAATATCTCTAGAGACCTTTAAAACTTAATGTAAATAATGTTTATTTGATTCATAATTTTACTTTAGGTATTTAACGTGCACTTTCTAAACCAACCGATTATGTCAACGCACGAGAATTTCTATGATCGAGCATAAAATGATCTACCAATTTTGCCGGAAAAGGTATTTTCACATATTGTCCAGGGTTCTTTTACATGCCTTAATAGACATTGGACCAACGGTTTTACTTCCCCTCCAAAGGAAGTTGTGGTAAGGATTTTTATCGCTCAAGAAAATCTGTCAACCCCACCTGAGTTTAAAGCCACGACCAATGGGTCCTGGGGTGGGCACTTTACCCCAAGATCACTGAGGTCGACTAATTAATATTATCCGCGCTTATTCAATGTATTTATGGTTGGTGCACTCTCGTGTTTTGACGAAATGTACTGTACATGAAGAGCAGTGGCGCAGGAACGTTTTTATTTGGGGGGGGGGGGGGTAGAAATAATCATGTACTTTTATAGGGGATAATTTTTTTGAGATTAAAAAAAAGACCAGGGAAATGTAATACAGCTGTCCCTCGCACTACGCGAGTGATTGGTTATGATAAATAATCGCGTAATACGAAAACGCATAAAGGGAATTGATTTCAAGATGGGTGAGATAAGGATTACTCCAAATGAAAAAAATCCTAAAACTTGTAAATGAATGCAATTTTTATTAATGTATCTAGCTAGTACAATACTATAGGTATCCTACACCTTTTGTCAATCTTCAATCCCCTGAAATTGGTAAACAAATGTAATTATTAATAAATTTATCTAATTAATACAATCCTACAGGTACACTTACTATTAATCTTCATTCGCATGATAAATTAACTGGATCTGGGAAATCTAAATTATCACTCTCTTGCTCTCTTGACGGCCCTTGGACTGTAGGCTCTTGCTCTCTGGAAGGCCCTGGGACAGTAGGCTCCTGCTATCCAAAGTCTCTGAAACGGTAAGCTCTTGCTCTCTTAACGGCCCTTGGATGATAGGCTCTTGGCCTATTGAAGGCCCTGGGAAGGTAATCTCTTGCTCTCTTGAAGGCTTGGCATGGTAGGCTCTTACTCTCTTGAAGGCTTGGGATGGTAGGCTCTTGCTCTCTTGAAAGCCCTGGGACGGAAGGCTCTTGCTATCTTGAAGGCCCTTGGACGGTAGGTTCTTGCTCTCTTGTAGGCCTTGGGACGGTAAGCTCTTGCTCCCTTGAAGTCTTTGGACTGTAAGCTCTTGGTCTTGGAAGGCTCAGCTGGGATGGTAAGCTCCTGATCTATTGAAGACTTTTGCCTGACAGCTCTTGCTGTCATGAAGGCCCTGGGTCGTGGAAGTTTTTTTTTCGTCCAAGAATTGAAAAACTTCTTTCTGCAGTAGCTGATGTAGCTGGTATCACTATCAGAGTTTTCAAACAGTGTGTGCTCCAAGCACATTTTATTTGTATTATGTTACCTTAGTGGGGACTTTGTATCTTGATTCAACAAGACCTTTACATTATCTAAAAGTTTTATTATATTATTTGGGGAGGGGGGGTAAAAATGATACTTTTTACCCCTATCAATTTTAAGGGGGGTAAAATTTACCCCGTACCCCACAGTTCCTGCGCCACTGATGAAGAGTGCCGCCTTATGGGGAATCTGTGAAGTGACATTTGGCCTCACAATGCCAAAAGAACCCACCCTCGCTAGAATATTCTATCAACAACAAAATAAATTTGTAATATTTAAAAAAATATATAGCAGTTAATTATTTTGAAAAGTGTGTTATTTTTAAACTAAATACACTTTATGTTTAATATTATCAACCATAACTTGTGATATCTATTTAACCAACCCATTCATAACATTCTTTCGTTCCTCTTTCCACATTATTTTCATTCGACTCCTTCTTTTTTATATACTCGGCATCGTCGACCCGTAAGCTAGTTCTTTGCTTTCAGATGGTAAAATGTGGGCCTTGTATAGTCACAGCTGTGGATACATTATATAAATATTATTAAAATAATAGATAAAGTATATATAATCGATAATAGAATGCTAGTCGTGCCTTAGCCGAGAATTCTAATGCAAGTCATACAAAAGGGTTCCGCCTTCTTGAAGATACATTGACCCGCTGGAATATTTATCATTAAAATAGCAGCTATGAAGTGTCAAAATTCCAAATAATTTTTTCAAATAACTAAGAACTTTCTGCTATAATTAAAAATTAAAATAATACTCCTTTTTTTGAGAGTAGTTAAAAAAATACTTCACAAAATATGCATCATTTACTTATTTAGTTTCTTAAAATATGTACTGCGTCTTAGTACCCGCTCGGAGAATTAATTAATTCAATGTAAATACGATATTTTGATTCGTTCAATATCAATGTAGTTAGGGTGGGACTTGAGCCCACACAACTTTATCTATACGCGTAAACACTCCCTATCTTTCTTCTATGTGGCAATGGATTAACACGATGACGTCATCCCTTCCTCCCCTCCTTTGTGGTGTTTTGGAAAGGGTGACGTCATGTGGACAAGTTTGTTCAAGTCTGTTGAGCCTCTCCCCTCCTCCTTCTTGGTATTTTTCTGTTGCGATGGGGTTAATGACCTGGTTGTTTGTATTTTCCCTTCTTCACCACTCTTTTACTTCCTTCATTTCCCCTCTGGTTATTTCCATGACGACATGAGGGTTAACAGCATGGTGTCCTCTGTTCCTCCTTGAATGTCGTCATGTTTTATTTCCATCGCAATGGAGTTTTTTCCGTTGTACTTGTTGGTGCATGTTGGTCTGTGACTTTCCCGCTGACGTCAATGGGAATTTAAACCCCTAATATTTTTATCTGCCTTCAGGCCTTAAAAATAGAAATTAGTGACTTACTTGATAGCTAAGTAATTGTGTCGCAATGATGGGGTCGTCTGTGTTGTAATGTGTTTTTCCATAACGTCATGGGGTTGGTTGTTGGACTAGTTGGAACAAGTATGGTTTGTACTGTGCGGAACTTTGTTGACGTCATCCTGGCACCAGTATGGTGGTTATTATTTTAGACATTACTTAGCAGAAAACTGAAACACGTCTGACACGCCCGATGAAATTCTTTCATGTGCCCATAAATAGACGGCCAAAAATGGTACAAATATTCAAGGTAAGTTGTTTAAATATGCTGAATTATGAATTATTATTATTATTATTATTTGTTTCATATGGTAGATTTTAAATTAATTTTTATTTTATTTGTTTAAATATAAATAATAATATATTGTTTTACATGCAAAATTGTTATTATACATTTTTATTGATATGCTAAATTGGGAATTATTAATTTTCTCATTTCAGGACCATTTACAAAAGAGTTTGAACTAAAAATAAGATTTCACGTGTCTTGTTCAGTATTTGGTCATACTAATACAAAGTTATGTTTGTTTCGGATACATTGGATTGACATATGATGTCCCCTATTTCTGGGACCCCTCTTATCGGACATATGTCCCCGGTAGAATAACAGGTGCCTACGGAAGTAATGGCCACACTACCCCACCACCGTCCATAAAGCTCCCAGTGCCAGGCGGGGACATTTTTATGGCCCCAGATGGGAGTGCAAGGTGTCGTCCTGCCTCCATTACGTGTTCCGAGCTTTCCGAGCGTTTCCTGAGCATCTGCTGCAATCGACTGGATGGATGGCCAAGAGGAAGCCAGCGGGGCCCCTCCGACTTCAGGAGGGCTGCGTGCCACTGGTGGAACCACCGGGACATCCGGCGATGCGTCCTCGGGTCTAGGCCCGTTGACCAGCGCCGGCCCCCAGCAAAGCGTCGGCAGCATTGCCGATGCGGGCGTGCCCAGCGGGGCCCCTCCGGCTACAGGAGGTGAGCGTGCCGCTGGTAGCCAAGAAGTACTGGAGGCCCTTTTCAGGGCCACCAGCCCGCAAACCGGGATGGACGGCGAAAGCTCCCGCCAGCACGATGGGTGGAAACCTAACGGTGCCAACGGAAGCCCTGACCAGGGGGAGCCAAGCCATCTGTCGCCGGTAAAGACCGCGGCAAGCGGCGCTGACGCACGTGTTATCGCAAGGGCCTCACAAGCCTGCGTCAACTCCGACACCTCCCGCCAAGGGGTGTCAGCAGGTAAAAAACGCCCGGCTGAGTTCTCTTCAGATTTTGAAGACCGGGTCACACGCTTCCCGCGTGTTGACAGCTCGAGCGAGTCCGTGGACGTGGAGGGACTATCTTCAGGATCAGACCTCCCGTTGATGCGAGGCGAGTCGAGCCAGGGGTCGGATGATGAGTCTGATGGGTTTCAGACCGTAAGACCCCGCCGAAAGGGTAAGGCCGGCAACACCAGGATGCTAACGGGGGGCAACCCTAACCATTTAGGCGGTAGATCTGGTGATGAGAGCGAAGACGGAGGTGGCCTGGGCCAGGGTGCGCCAGCGCTGACCAAAGGTGAGAAGCGGCGGATACCTAAGGGTAGGAACGCAAGCCGTGCCTCACCTCAGCCTGGTACTAGTGGTTCTGGGCCTGCTCCCAAGGCCAAGGGGAAGATCCCTCCCATCATCTTGTGTGATGTGGAGGACTACTCCAAGGTGGCGAGGGCCATTCGAACCAAGGTTCGAGAGCCTGTGGAGGCAGTCAGGCAGCCGGGGGATCGAGTGCGCCTCCAGTGCGGGTCGGAGGAAGATTACCGCGCCCTCCAGAAGTTCTTGCCGAGCTTGGGGATCCAGCATTGATCCTACGAGCTGGGACGGGAGCGACTGGTCAGGGTCGTGGTGAAGGGACACTTGACTCGGACAAGCCCTGACGACATCCAGGAAGAACTGGCGGAGATGGGTTTCCCCGTGAAATCTGTATCCCAGATGCTCTTCCAGTGGAAACGGGACCAGAGGACCGGAGAAAGGCAACGGTTGCCGAACTTCGTTGTCTCTCTGACTCCCGAGGAGCAAACCGCAAGGCTGTACTCCATATCAGTCATGTGCGGGCTCCGCGTCAAAGTGGAGAAATATAAGTCTCCCGGAGGCCCGGTGCAGTGCAAGAACTTCTTCCGGTTTGGGCATGTGCGGAGGGATTGCCGCGCTAACCCTAAGTGTGGGTTCTGTGGTGGTGACCACGAGAGGGGCGGGTGCCCGGAGGAGAGACGATCTCCTCCGAAGTGCCTGCACTGCTCAGGAGCTCACTCCTCGGCGTGGCGTGGGTGTCCCACGTACAAGTCCTTGCGGGCGGCGGGGACAGTACGAGCCTCTAAGACTCAAGAAGGGAGGACGAATGGCTTGAGCGAAGGCCAGAAGCCCTCGGGGCACGTTGCGGAACGGAAGGTGACCGTGACTCCCGCTCCAAAACCAAAGCCACTGGTGCAATCTTTCGCCAGTGCGCTGTCAGGGAGACCAACACCTCCATCCCAGGCCGAGGAACCTGCCAAAGCCACTCTACCTGAACCGGTTGCATCTGGTTCATCCCTTTCGGTCGAGGACCCGTCCAAGACCGCTCCTCTCCCAATCCCTTCTCGACCCACCCCCACACCCCACACCATCCTTCCCAAGCCCCTTCATCCTTCCAAACCCTTCCTACCACTCCCCACTCCAACTCCTGTCAACCTTGCCACCCCCACACCCAACCCTACCCCTGAGGATGATGCTACAAGCTCAAAATTTGTATTGAGCTTCTCAAGGAGATTCCGGGACTGGATCCGTGGGACTTTTCATTGAGTCTCTTGAGGAAGGTCCAGGAATCTCCGAGGAGTAACCGTGGCCACCTGATCATGGAGCATATCATCATCTACCTGGTCTCCCATGGCAGCGCACCCGAATAGAGGACCCCCAGTGCTGAAGGAGCTCACGGTCGCACTCTGGAACGCAAACGGAGTCGCGAGGAAGAAGGCCGAGCTGGAAAGTTTCTTGGCAAAGCATCGCGTCGACGTAATGCTGTTGGGAGAAACCCACTTGCGCTCCGCAGTGAGGTTCTCGTTGGTGGAGTTCATCTGCCATCGGAGTGACCGAGCGGGGGATGTGGGAAGGGGTGGGACGGCGGTCCTGGTCCGAAGGGGCCTTGACCATCACGTCGTCTCTCTTCCTCCCCTCCAACACATGGAAGCAACGGCTATCCAACTGGTGACCTCTACCGGCCCAGTGCGTCTTATCTCCATCTACTTCCCTCCCTTCCGCCGGTTCAACCAGGCCACGAGGGCCGACATGGAGGTGCTGCTTCGAGGTACCACGCCTGTTATAATCGGTGGTGACTTCAACGCTAAGTACCCTTCATGGGGCTCTAGGATTATGTGCGCTCGCGGCGGATTGCTCCGCGACGTCATAGATCTACACGGCTTGGTGGCTTCCGGTCCTCCGACCCCTACCCACTTCCCTCTCAGTCCCATTGGCTTCCCGGACGTCCTCGACTTCGTTGTCTCCAGAGGGATCAGAAGGCGGTTGGTGTTGAAGTCTCTAGATGAGCTAGACTCGGATCACAACCCCGTTCTTGTGAACTTGGGACGCGCGGTGTCCTTCATAGACCCCCGAAAAACCTGACCTTAAGCGCACTGACTGGGACAAGTTCACGAATGTGTTGAGAGAGATGTTGGGACCCACTCCTACATTTCGAACAGCAGCAGAAATCGATCGCGGTGCGGAGTTCATAACTTCCGCCATCAAGGGGTCGCTCGAAGCTTCGACGCCGAGGCACCGTCCTAAGAGGGCGCCACAGGCTTCTTTGCCCGATTCTATCCTCAGGCACGTCCGGGAGAAAAATCGGCTGAGGAAGGCTTGGCAAACCTCGAGGGACCCGGTAGACAAGGCCAACTGGAGCCGCAAAGTCCATGCGGTTCGCGAGATGGTCAAAGAATACCGGAACAGTGTCTGGGAGGACAAGATTGAGAGCTTGTGCGTACAGGACAGGTCCCTGTGGCGCATGACGAGGAACTTGATGCGGGTCCCCGCACCAAGGCCGCCTATTGTAGGTCGTAACGGGGTGGCCAACTCCGACCAGGAGAAGGCCGATGCTCTCGCTGAGCACTTAGAGGCGCAATTTGTACCGACTGATAACCCGTCAGACCCGGTGCACATTGGGCACGTGGATCAGGTCATCGCAACGGTCTCGTACAGACCCTTGGATGAACCGGAGCCCACGGAGGCGGCAGAAATGTCGCGGGCGTTAGCCGCTCTAAGAATAAACAAGGCCCCCGGACGCGACGGCATCAATAACGCGGTCCTCCGAAAGCTGCCCTTGGAGGCGATTAACTTCCTCGTGGAGTTATTCAACGCCGTCCTGCTCCTGAGTCACTTCCCAGAGCTCTGGAAGCACGCCAACGTCCTCTGCTTTCATAAACCGGGTAAGGACCCGGCCCTAACTTCGTATTACCGACCGATCAGCTTGCTCGACTGTTTGGGCAAGTTGTTCGAGAGACTACTACTGACGAGACTGACCCGACATGTTCGCGAGGCGGGCATCTTGGTGGACGAGCAGTTCGGCTTTCGGGCGGGACACGCTACGTCTCATCAACTTGTCCGGCTCGTGGAGCAGGTTACGAGGAACTTCAACATCAACAGGCTGACTGGTGCTGTCTTTCTCGACGTGGCAAAGGCCTTCGACCGTGTTTGGCACGAAGGTCTCCTTTTCAAACTCCTCTCCTTGAACCTTCCCTTCTACCTAGTTAAGATTGTTCAATCTTATCTATCCAACCGGACCTTCTCCACTACCTTTGGGAACGCCACATCCCAGGTCAGAAGCATCCGGGCTGGAGTGCCGCAGGGTTCCCTCGTGGGCCCGGTGCTCTTCAGTCTGTATGTGAACGACATTCCGAAATCCCCAGACACCAAATTAGCACTGTATGCAGACGACACGGCTCTAGTAGCGGAGTCGTGGCGAGGGCAGCTGGTGGAGAGGCGACTCCAGACGCACCTGACGCAGTTGGAGGGGTGGCTGACTACCTGGAGAACGAGTATTAACGTGGAGAAGAGTACAGCAGTGCTCATCACATGGAAAAGAAAGTTCTACAGGCCGGCCCCACTCCGGCTGTTCGGAGAACAGATCAGATGGGCGGACAGTGCTAAGTACTTAGGACTTACGCTGGACACCAAGCTGACCTGGCGACTTCACTGCACAGAGAGACTGACCAAGGTGAAGCAAAGGCTGGGAATCCTAGGCCCACTGCTTAACAGGCGTAGCGCCCTGTCCACAAGGAACGGTCTGACACTGTACAAGCAGCTGCTCAGACCGATCCTCGACTATGCGTGTCCCGCTTGGGGCCACCTGGCGGACACGTATATGAGGAGGATGCAAGCATTCCAGAGTAGGTGTCTGAGGATCATTGTGGACGCACCTTGGTACGTTCGGAATGTGAATCTGCACCGAGACCTGGATATGCCTACCATCAAGGACCACTTCCGGAAGCTGGCGCAGTCCTTCTACGCCAGACTCCCCGGTGCCACCAATCCTCTTATCCAGGGGCTTGGGAATTACGTCATCGACCCTGGGGGGTGCCACCGACGTCCCAAAGCCCTGCTCGGATAAGCGAGAAGTGACAAACGTGGTTTGGGAGGCTCTCACACAGCCCCCCATAGAGTAGTGTCTCCGCACGTAACTCTAAAAACCTCTTAGTCGGTTCCCAAAATTTTTCTTTTTCCCTAAAAATATTAATTAATAATATGCTTTTTGTTTGTTTCAGTTAACTTCGCGAAATGCGACAATCCGTCTGAGAATTTCCCGAAAACCACACGGTGTGACCAATTGGTCGGTACGTGTTGGAATTTGCTCCCGTGCACCCTTCAGGGTGCATTAGAGCATGCAATATGAGTCTGGAGTCTGGAGTGGTAACATATTGTTTGAAACATAAATAAAGCCATATAAATTTTGTTCATAACATTTCAGGGAGGGTTTGAACCTGAACCCCAAACCTCCCCCCCTGCCCCCCGTCTCCAGCCTTGTACTTACCTGAAAACATCGTAGATCAAATCTTTCAATGTTTTAAGTCTATACCGATTCTTGTTCGATTTCCCCTTTTTGTTTCGTTTTCTTGGTCTTGATGCAAGTTGCTTTTTAGGGTTGAACTTAGCTATGTTCGATAAACACGCCAAATTATGATTTTTTTGGAAAATGGCTAAAGAAATGCAGTACTCGTGTGACATTAAATATATTTTTAAAACTTCTAAGATTTCATATACTTTTTAATGTTCAATTTACAACCAATAATAAAAGTTAAACTCATATATTTTTATAAATTCATGAAGTTAATTTTAATATTAAGCTAAACAATAGGTTTAAAATCATAACGCGTTTTGATGTACCAAGAGATGAGTTCCTTTGACACTTTGAGTTGAAGAATAAAACTAACAGAGTAAAATACTATCCAAGTGCCAAATTACTAGATGAAGGAAAAAGAGACAAAATAAATGTCACAACTAGTTACTCAGGTAGTAAGACGCAGTGCTAAAAAAAAAAGCATTCAAGGGTGAGTCATTAGTCGGACACTGGGGTAGCCCAACCCTTCCTTGGTCGGCTAGTCTGTGTTATTGGTAGGCACAGTCAAAGCAAGAAGTTTCAGGAAATGGACATAAAAACTTACGTTTGCATTGATCAACGTAGTGTAATTAATAAAATAAAAGAGTAGAGTTAGACTAATGAACCAAACAAATTTGAAATGACGACATTATGTAATGCAAAATGATATAAAATCAAAGTATCGGGGTATAAAACGAAAAGTACTTGTATAAGACCAAAAATTATGTAATTTTACATCTATTAAATAGCTTATAAATTAAAAACTAATTTTATTTAAAATATTATAAGAACATCATTGCATACACTTCATATGTATGTCTAGCTAAAATAAATTTAATCCCCATACATTAACTACTTTACCTTAAAATTAGTTCGTAAAATGGATAAAATAGTAAGTTTGAATACTTATAACTCGAGAACTGTAATGATTTTAAATCATTGACTCAATATTTATAGCTTATATTTATACACTTATTAAAATAATGCAATACAATTTTGATGGTCGAATGATCTTAAGGATGGAGGGTATCATCGGTATCTTCCCTAATAATTACTGGTGATCCACAAACCATCAGTCATACGTAGGTGAACAATGTCTTAGCTGGAAGGCTCACCAGAGTCAAGTCACCCTTCTTTATTCGGGCAAGTTTTGGTGCTGTTATTGACATGGGTACACCTTGTGATATCCTGAAAGGACCATCCTTATCAAAAAATGCTACCACGAGACTATGGAAACGCGTTATGAAGTGACAATGTACTGAGTGGGAAAGTTTAAGAATGCTGGCTAAACGGTTGTAGAAATTTGGGAGTTCATGCTCAATGCGATGAAATGTACCGACAATGAGTTGAGACAATTATAGATTCAATAAAAGGTGTACAGCAAGGAGCCACTTAGCCCCAATAATGTATTCGTTGGTGGACTAACAAATTGTATCAATATTTTCCACGAAACAGACTTTTATCGTGGAGAAACTATCAAGTACTGGGCTGTGTGTTCATTGAACCTTACGTTCGCAAGTACAAGAAATACTCCATCGGCCACCCCAAAATTACTTTGGAACCAAATTGTCCGTCCATAGATCAAGTAGAATGCATTGCCAAAGTTAACGTTACGCCTCCACGAGATTTATTCATGTTCGTTTTGCCGACATGGAAGCATGACAAACTCACGTTGATTCTGTGTCATAAAGTCGCGAAAGAGAAAAACTCTGATGAATGTCAACATGATGACAAGAAAGATCATTGGCTGACAGGCGTCTGGGGTATTGACGAGATCCGCAAAGCCGTTGCCAAAGGCTACAACGTTGAAGCAGGTCATAAAGTGTGGGAGTACAATGTATCTGTGTACAGTACAATCGTGAGACACGTTCTGGTGTATAGTTTCTCGGGTAAATTGATACTTTTCTAAAAGTCAAACATGAAGCCAGGGGATGGATAGAATGGTGAAGCTCCCAAGAAAAGAAGCTAGCTTATATTAAAAATTATGGAAAAAGAGAAGGGGTAAAACTCGATTTTAATACTATTTTTAAAACCCAGGTCTCCACACAATGGCTAAAATATTTTTAAATTCACTATGGGGAATGTTTGAGCAAATACCCTATTTATCACACCTATTCGTTGTCAGCAACTATCAGGGAGTTCACAATTACCTAACAGATCCGTTCTTCACCGTGGACAGCTTCATTGTTGTAAATGAATATGTTATGTACCTCAATTACAAGGATTTGCTTGACGCTTTACGTCCTCGCCCTAACACGAGTGTATCATTGGCATGCTTCACGACTTCTATGGCTAGGTTGCACTCGTAAGGAATTATTGAGAAATCGGAGGCCCACGTTTTATACCCTGATATGGATAGCGTCCTATTCTCCGGAACGCCCCGGTGATTGGAGTCCAATGACTGGATACATTTTGGGTAATCTCACCAGCGAACTTCAGGATTATGTTCCAGGAAGTTATATTGGCGCCTTTGTATCCGATGGTACTAAGAATTACGTGTATCGAGTTTCCGTTGGTGGAGATCCTACCTAAACAAAAACGGTGTGTAAGGTTGGCGGGATCACAATAAATTATGGCAACCGGAATGAAGTTATTTTGACGTTTTGAAGGCGATGGTCACCGAACAGGTTGCGGAAAGGAAAATATAAATACCGCACGAGATTTTAAGAAGCGGTCTGGCTAATGTATGTACCGTTCCACAGACTAAAATCTACAGGCCAGTGTACACCAAAAAGCGAATTACTGATGATTAAAATATTTTGACTTTTGGGTATCGAAGTACTTGCAAACGCTCTCACCAAGACTAAAAATGTGCTCATTTAGACGGGCTGTTCCTCAAAGATTTTAGATTTATTTTTTCATTTTTTGTATTGTATAAGAAACACCATTTTTTAATCCTTTATTTTATGCACCCAGGATACTTTATTTTTATATTTTTATTTTCCAGTACAATCTTTCATCTACCTGATCATTCCATTCAAAAATGAAAACTTTTAAATATAATTATTTATTTGTACATATTTGTTGTACTTATTTTTTAAATTGAACTTTTTGTTTGTAAATTTATGAAAGAAACCTGTTCACTGGAACCTTTGTTTTTAGATAACTTTAAATATAACATTTTGTTGATAGTATTTATACCAGCTAATATATGTTTTGGTATAAAAATTTAATGGATATAGCGGGGATTAGAGGAGGCTACATAATGATCAGCTGCAAACTATGTACCCATCACAGCTATTGTTAGGGTGGTAAAATCTTGCAGGCTACGTTGGGTGCAGCGTGAATGGGATTATTTAGAACCAAGTTCAAGATATTGGATCAGTGGCGTAACAAGGATTATTGAATGGAGGGTTACATACCGGAGATCTGAAGGTCCACCTTCAGAATTTTTTTCAAAATTCGGGTTGAATCTAAGCTTAGAAACTACGAATTGGGCTAAAAAATACTTGTGATTGCAGGTTGACAACTTACTTATTTTCAAAGACATTATTACATGACTAAATAATTAACATGGCCCTTCTGGCACATTTAGTTGGGACACTGAATTACAATGTGGTAAATAAGGTAAGGGTATTTTTATATCGTGTACACAAATGTCAAATGATACATAACAAAGTCAATATATATGTAAGATTAAATTATACATTATAATAAAAATTATAATAAAAATTGTCCATAGTCCTCAGTCTCCCCAATTACAACCTGAAGTCCAGACTTCGTGGCCTCGTGCAAAATGTCTTCAGCACATCAGTTGGTGTGATAGCAATATCGCTGTGAATGTTGAACAGCGCTAATTCATTCAACTTGCTTTTACCTGTCGAATTACTTAAGTATGTTTTGAGCCTCCTTAGAGTCGAAAACGAACTCTCACTTGAAGCAGTTGTCACTGGCACAGTTGATGCAAGTACTCTAAGTGGGGCATAAATGGCCGGCAGCTTGTCCTTGTCACACGTGAAAAGGGCTTCAAGAGCACACTTGGTAGTTTTCTTTTGTGAAGCAAGGAACCTGTACTAGACGCTCAACTCCCCTAAATCACTGTCTTCACTGCATCTAACATCCTCGGCGTACCTATTTACTAATAGTGTAACCCCCCCCTTTGATTTGATAAGTTCTTATTGCTATAAATAAAAGGTAGGTTAGTTACAAGAGAGTTTATTTTATTTTACAAACAACTAGCAGACATACGAGAGCGAGGCACTCTAGGAAAGTCGAGTGACTGGCCGATAAGGGCCGAAGTAAACAATAAATAAAGGGGCAAGACCCCAAGTCTTTAAGAGAAAACAGGAAGATTAATACCAACATAGACATAATTAAATTGACCCTCGCAGAAGGCGACTAACCTAGCAAGAAAGTTAAATACAAGTAATATGTATAGGTCTACACGACCTGGCGATGTTGACACTACATTGACATAAGTATGAAGTTTTATAATAGACTGCCATTGTAAGGCGCAACAGAGAAAAGCAATAAATGATTTACCTAAACCTAACCTGTTACAATAGATCCTAATCAAATTAGATCAATCTAATTATTATTATTATAATGACCAATGTGCTGGGTGCACGGGCTCGCGCCCCCCGAGTTGAGTAACATCTTTAAAAAATTACAATCATAACAAATCTTTAACTTTTAGCAAGCAGAACAACTATTTTAAATAAGTTACACATTAAACAGAAATAATTAGCGCCCCAAGATGGCGGCATACTAAAGTTCCAACCCGTCCGTGAGGCGGACACAACGTCAAGTTCAAAGAAACAAAGCTAGCGCATAAACCATAATGGCTGACAGGCAAATCCTGCAGTCTCAGAGAAATATAGTTATTAGTAACCATGATTTATATTTAAAGTCGAAACTTAAATTTTGAACAATTTAACCCAAACATAATTTAGAAAACGTCGAACAAAAACCTACGTCTAAATCTAAGACAAGTGTCTCACCTAATCGAGCGCAGAGAAATGAGTGACATCACTACACAGTCCAGCCGTTATATACTGTACAAAGTCAATCACGTGTTCATATACGGCGGGAATCACACTGGGACGAAGGGAGAGGGGTGTACGTTGCTTCGACAGAAGTCTCGATTATTCTCGTGATAATTTCAAATCACGCGCCGGTGGATGAGTCTTGTTTCACTCGAACACAACCGTCGGCGCATACGGGTTAGCGCATCTTGATGTTCAATTGTCCGAGTCTTGCTCTAATCGGGCCTCGAGCCACGGGCGGTCAGTAAGCCGCGTGATGTTGAGTGTAGTTGAGTGCGCGTGTTTCATGAAGTCGAGATCCAGCCCAGTCAAAGGGGACCAGATCAGGTGAGCCAGATCGTCCATGTTTGCTTTATGTCTGTGACAACGTCACAATAGATTCATAAATTCTTCATCCGTTTCAGTAGGTGTTAATTTTTATTTAGGTGGCAAAAGACACATACATGACTGAAGAACTGCCTTATGTGAAGTAAACTGTTACTTTATTTCCAATAGGAAACTGTCCAAAAAGGATATATGTACAGAAATCCGAAAATATTCCTCGGGATCTTCGGTATCCACATTATACCTCTGTGTTTGGTATCCGGCTCGGCGAGGTATATTTATTCAGGTATACAAACCCAAACGGGAAGCTTTTAGCTTAGCTACAACAAATATCTATTTAAATTCCACCTCAGCATGTTATCGAATTTTCAATATTGTTTCTTGGACAACATTATCGTAACTCAGTGCTCAGACAATATCCAACACTTCATCTTGTAAAAAACGACCAAGAGGCGCATTTACACTAATTACTTTGCCTAGCACATGTAAGGCTACGAGATATGTAAAACTTTGCACAGCACACAACAACTGGTGAGCATTTATAGATGCTTCATGATCAGGCCATTGAGATACATTTTCTAGACTATCATTTACAGCATCAAACAGCTATAAGAACACAGAATTAGAATCATGTCGCTGCACCCACAGAGAGAGGACACAATGACTTTAGTCTTGTTTTGCACTGGAAAAAGATGTTAGTCCCTCGGAGTATTTAGATGACGAATACGGATAATTAGACGATTGTTCTTCAAAGACGATTCTACATATTGCAGGCTTTCCTCAGTTTGGCTCTTTATGGAGAAGAACGTAATCAAACTGGCCTGTTTTTTAGGCTTATCTATTGCCACAAGAAACGTAAGAATAAATACACGTTAAAACACGGAAACAAACATGTAAACGAAAATACAAATATACTCTCTCATCCACTTATACAAGTCACAATCTACTGAAACTATAATCCTTCACTCACTAACTTCCGATACATTTGAAATAAATGACTGACGGCTAAGGTCAAACCAAACTCACTACCACTACTTAACCCCACCCACAAACCCCTCCCCCACTGGCCCTAAAACAATAGACTCACCCAGACATCCCAAACTTCAGTCAATTTCGACTTTGCACCGATAATCCTAAAAATAAGGGAATACAGAACTTCTTGTACACATTGTAATACAGGATCATCACATTGGTTGTAAATCAATAAATCAACTTACTCCTGTGTATAACTAGTGTTTTTTATTATTTGTCTACCATTGGGGGTTGTAACCCCTGTAACCCAACCCTGAATACGCCCCTGTATTGAATGGCAAATACAATGGGAAAATACCACTGGGAAGACCCACACACTGATTGGACGATAACATTTGGATATATCTGAGAGGAATAGAGTATTATGAGATAGACTGGAAAGAATTAGCTAAAGATCGGGATAGGTGGCGTACATTTGCGAGTGCGGTAATGATATTTTGAGTTTCTAATGCCACAGAGTAAATAAATATTATTGGATTTACAAGTTTTATTACCCAATAAGACGTCACAAAACTGGTTATTATTTACGCTAAACTAGAGAATACAGATAATATCAAACTATAATATATGTGAACAAGGACTATTTTATACATATTTAAATAGTTTAAATATATAAATAATAGTCAACTTGTATAAATTCGCTTAAAGGTGTAAACCTTTTTATTTTAATTAATATGTTTATGTTTTAAAGTCAAAGTCTTAGCCTGGTCACTCCCAGCCTTCCTTATAAATACTTGGTCTATAGGTGTTCATGTTCAGTCATTTACAATATGGATTAGTTGAAACATCCCTTTTCGGCCATAATCAATAGTCCGTCTACCCGCCTCGGTGGCGTAGTTGCTAACGCGCAAGTCGTGTTGAGCCCGACCACCGAGGTCGGGAAGATCGAGGTTCGAATCTCGGTCGGGTGAACTGGGGTGGTTTTTCCTAAAATGGTTTTCCACTCCCCCTCCACGCAAATGCGGGTTCACTTCCTCTAAATTCAACCTTCCCAATTCCTAATCCATTAGTGTAATTAGTACTTAAGCGTATAACCCGAATGGGTAGTAAGACGCGGTGCTAAAAAAAAAAGTCCGTCTGGCAGTGGAAAGTAGCTTGAAGTTTATGTACTTTCCATCCCTGCGGTACTCATTAAAGTACCCTTCCAGGAACGTAAACAAACGAAATTTTACAAGAATATATATTACCAGAGGTGGTAACTCTTGGGACGCAAACGGGGATGTGTGTGTTCAAGACACGCCTCTCCATGGATCCAATAATGTGGATATATTCAATGACCTGGTCTGAGAAAGAAGACAATGCGAGCTGTCGAGGTTGAGAAAGTTTCTTACGGAGCTCCACAAAATAAAAGTCAATCTGAAATCAATCTGAAACGCTTTATACCCATTAGAGATCCGACACCTGTCTTCAAACCAAAAACACCGTTGCAACGCTCTTCCCCGAAAAAGCATGAAATGAAAATAATTAACGAAAACATGTGGTTGCCTTTCTGCTTCTAATGGAACGTTTAGCCGACATCTACTAAGACCCTTCTCATCCTGCTAGTTTTTACAGGTGGGCGTCGATTATATAGGCGTCCAAGAATGATCCTGCCAAAGTACTATTCTGGCTTCGTGCTCAAGCCACTTTTACTTTACATAAACCCATGATAAAAAATTTCCACACAACAAGTACATGGTGTCAAACAGTGACGATATATGGCAAGCTGATCTCAACGATATAGAAGTCTCAGAAAATACAACTATGCTGCCGTATATTTGCTCACCGTCATGGACGTGTTTAGCAAGGTGTCCTGGGCGAGTCCACTTCCCTCTTAGACGTGGAGTGTTTTGAAGGACCCCTTTCAGAATATTTCCATATGTAACGGACGTAAATCTCTAATTTTACAAACGGGCAAGGCGACTGAGCTCACGTCACGACTAGTCCAGCAATTTCTCAATAAAGAAGGCGTGTATTACTACACTACCCATAATCCGGGTTTGAAGGCCAGTCTCGTGAAACGATTCAATAGAATTCTAAAGGGGCACATGTGGCACTACTTTACCAAACATAGCACGTATCATTATGTAGACATCCTCCTGACCCCATCGATGCCTACAATGTTGCTAAACAATCCTGTATCAAGATAGAGCCTGCAGACGTTTCAGGAACCAGCGTGATTCAATTCAGTGGTAGCCTGTATGGTAACCAGCACCCAAACTCACATAGTAAACCAATAATCAAAGTCGGGAACACGATGCGTATTAGAAAATCTAAAATGCTGTTTTAAAAGAGCTACGAAAGCAATTGGATCGAAGAAATTTTAAAAGTTAGCAGAGTTGTATTGCAACAACTCGTCGTCTACAAGTTGACAGATCTTGATGGTGAGGAGGTGGAGGGGACGATTTACCAAACCAAATTCCAACACGTACGTCTTTCCGAAACTTTTAAATTTGATAAAATACTACGTGTTAGTGGTAAAGTTGCCGGAAAGAATGTGTACGTGCAGTGGAAGGTCACCCCTCCAAGTTTAATTCTTGGATTCCTGCCAATTACGTCAGCGCCGTAACATGAAGGATCAGTTTTACATCACTTAACAAAGCGATAACTCTTTGGGATATTTTTCAAAAATACCCTCGCACATTTCACCACCCAACTAAATTACCATCACACACTCTATGAACAGTGGGAAACCACTCTCACTGAATTCCAATATCCTTGTTCTTTTATCATAATAACCTGAGGGCCTAAATATTATATGGTACAACAGGGTGGACGCTAACATCGCGAAACAAATATTCAAGGACTACATCACGCCTACATATGTATTAACTATCCATGACTTGGTCAAGATTCGAAACGAAATATTCGATTAAAGGGATTCTGGGATTACATTCAAGCACACAAAATCCTAACAAAATTTGGACATTGTCCCCATTTCAATAAATACATAGCTGCTGACTCTATCTAATCAACTTAGTCTGGGCTCGGTTTCTAACATAAGACTAAACTGATTGAAGTCCAAAATTCACCGTACGCCGTCAATATTCTACTAGGCTTACCCTCACAGATGTTCATCTCTACTGATAGCATCCATCCCCAGCCCGTGGGTGGCATTGTAGCAAATCTTTTACGTATAGTAGCTATCAACAACTCCAAATAAGTCTACGGAATGCATAAGACTATTAGCTTTACTCCATTGAACTTCGTGACGGTACATAGACTTGACATTGTAAGCTTGGAAATCAATATAAGAGCAGACACTGATGAGCCTTTGCCACTTGAGGTTGGAAAACTGTGAGTCAAACTTCATTTTAGACGCTGCTTAACATGAGCTGTCCCTACAAAATATATTACTTCAACCATACTGTAACTGGAATATCTTCGATCTACCACGGTGTTCCTTATAAACGCGGGCATAAAATAGTAAGATTTGAGGGGATTATTTAGGAGCGTTGTACCGTTGTTGAGATGCGGTGATAAGGCCATTGGAAAACAGGTGCCTCATATGGGTATAGAACTTTCTGACGTCACCAATCAGGGTAATCCTTTCAAAGAGGCCCTACGACAGCGTTCCAGCGAGGCTGGGAAGAACCTGAAACGAAAGGTGAAGCAGATGATTGACACATTGATGTATGGCTCAGGCTACAAAGGGCGTAGTAAGAAGCACCAACTTCATTCTTCTATCGTGAACTGACGTAAAAATTTCCCCAAGAAGAAGAATAAATTTACGGTAGATAATTACAGTTAAATGTCTTTCCTACACCCCCAGTCTTACGAATGTGCCGGCTGTGAACTCGATATATTTACCAGTCCATCGACACAAACCAGTCTCGAAAGTGGAGAATGGATCCAGTTCTAACCTGTCTCTTTTCTCACCGATCATTCACCCATCGAATTTACCGCTACTAGTCAAGATGATTTCTATATCGATCATTCATAGACCATAAAAACTTTTCAGCTAGAAAGCAACATTATAATTCCTGCAGGACACAAAATGGCGACTTTATATGGCCTGAAATTGCTTATATCTCAGCTCCTAAAGGTTCAATTTTATTTATTTTTTTATTGAAAGCTCTTATTAAGAACAAACTTTTTTATCATATTCACTTTCTCCTAAACTTTAAGAGTTGGCATTACCATCGTGTGTACTTCGAAATTCTACCTGCAAGCGAAAATTAAATACAATTTGTTATTAGGTATACTTAGCCTCTAGCTCTTGGGATTGAGTGATAGCTAGTTTGTTTGTGGGTGGTTTAAGGGGAAGGGGGAGAGTAGTACAGTAATTCGTTTCAATGGAAAGAGTTGCAAACATTTTCAATGTATTGAATTTCTTTTTTTACATGCTAGCCTTTCAAAGAATTAAAAATGTTATAATCTATATTTTGTGTTATTTACATTATATAAATGCTCTAATTAAATAAAATGTAAAATAAAAACAACAGCAAGAAATAAGGCACTGCTCAATGTAATAAAAAAAAGTATTCGCTCAGCTTGGAAACAATGTTATTTATTTTCTCCCTCAACTAAGTCTTCAAAAATGAAGAACATTTAAATTTTTGTATTTATATATACTAGAATTAATTTAACAAGCACCATTAAAATAGGTAAACTATTGTACACACAGATATAAAACTAGCAAGTTTTGATAAAATTTTATTTAAAAGTGGACACAAATTTACTATAAATAATACATGTCCCAAAACTAGATGTGGTTTTTTTATTTACATCCATTACTGTTTCCAGCCTGTGGCCTGGGTCACTTATATATTCAAGCCATATATTTTCCACTACCGGTTTGTTAAGACTGTCATAGCTTTACATGTCTTATAATCTAACTTAAGACTAGGACAGGCACAACTTCCTGTCCCAGGCCATTAATTTATCAATGTGAAAGAATAAAACCCTATTTTATCAATGATAAATTTTCGACCATGGCAAGAATCAAACCTGCGACACATAGCTCAGTAGGCAGACACGCTACCAACTGAGCTAAAGTGTCGAACAAATTTGGTTCAAGGGTGAATTACCTAAAGCAAAGGTCCTCAACATTTTGTACCTTAGAGCACATTCAAAACTAATGGTAGTGTGGCGTGCACCAATTATTTTTTCAAGGCAAATTTATAGACGGACATAATTTATAACATACATAAAACACAGACAAATTTATATATTAAAAAAATTATGAGTATAAAATTTAAAAATATTTTTTTAATTCTAAAATAAAATAAGTCAAATGGTACACACGCATAGTTAATCCAAAATTAGTTTAAACACCTGAAACAATTTTTACCAAACCAAAAGTAAATATGATACTTGACACCTCATTTCATCAGCCAGTACTTCATAATCCGGAACATAGGATGATATTCCTGTCCGTAAACAATCATCAAGGTGTTGTTCAGTAAATCGAAATCTGTTCTTTGATTTTATGATATTAATGGTTGAAATCAATGATTCACATAAGTATGTGGAACCAAAACAAGATGTTATCTTGTATGCTGCACTTTTCAAGAAAGGAAACCTTTTTTCTGTCAAACAAATTCCAAAAGTTCTCATCTGTTTTATAGGATTTTAGCACATTGTCATTCAGAAGATTCAAAATCGCTAGCTCCAGTTCTTCTGGCCTTACTTGAATAAGTCTTTCAATGGATGCAGCTAATTCTGTTGTGCTTACTTTGCTGGTAAAAGGATTGATAAAAAAGGTGACCATTGGCTCGATGATAGTAAACTGCTCAAATCTCTGTTCAAACTGCTCTTGAAACACTTGAAGGTTAATACTAAATGATGACGAGTTAATGTCACTGTCACCTTACATGTTCTTCATAGTTAGGAAATGCACGAGAGAATTCATCATCAGATGAGACATCCACAGAACCAGTTTAGTTTAAATGAATTCACAGAGCTCATCGTTTGAGCTACATGTTTATCTTTTCCCCGTAGTTCTAAATTCAAAGAATCCAATTTGTCTACGATGTCTGTGAGAAAACCCAAACCACCAACCATCAAAAGTCACTTAGTTGATCATCATATAGGTTTTTTGAACTGAAAAATGTTTTTATCTTTTCAATCAAGCTTACAAATCGTGTAAGTAGCTTACCTTTACTGAGCCAACGTACTTCTGTATGCAGGACAATATCGTACTGTTTAACTTCAGAATATTCTAATAAGTCCTTAAAAAGTCGGTGCTTCAAAGGTGCTGCTCTAATATAGATGAGTATTTTTATAACTATTTTAATAACATGTTCAAACGAAATTACTTTGCCACACAAGTCTTCTTGATGAATAATACAATTGTATGACATAAAGTTTGGAAATGATTCATCTTTCTTGCACAGGACAACAAATACATTGATATTACACACTATTGCAGGTGCCTCGTCAGTGGTGATCGCAGATAGCTTGTGCAGAGGCATATATATTGACTTGGTATATGATTTGAATGTGTTGTAGATATTTGCACCTATTGTTCGTCCTTTCATTGGCAATATTTTCTATAGCTCTTCTTTTGTAGGGAAGTCATTAAATACCATTCTCAACATAATCGCCAACTGTGCTTGGCCTGCTATGTCTGTTGACTCGTCAAATTGTATTGAGAACCATTCACATATTAACAAGTCATTCTTTAGCTATGTTTATATATCAGTTGAAATTGCATATATACTTCTTGTAATGGTGTTATCTGATAGCTGTAAGTCTAGGATCACTGACATAATCTAACTCATATTATAAAATCCCTCAAACAAGCAATCAGCTCCAGTCAGAAAGGCCTCTCTTAACAACTCCCCATCCAGGAATGGTTTTTTTATTCTTTGCGAGGAAGTGAGAAATTTTGAAAGAAGCAATAGTGGAATTTTTATGTTTTACCACGGGTCTTGTGAAAACCAACTGCTGGGCAGTTAGGTTTGATTTTAGTTGATTTAGTTTCGTTTTTCTTAATTCAGATTTAATTGGATAGCTAGTTTTAAAAAAGAGGCGCGATTAGTCTGGAAGTGACGTTCAACATTATATTTTTTTGGCACTGAAATACTACTTCCACACAACACGCAAACACATTTATCTTTAAAATTGACAAAACAAGAGGATTCTTCCCAGTCAGCGTTAAAATTATATGTTCGTTTTATTTTAATTGATATACTCATTTTGGGATTAAAAACAGAAATATTTAAAGAAAGAGTACTAAAAACCAAAAATATAATACACCTAAAGTATGAGTATTTAACAAGAAACAGAGCATGAACTACGATGAATCTGTCATAATTGGTTTACACTGCAGAGTAGCTACTAGCTTCCGACAAGCTCAGAGGTCAGCCTCAACGGTATACACACGGCTGGTCAACTAGCCTGTTAAGATTCCAACAGCAATTGTGACGTTACATGTGGTTGTGGGTAGTACTCAAGGCCATAACCATGGTGTATAAGAGGGGTTTCAACCTCCTCCAAGCTGAAAAGATAAATAATTACTGTTTATTTACGGTTTTAACAAGACCTTGTTGACATTAGATTTGAAAATATTGATGATATCGTCTGTATATGTTGTCGATTTTTCTGTTTTTGTCAACTTTTCATATAGCAGATTCTCGAATCATCAATACGGCTAAGGATGGACAGTTTACCTTCTCTGTCCCATCATTCCCGATCAAGCTATCTGGTGTATCACCAAGAATTGTCAATTTTTAGGGATAATGAAGATAACGCATCTTTCAACGTGAACAATCAAAGTCCCCTCTTATGTTTCTATAGCTTTGTGTTCATTTTCTTTTCCGTATGATATAGTGGTTAGGTGCTGTAGATCAATATATAAACATTGTTTTACTATATTCTCACAGCAAGTTTCTACAAGATGGTTGCAGACTTGTCCAAATTTAGACGATATCAAGCGGTTCCTCTTTTCTGCTAACCATAGTTCAGAATCATTCGGATTTCTAGATTGACATTTGATGTCTCGTAGTTTTTCCTTCTGTTTTTGGAGACTTTCAAGTTATTCTTTATATATATATATATTTATATATACAGTTAAAAATCTTTATCACGAATGTTTGGTCTTGGTGAATTCACACCATAATCAGAGCTTATTTTCTTAATTGGATTTGGAAAAAAGTATGTTTGATTTGGTATAATTTGAATCCCGTTGTAATTCCTCTCGTTTCTCTCAGGGGGAATATACTTTTCAGCGTATATTTTACCTTCTACCAGCTTATTAAATTGTCCTGGGCTTGATCTATATATTTGTTTGTGTAGCTTGTAGTGAAGAGACCAGTATTAAAGCTGGCAACAGCAACAGCAGATCGAGCTTGATATATATTATATATAAATATATACACAACGTATTTCTAAAACATTGCATCAAACTTTGGCAAGATACTCCTTGGGTGAAATTAGAATAATTCTCAAAAGCAACCTAGGGTCCATCTTCAAAATTAAGGGCGGTATACACCCCTAAAGACAGAGCTAAAAACGACTGTTTTGTGAAATATTATGAAAACTGCTTAGGGTATTACAACGAATCTTTGTATACTACTTATTGAAACCTTGATCATTAATAAACTAAATGTGCTGTTACCGTTACCCACCCCCTCATGTAAAAAAGGGGGGGTTGTAACAAATTTTTACTAAAATAAAATATGTCAGAGTAAGTATTAGCAATTTTTACTTAAGATTACAAAACAAGGAATCAAAATTAACAAAAAAGGTGTCTTGGAGAAACTGTCTAGCTTTCCCCGTTTCTGAGATAATCACACAAGTTTGAGATCAGAGCCAAGTGCAAATGCCTGCCAGGTAGGCAACCAGAATCGCAGTTTTATTTCGCAATGCAGTCGTTTAACCATTTTTACCGGCACGTGTGACTATGTATCACGTACATTTGGTAAACAAGGCTGGTTTGTGTGCTATGATGGAGAAATTCTGATACTTTTCTTTCTTCATAAGCTCCGATGTTTGCTATTTATTACATGAGTGAGATATGCTTACACAGTTCACACTTAGGGTGGGATTTTATTCATTACACTCACTGGAATATTGAAAGTTACATTAAGAAATACAAATTGTAGTTATTGCATGTTTTAGTTCCTAGCTTCAAAAGCAGATTCATAGCAAGTGTTCAAAATGGTGGCCCCTAACGTTATTGCAATAATTGAGGTGACGTATCAATGACAGGCGTACTCTTTCGAAAACACGTGGAGTTTCTTGAACCTTATCACATGCAGCAACTATCCTGGCTAACAGGTCTTCCTAAGATTCAACAGCTGTCTCGTACACCAAAGCTTTGACAAAGCCCCACAGAAAGTAGTCTAACGGATTTAGGTCAGGAGAGCGTGGTGGCCACGCAACAGGCCCACCTCTTCCTATCTATTGGGCAGGAAATGCAGTGTTGAGGTAGTCACGCACAGCTCTTGTGAAATGAGGTGGGGCACCGTCATGTTATAGCCACATGCGTTGTCTAACGGAGAGCGGTACATTCTCGAGGAACTGTGGCAATGCAAATTTCAGAAATTGGTAGTAGATGTGGCCAGTCAAACTTCATGGCATCAGGAAAGGGCCAATGAGATGGTTACCCACAATGCCTGCCCAGATGTTGACAGAAAATCTATGCTGGTTGCCCATGATGATAGTTGCATGAGGGCTCACGTCATTCCAAATGTGACTATTTGTACTATTAAAATAGCCGTCTCTGGTGAATGTTGCCTCATCGGAAAACAATATTATGGTGGAGAAATCAGGAACCACTCCGCACTGCTGCAGAAACCAGTCGGAGAATTCATGTCAAGGAGCATAATCTGTTGGCCCCAATGCCTGCACCTTGCGCATGTGGTACGGATGCAGCAGATGATCATGCATGACACGCCATACTGTGGAATTGGACACATTCGTTTGATGCGCAATGGCACGTGTGTTTGTTGACGCGTTATCATCCACATAATTCAGTACCTTTTCTTCTACAATTGGAGTGCGAACATTCCTCGGGTGACCAGCTCCCCCACGTAGCTGGAATGTACCTATTTCACGAAGTTGCTGAGTGACATCGGTGAAGGTCCGGTGATAAGGTTGACGTTGCGTAGAATATATATCGTGGTACAACGTGCAGCTGCTCTTGCGTTTTCTCTAGCTTCACCGTACAGCATGACCATGTCTGTCATTTCTGCGTTTGTGTACTTTGCCATTTGACTAGTAATACGCGCAACATGCAGTGAAGTCGTGTGGACTGATGCAGTCTGCTCGTGGAGGGAGGGGAAGATAGTGATAATAAGAGTGGGGGAAAGGAGGGGGTGAAGCAACACAGCTTTATTGGCTCCCTACCTGGCAGGAATTAACACTTGTCTTTGAAATTAAACTTGCATGATTATCTCAGAAACGGGGAAAGCTAGACTGTTTCTCCAAGACACCTTTTTTGTTAATTTTGATTCCCTGTTTTGTAATCTTAAGTAAAAATTGGTAATACTTAATCTTACATATTTTATTTTAGAAAAATGTGTTACAACCCCCATTTTTTTACATGATGTGGGTGGGTAACGGTAACAGCACATTTAGTTTATTAATGATCAAGGTTTCAATAAGTAGTATACAAAGTTTCGTTGTAATACCCTAAGCGGTTTTCATAATATTTCACACAACAATAGTTTTTAGCTCTGTCTTTAGGGGTGTATACCGCCCTTAATATTGAAGATGGACCTTAGGTTGCTTATGAGAATTATTCTAATTTCACCCAAGGAGTATCCTGCCAAAGTTTGATGCAATGTTTTAGAAACACGTTGTATATATATATATATTATGTATATATTGTGCGTAGTTGATGTGTTTTCCACCAGTCTTCTCCACAACGGCAGCATTATAGTGCTTAGCACAGTTATTGTCTGTGTTGTACTGTACACCAAGTTGCGACAGCTTTGGAAGGATGCCACTTTCTAGAAGAGCTGGATTACTTTCCCATGTCGAGAATATTATTGTGATCGTGAAAACAATCGTTCTAGAAACTCTGACAAATGTTTACGTTTTATTTGACACAAACCCAAAAACGTCGATTTTACATTTCTGTCTGTCTGTCTGTCTGTCTGTCCCTGGCCATGGATTCAAAATTGTTTAGTAGATTTTGTTCGAATTTGAAATTTACATATTAAATTTCTATATCATAAAACTTTTTCTAAATTATCCTTTCAACTAAGGGTAGATTTCTGATAAATCTTTTTTAATTCATAATTTTTCGAAAATGGCTTTAACGATTATGTTTAAAA
This sequence comes from Timema podura, assembly GCA_033556935.1. Taxonomy (NCBI): domain Eukaryota; kingdom Metazoa; phylum Arthropoda; class Insecta; order Phasmatodea; family Timematidae; genus Timema; species Timema podura. The sequence goes on from JAVRXN010000010.1 coordinate 1,577,965, forward strand.
TGCATATCTTGGATTTGTTTGACATAACAAATAGTATTAAATAGTTAATTGGCTTTTGAGCAAAAATTATTTTAAGGGTAACTTACCAATGATAGATTTTTCAAAAATTTAAAATATTTTACAAATGGATATACCAATTTGGTTCCAAATGGGTACCTAGGTAACGTTTTATATAACAAATTACATTTTTTACTTGTGTTTAGGGTAAAATATCATGGGTAAAAGTTTACTTATGAAAGTTTTATTCAAAAAACTTGAAATATTTTACAAATGTCCTTAACTATTTAGTTTCAAATGTGTATATTGGGAATGTTTGACATGGCCATTAACACTGTATACTTGTTTTTATGGTTAAATCTCATTTATTGATAGTTTATTGATGGTTGATTTTTCAAAAACTTGAAATATTTTTCAAATGGCTCTAACGATTTGATTCGAAATATGTATATTCATAGGGAATGACATAAGATTGAACACCGTTTACTTGTTTTTGATGTAAAAACTCATTCATGGATAGTTTATTAATGGTTGATTTTTCAAAAACACTATACATTTTACTAAAATTTTCTAGTTATTTGGTTACAAATGGGTAGCCTGGTGTTGTTTGACATAAAAATAAACACTGTGAATTGGTTTTTGGGGTAAAAACTAATTTATGGGTAGTTTACTGATGACTGATTTTTTTTAAACTTGAAATATTTAACAAATATTCATAACGATTTGGTTTAAAATATGTCTCTAAAGACTGTTTGGCATTAAATTTGAAAGCGTATATTTGTTTTTGAGGTAAAAACTCATTTATGGGTTTTTGATAATGACTGACTTTGCAATAATAGTAAATATTTTTAAAACTGCCTTAACGATTTGGTTCTAAATTAGTATCTTGTGAGTGTTTCAGACAAATAGCCCTGTATAATTTGATTTGGTTAAAAATTCGTTAAATGGTCTTTTAATTTGGAGTGAGTTTTGAAAATTCTAATTATTTTGAAAATGCCCATGATGATTTTTTCTTAAAAGTACGTCTGGTGAATGTTTCACATGAACATGAAAATAAAGATGTATACTAATTTTGGGGGAAAATTTTGTTTGTGGATAAATTACTAATGACTGATATTCTATAATTTTGAATATTAAAATAATATATTAAGTAATTTGGTTCAATTTTGGTATCGAGAGAATATATCATATCAATAATAATACATCTTTGGTAGTATAAAATAAATTAATTTAAGGATAGTTTACTTAAAACCATTTCATTTAATGTTTTGTAAATAGACCTTGAATATTGAATTCAAAATTGGAAACTTTTAGTAGTATTTCATGATAAAAAATAAGTTTTTACTTTTGCAATCACATAATTTTACTGTAGTTTACACATAATTTATTTTTGATAATATGAATTTTGTTAAATATATTTGAACAATTCAGTTAAAATTTTTTATATAAAGTGCGATTATTGAGATTAACATATTGATTTATTAATTTTATGAGTAAAACTTATTTTAGGTTAGCTTACTAGAAAAATATTTTTTGAAAATTTTATTCGATACTATAATACACAATATGAAAAAGTTTGAAAAGTTTGTACGATTGTGTCGTATCATTTATTTTTAATTGTGTTTATGTCCTTTCCAAAAATATACAGCACATTTTGGTGGTCTCTAAAAATATGATTGGAGCTGTTTATAGTATGTCTGCTGGGATCAGTAAAGACCGACCTTTACAAGTTAATTCAAGATCATGCATTTTTGAAGGTTGATTTGGTTCATACCGGGATATGTGGTCGACACCTGTCACCAGCTATTGTAACGATTCGATCTATACACTCATCGTGGATACATGCGAGACGCTAACAGAGTTTATGGATGTCATCGATTTCGAACAAACTAGAGTGAAAACACATCAGAAGCCGGGATATTATCAGTACTACCTACTAAACGCGTAAAGTCATCAGTTTGGACTTTTACATTTTGGATTGTAAACTAAAAACCATATTACTGATACATCTAAGGTACACTCTAGAAAAAGGTTTTAACGATTATATTTGACATTTGTGTAAAAACATAAAATTCTGATTTTAAATAAAAATGTGTCAGTTATATTGTATTTTATTCTCACAAAACGTCCTCGCCAAACTTAAAAATTATGACTTGATTATATTATTATTATTAATTCTATAACCTAATAGATCGTATTTATTTAATTAGGTGCCAAAATATTTGCAAAGACCAATTTACATTGGTTATAATATACGTAAGTAATATTTCCTCAAATCACAGAGCTGGAATTCTGTTACAAAAGGGTTATAGCTTCTGTCCATAACAGCAAGAGGTATGTATATTAATGACAAATAAAATTGTACCACACCGTTGCTAGAGGTTCTCTGCTCAATAAATAATCCTGGACATTTAGTGAGTATAAATTAGGGTTGTGACATTCTGGGTGATGTTGACTACTTTATTCCTCTCTCAACATGTTGAACCTGCTATACTGTCACCTGAATTGCGTTATAAGGAATGTGACAATGCCATCTCTTTGTCCAATTTAATCATGTTTCAGCAAGTTGAGCCGCTATACTCGCACCAGGATGATTTCATCAGGAACGTACAGTCTGCAAGTAGGCTACGAAGTTCTATTTTAGATCGTAAAGGCATCACGGGAAAAACCAGTTACACAATCATGACGTCATCATTCAATGAGAAGGGGGAACCTTGTTTACACAAAGATTTTGTTCAGTTTACTTCATAAATTTGTCAGAGGAAGGGTTCAGCCCAACATCCACCACAAAATGTTCAGCCCCGGTACTCCCTAATACCCGAACCACATAAAATCAGAAAGTCCCTAAGCAACATGACACTGCACACAGCCACAGGATCCGTTGGAAATCTTCGGCACATAGCGCTTAAAATATTAATGTGGGCTACGAGGGCGTACCTACTACCACGATCCTTAAGTGTGCCAAATTGTCAATCTCACTACCAGTTAAAAGTAGGTCAAACCTGAGGTGCTAAAAATTTCCCGTGAGGAATTCATCGGCCTCATCAATCGTCTTTTTTCTCGTCGGCCAACCCCCTGAGGTTTTAGAGAAACACATTCTGACACAGAGAACACCACCATTACGACACAAGACCTCTCTATAAAGTAAGTCAACAAGTTATATTTTTAGGGCATGAAGGCAGATCGCGTTAGTAGAAGATCCCGCCTAAGGGGGTTATTGACGTCAGTGGGAAAGTCACAGACCAACATATACCAACAAGTACAACGGTGTAAAAAAACTCCATTGCGATGTAAATAAACCGTAGCGACATTCAAGGAAGGATAGAGAACACCAGGTCGTTAACGTCCATGTCATCATGGAAATTATCAGAAAGAAATTTGAGGAAGTAAGAGAGAGGAAATTCAAACCACCAGGTCAGAAACCCCCATCATGACGGAAAAATACCAAGAAGGGGAGGTGGAAAACTCAACAGAATTGAACAAACCTGTCCACATGACGTCACCCATCCTGATACATCACAAGAAGGGGAGGGAAGAATGACGTCACCAGGAAAAAACCATTGCCACATATAAGGGGGAAAGGCGAGGGTATTAGTATAGAGAAAGTATTGTATGGGCCCTCTTCCTAACTACCATAAAACATAGCCTACAAAACTAAAAACTCAGAACTAGCAACCGTCCCATATCTCTATCTTTCCAGAAGGGTTGGCCACACTGATCTCAAAGTTCATGGTTCTCCATTCTCTCTCAATCCAGTGAATTGTTAATGAATTTTATATTATTTACTGAAATTCCCTTTAAATAAACCATAAATAAGGTTTATTTTGAATTTATCACTATACACATAAATATATGCCTACTTTTGTGTCGTATGTGCTAGGGATGAACTGTAATAATAAAAACATTGAAAAAGTTTCACTACCAACATAAGGTGTCCACTTTATTATTCATTATAACAAAAATTGATAAAAAATAATACTCTGTACTTACTCTATAGACATATAACGTAGTAAAATAAATTAAATGTAACTAATTGATTCTTCTCAGTCTAAAGATGTATGGTAAAGTTTTTAAAGTACAAGGAAGCGCCATATTTATTCAAAACCATAAAGATAAACTTTGTTTCATAATCAACCAATATATGAGTTCATGGTATATAATGTCGGTATGAAAAGGATATAAAAATATTCACAATATAATGCTAGAAATTAAATTAACTTTAATCCAAATTTAAGTGAGATTAATAATTATTAAAAATCTACAATCTCGTTCTCAAAACTTCATTCAAAAATAGTATAATACTTTATCAATAATAGTACACAGATTGTGTAGAAATACATACAATACAGCACTTTTATTAAAATAATAATATCACAGATAATTATATTCTAAAACACGATAGAGTAATCAAGTGAAAGAATCTACGAAGAGTTCAAGTTTGAGAAACACATTAAAAGAGTGTCCGTATCACTAGCATTTCCCGCTGAAACCCGTATTTATCATAAATATCGTCTAGGTTGAACTATAAAATATTCATAATATTTAAATTGTAAGGTCCTATAGAATTTTTAAAATCTTTGGATGCGTCATTAAAGGATTAAACTTTATTTGACCACTTTGGTAAATGAAGACAGCCGAATCACTCATAATTTGTCTTGACTACATAATAATCGTTTTTACTTTCTTTGTGTCTCTTTTTCACGTACACACGCAGTCCACGACACTCATTTGGGTTAACTTCGTCACTTTTAGCTTGGCCGGGTCATTTTCATCACGGTGTAGTATTTCAAGATCAGATAGTTTGTGAGGAGCACAGCAAATCTTAGGAGCTCGCTTACGATTTTTTTTCCATATAAGGCTTTGAATAAGGGCGTGATGATTAGCTGGATTAAACCTTGGAGGACATTTACCTTTGCAATACCCTGCGTCAAACTTCTTCGGTTGAACAATAAAGTCAAAACCTTCCAAATCTTTGAATACCACTTCCAAAGTGTGTCTGCAGCACCGCTGATCTTTCCTACAGACGCTTCGCCTGATCGTATGCTGGTCGAGCGTGTCCTTTTCAGTGGACCTTTTATCGCGAATGCTGCCCACTTGTATATTCGTTATAACATTGAGCACAGGCATTAAACTTTGCGTGCCTTGAGGAACAAGTGTAAGGCCTCGTCTCACGCATTCTTGGCACTCAAGTACTAGACCTAGGTTAGTAGAGTTTACGTTCACCCATGACTTGACGGCGGAGGTTACATCAATCTCTATCCACTTAGGGGTTGACACCACCAGATGAATAGCCTTTCTCTCAAGAAGAATTCTTCCCTCCGTAGACGTACCGGGTCGTGAGTCCACCACCTGATACACGTCCAGCAGCACGGTGGTTCCTCCAAGAGACGCTTCCTTGGGATCCAGTCCTGCCGCAAGTATTCTAACAGTCGCGTGGTCCACCTCCATGAAGTGGCCATCCGACGACGACTCTAAGAATGCCATTGGGAAGTAAAGCCATGTGATGCTTGTGGGAACAGCTATTCCCTGGTACGGGACAGCTGAAACATTGAGAACAATCACAACAGTTATCTGAGTGCCTCGACATAGTTAAACTGGTCCACACATCATTCATGTCAAGAGCAATTAATAGGAAATATATTAAAATCTTCCTTCACAATATTAAATGTATAATGGCTGATTAGAATGTTTTAAAACCGAATGATAAATTTATTCCAGCCAACGCGACTATGGGAACTATTTGAATAGTTAACATAATGGGGACGCTTATTGGAGCGAAAAAAAAACAATTTGAAGATGTTCTGAAATCTCACAATTCTTACAAAATTTTAAGATGTAGCTTGAGCCAGAATTGAGGTGAAAAGTTTCAAGTTGTCCCTATAGCATAGAAAAATTATATTTTAAGTAGTGGTGGGTTATTTTCTCGATTCCGATACCTTTCTTGATACTATCAATTCATCTCCTCGATACTCGATACCCTATTCGATACCATTCAACATGAAATTAAATAAATCCTTATTATGTAATCAAGTCTGCTTCATGAATTATTTAATGTTTGGACATGTTGGAAGTGGTATGCGTATTTACACCCAACGAAATTTTGCGTTTACAAAATTTACAGACAACATAGTCCACATCACTTTCACATACATTAAATTACTGCCACACTTCACTTTTTAAACGTTCCATTTTGAAAAATTCCCAGAAAAAAGGAAAACAAGAGAATATATTTATCAGTTTATTTATATTAATTTCATTTTGAAAACAATCTCAAGTACGAAGCGAAGCGAATGGAATACGGAAATGTAAATAACCTTGTAAGCAATAAATTATATGAATGACTATAATGTTTGCGGATTGACTCAACAAAACTTTTAAAATTTTTAACTCGAAGTTTTTTAAAACTAAAAAGCTTTTATGTTTTAATATTTTAGAAAACATTCTGAAAATGGCTTAAAGAAATGAATTAGAAATATTGTTTTCAAAATATATATAAAAAATCTAATTAACCAAGTTATTAAGTTGGCTAGATTTAATAAATAGATTTTGCAAGACAAACTTTATGTTTAAGTATTACTTCTAGTGTAAAACAATTGTCAGAATATGAACAATAAATATAAAATCAATAATTCATCATCGACTCGACTACATATAAGTTGATGAAAAGTCGAAAAAATATATAAATACACGTTAAGAAAGTTGTTACAAAACTTACAGATAAATTATATAGTCTGGACAAAACAGTTTATTAGGTTAAAATAAATAATGAATTAAAAAGTATAAAATTTGATTTTAGAAATTAGTACTAGCAAATTGAGCTATAATGTAGTCATTAAGTATTATTGTCCAAAAACATTTTAATATACAATCTATAATATAAAAACAACGTTTAAAGTTAAAACATGAATTAAGATGAAAAGCATATAAAATATAATTTGGAGGTTAACATCTGCCAACGATTTTAAATGAAGTAAGGAATTTAGTGGAATATTCTAAGCCTTATCTGTTTTTGTCCCAATACTCCTTATGCATATTCAGCAGTAAAAAATTGTTCGAATACTCCATACTGACATGTTTCGGCACACTATGGTGCCATATTCATGGTAACTGCAAAACGAAATTTAAGAAGCATGAAAATAAATTAAAACTTAGAAGTTAAACAAAAAGTATGAGATTCACTGTAGTACAGTTATGAATCCGTAAAAAAGAAGGAAATTATCAAACAATCAAACTTACATGAGTCGTTGTGAGAACAATATGTGTTAAAACGATGGAGAGATGTTAACTGACTAAGGTGTGGTCTAAGAGGAAAAATGTTAGTAAAAACTAAAGACTAGTGATAAGTGAGCTATACAAGTTAAAGTTTAAAGACCACGATGAAATAATGTTAGGTTTAAAAACTACTGTTGAAACCGGTGGATTGTTGAGTAATCCATGGAGTCGAGGATGGATAGAAAATAAGGAACTAATCTTCTCGACTCCGGCTCGGACGTGTCATTTTCTACGATGGAAGGTAGAGTGGGATAAAACGGTTACAGGATTTTAATATTTTTGTGTAAATGCTTTAATGTGTTAGCGAGAATTTGATTTGAAAATTGTAATTTTTCATTGAGAATTGATTTATTATGTAATAAAGCTGCTTGAATGAAAGTGTGTAATTTCTTACATTTATGAGATAAGTGAAGTAGTTTCCTACATTAGTCTACTGGTTTGGATTGATGGATAGTGTATTTTTTAATGGTAGGCCAATTTTGATTTGGTTCTATTGTATTTAAAATCAGAAATGTGCTCTTTATAGCGAACCTTGAAGCTCTCGCTGGTCCACCCTACGTATATACCGTTGCATTCACAAGTAAGTTTATTGATTCCATTTTTATTGTATTTATTATTTTTATTTAAATTACTGTTACTAAGATTTTTCTAGATTGTGTTGTTGGTAAAGAATCAATGTTGGGATTGTACTTTCTGACAATATTGGTGATATGATCAGTTTCAGGACCAGTATAGTTGAATTTTACCCATTTTTCTTTTTGATTAGATCCAATTGGATTTCTGTTACTAAGGGTGGTAGAGAAATTATTAGACCTTAATTTGTTCTTTTGTTTATTTAAGATTTTGTAAATAGTAGATTGAGAATAGCCATTATTTGTGGCTATTAATTTGATTGTATTTATCAGTTTTATAATTGGATTTGCTGAGCGGGTTATTTAGTAACCGATGGATTAGGCTATTGAAAGCAGCAAGTTTATTAGAAGTAGGATGATTAGAAACATCGGGAATAATTGTATCGGTATGATTGGGTTTCCTATATATCTTAAAGGTTAATTTGTTGTGCAAATTTTTAGAAATATTGAAGTCTAGGTAGGTAATACTGCCCTTATTTTCATTCTCAAGAGTGAAAGATAAATTAGGTTGAATATTGTTGATTATTGTGGATACATCAGAAAGGTTGGAATTATTGTCATAAATAATTAAGATGTCGTCTACATATTTGCAATAGAATTTGATGTTGAGCAAATTGTTTAATTTGTTTAAAAAAATGGGATCATATTTTTGTAGGAAAATTTCTGACATGAGGCATGATAAAGGGGAGCCCATTGTATGTCCATTATTTTGTGAATAAAATTTATTGTTAAATTGGAAAAAAATAGTTTTGGTCGGTGATAATTTGAAATAAACAATAAATTTGATCAATGTAATCATTGGTAAAATCCTGAGATGTTAGAGATTATTTAATGATGCCTATGGTTTCCAAAACAGGTACATTAGTGTAGAGGTTAGAAATATCTAAAGATATAAACTTTGAATTTTTGCTGATATGAATAGAGTTTAGCTTTCTAGTTGGATGGATAGAGCTTTAAGCTCGCTTATCACTAGTCTTTAGTTTTTACTAACATTTTTCCTCTTAGACCACACCTTAGTCAGTTAACATCTCTCCATCGTTTTAACACATATTGTTCTCACAACGACTCATGTAAGTTTGGTTGTTTGATAATTTCCTTCTTTTTTACGGATTCATAACTGTACTACAGTGAATCTCATACTGTTTGTTTAACTTCTAAGTTTTAATTTATTTTCATGCTTCTTAAATTTCGTTTTGCAGTTACCATGAATATGGCACCATAGTGTGCCGAAACATGTCAGTATGGAGTATTCGAACAATTTTTTACTGCTGAATATGCATAAGGAGTATTGGGACAAAAACAGATAAGGCTTAGAATATTCCACTAAATTCCTTACTTCATTTAAAATCGTTGGCAGATGTTAACCTCCAAATTATATTTTATATACTTTTCATCTTAATTCATGTTTTAACTTTAAACGTTGTTTTTATATTATAGATTGTATATTAAAATGTTTTTGGACAATAATACTTAATGACTACATTATAGCTCAATTTGCTAGTACTAATTTCTAAAATCAAATTTTATACTTTTTAATTCATTATTTATTTTAACCTAATAAACTGTTTTGTCCAGACTATATAATTTATCTGTAAGTTTTGTAACAACTTTCTTAACGTGTATTTATATATTTTTTCGACTTTTCATCAACTTATATGTAGTCGAGTCGATGATGAATTATTGATTTTATGTTTAGTGTTCATATTCTGACATATGTTTTATACTAGAAGTAAATCGTAATTATATATTATGTCTTGCAAAATCACTTTATTAAATCCATTCCAACTTAGTAACTTTAATAATTAAAATTTTATATATATTTTGAGAACAATATTTCTAAGTCTTAACTCTTAATTTTATGTTTTAACTATTATTAATATAATTTTTTTATTTTTAATCGTTTCACAATATCTATTAAATTAATTTAATAATTTTCTTCAGTGAAAAGATATTTAGAATAAAAGCTATACTGGTGACACTGGTATGAAAACTATCGAAATTGAAGGTGACGATGCTTACAATAGTTAATGTCGATAAATAAAAATTGAATATTTTATGTGGATTATTTTAAAATCATTCGAATAATAATAGTCTAGCGGCGAAATACGATGCAGCTGCAAGCTGGCCGATTCATTTTCTCACCACTCCCTTGCCAAGGCACTGAGGAAAATCGACCTTATGAAGTGAATATTTACTCTACTATTTCAATACAAAATAAGTGTTCTCCTTAGGTTCAATTTCGAAATACAGTTCCCATTGATAAATGAAAATTGACCTTGTGTCGACTACGACCGTGTTTATAAGCTGCAAGGGAATGGTTTGTTTATATTGAGCATAGAGTTGAGCGAACAGAATAATAGTACAAAGCAAAGCTATGAGTAGCTTATATCTAGCCACTGACGTTCAAAATCAACCGTTTGAGAGTCAACCATGTTGAATACTGAAGAGTGGTGTCGAAATTTTTAGCGTATAGTATCGATTATTGCGATACTAGTCGATACCATGGGAATCGAGGGTATCGAGGAATCGGGTATCGGAATCAGCACAGCCCTTATTTTAAGTCATGTAAATTTAAAAAATACATAGTAATATAAATCTATCTAATTTAACGAATACCCACGTTAAATTATCTGGTCCTGGTGATTACTAAGAAAAAGATTTAATCTTCCTCAAACAACAAAAGAGATTTCTTTATAGGGTCTCAAAAGTGACCATTTTAGTACAGATCTGATTTGGTTTTAGTGGGTATTTTATTTATCAGTAGTGTAATTTCAAAAATAAACTCCCCTTCAATTAAGTGGGTTCTTAAATCAGTATAAAGAAGCTCTCAAAATCAATAACAAAAGAAGTAATATTAATAATATTAGTGCTAGTAGTAACTGTATCAAATAAAGCTATTTTCAACCATGGTTATATTAAGTGTTTTGTGTTTTGATGAAGTATTTGTGTTTTCTTATTTACAAAGGAGCCAATGGGCATTGACCATCACTTCCTAGCTATAGCTGTTTCTAGGCCTTCATTTATCTGCCAAGACTAATGCTGAATACATTATGTAATGTTCTTGACCACTCTCATTGATATTTTTTGAAAAAGTATCAAACAAGCTGGATTTGTTTAAGAAAATGCAGAAAACGAAGGCTACCTCTATTTGTATCAATAAATATTGGTCTCCAAATGGCATCTACAAATGTTGAGAGCCAATAGTTGGTAAAGGAAACTAAATAATCTAATGTAAACTGATATATTTCCCATCACTCCTTAAAATCCATCAAGGATACAGGCATTTTAATTACGCTATCTCGATAGAAAACAGCAAGGTATAATTCATAGAAAATGTACCCGAATTTGCGTGTAAGGAGAGTGAGGAATAATTGAGGGGAAATAACCACTCTTATTACCCTTTGTTGGTATTCAAACCCCGAACCCCCCATCCCCTACAATTCGGACTAGATCAGCCGGACATTTAGATGGTGTAACTACCGATGCGGATGAGATTAATTTTTATCAGACAGGTTGGTTAAACACGATAGAAAGTTTAGAAATACTTAGTAGCTTAAAATCAAATTAATGGTTCACAAAGAACTTATTTAACTATCGAATAACCCGCATTGGTAGTCGCGGCTGGTGAGCTTAAGGTACGCGTGCCCAACGTGGGGCAACCTACAACAAGATTTTCTTGGCATGAGGCATCACTACTGCGTCAATTTGGTCCTACTAGCCTTGATATATTAAGAAGGATATGTGTATATGAATTTGTATAGATTACATATCATTAAAGTAGAATCTCGTTAATCCGAACTAATTGGGACCAAGGCCTGTTTGGATTAAACGGGAGGATACAGAAGGGTCTTCGGGGAGAATGAGTATTTTCACAATTTTTATATTACAGTTTAATGAGTTTTATGAAATGTTAATTCATAAAACTGATGTATAGCACGTATAAATAGTTTTACATCCAAAATATTTTATTTTGGGCTATTTTAATTATCTTTAGTTTTAGGCACACACATTTGATTGACTATAACATGTAAATATCAAGCATTCATCATCATTAGATATTACAATTATCTTTTAGCTTTGACTTTGTTATCAATCAAATATATTTTTATTCGACTTCGGTTTTCATTCACCTTCTTTTCCGAAACTTTAGTTCTGACTATCCGTAATTTCAGACTCGTGGGGATCGGTCTAACTGGGTTTTACTTTATTTCCAAATTATGATGAAAGGGAATATTTTGAAACAGACCGGGTGTGATACACATTGTTGACAGGAGATTTATAAACCTGGAGAATACATTACTTTGGAAGAATTTTTATGTACAATCCTTGCAATAGTAGAGCTGACCTAAGTGTCCAAATTAAGACCAATTGAATATAATTTTATGAAGTAGGTCTCCCTTTATTGCTTGAATCTACTAATTCAAATCAATATTAGTATTCAATATGAATGAAAGGCAAGTAATTATTTTGTTAATAATTTTTTCTTCTGTTGTTTATGAATTTTTGCTAGAAATAAAAAAATAGTTCCGATATAAATGATAAAAGATTTGTATCAAGTAAAAATATTTACACTACTCGTAATTTAAGTAATATTCAATGCACCATACCTTGTTACTCGTTCAAGACGTACACAGTACTAAATGATGCATTTGTTGCAGGGATTAGGAAGGTAACATTTCGTGAAGGAAAAGTGGAAAACCATTTAGAGAAAATAAGCCCCCATACACCTTAAAGTAATTTGACCTAGATATCCCCGCCACCGGTAATACAATATAATGCACTATTGATGAGGTAGACCATGTGACCAAGAAATAGGTAATTATTTATTAAAAAAACTATTTTAAAAACCAATATAAATTTAATTTTCCCTCATTCCACTGCGGTGGTTCCCATCTAATAACCTGAGATGTTCACCAAACAAGTGTTATATAATTACAAATCTGTTTAATAGATGTATTATCACTAAGCAGTTCTAAGTAACTTAAATTAAGTTTAGTTTTGATTTTAAGAAAACTATAATCTAAAATAAATATGACTTAAAACTTATTATTGACTAATTCTTACTCTAATTAACACATTAATTTTGTCCTTTGTGATGTTATGGCTTTAAATTAATAATATGTAATTTCTAAAACTATCATTTATAACAATTTAGAAGCGATGCCAAAAATGGTTTTTCTTTCAGCTAATCAACCCGCCTCGGTGGCGTAGTTGACTAACGCGCTTGTCGTGTTGAGCTCGACCGCCAAGGACGGGGTGATCGAAGTTCGAATCTTGGTCGGGTGAACTGGGGGTGGTTTTTCCTAAATGGTTTTCCACTCTCCCTCCACGCAAATGTGGGTTCACTTCCTCTAAATTCAACCCTCCCAATTCCTAATCCATTAGTGTAATTAGTACTTAAGCGTATAACCCGAACGGGTAGTAAGACGCGGTGCTAAATATTATTAAAATATTATTTCAGCTAATTTGCTATCGAACACTAATATATTTTTCCAATATCAATAGTAATACGCAAACTTATTTGCTAAATTTTAACCTATTATATTTGATATAATACATCAAATAACTATAATAGATACTGTAACTAAATATAATATAATGTATGTACCAGCCCTCGCCTGTACTTGATGTCGTATTTGTCGTTTAAACTTAAGATTGTTTCTAATATTATTTCGTGTGATCACGTGGTTGACATAACTTAATCATTTGTACGCCAGGTGCGCGAGACATCTTGTATTTACAGAATGTTAATCTAGAATATAGTATCACTGACCATCAGTCAGAGCGGTCGATTGCGAACAGTCAGTGAGGTTACTCAGCCGAGTATTGTAAACTAGCGTGGAACGGGGTCCTTAAGAGTAGACTGTATCATGGGCCGTGAGCATAACCGTCTGTCCGTATAAAGCGCTGTGTTGACTTCCGCCCGTACTCCTCAAGGAGATTAATGTCACTTTAGTTAAGTAATAACGAGGTTGTGAACTGTGTTTCGTGTTTGAATTCGAGAAACACTCAAATAAATGTCAAGCATGTAATAGTTATTCCTGACTATTAATTTAATCATCAAAATCCCCAATTGTTTCATGATTTAAGGTGTATTGCGGGGAGTGGGTTCATTTGATCCACACATAATTGCGTAGGGAGGGCGCATGTAATACTAATAAAAATATATTGAAAGATTCCAATACTATTTTTTTGCTGCTCAAAATACCTATGCTCACAAAAAAAGTTTCCTCAAATTATCGAAACACTGGGCACGCACTAGTGTAAGGGGTCATTTTCGCACTAGGCTGAATTGATCATGACGGGGAGGTCGGGACTTGAATCCAGGCTGGGTGTAGTTAATAATAATAATAATAATAATATTTAGCACCGCGTCCTACTACCCGTTCGGGTTATACGCTTAAGTACTAATTACTCTAATGGATTAGGAATTGGGAAGGTTGAACTTAGAGGAAGTGAACCCGCATTTGCATGGAGGGAGAGTGGAAAACCATTTAGGAAAAACCACCCCCAGTTCACCCGACCGAGATTCGAACCTCGCTCGATCTCCCCGTCCTCGGCGGCCGAGCTCAACACGACTAGCGCGTTAGCCAACTACGCCACCGAGGCGGGTTGGGTGTAGTTATTGTTTTCTCTTAAATGGTTTCTCCTTGGAACTTCTACTGAAATACGGGTACTTTTCTTTTAAATTCTACCTTTCTTATCTCACTCAATTAGTGTAAATATTCAGATAGTCTAAACGGGTAGGTAGTAAGATTCAGTGCACAGGAAAAAAATGTTGAAAACTTTAAGTTCTCGTGTATCAAATCCTTTTTAAGATAATCTATATACTAAATTGAATATTTAATTCAATTTTGATTTACTCTACCAATTATTTTTTAAATCAGATTTCATATATTTGAGATGTCACTTTCTATACACCAAGCACAATAAACTAATATATATTGAGACAGTATACTCAATACAACAAACCCAGCCATGGAATGCAGTGGAAATTAAGATGAAAATGTAGACCAAATATATTAATTATTTTCATCAGCACAACCTGGAATAGAACAGGAGTCTCCTAGTATCCATGGTCTAGTCTTAGGTTTTAACAAATCTCACAGTATAACAATAACAACAAGTCGAGGTACAATAAGGGATTGGCTGACGTCCAAATCTCGACTATATATACAAATTCGTGTTTGACCACTTTAAACATTTGGCCATAACAAGAGGCATCAATTTTTATGTAAAAAAAAACTCCAAGAGTATTTACAACGATTAAAACTACACTGTCATCAAAAACTCTGCAGCAGAAAGTATTTTATTTCCATAATTTTTTTACACATTTCTACAACCTAATTCTGTAAAGCAATATTAAAATTTATACTATATTGTTTCGAATCAATTATTTTTTCCTGGTAAATGTTTTTGATTACAAATCCACTTAATATAGTTGGAAAGTTCATTTTTCAATTCTTATATATTATTATTATTAGCACCGCGTCTTACTACCCGTTCGGGTTATACGCACAATTCTTATATAATTCGTAAAATTAAATAAATACGAGAAACTGAATTAGTTGTTTAAATAGCATTCATATATTTGATTGATTTTTCCCTATAAGCCAATATTTGTTTGGAGTACGATGATTATGGGCCAAAAATACCCAACTAGATTGAGTTTATATTAAATTAATGTAAAGCACATTGCATATAAAATATAGCTTTTATTACATTACATTTATCCGCCTCGGTGACGTAGTTGACTAACGCACTAGTCGAGTTGAGCTCGACCGCCTAGGACGGGGAGATCGAGGTTCGAATCTCGGTCGGGTGAACTAGGGGTGGCTTTTCCAAAATGGTTTTCCACTCTCCCTCCACGCAAATCCGGGTTCACTTCCTCTAAATTTAACCCTCCCAATTCCTAATCTATAAGCGTAATTAGTACTTAAGCGTATAGCCCAAACGGGTAGTAAGTCTCGGTGATAAATATAATTATTAAATTACATTTAAAAAAGTGTTTTTTGAATCAACTTATGTTTGTCAATTTAACAAAGTAAAAGGTTGTAACAAATTTATGCATGATATTGATTGCTAACTGTTGAAAGAACAAAAAAAAAAAAAATGAAACAGTGTGAATTAGTTCACAGCTTCAAAACCTTGGTAAATTCTTTCGGGAAAAAAAAGAATCATTTATATGAAGTATTTTTTTCCTTATGATGTAGTTTGTGTTCATAAAAAAATCATGAAGCCATTAATTTATCCTCATAATGTTTATATCGAAGCTTTTGATACACCTGCGCCTCAACTATTTCTAGATATTTTACTGCTTCTATAATTTTCAAGCATCTATTTTTGGTTAAATCCAAATAGACGACCACAGTGGATCATTATTAGTCAAATATTCTTGTGTTTTGTAAAATGTTAAATATAGGTTTATGATAATAAACACTTCTAGAAATATTCAATCAAGTGGGCAAGGAAATATTTTTTGATTGGAAATGCATGCCACATAGATTTATTAATAAATGTGAGTGTAAATATTGTAGCTGAGCAATAGATTTCAGGCAGGCAGTTTATTCGTTCCGCCCATGTATGTATGAGAAGGCAGACAGAACTGCTGGTGACGCAAAAGAAGTGAGCTCGGGCCAGCTGTCGATTCAGGAATGCGCATCGCGCATATAGATAGTTTTTATTACGTAGAAACTAAGTTGGTGGCCGTTAGAAAATAAACTATATCACCTCTAAAATGAATACATTCCAACATATTGTGAAAATGTTCAACACTAGCACTAGTTTATTTTTAAAACGTTGTAAGGACACCACCTACTTGGAGGAAAATAACTTTACACTTGGGTATTTATTATGGAAATAACAGATGTGAAGCTTGAAAAACACTAACATATTCCTCATTTATATTAGAATTTTCTGTTGTGATCCTGTTAAACTAAATTTTATTTGTATGAGTGAGGCCTGTATGTCAATAATTTACTTTGAACTCAAGAATTCGATATTTTGCGTGACACTTTTTTAAAATGAAAAATTTCTCTATTTAATGGCTTTATAAACTAAAAAAATTAAAATCTAATTGTTTTAAACCTATTGTCAAATGTTACCTATCACTTCATTGTTTGAATGAGCCATATTTTTAAATAACAAATGCCTTTTTAAAAAACGTGGGATTTTTGAAGATCTGCAACAAGTCGCGGCAATCCAATAGGAGGCCCCTTGAATCCATACTTACTTACTATATGCCATGGCATCAGGAATTTTAAAGTCCATTGCCACACTTACAAAAGTACACCATATATTCCTATCTTGAGCTACCCAGTTAACCTCATTACACCCTGTCTCTTTAAGATTCATTATAATATTATCTGCGTCTAGAATTTCCCAGTGGTCTCTTCCCAGTAGGCTTTCCAGTCGGTACCCTAAACATGGTTCTAGATTATTCCATTTGCACTGCATACGAGACTTGACTAACCTAATAATGTCTTGTGAATGGTACAGGGTATGTAACTAATCATCATTTAACCTCCTCCACCCCCCAGTAGCCTCATCACATTTTGGACCAAATACATTCTTAAGCACCTTGTTTTCGAACATCCTAAATTGGTTTCCCTCGTGTAAAGTAATAGAACACGTTTCACACACCCATAGAGAACAACGGTTAGAATTATAATTTGGTAAGCTATTTTCTAAGCTCTAATTTCTAGAAGGCAGGCGAGATAACAACTTACTGAAAGATCAATATGATGCACTTCCCGACTATATTTTTTCCTAATTTTCCAATTAATATCGTTTTTGCTAGTTAAAATGGTTACTAAATATTTAAACTCATTAAACCTGTCAAATGATATGTTGCTCGAAAAATATTATAAATTATTGACCCCAATCTGTGTTCTCTGTATGATTATATACTTAGTATTTTCATATTTCACTTCTAAACAGATTTCCTTACTAACCTCTTGTAAAATTTCTGCATTTCTTGCCACACCGTCCTTACTATTGCCTAACAAAGCTAGATCATCTGCGTACCCTAACAACTGCATTATTCCGTTTACTGTCAACCCTTCCCTACTCTCTGGCATTACCCTACTAGCACACTCTAAGGATAGATTAAAGAGAAGTGGGGAAAGTGCATCTCCTTGTTTCAACTTATTACGTATCTCAAAAGTGACATCCAACCCGTACCCTGCCACGCATATCCATCGAACATACTTCAATTAGCTTGACAAGTTTTTAGGGTATCCCAAAATGAACTTAAGTATAGTTTCTTTTCCCTTTTAACTGAATCGTAGGCCTTTTCAAAATCTATGTATGAATGATGAACCTTTATGTTGTATTCTAACTTTTTTTAAAAAATTTGTTCAGTAGTAAAAATATGATCCGTTGTTTATCTATTTCGTCTAAATCCACACTGATGTTCCCAAATTATGTTCTCTGCATATGGCGTCAATCTTATTAAAATTATATTAGATAACATTTTATAGCATGTTGGTGGCAGTCTATTGTCATTAAAATTAGTTAAATCCCCCTCTTGGAAAATGGGTATTATAATATCTTCCTTCCATTCCTATGGCAATACCTCATAGTTCCATATGGACCTTAAAGATTAATGAATTTACATTACTATCATTTCACCACCTCCCTTTATTAACTCTGCTGGAATTGAATCTCTACCTTGAGATTTATGGCTCCTTAACTCAATAAAAATGCATCACACTATTTGAACATGAGTATAATTTATAGCTACAATTGGTGAATTATTAAATTCAAATTAGTACAGTTGACGACTTAAAAGGTGTAATACGTACTATTTGCTGGTGCAATTAGAGGAGTTTTTACTTATAAGCAGTTTAATAGGGATTAAATTAAAATACCTCATTTTTAATTGTGTATAAATACTTTATTTTTGCATTTGATACATTTTGTAGTACAGTGTGAATATGTCGAATTAATTTAGTTTTTAATAAAGCTAAGTCTTTTATTTTTATATTGACCAGTTATTGATGATTGCATATTTTGATTTGCATCTCTATATCGTGAAATGTATTGTAGGTACTGTATTTCTTATCAAGTCAACTCGAAGGTTCGTTTGATGTGATTCATGTGGAGCTTGGTAGAGATTTAGCCCGTCTGCTGGTTAGTTCTGCCTGTACCATCTGGTAGAAATCCCATGAACTAGGGGAGCTCAGGAAGTGAGGTGGTTCCCCGTTGCCTTCCACACTGAATTTCTATAAGCGAGCACAAAAGGGCCTACCAATTTTGCAAGGAAAGGTATTTTCACATACCTTCCAGGGTTCTTTCACATCCCACAATCGACATTACACCGACGGCTTCACTTGCCCTCCAAAGGAATTTGTACTAAGGATTTTTATCACTCAAGAAAAAATCCGTTGACCTCAGTTGTGTTCAAACCCACGAACATCGGGTCCTGAGGAAAGCCCTTTACCCCAAGACCACCGAGGTCGTATTGATAATACCGAGTGAAAATATGGCTGAGTGACCTTGCTGCCCACAGGCCTTTTTCTAGTAAACAAGAGTATGTTTTCTACTATTTTGTTGTTAAATGAAGCAAATATCATTTTCATCCACATAAGCAGTGTTTACAAAGGAGGAGAATAGGTTTTTGTCACTCTTCCATCCCCCATACCAGGCCACTGCCAAAAAGATTCAGCCTCACATCTTTGCCTTCAGCCTTAGCATATATGTATAATACAAAACTTAATTCTGAATAAAAACTGGGTGTATTGTGGCTTCCATTGAACTATATAAATATATAATATTACTTACATATAATATGTTTATATGGTGATTCTATGAAAAATTGTAAAATCCTTAAGGGTAATATTCTAGGAAACTGAAGCTGAAACAACTCACACAGGCCATTTTTATTTTACCAATGATGGGGAGTTTGGGGCTAGAATCTTGGCCTTGTGTATTGAGGGTGCTTTTTCCTGAATGGTTTCTTAATCTCCCTTCACCCAAATGCAGGTGTATTAAGTCTAAATACTACCTTCATCATCCCTATCACTGCTATCCCTGGTGGGTGGTGGAAAAAATATATATTATTAGAACTTCTTAACTAATTTTTCACATTGGCAAAATAGACGATTTTCTGCAAACAAATATCATGTTTAATGACAATGAGTTGTTTTTTCTCGTAAATACCCAATTTCTGTTCTCTTAAAACGATATTCCACAAAAATAAAAGCACATCTAAATATTGTGTGGCCGTTGAACCTAAGGGTTATTACTTTAGAAAGTGTATTTATTCATTAAGCAAACCTAATCATTCTATATTCTATCATAAGCCATGGTCCGTATAGGGCCGCTCTCTTTGAAAGAAGATTAACAGATTCCAGACAATGTGATTGTGGAAGGGAGTCCACGCCATATCCTGTGGTATTAGAATGTGTGCAAACGATAGAAGATAGGAAAATTCTTCAGGTTCCTCTGCAGGCTAGTACAATATATCGCAAATTGCGAGACGTGCATCGGTTGGGACTCTTGGACGCAATCGTGGATGATGCATCGAAAAGAGAACGAAACAGATACGTGACAGAAATGAAGACTATGAGACGGATTGGACCTGACTTGAAGAAAATGACATAACTGAAGATGATAGAGACACTACTGAAAGTAGGGACGTAACATCAGACTTTGACGATGTACTACCGAACTGGCGCAACCCGAATTAGAGTATACAAAATTTAGATTTCGGCTGGAAGGGTAGATCGTGATGGGAATCTCCTTGTTAACTGGAGCCTGGTTGAGGGAAGGTGCTTTCTGGATTCCAGTAGTATAAACTGCTGAGGAACCGGAGAGTTCCGGAATACCAGCTAGGAAGAAAGTCACAAAAATTAACACCTTCTTAGACGAAAGAATCAACCTCTCACTCGATGAGTCCGGCCCACTTGGAAACAAGTGTGTTGCTGGTATGGAGCTATTGGGCATCTGGTCCGTCAGATGACTGCTGTCAGTACGAAAGATGTGGCTGGCAACAACAACTGAAGACCCTTCAGCGACACAACAAGAATGTTATGTATTTAGGTTAAGTTAATTTTAATATATTACTTTTGTTATTATTAGGTTAAGTTAGTATTAGGTCCATATAGGTGGTTGTTTCAGTAGGAAGTAGGTGGAGAGAAATCTCCAATAGAGCACCTCCCCAGGTGGTGGATAGGGGGAGGCTCACCCCCACTGGGACTTCCGCCGATCTGGGGAGTAGTAGATCCAGAGGGTGGCGGAACACCCAGCGGGGCAGGGTACCGGGGGCATTAAATACCCGGAGTGAACCAACTAGTAGGATAGAAAATTATAAACTAGAAATTTAGGATAACTAGTTTAAGTGTTACTTTCTAAACTCAAATATTGTAAAATTAGACAAATTAATTGTAAGCAGAAATAGGTCCTGAATTACATACTAGGGTATAGGACTGGTAGGTAAGGATAAATAAATATTCTACATTCTATTGCAATATTTCATTAGAGGCAGTGAGCAGTATAATCCAGCGTACTTTGACTTTCTTATATTTCCGATATATATTTTGACAGGAAGCAACTTCTTGTTTAAAGCTAGATGAACGACATCTCCAGTACGGTTTATCAGCTATGGGTCAAATATTCGCCCTTTGGGCCACTTCTTATCAAATAAACATTAACTCATCCTCTTATCACCAACATATAATTATTGGAGTAGCCTTTTTCATTGCAAACTCACAGAAATACTATGATTTAACTACAATGTCAAATGTTGATAGCTCCAAAATTATAATCTAAATGTTTCAACTATTAGAATACAGTGTGTTTATTGGTTTTGCTATTTATTTCTAGAGAATAAGTTTAATAATGAATTGTTATCGTCAAGTATTTAGCTTTAGAATTGAAGATATCTCCCAACACGTCTTGTTTTCATAAAAAACATTGTCACCGCATCTCACTACACGCTTAGGTTGTACACATTCATCAAATAAATTATGAATATACCTAATAGGTAGGCTATATATTTCAGTAAATATCTTAAAGACTTCGTTATCGATTTAAAATGTTTTACTTACGAAGCAGTCAGCTTATTTGACATTAAAGCTATAGAATTTGAGCTTTTTTTTGTTTTCTGGAAAGAAGATGTAAATGTAAAATTCTCGAACGATTCATACAGTAGTAAAATGTGCTAATTTAAAATATTAACTTATAACATCCAGTTCATGTACGCAAATCTGAAAAATACCATATTTCAGATGTATTACCAAATATTGGCGGCTCGTGTCATAACTGCTATAATCTTCTTACCAGAGTCAACTGTTAGCTTACTACTCGTAAAGGTTATCCATCTCTTAATTATTAATACTCGTATATTTGCCTACAGATCTATGCTGGACCAATTTATTACTATTTTACTCAATTATAAAAGATATATTAATTAATGTGATACAATTCATAAGTCAAACGAGAATTAAAATAATTAGACCGCATCCAAAACTTGTTTTTCTTCTTGAAATGTTCATTATTGTAATGTGTAAACTGTTTGTAGAGTCCTAAATAAAACTGACATTTATATAGTCCTATTACAAATATCTTCATCATGAATATTTACGCATAAACATTCAAATTAAAAGTAGTTGATATAGGCCTAGTATAGCAAACATAAATACATTTTTTCAAAAAAGGCAATAAACAAATTACCCTTAATATTAGAAGAAATGATCAAAAATCATCATTATAAAAGTGTATATATTGAGATTTTTTTTTCCTGGAAAAGAATATGTATTTGTCATAAAATGCTAACCTTATGAATGCCACCAATCATTTATATATTTATTTTACTTAATTTAAATATGTTGAAAATCTACTAAGCTATTCTTAAACAACCACATTAGTTGCAAGATAGGACTTCAAAAACTATGATATATACAATAAATTAACTTTAACCTCTTTCCTAATTCAAATTGAAATAATTTTCTTGTTAAATTAAAAAATATCTCAATGCATGTTAATTAACCTCATTTTTAACTAATTTTTATGATAATTTCAACTATAATAATTCTCTTTTCTATCTACATGTCACTCTTATTGTATTTTATAATTATATTTTTATATAGTATTTCTTGGGGTTTTTTTTCACAAAAAAAAATTCTTTATACTATTTTTGTTGTTCCATATACTCTTTGTGACTTAACTAAAGTAAATATTGTAGTTTCAAATTCCTTTTTCTCATTTTATATATTGACAATATGATATTTTATAGATTATATCTGCCAAAGAAATTCTTTGTTTTTTAGCTTATTTTTCCAACTCCATATACTCTGGTATTATAATTAGGTTTTTAAATTTGTTTCATATGATTTTAGATTTGTATAGTATTCTAACTCCATTTGACTTTTGTTTTGATATTTTATCTCTTTATTATATTATATTTGCCAAACAAATATTGTTTTTCTTGCTTAATTTTCTAACACCATATATTCTGACTACATTTGTGTTTTATAATCTGTTTTTTGTTTCTTAACTTCGTCTATTATTCTAATTCCAAAATTGTTTAAACTTTAAAAAAATCAATTCACCTTATATAATTAGTATTTTTTTCTTTTAACTTCATTACCTAATAAATCACAACTTCTCTTTTCAAGTAATAGACTTCAGTGGTCTTGGGGTAAAGTGCTCGCCTTATGAGCCGATGTTCGTGGGTTCAAACCTTACCGGGGTCAATGGAATTTTCTTGAGTAATAAAAATCCGTAGCACAACTTCCTTTGGAGGTGAAGTAAAGTCGTCGGTCCCATGTCGATTGTGGCGTGTAAAAGAACCCTGGAAGGTGTATTAAAATACCTTTCCCGGCAAAATTGGTAGGCCCTTTCGCTCTCGCTCATAGAAATTCTCGTGTGCTGATATAATCAGCCGGTTCAGAAAGTGCACGTTAAATTCTTCAAATAAATAAAAATAAATATTTTGGGATCTTACATGTCGCTCTTTACTTACCAATTTTTAGAAAGTTTTCTCAAATATTAATTAATCAAGTGATTGACCACCAGGTAGCTGAATATTAAATTCCAGATAAAACACTTAGTTTAGTGCCTGAAATATTCTTGCATTAAGGTGATAAGATTTGATGTCATTATTTGCTCTGTGATCACCAGTCTGTCGTCAGTAACCGGTTGTTAGCACTCAAGGGTATGATATTAGGATTTCAGTTTTGGTGACTGAAAGGACGATAGACTCTAATGCAGGTATGATATTCAAATATTTGTGTATGGAAATATATTCAAAGATAGTCATGTGAAGTAATTTTGCACTTAACCATATAGGTAATTGACTTGCTAAAGATCCGTTGACCAGAGGCTTGACCAAAGTGGCTGTATAATTGGACTGGTGTGTCTATAGCATTTAATAAAAGGCTATCAGACTATTTGTTATCAGGCTATTGATTCAAAGAATATGACGGAGACAAATATGTGAGTGGTAGACCTATATACCTTTGAATTAGTATTTCATCTATCAATGTATATACATACACCCATATACAATAATACGAGAATGTACTCATAAGTATTAAAAAGGGACACTAGTTATACCTTCACAAACATTATTTATCTTAATATATACAAATATCAAAGCGTCATATAAATTAATTTATATATATGTTTTGTTGAGGCTAGTGAACTGAATCGAAAGAAAGATAAAATATAGGTTCAACTATCATTTCAGAGTTATGTGTTGATACAAAATGAGTAGTGGTTTGTCGAATAAAACAGGCTGTAATAATTTGCAATATCCACAAACAAATAACACGAATACTAACAATTAAAATCGTAAATAGGCCCAGTGGTGGATACAGATAATTTTCATAGGGGGTCATGATTATAAATAACATAGCTACTTACAATGTTAAATTTCTGTTTAAAGCCGTTTAATAGTTTCTCATTCATATTTTAATCTTATGTATGTTTTGAACCGTTGTCATCCTCGCCAATTTTTTTTTAAATCAGATAGTTTCTATAAACCATTTGTAGTGACCATCCTTCAACAATTTTTTTGAAAAATTGGTCATTCTAGAAGCTATGAGAAGTCTTCACCTTGATTTTTTTAATTAGATTATTTTATAAGCCATTTAAAGTGTTCCTCCCCCAGAAATTTTTTGAAATTTGGATGTCCCTCAAAGCTATTTTGTACTATAATTAGATACCTCTAGAAGATAATCTTTGAAGTGGTCTTCCACCAACAAAATGTTGAAAATTGAATTATTTCAGAAACTAGGTTATTTGGAGTGGTCCTTGCTTGAAAATTCTTCAAAATGACATGCATCTAGAAGCTATTTAGATTTGTCCTCCCCTAGACATTTTTGAAATTTTGATGACCTTGGAAGCTATTTAGAGCTTTCCTACCCTGACTTTTTCTGCCAGTTAGATGCATATAGTCTATTAGTTATTTGAAGCGGTCTTCTCCGGCAAATTGTTGACAATAGAATGCATCTAGAAGTCATTTGGAGTTTGATTTAAAGCCATCTTTCAGCTACATATTAGATAATATCAGAGGAATTGAAATATATCTGAGGGGGCTCATTCCAGGGGGGCAGAATCCCCCAGTTCCGTCGCTCCTGCTGTCCACACATACTCTATATTCGGTATTCGTAAATGAACTGCTCTCAGGCGATTATTAGTCTTCTTTGATGTGTGGTAGTCTACCGTCTCTATGCGGAACAATGTTCGTTACTCGCTATGCACGACAAATATTAGTACATGAAAATGAATATTTTTTCCACACTTGCGTGAGTCATATCGAACATTGAATAAACGTGGACGAATAATGCACGTGTGGACCCGGATTAAGAGGAGTCTGCGCGTTAACAGATAAAAAAAAGTGTTTAATTTATATGTGTTGTATTTGTTTTCTAAAATTTGAACTTTAATTCTGTTTTTGGAATTAATTTTCTAGCTTTTACAGGAGGTTGAAATGACCCTTTTACCCCCCTTGCCCCCCTGAATCCACTTCCGAATAGGTCTATATCCTGATGCTATAAATGCCTTACAGAAGGTTTTCAGAATGCCCACTACCCATATTCAGGTATTGGAAAGAGCAATGAAGTCACTGTCACATGATTTATCAATGCATGGCTAGGAAACAAAGGTGGAATGGATATTTTGTTTCTCTAGACTTTTGATTCAATTCTAGATGGTATAGCTCTGTTCATATTGTACGGCTACTACTAAAAACTCTGTAATATATTGAAAAGTGTAGGAAAACAAATTTGTAGAGAAAAACACCTTAAGAGAACCCACTCAGGACTTAGACCCCAACATCCCAGATCCGAGTCACGTAAATAAAATAAATAAATACTCATAGCCGCCTTAGTATCATTTAGCTTAGTCAATGTACATCAAAAGTGATCTGAATAAATATATAGGCCTACATCCCCAGTACACAACATTTCAAACATTTTGAAGCATAACCTATATTTCATGTTAACCTTAGCAGGATTTATGAGTTTTAATGAAGGACGTACTGTAGCGTCACTTGGTCTCACTTTCTAAAATAAGGGCACAATACATATAATGTTTTTTAGTGCTTACGGTCGTTAAAAACTAGCAGTAAAAATCAGGACAAATTGTAAACGATCTCTCCGAAACGAGTTGCAGTTTTCTAAGTTAAAGTGAAAGCTACCTTGTCCGATTTCTTTCTAATAAGGTAAATTGTCAATGGGATTGGGGGATGGGAGGGGGGGCGGTAAGTGTTGGAAGAAGCTCTATCAGTGGCCATTGGAGAAACACTACCGATTACACCATCTTATAGACTGGACGTGTGTTAGACACGATCATACCATCATACAGATTGGACGTGTGTTATACGCTTGTGATCATATCATCATACAGATTGGACGTGTGTTATATGTTATACGCTCGTGATCATACCATCATAGAGATTTGACCTGTGTTATACGCTCGTGATCATACCATCATACAGATTTGACGTGTGCTATACGCTCGTGATCATACCATCATACTGATTTGACGTGTGTTATACCAGTGGCGCAGGAACTAGGGGGTACGGGGGTAAATTAACCCCCCTAAAAAATTGAGGGAGGTAAAAAGTATCATTTTTACCCCCCCAAAATAATATAGTAAGACTTTTAGATAATATAAACATCTTATTGAGACAAGATATAATGTTCACACTATTTTAACATAATAAAAATAAAATGTGCTTGGAGCATACACTGAAGAGATTTTGAAAACTCTGATAGTGATACCAGCTACATCAGCTAATGCAGAAAGAAGTTTTTCAATGCTAGGATGCATTAAAAACTATCTTCGCTCCACGATTAGGCAATGTTGACTAAATCACCTGAGAGGCTCAACAAAATTGAAATTGCAAAACTGGTTAGTGATTTTATAGCTAGTAACAAATATAGGGCAAAGGTGTATGGAAATCTACTTTAATTTTCAGTGTTTCATAATTTTTAGTTGAGCTGCATCATATAACACTTCTCTTAATATGTTTTGTATGTATTAATTCTAATGTTTGGAATGACTAAAATAAATAATAAATGAGAAAAATGCACAGTGGGACCATTAAATAAGGTATCCCTCGTTATAGGTGATATCACTTTACGCATTTACGCTATAACACGATTCAAATAAATATAAAAATAGTGCATGGTCAGCTGGAAGTTCGCAGTCATCCTGTGCTGTGGTGGTGTGACCTTTTGTACTTACATTCCAGTGAAAGCGTTGATCTTTAATGTATAGTTAGGTGTTAGGGGGGTGGTATTGACAACATTGGATATGCATGGGCATGAAGGGAGTTTGGAAAAATGTTTGGCCTGAAGTTTCTGATCCTCATGATTTTGATCTTGACCTCGAGCTTTCCAATTCAAGACATGACATCGTTGACAGAGCATGAATTTGGGGACATAGATAAGGCAAATTTGGATCAATTGTTCCAATCCCACTCAACAAAACTCACCAATGAAGATCTTCTAGAAATGGAGAATTGCATAAAGAATTAAGAGGAAGAGCCTTATGTTGTTGAGCCTATCAATCAACTTTCAACAAAACAATTTGCTGATTTATTTAAGCACATTGACAGTGCAATTAGAATCATTGAAGATAATGACCCTAGCATGGATAGAAGCACCAAAGTTGCCAGAGAGATCCAGAGTTCTTTGGATTGCTACAAATAACTTTATAGAGAGAGAGGGAAAATGCTGCCCGTCAGTTGAGTCTTACCATTTCATCAAAGAAATTGAAAATCGTCAGTCTAAACACCCAGGGCCTTCACAACAGCAAAAGCTTACCATTACAGGGCCTTTAAGAAAGCATGAGCTTACCATCCCAGGACCTTCAAGAAAGCAGGAGCGTATCGTCCAAGGGTCTTTCGAAGAACTAGGCCAAGGGCCTTCAAGAGAGGAAGAGTCTACCATCCCAGGGTCTTCCGAAAAGCTCAAGCCTACCATCCTAGTGTCTTCAAGAAAGCAAGTGCCTACCGTCCTAGGGCCTTCATGCCAGCAAGAACTTACCGTCCAAGGGCCTTCAAGAGAGCAAGATTCTACCGTCCCAGGACCGTCAAGAGAGCAAGAGCTTACCGTCCAAGGGTCTTCCGAAGAGATAAAAGCCTAGCAATCAAGGGCTTTCAAGAAAGCAAGAGCCTATCATCCAAGGACCTTCAAGAAAGCAAGAGCCTACCATCCTAGCGCCTTCATGCCAGCAAGATCTTACCGTCCCAGGGCCTTCAAAAATGCAAGAACCTACCATCCCAAGGCCTTCAAGAAAGCAAGAGCTTACCGTCCCAGGACCTTCAAGCGATCAAGAGCTTACCATCCCAGGACCTTCAAGAGATCAAGAGCTTCTCGTCCAAGGGCCGTCAAGAGAGCAAGAGCCTACCGTCAAGAGCAGGATAGTGATAATCCAGATTTGCCAAATAAAGATAATTTATCATGCGATTGAAGATTAACAGTAAGTGTACCTGTAGCGTTGTATTAATTAGATATATTGATTAAAAATTGTGTTTGTTTACTAATTTCAGGGGATTGAAGATTGAAAATAGGTGTAGGCTACCTAATGCATTGTACTAGTTATATAAATTTAAAAAATGGCATTCATTTGCAAGTTTTAGGTTTTTATTTTCTTTGGAGTAATCTCTATATCACTCATGTTAAAATAATTTCACTTGCGGTTTCATGCTACGTGATTATTTATCAGGACCAATCACTCGTGTAGTGTGAGGGACAGCTGTATTACATTTTCCTGTTCTTTTTTTAATCTCAAAAATGTTATCATCTATAAGAGCACAGGGTTATTTTTACCCCTCCCCCAAACAAAAACGTTCCTACGTCACTGTGTTATACGCTCGTGATTATACCATCATACAGATTTGATGTGTGTTATACGCTCGTGATCATATCATCATACAGATTTGACGTGTGTTATACGCTCGTGATCATACCATCATAGAGATTTGACGTGTGTTATACGCTCGTGATCATACCATCATACAGATTTGATGTGTGTTATACGCTCGCGATCATACCATCATACAGATCGAACGTTTCTTACACACTGGCGCAGTCACTTCAACTCCACTTTAACTATCGAGTAGATGCATTCCTTAGTAATCAAAACCAAAGTGTGGAATAAATTAATATTAATATTCAATTTCTGATCAATTTATGTTATCTTCCATTTAAATCAAACCCAGTTCAGGTAGGGAAATTGAAACTACCTGCGCTCAAACAAAATATACTTAAATATTTAAATGTAGTGCTGGGATATAAACTGACGCTGTGAATCTAGGGCGATCAGATGACTTTGTTAAGTTTGGACTTTAGAGTGATTGAAAAATAACAAACAACATTTTGATTAGTAGTCTTTAATGCAATTTCAAGCTATAAATCATGTAAGCTATAGTTATCATACCCAAGGTCAGGAAGATAGGATTTTGCGAATAGGATGTGATAGATAGACCGTCAGTAATAAGTCTATCAAACCCCAAAACTGAACCAAACTCTCTTTTTTCCCACCATGAACTAATTTTGCCCCATGTAAGCACCAGGAAGGAAGGCTAGTAAGTTAAAGCTGATGTGGCACGCCAAACGGTTACTGTGAGAAAGATGAGTTTTAAAACGTTGAATAATAATTCACTTAGTCATAATAGTAACATCGTGGAAAGCCTACACCCCTCTCATCTAAACTGAACTCCTGCCTCCCCCCCTCCCCCCGGGAGTCATAATCAGGTGTGATACCCACTCAGCCAACCATCCAGTACCAAAATAAAAAGTACCAACACTATGAACCCACAGATGATGTCATAAACACGTAGTTAAATATGAGGTCATTGGGAGAAGTTTCTCTAACAGGTGAAGGTGGCACAACAAGAAGAAACGGGAGCTCTGATGACGATACGACGTGAGCAAACATATTTGGTGCCCCCAAAATAATCACACTTTTCATTTTTATCATAATCTTAAAATATTATTTACCGTTATTTGCTTATTGTGAGACATTAAGGCTGGGTGATCGGCTGGCACGCTTGACTCTGACTCGAGAAACGGTGGTTTATTCTTACAAGGAAATCCTGGAGATGATTCCCACACCCACAATTTGGATCCACATTCTCTCCCCACTCAAATTATGGTCAATTAAAAAATTAAAGTTATCTCAATCTTTTTCCTTGGTTATATAGCTGTTAGTGAGTAGGCTACTAATAACAGAATGCAAAAAATAACTAATTTTCAAATTACTACTTGTTAGTAAAAGTAATTGAAATTAAAGATTACATTGAATTGAAAGGACCATTATCAACCATCGTGTCATTTAAATTTTGATTTGACTAAAATTATACAGTATGTAAAATACATTATTTTCAATAATATTATTTCTCTTTAGTGTCAAATTTAAATATAATCTCTAATTATTGTAAAAATTAAAAAGGTGGTATTATAAATCTTCAACAGGAACATATAATATAAGATTAAATTTGATTTTTATTCCTATTATATTGTTGCTTTCTATTATCAATATAGCTCAATGGCTTATGTTAATTTAGGGAAATGGTCCATTTTTAAATTGAGATTGTACTTCCGATATCAGCACTGTAATAATGAGTAAAGCACTGTCAAAAGCTGCTAATACCATGTATTTTGAAGTTTAACTATTGGGGATATGAGATTATCCCTATAATCACTTAGCCTGAACTAGTGTGGTGCAACTAGGAGCCCGCGGGCCAAATGCGGCCCATGCTCACTGAAAATTTGCCTATCACAGTATCTTAGAGAAAATTAAAGGGAAACCCTAGGTGGTAGATGTAAAATAGCTAATGATTCAAATAAAAATAGGGATTTGAAAAGGTAATGATTGCATTTTACTGTCCATTTATTTTATTGATAACAATTTGTATAAACATAATATATTTATAATGCTAAGTTGTTTTGTTAAAGTATGTGCACGTGCGTATTTCAAAATACATTTCTGGGAAGTTAATAAACTTTTTTCCTTAGTAAAATTGAAAGATTCTACCAAACCAAAATACAATTTGTATATAATTATTGAAATTAGTGTTTTATTAAGTGTTGTTGCTTAGACTATGAGACTCAAAGATATATATATGTCTAATTAAGAATCAGTGAGCCTCAAGTAATAAATACATCCTAAAAATCGCTTCATAGAAAGTCAGTTGGTATAAAGTTATATAACCTGAAGTCATTTAGTCTACACTCTATGCACAGTCACCCTTCATATTTATTTATTCTTGCGTTGATATTTTTAAATCTATTAATATGTCATTTATTGCTAGATAAATAATTTTGCTACAGTGTAGATCCCATATGTGTAAATCCATTATCTCTTATCTTTTAAGCGTATTATAATAATAATAATAATAATAATAATAATAATAATAATAATAATAATAATAATAATAATAATAATAATAATAATAATAATAATTGTAGTAGTAAGTAGTAATAATAATAATAATAATAATAATAATAATAGTTTTGCTCTTAGTAAACGCATTTTTGGGCTCATTAAAGTAAAATAACAATAAAATTAATATGCTAGGAGGAAAACCATGTGGGCTTCAAGCTTGAAATAAAATCTTATAAATAGTTTTGTTTTATAAGAATGGTTTAGTTTTTCGTATATTTTCGAATATTATATTTATATTTCAACTTTCATATTTGAATGCTCTAGCATTCCCAGCATTGGATATAAGAGGGGAAGTTAGGGACGATCGCCCAGGGACCCCGCATACCCTCACAAATCCCCATTTAAAAGAAAACAATAATTCTAGTTTTTTAAAATTGTAAATGCCTTCTCGTTTTATGCCTACAATAATCTTCATCCTGCACGAAATAATTGGGTAAACACAGATTGATGGGTGAGCAATTTGAATTAAAATATAAAAATCCTGCTGACACTTGAAAGATTTACCAGGGTAGTCTCCATCGATCATTTATAAGTTCTCGCGCCAACTCTCAAAGTGTAATAAACCGGCTCCGTACAACCTCGAACTAAGATCGTCTAACATAACTTTTCTTGACAAAATTTTATCTAGTTTTTTTATTCGCTTCTCCTTATTTCCTTACTCAGCATGGAAAGTGATAAACTTTATGAAATTGACTTTAAAAAGATTTTATTAATATGTTTGCTGCAAATAAAGTAAGTAAACTTGGTATTCGATTAGTTTTTTTTATAAAGTCTTTATGTAGCCTGCTTAATTTAATTTTTTATTACTACATTTGTGTAAAATCAAACAGTTCGTTAGTTTTTACCTTTCCTCAGACATGCTATGACGTAATTTATATGGATTCATGCTGTATGTAAACCCGATAACCCTACATACGCACTCCTATAAGACACATAATGAATGTGTTAATATATAAACATCAAACATAGTTTATATTGTCATATATTGTTCTTAATTTCGTTCTGAGTACAATCTTGGATACAAGATTGTGAAAACCAAGGTGAAAAACTCAGATAAAGTATCTTTTAACGTTTACGATCCAAGCCGAATAATTATATCATAAAACATGTAAATTCTAAAATCGCTCACCAGGTCAAAGGCGTCACCCTCTAAAGAGACTAGACTGCCTATGACTGAGAGATCGGGGTTCTATCCTCGATGGGTGTAATGAGGGTGTTTTTCCCTAAGAAAAAATCCACTCTCCTTCAGACAAATGCTGGTACAATTCCTCTAAATTCAACCTCCATCATATCTAACATATTATTATAATTAGTATATAGCTGTCCAACTCGAATGAGTAGTAAGGCGTGGTGATAAAAATATCTATATAATAGACACAACGCCTATCTCCGTGACCTGATTGTAGGCCTAAATGGCAACGATTGAAACCCTAACCTCCCCATTACCAGACTAGATGAGTTTCACGTTTGATAACAATGCTATTGGTACGTTTGTCAAAGAATTTTAAAATGTAGATATAACTAGATTAACACACTAATCATCAAGTGAAAGATTAAAGTGACCAAACAAGTTATTTGATATTTTCTAGGGAACCCTTAGTCACACGGGGGACATGGGACTTACTATTATGAAGAAGAAAACAGAGCTTTATACAGCTTTACCCTTATTAGTTAGAACTAGCTTGTTGGAACAGATCAATGCTATAAATTACAAATGAACAGGTCCACATCCTTTACTTCATCGTATGTACCGGGTTTGTCATATCAAACAACTAATCAAACTGTTCATTATATTAGAGAAATTCCTTATAGTTAATGTGAATTCAGTCCGACAACTTAGCTCATTCGACAGTTGGTTGCGTGTCTACCTATTGATCTAAGGGCCCCGGGTCCGATTCCCGACATGGATGAAAAATGCATCATTGATGAAATGTGGGTTTACACTTTCACGGTGATGAATTAACGGGCAGAGGGTGGATGTTGTGTCTGTCCTAGATTTAAGTTAGTTTATGAGACATTTGTTGATATAATCAGTCAGTTTATAAACTGCACGTTAAATACCTCAAATTAAAAAAAAAATGAATTCCATATAACTTTATGATGCAATGATTTTATTTAGGTACCATACAAATACAAAGTTGATGAAAATGTGTATTAAATGTCAAACAAAGAGTGGTATCCTCAGATTATTTAAACAAAATACAAAATAAAGTTTAAATATATAATGTTTTTACTAACATTTTTTCAAACATAAGTAGTTATGTAAAGTTTTTGTTAAAACAGTGAGGTTATTAGTTTGGTCGTGTATGTCAATATTTTTAAGCACAACTATTCAAGCAAGTTTAATATTCAAATGCTCTAATATTCTCACCTGTTTATCGTATTTAATATGTTTTCCGAGCCATCATATTGGTGCAAGGGATACATCAGTGACAAACCCTAAAAGGGGAAGGAGTCAAGAAGGGCCTCCACCTCCTCCTTTTAACAACACCGCTTAGAATTTTAATGAAATATTAAAAGCTACAAATTAGAACAATAAGTTAATATGCACTAAGAATAAGTAGAAATCATAGGCTACTTTTTTAATTCCCAATCAGAATTAAAAGTATGAAAATAATAGCTTTGACACACTATATGAAAAAAAAAGTAAATTCCTGGGAGGGTCACTGATTGGAATAAGTGTTTTGTAAGGGCTGGTACTAAATTGTATCATTAAATTTTAAACCACAGCTAAACAATTTTGCCGTAATAAACATGGAAATATGTACATTACGTACTGTGCTACACATTCGGGCATCCCCTCAGCAACGGTTCTTCAGTCGTGGCTAATATTTCCGCAACAGTTTGATGTATTATGAACACGATGAACAAATCCGAAATTCGAGATTAGAAAGAAGTTTATTCATAGCAACATATGTTTTACCACTGAAAAGAGAGTTAAATATCTGTCCAGCTTTGGCTTTATTTTCTGTCACCAATACCTTATATATGGTTTTAAAAGGGCATGAGTAGGTGACCGATATCCTTTTAAAATGGTCATGGTTTCCGATCTTGAATAACTCCTTGTACAATGAAGTGACTGATGCCTTTTTAACACCAATCAATGAATCTATATATGGAGGTTTGGAGAAAAAATGGCCAAACATGTGACAGATGCTATTTAAAAAAAATTAATTCAAATAATTCGAATTAGTTAAGGGCACCACCTATTTGAAAAGAAATGTCCTCAAAGTGCGGTATTTATTTAATGGATGGCAGTTCTCAAGCTCCAAAAGCGCAATCCTCAATTACCTTGAAATGCTCTGTTGTGACCCTGTCGGAAAAAATATTTATTTATTCGAGGGCTATATCTATGTTTCTAACCATTTATTTTGATCTTGAAGCTGAGACGTTTAGCAGTAAACGTTACTGAAAATAAGTTAATTTTATCTTTAAGTGAACATTTTTTATGAAAGGTTTTTAATTCTATAGGGACATGTAGTTTCCTTTAGCCCATTTTGGCATGAATTGTATTTTAAAATAACAGAACATTTCATAAAGATCGAAGGATCAGTGGATGTCTGTAGCGCATCTCAGTGCTACGGAAGGCAAATCCATTTTAAGCTTCATTAGCTACCGATTTAAAAGCCAAACTCTTAATTAGCCTACTTATTTACTTACTATATGCCATGGCATCAGGAATTTTAAAGTCCATTGCCACACTTACAAAAGTACACCATATATTCCTATCTTGAGCTACCCAGTTAACCTCATTACACCCTGTCTCTTTAAGATTCATTATAATATTATCTGCGTCTAGAATTTCCCAGTGGTCTCTTCCCAGTAGGCTTTCCAGTCGGTACCCTAAACATGGTTCTAGATTATTCCATTTGCACTGCATACGAGACTTGACTAACCTAATAATGTCTTGTGAATGGTACAGGGTATGTAACTAATCATCATTTGACCTCCTCCACCCCCCAGTAGCCTCATCACATTTTGGACCAAATACATTCTTAAGCACCTTGTTTTCGAACATCCTAAATTGGTTTCCCTCGTGTAAAGTAATAGAACACGTTTCACACACCCATAGAGAACAACGGTTAGAATTATAATTTGGTAAGCTATTTTCTAAGCTCTAATTTCTAGAAGGCAGGCGAGATAACAACTTACTGAAAGATCAATATGATGCACTTCCCGACTATATTTTTTCCTAATTTTCCAATTAATATCGTTTTTGCTAGTTAAAATGGTTACTAAATATTTAAACTCATTAAACCTGTCAAATGATATGTTGCTCGAAAAATATTATAAATTATTGACCCCAATCTGTGTTCTCTGTATGATTATATACTTAGTATTTTCATATTTCACTTCTAAACAGATTTCCTTACTAACCTCTTGTAAAATTTCTGCATTTCTTGCTACACCGTCCTTACTATTGCCTAACAAAGCTAGATCATCTGCGTACCCTAACAACTGCATTATTCCGTTTACTGTCAACCCTTCCCTACTCTCTGGCATTACCCTACTAGCACACTCTAAGGATAGATTAAAGAGAAGTGGGGAAAGTGCATCTCCTTGTTTCAATCCATTATTTATTTCGAAATTGTTGTAATGAAATAGATTTTTCATTTTATAATAATTCTAATCAAACGTTCCCAACCTTAGTATATTTCAAATTAATAAATAATTTAAGAACATAATACTCAAAGCATCCACATATGCTAGGAAATCTCCTCAAACACATGGGTGGTCAATTCTTTATTTTTTATGTTGTTTACAACAACTCTGTCGTCAGAATACATTAATTCTCCATTGTTCATTGTCCCCCACCTCTATTGCGAATACTTGTGAAACATAACAACTTCTAGAAAAATTTCTGTCTCTCTCCCTCTATCTCCTTTATGGAACCAAATGCAAACATGGTGCAACCGGAAGAAAGAAATAATATTCCAGAACGATTTATTTCGAACTACAAACCTGAAAAGAAGGCTCCTTTACTTATTCGGTCCACAACCTTAGTGTAGGAATGGTCCGGGTAGAGATTGATCTCTCTAAATTTCACTCGATCTTAAACCTTACAAGAATATGGTCTGCTTAAATCTGTATCTCGCCACGTGTAGAAGCCAAGCATACCTCAATTTAGCATGACAAGTTTTCTGGGTATCCCAGATTTAACTAAAAATTTTAAATAATTTAAATACATCCAGTATATTAGAATAATTACTGATAGGTGGAGCATTAAAGGCAAACAGTAGCAACAAGAATGTCTTAGAGAGATGCAATGTCCACTCTTATTCTTCACTAAGACATCCTCTTAACTGAGCAAACGTTTCAGATATGCTTCATATTCAGAAGTTGGTAGTGGGACCCACCGTAATCGAACTAAACAAGTAATTTTGAATTCATAGAAGTGTATGAAATCCACATTTAACTACTTTACAGAGTTAGGTGATTAGGAATGTATGATTGCTGAGGAAATTTAACGGAAGAATGATAAGCCTTTTGGAAAAAAAACACAAACAGTACATGAACCAAATCTGTGCTAAGGCCAAATTAGAGGAAATAAAGGTTTTTTTTAACATGAGACAATCACTGAATGCCAGGTTAATATAAAATGGACTCTTTTATCAATCTTAAAATGGAATGAACACGGGCAAATATTTCTACAAACGAGCTTGGATACAAAAAATATTTAGAACTCTGAATTGTGCAGGCACGACATTTCGTCGCGCAGTCAGTAAATCATATTATTTTCTCACTATAATGTTTTGTTACATTGTAAAGATGTGTGACAGGGCCACAAAGCACAATAGAGCAATCCTCACTCGAAGTGTTTTGTATAGAGGTTATTTTAAAACAGGCTTGGCCAACCCGCGGCCCATTACATCATTTTTACGCCCCCTCTTCCCCCTCCCCCCCCCCCCGATTATTTTACACTACCGATGACATCAGTAAGAATTCTTTTGGAACTGCACTAGGCAAGATAAATGACGAGAAATATAATTTTATACAAGCAGTACTTCCAAGAATCTCCACCGTCCATTTTCTTCCTCGATCAACTTAGAGTCCAGGAAACCCCAGGAGGGAGAAAGGGGTTCATAAAGGTGAAGGAGTGGTAGCTCTTTTGCAAACAATAGTCCCCTACTCTTTGTTGTCGTCACATAAACAAGGATGTCTTATTTCTGTGTCTTTTCCTCCCCTAAACCTTTTTCGTATCTTCTCGTACCAGTCTGGTAAGTTTCTCAGTCAGTATGTACTGTACAAAAGGAGAGAAGACAGGAAGTCTCGACAGATAAAACGTTGTTTATATTTACCTTTTTTAAAGCGTAAGTTAAACAAGTTTAAATAATTAAGCAGTGTAGATTCAAATTGTTCTTATTAAGTGTATATTGTATTATAATATTATTAGTAAATTTATCTTTTACAATTCACAATGAATTTTTTTTAAAAGTCGCAAAAGAAAACTGGCAGTTCAGTGACCATTGGGAAGATGATTAGTTCTTCACAGTGCAGGAGTCCAAATTAACATGTTTGATTTGCAGAGAGACAGTTGCTGTATTCAAATAATAACTTACAATGTTAAAAGACATTATGAAACAAAACATAGTGAGTTTGTGAAATTTAATAAAGAAATTAAAAAATGCAAGTTGGCTTAGCTTGGATCTGAATTAAAAGCTCAGCAAACCACCTTTAGGTCATCGCTACAACAATCATATAACACTGTCAAAGTAAGGTATTCACAACATTCGATCGCATGCACTTCAGCATCACCAGTTCAAGGAATTTCTGAATGAATTATGTTCCGAATACGGTGACATTGTGTATTTTACGAAATGTAGGATATCTGAGCCACAGGAAATGTTTAAAACGATTTTATGAGTTACGGAAAGAAATTGAAATCTTAGTGAACGAGGAGAAAGTACCAGTTTCTGAATTAATTGATAAAAGGTGGTTGTTTGACCTATGTTTTTTGGTAGACATAACGGACAAAATTAACCAACTCAACAAGGAGTTGCAGGGGCAAAATAATTTAACTACCGATGCTTGTAATTACATCAAAGCATTCCAAATGAAATTATTGTTGTTCGAGTGCCAACTGAGATTTTTCTTTGTCAAATGACTTAAAAACCGATCATCCTAGGGATTTCTCGAAGTACCAGTGAAATAAAAAAACTTAAAGCAGCATTTGAAAGTTATTTCGCAGAACTCTCAAAATATGATTAAGTGTTCGGGATATTTGGTTCTACATTTCACGGTGACGTTTCTACTCTCCTGGAAACTCTGCAGATGGAATTAATTGATCTACAGTGCAACACAAAATTAAAACACATTGCCACTACGACATCAAAAATAAACTTTCACAACACATATGTGACAGTGGAAAATTATCCCAAATTGAGACTTTTTGCACAAAAAATTGTGAGCCCCTTTGGATCCACAAACGTTTGTGAAACTTTTTTTTTTTCAAAAATGAAATTTAATAAAAG
This sequence comes from Timema podura, assembly GCA_033556935.1. Classification (NCBI taxonomy): domain Eukaryota; kingdom Metazoa; phylum Arthropoda; class Insecta; order Phasmatodea; family Timematidae; genus Timema; species Timema podura. The sequence goes on from JAVRXN010000010.1 coordinate 1,617,245, forward strand.
TAAATCTCGAGCTTCAATGACAGATGGAAATATAGAAACTCAATTAAGGTGTGCAACAACCAAAATTGAAGTAGATTTTAGAAAAATCAGTGATCGCAAAGAAAAGCAAATATCTCATTAAGTTATGCATTTAATATAATGTTTATTACATTTTATTTTCTATTTTTAAAATATTTTTATTTTATTTTATGTTTGGACCAGGAAAATTTTTAGTTCGTCAAAGTGGCCCGCGAAACGATTTGGATTGGCCAGGCCTGTTTTAAAACAATATCCAAACCTTAACCCTCACTAGCTAATAATTCATATCTAATTTTATTTTTATTTATATCTTTTTTATCCCTTAGTTGACAAATAAAAACACCTTTTAAGCTTTTATAATATTTGAGTTTGAATAAATCCGTGTCCCTTTTAGATTAACAAATGTAAATAATATAGTTTTAGAAAATAAAAGCTAGAATACTTACACAGAGCACTAAATTGTAAAGGGGTGCTTTAAGCCAACACCTTTTTAAAAAAGAAATGCCTTACTACTTAGTAGGTAGGTCCCATGATTGAACAGCCCTAATACCATCGCACTTGCATCTAAAAGTAGCGAGTGTAGTGTATACTGTCATGTTGGGGAAGGTAGAATAGCTCAAGAAGATGATGCTGCCGAAAAGAGGTCTAGAAAGAAATGTTGGTTATACCCCCACCCCCCATCTAATCTGCTGCGCAATCTACGTTCTGTTTACTGAGTCAAAGCGTGTGTATGACACCCACGGTGCGAACAGATACTGTATATGACTCACATCTCAACAGACACGCCGATCATTAGCCCACTACCTCTTACATTATTATTGCCCTCTCTTTTGGACCGAGTGGTTAGCGAGGATGGCCGCAGCTCTATATCATGCGGCCCCTGTCTATTGTGAACTATTAAAAAAACTCCACAATAGTTTCGCGTGTATGTACTAATTACGATAATGTGTTTAAGATGAGAAAGTTCGAATTTAAAGTATGTGTACCCTCAATAACGCGGAAGGATAGTGAAAAACCATATAGGAAATTACACCCGACTGGGATTCGAGCGCGGATATTCACGTAATTGGAGGTCCAGTCTATTGCGAGAGTGAATCTTAGACCATTCGGTCCCTAAAGCGTATTTTTCTGAAATTCAACGCGCACATCCTGAATCTACTCATAATATCATGTCACGACATATAAACTGACTTAATTTAATATTTAACACAAAAATCTATCTTTTGGTCATTAATTCATCACTGTGAAAAGGGAAGCCCCGACTTCTACGAGAAATACATTTTTGTAAGCCTACATGCTAAGAATCGATCCTGGGAGCCTTAGCCTTAGCTCATTTAGCCAACACGCTATTGGTTCCTCTAAGGTGTCGAATTGTATCCTTCCACCCACGATACAAATTGTAAATTGGAAGTGACAGTATTTGTTTACAACGCGTCTTACTACCCGTCAGAGATATCCACATCAAATTACGCAAACGGAGTAGGACTGGGGAAGGTAGAGTTAAAAGTAAATGCACTCTTATTGGTGAGTAGAGAAAGTGTGAAACATATTAGGAAAAAACACCCTCAAAATACCCAGCCAGGATTCAAACCCAGACCTTCCCATCACCGAAAAGCCAGACTAGGTGAGTCTGACAGTTTGTGAGCCTACCAATGTGGGCGGATGCTTGTTCACTCTACTTTCATAAGATGACTTAGTAAGTTTTATAATGATTTTCAAATAAAGATATTCAACTTTAAAAACGTCCTTTAACCGCTTCGGAGGCCGCTTGGTCTAGCGCGCTACTATCGAGTTGGACTAGACTGCCAAAGGCGGAGAGATCAGGGTTCGATTCTGGTCGGGTGCACTGAGGGTGGTTTTCCTAAATAGTTTTCCACTCTCCTTACTTGCAATAGTGAGCTCAATTCCTCTTAATTTTATGTTCCTAATTCCGACCCCATGCTTATAGCCCGGAAGAATATTTAAATAACAGTCACACAAACTAGGATTTAATCGAGGCCGGAAACAAAAGTTTATTTTTTGTGTATATTTGCAGTGACTTATGGTGAAATTCAACAACAGGTGTGGTTAAAAAAAATTTTTAGCATCAAATATTTATTGAAGCAATTACAATTTATTTTTTTAGCATAATCACAGTGTTGAAGGTGTCATTCGTGTTATAAGATAATCAAATAAACTAATCTTGAGTTCTTCTTCTTCAACAACCCAAAGGTTGGTTTGATGTGATCCAGCTCGCGTTGGGCATTCATTCAGTCCTTTGGTTGGTTAGTACTGCCTGCACCATCCGGTAGAAATCCCATGAACTAGGGATGTTCAGGAGTGTGGTGGTTCACTGTTACCTTACACACTGAATGTCTATGAGCGAGAGCGAAAGGGCCTACCAATTTTGTTGGGAAAAGTATTTTCCCATATTTTCCAGGGTTCTTTTACATACCACAATTGACTTGAGACCAAGGGATTTACTTCACCTCCGAAGGAAGTTGTGATACAGATTTTTATCGCTCAAGAAAAATTCGTAGACATCGGCTGAGTTTGAAGCCACGATCATCGGGTTTTGAGGCGAGTATTTTACCCCAAGACTACTTGAATAAGAATACAAAAATAAGTTACATCATTAGTAGGCTACTACTTTGTATAGAAGAGAGAGGAGTTAGAGCAGCTCAAAACAACTCCCTTTGATATGGCCCCAGATTTAATTATATGGCATATGTTTCTGAAAAAGCCAAAAGTATGTGTATTTATGTGGAAATTAAAGGCAGGCATAGTTTATTTTTAAGTACATTCATGTATTTAAATTATACCGGCTATAATATTACTTATAGTAGTATTTATATTTATATGTTCATTTTAAATTATATATTTTTCCATTCGATACATTGTCTATTGTCCACAAAATGATATGCGCATCAGTTCCATTGGATAAATTATGCTGATCTAGTATTATGTATGATCCGCACCGGGGGGAAGTAGTCTAAATGCCAAGCTCTTAGTCTAGGGAGTTCGAAGTTTGAATCCTAACCGATAGCTCTGAGGGTGTTTTTTCCTAAATGGTTTCCCACTTTACCTCCTCATAAATGGGGGTACATTTCATCTTAATTATAACATCGTGATACCACATCAGCGTAGATTATATATATATATATATATATATATATATATATATATATAATATGCTTAAAAACTAAACGCGTAGTAAAACTGTTACAAAAAATAGTGTTATAGCTCTTTAATTACTCCATAGAGGAGTTAGATGATAGAGCTCCTCGTGGAGTTGTTCTACTCCAGACCACTCCTGATCCATTTTCCTTAGCTTTGGAAGAATACCAATATCCTGTGCTTTCACATTCCGGGTAAGGACCCAGCCCTGCTATTGTCTTACTAACCGATTAAGTCTCTTGACTCGCTAGGCAAGGTTTCCAAATTACGACTAATAACAAAACAATTACATGATCGTTAGGGGCCATTCTGATGGACGTGCAGTTTGGATTTCAGACACATCCCGCCAGCTTGTCTGTCTTGTAGAGCAGATCTCGAAGAACTTCAACATCAACAGCCTGAATGGTGCTTTCTTCCTTGATGTGAAAAAAGCTTTTGACCGTGTTTGGCATGAAAGGTTCCTTTATAAACTCTTTTTTGTAGATTTCAGTGTGTATGTGACCGACATTTTAAAGCCCCTGGTCACCAGTTGAGCTTGCAGATTATGTGATAGACCCTGCTTGATTACCGGTGGTTCATAGGAGGATAGTGATTGTATATCTTTCTCGAAACCTTTGGATGTTTGAAATTGGTTGTTTTAATTTGTGGTTTAGTAATCCTTTTCTTTTTTTTCAGGTATTATTTTGAGAACTGCAACAATTCGTCGCTTTAAGTTTGATTTAAATCATTGTATGGCCTATAGTTTCGATATATAATTTTTCCTAGTGCTTCCCTTGTGGAAACTTCAGAATATCGTTAAGCACACAAACTAAACGTCAATCTCGTTTAATCTGGTTTTACAGAGACTAGGAGGTCCTTGTTTGAATCTCAGACGGATATGTTGAGGGTTATTCTTCCAAAATTGTAAAATCCCTCTTTCATTACGCAAATGTGTGTACATTTCCTCTATATTCTACTTTTCTTCTTTTTACCCCAATAGTGTAATTAAACGCGTGCAGCCCGAATGGGTAGTAGGACGTCATTAAAAACCGACCAATATATACAGAAAAGAATAAATTTATATGGAGATATAAATAACACGTAACATGATAAATGATTCGATTGAGGGAGGGTTCCTAATGAATATGAAGTGGTGAGAATCTCAAACTGTCGTGTTCCAACAACCAATAAATCTAGCAGTGAATAGGAACACTAACTATTACTATTAATAGTACTTTAGCGAGGGGAAGATAAATCTTCAAAACATTTCCTCCTCTCAGTAGAGCCCTGAATTGGATTGTATATTAATTTGTTTGTTTCCCGCCCATTTGGGGGACTTACCAGACTGGGCAGTCACAAGGGCGTGCTTCCAACAGAGGAGATCACTTTGACATTTAATTAGATGAAAAATTAATTTCAAACGGATTTTAAAAACAAAAAATACACATTATTACAACATTGTAGTTTTTTAGTTAGGTTGAAGTATATAATTTAAGTCTTAAAAGTATGAATATATTATCGAGATCAAATACTTTCTTAAAAAAACTGGATTTTTGGTATTTGCTTTAAATTAAAACCTTGTGTTTGCTTTTCAATAGATAACACTACCAAACAATTTGGCTCAGTCAATATTATTTATTTTATTTCAAATAACAGATTGTGTAAATAAATAATGAAAATAATCTGGTGATGGTGTAACCGCCCGAAGAAGACAACAAGAAGAAACGGATGGGGACGGCTTAAGTGATGTCACCAATTGGTTCTAGGAATGCACACCTCGAATAATGAAATAAACTACGGATTTGGATCCTTACAAATGACGTCCTTGGTGAGACATCGCAATGGTAATAATAATATTTTCTGTATATAGATATTTGCATGAACTAGTGCCTGAACTTATTTACGGATCGTTTGGAACGGGAGGAACATAAATAAAATTAAAGAAGAACAGAGAGATAGATAAATAAATATATGCGACAGTACAGAACAAAAAGGTGCTCCGTTAACAAAAGGTGAACACTTTTTGAAAGCTAGGTCTGCTTGTTTGAAGTGGTGCCTAAAAATCCACTTGAAATTTGGAAGATGAATTATTATGGGACAAACCACGGAAAAAAACAATATTCTACAGGTGGGCAAGTATGGAAGATTACCACTAACCTTCAATTCTTGGTAGTACCCAGCAACGTAAAGATAAATATTTTATAATATCAAGTTGTATTGCATCACGACACACTTGCACAAATGCAATATGTTTAGTTTAGTTTTTTTACTGGTTTTACGAACCCCGCTCTCTTAAAGCCACTGAGCTTGGTAAGATGAAAACAATTTATCTTAGTAATGGAAAGAAATATTTATAATTTGTATGGAGGTCCACACAGTTAAAGCATTTCTTATGACTCCAGGGTGGACTGGGCACTGCTTATGACTCCAGGGTGGACTGGGCACTGCTTATGACTCCAAGGTGGACTGGGGACTGCTTATGACCCCAAGGTGGACTAGGCACTGCTTATGACCACAGGATGGACTGGGCACGAATTATGAACCCAAGGTGGACTGGGCACTGCTTATGACTCCAGGGTGGACTAGGCACTGCTTATGACCCCAAGGTGGACTAGGCACTGCTTATGACCACAGGATGGACTGGGCACGAATTATGACCCCAAAGTGGACTGGGCACTGCTTATTACCACAGGGTGGACTGGGCACGACTTATGACCCCAAGGTGGACTAGGCACGACTTATGACCCCAGGGTGGACTAGGCACGCCTTATGACCGCAGGATGGACTGGGCACGGCTTATGATCCCAAGGTGGACTAGGCACGGCTTATGACCGCAGGATGGACTGGGCATGACTTATGACCGCAGGATGGACTGGGCACGGCTTATGATCCCAAGGTGGACTGGGCACGACTTATGACCCCAAGGTGGACTGGGCACTGCAAACATGCACCCAGGATGGATTGAGCACTGCTTACTTAGCAGAACTTAACCTAACATAACCTAGCCACAGCCTAGCATTGCTCCTTCCACTAAAAATAATTTTACCTGGGACATACTGTAATGAGTAACTACCGTTCATCTGGATGGCTGATGCTGAGGTGAAGTCTGCTGGCGAGCCATTGTATTCATTTCCAATTAATATTATACAAACCCATCTCACTAGTCTAAGGCGTCACTCTCGCAAAAGAGTATACTGCCGTTTACATGAAGACATGAGTTCAAATCTTGTAGGGTGTACTGAGGGTGGTTTTCTTAAACGGTTTCCCCACCCTTTGCACGCAAATGCAGGTACACTTCCTCTAAAGTTAACTTTCCTCATCCCCTACCTATTAGCGTAGCTAGTACATAGGCGTATAGCCCAAACGGTTAGTAAGATGGGGTGCTAATAATATATCTATAGTTTACTATGAAATGCGCAATACACCTGTTTACAATTCTTTCTAGCCAAATCGATGGTGCCCAACACAACAATCTTTCATATAAAATGTGCCCAATAAACCACCGCCTCCTAGAAATGTTATTTCAGTGAATTTAAGAGACCATCTCACCAAATGGATAGCGCAAAGCTAGGCGTCATTGTATAGTGCAGTTACCTTGCATATGTATTAAAATACAGTGGGGCTGATAAAAGTTAAGACATTTTACCATATTTAAAAAATAATACAACCTAATTAAAAAGTTGTTGTGTTGTTTAAAAGTTATAAATACTATTTTATTCGTCCCAATTTCACGGTTGTCAAGTGACAAAACACAGAAAACCGCATTTCGATCCTATAGTGAATATGATATTTCAGTTATTCGAGAGTGTTCTCCAACTGGATTAAAATAAATACTAGCAATGCAACTTTATCGGTGATCTGGCGGTCTAGGGGTAAGGTGTTGGACCTCTGTGTTGGGGGTCCAGGATTCAATCCTCGGTCCCGGCACAGATTTTTTCTGATTGCCAAACCCTTCCTTCACATCTGACAGGACGTGTATTAATAACAATTTGTGAATGTGGGGAATGCCGGGCCTCCACCGTGGTTCGGATCCCACGTTAAACTGTAGGTCCTCCATTTCATCTCACAATCACCCTACCATTACACATTAGCGTAGGTGCGTATAGCCCAAATGGGTAGTAAGACGCGGTGCTAATAATAATAATGCCACTTTCAGTTGATTTTAAATAATGTGTTGTTTTTTCCGTAAATAGTTCATTTTGTGTATTGACTTTTGTGAGTGACTTTTAACCTACATATCTAGATTGTACTAAGGAAAAAGTTATATTATGATGGCATCCGCTGTCACGGCAACCACTTTATACGATTATTTTCTTATCACTCACTTAATTTTATTATTTGACCCATTTACTTGGCGTTGTGTTAACATATATTATTAATTTGTTTAAGGGTTGCTAATAGTTTTATGTTTATAACTACAACAAAATAATACACTCAACTAACTTTAGTTTATATTATTTATCATTTGTTATTAAAATACTAGATTATTGTATGCCGCTACTCGTGTAATCGTAAACAACATTAACAGAATTTGAAGAGTAGTAAGGGGGGGGGAGTCGTTGCCTCCCAATATATATATATATATATATATATATATATATATATATATAAGTGACAACAATTATTCACGTTTGACTTTCATAAATTTCTGATGAAAAACTCTAGTTCATCTGCTATAAATAGTGTCCGAAATAATGTTATTTCAATAAAGTAATCAAAGTCATTTTAGTGATAATTTATAATGATATGTAAAAACTTTAAAATAACACTTATTGTAATTTGCGTTGCAGCCAATCTCGATCGGAATCTCTGGAAATGTGTACAAAGGTTGCTTGCCATTTCCGACAGCCAATCGAACTACCCTCGGTTGATGTCTTGCAATTATGAAATTTTAATATATATATATATATATATAAAATATATATATATATATATATATTTAACTAGAACCGTGGCAGGGAAGGCGAGTGACACTTCAGGCTCATTTCTGGGAATCCCGGATATGCATTTGGGTAAATCCGGTAATACTCGGTAAGATTCGCCACAGAAGACTTCCCCAAGCTTTTGTTTTTGTGTAGCGAGCGAGACCATGCTCGAGCCAGCCCTGAACAGTCTACAGGCTTGGGACACCACTCATATCAAGGGGGTGGGGGACATTCCAACGGGCCGAGTGTAGGGCTAAACTGGACAGGTGTGACAAGAGACAGTCGAGCAACGGGACTGAGAGTGTCAACACTAAAGAGCGTATTTTGACACTGTAATGGACTTGTGCGACCAACTCAAAACATGTATATTTAATAAGCGTAATAATAAGTATTAATTCATTGTAATATTGTAGTTTAGAAATAAGAGTAGTAAATAAGAACCGTAACTGTTTTGGAAGCGTTGAGATAGAACGTTATTATACTAAACTATTATGGCTAGCACTATATTATTGCCCCGACCATACGACAGTCAAAGTGACGTGTCCGAGTGTATCACACATTTTGAGTTAGTGCGCGTATCTCGCGGCAAGTTTGGCCGGTAAAGCGTTACAATCGGAACTTGTTTTGGACCAAGAAGAACAAAAACAATATTCTAAAGTTAAAAATGGAATAAAACAAGCTCTGGCTCCGGGGCAAGGAGACGAACTTTTTAAAGCCATGTTTCGTAACCGACGTCATGCACCCGCAGAACCACTCCTGTCGCTTGGGCTGGATTTACGCCGACTTTACGCTAAAGTTTTCCAAAATTTAGATGTGACTGTGAGAGATGTTCTCGCAAAGGACCCATTTATAGAGGCGTTAAATGACCCGCAATTGCGTTTATTTGTGCGCGACAGGCTAGACCTAAAACGCTTGATGAAGCTATGACTGTTGCTGTAGAAACAGAATCTACCCTCGAAGTGGAACGTTAGAGGACGCTACCAACCCACACAAGTGGTAACGAGACGCCCACCGATCCTCCGGGCATGGTGGCGGGTCTTACTCTGCAAGATATGGGCAAGCTGCTTCAGGAACAACAAAAGACGCTTCAGGCCATGACGACAGCGATGCAGCAATTATCAACAACACTTTCTGCATCACGGGAGCGGGGTGACCAACGCCCATTACAATCATCATCTGGTCGATCAATGAGATGTTGGGCGTGTGGTGAAAACGGCCACCGACGGGCACAGTGCCCTCAGGGAAACGGCCAGCGGCCAGTGTGAACGAGTTCATGCTGGCCGTGACTTTATACGGGACCGCGAAACGCGCGACGGCTGAGGAGGCTTCACACGGAACCACGAAACGCTCGCCGAATGGGGAGGCTTTTGACAGAACCGTGCGCCAAATGGGGAGGCTTCACAAGAGACTGGTAAACGCGTGACACCCTAGGAGGATATACCCAGGATCACGGAACGCCGGCTGGCTGAGAAGCATTCACACGGTGATGGTGGCTGTGAGGTAAGTTCACATGTGCGTGAGGGGCACGAGACTGGTTCTGCATCCCCACATGTCAGCGTGGACCACGAGGATATCGACAGGTACCCTCTCACATTTGGGGTATGGAGTGTAGAGTCAGACGGGGCATTATACGTGAACGGACATGTAGAAGGTTGTGCTGTTCGTATTTTAATAGACACTGGTGCCGCCGTGTACTTAATACGCATAGATGTGTGGGAAAGTGTTAAAGGACGGTATAAAATGTCGGTAGCACCCACATTAGCCTGTATTGTGAACGTGAGTGGAGATCCAATAAATACTGAGAGAGAGGTCGAAATGACTGTGATGATTGGTGGTACTCAAGAGTTACACAGATTTTTAGTCGTGTGTAATATTACCCAACAGTGCATTCTTGGAGTAGATTCTCTCATAAAAAATCAGGTGGATATTTTACTCTATAGCTCAGAGCTAAGGCTTGGTGACTCAGGGGTAGGGTTAATAACAGTTCTAAAAAAGAATAATGTGACTGGAACTAGCGTGTGAAACGTAGATGTGGACAAAACAATGATAGTGCCATCATATAGTGAGGTGTTCACTCGTGGATTGTTTAATGCAGTTCACGATAATGTGAGTGGATTGTTAGAGCCTTCGGACAACCTTAGGGAGAAGCACGGAGTTATGGCTGCCCATGTTTTGGCATGTATACAGAACAAGGAATTACCTATTAGACTTATTAACCCAGGACCGTCACCTATTACATTGCGGTCAGGTACGACGATAGGAAAGTTCTTTGAAGTACCTCAAGAGATGCAAGTTGCAACAATTGGAAAAAGAAACACGAGTGATGGACGAGTAGATTATCTTTTTGACTTGACAAAATGCAATCTGGACCAGGAAGAACGCCCAAGACTTTGCAGCTTGCTAAATGAGTTTAGTGATATCTGCTCCAAGGGATCAAAAGACCTGGGGAGAATTAATCGTATTTATCATCACATCGAAACAGGTAGTGCTATTCCTCTCAAGCAGCCACCAAGACGTCCCCAATACACCGGTGGGTAGAAGTGGGCAGAGTAGTGGAGGACATGATCTCGGATGATATTATACAACCATCTTCATCTCCATGGAATTCTCCCATTGTCCTTGTGCAAAAAAAGGATGGAACAACAAGATTTCGCGTTGACTACAGGAATATAAAGAAAGTAACACAAAAGGATGCTTACCCTCTTCCACGGATCGACGATCTCCTGGACTCACTAGGAGGTGCAACATCGTTCAGTACTCTAGATATGGCATCAGGGTACTGGCAATGTGAAGTGGCCCCAAGGATCGCTCAAAGACTGCATTTTCAACAGGGGAAGGGGGGCTATATAAATTCAAAGTCCTACCCTACGGTGTGTGCAATGGACCAAGTACTTTCCAACGTCTAATGGACTTAATTTTAGCTGGGATGTTGTGGAAGTCTACACTGGTTTACCTATATAACGTAATAGTTTATGGGAAAACATTCAACTAACATTTACTTCAACTTCAAGAAGTATTCTCACGTTTGCGAAAAGCAGGGCTCAAACTAAAGCCTTCAAAGAGGCAGCTCATGCAGCCTCAAGTCAATTTCTTGGGACACACCATATCAGGTCGGGGAATTTCAACAGACCCACAGAAGGTGCGTGCTGTTGAGGAGTGGCCGGCACCAAAAGACATAGAGGAACTTCGGGCATTTCTAGGAACTGCTTCATATTACCGTAGGTTCATAAAAGTTTTGCAACCATGGCTGCTCCTCTTTACAAGCTTACACAAAAAGGTGAACGGTATACCTGGGATCAAACCTGTGAGACAGCTTTCAAAGATCTAAAGAAATGCCTTACTTCCAGTCTTGTTCTGGCATTTCCTTCACCCGAAGATAGCTTTATTCTAGATAGAGATGCAAGCAATATAGGTATAGGTGCTGTATTGAGCATTAAATGCGATGGCGAAGAGAAGGTAGTAGCCTATATGAGTCGCACATTAACAATGGCAGAGCAACATTATTGTGTGATAAGAAAGGAAATGTTGGCTTTAGTTGTTGCCACCAGACATTTTCGGCACTATCTATATGGCAAGCCATTTATTGTCAGAACACAGACCATAGCTCCTTACGCTGGCTTCAATCTTTCAAAGAGCCAGAAGGGCAGGTTGCACGCTGGCTGGAACAACTTGCTGAGCTGGAGTTCACAGTGCAACACCGAAATGGCAGGTCCCATGGAAATGCTGATGGGCTATCTCAGTGACCATTTCAACAATGTGGAAGAGACAGTGCGAAGGAAGATGCATTTGAAGCAACGAAAGGACAGGAAACGCCGAATAATTTCAAGGGAAGTTTAAGTAAAGCACTGGATGTAAGTTTTTTTTGCGATCGACAGCTTCAGGTGGTCGCTAGAAGAACTACAGAAGAAACAGGAAGAAGATCCTATAATTAAACATGCAATGCAGTGGTGCAAAGCGGGAGAACAGACACCCCGAGACACACTCGTGCAAGAAAGTCGTCAGGTGCTAAGACTATGGGAACATTGGGATAGTTTGACGCTAAGGGACGGCTTGGTGTATCGACAGGGGGAGGGAGATATTAGGAACAAAAGGCTTCAGCTACTTCTACCACGAGACCTAAAAATGAAGTCATGGAGGCACTCCATAGTTCACCAACAGGAGGTCATCTGGGATTTAAGAAAAGTTAGAGAAAGTTCAGGAGCGGTTCTATTGGCCTGGGCATCTGGAATATGTGAAGGTGTGGTGCAGATCCTGCCATGATTGTGCACGTAGGAAATCCCCAAATATGGCTGCTAGAGCACCACTCATCAATCGTCGACCAGGATACCCAATACAACATATCTCCGTAGACATCTTGGGCCCACTACCTGAGACCTCCCGAAACAATAAATACATCCTGGTTGTAGCGGATCATTTCACGAAGTGGACAGAAGCATATGCCATGCCTAACCAGGAAACTGTGACAGTGTCAAGGATAATAATTGAGGAATTCGTGTGTCGATTTGGAGGTTCTGATGAAATACACAGTGACCAAGGGCATCAATTCGAATCTAAGATATTTCAAGAAATGTGCTTGTTTCTGGGAATCAGGTAAACTAGGACTACACCATATCATCCCTAATCAGATGGATTAGTCGAAAGGTTTAACCACACACTTATAGCCATGTTGAGCCAGTGGGTTGATGAGCGACACAATCACTGGGACAACTTCCTACCCCAAGTCATGTTAGCCTACATGTCTAGTCAGTATGAATCAACAGGCTACACACCGTTTTATATCATGTTCGGATGAGATATAAAACTACCAGTCGATGTGGCATTAGGTCACCCGGAAAAAGTGTTTTTGAATGAAACATTATTTGTGTAAGACATGCGAAGCCGTTTCAAGTTGGCGTACGAAAGAGTCCGAGAAAAATTGGGAAACTACCAACACGTACAGAAGACGCTCTATGATCGACGATGTTCAGGTTACCCTTATGAGGAAGGGCAGCGAGTGTGACTACTTAGCAGTGCCGTTAAACGTGACTGCATACTGAAACTACACCACCCATGGGAAGGGCCATACGTGATAATAAAACGAATTTCCGATGTCATGTATCGTGTCAAGAAAGGCCAAAAGCGCTTAGTTTTCAATTTCAATAGGTTCAAATTGTATCAGGCTCTAGACACCGAAGGTGAGAACAAAAAGCCCCTAAGTTTGTAGGAGAACCTGAAAACGGGAGGAGGAAAATGCACCGGCAAACCAGCTGCCACGTGAGGGGCAAAACACCCACCCTCTCCAACAAAAGCACCTCCAGGTAAAACTGGTACCAGCAGGACTGAGGGAGCAGCTTCAAAAAACACGAATGTGCGAGCAGGGGACGGAGTCCGAACGGCGCTACCCAAAACGAGACTCGCGTGTACCAGAGCAGTATCAAGTCGGGTATAATTTTATGGGCACTGAGTCTTGCCCAATTTATGAAGGGGATAGTTAAGCGAGCGAGACCATGCTCGAGCCAGCCCTGAACAGTCTACAGGCTTGGGACACCACTCATATCAAGGGGGTGGGGGACATTCCAACGGGCCGAGTGTAGGGCTAAACTGGACAGGTGTGACAAGAGACAGTCGAGCAACGGGACTGAGAGTGTCAACACTAAAGAGCGTATTTTGACACTGTAATGGACTTGTGCGACCAACTCAAAACATGTATATTTAATAAGCGTAATAATAAGTATTAATTCATTGTAATATTGTAGTTTAGAAATAAGAGTAGTAAATAAGAACCGTAACAGAAACATTAATTGTTCAGTGCGTTGTACCTGAATGGCATGTGGCAGCGCTGTTTTATCAGTTCCTTTTTTGTTGCTGAGTTAATATGGTAAGTACAGTAATTTATTAAATAATTTTATTTATAGAAGTATATTAAAGACGATTTTAATATCAGAGGAAAAGTTAAATTATGTTGCTTTATTTGTTATATGTATAGACCTTTCGAATAGCTGCACTTCTCAATAAGTTCCTGTTCTTCTATACCTACTGTTAAGAATGTTCGTAGTTGCATTATGGGGCAATCATTGTATTAACATAATAATATTTTCACAATAAGTACATTTTTTGATAGTAAAAATGAAACTTGTCTAGTTTTTATCTTTTATTTAACAAATAAAGGTCATTTACGGTGTGGTTGGCTCTCTTTATGAGAATCACATTATATTTTATATTGGCTCTTCAGTTTATTGTGATTTTAACTAGTTGTTTAAAATTTGGTACATATTAATTTGAAATGTCAAAAACTCTTCAATAATTTATTTGAGTCAGAAAAAACGTGTTTCTTAATAATGCCATTCATGCCTATTTTAAATGATGCTATGCTCGTTTGTTATACCACAGCTATTCTAAAATAATAATTTTTATTTTAAGCTTAAAATTTACTCAAAATAAATGGTTCTAAGCTTCGCAAAACGTAATTTACTGATTTTATAGTCTTTATATTAGGTTGAGGTTCTTTGTGTTTGTTTTCCAGGGTTCTAGAGAACAGAGCTCAGATTATCTTTATTTTGGAAACCGAGGAAGAAGTAACGAAATGAGAGAGATCAACAAGGGGAGGAGGCATCGGACTTGATATCTACTCAACCACCCGCACCTTCTGACGTTAGTACATCTGAGGCTGAAAGTACTCCCTGTCACCCAGAATCTGTTTTATTACAAGGAATTTCTGGCACGAAGAGTGTCTGTAATCAACTTGAGCCATTACTCCCAAATGAAAGCTATCCTTGCCATGGTCCGCTATAACTAACGATGGTCAATTTCAAACAGATAAGTTGAAATTTACTGTAATGGCTGGTCGAAAATTCAGGGTTGAATGTTACTTAACTTACCCTTGGCTGGAATACATCCCAATGAAAGAAAAAGCATATTGCTTTGTATGCCGAGTGTTTTACCAATCAGAAATGGTTATCAAGGCAGATGATGCCTTTACAATCATAGGGATTTGCAAATGAAAAAAGGCTATCAATTCTTTGAGAGCGATCAAAAAAGTCACGTACACCTAAGTAAAACCGTAAAACATGTTTCACTGAAACAGGCTGAACAAAGCGGTTGTGTCACCGAAATAGTTAACGCAAAGTATTAAAAATATATTGAACAAAATAGATTGTATCTCCGTGCGGTGTGCGAATCGTTAATAATTTTTGTGGGAGGCAATTTTTCGCCTTAAGAGGTCACGATGAGTCTGGAGCTTCAAAAAAATAAAGGGAATTTTTTGGGGTAGTGGTCTAATGGAGCTTCAATCCAAATATAATGGGTTAGTAAAACACTTTTCACTGACCGGCAGAAGAACTTTTAAGTACAAAGTTGGAAAATGTCAGTATGAGCTACTTTTCATTATTGAAGAGCAAATAAAAACCCAAAGCGTTGATAAAGTTAGAGAAGGAGGTGGGAGCGTGTTAGAGCTCCTCCACGCAAACTGATTTAATCCCCTTTTTGAAAAAGGTCACTCACTTAATTCTATGGTTGAGTTCCTCCACTTGAAGGGTTAGGAGGAGGGATCTAATTACTTCACTTAGGTGGTGGGGGTGGGGGCAGAAGGGAGGGGGAGGGGCTTGAGTTCCTTCACGACACCTTAAGGAATGGATTATAAGTATTGTTGGTTAATTTCTACATTATACTTATGGTCCCTACCTAGTCTAACTTAACCTAAACTTTCATCGGTTAACGAATCTCGTTCTTATTTAATTTTGTATGACTGTGCGAAGATTCCCTCCTTGATGTGTCGTGAAGGAACTCGACCATTGCTATTGGACTAATTATCTCCGTGGAGGAACTCGACATCCCCGGATCATTTTAGCAAATTTAATTTTTTTTTCTATGTCAAAAAGTAATTTTTTCAAATATTTTGATAAGATTTTCAGCTCCTACTCCTCCAACGTCCCCCCCCCCCCCCCCCCCCGTTATCATTCATCACACGGACACATTTTCAGTTACCACATTCCTATTTTGAAATTTAAGACTTCTTTGGCTATCTGATACAACTTTATTACTTCATTTCCAAATTTAAGTTTTCTACTACACAAAAAAGTAGTGGTTTCTCTTAGTTTCTAAAACCTCTCCCCCTGCCCATCTCATTGATCCAGCTCCAATTTCTTTTTTTAAATTATAAATGATTTTGTGACCTGTCTTAAGATATCGCTTATACCTGCCCGGCCAATTTAGATTTTCTATCAAACCTCAAAAAAAAAAAAAGCTTTTGTTTACACCCTCCTCCCCCTATTTGCTTGAATTTCATTTTAGAACATAATTTTTTATGAATTTTGTAAATATTTGGCGTGGTTTCTTCAACACCCTGCTGAATTTTAGTTTCTCTTCACACTAAAAAGTAGTTGTTTATAATTAGTATTTGAAATATTTAAAACTTCCTGATTCCCTTTCTCCAACTCGCTCTTAAAATTATACATATATAAATATATAATATATACTTTATATATAAATATATATTACATATAAATATATATTATGTATAGAAATGTATATATTATATATAAATATATATTTTATTACATATAAATATATATATTATATATAAATATATAAATATATAATATATACTTTATATATAAATATATATTACATATAAATATATATTATGTATATAAATGTATATAATACATATATATATATTGTATATAAATATATAAATATATAATATATACTTTATATATAAATATATATATTACATATAAATATATATTATGTATATAAATTTATATATTACATATAAATATATATTTGGTTATCTGGTGATGTCACCCAAACTATATACTGAATTTTAATTATCTAGGATGTCTGAAGTTATTGTTTTCTTAAGGTACTCGTTCGAACACCGCGACAGCGACGGGCGACAGAGACAGAAAAAATGTTCGCCATAGCTTCATACGACAGCGACACTCTTCCCTCCGTTCACAGCAAGCGACATCTTTGCGAGGCATTGTGTCGTGAAGTGGTCTCGAAATTGGTTGGGTTTTACTGATTGCGGTAAAATGGCAAATTTAAATGAGGCTTTGGTAAAAATTCTTCAAGAAGAAGAGGAAGATGATGACTTAACACTTTTTTATATATATTTAAACACAAGAGGTCCAATAGACCCGATTTTTAAAGCAAGATGTGAGGAAGGTAATTACAGTGTGTTGATTAAAAACAACTTGATGGGTGATGAAAAAACATTTAGAAAATACTGTAGATTGAATAAAACGCAATTTAATTTTGTATTATCTTTAATCAATGAGGAACTAAAGCCAAAAACTTACAGAAGAGTTATAACAGTGGAGGAAAAACTTTTTTTAACTTTGAGGTAAATTTTTACATACAATAATATTTATAATTATAATTTTAAAATTCAATAATATTTATTATTATCTTGTATGAAGTCCTGATTTTTTTGTAGAAGTGGATAAATGCAAAAAGTGTCACTTGGTTTATAAGTCCCTGAGATAATGGGTTCAGGTTCAGGCACAGTTGTCAAATTTGATTCAGATGTAGACGGAGACAGAATGGTGTACGAGGGACTGGTTCTTGCAGGAGAGTTTGGTATAGAACTAGCTGAACTAGCCTCCACAGCCATGATTTCGTATTTGGTAATGATATTAAATATCTCTTGTTTGGCCCTTATTTTATGAACTGGAGGCAGTTTCTTCATAACATCTTTTATGTGATTAGTGGATGAAAGCAATTCGTCATCATCTTTTTTTCGGTTAAATCTTTAAGTAATTGTTGGCGACTTTCATCTCTTTCTTTTAAATACGTCAAGAAAAGATCGTCCTTTCTACAACGGCGTCTTTTTTTTAGGGCATGTTCTACAGAGTTACTATTTGTATCTTCTGTTAACTTCTGTGTCGGTGAATTACTGTCGTGATAATTAGTTGGCTCCGAGTGATTGGCATCAGATTCGGTTGATACTTGTGAATAATTTAAAGATGTACTTGGGGAATCATTTGGAATAGAGGAATTTCCAAATCTTTCATTTGACACATTTTCCAAATTTTTAATTGTTTATATATTTGCCACTTAGAATTCTTTGCGGGAGCTGCAAATCCTGTACCTAACTTATTTCTCCGTTTAAATCGGTTATACGAATCTTTAATGTGCTTCCACCGCTTTTTACAGTCATCACCTATAATGAAAAAAATGACGTCAATTTACAATAAATTTAAAATTTAACTTTATAGTAGGGTTCCAATCATTCGAGGTAGTGTAAACTGAGTGATCAAAATTAATTCAAATTTTTATTAATTATTTGTATTTTGATAAATTACTTCACAAAAATAATGCTTCATACACAAGAGCCAAAACGAAATGTTTAGTTTACTAATTTACACACAAAATTGCATTTAAAAATCTTTTACGGACATACATAAAGAATAGTAAGAATAAAAAATATATAAAAATGTTTCGAAATATTAAACACTACACTTACAAATCTTCAAATATAGGCTCATTTTTACTGAATCTCGAATAATCGGGACTCTAATGTATTTTGTATTAGTATATATTTACGTTATTATCTTTTTTTTTCAGATTTTTAGCTACCGGCGAGAGCTACTCATCTTTGTCATTTGCTTATCGTATATCAGATTGTTACATTTCAAGAATTGTGAAAAAAGTATTGAAAGCTTTAAGCAAGACTCTTATGCCAATAGCCATGGCTTCTCCGTCACTAAGTGACTTTGAGCGTATTGAGCAAGAATTTTGGCTAAAATGGAATACGCCAAACTGTGTTGGGAGTATTTATGGAAAGCATGTGCGTATTAAAGCACCCCAAAACAGTGGGTCTCTGTTCTTCAATTATAAAGAATATTTTTCAATAATATTACTAGCAGTTGTTGACGCAAACTGCAAATTTATCGCCGTTGACGTAGGATCTTACGGTAAAGAAGGAGATAGTGGCATATTCCAAAAATCAGTGATTGGAAAGAAAATAGCTAAAAATAATTTTAATATTCCACAACCGAAATATCTACCAGGTACAAGCGAAATTTTGCCAAATTTTTTAGTTGGTGATGAAGCTTTTAGTATCAGCAATTATTTGATGAAGCCTTATTCTAGAAAAGTGGCAAAGCTAGATCGGGAAAAGGAAATTTTTAATTACCGCTTATGTCGCACTCGTCGTGTAGCAGAAATTGCGTTCGGGTTATTGTGTCAAGTATTTAGAGTATTTCATACACTGATTGCTATTTCTCCTGAAACATGTGACGAGTTGATAATGACAGCCTGTTGCTTGCATAACATTTTACGTTAAGGCTATCTCGAAGAAAACAACATTCCATTTTACCAAGCTAAAGAAATGAGTAATCCTACAAGTATGACAAAATTGTCACATACCGGTGGATTTGCAAATATTAACGGTTTACAAATCAGAGAAAAGCTCAAAATTTATTTTTCTAGTGATAATGGCCGAGTATCTTTGCAAGATAGTGTCGTCAGTCGAAAGTAACTTGTCTAAATGTCTCATCAAGAAATAACACTTTAAATAAATATTTCTCTTTGTATTTTTGTAAAAACCAATAATAAATACTAGCAAATACTTACTGTTTCTTTTTAAAACATTCCCGATGTCTTTCCATATATTCTCTTTCACTAATACGTCCTTATAAGTTTCTATTTTTGGATCAAAAATAGGTGGATTTTGTGAAACAAGGTTAATTAATACTTCATCATCTTCTGCAGTAAAAGAATCCATCGTTCAAACTGGCCTACACTTTGTGGATTCCCTATGAATATACTGAGAGACATGAGACAGTACTGGTTCAAGACCAGTCGTGTCGGCTGTCTCGACTGCGACAGGTCTGTGCTGCGAGACACTGTCGCGCCCAGCGGACTGAATACAATTCAAAAACATTAAACCAGTGGTGTTGCTGTGATTGGAAGACACCTCCCTCTCGCGTCTGTCTCTGTCGCCCGTCTCTGTCGTGGTGTTCAGACGAGTACCTTTATTTTGATCCCCTCTATTTCATGTAAAATAATTTTGTTACTTATCATTTTGAGATTTTTTGTTTAAAAGGAGCAAGTAATCTGCTTTATTGCCAAATTTCAATTCGGAAACTCATCTAGAAGTAGGTTTTCTTTTCCGGGCAGACATACTCGTACTTTCAGCTTTATGTACAGAGATTTACTTCTCCCGCGTCTTATTATCAAGGCCGGATCAAGGTATTCTAGGAGCGGGGGCCACTCTTGAAACATGGGGAGCCCAACTTTTTTTACTATTTGTTTGGGCAGTACTATTAAAGTTTCAATAGTAAAAG
The DNA here is from genome assembly GCA_033556935.1 of Timema podura. Taxonomy (NCBI): domain Eukaryota; kingdom Metazoa; phylum Arthropoda; class Insecta; order Phasmatodea; family Timematidae; genus Timema; species Timema podura. Next base: position 1,637,595 of record JAVRXN010000010.1, read on the forward strand.
TCCAAACAAACCTAAAACTGTGTGAACAATAAAGCCAATTTTAATAAGCAAACATTAAATAAACAGTAGGCCTAATATATTTGTTTACAGTTCGATTTGGATATCACATTGTTTTAATTATACTTTAAATTTTCTTTACCACTTTAGTGGTCGAGTAGTCAAAGGTATCAATCAGACAATCAACTGGACTGTCAATGACGAGGAAATCTGGGTTGGAATCCCATTTTAAATAGATTAACTGTAGTAAAAATATGTATGTGTTATTATAGGTGCCCCTTCAAGCGTGGATCCCGGGGCCATTTTCTCCTTGCCCCACTCCCTTTAATCTGGCCCTGCTTATTTTTAATTTGAGATATACGAATTTACATGTTAATACGGAGTACGGTTAAGGAAGATGTATATTTAGAGTGAATGTATCTGTCAAGTAAGATCTCTTCAATATAGGTAGTGTTGTTGTGATCTCTGAGAACATTTTCTTACGAAGATAATTGTTTCTGCTTTGTATGAAATAAACGAGCAATATTTATAATGCAAGATTGAAAATAATAAAAATATGACGTGTATATTCTTATTCAAACTATTAGGAGTGAAGGTGTGTTTATTGTTGGCTAATCTAAATACTTGTTTCATATTCGATATAAAGCGAATTAAAGTTATAACACTTACTGAGGAATGGCTATATCGTTTATCTGTTTAGAGTTTAGTTTCAACTTTCTACCCCAAAACTTTCTGTTCTTCACTTTAGACGGTCGCGATTTTTTGTTTCCTGCGGACATTGATATATTTAAAACAAAGGTAGAAGATAACCTCACAGATAAACAAACTAGATTTCTTAGTGTAAATTTTAAAATTATCTGAAACGGAAACTATCAAAAATATAAAATACACTATAGAAAAAATATTTAAACCTAGACTGAATATTTAAAATGGCGTGCGTATTAAATAATATTTCTTGAAATTGATTGCATTTTTGTAGCAAAAAAACAACAAACATTAGCACCATTCTCACTGAAAAAATATATATTTTAAAACCAGTTTGTGACGTCAGTCATAACAAAAACAAACCCTCGTGGTACTGCGAGGGAAGCTAGCAGTCGTTGAGTGGGGGAGGAAATGGCTTCAAGAAACACACACAACAACGGATCAGTATAGAAATTAACAATATTCCAATTTTAAAAATACTACACTTGGAGTGATATTTCAGAAAACTGTTCAGGTGAAAAGGTATTAAAAATGGAGGGGGTGAAATAATAATAGTTTACATATCTCTATAAGTTTATTTTTAAATAATAAATTTAGTTTTTTTTAATATGACCCATGTTAAAATTATTGTTTAAAAAATATTTTTAATTTTTTTTAGTTCCAAGCTATTCCGGAAATAGCCGAAGATGCAATCTTTTTAAAAACAGAAATGACAAATTAAATGCCACATTAAATAGATAGCGTTAAAAAAATGGTGGTGTATATAAACAATTGTGCAAAAAATCAGGAAAGGAAGTTAATATATATAAACATAAATACTCTAAAATAATAAAAAGCGTTGGTAGTAAGTTTTTAGAAAAATGGAGGAAATCTATCCATCCCTAGTAAAAGAACAAGTGCCCAAAATATCTACGTGAAAAAGGTGAGGATAGTACGTTGAGGACACGAATGAAAGGAGATCAGTCCTCTTTGGCCAGTCGGGTGTACAGACGGTGGTTTTTCATAAATGTTTTCTACTCTTTCTATTCGCCAATACGAGTACACCTCCTCTAATTTAGGCCTTCCTCATCTCTTAGCACATTAACACAATTAGTACATATATTCGTATAACCCGAATGAGTAGTAAAAAGGGAGAAAAAAAGAATTCAGTCAAATGCATATAGATACTAAGAAGTGACCAGTGCCTGGCGAATAAACTGAAGGGTTTAAATTAATAACTATTATCTCGCAACTAGGATCACTAAAGTTTTCCAAACATAGGGCCAGTTTCATAGTCAGATTTAGTACGCCTCAAGTGCGGCGCTATACTAAATACAAGACGTCACCTACCTGAAATTGAATGGAATGGGCCAGTTTCATATGCGAAACTGGCCCATTCCATTTTGGTCTAGGTAGGTGTCGTCCTGTATTTAGTATAGACTCGCACCTTAGGCGTACTAAATCTGACTATGAAACTGACCCATAGTTAACTGCCTCTCTAAACATCTCGCTCAACAGGCAGCCTTGAAGGAGCGTCACGCAATTCTAGAGGTTGGATAGGGAACTAACCTTTTTTATATTTCACTAAATCTTACTTTTTTCCATTTCTAGCGTCTTTTTGAGTACATACATTCAACGGTTATTATATTTTATCAAAGAAGTTCTAGCTAGCTAAGTCAATACTCAATGCCAGTCCCTTTAACAAAAAAAAAAGCAATGCAAAGATTCAACTATTTCAATGATGTCCAAAATCAAAACTTAAGTTGTTAAAATAAATTATAAATTTATAACAGTGAAATAAATCAATAAGACAATTCGAAATCTTATAGAAAAAGGTGTTGAAATTATTGTTCTGTTCTTTAGTTTGGTGGGGAAACTTTATGCATAATCATAAATTTAGCAAAGAAAGAAAAGCGTGTCTTTGATATAACTACTGTATAACCAATTCCGTGCAGTATTAGGCCAAGTAATGTGTTTTAAAAACATTACTTGTCTAGTTTCTTCTTCAATTATTTAACTTATTTAAACAGTATGGAGATAAGATTAGTTCTAAGACAGTTCGTCATTTCAGCCCTGGTGATAAAGCATCTCTCTAATTATTATCTTAAATTGAACTTTATAAAGATGGTGAGAGCCTAGTGATATCAATCATCACTGTTCCTTTCAGATACTTAGTAAACTAATAATATGAGGCATGGTCGTGAGTTTATCCTCAAATTAAGTTAGATTCGACAACTTACAACCTAAACACTGTGCAACCATTAAGTGAGTACAATAGTAATAATAATAATAATAATAATAATAATAATAATAATAATAATAATAATAATAATAATAATAATAAAATAATAATAATAATAATAATAATAATAATAATAATAATAAATAATAGTAGTAATAATAATAATAATAATAAAATTAAAAGATTACCAACCCTCTAGCTGAAGGATGTGAATTTTAGTATCTGTGCAGCCAAATAGATTTGAACCCGGTTCTACCTGTTCAATCAAGCGTGCTAACCGTTCAACTAACCCTGTTGGGGAGAAATAGACAACAAGTCCAGTTCCTACACTATAGTTCCTGTTTGTTAATCATTTTCTTGTGGATTTTTTATAATGAAGATAAAAAATTTACCATTATGGCTGAAAGTGTAGAATCTTTGAGAGGGTGTGGGTAGGTTCTTGCGATGATTATCAATAACTTCATCATCATCACCATCATCATCTTGTTGTTGTTGAACGCGAAGACGAGTTTCCGCTACTCTGCCAAGGTAGACTTTATACATCCTCTCGTATTCGTCTTGGCTAACGTTCATCTGTACAAAATAGAATACAATTTCCACTTAGTCTGATATTAGTTTATGAAAACATTGGAATATTTTATGTATCTGGGAATGTAAATGTACATTTTATATTCTATGTGGGTGAGTCACTTATAAAATATTGAGCTTAGTGGTGGACCAAAGCCAATTGGTTCTAAGCACATGTACTTATAGTCATTTATTCCTCTCCACCATTTCTCAATTACGTTAACGGGATAGAGCTCGTAAAAGTTGTAGGAAATATAATCGGATTTTTTTGAAGGGAAAACGTCAAGAATACATTTGATTGGGATTGATACCCCGACCACCACGTCACCGCTAAACCACACTAGAATATGGCGCATGTGTCCACCGATACGGGTACCATTATTAATAGAGGTTCGGTGAAATACCTGTTGGTGTTGAACTCCCGGCTGGCTTTGGATACAATTTTAACTATTCTAAAAGTGTTTTATCCCGTATCAAAGAGAAGTTTAGCTGTAACATTTTCATTTTCACTTCTTTGAGGTATTTAACGTGCACTTTGTGAACCGACTGATTATATCCCCACACTACTCATAAACTAACTTAAATCTAGAACAGACACAACACACAGACCCCAGCCGTTTATTTATCACTGTGAAAGAGGAAAACCACATGCCACCGATTATATATTTTTTGGCTATACCAGGAATTGAACCCGGGCCCCTTGGTTCAGCTGACATACATTTTACTGACTGAGATAAGGTGCCGATCCCTTTAACTGTAAGACTTTTGTTTATATGTGTACCAAGTTTGATGAATTTAGCATTATGCTTTGTACTACTTTTTAAACTCTCAACAAGCCCAAACTCATCATGATTTAGGCCCTAATTATGAACCTATGACTATACTGCCAAAAACAGGAAGATCAGGGCTCAAGTCCCGGTTGGGTGGAATGAGGGTGGTTTTGCCTAAACTGTTTTACACTCTCTATCCACGCAAATAAGGGTAAAACCACTCTAAATTCAACCTGTCTCATCCCCAATCCATTAGCGTAATTAGTGCATATGCGTATAACATCAACAGGTAGTGGCTAAACGTGGTGCTAAAAAAACTATGAGCCCCTTTGTACCAAATTGGAGACCGAAGGGTAGATAGATATAGAAACATTAGATTTTGAAGTAGATACGTATGTGTTAACAATATTAGTAAATTCTGTAAAAAAAAAATTATATGATTAACTTGCTTTAAAAGTTTATAGGGACACAGACAATCAAAAAGAGAAAGCTATGTTAAGAATTTTATTAGAAAATTATTATAAAAAGAGATTTTTAAAACTTTGCTTTACATTCTTTACGGTTCTCAGATTACAGTCAGTTTTTTATTCAAGCCATTAACTTTCCACTACCGGCTTGCTAGGCCTGTCGTAGTTTCCTTTGCCTTATAATCTAACTTACGACAGGCACAAAATCCAGTCCCTGGCCGTTAGTTTATCAATTTGAGAGTGTAAACCCACATTTCCCCAATGACACATTTATCGGCTATGTCGGGAATCGAACCAGATAACCTTAGCTCAGTAAGCAGACAAGCTACCGACTAAACTAAGGTGTCAGATGGCTTTTTAAAACTGACAACATATACAACATATATTTTAAAATATGAAATCGAAATAAAACATCTTAGAAAATAATACTACAGAGACAAAATGTATTCGTACTAAAACCAATTCTTGGTATTTTCTGTAAATTGTATTTTTTTTACATAAGATGTTCGTTTACTTATAATCATCAGTATTAAATATTTATTCTTTCATTTTATGTTTTAAAAATGTCAATAACTATTGCAAATGACATTTTGGATCGCTGAGACGCGTTGGACACGTTCAGAAATCCTGAGCTATTTACTAACATTGTTATTATTTCAAAATATATTCACGTCAAAATGGAGCCAAAAGGTATAACTCAATATGATTTGTATTAAAAATCATACATTTGATGTTTTATAGGTTTAAAAAAATGAAAAGATAGAGATAATTCTTTTTCAGCGTTTATGTGGTGACATATCGCAGTTATGAGTATATGGCTAGAAACATAGATATACAATTTATCAAAAAAATATAATTATGTTTAATAAACATCAGAATACTTTTATATGACTGGAGAATTTTCTAGTAGTTTTTAAAGTTTTCGGAACTTTCATTCTCATAAGTGAGACAACAGAATCAGGATATTGAACTTCAAATAGACAGCGGCCCGAAAATGTACATGTCTTGTTACACCAGCATTGTATTTACCTAACTATTCATCTCATTTTGGGCACTACCCTTTGACCCTTACCCCAATACTTCATAAACCCCTTGCCCACCTCCTCACACCCACTGTCTGACCTTGACCTTGCGTATACATAATATTGGTCACGTTCCTCTTGTCTGCTAAGTGCTGTAGGTTGATTCACAAGGATTTTGATTGTATTCATTCGGAAAAAAGTGTATTCTAAAGCCTGAGCAAAAGTAATCAAATTATGAAGCTGGGCATAATATAGAGGTATTATTACATTAACAATAATGTAGCTATACAAGTCTTATAAAGACAACTAATCAACGTTTCAAAGACATTATTCACTGTTTGAGGGAAACTTTTTCAAACTATAACAAGTGTACACGTTTATGAAAACATATTATACGTTCAGAGCTTCTTAGTTTATTAATTTCATTTCATTTCATTTATTATCATATCATTTATTTATTTTATTCATTCTTAACGATATCAGAACACGACTTATCCTAAATCTAGTACAGACACTACATTCACCCCCTGTCTGTAATTAATCACTGTGAAAGGGAAAACCCACATTTCACCAGTGAAACAATTTCGACCATGCCAGGAATCGAGCCCGGGACCCTTATTTCAGTAAACATACACGCTACTTACTTAGATAAGGTGTCGGACTTTAATGTAAGATTAATTACATAAACATGTTGTTAGTTTGTAGTTACCACATTCAGGATATACGCGTTTATATAATTAGTGGAGCGTGCCGATGGTGGGGCTAAGTTACGACTAGACACCGTCCCATAGCTTACGTGGACTAACTCCACTCGTACTTCGCACGGCTGGTACCATACACGGCCCGTATCACGCACGGCTTGTACCAAGCACGGCTGGTATCACGCCTGGCTTGTTCCAAGCACGGCTGGTATCACGCACGGCTTGTACCAAGCACGGTTGGTATCACGCCCGGCTTGTTCCAAGCACGGCTGGTATCACGCCCGGCTTGTACCAAGCACGGTTGGTATCACGCACGGCTTGTTACAAGCACGGCTGGTATCACGCACGGCTTGTTCCAAGCACGGCCCGTATCACGCCTGGTTTGTTCCAAGCACGGCTGGTATCACGCCTGGCTTGTTCCAAGCACGGCCCGTATCACGCCTGGCTTGTTCCAAGCACGGCTGGTATCACGCACGGATTGTACCACCTACGCATGGTGGGGAGTTTTCTCGAAAACGTGTGGTTGTGGGAGTCAAATGGAGTTTAGGAAAGAAGTTGTGAATTAGAAAGCGTGTTGTGTTGTGAAATATCTATACCGAGTCCTAGTACACTGTGATGGTAGACACAAATGCAGTCAGGCCCGATGTGTAAGTTGGGGTGTGTGGGTGATTTCTGGATGAGCTGAAGTAAAGCACAAATTCATGTTAGACACTAAGTGAAGGATGGATAGATGATTGCGAATTTGTGAATAATGATTTCTGACGGACGTAAAGTTGGGTAGAGTGGATGGGGTAACTAATGAGATAAGGAAAGGGCGTTAGGGCAGGCTGGTCAGGAATTTATGGGGATGGGTAAGGACCTCTTACTCCAGTTTTGGCTTTTTGTATTTCCTGGGTTCTTGGGGGCTGTACTGCCCAAGGTTTCTGACTATTTCGTTTTCCTCCAGCAGTAGGGTTTTGCTGTAAAAACTTCTGTCCCGGTCTTCGTATAACTCTCTTAGGGTCTTGGTCCCAGTCTCTGCGCGGATAAACGCGTTATTAGTTCTTGTTATTACACCAAGTATACACCTGAGTACCTTGTTTTGAACCACCTAAAGCTGATTCAAAACATTTGGTGCCGCATAACTCCACGCTTCACAGGTGTAGACGAGTAGAGAAGAAGTTTTGTTGCGGTGTTCAGCAGCTGGCTCTTGAAGAGTTCGTAGTTCCTGAGGAAGACCCCCATAGCCCTTTTCATCGAGTTTTCGACGTGGGGTTTCCAGTTGAGGCGGGAGTATTTTATGACACCAGAACCCTAAACTGGTTCGGTGGCTGGATCCTCCTTTTAGATATCCTGATGTCCGTGGATTTTGCAGGGTTTACTTTTATCCTCCACTTTTCCAGCCAGTCACCGAACTGGTCCAGAAATCTTTGCATATGATTAAACCCATACCTGATGTTCCCGTGAGAAGTGAAAAACAGTGTGTCAACCGCAAATAGCCTAACACTGATTCTTGGATCGGTAGGGATATCGGCGACATATACGCTGTAGAGGAACGGTGATAGGGCAGATCCCTATGGCACTCCCGCTCTGATATTGTGAAAGGATGACCTTTTTCCTTCCATTTTTACACTAAAGTAACGAACGTGTAGGAAGCTACATATTGTGTGAATGTACGACCTAGGGAAGTTGAAGTGGATCATTTTTCAAAGGAGGCGGCGTGCCAGACCTTATCAAACGCTTTTTACAAGTCCATGAGAACAGTGAGTGTAGTCTCCTTCCCGTTGAAGCTCTCTGTTGTTTCTTCCACAAGGCTGGTGAGCTGGCAAGCGGGATGTCTGCCATTTATGTCGTGCTTCCCTCTTCTTCCATACACCCTGTACATACATCTATATATATATGTATATGTGTGTGTCTGAGCTACATCACTCGTAGCCCAGTTCATGTACAATTACCCAGGGGATGTGTGAGTGTACTAATAGTACATCCTTTCCATGGAAGATCTCACAATACCCCGATGAGATGAAGTGAGCTGATAGTTAGTATGAGGGTGTAGAACCAGTAGAACCTCTTAACATAATAGCCTAACTTACCAAACCTTGGTGATAGTGATCGTTGGGATAAATATCCTTTTTGGGAAAATTGCCCATGGTACCAGCCGTGAACCAAACCCGGAAACCCTAGGTTTGAAGCCAGGTGCACTGACCACTATGCTATGGGGCCGGTTACTATCCTTAATCTTAAAGATAGTTTTAAAATGTACGATTCTACATTGGGTATGGACATATAGCATCTATACCTCAAGTATTGACATAGAGTATCCAAACATCAATGAAATCAAATGAACCGTTTAGGCTGTAGCTACAGGTATAAAGTGACAAAATTGTATGTTTTGAGTGCGGGGACACATAAAACATTAAGATAAATCATAATCTAGATGTAAAAAAAGTTTACCATTAGAATACTTTCTATATATCCGAGAATAAAAGTACTAAGACATACTCACAAGTTTTTAAATGTTTCAACTAACATCTAAAAAAAATCCTATTTTTCGGAGTCCTAGGTTTCTCTCTACTTTACCTAAAATTAAGACTTTATTTAAAACTCGTAAGATAAGTGAAATGAGATGGTAGATATTGTTAAAGAAACATAATGGAATAAAACTTTTTCACTAAAAAGATTAAATGAAATAATAGAAACTGTTACATAACTATATTGAAAAAAGAGTAACATCACGGTTCACCAAAGAGCCTAATATTTTGATCTCGACTTTTAAATACGTAATCACTATACAAATTCACCCACTTCTCGATGTTCTTTGGATTTAGTGTTCGTTCATTTTTAGGGTTATTTTATTATCGTGTATAAAATTGCAATATTCTATCCAAACAATAATTAGCTGTTTTCTTTTATTAGTTTAGTAAATTTTGAGAGCCCTCCACCATATCCTGGGCCTACATTTTGGTGTTTCTAATTTGAAGATTTTTCTGATTATCTGGAGTGTACTCGTTGTGTACATTTCCAATTCCCTATTTTACAGACCTCTCTTTTAAAAATATATATTTACTTAAATGTATAGCTAGAAAACCTTTGCTGGTCATATGCAATTAGTCTTACAAATTTGCAATTGTAAGTAATTTCTTATCTCAATATGATCAAAACTTGATATATTTGCTTGTGTTACGCATCTTATAAGTATTTTTTAAGAGAAATAGGTATTCCACTTCTTTTTACTTTCTAGCTATCAGGTAGAGAGAGAGTATTGAGATCTTCAATAAAAATCAAACCTGAGATTTTGATGAATTTCGACGTTTCATGACCCCCAGAGTCCGCAAAAGTGGTTTTTGAATTTCCGCCTGTCTGTCTGTCTGTCTGGACCTTGGAGTAGAGCCTGAACTATTTTACCGATTGGGCTAAAACTTGGTACCTAAGGTTTTCCTAGGGTTGCCCTGAGGGGTTTTTGGAATTGGATATCTAACCCTAAAATTAAGAGTAGGGTGAAAAGAGAAAAAAATCGACTTTTTCAAAATCGTCTCTAACTATTTTGATTAAATTTCATTTCTAAGCAATGATCAATATTATGAACAAAATGGCTGCTCTCATTTTTTCAGAAAATTACTTTAAGGGTTGTGAAGAGATACTACTTAGGTTTTATCTAGGGCTGTGCCGATTCCGATACTCGATTCCTCGATACCCTCGATACCCATGGTATCGACTAGTATCGCAATAATCGATACTATACGCTAAAAATCTCGACACCACTCTTCAGTATTTAACATGGTTTACTCCTCAAACTGTTGATTTTGAACGTCAGTGGCTAGATATAAGCTACTCATAGTTTTGCTTTGTACTATTATTCTGTTCGCTCAACTCTATGCTCAATATAAACAAACCATTCCCTTGCAGCTTATAAACACGGTCATAGTCGACACAAGGTCAATTTTCATTTATCAAAGGGAACTGTATTTCGAAATTGAACCTAAGGAGAACACTTATTTTGTATTGAAATAGTAGAGTAAATATTCACTTCATAAGGTCGATTTTCCTCAGTGCCTTGGCAAGGGAGTGGTGAGAAAATGAATCGGCCAGCTTGCAGCTGCATCGTATTTCGCCGCTAGACTATTATTATTCGAATGATTTTAAAATAATCCACATAAAATATTCAATTTTTATTTATCGACCTTAACTATTGTAAGCATCGTCACCTTCAATTTCGATAGTTTTCATACCAGTGTCACCAGTATAGCTTTTATTCTAAATATCTTTTCACTGAAGAAAATTATTAAATTAATTTAATAGATATTGTGAAAAGATTAAATATTTTTTAAAAAAGATAAAACTTTTATCATAAAAACATTTTAGTTCAAAAAAACTTTTTGGGTTAAAAATTTTCTAAGTTTTTTTGAGTCCATCCGCAAATATTATTGTCAGTCATATCATTTATGACTTACAAGGTTATTTCCGTTTCCTTAATCTATTTGCTTCGCTTCGTACTTGATATTGTTTTCAAAATGAAAATCATACTAATAAAGTGATAAAAGTTTTCTTTTTTTTTCTTTTTTCTGGTAATCTTTTCAAAATGGAACGTTTAAAAAATGAAGTGTGTCAATATTTTGATATAAATTTGAAAGTGATGTGGACTATGTTGTTTGTAAATTCTGTAAACGCAAAATTTCGAGGGGTGGAAAGAAGCATACCACTTCCAACATGTCCAAACATTCAAAAATTCATGAACCAGAAGTGCTTACAAAATGAGGATTTATTTAATTTCATGTTGAATGATATCGAATAGGGTATCGAGTATCGAGGAGATGAATTGATAGTATCGAGCAAGGTATCGGAATCGAGAAAAGTAGGTATTAGCCCACCACTAGTTTTAACGCAATAATTCTCTAATGCTAAAGAGTAAGTAAATTAAACTAAGTTTCAAAAAATGTAATGTTATTTCTCTTTAACCTCTTAAGAGAAATGTTTGTACAACAATGATCTATCTCTATTATTTTAGACTCAATAATCATTATTTACGTTTTTTATTGGTCTAAATTTATAAATGAGAAATAAAAGAATAATGTTATAACCATAAGATGTGCAACCCCTAGTAAAATGACGAAAATTTCAAGCGGAAATCGAAATTTTAATACGAAGTGTTGATCCTTGTGAACCCAGTGTCGATCTTTTTTAATTGGTCCAAATATAAAAATGAGGACATTTATACTTTAAAAATAAAATTATAGAATTTAAAACCGGGAGTAAAAAATTGTTATACGAAACTAAAGTGAAATTTATTTTTGGGTTTGTTAGTGTATATTATTTCATTTCACATAATTATATTACGAGTTTTGAGTAAATATCTCAATTTTTAAACAAGAGAATAAGAAAGTTCATCCGGAGCAGCCGTCTTGAAATATAAGTATATTATCAATATCTCAGCCTCTAAAGCAGTTAGGTTCACATTATTGGTGTGTAAATATACATTTTAGGGGATAGGCAATACAAAAAAGACCTTTTATAAATGTGTCAGATGATTTATTTATTCACGATACTACATGTTACAAATGAAAATGCTACTTGTTCAAATTTGTACCATTTACAAATACTTTTAAAATGTTTATTCATTTTGTTTCATGTTGAATTTTAATGCAAAATGGATTGGAACAAGTGGTAAATCTGCCGTTATATAATCACAGAACATTTGAAATTCCAACTCAATGAGCAAGGAATCGGGAACAAAACAGAACCATACCAGTCCTTCTAGAACAACGTCACTGAGTTCATAAGTTTGGAGTAATCGCCAGTTAAACTTAATTTTGCAGGATACATGAGTGAAAATAAACTGGTCCAAAACTTTGGTGAATGGCACAAATATTGTTACGTAAAGTCTGGTAATTTGAAATTGGAGAGCGCCAATAAAAGAGGAAATACTCCAGGAAGTTGCACATCTGGGAAGAAACTACATCGGCGTGGGGCTATTGCCAAAACGGTTTTTTTTGTCATGGAAATTATGGATGCCTTCATTAGTTTCGAACATTTGTAGTTGATATTAGCATAAGAAAAATGATGAAAGAACTGCATGAAACACAGTTGATGGCATCATTAGAAGGTTGAATTGGCGGCAGGATCTTCCAAGGAAAGTCAGATAAATGCTAGAGCACTTGTGGAGCTGTCTACTTATATAGAAACTTTTGTAGATGATGGAACCTTCTACTTCAAATTTTGCGCGTTGTATTAGCCTTATGAGAACCGGCAAAGAATCCTTGAATTTAAGAAGGAGACTTACAGAACCACATTGAAGGAGAAGATGCTAGCTTATTTTCCACAAGCACAAGAACAAAGTGATAGAAAAAATAAGGTTCTGATGTTTGCAAAAGGCATGTGGGAAATGCTACAGCAGGCTATGGAATGTAATTGCGAGATGATGCTCTTTTGTTAGCTAAGTCCCTGTCTTCCATGGTTTCACGGGATGTGATAATAAATCTGCATATTTTGGACGAAGCTAGACGTCTGCTTGAGAGGCATGGAATTGTTATCCTGATATGACACATACCTTTACCTACAAGGCACTCTACCCTTACATAAAACTTGATATTGATTATGACAATTTCAAACTGCTAAAACGATTCATCGTTAACTTGTATGATAATGCCAGTAACGTAGAACATGTGAATTTAGCCAGGAAGGCGCTTTTTTTGCCAGAAAAGTAAATAGTGATCCACTACTGCAGCATTCAAAACGGGTTGCATATCAAGCAGGAATATGGTGCACCAGTGAGCACAGTGGAGACACTGTATCCTGAGTTCCTGTATTGAACATGTGACCTGTTGCCTCAAAGTATTGTAGAGAATTGGTGAAATGTAGCTTTAAGAGCCAAAGTGGATATGGTGGAAGGGTTGCATGCAGAAAGGCAGGTTGGAATTACACTGAACTCTGCGGATATCAAAGTTTGAATACGGCATTAGCAATGACATCTTACATATAATACTCCATCTTTCATGTAAGAATATATAAAAATGTGTTTCTATTAGTATTTATTTAGTATATGTATAATTTTCAAAACATAAAATTGGTGAATACTTTCTATAATGATACACAGGCACACCAGTAAAATATTATATTGTGAATAAATGGTTCCCTGACCCCGAAAATGTCACCAAGATTGTGATCCTAAATGCTTTAGAGGTCTAGATATTGGTAATATACATATATTTCAAGATGGCTGCCAGAGGAGGTGTTTCCTATCGAAAATTGAATGATTTGGCCCTAAGTAGCAAGTGGAAAAAATTTGGAGCTTTTGTCCGGTGTGTCCACATTCACCTCAAATTCATCGTTAAGCTGCCGTACTATTAAGTAAACTACTCTCAGTTTTATAGTTGTTTAAATAATTCAAAAAACCTCTCAGGGTACCTTGGATGCAAAGCTTTAGCCCGATCAGTAAAAGTGTTTTGGCGCAAAGCTGAATAAAAGACACACAGACAGGTGGACAAAAGACACGCAGACAGGCGGACAAATGACACACAGACAGGCGACAAAAAACACACAAACACAGGTGGACAAAATACACACAGACAGGTGGACAAAAGACAGACAGACAGGTGGACAAAAGACACACAGACAGGTGGACAAATGACACACAGACAGGCGACAAAATACAGACGGTATTGCGTAAACATTTTTTTATTTTACGGTTCAGGGGCTCATTAAAAGAAGACATACATCAAAATTTCGAATTAGATTTTTTTACGATTACCATAATTTATTTCTCCTAAGAGTTGCATGAAATTAAAATTTGTATGTATATTTAAAAAACTCTTATTCAACTATATGTTTGTACAATATGCGTTACTCTCAATTAGTTAAAATTAAGTTCAAATTAATTAAAGGGTTGTGGCTTGCCCTGATTTTTCTTAAGTGATAAAAACCTTACTACAACTTCCTTCGGAAGGGAAGTGAAGCCATTGGTCCCATGTTGATGAGGCATGTAAAAGAATCCTATAAGGTATGTGAAAATACCTTTTCCGGGAATGTTGGTAGCCTTTTAGCGCTAGCTCATAGAAATTTAGTGTGGAAGGCAACGGGGAACAACCACACATCCTGAACTCCCCTAGTTCATGGGATTTCTAACAGATGGTGCAGGCAGCACTAACTAGTCGAAGGGATGAGTGCATGCCCAACTACGGATGGATATAATTTACATCAAACTATCCTTTGGGTTGGTGAAGAAGAAGTTTGTATGTTAATAAACAACAGGCTTAAGAAGCCTAGTGATTATACATATTTGGCGGTAAATATACTCACAATGATTAGTAATAGAAGGGCTGTCCCCTTACCAGTGACACTCGATCTCCTTCAGGAAGCTTAAGTTATATCTTAGCTGGGTGTTAATGAGTTGATTTTTCCACTTTGAACTCTCCCATATTCGGTCCATGGGATAACAGATTACTTTTTTGAACTCCTTTGTTTCCTTGGACTGGGGAGTACTGAGCTCCTGATGGAAAGTACCTAGGCCTAATGGCACCAGAACGTAGAAAAATAATGATAGTAAGACTTCCCCATAAATTAAAACTTCAATTACGAAAGAATTTCACACAAACTTAGATAGCAAACAATGGTATGTTACAACCTAAGTGCCCTCAACCATCATTCTACAACTTATGATCACTCCCCAACAATCTCACCTCCAGGCAAGTGACAAGTGATCATATTATAGTATACACAAGACACAAGGCCTTATAGCTGGAGAGGCTGAGGGTTCAATCACCGCCCTCCCCCTAAATTTGAAAAAAAAACTGTCTTGTTTATGGTTTGAATAAAACAATAAAGTTTTCATTATTCATGCAACAAAAGTGGATAAACTAAAACAAAATATTGAAATAGGATATAGGAAGCATTAAGTGCTGTGAAAGTCTTTGAGATTAGGAAATAGCAAAATCTTTAGCTTAAAACTATTCGAATAGTTGTAGTTCCAAGAACACATAGTAATTGAACCAGCAAATAAATAAAAATCAGATAGAATAGGATAACAAGGGTTGAAGAAAGGTGGGGGAGGAGGGGAAGATCAAGTTATCAGTCCTCAACTGGTTGAAGTTTGCGAAAATATGTGCAGCACCAGGTTGATAACAGCTTGTCTGCAGATAAGTACATTTTATAAAAAAACTGTGATGAGTGAGTGCTTTTAATTTTGTGAGTTTGGTGTGGGGTGTAGACTATACTAATTTTCTTTTCTACGTTACCAAGTTGTGGATTCCAGTAAACGAAAATAACAATCTCTATTTTCGTATTTTATAAAAAGGGCCTTTTAGAAAATACAAGCATGTTTGGTTGGTGGTAGAGATTGGCGTTGATAATATCTATCAAATGATACTTTGGTAACTTTCAAAAAAATGTATTCCTATCTGAATATAACTTTCGTCGGAATAGTTCGGCCATGACCCATGACATAAACAGTCCCAACTCCCACCACTCTCAATTATCCATTGGTCACTATTTTCAATACTTCTACCTCATAGATATTAGAGTCAAAGTCTTCAATACTTTAGGTTAAGTTAGTAATGTATTTTCTTTGAAAGATGTTCAAATTTGGACTATGTGGGCAGGGGTTACTGAACCTTTTATCTAAGCACAAATTTTTAGATCTCTAACTCTATCAGAGTAAAAAGAAATTATTTCTAGAATTATTCAGGTTGGTTCAATGGTGGTGGAACCATATTAGTGTCCTCCGTAACAACTCAAATGTCATAAGTCTTTGTTGTTTTTTCCCCCCTGAAGCTGTAACAAAACACCAGCGCTCTAGTTTGCAAATTAATTGAGGGGAAGGGATTAACCAAAAAGGGGCTTTGAGGGACTTGCCCCCATTACCCCCTACCTAAAGCGTTCCGGGGGTCTTCCTCCCCCGGAAAAGTGTTGTCAATTGGATGCAACTACTGGAGAAGTCCTCACCTGGAGTTTTATTTGGGAATAAACTTCTCTAAAATCTATTTGTGGTGGTCCAGAAGTTTGTTTTTAACCATATTATATTCTAGAATCTAAGAGGGGAGTGATATAAATCTAAAGGAGGACAAAATTTACTCAAGAAGAAAAACTATTTTTATGGGGGAGAGCCCCTCCACCTTTATTTAAGAAGTGATCAATGTATAGTTTTGGACTTGGAGGGAGAAGGCACTATGTCATTTTCCAAATGTTAAACAAATTGATAGCACTTAAAGTATGTAATAATTGCTATTTATTAGCTTAAGAAATAATTCCAAATAATAATAATAATATAATAATACTCAGCACCGCGTCTTACTACTCGTTGTGGTTATACGATTAAGTACTAATTACGATAATTGGTTAAGAATTTGAAAAGTTGAATATAGGGTAAGTGAGCCCGCATTAGCGTGGAGGGAGAGTGGAAAACCATTTAGGGAAAACCACCCCAAGTTCACTCGAGTGCACAGACAAGGAAAGAACAGATCCACAACCGCTATGTTAAACGTGTTGCGCTCCTTTTCGAGACTTTACTTCTTCAACGTTGGGATCGCTAGGTACGGTCCCCAGAGATTACAGCGCAATCAAGTGAGCATTTTCTAAATAACTCACCTTAAACTCAAATTTACTAGAAGGCAGATACAAAATATGAGCACCTCGAGTTAACCTGTCGGCTGGCTGTCACTGAGCAAGCTTCAGGTAGCGCAGAGTGGCCTCCCCCATCTCTACCCCCCCCCCCCCTCGTACCTAAGTGCCCTAATCCTGCCACACAAATAAGTTAACTCTGAATGCACATTACAAAGAAAATTTGAAACACAATGGTCCTTTTCTTTAAAATTAAGGAACTGGTTGTCAGCTGCAATTATTTGTTAAGGAGCACTGAGAAGAATTGCAGACGTCTAGAAATACCAATTTATTTAAGAAGTGGTTAGATATTTTTTAATATTGTATCCACCAAAATGAGGGTGAAAGTTCTGACCAGTTAAATAGTTTTAATTATATAGTGTTTTTTTAAATGGGTGATATCGTATATAGAGCCGTATAAAACTATCCCACAAATTGTGACCCTATCAAAACATGACTATTTGATAGAGGAAGGCTAGATACCATGCCACGAGGCCACTAATGCAGGTCTATAATAGCTATTTGATGGTATGTATTTAAAACCATTAAAGTATACTTGAAATAATTTAAAAACTGGTATTTTACAGGTGTAAATTAAAATTCCCATACTCAAGTAATTAAAGTTAAAACAAAAATGTAGCATGGTTTTAAATAGTTCTGAGGGTTTCTGTTATTCAAAATTACGTATTAAACACTAAAGTTAAACTATTGTATTTTGTGTTAGTACATGAATGCAGGCTGGATAGTAATATAAAGATATTGCAGACAAACGGGCCGGTCAGCTATGTCTCACGGGCCATGAGTTTGTTTGTTTGTTGCTTTTCTATTTACTATTTAACATATTTTGTTATTAAATGAATGGTATTTAAAATAGGAACTAACGAGTATGAAAATATACATACAATTTTAACGTTATTTTATCATCACAAACTAAGATTCGATATTTATTTGTTTTACCGTTTGATCTTTTGGCTATCCTGCATACCAGATAAAACGGAAATTTCACTGTAAGCTCTGCAAGGATACATTAACAAAGTGTGATTCCAACAATGGAGTAAGGGCATGATTATCTAACTTTTCATAGAGCTTATCTCAATAAAGGGCAAGTTGACTTAGGAAATCTCAAATCCCCTACAGATATGTTCACACACATATCCTAGAAATATTTATTGAGCAATTTCCTTATGTGCAACACAAAAAAGTATTGTACATATAATGTTAGGAAAGGCATCGAATAAAATAAAGATAATATACCCTCATTGGCTTAGACAATGAAAAAAACACAAGCTATTTTGCACTAAGCCACCTCCTTAAAGTTATAATCCACAATCACTTGCTGTGGATTGCAAAGGAGTAACTTCAATGTTTAGGGGAATCGACGAAGAAAATGTGGAACGTATTACAAAGATAATCTCATCTCGTTGAGTGAACTTTGGAGAGTGAGTACTTGTGACTTTAAGCTGAATTTAATCCCGATTAATGTAATAAATTAACATATTTCTATGAATCTAGACTCTTATCTCAAGAGCAATATTTGTAGCGTGTTCCATTTTGAAACGTTGAAATAATGTAAGGATTTATAAGTTGTTTTAATGTTGAATAATTGTTATTGTTTTACAAACAAAACCAGCTGTTTGGCTTAAACTTTAGGTTAACAACTTTGTCTTTCAAATAGTAGTCTTAGATAGGAGGTATGTTTGAATAAAACACTTTAATTGTTAAAATGTGTAAATGATCAAATATGTACCTCTAACTAAATAAACACTTTTCATAAGACTATATAACTATAGTTGATAATTGATAGTAAGATTTTAATTATCTTATTTTTTATTCCCTTATCCTTATTTTATATACTTTTCTTCTATGACGATGACCGGTTTCGGTGATTTTTCACCATCTTCAATTCTGACGAAAACCAATGTTGTTTCAAATTATTGTATAAAAATATGTTATACAATTTCATAACATATTTTATACAATAATTTGAAATAACATTGGTTTTCCTCAAAATTGAAATTGAAATTGATCACCGAA
Organism: Timema podura; assembly: GCA_033556935.1. Taxonomy (NCBI): domain Eukaryota; kingdom Metazoa; phylum Arthropoda; class Insecta; order Phasmatodea; family Timematidae; genus Timema; species Timema podura. The sequence continues at coordinate 1,656,645 of JAVRXN010000010.1, forward strand.
ACCTGTCGTCGTCATAGAAGAAAAGTATATAAAATAAGGAGAAGGGAATAAAAAATAACCTTACTATCAATTATTATTACTGCCTACTAAATAAACATGAACATTATTAGAAATATAGTTGATAAGCTAAAAATAAATACAGTATTCAAATAATGGGACATTGTGAATGTATAGACTCAAAAACTTACATAGGTGACCAATGTAATATTTACTACTTTCCGCTTTATAAATTGTGGTTATTTTACTCCACAGTGCCCTTGACCCTTTAGTTGAAAGTAGTTTTAAGAATGTCTAGACATGTGCTTGCACCATTGAAGGGTATAAGACTATGATTTGTGCTCATCTTTACGTAAATAGACAATTTTTACTTTCTCTCGACACCTTGAAGAGAAAAGTACTGTGCTCGTAAAAAAAAGTCCAAATTTTGATAACTGTCAACCCCCCGAAACCGAAAAGGTGTTTCTTGTGATGCCGTCTGCCTGTGTGTCTATATCTAGGCCTATAGCCGACACCATTTTACTGATCTGGCTAAACCTTAGTTTATATGGTTTTATAAGGTCCCCTCGAGGAGTTTTTTGAATTAGATATCTTACCCTAAAACTGAGGGTGGTTTACTTAAGGTAAAGATTAAACAAGTTATCTCGAAATCCGCTGTAGCGATTTTTATTAAATTTCGTATTTGGGCATTGTTTATCATTATAAACTAAATGGCCGTTCTAATCATCCCATGAACATAATTTTAAGGTTAATTTACATAAGCAGATATTGCCAATTTTAATCATATCTTTCCAAGTATTTGAGACACGAAATAACTCTTTATTGTTTTGTTGAAGTACTTTTTTTTAACCTTTACTTGAAATATATTTTTATAGAACCAATAGAGGCTGTCCATAAATTATGTAAGGCTTTTTTCATTATTTCAACTCCGCTTCCCCCCAAAATCTCCCTACGTAAGGGAGCGTAAGATTGTTTTTTCCCCACTCTCCCCTTATCGAGCTTACGTATTCGTTTTTATGATTTGATAAATAATATTATTTTATGCATAAGGATTGGTGATGTGAAATCATAGAATACTTATTGCAGTAAAATTAGGTGTAACACATCATAAGTAAAGGACAGTTTATAGTTATGTATAGCTATGTATGTATAGTATAGGCTACGCTTCAGCGCCATCTGTTATCGCTAGGTGCAACCATTTTGACCACGCGTCTGTGAAAGTGTTTTTTTTTTAGATTTTGTCTCACCATACACGTTGATATAATCCTTAGTTAATAAGGATTCTACCCACCCCCACGAAAACGTAAGAAAATACTTATCACTCCCACTCCAAAAAATCTTTACGTAATTTATGGACGGTCTCTAGCTTCCGAGCTATTGGAAAATATATTTTTTTAAATTGAGGTCTCAGAAATCAGGAGTTGATTATTATGCTTTTGATAAACAATATGTTTCTGTAAAATATGCATAATCAACCATACTGTACGTTTCTTTCATTGTGAGCGTGGATATTCTCATCCAAGGAAGTAACAATGATGCCCTAATTTGGGAAAATTATCCCCTGTTTAGAGGGACAAAGTAGGCACCCTTCCATAGTGACTTTGACGTTCACTTTGTATATGTCGCCATAAAAATGGGACGTAACTACTTAGACATTTTATGCAACAGTTCCAGGGCTATTTATGAGTCTAAGTAAGCATAAGCAGAATGAGTTGAAGATCAAACGTATTGGGGTACTGACTGTATATATCTCAAGCTGTGAGAGTGGGCTAGTTGTTTGGGGATTTCTTAGATTTCACGGAAAGACCCCCTCCCCCCTACGCTGGCTTGTGTTTCGATGCAGGCGAGTGATAGTCATACTTTACTCGTCAATTATAGGATACCTAGAAGCTGACCTCTCATAGAAATTAATCCGAGCCTATAACTGTTATCTCATTGGGCTGTGCTTACGCGACTCTTTAAATTGGATATTATGTTTTCAGTCTGTTATGTATTTGCTATTCACTTATTAACTTTCAATACTCTCCATTCAGATATATTTAAAGGACGACGGAAACCAAATGAAAAAATCATATGTATCTTGGTGTTCAGTGCTTAAGTGACTTTTCATTAAAACCCTGTTTTCATTGTATTTCTTCTTTTATGTGTTTGCTACCTTCTATAATCCTTTAGGGAGGGTATAGTTCAGACTAGAATAGAGATCCATTTGGAAAACGATTAGAAGAATGAAGAAGTAGTGTTCTAGTGTGCAAGTGGAACGCTTTAAACTTTTGTTGAATCAACCAGAACGCTCATAATATGTATTTGTATCAACCGGAACTGCGTTCCGTCCCTATTCGAGCACTGTAATACTACTCCAAATAACTATAGAAGTCCGAGAATTTAAAGTTTAAAATGGGAGTCCAGGAAATTAAGGGGAGGTTATAAAAATAATTAAGTATGGAAGATAATCTAAATTTTACATGCTGGTAGAGGTACGGCTTCAGATAACCAAATAAGTCATAAATTTAAGAATTTTAGGTAGGACTTATAGAAATTTTGGGGGGGGGGGGGGAAGAAGAGGTCTAAACTTTTCAAAACCAGTGGATAAACTACTTAACTACTTCTATGTGTGGTATGAAACTAGAATTTGTCAAGAAGATATAGGAAGGAGGCTGGTGATATAGGGGGTCTAAAATTTCTAAAACTAAAAGACTAAACTACTTCTCAAAGTGTTAGATGATTGACATAAGTCAGGCAGGTTTAAAGACCAGCTCAAACAGTATCAAGGTCTGAATTCCTAAATTTCAAAATGAAGGCTCGGAAAATAGGAAGGGATGGTCCCCTTAAAATGTTTTCAAAGCTTTATATATACAATTTGTAGAGGTAAAAACTTGAAATGTCACTAAGTAATTTAATAATAAAACAGGTTTGAGTCACTAGACAGAGATACATTGTTCACGATAATTCATTTAAAAAGTTTCTCATCTAATGCTGCTATGCTCATGACAGATATTCAACAACTGTTGATATCACCAAGTGAAGAAAATTAAACTGTATATTTCTACTGGAGCTATATTTATTTATTTTGTCAAAAAAAAAGTTTTGATACAAAAACTGCATGAATATTGGCCTTTCCTCGCGTTTCTTACACTCTTGAACAAATGTAATTTCAAAATTGAAGACAGGAAATGGTAGTGCTACAAACAAAATAGAACATTCTTTACGATGAGGTTAGGTTGAGATTTGGTAGCCACGTAAAATATCATTTAATATAACCAAATAAGTCTTAAAATGTCAAATTGGAATTGTGAGAGCTAAGGGTGGTAAGGGGGACAGAGGGCTTTGGAAATGAAAGTAATTTGCTATCTTTCCAAGGAAAATATACTTTTATATATGAAAGAAAATTTAAGTTTGACAATATGATAAAAGGACCATCCAACATAACCATAAAAGTTAGAAAGTTTAGAATTCGAAAATCTACTAGTGGGAAATGGGAGGGGTTCCTAAAATTTCATAAGCTACAAATGTTGGTACACTTGATAATAATCAAACATCCTCATCCCTAACACAAAAACGTAATTTGTAGTATACAACGTGTTTCTAAAACATTGCATCAAACTTTGGCAGGATATTCCTTGGGTGAAATTAGAATAATTCTCATAAGCAACCTAGGGTCCATCTTAAATATTAAGGGCAGTATACACCCCTAAAGATAGAGCTAAAAATGACTGTTGTGTGAAATATTATGAAAACTGCTTAGGGTATTACAACGATTCTTTGTATATTACTTATTGAAACCTAGATCATTAATAAACTAAATGTGCTGTTACCGTTACCCACCCCCATCATGTAAAAAGGGGGGGTTGTAACACATTTTTTCTAAAATAAAATATGTCAGAGTAAGTATTACTAATTTTTACTTAAGATTAAAAAACAGGGAATCAAAATTAACAAAAAAGGTGTCTTGGAGAAACTGTCTAGCTTTCCCCGTTTCTGAGATAATTATGCATGTTTAATTTCAAAGACAAGTGTTAATTCCTGCCAGGTAGGGAGCCAATAAAGCTGTGTTGCTTCACCCCCCTCCTTTCCCCCACTCTTATTATCACTATCTTCTCCTCCCTCCACGAGCAGACTGCATCAGTCCACACGACTTCACTGCATGTTGCGCGTATTACTAGTCAAATGGAAAAGTACACAAACGCAGAAATGACAGACATGGTCATGCTGTACGGTGAAGCTAGAGGAAACGCAAGAGCAGCTGCACGGTTGTACCACGATAGATGTCCTGCGCGACGTCAACCTTATCACCGGACCTTCACCGATGTCACTCAGTGACTTCGTGAAACAGGTACATTTCACATACGAGGGGGAGCTGGTCACCCGAGGAATGTTCGCACTCCAATTGTCGAAGAAGAGGTACTGAATTATGTGGATGATAACGCGTCAACAAGCACACGTGCCATTGCGCATCAAACGAATGTGTCCAATTCCACAGTATGGCGTGTCATGCATGATCAGCTGCTGCATCCGTACCACATGCGCAAGGTGCAGGCATTGGGGCCAGCAGATTATGCTCCTCGACATGAATTCTCCGACTGGTTTCTGCAGCAGTGCGGAGTGATTCCTGATTTCTCCACCATAATATTGTTTTCCGATGAGGCAACATTCACCAGAGACGGCTATTTTAATAGTACAAATAGTCACATTTGGAATGACGTGAGCCCTCATGCAACTATCATCATGGGCAACCAGCATAAATTTTCTGTCAACATCTGGGCAGGCATTGTGGGTAACCATCTCATTGGCCCTTACCTGAGGCCACGACGTTTGACTGGCCACATCTACTACCAATTTCTGAAATTTGCATTGCCACAGTTCCTCGAGAATGTACCGCTCTTCGTTAGACAACGCATGTGGCTACAACATGACGGTGCCCCACCTCATTTCACAAGAGCTGTGCGTGACTACCTCAACACTGCATTTCCTGCCCGATGGATAGGAAGAGGTGGGCCTGTTGCCTGGTCACCACGCTCTCCTGACCTAAATCCGTTAGACTTCTTTCTGTGGGGCTTTGTCAAAGCTTTGGTGTACGAGACAGCTGTTGAATCTGAGGAAGACCTGTTAGCCAGGATAGTTGCTGCATGTGATAAGGTTCAAGAAACTCCACGTGTTTTCGAAAGAGTACGCCAGTCATTGATACGTCGCCTCAATTATTGCAATAACGTTAGGGGCCACCATTTTGAACACTTGCTATGAATCTGCTTTTGAAGCTAGGAACTAAAACATGCGATAACTACAATTTGTATTTCTTAATGTAGCTTTCAATATTTCAGTGAGTGTAATGAATAAAATCCCACCCAAGTGTGAACTGTGTAAGCATAACTCACTAATGTAATAAACAGCAACACATCGGAGCTTATGAAGAAGGAAAAGTATCAGAGTTTCTCCATCATAGCACACAAACCAGCCTTGTTTACCAAATGTACGTGATACATAGTCACACGTGCCGGTAAAAATGGTTAAACGACTGAATCACGAAATAAAACTGCGATTCTGGCTGCCTACCTGGCAGGCATTTGCACTTGGCTCTGATCTCAAACTTGTGTGATTATCTCAGAAACGGGGAAAGCTAGACAGTTTCTCCAAGACACCTTTTTTGTTAATTTTGATTCCCTGTTTTGTAATCTTAAGTAAAAATTGGTAATACTTACTCTGACATATTTTATTTTAGAAAAAATGTGTTACAACCCCCCTTTTTTACATGATGGGGGTAGGTAACGGTAAAAGCACATTTAGTTTATTAATGATCAAGGTTTCAATAAGTAGTATAAAAAGATTCGTTGTAATACCCTAAGTAGTTTTCATAATATTTCACACAACAGTCGTTTTTAGCTCTGTCTTTAGGGGTGTATACCACCGTTAATATTGAAGATGGACCCTAGGTTGCTTATGAGAATTATTCTAATTTCCCCCAAGGAGTATCCTGCCAAAGTTTGAGGCAATGTTTTAGAAACACGTTGTATAATCGTATAGCCCGAACGATTGTTAAGGCAGGGTGCTAAGAAAAATAACAAAATTGAAATTTGTTATCGATGTTGACAACATAATGTAAATCTACTTATAAAAGGCTCTTTTTATAAAAATTGGACTGTAGTAAGACATTTGGAACACTAAATTTGTAAAGGCAGAGCAACAAATTTGAAAGTAGGGGCTACTTAAAGTAAATGAACACACAAACTAAAGACTATCTTAAAGTGGATACATTAGATTTACAGATACTTCTACATTACGATATCAAAGTGACTATAATATTATGAAATATATCAATGTCCAAATTTGTTTGACACATATTTTAATAAATTTATGTATTATTATTGTATAGTTTTTTAATGATAGTGATAATAATTTTAGTTTCAAACCTGTCCAAACTACATAAACAGAATTTTTTCTTTAAATTTTAGTAGATAATATTTTATACAAAACATTTAATAACTATAATTGTGATTAGAAATATATTTGGGTGTCGTTAAGTGAATCTTTTCATAAACCTTATACTGTCAACAATTTTACTCACTTTAATAAATTATATTTTATTGTGATATAAATATTTATTTTTTAATAAAATCAACAATTATTAGTTGTATGAAAATATTGTTATATTATAGTAAAATAATCTTATACTGAAAGAGTTATCAGTGTATAAAAAAGTCATATTTATTTCTATTCCCCTTTACTAAAATTAAGAGAGATTTCATTTTATATACAGACACGAGAAGGTGTTGGACAAGTGTAATAATTGGACAAAGGATTATGATATTTTTGTTGTGTTAACCTAAAAGCGCGTTTAGGGAGATGAGCTTCATTTTCAGATTTGATTTTACTACACCTAATTTCATTGCTGAGGGAACTGCATGCTTACTATTGAGCAAAAGCGTTCATTCTTTTGTTTTCCGTGATCAGTCTTCCTTCGAATGTATATCAAATTTGGCAATGCTGGGCTGTCGTTGTTGCCACTAATTGGTGCTTCTTCCTCCAGCACAGTCGTAAAGTGACAGTAGTCTGAGTCTCATGTTCCTAATAGCTAGCTCAAAAACATTGACTAAATAAACACTCATATTTTATAAGTACTCTGTGTATAATAATATGTGTTATTGATCACGTTAATATTTGGTGTGTATCTGTATGTGTTGGTTGCGTGTTTTGTATTTTTACAGTAAGGTTGTGGAACTATAGTTTTATGTGCATATTAATATATTTATTTGAATAATAGTGTATTGTTAACAATTAAGATATAACAAACATTATGGAATCTCCGGTTTGTTACAAACAATTACATTCCAAGAGGAAAATATAAAGTAGTGAAGAAAGGGCAATGGTGTTAAAAGTCTACACCTATTTTCGTAAAGACGGAACTTGCTCAGTAAATCAAGCGGCAATGGAGACTGCAGAAGCTACAGGTGTGTCTTATAAGTGCTAGACATGAAGTTCTACGACTGCCACCTTATCACTGTGAGCTTAATCCCATCGAAGGAATTTGGAGTCAAATTAAAATATTTGTTGCTCAAGAAAACAATACATTTAAACTTAATGATGTTCATCGCCTACTAGAAGAAGGAGTGAGAAATATCACAAAAGAACACTGGCGAAATCATGTTCATCATGTAATGGAAGTTGAAGCAACAATGTGGGACGTAGACGGGCTTATAGAAAAACTGCACGACAGTGTCGTGATAAGTTTGAAGGACAACTCCTCTAGCTCTGAAGATGATGATAGTGATGCTGATCTAGGAGTGGTACCGTTACCTGATTAAGAACAAGTAAGAATGTAATTTATAGCATTTCTTATAAAATGCATGTTGTAATATATTTGTTTGTATATTAATTATGAGGAAAAAAGCTTTATACATAAAATATTTAAGCATAATTACGGAGGGAATAGAGAAACGTTAATAAACTTCAATCTTGAAAAAATTACGATTGTGGAAATAGGTAATGTTTCTAGAAAAGGCTGTACACCGATAGGAAATGTTTTTACCTGTCAATTGAACCCCCCAACCACCCATGCCGCATTGTTTACAATGAGGGATTTCCAAGTAAACCCTCCCCCCTCACATTCCAACAACTGGAAGCTAGAAAGTTTGGCAACCGGTAACAGAGAGAGAGCGAAGATAAATCTTTTCTCCATAAGACCTGCAGTTCCCTCAGCTATGAAATTAGGTGTATATACTGATTTAAGACAAATTTATTAACTCTCATTGGTCATCTTTATAAAATAATGTTGTATATAGTCATTCTAGTGTTTGAAATAAGAAGGTATTACCAAATATTTACTCAGGAAACTATTATTATTGTATTTTACATGCAATTAACTGTTTTTTTTGTTAAGTTTATAAAGTAGAATATCACTTGTATATTTTGTCTGTATTAATTTGACAACAAAATGTAAAAATTAATGCAACCATTACAACATAAGTATTTAATTTAAATTATATTTTGTGCACCGTGTCTTACTTCTAACTACAGCTATCCGCGTATTTACTCCGATGGGTTAGGAATGAGGAAGGTTAAATTTTAGGGAAATGTGCCCAAATTTGCGTTGAAGGAGGATTATAAGCATTTTAGGAAAAACACTCACCATACACCCGATCGGGATTCGAACACTGATATCCCAGTTATTAGTAGACCAGTCTAATGAAGAAGTTAATGCTAAGGAATTGTGACCGCAGAAGCTGGTCACAAAATATTTAATAGTCATTTACAAGTGCATTTCCAAGCGTGCGTGTCGTTGGATTTTAAGCACTGAAGAAGCACTGGCATTGTATATTTGGGTCCAACACTTTAAATTGTTTGAAAAGTTTTGGTCAGTGAAAGGGGGAATATGGACCCCAACCTTTAAAAATTTAAGTTTTTATGATTGCAATCGTTGGTTCTTCGTTTGTTCCGGATTGTTCTACCCAAATTTTCGTTGTTCCATTTTGATAGGCCCACAAATGATATGTTTACATAGGGGGGGGCCAAATTCCCGGTAGCCCCCATTTGTAAAAATTCAAGTTTTTATTATAACAAACGTTTGTTCTTCGTTTGTTCTGATTTTTTCGCAAAAAATTTCGTTTGTTCCGTTTTGTTACGCCCAAAAATGACAAGTTTTATGTTTCCAATCGTTTGTTATTAGTTTGTTCCGGATGGTTCCTCTAAAAAACTAGCCCATTTCATTTTGTTAGGACAACACATGACTTATTTACACTAGGAGTGTGGTTTGTCATCCTTATGGCAGCTCCATCCCTTCCCCCCAACCTCCCTTCCTCACACACACAAACACACACACACACACACACACTTCCCTATCAATAATTTGTTCTTGGCTCATTTTGGATTTTGTTTAAAGTTTTTTCTTTATTCCTTTTCCAAAGCCTAAAATATTTTTGTAAGTAAGAGCTCTCCTTTATTATTTCAAAACTTGAACATTTTTTGTTTAAAGTTTGTTGTTAGTTTGTTCGAATGTTCCTAAACATGTTTATCTTTATTTTGTTTTAAATTTATTTCAGAAAAATGTGTTTATTCCCGGTTAATGGCTCTAAAATTAATAAATATTTATATTTACGCCTAGCTTCCTTTTCCCACTTAATCTAGTTAAAAAACAAAATCCGAATTTGTATTTTTTATCATTTTTTCAGTTTGTTCCAGATTATTGTCCATCATATTCTATTTTGTTCGTTCTTAGATCTCTTACAAACTCCAAATAAACCAGTGTCACTAGTGATGTTGATGTCCTTTTTTGTGTGAGCGTCTTGTGCGGTCGCACAGGGCCTCGGGTAGAGAATTAAGTTCTCCTGAAGCGTTGACACCTTCCTTTTGTTTGCTGATATTACTGTTATGATGTAGTAAGTAGTAGCTTTGATCACAAATTAATCAATGTTTATAAATGGTGTCCAGACTTAGATGACCAAAAAAGTGATCAAAAAAGTAGAGTAAAGTAAGTAAAATCCCTAGAACTCTAAAAAATGACTACAAACTTGAAAAAATAAATCTAAGAGTTTAAATAAAATATGGAAATGAATGCATACGACTAAATCAAACACGCGCTTTACAAATGGAAACCAAAAAATAGCTATGGAATGAAAGTCCTTTAACAATAATTAAACTCGTGCATTTTGATAACTATAGCGTTAATTTACTAAAATCTGCTTTTAAAACTCCATCCCGACGCAACTGTTCAGAGTTCAGGATATAATATGGTATTTCTCTTATCAATAAAAAAAAAAAATTTAAAGTACCGGTAAATATTTTTTCAAAATTGATTAGATAAAAAACGTTCCAAGGTAAAACATTTTTATCTTACGAGAGATTTCTAGCTAAAAAATTAAATTATAATTTCCAATTTAAAAATAATAGCAGTCAATTATGATGTGAGAATCAGTAACTGCCTAAGGTACGCCCGGGAGGCTCCTTCCATGTGGCAAATATATTATAGTCTAGGTTAAAACTATAACAGACACAACATCCAGTCCCCAGCTATTAATTCATCACTGTCAGAGGGTAACCTCACATTTCACCAATGATCAATATTTATTCTATGCCAGGAATGGAACCTGGGAACCCTTAGATCGGTAGGCAGACACGTGGAACCCTTGTGAAGAACTCTGGAATCTCGTGGCACACGTTTTAGAATTTTAGTAAGAGGTTTGTTTTTCGTACTTTTAATTTTTTTTCAACGCGGAATATACCAGAATAGCATAATACCCATTTATTAATTTATTTAAAAAATACATACTTCCTTATTGATTTAATTTGACTGAATAAATAACAAAAAAAAACTGAATCAAATACATAAATACATTTTTAGAGTGATAGTTTTTGGAAATAAATAAATAAATACACTAGCCAACCACAATGTGAGATCACTAAAAATTAATAATACACTACAAAAGAATACTAATTATAGAAAAAAATTATTATTAATGTGAGACTTGCAATTATTGATGTTTAGAGAAAATTTGATAAACGGCCTCACGTATATCATCCTAAAAACTAAGCATTCTATTTATTACAATTGTTTGGGGAAGGTTAATCAAGGTACAAATGAAGATTTTGTGTATTTCTCCACAGGAAGAAAAGAACTATAAAATAAACAATAATAGGTTCTATTTTAAAGAGGGAATAGAGTGAAATTCCACCCAAACTCAATATGTACATTTAACTTGTGAAATTGTCATTCCACCCACATCCCCCAGTGAAAATATATAATTTGTGGGAATATAAAAATAGAACAATTGAAAAGTTTTGGGGGAACAATCTGAAATAAACTAAGAACAAATAAATTATATCTTAAAATATTAATTATTTATGCAGAAGTGCTACGACGATGTTGGCACTTTACCAGCAAAAAGAAACTTCACAAATTCACTTCATGTTTACGAAAGAACAAAGGTGGAAAAAACAAAATTTTTGCGATACAATTAGGTATACACAATGAACAAACGGTTTATTATGTCCATACATTTTCAGCTACCCATTTCCTTAAAAAATATATTTGATTATAACTGGCTATCGTGCTGTGCCCAATCCCCATTTCCCCACGTCCAATGTAAACGTATCATTTGTGGACGTATCAAAATGGAACAAACGAAAATGTTTGCGGTACAATCCGGAACAAACGAAGAGCAATAATTAAAATCATAAAAACTTGATCTTTTAAAAGTGGGGGCTACCGTGAAGTGGCCCCCCAATGTAAACATATAATTTATGGGCCTATCAAAACGGAACAAACGAAGATTTTTGCAGTACAATCCGGAACCATCGAAGAACAAACGATTGCGATAATAAAAACTTGAATTTTTAAAAGTGGGGGGCCAAACTTGGTGGATGTGGGAAAGGGATTACTGCCACCTGAACTATTGTACTCTGGGAGACGGCAGCTCTTAGCTCTCAGCTTGTCTTTCTCATGAGGAACATTTTGAAAGTGAGTTGTTTTAAAGAATTCTCACTTGGTAGCGCTATTATCACTGGATATTCTAAGTTCTACCTGACTCAAGGGGCGCAATGAATCTCCCATAAGGCTACCTATCTGTTATTTCCTTGCCTGTGCCCGAGCAAGATTCGAACCTTAATCTCCCGTAAGGCTACCTATCTGTTATTGCCTTGTCTTTGGCCGAGCGAGATTCGAACTTTAATTTCCCGTAAGGTTTTGTATCTGTCATGTCCTTGCCTGTGCCCGAGCTAGATTCGAACCTTAATCTCTCCGTCCTCGGCAACACAAAACCAGCGCGTTAGCTAACCACGCCACCGAGGCAGGTAATTCCAAATAGCTTCTGGAATTATTTAATACTAGTAATATTTATTTGCTGGTGGCAGCTGGGTGTGGTTCCTCACAAAACCCCACAGAAATTTGGCCTAAGAGAGTTACAACCTATATCCAAAACCCTTCCTCACAACCCACTACCTGGAGGGAAGCAAGTGCTCAGATAAAATAAAGTACATCACTAGTGGTTAGTTGCTATAAACCAAAAATTAGGAAACCAAAAACTATAATTCAGTGTGTTATGAGTAATCTTAATAAATGTATTTATACACAAATTATTAAACATGTGACTGTTAAGAGGTAAGACATCATCTTTTTCAACAAAGTCAATTTCGCCCTTGCCATCTGAATTGTCCTCGAAGTCATCGGGAATATCTTGCTGATTTTGCACGGAATCTGGCTCTGATCTACACGATTCTGCCAAAAGGTCATCATCAGTGTATAGATAATCCATTATGATCACATCAACACTAAAGAAATTAAATAAGTAAATAAAAAAATAAGAATACGCTATCAACTAAAAACTTACAGTAACACTACACTGGGAACCGAGTGCCCCAAAACCGGTTTAAAGTGGATGGGTGATGTATTTCAAGTGTATAAACAAGACAATTGAAATACTGTCAAGGAAAAGGAAAAGTCGTGGCAGCTGGAGGTAGTAAGGGCTGCCAACACAAATCTACAGCAAATGAAAACTCACTGGGGCACTGGGGCAGTGGGGCACTGAGGCACTGGGTAGGGTTCCAGGGTCAAGGAACCCCATATTCCAAGTCTAGGACATCTGGACTGGAATACCTCGGGAGATATTCGTGAGCCCCGTACTCTTCAGTCTGTATGTGAAATACATTCCAAAGTGATCCGACACCAGTTTAGTATCTTACGCGGATGACACGATTCTTGTAATGGAGTTGTAGAGCAGGCCGTAATTTTGGAGGTTTCTTGGCACACACCTTCAACACTTGTATGTGTGGCTGACTACCAGGAAGACTAGTATTAACTTGGAAAAGATTACCACCGTAATCTTCACATTGAAGACAGACCAGAATCACAGGTGCGGCCCATTCAAGATTTTGAAGACCAGATTAAATGAGTGGACAGTGCTAAGCAGGAGCTTGGGCTTAAGCTGAACACTAATCTAACATAGAACATAAATATGACGGACCAACTGGCCAAAAGCATACGGAAACTTGCCTACACCCACTGTTGAACAAGTATGTTTATGAGAAATGTTATGACGCCGTGCAAGCAGTTTCTCATTTCATTTCTTGATTATGCGTCTCCTTTGTGGTGATCTAGCACGTGTACAAACTGAATTTATTGTGTCTTAGAATCATTGCAGACGTATCTTGGTACGTATTCAATTTAACTTTGCCCCAAAAGTTGAGACTTGGCAATACTATGTATCAGTGATAATTTCCGGAAACTTGAGCAGTCCTACTACGACAAGGTACCAGGTTCTACCAGTCTCCTCTTCAAGGAGCTTGGGAACTATGTATTTGACCCAGAAGGGTTCCAATATCGTTCCAAGGCTCTGTTTAGATAAGTGAGATTTTGATAACAATTGGTCAATATAAAGCTCTCACCCAGTCCCCAACACAGTAATGAAGGAGCGTATTCCTTTAAAACCCCTAGTAAATTAGATCTTACTTTTTTTTGTTTATTAATCCGTTCCTTTTAAAGTATACTAATTAGAGAAATGTGACAATCCATCGCTTCAATTTACCGTTAAAATCATGGTATGATCTACAGTGTCAATACATGATTTAATTGGTTTCAAGTTTCCCTTTTGGAATCATATTGGACTAAAATCTAATTAGTTCAAGGAACAAAACAGGATTTGTTGGGATTTTCATTCTCAACACAAGATTTAGTTAGAGCTTTTAACTTACCTTTCAAGTCCACCAAGTGGTGCTTAAGTATTCTCAACGACCTACTAGATGGTGTGTTAGTGTGCTAATAGAACTTTCAGCTTAATCCCTCTTTGTCAATAAACCTTAGAGACGTGAACAGAGAGTAAGAGGAAATATCAAACATTCTAGACTACTTTCAATCCAAGGGATTTTCCCTGGATGAACAGCCGATGAAAACTCATTTATTTTGACCGTCAATAATGACATCCTTTATTCCCATTTATCTTATTATATAAAAAGAAAGCCTAAATTCTTACTTAAATCTACCCCTTCTTTGACGCCTTTCTCTGATCTCCCCAACATCACCATTTTCCACAATCTGTTGGACCCTTGCAATGCTCTCTCCCTACAATCCTCAGTGAGTATCTAACTAACCCTCTCAAACCAACGACAGTTTTCACCTCCACAAATCTACATGGCCTCCTCTCGTGAAACTCTTCTAGAAACCCAATCAGAAAATTTGGAAATAACATATCTAAAAGAACAAGAGTTATACATCTGTGGAAAGGAAAAAAGACCTATGCCAATGCAACCAAAATACGACCAAACAAATTAACTCTGTCTAGCCATAGCACATAAGCCTATCTCTTAGTTTAATTTATCACCGATGTCCAGAAAAACTTAATTGATACTTTTGCAAGACACAAAATGAAATATATAATTAAGTTGCACTACGTATTAAAAGTTACATTAATTGAAAATCTTACTCCCTCTTTAATAAAATTTTTTTTTTTTTGGAAGAATAGAAATTTTAAGCAAACGGAAGACCTTAAGTCCGATTTTAATAGGAAGCAAGTTATTTGAAAACCAGATGTTCATGTTGCCACAATGGCAGAATATATATTAGATTAATTTATTGTATCTACATTCTTAGTCCGTTTAATGGAAATTCTCAGTAATCTATAAGGAAGTAATATTGGAAGATTTTGATATCTCTCTATATAGAATTTTTTAATAAACCAAATAAGACATATTTCTAGAATGCTATATTTGAGAAACTTTCAATCATTGATACTGGTTTAAAGTGGTCTTCTAATAAAAATCAGGGTTTAATATTATTATAAGCTTTATATCAGAATAGTACATATATTTAAATGGCATAAAACTGCGTGGTGAAGCGATTAGGCTATATACGGTTGATATTATTATAGATTACCATAATATTGTTGAACATAAACGAAGAAAAAATCTACGTAGATTTAGCTCTGGTTGAAGCCAACTGGTATGGATCAGAGCTCTAGAGTTCAAATACATGTCCTGATTTCATATTAACTGTTCACGAGTACCGCAATTTTAAAACATTTGAATAGACTTAAATAACGAGAAAACCCCCTTTAGGGGCACTTTTTCCGCATGTTGTAGATAATTAAATAAATGCTTTTTTTAAGAATTTGTTTTTATTGAGCCATATTTAGTTAGATTTCATTTAATATGTAACAAGGAAACTTTTGTAATAAATTAAAATTTTAAAACTTAGTTTGGATTAAGCCCCCAATTAAATTGTTCTTAACATTATCTGAAATCTAGTTAGGCCTATAATTTGTATTATGTAGCAAAACTATATTATGAAGGAAGTTCTATCTGCAGTGTGACTCGTGGTTAAGTCCTCCAACGGGCATGACAAAAAAGTTTTTACACAGTATTCGTCTCAAAGTAATTTAAAGCTTTATTTTTTGTAGATGTTTTTAATATGATGACTCCAATAAATAACTAGCCTTTACATTGAGAAGGAATACCATAATGCACTATTACACTAATGTTGAACACACAATCCCCCTTGGTACGGCTCACAATTGGACGTCTAATATGACGTGCCTGGGGTTAGTAGTCACTGATCTATAAGACAGGTAGGCGTAGACTACAGCCGAGTTGAGGGAGAAACATTTCTCAGTACTGTCATAAACAGAATTTCAGTTGAAACCCATGCTGCGAGTTCCCTAAGGGGTAGCCTCCCCCTCCCAAACGATGAATAATAACCCACTTGTTTCCTGGTACTTGCTCTAGCTAAAATATAGCGCTGGAACTCACTCCCCTTCATTTAGATAAGAAATGACACGGTTTTATTTCACGTTTTCGAGAGAATGAGGGAGCGAATCCTGGAAAACGATTACACTTCCATTACATGATTCAAACGCGTTTTTTTATTACTGTGGTACTGTGGAAGGTGACGTTGCAAATGATTGTGTGGAATTCGTGGAAATCTCGATCGGTATGCCGAGGCGAGATAGCACAAAGTAGACTCTGGTATACTTCATGAAGGGCGCATGTGCTGCTCCCTGGGCTGTTGTTTTATTAGTGTTGTGTCCTCGTGATTCAAATCTTTATGTGGGTCATTATTCGTACGGCCTTGGGGAACTGCCAACCAGCTCTCACGCTAGTGCATTCCTCTCAGTTATTGCCGGCCTGAGCTAGTGGTCAGGCTGTAGTAAAAAATTGTATTAAGCGCGCACTTTCCTTACCAAATGATTATATCGGCACACGACTTACAAACTAATTTAATACTAGAACAGGCAAAATACGAAGTCACACGGCCGTTAATTTATCACTGTGAATGAGAGAGCTAACTTTTTCATTCCATGTCAGTAATCGAGCTCGGGGCCCTTACTTCATTGCTTGGAGTCTTAATATAAGTATTGATGGAGCTCGTTCAATGTCGAGCATTTCAAAACGGGATTCAGCATTGGCATAATTGGATTGATCCTACACGATATTAAATTAGTGCTAAGCCCTTGACATTTATTTTTGTAAATTTCAACGCGTCATACGGGCTATACACATTTTAAATACGTTAATGAGGTGGGGTGATGAATATGGAATTTAAAGAAAATGTACTCACATTTTCGTGGATCTAGAGTGGAAAATTATTTGGGAAAACCACCCTCAGTATTCCGGGCAGAGATCCAACCCGACCTCCCCATCATTACCCAACCGGACCATATGATTTTGGATTTTTGTCCATGTTTCCAACAATGGGGGCATCTTTTGAGTAATTTCTTATCTCTTATTTCCAAAAACTATAAATATGTTTTTTAAAAAAAAAAAAATATATATATATATATATATATATATTATATTACACTACCTAGTGCAACTCACTTTTAATGCCATGTTACAAAGACTGAATTCGGCAAATTTTTTCAAAACAATTAATTTCAAGAATTCACAGAGATAAATAAAATCTCTATTTTAAAATCATTCATGTATAGTAAATCTTTTAACTTATTAGTGTATTATTTATACCCCTTAATCTTTTATTTTATAATGGTTCAACTTTTGTTTGTCTTTTAAAGATGAGAATAACAAAATGCGAAATTGCCAGCTCAAATGTAGCAAGCTGTAGGTTGCTTTCGAAATCAAACTAGGACCTGTATATAATCAATGACCACTTTATTAAATTAATTTTGGCCAACGATGGATAAATTAGAAAGTCTGGTCTTTGTGCATTTTATCCAGACTATTTCCAAATGAACAAATAACTAATACGTACTAGTTTAGTAAACATTCATAGGATAAAAGCAAACAACAAGTCTTACAAATACATTAATAACATTTGTAAAACTCACAATGGTTTTGAAACCGTTTATTTAAAACTAACATTTGTCAAATACACGGCATAACCTACATATATATTTAACCTTCAAAACCGGGAAGGTTTTATTATTTATAAATTAATGTCTCAAATTTATTATTATTATTATTATTTTCAGAAAGATGTATGTCTTTAAAAAAATCTTCTTCAATCCAAACTTTTCCCTTACTTGGATAATTCTTACCATCCAATATTTCATAATTATAAAAGTCTTGTATAACTTATTGATCAATTCATATACATTTACCTATACTAGTGTGCACATCTCTAGTCTAGATTGCGGCCAGGTGAGCTCAGGTTGTATTCACCTAACTGATTTCACCTATATCCCTCCACACAAATGTGGGTACATTTACTCTTAATTAATCTTCCTCATCCAAACCCTATTAATGTAAATATGCGAATAACTTCCCGTGTGAACAATATATCTTTTAGTTTTTGTAATAGTGTAGGGATGAATAAGGTAGAATTGGTAGGAAATGTACTCGCATTTTAATGAACAAAGAGTGTGTAGCCGTTTAGTTAGAAAACACCACTATTACACCTAGCAGGATTTTGAACCCTGACCTCCACTTCATCAACAATCCAGATTAGATGCCTTAGCCTGTATGCCCACCATTGTGAGTTACAACCACAATAATCATTTTTGTAAAAACTTCAAAATACTTCGAGAGGGATTTAGTACAATTAATATATTTCCTTACAATCTCCTATTTGCCCCAAGCCACTTCAGGTAACACTCTCCTTATTTCCCCTTATTTTCCCTTCTCTAAAATAACTCTGGGTAACATCTTGCTTGATCTTAGCTGACCGCGGAGCGAATTATTCGTCCTTACCTCATTATGATGTCCTACACACACAAACGATCATTTCATACTTAACTAGTAGCTTTAATAAACTTGTACTGAAATCATTATATCAATTATGATTAAGTCCATTCGGCCATTTAAGCGAGTAAATATCTTCATTAATTATATTATTAATAATAATAAATAAACCGTGTATTAGGGTAGTAATATTGGGTCAGATCAATGTTTTTTAAAATTATTCCACATAGCCCGAACGGATGCCAAAGCGCGGAATACAGAGGAAATTATTGTATCATCTTAAAATGATAAGTATATTTTCGTTTCTGTAATGTTAGCAAGGCCATAGTCGGCCGAACATTGGGGGGGGGGGGAGGGGGGTGTTTATGAGGGTCACATTCCGCTTACTGCCACAATAAACACCTATATAAGCTGTTTGGAGTGTTTTCTATGGTAGGTTAGGGCAGAGAGTTAAACATTGTAAATGCTATATATTTTTCTATAATTTAGAAATTTTCATAGAGCCGTTTTCCTTTAAGTATGAAAATTTGCAATGAGCGCTTGTTAAGTTAAGGTATATCTAATCTGGGTGAAATAAGAGTTGATTTAGTATTCCTCCAATAGAGCTGGAGGGTTAAAAATTAGTACTTGGTGAAAAGGGTAAGACCACCCCAGCATACAGAGTCGAGAATTGTACCCCATTCACTTTACAAAAATACATTTTCAATATGATTGAGGAGCGAGTATTATAATTATGTATAATACACAGAGACTGGATATTGAGAGGTTAGGGCTAAGCAGGAATTAGTGGTACCCTCAATATCTTCCGACGACCCTATATATTATCACATTCGGATAGGAAGACACTTTTTATATGGTTACTAAAGTTACTAAAACTATGTTCATATATTCATGTGTCAAGTAATATTATCTGTATATGTCACTTTTGATATATACAATCAATACCAATAAAATATTTAAATTATTTAATAATAATAGAGTAAAAATTATCCAATTTAGCCACAGTAATATATATTTGTGTGTGCTAAAAAGGTTTTCTCTTCAAACAATGAATGTAGACTAGATAGTTTTGTTTGGCTATTGGAATCCATATTTATAGCTTAGCGACAAAAATTTAGCATTTGTGATACGTATATAAACATTAACTAATCATCACTAGTCTACACTACTCATTAAACTAATAAAACTTTGAATTTACCCTTCACACTATTGACATGCACTTATCTCCAGTGTCGACTATCCATAAATTCAAACCTTAATGTAAACGTAAGAAAATACAAAACAACTATAAGTATTACATTATTCTCAGTATTATAGGTGTGGCTTTGTAGTATTAACAAAGTTTAGTTTGTAAGTTGTACGTATAAATTGTGCTGAGAAAGTATATGTTAAGTAACCCAATCTAAATAAATAATCGAATAAACTTTCTCATATTGTGTATTAAATTTTGGAACAAAATTTTCAAAAATAGGCCTTCAGTAAATTACCCTTGAGGAAGTTTTCCTCAGAAAAATAAACAGTATATCTCGTTGATCGCAATCAACACTCTACATTTTTCAATTTAAAGAATATGATATTTAGATTTGGCTATAATAGCTTAGTTATTTTATTCGTCCATTTTGTGAAAGCCAACCTTGTACACTTGACCGGGATTCGATCTCCAACCTCCTCGTCATCAGTAATCTATTCTATTGCAAGAGTGACGCCTTATTTCAAATATTTTAATATTACTAAAACCAGATACTACTTATACTTATCTACTTGATTTATTTTATACAAATATGTGTGTTTACTGCAAACTTTCTGAAAAGGTTGATTATATCAGCACATGACTTACAAACTAACCTAATACTAGAACAAAGAGACCACCAAGTCCCTAGGTCCTCTAATTGTTGAAGCTTGATATAGAATAAAGAATTAACAAATAGATTTATTTTGGTTCTAAATTTATTTATAACTAAAATAATCGATACATTTTAAAATGTATATTAATATTAAAGTTAAAAATAATGCATGCAAATTTAAATAAATGATTCATCCCCTAATCTATTTGTAGGCTATAATTTGCTAATGTGTTTGTTGGTTTTCACACACTTTAGAAGCTCCTAGATGACCCAGGAGGCCGAAACTTTGCACACTTGAATTATAGACAACGGGACAGAACCTAAATAGGCTGTACTTTCGAAATTTCGGATTTAATAATTTAATAGTTAATTCAGTTCACCCTCACACTCTTACGTAATAACTGAAAGAAATATTTTTTTTTTACAAACAAAGCCCAAAATTCCATACGCTTATCAATTGCTGTTAGGTTGGTTAATATTTTAATCAACCTGTCATAGACAGGCCTAAAATCATATCATCAAGATTGAAGATTTATTCTCTTTACAGGAAAATTGTTTAAATAAAGATGACATCAGCGTTTAGAAAACCAATAGATATTCATTTTTATGACAAAGTAAAATTGAACAAAGATTAAAATGCTTTTACAACAGAACCCTTTGAAGCGACTGAATATACAAGTCTAAAAGGGAAGCTTTTATTTTTTGTCATTTAACGATACCTTATAATCATTTAATTAAAATGTTATTCATAGCGAATTTCCAAATTTGGTTATACTTTAGAGGCGTATTTATAAAATACCGTGCATAGCGACTTACTTCTCATCTCAGCGATCCGCATATTTAAACTAATAAGATATGGATAAGGTATAAATTTAGAGGGAATGCTGCCACATTTGCAAGCAGAGAGAGAGAGTGGGAAACTATTTAGGAAAAACCCCTCTTTACATCCTTTTGGAATATTAACCCCTGTTTCCGGAAAACCAGACAAGACAAGATTGATGCCTTTTTTCAAGCTCCCATTGGTGCGAGCGAATAAGTAATAGTATTGGGCGTAGATGATGGGTCTTTGTAGAATTAGAAATCCTATTCCTGACCACGGATGTTGGCTGGTTATATGGAGTGTGGCTTACTAAAATGTTTTCTCCCTCTATGGCGGTGTTACAATGCGTGTCCAGAAGGGTACATGTCTTGGAGTAACAAAGTAACAAAATGGCATAAGGACAGCAACAAAAATAAAGAAAAAAACATAAATATTACTCGACTAAATTTAAATCTAATAGTCTGACACCTTAGTTCAGTTGGTAGCATGACTGTGTCTTTATTTAGACGTTCCAAGTTCGTTTCTCGGCAGGGCCGTTAGCATTTGTTGTTGGTGAGATGGGTGCTTCCCCTCTCGCAGCAATAAATTAAATTAAAACAATTTAACTTGAAAGTCATGTGCTAATAAAATCAGATGGTTCAGAAAGCGCACATTTAATACACCAAGATAACATTTACAATGTGATTTTAGGTGTTAAAAATAAGTAAGGCAAACTTATTCTGTTTTTAGCTTTGTCGTTGCCGCCTAAACGTCTGAAACTCACCAGTTCCTAAACTAACCATGTTGATTCGAACCAGGAACCTTCAGAGAGGCAAACGAAGCTGGGAAAATTCAGACAACTTAGTGTGATGTCTCGGTTTGCATGTCATCCCAGTTGTACATCCTTCTCCTACCACCACTCGAACCCATTAGATGGTAGGTTTTCTTCAAGTGTCTGGGAAATCCCAACGACCAATAGGAACCTTGCGGTTATATATACATACATATATATATATATATATATATATATATATAACCGCAAGGTAGCTAAACAATACGAGACACAAAAAACTTCAATAAAAAATATTCTCTTGAGAAGCCAGGTGGTGTGTCGGCCACGCGATTGAAACCGGAACAAAGCAGGTAGCTAGTCTGGTCACGTCGTCCCCCCCCCCCTCCTCTCCTTCTACCGCATCACGCCCAGACTACAAGGAACTATTAAATCTCAACAGGATGGTAATTCCAGACGGTCAATGAAACATCGAGCATCGAGATCGTTCTCCCGTGAGAGCAAAAAACTAGTATTAACCGTGACTAATCCACTTATACAACCTAGTTAAGTTGATGTACCTTAAATCGTTATCAAACTTGTTGAGCTAGCTTCTAATCAAAGTAACGCAAATGAGACAAGGAAATGTTATAATGACGGAGTTACTTTGAAGAGCCAAAAGCCCGACGTATTCTCAGGTAGGGATATAATCACTTCAACAGTTGACTCACCTTAGTTGCATCCGGTACGGCGGTAAAACCCAAGCTCTGAAGAATGTGCGCCTTGAGTTTCGTAAGATCCCCTTTGCCAAGCTGTGGTGTTGTGTACTTTTCGAGGTCGTCGTCCTCATAGAGGAACTGAGAACCTCTTCTCGGTGGTGACAAGGGTAGTGACAGGGCCCCAACCGTCAAGATCCTGAGAGGGGATCCCGGCAAAATAAGGAATACCGCAACGAACAGAGCGACCCTAGGTAAAGTCCACTTAGTGACGAGTCTAGACACTGATACAGGATATCTGCCCATAGCCGGCTCACTCGTCGCTCCGATTCTACGTGAGGGGTTTGAAAAGCGAAGCGACGCCGGTGATGTTCATCCTAGTAATTCGTACGTATCAAGTCCCCTGGTTACTGGACCTATTGAAAAGAGACGGGAGCTTGAAGCACAAAACTGGACGCTAGTGTACGCGATCCACACGACCATGTGGCCAGCGTCGCGGACTTGGGGAATACTTTATATAAGGATGCTCTACTGGCTGACATATCTCTGAAAGAAAACTCCTTCTCATTGGCTGGTTTAAACTGTGGGGGCGTGGTTTACTTTAACTGCATATTTTCTTCTGCACTCTTTCTACTCCTTAAGGAATGCTGTTGCCGGAAGTGTTAGGCGATTTTGTGGGACAGATGCGGTTCTGGAAACGCTTTCACGTAGGGGGATGCTTCGAGGAAAGGGGAGGTTTTTTTTTAATATACACGTCCCGAGAGAAGGTAGAATGCTCGCGTCATTGGAGCGCGTTCGTGGGATCGTTGTTTCCCGACCCCCGCCTTTCCCCGTGGCGGCCGTGAGGTTAGGGGACGATGTACCGGTAACTCGCGTGCCCGTCTGTTTAGATCCCACCACGTGGGCGAGCCAACAGTGTTACTTCGACTCGGCAGCATTCGGGATCTTCGACCAGACTCGGGAGGGATGCACGTGGGGATCGGGAGGAGAGATGTTCAAAACAAGAAAACAGCCGGCTGAGTCGAAATATTAGTTCACGTGGGTCTCGCGGTGACTAATGACAGACGTGCTTTCATATTAATTTCGTCAAGTTGTTAACATATTAAAATGACACACGTATTCTTTTTTCTTTGCTCCACGTCTTACTAACCGTTAGGGCTATTTGCATATTTTCACTACTAGGGTAATGATGAGGCAGAAGTAATGTACGGGAGATGTCCCAGCATTTGCATGAAGTGAGAGTGGAAAAACCAGACTTGGTAAACCCGATAAGGATTCGAACCCACATATTTGAGTCAGCGAAAATCCAATCTTCTACGAGAGTGGTTTCTTAGACTGCGAAAAACGATGCGAGTAACTCTTGCGTTAGAAAATGAAAGCTACAATAGACTCTAAGGTAAAAGGTTTATTCGTGTAGTAAAACTATGCTTTTCTCTTTAATTTAATTTGTAAATAAAATATAAATCAACATTTAAGTTATTAACAGCTCAACCAAAGCGGCAGAATAAGATTAATCAAGAAAATGGTGGTAGAATTTGAGTACATAAGGGATGAAAAATTATTGTTTATGCGCTGCATTCAAGAATAAAAGCATATATAGAGTTCAGAATTAAATCATATATAATTTCCACAATGAAAGCATATATAGAGTCAAGAATAAAAGCATATATAGAGTCAAGAATAAAATCATATATAGAGTCCAGATTGAAATCAAAGCTAGAGTCATGATTTTGAGCCCAGAAAGAAAGCATATCCCATGTTCAGATTAAAAGCGTATCTAGAGTCCAGAATGAAAGCATATCTAGAGTCTAGAATGAACTTATATCTAGAGTCCAGAATAAAAGTGTATCTAGAGGACAGAATGGTAGCATATCTAGAGTCCCGAATAAAATCATGTCTAGAATGAAAGCATATCTAGAGTCCAGAATAAAAGCGTATCTAGAGGCCAGAATTAAATCACACCTTGAGTCCAGAATAGTAGCGTATCTAGGGTCCCGAATAAAAGCATGTCTAGAATGAACTTATATCTAGAGTCCAGAATAAAAGAGTATCTAGAGGCCAGAATAAAATCACACTTAGAGTCCAGATGGTAGCATTTCTAAAGCTCAGAATGAAAGCATAGATTCTCCGTAGTCCAGAATTATAGCAAACCAAAATAAGGAGTTAAAGCATACCTTGAGTCTAGAATGAAAGCATAATTTGAGTACGGAATCAAAACACACCTAGGGTCCAGAATGATAGCATAGCTAAAGTAAAGAAAAATAGTATACCTAGAATCCAGAATAGTATCATATCTAGAATCCAGAATGGAAGCATATCTAGAATATAAAATGTAATAATATCAAGAGTCAGAACTTAATTGATATATAGAGTATATAATGAAAGTATCTCTATAGTCCAGAATTAAAGTATCTCTATAGTCTAAAATTAAATTATATCTGGAGTCCAGAAAGAAAGCATATCTAAGGCCTAGAACGAAATAGTATCAAAAGTTTAGAATAAAACCGTATATAGAGTCCAGAATATAAGTATACCTAGATTCCAGAATGATACCATATAATGATAGAGTCCATAATGAAAGCATATTTACAGTCCGGAATGATAGCATACATAGAGTACAGAATGAAAGCATATTGATAGCCTGGAATTAAAGTATGCGTAGAGACCAGAATGAGTGTATACCTTCGGTAAAGAATGAAAGCATCCCTAGATTCCGGAATTTAAAATAAATGGTACGGCGCACCGCACAGACTTTCTCTCTCTTTCTATAAACTCGTAAGATTTCTGAACGGAATAATGTACATTGTATCATCACCACTCCACATAAGAACACGCATAAAATAATATACAATGATATATAATCAATGAGAAAAGAGGCGCATCTTTGTCCACCTAAGAGCATTTCAAACAGTTTAATGTCTTCCACAAGGGTCAACACTTCGTATTAAAATTTCGATTTCTGGTTTAAATTTTAACATTTTATAAGGTGTTGCACATCTTCAAGTCATCGCATTGATATTTAATTATTCATTTATACATTTTGACCAATAATAAATGTAAATATTGACTATTGAGTCTAAAATGGAGATAGATCATTGCTATGCAAACATTTCTCCTAAGAGATTTAAGGAGAAATAACATACTTTTTTTAGATACTTATATTTAATTACTCTATGGCATTGGAGAATTATTGCGTTAAGACTTAAGTAGTATATGTTTACAACTAAAGCTCACAAAATTGTATTAATATATTTGCAAATACCTCAGAAACTGCTGCTTTTATAAAAATATATGTCAAATAAAAGTTTTTTATTTCTAATAGTCCTACAATTTTGCAATGATAAGTTGTTTAGTTTCTCAAATAGTTGTGGAGATACGGAAATTAACGCTTTTGTAATGTACCCTAAAAATCATTTTCATAGGAAAATGAAAATAGCCAGTTTATTTATAATCTTAATCAACGCCTAGATACGAGTTTTAATCAAAATCGTTTGAGCAGATTTTGAGAAAACCAAATTTTTCTCTTTTCGCCCTTCAGTAAACTACCCTTAACTTTAAGTTTTTATAGACACACAGACAGACGGCATTGCAAAGACTATTTTTTAGGGTTCGGGGGGTCATGAGACGTCGACATCCATCAACATTTCAGGTTAGTTTTTTTTTACGGTCGCAATACTTAAACTTTAATGTCCAAAAAGTTAAAAAATTCATATAATTGCGTATAGATTGAAATTTATTGATTTTATAAAAATATGTTTCGGATAAAATATCTGTATTATAAATATATATACATAATTTGTAATGCTAAGTAATTTCATATCTCAAATAGTTTCGGAGCTATTATAAAAAATGTTAATTGACGCATCAGACCGGAGCCCTTAAAGCCATTTTGCCGAAATATTGAGAGTAGCCATTTTGTTTGGAATATTTATTAATGTTCATAAATGAAATTTAATCAAAATCGTTAGAGCCGATTTTGAGAAAATCGACTTTTTCTCTTTTTGCCCTTCAGTAAACTACCCTTAATTTTAAGTTTTAATAGACACACAGACATACGGCATTACAAATACTATTTTTTAGGTTTCGGGGGGTCATGAGACGTCGAAATCCATCAACATTTCAGGTTAGTTTTTTTTACGATCGCAATACTTAAGCTTTAATGTCCAAAAAGCTAAAAATATATATATAATTGCGTATAGATTGAAAATTATTGATTTTATAAAAATATGTTTCGAATAAATTATTTGTATTATAAATATATATACATATTTGTTATGCTAAGTAATTTCATATCTCAAATAGTTTCGGAGCTATTATAAAAAATGTTAATTTACGCATCAGACCGGAGCCCTTAAAGTTATTTTGCCGAAATATTGAGAGTAGCCATTTTGTTTGGAATATTTATTAATGTTCATAAATGAAATTTAATCAAAAACGTTAGAGCCGATTTTGATAAAATCGACTTTTTCTCTTTTTTCCCTTCAGTAAACTACCCTTAATTTTAGGGGTAGATATCCAATTCCAAAAATCCCTCGGGGCAACCCTATGAAAACCCTAGATATCAAGTTTCAGCTCAATCGGTAAAATAGTTTAGGCTCTGGTTGGAGGTACAGACAGACAGACAGACAGACAGACGGAAATTCAAAAACCACTTTTTCGGATTCAGGAAGTCATGAAACGTCAAAATTCATCAAAATCTCGAGTTCGAATTTTTTGACGATCACCATACTTTCTCTACCTGTAAGATAGAGAGAAAGTAAAAATACCTAGGAGTCCAGAATGAAAGCATATCTAAGGTCCAATAATAAACATACCTATCTATAATTCAGAATGAAAACATATCTGGAGGCCAGAATGAAAGCATAGGCCTACGTAGAATCCAGAATAAAACCAGATCTAAAGCCCAGAAAGAAATCATACCCAGAGTCCAGAATGATATAACTAAAGTCCAGAATAAAAGTATACCAATAGTCTATAATTAAATCATACTTAAGAGTCCATGATGAAAGAATACCTAGAGTCCAGGATGAAAATATAGCTAAAGTCCAGTATAAAAACATACGTAAAGACCAGAATGAAAGATTATCTACGAGTCCACAATGCAATTATATCTATAGTCCACGATGATAACATACCTAAAGTCTGGTGTTAAAGCAAATATTAATTATTTATGAATTATTCTTATATTTTCAATGTCATCATCTTCAACTGTTTCCACCCTGAAACAGGGTCAGTTTATTAAAATGCCTCCATCTTACTCTATCCTACCACCATTCAATTAATTATTTCTAGTCTTCTCCTCTCACTTGCACACTTTCTCTTATCTGCTTCTCCCATATCTTTCTTGGCCTCCTTTACTGTATATTTTCTTCCCATAAACTACATTCCCATAGCTTCCACTTTCTTATTATCTCATACATTATCCATGTTTCTACTTCATATGTGACAATAGGTAAAAAGTATGCCCTGTACAAGACTTCCTTACTCTTCAAGGAGGCTTCCCTTCACAATAGCAGGTCTTTTACACAACTATAAAACAACTTTCCCTGCTGTCCTCTTCTCATTAGATCCCCTCTACTTTCACATTTAAGCTCAATCACGCCACCGATATATTTTACGTTTTGTAATTTCCTCAGCTCTATTGAATCCAACTTAATAGCTATACTAGGCTTATCCACTTCCCTGTCATTACCATCACTTCGCACTTCACCAATCTAAATTTAATTCAGCAATCTTTCACTTCATTTTATTCCTGTAGCTGTCCCTGTACTACTTCTTTCTTCTCCACCATTGAACCTATTTTATTTTGTTCCAAGCAATTTTTATTTTGTCATTCTATTAATGTTCTTGTAAAGTTAATTTTCCATCCAGCAATCTTTCTTATTGCATTCTCACACTTTTATCCTGCAACTTTTCCACATTTGTTTTTACTTGCTAAATACTATTGCACTGCTTCTTCACATAATTCTTACCTAGTTCAACTACTGAGATCACTAGGAAATGTTCTGTTCAACTTTCAGCTCCTCGCACAGCTCTAATATCCTTTGGCTAAGTTTCACTAATAGAGCATCCTTGAAAAATTTGGGACACACGTTTTGTACCATGATACTGATAGCATTCTATTCACGGTTATCCTGGCGATTGGTGTCCGCCGACCGGAGACTTTCTGGGTGACCTCACTGATGAACTTAATGATTATGTTCAGGGAAGCTACATTAGCGCCTTTTTATCTGGTGGTTCCAATAATTACGCGTACCGATTTTGTGTTGGTGTCGATCCTGCCAAAACCTAAACAGCATGCAAGGTTTGCGGGATCCATAAACTACGGCAACAAGAACGACATTAATTTTGACGTTTTGAAAGCGATGGTCACCGAACAGGCTGCGGAAAGGTACATACAAATACCACTAAAATTGTAAGAAAGGGTCTTGCGACTGTATGTACCGTTTCTCAGACTAAAGTCTACCGGCCGGTGCACACCAAACGGAGTATAAATGATGATTTTAATACGTTGCCGTTTGTGTATCAGAGTCTTTGTAAACGCGCTCACCACGACTAAAATGTGATCATTTAAACGGACTGAATGAGGATATTTTTTTCTTTCATTTTAGACAGTTCTACTGAAATAAGGGAAAGTACCCAAATATCGTCCCCTTTTTTGTTTATCTGAATTTCAGCGAAAATATGGAAACAATTTTGTTTTACTAATCAGTTATATTCTAATAACAAGGTATTTATAATGTCTTGAATTGAAGTTAAAAAAAAGTTAGTTGTATGTTTTTTATATGTTTAGAAATAGGTACGAAAAATTATATTAGGGTTTTAGTGCTCCTAATATCACCAAACTCTTTCAACCCCTACAAAAAGTCATGAAGCGTCTAAAATAATCAGCATAATAAAATAATATCTGTTCATTTATCTATCTAAATATTAAAATAGATTCATAAAGCTATCCATCAAAACAAATCTCATAAATAAATGTTTTTCTATTTCTGTTATAGCCGCAATATACAGTGTGACCACACCGATAACAATCTGTACACCGAACCCATTTCTCACCGTGTTTGTCATTGGAGAACCATTTATCACACACAAAACACTGAGCATCTTCATCATTTTCACCGTCTTCATCATCTGTTTCTACAAAACTCAGGTGGTCATTCTTAGTCTTCTGATGATGACGAGGAAACCGTGCTCCCTCTATCGCAACGTTTCTGTGGTCCTAGCTTACCCCTCTTTCCTCGCTTACCCCTCTTAGAATTTAACGGATTTGGTAGCGTAGTCCCTGATTTATTTTGTAATGCAATTAGTCTTTTCTTGCCTTTCTCTCGTTTCTTTTTTCATTGGCTTCTTTTCGAGGACGATCATCCATTACTTTGTTTTTGTGTGGTGATCCTGTCACAAGAACTGCAGCACCCTGGCGAGAAATCTGGTCAGCAGTTTTGCTATATTTATTGTTGGATCGGGATTTATTTCTGCTGGTAAAGTGAAAGAAGTGTCATCGTTGTTCTCTTTTTCCTGTAGATATTCTGAAATGAAGTCATGATCTTGGAAACATTTCTATTCATGGGAAACAAGCCAGTTTTCCGGAATCCATTTACTGCTACTTCTACTGTAGCTGATTTCACATAAGCTTTCCCCATTAGGTTAGCAATTTGATAGCTTGTTATTACTCGACCAGGGTTGTTTTTAAGCCAATTCTCAACTTCTTGGGAGTAATATGTTTTGAACGGATTCATGAAAGCCACATCTAACGGCTGCATACGGTGTATACAATGAGGTGGTAGGCACACAATTGCCATTCATATGGCTCGAACCATATCTATAGTGTCTGTGTTTCTAACATGTGTGTAGTTCCCATCTAATACAAGAACCACAGTGTATGCAAGTGAGGGTTTCAAAGTAGCAATGAAATGCGTGAACCACTTGGTAAAACTGTCCACTTTTATCCATCCAGTCATGTGAGTGGCACCAAATGTTCCAGGGGGAGCTCCATCTAGTAGCTCTTTCTTCATATTCTTACGAGGGTACACCATTAACGGGGGAAAAAACATTCCAGAGGCACTCATACACATGACCACTGTCACAAGAGCACCTCTTTCAGTGGATGATAATGAGGACACTTGTCTCTTACCCTTCAATGCCACAACTTTGTTTTGTGTTGAACGACAGTGAGTCCAATTTCATCAACATTGAATAACCTATTGGATGATAAATTATTATTTTTTTCATTTCGGGTTCAAACACATAAAAAAACTTTGATACTTTTTCGGGCATGGAGGCCTTCACAATGGAAAAACTGGTTGGTTGAGGCTTTCGAAGAGTTAACTGAGGATGTCTTTTAAAGAATCGTGAACGCCATTTCTATCTTACTACCCCTTTTTCGTTAGAAAATGGGTCTGACAGCTTGTTTTTAATGGCTAGTTGGAATGCCATGCGCCTTATGCCCCTTGTCATTAATCCAAAGAAATGTTTCTTCATAATTAAACAATATTTTACCAACTCATCTTCAAGCTCATTAGGAAGAACAGGCTTCTTGCCCAAATACCTTTAACAATTTTTTCAATACTTTCTTCTTTACTTTTCACATAATCTTTGAATGTAGATCTAGGTACATTATAAGATTATGACGCTTATTTTAAACCCATTTCATTTTTTCTAACTGCTTCAACAGTGGCACACATGTTTCCTGCATCCCAGGTTTTATGTTTCTTAATATTTGGTGAAGACATCTGAAATATAAAGGGAAAGGAAAATTAAAAATGTTGTAATTTAATTGGGGTCTTAATAACGTCTCCTGGGTGAAATTAGGAACTAGCTAGGGGACGACAATGCTCATCTAAACACATTTCAATATGGTGGCCTTACTGCTAAAACAAATAAAGATAATTCACTATTGGTTGAACAAAGACGAGCAACGTTCCTCACACTCTATGATCAGGGTGAATAAGAAAGCAGAAACATAACTTAGCTTGGTTGGCTGTTGATCAAATTAATGGTATCAAAAACTCTGATACTGTGATTTCAAAAAACTAATACAACGACACACATAAGCTTCTTGCAACTGCACTATTCTCACACAACATGACTGTTTTAGCTCTCGATACAACTTCCACCAGCTACCGGTAGGTTACAGCACTTAACAAGTCAAGAATGATGGGGGACGAAATTAGGAGAGGGTACTTTCCCTTATTGTTTTTCAAGGATTTTAGATTTTTTCTATATTATTTTTCAGCATGAAATCAAGCATTTTTTTATTCATTTATTCTATGCACCCTGGATACATTTTTATATCTATCAGTACACACCTTCACCCACCTGATTATTTCCAGTCAAATTTAATTATTTGTTTGTTTGTTCGTTAGTATTTATTTATTTTTTCTTGTGCGCAATTTTAAATCTAAACAATCTGTCTTTAAATTTTAATTGTGACATTGCTTATATTTTTTTTCTGAGCTATTTAGTACCGAGGCCTCTATTCCCGCTACGACTTCAAGAAATTAATTATTGTTTCACACCTATATATATACATATATATATATATATATATATATATATATATATATCAAGGTGTTAGATATACCTGTAAATAATAATTAAATACTCAAATTATTGTAAATAAATATTCTAAGTATACTTTTCGTGGAGTGAGCCATGTTTGTAAAAAATATTCTAAATCTGTTATTTGTGTAAATTATTTTTGTAAATAAATATTTTAAAGCTGTTATGTTTGTGTCTTAACGTCTACACCCAAACACCCACCTCCTATACTATAAATACAAGTTAATTTAGCTTAAAAGCTTAGTCTCAAATATTATGGACAAGTTGAAACATCCATTTTCAGCCATCATTAGTGGTCCTATAGGCTGTGGACACATTTTGTAGCGGACTTTATCCGTCATTTGGACACAATGTTTGACGTTAAATTTGAAAAATATCATCTGTTATTATGCTTTATGGTAGCCGGGATTCGAACAGGACGGTTAAAGTCCCCATGTTATGTTCTCTAAGGGTTTAATTGAAAAGTATGGCCATTATGATGACGCTCCCCAACTGATTATCCTGGAGACCTGATGCTTGAAGCCAACAAAGGATGCCATCAACAAAATATTTGCCTCGTGTACCTTACACAAAATATATTCCACCAGGTTAGGGCCAAAGAGATATTTCCTTAACGCACATTATATCGTGCTTTATAAAAAATCCCATGGATAAAGCTCAGATACAACACTTTGCACGTCAGGTCTACCCTAAAACCCCACGTGTTTTACACGAAGCCTACACTGATGCTACAAATAACCCCCACGGATATATATTATTAGATTTCAAGCAAGGTACACACGAATGGTTCCGATATAGAACCCACACAAATGTCGGGTGCTGATTGTACCTACCACGCAAAGGCTATAAAAAAACCGACACGTCCCGATTACAGATCATTTCATAAACATGAGTCCTAAGGTGTTAAAGTTAGCCCCTCTGTTGAATGCAAATCATCGTATTGAACCCGCAGCAACGGGTAGCCTTGCTGAAAACGGAAGACCAGAAAATTATTGACTCTCTTTGCTAGTGTGCTTACAACACTTTAAAAGAGAGGGTGCCGTCGAAAAATGCGCAGAAGACAAAGTTACTTAATCACAAGCAGGTGTGTGCAAGCTGGTCAAACGAGGATAGTGCTGAAAGAAGAGACGACTACTCGTTCAGAAAGGAGAAGCGTTTCTGCCTTTACTTTTAACCACATTAATCAGTGTCGTCCTCGGTTCCTTATTCAACAAGTAGATAATAGAACACACGAAAAAGATGATATTAGTATCCCTGGAAACACTACACCATTACGAACTACATCACCAACAAGTGGTATCGGCTACAATTCAAGTGCTCTCTGGACTGGACTGGGAAATTGACAAAATCCTCCCTTAAGAACTTCTATAGCGCTATCTGCACTTCAGTCAGCACCCTCTAACGCCTGAAAATACCACCACAATCACCCTTGAAGTGTCTGTACTTCCCATACCTGCTGTACTCAATACTGTAACAGTACAGGCACGTAAAAAGCCGAGCTTTTATTGAACATATTATTTCCTTAGGCGGTATCTGTTTGGACTCAAGCGGGGAAGTGATTATTCACGATACGCCTCTCCATGGATTCAATATTATGGATTTAGTCAACGATCTGGTCAGAGAAAGAAGACAAAGCGAGCCATTGGGTATGCAAGAGTGTCTCACGGCGCTCCAAAAAATAAACCTCTTGAAAGAATTTATTGTCAACCAGAAACAATTGGCATCCATTTGAAATCCGATGCCCGTACCCAAACCACCTACACCATTGCAACGCCCTAAGAAGAAATGAAAGGAAAGGATAAAAACAGGTGGCTGCCTTTCCGAGCATAATGAACATCTACTATGACCCCTCTCATCCTTCAGGGTTTGCAGGGGCGGCGTTGCTCATAAAGGTGTCCAAAAAAGATCCGGCCAAAGTAAGAGAATGGCTTTGTTCTCAGGATTCTTATACCCTATACAAACCTGTGATATTAAAGGTTTCCACGCAACAAGTACGTGGTGTCAAACATTGACGAACTCTGGCAAGCTGATCTCAAATAAATGCGGAGTCTCAGCAAATACAACGATGGTGCCATGTACTTTACCCCCATCAACGACGTGTTTAGCAAGATGGCCTGGGTGAAAACGCTTCCCTCCAAGACGGGGAGTGTTGCGAAGGATGCCTTCCAGGACATTTTCATATAAAGTGGCCATAAACCTCCAAGTTTACAGAGGGACAAGGGGACAGAGTTCACGTCCCGTCTAGTCCGGAAATTTCTCAGTAAAGAAGGCGTGTATTACTACACAACTCATAATCTGGACGTGAAGGCAAGCAAGGTGGAACGATTCAATACAACTCTAAAAGGACGCATGTTGCGTTAATTTAAAAAAAACCGCTCGTATAGCTATGTGGACGTCCTCCAGGATCTCATCGACGCTTACAACGACGCAAAACATCCCAGTATCAAGATGGCGCCTAAAGATGTTTCAGAAACCAACGTGCTTCAAATCAGAGATAATCTGTACGGTGCCCAAACTCACATTGTAAACCAAAACTCAAAGTAGGTGAGACGGTGCTTATTAGCAAATCCAAAATGCTGTTTGAAAAAGACTACTAAAGCAATTTAAGTGAAGAAAATTTCAAAGTCAGCAGTGTTGTTTTGCGACAAACCATCGTCTACAGGTTGACTGATCTTGACGGCGAGGAGGTGGAGGATTTTCCTCGGCGAGGAGGTTTTACGAACCAGAATTGCAACACGTACGTCTTCCCGAAACTTTTAAAGTTAATAAAATAATAAGTGTCAAGGGTAAGGACGCCAGAAAGAAAGTGTACATGCAGTGTAAAGGTTACCCCAAAAAGTTTAATCCTTATATTCCTAACAGTTACATCAGCGCCCTACCATGAAAGATCAGTTTTATATCACTTTGCTGAGCGACAGCTCTATGGGATATTTACCAAAAAATACTCTCACCGAATTGCTGTATTCATGTTCTTTCACCACCGTAAATGAGGGCCAAAATATTGTATGGTATAACTGGGTGACGCTAACGGCGTGGAACAATTATTCAAGGATTTTATCCCGCCTGAAAATTACAACACTTTGAATGACTTGTTCAAAGCCCTAAGCGATATAGAGGCGTTTAAAGAGGTTCCAGAGCTTAATTCAAGTACACAAACCCTAACAAAAAAGTGGTCATTGTCACTACTTCTCCAAACATATAGATTTTTTTATTGCGGCTTGATAAAACTTGGTTTCTGTCAATTTTGTCCGAGTTGAGTTTCAATTATAAATATTATAAATTATTATTTATTTTTGATTTAGGCATTTTATTTATATATTAACAAGTTGGTTAAGATCCTAAACATATTCCTAGACCTAGTTTTTAAATCTAACTTACATCAAATTTACACTTAAGATAAATATTCTCATACTCTCTACTTCCCACTGTCCTATATCTATCCTAAACAATATATTTTACTAATATGAATACCTATTTAGTAAACTGAATTTACATCTTTTATTGTTACCTTTGTCCTGGACGTGATAGTTCTGTCGTTTCCCTGGCAGTATTGGATGTCTACATCTGCAGGCATTTCCCTCGTCCAGTTGACCAAGGAATAAACTAGTGTCACTAGTGCTGATGGCCTTTTGTGTGTGTGACCTGTAAGTCACAAAGGCAGGGTGTCAAGTAAATAATGTCCCCCCTCTGTGTCAATGTATGAAAAATCTTGTCTTTGATTCGCTCAAGATGAACCAAAAAATAATAAAGGGTCAAGCAATTCAGAAATACAAAAGCTGGGGAGACTCTGTTCTACAATTTATTGCAAGCCATAACACTAATGATATATAAAAGTATTTTTATAGGTCTCACTTCCTCCTGAGCTCCAAAAATTGGTTTCGTCTACTTGGGTTGTTTTTAAGTTAGCGTAAGATACCTGATATGTTACCTCTCTCCTACCCCACCCCCCCAAGAGAGCTCCGAACGATGTTATCCTAAAGCGTTGACATCGCACCCATTTTTGTTTGCTACTATTACTGTTATGATGTAGTAAGTAGTATCTTTGACCACAAAGAGACATAATTGGAAGGAAATGTCTATTATTACAATTATTCCAAATCTGACACTTACGAAGAACACTAAGAAACTCCTTGACAGTAATTTTTTTTTCAAATCAATCAAAGTTTACTAACAGGACCCAGAATAAATTTCCAAAAAAGTAATTAAATAAATACCTATAGAATCGCCTGACATTCTAAAAAGTTAATATAAATTTGCCATAAAAACCAAACTAAGAATTTAAACGAAAAATCGAAATGAATGCACATGAGTAAATTAAACACGTACTTTACAAATGGAAACCCAAAATAGCTATTCAATAAAGTATTTTAACAACTAAACCCTTGCATTCTGGTAAATATAATATTGATTTGCAAAAAATTACTTTAAAAAAATCCTATCCCAACGCAACTTTTCAACGTTTAATTTTAGCGTCTCATCGGTTATGTGGATTTTACAAACATGACAAATAAATAAGATGCAAAGTTAATTTTAGACATCATTTTCTAATTCCTACAACTTTTTGATTAAAAAGAATAGGTTTGAATAACTATGCATTATTTAAATATCGATATCATTTAAAAATATACTAATATAACATAAGTGCCTGGATACTATTCAAACCAGTTTGGGCTACCGTGAAGTTGGCCCCACTCCCCCTAATGTAAACATACTATTTGTGGGCTTTTCAAATCGGAACAACAAGGAACAAATAATTGCAATAATAAAAACTTGAATTTTTCATATTCAATGGACCAACCACGGACGTAATTGAGGGATATACAGCCAGAAATGTAATCTTCTGAAGAATGCATTACTCTTTTTGCAAGCTAATCAACACATCATAGCCCTTGCTACTATGATGCTTCAACACTGACCAGCCAATGAAATTATCGAACCCTAAGTCCAAATGGTTGACTCACAGAGGATCAGCTTACCTCTGTGCCTCTGTGCCGACACAACATGGCTGCTTGACGTACACTACCATAATAAAGCTGAAGTCGTGTAGCCATGCAAAGCTCGAAAGTTGCCAGTGGTAGTAATGCCCTTAACGGTGGTATCCTGTGTGGTCCAAGGCAAGGGAAGAATCCCCCCCTTAAAAGCTTTTATGGCACTATTGTTTGCACCGGCGACTCTCATAATATTCCCTAATACCTGGCAAGCAGGTTATTAACCTTGCAATACCCTATTACTGCCTACAAGATTGCTAAAAACAACTTATTTTCTAACGTGTTTTATAAAAAATGTATCACTATATAACACCATGTAGACATTTAACCCTCACCCCATTCCCCTCATCATTATATGGTTTATAGAGAACCCCTAATGAACAACAACAGAATAATTAGCAATGAATGACTTTGCTTGTATACTCACAAGAAAACATTACTAAACAATATTGACACCAAGATTATTGGAAATCATGACACCTTGTCTAAGTGTCTTTGTCTACATATTGAACTAAGGGTCCAGAAATTGATTTCAGGCAAAGCCGATAAATTAATTCCCTATTGCCAATGATGAATTAACAGCACTACCTAGGTGGCCAACATGGTACAATTTGATTTTTGACCCCGATGTTGATTGGTCGGATTTGGTCACGTGAACACGCCCCCTCGCTCTCTGATTAGCTGTTGGCTTTTCCCCACCCTCTGACCCCCTCGCTCCCTGATTGACTGTTGGCTTTCCCCTCCCACTGACCTCCAACCCCTTCACCCTGACCCCATCACCTGACCCGCTTTCCAGTGTTACAAGTATGTTGGTTCTTGTTCCATTGTTTTGTATGTGTGATCAATGGTTTTTATATAGGTTAATTATGTGTGATCATTGTTTTTTATGCCTGGATAGGATTGGGACAGGTGTTGGAGTTTTATTTTTTAATTATTGGAATGCAGTCCATGGCATCGGGCGCTCCTCCCTTGAGATTGCTAGTGAGCGCTGGGAGCATCTTCTCTGGCCGGCCGCTTAGCGAAGAGTGTGAGAAAT
This sequence comes from Timema podura, assembly GCA_033556935.1. NCBI lineage: Eukaryota > Metazoa > Arthropoda > Insecta > Phasmatodea > Timematidae > Timema > Timema podura. The sequence continues at coordinate 1,694,961 of JAVRXN010000010.1, forward strand.
GGTTCCCGGCCGCAAGACCCCCTTTTTTTCCCTCACTCCCCTCTTCTTCAAGGCATATGTCGCAAACCCCTATGTGGTAATGGGTTTTCCCGGTGTCGCAACCCAGCATCAGTTTGGTGGCAAGACAAGACAAGTCGAGACAAGAATAGATCGTGAACTTGAAACCGCGAGCTAGGTCATTGACCCTGGCAACCCTCCCACTTTCCCCTTCTATGTGACAATGGGTTTTCCCTGATTACTGGCGCCATTTTGGCGGCATGACAAGACAAGACGAGACAAAAATAGATCGTGACCTTGAAACCGTGAGCTAGTACAAAATGTCATAATCCATGTTCATGTTTGGTGCCAGTTTGCCTGCTCGACAAGTTGAGAATCGTATATGGTTACACTACGTGAACAGACAGGTTTTGCGTGAATAAAACACGATATTACAAAACATATAATTACTATACATTAAAGGTTCTACAGATATATATTAACGGTTTCAAAGACTTACATAATATTTATTATACATTAAAGGTTTCACAGACATAAATAAAATTTATAATACACTTTTACAGGAATGACGCATATATTCGTTCTTACGTTTTTCTACAGTGTCTCTTAAATGTGTTAGTAAAATTGTTTTTAGTTAACAATCCAGCATGTAATAGTCCAAGCCGATGACTTGACGTATATAGTAGGTAACACTGATAAGATCCAGGTTTCTAATGTGCGTTTCCACCATAGGCTGTTCGAGATCGATGACATCCGCTGATTCTTTTAGCGTGTCGCATACATCCACGATGAGTGTGTTGATTAAATCCTTGCAATAGCGTACGGCGGGTGTCAACCACATACCCCGGTGGTCGACGGCGACGTCGATAAGGTCCCACACCTCAAAAAGACGTGTCCAGCTAGGTGCTAGGTAGGTGACTCGTTTGAGTCCGGCGTCTTGTTTCTCATTGATGACGACCATATGGCCACCGTATATGCATCTCAGAAAGATTTCATAATTAGTCAGACTAATCTTCTGAGGAGGTTGCGTGTTGCCGAAAAGCTTTGATATAACCGACTTGTAGCTGCCTAGTCCTTGCCACTCTGTAAGGTTAAAAACCGCACAATTTCCTCCGCATTTTTCTAGCTGGACATAGGGCGTTAAGTTGATCTTGATGCTCATGCCAACGATGACTCGTTTGGCGTCGACTTCGTCCAGCGGAAACAAAATATTGAAAATACTGGTGATGGCTAGTGGCTTCACAGGCTTTGCTTTGCGGGTGCAAACGTCTTGACCTTCCATGATGTTTTATCGCTTCGAAGATTGTCACGGTTGTGGCTGGCACACGGTTCGGACGCTCCTTTCATAGGTGCACGATGATTGAACGCAGCCTCTTGAGGGGCGGCAGGTACCTACCGTCTTGAGAAATGTGTTGTAATATCTCACCACTTTAACGTCTTTGACTGTATGATAGGTGGGCGAGGATAGGGTTAAGAAAGTTTTCATCAGAATGTTCTGGGTGCGATAGAGAAGGTACATGAGACAGTAATAGCCGCAAACATCTGAGGGTATGCTTTGAAGTTGTAGCGTTCTATGAGACGTGCGGGAAGGGTTTTTGCGTGTATATGCTTGATGTGATTTTATACGGGGGGGGGAAACCATAACTGTCAAAGTATTTCCCCGCACCGTTCTTGTCGATAAAGATGGTGACCCAATGCGTCCCAGGCTTGGTGTGTGGATCCGTGTTGATAATAAGAGTGGCAGGTTGTGTTATTCTTGGGGGTAGTTGTTTAGCAGGGAAAACACCCGACCATACAGAACGGAACCACGGGTTTGTTTTCAGCGCACGTCTTATGATGTGCGTGTCCAACTTCAATCATCCAATCTCAAGGTCCCCAAACAATGGAGGCCGAACATAAATTCCATACAGAACTATGCATAGGGTGCAACCCAATTTAAGTGTTTTCAAGACGAACAAACTTTGTCGTACATATCTATGACAGGCGTAGGCGTCTATTTGGCTATAAACGTTTTATTTTCTGCTCCCTTGACGTAGAAGGTTTCTGCACGCGTTGTGGCGCGGGAGATAAGGGATTCGAGCAGGCTGTAGTCCACATCACCGCTATCACGCAGAATACCGTGAAGTTTGTTAGCTTGATTTTACCAGGGGTGTAAAGTTCCTTGATAGCGAAGGAGGGTTTTAACATCAAATGTTGAAGTAATTTACCGCTTAGAGATAAAACACTCAGTTCCTTGACGATAAACTATTTGCTGTGGTCGATGAAGCTCTGGAAATCTACATTGACGTCCTTTATTTAAATGACAAGTTTAGAGGGCGGGAAGCCGCTTATATTAATTCCCATAATTGGTTAAGACGTTTCTGTCCTTGTCGATGATGATGATGTTGGTAAACTCTCCATACACGATACAGTTGACGGTTTTGGTGAGAGCTCTTGTGAAGATCACTTCCATGCTCAGAGAGCCATGCCTCGTCAAATTCCAATCTCATGTCATGCGGGCGGACAGATTAGGTGTGAGATCGAAAGCCATGAGTTGATATCCCTTAGAGAAGGCTTCCGGTTTTATGACACTACCTTCGCTCATGAAATGGATACCCGTTCTAGAAAACAGTGTGTGGTAGGACATGAAATAGTTGCTGTTTGAAAAATCGGGCTGTAACGGTTTCGACGGCACTTGTTCTCTGTCCACGTACAGCAAGAAATGGTTCATATAGTATATTTGGAATTTGAACGGGTTCTTGGTGGCGTCTCCGTAGAATGCGGCTTTAGATAAAAATCCCACGAAAAATCGTTTGAGTGAATATATTGTCCAGTGATTTCACTTGCACACCCGTAGTAATAGTGAGTATTTTTACATCCACGCGGGTGATGGTATAAATTTGCGGGACTGACGTTTAATGCCTTGGCATGTGGGAACAATATAGACGGTGCTACTTTGACACATCACACGAGAAGAACGGCTTCAACGATGTCAACCTTAAAGTGTGAGATTTCAGGGACAGCCATAAGAATAAATCCCTCACTGGAACGGACCAACTTGACTCTGAGTTCGATGTCGTTCAAAAGGTTTTTTCCTTGGTTAAACACATCAACGTGTAGATACCCCAAAAGATACAACGCCTTACTTTTTGCCGCAAGAATGCGACGGGCCATAAATCCCTTGATGCCAGCCTTAGCCTACCCAAAGTTTCCGGGACTCTCTGCTAACACTTGAACACAAGTCTAATGTGTTATTTTGGCTTTATTGTTGTAATTGAGCAACGTTTCAATGTACGATCTATAAGCATACGTGTTGCTGGGCGGTGAGACTAGTTTTTGGTTTAAAAACACATCCACCTGAGTGAATAGCGAATGCAACCAGTTGTTGATGGGAGCGATTTGATCCACCTCTATGAAAGCGCCACCGTCGGGTTTCATGATGGCCGCCCTGAGCTAGAGCGTGGTCTGTGAAAGATCAATATATAACTCGCCTTGACCGGTAACGGTAAATTCGATGGGCTAATTATCGGTGAGGGAAGAGACAGGTTTGTATTTGAGCCATTGTCAACTTTCAGGACTTATTTGGGGGTGGGAGGGAAAAGAGATCGAGTTCACTGCTGGCACACTCGCAAGACTGGGGTGTAGAAATGATATTTTAACTGAAAATATCTACCGCTTCTTTCTTGACCTTTTTACGTCAGGCAACGACATAAGAATGACGTCAGTGCTTCTTACGACACACCCTATATAGCCAGAGCCGGTCTTTAGCGTGTCAATCTTCTGCTCCGCAGGCGTTTCAGCTTTTTTCAAATCTTGCCGACACGTTGCCATAGGGCCTCTCTGAAAGGACGACGCTGATTGGCAACGTATGAGAGCACGTCAATGCCCGTATGAAGCGCCTTTTTTCCAATGACTTTAGCACCGATTTTCAGCAATGGTACGACGCTCCTGAAGAGGCTGACAAAAAACTTCCTATTCCATGCCCGCGTTGATAGGGAACACCGCGGTAGATTGAAGATATTCCTGTTCTAGTCTGGTTGATGTAGTATCTTTCGTAAGGACAATTCATGTTGAGCAGCATCGAAAATGAAGTTTCACGCACACTTTTCCCAATTTGAATTGTACAGGTTCACCAGTGTCTGTTTATATTTTTCTCCAGGCCTTTAATTTCCATTCCAAGTACGGGCACGTAGTTCATCGGATCATAGCTAACAGTCTTAAGTATGCCTTAGATATAGTTTATGTTGTTGATACCAACGATACGTAAGAGCGCTGCCTCAATGTCACCCGCGGACTGAGGATCAACGATATCCGTGTAGATGTACATTTGCGAGGGCAAGCCTAGCAGAATGTTGGTAGAATACGGTGACTTTGGGACATTGATCATATTAGTATTAGGATCGAAACCGAGCTGTAGACATAGTTGACTAGATAGAGTCAGCAGTTGTATATTTGGGGAAGAAGAAACTACGTCTACATTTTTGTTAGGGTTTGTGTACTTGAATACAACGCCGAAATCACCTTTAAACGCCTCTACTTCGTTTATGACTTTGACCAATTCATGGATAGTCCTGTAGTTTCCAGGAGGGATGTGATCATGAATATTTGATCAACGCCGTTAGCGTCAACCAATTTTTACCATACAATCTTTTGGCCCTCGGGTACGGTGGTGAAAAAATATGGATATTGGAATTCAGCGAGAGCGACTTCCCACTGTCCGTTGAGTGTAAGGCGGTAGGGTATTTGCGTTGTGAAATTAGCAAGGGTATTTTTCGGGAAACATCCCATAGAGCTATCTCTCGGTAAAGTGATGTAAAACTGGTCTATTCATGGTAGGGCGCTGACGTAAATTGCAGGAAACTTTATATACACTTTGTTATCCATTCCTTCGACTTGGAGGGAAACTGGATTATGTAGTTGATGTCCCGACGGCGGTGACTTCTGGTCAGACACGCGTGGATAGGGAAAAGGTTGGCGAGTGTGTTCCGGCAACGGTAGTCGCGGTGGAACATAAGTATGTTCCGGCAACGTGAGTCGCGGTGGAACGGAAGGATGTTCCGGCAACGTGAGTCGCAGTGGAAAGGAAGGATGTTCCGGCAACATAAAGTCGCGGTGGGAGGTAGGGTAGATTGCGGTGGAATGAGAAGAGTGATGACACTTGCTGCAAAAGACGATTTATTCGCTCTTTCGTATAAGTGTGGTTCCCCAAGGTTGGCTCACCACTGAATCTGCTCCCGAAATCACCGTGGAGGAACAGGGGCTTCCCATTGGTTAGTGCAAAATTGAAGGGATAGTGCCCATCACGCGAGCCAATAGAGGCAGAGTTCTCTCTCCAGACTCCAGACTCATTAAAACATGCTCTAATGCACCCTGAAGGGGTGCACGGGAGCAAATTCCAACACGTACAAACCAATTGGTCACACCGTGTGGTTTTCGGGAATTCTAAGACGGATTGTCGCATTTCGCGAAGTTAACTGAAACAAACAAACGCATATTATTGATTAATATTATTGGGGAAAAAGTAAATTTTGGGAACCGACTAAGAGGTTTTAGAGTTACGTGCGGAGACACTACTCTATGGAGTCGTGGTGAGGGAAGCTGGTGGAGAGGCGACTCCAGACGCACCTGACGCAGTTGTAGGGGTGGCTGACTACCTGGAGAACGAGTATTAACGTGGAGAAGAGTACAGCAGTGCTCTTCACATGGAAAAGAAAGTTCTACAGGCCGGCCCCACTCCGGCTGTTCGGAGAACAGATCAGATGGGCGGACAGTGCTAAGTACTTGGGACTTACGCTGGACACCAATCTGACCAGGCGACTTCACTGAACAAAGATACTGACCAAGGCGAAGCAAAGGCTGGGAATCCTAGGCCCACTGCTTAACAGGCGTAGCGTCCTGTCCACAAGGAATGGTCTGACACTGTACAAGCAGCTGCTCAGACCGATCCTCGACTATGCGTGTCCCGCTTGGGGCCACCTGGCGGACACGTATATGAGGAGGATGCAAGCATTCCAGAGTAGGTGTCTGAGGATTATTGTGGACGCGCCCTGGTACGTTCGTAATGTGAATCTGCACCGAGACCTGGATATGCCTACCATCAAGGACCACTTCCGGAAGCTGGCGCAGTCATTCTACGCCAGACTCCCCGGTGCCACCAATCCTCTTATCCAGGGGCTTGGGAATTACGTCATCGACCCTGGGGGGTGCCACCGACGTCCCAAAGCCCTGCTCGGATAAGCGAGAAGTGACAAACGTGGTCTGGGAGGCTCTCACATAGCCCCCCATAGAGTAGTGTCTCCGCACGTAACTCTAAAAAACCTCTTAGTCGGTTCCCAAAATTTTTCTTTTATCTAATATTATTAATTAATAATATTCTTTTGTTTGTTTCAGTTAACTTCGCGAAATGCGACAATCCGTCTTAGAATTCCCGAAAACCACACGGTGTGACCAATTGGTTTGTACGTGTTGGAATTTGCTCCCGTGCACCCCTTCAGGGTGCATTAGAGCATGTTTTATGAGTCTGGAGTCTGGAGAGAGAACTCTGCCTCTATTGGCTCGCGTGATGGGCACTATCCCTTCAATTTTGCACTAACCAATGGGAAGCCCCTGTTCCTCCACGGTGATTTCGGGAGCAGATTCAGTGGTGAGCCAACCTTGGGGAACCACACTTATACGAAAGAGCGAATAAATCGTCTTTTGCAGCAAGTGTCATCACTCTTCTCATTCCACCGCAATCTACCCTACCTCCCACCGCGACTTTATGTTGCCGGAACATCCTTCCTTTCCACTGCGACTCACGTTGCCGGAACATCCTTCCGTTCCACCGCGACTCACGTTGCCGGAACATACTTATGTTCCACCGCGACTACCGTTGCCGGAACACACTCGCCAACCTTTTCCCTATCCACGCGTGTCTGACCAGAAGTCACCGCCGTCGGGACATCAACTACATAATCCAGTTTCCCTCCAAGTCGAAGGAATGGATAACAAAGTGTATATAAAGTTTCCTGCAATTTACGTCAGCGCCCTACCATGAATAGACCAGTTTTACATCACTTTACCGAGAGATAGCTCTATGGGATGTTTCCCGAAAAATACCCTTGCTAATTTCACAACGCAAATACCCTACCGCCTTACACTCAACGGACAGTGGGAAGTCGCTCTCGCTGAATTCCAATATCCATATTTTTTCACCACCGTACCCGAGGGCCAAAAGATTGTATGGTAAAAATTGGTTGACGCTAACGGCGTTGATCAAATATTCATGATCACATCCCTCCTGGAAACTACAGGACTATCCATGAATTGGTCAAAGTCATAAACGAAGTAGAGGCGTTTAAAGGTGATTTCGGCGTTGTATTCAAGTACACAAACCCTAACAAAAATGTAGACGTAGTTTCTTCTTCCCCAAATATACAACTGCTGACTCTATCTAGTCAACTATGTCTACAGCTCGGTTTCGATCCTAATACTAATATGATCAAAGTCCCAAAGTCACCGTATTCTACCAACATTCTGCTAGGCTTGCCCTCGCAAATGTACATCTACACGGATATCGTTGATCCTCAGTCCGCGGGTGACATTGAGGCAGCGCTCTTACGTATCGTTGGTATCAACAACATAAACTATATCTAAGGCATACTTAAGACTGTTAGCTATGATCCGATGAACTACGTGCCCGTACTTGGAATGGAAATTAAAGGCCTGGAGAAAAATATAAACAGACACTGGTGAACCTGTACAATTCAAATTGGGAAAAGTGTGCGTGAAACTTCATTTTCGATGCTGCTCAACATGAATTGTCCTTACGAAAGATACTACATCAACCAGACTAGAACAGGAATATCTTCAATCTACCGCGGTGTTCCCTATCAACGCGGGCATGGAATAGGAAGTTTTTTGTCAGCCTCTTCAGGAGCGTCGTACCATTGCTGAAAATCGGTGCTAAAGTCATTGGAAAAAAGGCGCTTCATACGGGCATTGACGTGCTCTCATACGTTGCCAATCAGCGTCGTCCTTTCAGAGAGGCCCTATGGCAACGTGTCGGCAAGATTTGAAAAAAGCTGAAACGCCTGCGGAGCAGAAGATTGACACGCTAAAGACCGGCTCTGGCTATATAGGGTGTGTCGTAAGAAGCACTGACGTCATTCTTATGTCGTTGCCTGACGTAAAAAGGTCAAGAAAGAAGCGGTAGATATTTTCAGTTAAAATATCATTTCTACACCCCAGTCTTGCGAGTGTGCCAGCAGTGAACTCGATCTCTTTTCCCTCCCACCCCCAAATAAGTCCTGAAAGTTGACAATGGCTCAAATACAAACCTGTCTCTTCCCTCACCGATAATTAGCCCATCGAATTTACCGTTACCGGTCAAGGCGAGTTATATATTGATCTTTCACAGACCACGCTCTAGCTCAGGGCGGCCATCATGAAACCCGACGGTGGCGCTTTCATAGAGGTGGATCAAATCGCTCCCATCAACAACTGGTTGCATTCGCTATTCACTCAGGTGGATGTGTTTTTAAACCAAAAACTAGTCTCACCGCCCAGCAACACGTATGCTTATAGATCGTACATTGAAACGTTGCTCAATTACAACAATAAAGCCAAAATAACACATTAGACTTGTGTTCAAGTGTTAGCAGAGAGTCCCGGAAACTTTGGGTAGGCTAAGGCTGGCATCAAGGGATTTATGGCCCGTCGCATTCTTGCGGCAAAAAGTAAGGCGTTGTATCTTTTGGGGTATCTACACGTTGATGTGTTTAACCAAGGAAAAAACCTTTTGAACGACATCGAACTCAGAGTCAAGTTGGTCCGTTCCAGTGAGGGATTTATTCTTATGGCTGTCCCTGAAATCTCACACTTTAAGGTTGACATCGTTGAAGCCGTTCTTCTCGTGTGATGTGTCAAAGTAGCACCGTCTATATTGTTCCCACATGCCAAGGCATTAAACGTCAGTCCCGCAAATTTATACCATCACCCGCGTGGATGTAAAAATACTCACTATTACTACGGGTGTGCAAGTGAAATCACTGGACAATATATTCACCCAAACGATTTTTCGTGGGATTTTTATCTAAAGCCGCATTCTACGGAGACGCCACCAAGAACCCGTTCAAATTCCAAATATACTATATGAACCATTTCTTGCTGTACGTGGACAGAGAACAAGTGCCGTCGAAACCGTTACAGCCCGATTTTTCAAACAGCAACTATTTCATGTCCTACCACACACTGTTTTCTAGAACGGGTATCCATTTCATGAGCGAAGGTAGTGTCATAAAACCGGAAGCCTTCTCTAAGGGATATCAACTCATGGCTTTCGATCTCACACCTAATCTGTCCGCCCGCATGACATGAGATTGGAATTTGACGAGGCATGGCTCTCTGAGCATGGAAGTGATCTTCACAAGAGCTCTCACCAAAACCGTCAACTGTATCGTGTATGGAGAGTTTACCAACATCATCATCATCGACAAGGACAGAAACGTCTTAACCAATTATGGGAATTAATATAAGCGGCTTCCCGCCCTCTAAACTTGTCATTTAAATAAAGGACGTCAATGTAGATTTCCAGAGCTTCATCGACCACAGCAAATAGTTTATCGTCAAGGAACTGAGTGTTTTATCTCTAAGCGGTAAATTACTTCAACATTTGATGTTAAAACCCTCCTTCGCTATCAAGGAACTTTACACCCCTGGTAAAATCAAGCTAACAAACTTCACGGTATTCTGCGTGATAGCGGTGATGTGGACTACAGCCTGCTCGAATCCCTTATCTCCCGCGCCACAACGCGTGCAGAAACCTTCTACGTCAAGGGAGCAGAAAATAAAACGTTTATAGCCAAATAGACGCCTACGCCTGTCATAGATATGTACGACAAAGTTTGTTCGTCTTGAAAACACTTAAATTGGGTTGCACCCTATGCATAGTTCTGTATGGAATTTATGTTCGGCCTCCATTGTTTGGGGACCTTGAGATTGGATGATTGAAGTTGGACACGCACATCATAAGACGTGCGCTGAAAACAAACCCGTGGTTCCGTTCTGTATGGTCGGGTGTTTTCCCTGCTAAACAACTACCCCCAAGAATAACACAACCTGCCACTCTTATTATCAACACGGATCCACACACCAAGCCTGGGACGCATTGGGTCACCATCTTTATCGACAAGAACGGTGCGGGGAAATACTTTGACAGTTATGGTTTCCCCCCCCCGTATAAAATCACATCAAGCATATACACGCAAAAACCCTTCCCGCACGTCTCATAGAACGCTACAACTTCAAAGCATACCCTCAGATGTTTGCGGCTATTACTGTCTCATGTACCTTCTCTATCGCACCCAGAACATTCTGATGAAAACTTTCTTAACCCTATCCTCGCCCACCTATCATACAGTCAAAGACGTTAAAGTGGTGAGATATTACAACACATTTCTCAAGACGGTAGGTACCTGCCGCCCCTCAAGAGGCTGCGTTCAATCATCGTGCACCTATGAAAGGAGCGTCCGAACCGTGTGCCAGCCACAACCGTGACAATCTTCGAAGCGATAAAACATCATGGAAGGTCAAGACGTTTGCACCCGCAAAGCAAAGCCTGTGAAGCCACTAGCCATCACCAGTATTTTCAATATTTTGTTTCCGCTGGACGAAGTCGACGCCAAACGAGTCATCGTTGGCATGAGCATCAAGATCAACTTAACGCCCTATGTCCAGCTAGAAAAATGCGGAGGAAATTGTGCGGTTTTTAACCTTACAGAGTGGCAAGGACTAGGCAGCTACAAGTCGGTTATATCAAAGCTTTTCGGCAACACGCAACCTCCTCAGAAGATTAGTCTGACTAATTATGAAATCTTTCTGAGATGCATATACGGTGGCCATATGGTCGTCATCAATGAGAAACAAGACGCCGGACTCAAACGAGTCACCTACCTAGCACCTAGCTGGACACGTCTTTTTGAGGTGTGGGACCTTATCGACGTCGCCGTCGACCACCGGGGTATGTGGTTGACACCCGCCGTACGCTATTGCAAGGATTTAATCAACACACTCATCGTGGATGTATGCGACACGCTAAAAGAATCAGCGGATGTCATCGATCTCGAACAGCCTATGGTGGAAACGCACATTAGAAACCTGGATCTTATCAGTGTTACCTACTATATACGTCAAGTCATCGGCTTGGACTATTACATGCTGGATTGTTAACTAAAAACAATTTTACTAACACATTTAAGAGACACTGTAGAAAAACGTAAGAACGAATATATGCGTCATTCCTGTAAAAGTGTATTATAAATTTTATTTATGTCTGTGAAACCTTTAATGTATAATAAATATTATGTAAGTCTTTGAAACCGTTAATATATATCTGTAGAACCTTTAATGTATAGTAATTATATGTTTTGTAATATCGTGTTTTATTCACGCAAAACCTGTCTGTTCACGTAGTGTAACCATATACGATTCTCAACTTGTCGAGCAGGCAAACTGGCACCAAACATGAACATGGATTATGACATTTTGTACTAGCTCACGGTTTCAAGGTCACGATCTATTTTTGTCTCGTCTTGTCTTGTCATGCCGCCAAAATGGCGCCAGTAATCAGGGAAAACCCATTGTCACATAGAAGGGGAAAGTGGGAGGGTTGCCAGGGTCAATGACCTAGCTCGCGGTTTCAAGTTCACGATCTATTCTTGTCTCGACTTGTCTTGTCTTGCCACCAAACTGATGCTGGGTTGCGACACCGGGAAAACCCATTACCACATAGGGGTTTGCGACATATGCCTTGAAGAAGAGGGGAGTGAGGGAAAAAAAGGGGGTCTTGCGGCCGGGAACCATTTCTCACACTCTTCGCTAAGCGGCCGGCCAGAGAAGATGCTCCCAGCGCTCACTAGCAATCTCAAGGGAGGAGCGCCCGATGCCATGGACTGCATTCCAATAATTAAAAAATAAAACTCCAACACCTGTCCCAATCCTATCCAGGCATAAAAAACAATGATCACACATAATTAACCTATATAAAAACCATTGATCACACATACAAAACAATGGAACAAGAACCAACATACTTGTAACACTGGAAAGCGGGTCAGGTGATGGGGTCAGGGTGAAGGGGTTGGAGGTCAGTGGGAGGGGAAAGCCAACAGTCAATCAGGGAGCGAGGGGGTCAGAGGGTGGGGAAAAGCCAACAGCTAATCAGAGAGCGAGGGGGCGTGTTCACGTGACCAAATCCGACCAATCAACATCGGGGTCAAAAATCAAATTGTACCATGTTGGCCACCTAGGTAGTGCTGTTAATTCATCATTGGCAATAGGGAATTAATTTATCGGCTTTGCCTGAAATCAATTTCTGGACCCTTAGTTCAATATGTAGACAAAGACACTTAGACAAGGTGTCATGATTTCCAATAATCTTGGTGTCAATATTGTTTAGTAATGTTTTCTTGTGAGTATACAAGCAAAGTCATTCATTGCTAATTATTCTGTTGTTGTTCATTAGGGGTTCTCTATAAACCATATAATGATGAGGGGAATGGGGTGAGGGTTAAATGTCTACATGGTGTTATATAGTGATACATTTTTTATAAACACGTTAGAAAATAAGTTGTTTTTAGCAATCTTGTAGGCAGTAATAGGGTATTGCAAGGTTAATAACCTGCTTGCCAGGTATTAGGGAATATTATGAGAGTCGCCGGTGCAAACAATAGTGCCATAAAAGCTTTTAAGGGGGGGATTCTTCCCTTGCCTTGGACCACACAGGATACCACCGTTAAGGGCATTACTACCACTGGCAACTTTCGAGCTTTGCATGGCTACACGACTTCAGCTTTATTATGGTAGTGTACGTCAAGCAGCCATGTTGTGTCGGCACAGAGGCACAGAGGTAAGCTGATCCTCTGTGAGTCAACCATTTGGACTTAGGGTTCGATAATTTCATTGGCTGGTCAGTGTTGAAGCATCATAGTAGCAAGGGCTATGATGTGTTGATTAGCTTGCAAAAAGAGTAATGCATTCTTCAGAAGATTACATTTCTGGCTGTATATCCCTCAATTACGTCCGTGGTTGGTCCATTGAATATGAAAAATTCAAGTTTTTATTATTGCAATTATTTGTTCCTTGTTGTTCCGATTTGAAAAGCCCACAAATAGTATGTTTACATTAGGGGGAGTGGGGCCAACTTCACGGTAGCCCAAACTGGTTTGAATAGTATCCAGGCACTTATGTTATATTAGTATATTTTTAAATGATATCGATATTTAAATAATGCATAGTTATTCAAACCTATTCTTTTTAATCAAAAAGTTGTAGGAATTAGAAAATGATGTCTAAAATTAACTTTGCATCTTATTTATTTGTCATGTTTGTAAAATCCACATAACCGATGAGACGCTAAAATTAAACGTTGAAAAGTTGCGTTGGGATGGGATTTTTTTAAAGTAATTTTTTGCAAATCAATATTATATTTACCAGAATGCAAGGGTTTAGTTGTTAAAATACTTTATTGAATAGCTATTTTGGGTTTCCATTTGTAAAGTACGTGTTTAATTTACTCATGTGCATTCATTTCGATTTTTCGTTTAAATTCTTAGTTTGGTTTTTATGGCAAATTTATATTAACTTTTTAGAATGTCAGGCGATTCTATAGGTATTTATTTAATTACTTTTTTGGAAATTTATTCTGGGTCCTGTTAGTAAACTTTGATTGATTTGAAAAAAAAATTACTGTCAAGGAGTTTCTTAGTGTTCTTCGTAAGTGTCAGATTTGGAATAATTGTAATAATAGACATTTCCTTCCAATTATGTCTCTTTGTGGTCAAAGATACTACTTACTACATCATAACAGTAATAGTAGCAAACAAAAATGGGTGCGATGTCAACGCTTTAGGATAACATCGTTCGGAGCTCTCTTGGGGGGGTGGGGTAGGAGAGAGGTAACATATCAGGTATCTTACGCTAACTTAAAAACAACCCAAGTAGACGAAACCAATTTTTGGAGCTCAGGAGGAAGTGAGACCTATAAAAATACTTTTATATATCATTAGTGTTATGGCTTGCAATAAATTGTAGAACAGAGTCTCCCCAGCTTTTGTATTTCTGAATTGCTTGACCCTTTATTATTTTTTGGTTCATCTTGAGCGAATCAAAGACAAGATTTTTCATACATTGACACAGAGGGTGGGACATTATTTACTTGACACCCTGCCTTTGTGACTTACAGGTCACACACACAAAAGGCCATCAGCACTAGTGACACTAGTTTATTTAGAGATCTAAGAATGAACACATTAAAAAAGTTATAAAATAAAAATTACAAATTTTCTTATATTTTATCTAGATGAGGTGAGGAAAGGGAGCTTTGCATAGTGATAAAAATATATTAATTTTAAAACTATCAATATGACACAAACACATTTTTTAAAAGCAATTCAGAACAAAATAAAGAAAAACATTTTAAGAAACATTCAAACAGACTAACCACAAACTTAAACAAAAAATAAGGAGGCTTTACAAAAGGAATAAATGAAAATCTTCGCAAAAAGAAATAGAAAATGAATCAAGAACGAATTATTGATTGCAAAGCTAAGATATCGATTTTCAAAAGCTGTATGTGTTCATGGGGAGAATATAGTGTCCAAGAAGGCGCCAATCCGCACTTCTTATGTAAATATATCATGTGTTGTCCTACCAAAACGAAATGTGCGTTTTTTTTTTTAGGAGGAACTATCCGGAATAAACGAAGAACAAACGATTGCAATCACAAAAACTTGTATTTTTAAATTGGGGTGGGGGTGGGTGTTGGGGTGCACAACTTCGTGGACGTGTTTTTTCCACACTTGGTACCTACCTATTGTAAAAATTGTGGGATTATTTGAATTTGGTAAAGAAAATATAAAAATGTGGTATCTATATATGTTTCCTGTTATATTATTTTTGATGGAAGTATCCTTCTCATGAATAATCTAGGTATGTCATCTTCACTTTCCGATACAACTTGAAACTCTTCATTTTCAGTTGAATTACAACTATCATCTTCTTCAGATCTTTTAAATTATGGATCGGTATATTCAACATCAGAATATATTTTACCTAATAATTTTATCAATTGGGGAAGGAGGGAGTTCTTCCACACCCGACATGTACTCCATATCACATATGTCTTCTCTGTAATAGAAAAAAATATTAGGGCCTAAATTATTATTTCAAAATGTATATTATTTATTCTAATAAAGAACAGGCAACTTATGATTTTGCAATAGAGATAAAGGGTATTTTAAAGATAAATATATTTTATACACCTATACAACTTGTATCTAAAACATTGTAAGAAAAAGATTTAATTATCTCATCAGCACACAACTGAATTAATGCTATGTATGAAGTGGAGATACGGTGAGTTTTAAAACATTTATGATTTATATTAGCTTATGAAATAACCTCAACTGTATATTCCATATAAAATATAGGTCGTATTTTTAGAAAAGATTTGTTAAGATGGAAACGAATTAGATGTGACAGTTCAAGCTAAAGAAATACATTAATAAAGTATTTATTTATTTGCTAACACTCCTTTAAAGACAGCTATAACATTTAAATGTCTTACGCGTAAATTATTAACGTTTGTAATAAAAAATAGAGCAAGAAAAGTTAGAAAATTATATTTTAAATAGCTTTACTAATCGTTCGTGGTGGCTGAGACCTCGTTTACTTGGCACGGTGTGGGAGGTGGTGTTATAATCGTCGAGCGATCATCTTCCTCATCTTCATCCTCTTCCTCTGAAGGTTCGGCTTCAAATAGTGGAGGAGCAGGGTGATCTCCGTCCTCCTCCTCTTCAGACGGTGAAGTGGAAGGAGTTCGAATGCTCGCTTCAGGAATATCCCGACCCGTGGCATCGAAATATATGTCCCTAGCTATTTGAAGCCCGTATTGGGCGCTACCGCATTCGGCCGCCTCCCGCGCCCACTGGTAAAGATTTCGCGGGTCTTTGTAGAACGCCTCAAATTCATCATCCGAAGAATTTGACACTGTCGATGCACTGTCGGACATATCTCTACTTAAACGAAACTCGAGAAAATGAAGTATACGATTTTCATTGTATTACCTTTATATAGGAATTTTTAATGTGTTAAAAGCCTTTCTAACATTTCACCCTTCAAAAAAAGGTTACACATTTCCCTTCCTAAGGTACTTTTCAAAATACTTTAGACCTTGTAAGATTTATATCGATTCAACATCTATGTCTTCCATCTGCCAGAATAGTATGATTTTACACGAAAAATATCTTAAAATTTCAAATAGTAGAATGTTGTACAGCGAAAACTTTACAAATATTTTCTCTATGGTGAAATTTGTTTACGCATCAGGTATTTTTCATGTTTCCAAATAAAAGAGCTACTCATACGAAAAGTATATTTTGAAAGATTGATAGATGTAATTATATATTGTACTAGAAAATTCTTCTTGAATATTTATTTGTAATATTGTGTAAATTGTTTGCACAATAACTTTTGTTTTCCTATTTCTTATAATGGGTTAATCATGTGTAAAGTTCATTTTAGAAAATTGTAAGATGTATCTAACGTTTTCACATCATTTCACTCGATTATAATAGATAAAACCTAGTCAAGAATGCTATTTCGGTTATTTATATTTATCTTCCTCTACGTCACTTTAAGGTATAGTTCCTTCAGATTAATAAATTTATAAAACCCAAAATACTATTTTAGTTTTCCAAGGTATAGCGAGTGCTCGATAAAAGGGTAGTCTTTTATTTTTAAAAGAGTTGTTGTTAACAAATACGTTGATTATTTTAATTCACTCTATTGATTTTTAACAAAACACTATTTTTTAATCTAGCTCCATTTATCATAAATTACTTATCTGTCCAGACAGGCTAGTGGTTAAAAAATTTCATAATATTTTTAAGAGATTAAAAGTTAAAGCGTTTAAACTAGAACATTAAATTTGTTTTAAAAAAACGTCAAGTTTTCCTACCTTAAACATTTAACACATTTAATTTTCCATAGTGGAACCATTCAAGGAAAGCTTCAATGGTTTGATTAAAAAAATTAAGTTTTTTTAGTTGTGTAAAATTTTAATAAAAGCTTTCATTGTTATTAGCCCTGATCGGGTAAAAGAATAATAAGACTTGTAAAGGCAGACTCGTGATGTATAACCTTAAGATGTGTAGGTCAAAGAGCTAAGTCTAAGATGTTCGTAATTTGGATGCCAGATTCTTCATGAGGTGGTAGTTAAAAGGTCTACTTTTTCTGTGACAGAGTGTACTGCATAAGAGGATATCTGATAAAAGGTTTCATCAAAGTGTATCTAGTGTACGATGACCCCTCGATCCAGATTGTCAGGTGCCATGTCTACAGCCAAATTGGAGTCTTCGATGGTTCAAAAGAGAAAGGCATCAGTCTTGGGGCTTACCCGTTTATTTCGGTAGTAAAGTGCTAGAGCAAGTTATTTCGTAAACATGAATATGTTCAGCCGAAACCTGCATACCTGTCCACTGAGCCAAGGGTACAAGCTTCGATTCCCTAAATGGACTAAAAAATGTATCATTTATGGAATATGCGAAATTACTTCATCAGCTTCGTTACAAATAGTTTGTCTCATTAAAAATACTACAATTAGATTTATAAATTACTTTATTGTTATTTAAACGGAACTTCTCTAGTAGGTCAACTAAAAATTAATATATATATATAATAAATATTTACACGCCTAATATTTAAAACAATGTTTACATGTATTTATTATTAGCATTTTCTCCTACAGAGGTTGCAACATTTTAATACATATATTTATTACCTGTGTATCTTTTCATGTGTCCTGATTTGTCCCTATTAAGGTGTAAGATATACTCGTAAATACATAATCTAAAACTATAATTTTTTTAAATATATATATAGATATATATATATATATATTGATATATATTGATATATATATATATATATATTGATATATATATATATATATATATATATTCCAAGTATACTTTTCGTGGTGTGAGTTATAGGCACTCAATATTAGAGATTCCTTTATCAGCGTCGAGCGTATTTAGGGAGGTTTTTTTCTAATAGACTTTCCATTCTCTCCGCTAAAATATGGGCACACTTCTTCTAAATTCAAACTTACCAATTATCAATCCGTTAGCGTTATTAATACTTAAGGAGTTCGAGGTTCAAATCTCGGTCGGGTAAACTAGGGGTGTTTTTTTCACTCTCCATCTACGCAAATGTGGGCTCAAACCTCCCAATTATCAAACCGTTAGCGTGTGGTAGCCAGTGGACCAGGATTCGAATCCCTCTGCAGTTTAGTATATTGTGAGAGTGCTGTCTTGACCTGGGGGGTAGTTTTTCACTCTCCCTCTACACAAATGTGGGCTCACTTCTGCGCTCTTTAATATTTTATTCCGGCAAAGCTGTCACGTGTATATTGCCGGCGCCTTTCTGTCACAACGTATTTTAGGGTCAGAACGGGTGAAACACCTTATTTTTCTCTTGGGTTTGGTAACTAAAGAAAATGAAGCAACCGGCAATAGATATCGGGGTTCGAGTCTGTGTTGGGGGATTTGAATACCTGCTGAGGTGTACTTTGGCTAACGCGCTAGATTTGTGCTGAGCTAGACTACCGAGGACGGGGAAAGATTGAGGTTCGAATCTCTTTCGGGTGAACTAAGGTTTTTTTCTCTAAATGGGTTACCACTTTCCTTCCACGCAAATGTGGGTTCAAGCTTCCCAATTCCTAATCCGTTAGCTTAAATAGTACTTAACCGTATTATAACCCGAACCCGAACGGCTATTAAAACACGGTGCTAAAAATCATTTAGGGCCTACAATCAGTTTTAAGAATTTCTACTACAAAATTTTAACTCAGCACCAATGACATTACTAAAGATATGAAAAAAAATTGCACATTATTTTATTATATTTTTTTCATCATTAATACGATTTGTCAAAAGTGACAGTTGCAGATTTTATCATCTGACGAATGAATATATGAATGAAAGTAGTTTAAGTAACTTTCTTAAGTGTCAGAAACTACTTTCTCACCACGATCCCACTATAGCTTAAATGCTACCTGTTGGCCTTATGATATTTGTAGGGTGATTTTTAAAAATTCAAATTATTTTGAAAATATCTATAATGATTTTGCTTAAAATGTAAAGATATATATATATATAGTATTTATGGAGTGTTTGGCATAAAAAAAATGACAAACTAAGCTGTATACCTTTTATTGTTTTGTTTTTTAAATTTGAATATTTAAAAAATAGCTTGAGTGATCTGGTTAATAATTGGTATCGGAGGAATTCCTTTACATCACCAATAACACATTTTCTTTATTTATCTAAATAAATTAATTCAAGCGTAGTTTACTTACGACAATTTATAGAAAGTTTGAATTTTTTTTTAACTAACCGGGAAAATTGAATTCAAAATTAAAATCAGGGATTAGTTTTTTTCATGATCTATAAGAATAACATACTTTTTTTCACATATACCAAATAATTTCGGGTAATTTACAAATAATTTATTTTTGAAAATTTAAATTTTGCTAAACATATTAGAACAATTTGGTTTAAAGTTTTTAATTACAGATTGGTTATTGTGATCAACAAAATTATGTGTTTATTTTTTATGAATGAAACATAGTACTTATTAATTGGTCATATACAGAAATATTATTATAGAATAATAATTGTTTTTTCACCTTTTGGACATAACATTTTTATTTTATCCCCAAAATATATTTTTCACTATATTTTATTTAAATTAACTAGAACCCTAACAAACTTTGTCTCTGTAAAATAACATGTTACAAATAGTTTGTCTTTCTCGTTAAAAATACTACAATTAGTCTTATAAATTACATTATTATTGTTATCCAACCGGAGTTCCTCAATCAAGTACACTAAAAAATGGAAATGATTACACGAATAATATTTAAAACAATGTTTACATATCTTTATTAGTATCATTTTCTCACACAGAGTTTGTATGGATAAAATAATTAAATCCTTTTAATTTACTTTCTCTTTGGCGGGGTAGCAATATAACGTCACAGCAATTATAATTTATAAATGAATGTGTGTGTGTGTGTGTGTGTGTGTGTGCACGCGCGACAACTTACATTAGTTAAAATTATAAACTACTCGCATTTACCATTCTGCATTTAATATTTTATTCTAGCATTGTTGACACGTGTATATTGTCATCTCCTTCCTGTCACAACATATTATATGGATTTAAAAAATAGTAACAACATTTTATTGCTAGTTTTTTTATTGCCAATCAACAATTAATTAATTTAAAACATTCCTAACGAGAAGCTACAACAACAACAAATCACTAATTTTATTATTTTATCTCTCTCATTCGGGCGGTTTTGGAGGGTTCAAATGTCAATGACACGCAAATGTGGGTACACATTTCGCCCTGTGACGTCACTTAGAGGGCAACAAACGCTAATTACCTCACATTTCAATCCCTGGCACATGTTGTTACACATTTACCCTGTTCAAGATCAGCTCTTATCTCACGTTAGTCTGTCGTGCGTGTGTACCGAGGCCGGTTTCTTCGCGCATGATAATTTGTTTGTTTGCCTAGCCAAGGACCCTAGTTCGATTCCAGACATGGGGTGAAAATGAGGGTTTAACCTTTCATAGTGATACATTAACTGCCCTGGACTGTATTTGTAGCTGTCCTAGGGTTCAAGTTTATCTTATTACACACACTCTGCAAAGGGTCCAGAGTTAGATTCCCTGTATGCTTGAAAATGTATGTTTAACCCTTCATAGTGATAAATTAACTGCCCTAGACTGTACTTGAAGCTGTCCTAGGGTTCAAGTTTATTTTATTACACACACTAAGCGAAGGGTCCTGAGTTCGATTCTCTGCAAAGTCGACAAACGCCAAAAGTCCAGGGTTCGAATGCCATCAGTAATATCTAGCAGGAGAAAGCATAAATAATAACTTTGACTGTTTTCACATTTCAGCCCTGAAAAAATTGACGGTACATCACTAATTTTATTATTTTATCTCTCTCATTCGGGTGGTGCTGGAGGGTTCGAATGTCAATGACACGCAAATGTGGATACACATCTCGCCCTGTGACGTCTCTTAGAGGGCAACATACGCCTGGAAAATGCTGTTACACATTTCACCCGGTCAACATCAGCTTTTATCTCACGCTTGTGGCCAATTTCCTCCCTCATCGTCCAAGGTTTGTGCCCCTGAAGGGTAGTAAGACGCTGTTCTAAATATCGATAAGCTTAACTTCTTGGCTATTAGCATGGAGGTAGGGGGATTGAATCCAGGTCGGCCGTGTCGCACAAATAGAAGTATATATTTTATATCTCCCTCAAGCCTGATATTACTTATGTAGTTATATATTATCACGTCAAAATATAGTTGCGAACATTAAATTTGATATTACTTATGAATTGATGTAAGAGTTATATCATTATTAGTACCACGTCTTACTATCCGTTCGGTTATAAGCACTTACGCTAATGTAGGGTGATTGTGAGGACCTACAGTTTAACGCGGAATCCGAACCACGGTGGAGGCCCGACATTCCTAACATGAGAACATTAAATATCTCGAGGAATAAAACGCCTGCTTTCACTTTATCTACCGTCACAATGCATCGACGGTCGCATGGTTTATGGTGTCACTAGACGGCTGGTGATTGACGCTACCTGGTCGACCGGCAATATGGTGGGGGGTGCAGGAAGTACTGCAGTTCTAACATACATTAGCAGTGCTAACGATATCGAGGTTCGAATCTCAGTGTGCACGCCGTCTAAATGTTAGGCTCATCTAATTTCAGCTGAGGGAAATTGAATCCCTGCCGTGTAAAGTGTAGATATTACTTCCCCATGGCTGATACATAAATCTGCGCATGTCGACGGACGATATCATGCAACCAATTTTAGTAGACTTTAGCAGTGGGGGATGGAGGCCACTAACTGAGCATTCCAAGGCCCGAGCTGTGTCAATGCTCTCTAATTGTCGGAGAAAACCCATTACCACATAGGGGTGGGGGATTACGACATCGTGATCTATTCTTGTCTCGACTTGTCTTGTCAACCCATCAAACTGGCGCTGGGTTGCGACACCGGGCAAACCCATTACCAAATAAGGGCTTGCGACACTGGAAAAACCCATTACCACATAGGGTGGTGCCTTGAAGGAGGGAGGAGTGAGGGGGAAAAGTGAAAGGGGGTCTTACGGGCGTGATACGCTGTCAGTTTCTCAGTAGCCACACTCTTCGCTAAGCGGCCGTCGGGAAAAGGTTCCTGCTCCGTGTTCCTTCTCATGCCACGGGAGGAGCGCCTGACGCCGCGGGCTGCATGTTCCCCCAAATAAGATGCTCCTCACTCTACACCACGCAGGCGTCAGGAGAGGTTCACTCCATTGTCCACCACGAAATCTGCATGCTCCACCCCCCAAATAAATAAAATAAACTCCAACGTCCTTCCCTTCCCATACATGAATAATTAATTAGCAATAATCAATTAACAGGACGAGCAGAGAAGATGCCCTCTATTCTACGCAAGACAGCCGTGGCGAGAGGTTCGTGCAGAGCCCTCGAGCCTTATAACCGCCCCCAAATAAATAAAATAAACTCCAACGTCCTTCCCTACCCATACATGAATAATTAATTAGCAATAATCAATTAACAATCATTAATAATCAAGAAAAAAAGGGCCAGCACAAGTACCAACATGTCCGGGGTGTGGTGGGGTTGTAGGGGAGGTGGTTGTAGGGGGGGAAATTTCGTAATCAACTGGTGGAGATTTTGTAATCAGAGCGGAGGGGTGGGACGGGGGAGGGGAGGGAGGGGAGGGTTGAGGCTAGGGAGGGGAGGGGGATACCAACAGCCAATCAGAGAGCGAGGGCTAAAAATAGCAGCCTATCCACGTCTGTGACAGGTGGTCCTACCATCTACTAATGAGTGTATTTTACAAGTGAAACAGCACGAAGAGTTGCAAACCAACCTGTCCATACGACCCTGACTTTATTTTTCGAATTGTGCCAAAATGACCCATTTGCGAGAGCACTTTTCTATACAAAAGTTCCCAATTACTACACATGAGACGCGTCATGAAGAAAATTCAATCAACGTAGGAGAGGAGTTCCAGTTGAAGGATTTGAGGATGTATTCAAAGATAATGCTATTGGTCGAGTATACATGGCTCGTCCGAAAAATGCAGAGTGTTTTTACTTGCGTCTACTGCTTCGCGAAGTATATGGGCTAACATCGTTTGAAGATCTTCAAACAGTAGATGGTTACATTTGCGAGATATATCGAATGGCATGTCAGCGTCACGGTCTGTTAGAAAATGACAATCACTGGGGGCAAGCAATGAGAGAGGTCGCACAAGAAGCAAGAGTGTATCAAGTGCGAGAACTTTTTGTATTAATTCTAACATCGTGTAATCCCTCAAATCATAATAGACTATGGAAGATATATCCCGACAGCATGATTGACGACATTTTAGCCAGAGTGCGGAGAAACAGTCCGGATATGGATGTTACTTTCAATGAATATATTTATAATGAAGCTCTGATTATGTTGGAGGATCGATGTTTAGCGATGAACAATCACATTTTAATTCAACTTGGAGTACAGCCTCCCGTGAGAAGTGAATTAGACGCAGTTAGTTCTGAATCGACGAAAGAATTCAGTTATAACATAGAAGAATTGCATCGCCACATCAAAGAAAATGAACCAAAATTAACGCAAACACAATGGATTGTATAAAACAGAATCATAAATCGTATTGAAAGAGATGAAGGGGAATTATCTTGTTGAATACACCAGGGGGCACTTGTAAAACCTTTCTTATTTATTTGATTCTAGAAAAAATTCGAGTGAAAAAGCAAATCTCATTAGCATTGGCATCATCTGGAATTGCAGCTACGTTAATGGAGGGCAGGAAAACGGCACATTCTGCTTTAATATTATGAGCTGAACAAGAGTATCCAGTCTGTGATATAACAAGATCTTCGGCATGTGGTCAGCTTTTAATGCGATGCAAAATTATTATATGGGACGAATGTACAATGGCTCATAGAAAATCACTCGAAGCGCTAGATAAAACATTACAGGATCTTCGGAAGAACACAAGATTAATGGGGGGAATTTTATTGGTACTATCAGGAGATTTTTGGCTGACATTGCCGGTAGTTCCAAAATCAACACCTGCCGATGAAATAAACGCATGTTTGAAGCGATCAATATTTTGGGATCACGTTGAAAAGTTATCTTTAACTGAAAATATGCGTGCAATAATGACAGGAGATCCGAGAGCACAAGTATTTGCCGGAAACCTTTTGTAAATTGTAAATGGTACCTATCCCCTGGATCCGCACCCTGGTAAACTCATTTTAACAGAAGAATTGTGCAACGTGGTAGAAACGGAAGAACAACTTTTCGAAAAAATTTATCCGCTTATGGAAAGAAACTACCTGAACAAAGAATGGTTGTGTGAGCGAGCGATTTTAGTTACAAAGAATGATGTAGTGCAACGAATAAATTGGTAGTTACAGAATATGATACTGAGGGAAGAAAATATATAAATCTATAGACACAATGATAGATCAAGATGAATACGTGAACTTTCCAACAGAATTTTTAAAGTCATTAAATCCTCCCGGCATGCCTTTGCATATATTGAAGCTGAAAATTGGATCACCAGTTATAATACTACGAAAACTTGACTCGCCAAAATTATGTAATGGCACAAAATTATGTGTGAAAAAGCTACTTAACGATATCATTGAGGCGGTAATCCTAACCAGCAAATAAAAAGGAAAATCAGTTTTCATACCAAGAATTCCATTAATCTCGAATGATTTGTCATTTTGTTTCAAACGATTACAATTTCCAGTGAGATTAGCTTATAGTATCACTATCAATAAGGCGCAGGGTCAAACGTCCCACTATTGAGGATTTAATTTGAAAGAATCCTGTTTCTCACATGGTCAGCTCTACGTTGCTCTTTCACGTGTTGGACAAGCACAAAATCTATTTGCGCAAGCGCCAGACAACAAGACACTAAATGTATTTTGATCAAATTATTTAGTGTGTAAGATATGTGTGTACACCAAAAAAGAATAAAAAAAAGAAAAGTATTTTAATGCACATCTTCTATATAAAATACAGAAAAAACTGCACAGATGTACTAAAAAGAAACCTAGCTAAGCGGGTTGTCCTCAGCTAGTATTTAATATTTAGAGATGAATTAGTATCAGTAAGCAATAGCTAAATTGTGTTGATTTTAAGGGAACTTTAAGCATATGTTTATAGAGTATGCTTTGTAACTACAGTAAAATTTCAGATTTATCAAATAGGTATAGTATTAAAGATACTAAATTCCAATTTTTAAATTTTTATTTTAAAAAGTGTGGGCTGAAACTAGTTTCGGTAAACGTAAAAATGTAAGTTTCTTACCCTCATAGATCGTTAGTAAAAATACATAAAAATATATTTATGGTGTATAACATTTTATAGAAGAAAAGTCTTTTGAATGGCGAAAAAAAAATCTTTACAAATGGCCTTAACGTTGTTTGGACAGAGCTAGTGCTGAGAAAAATCTGTAAGATAACGTTTGTGTCGCTGAGAAAAAGATGAAAGTGGATGCTAACTGTCCGTCCCGTTGAGAACTAAAAAACCTATCTTCGTCAGCATTGGACTGGAAAGTCTAGGGCTGAAGTTTTGAGTAGGGCAGAGAGGGTGTGGGGAGGGGGCGGATTAGCAGGTAGATAGTCTTATCTGGCTATTATAAATGAAAACTGTAAGTCAGGGACCGAACTATTATTATCACCGCGTCTTACTACCCGTTCGCACTTACGTTAAAGTGTAATGGAAGGGTGATTGTGAGATGAAATGAAGGATCTACAGTTTAACGTGGAATTCAAACCACAGTGGAAGCCTGGAATTCCACACATTCACAAGTTGTGATTAATACACGTCTTGTCAGATGTGAAGGGAGGGTTTGGCAATCAGATAAATCTTTGTCGGGACGGAGCATTTAACCTCGGATCCTCAGAACAGAGGTCTGACACATTACCCCTAGACCGCCAGGTCACCCCGGGACCGAACTAAACCGTCGGTTTATTTTTAAATTTAACCTTAACTTGATTTAAACACTAAGCTCATTTAGTTTATTTTAACGATAAATGGTGGTCTGGGTTCAAATCCCAAATGGGTAAACAAAGGTTGCATCTTTCTAAATGATTTCCCTTTGTCCCTCCACAGAAATGTGGGTATATTTCCTTTGTTTTAGATATTGCTTATCATTAACACACTAGTGTAATTAATATTAATATTAATTAAACTCACTAAGTGTGCTTTATACAGATATGCCGAACTAATAGAGTGGAGGGAAAAGGGGGAGGGCGGATGTTAAGTATTAAAATCATTATCTCTACATGATGTCGAATATGAGAATTTTTTAATTACGGTTATAGCCTCATCCAAATATTATTTGAATTTAAAAATAACATTTGGACACAGGAATTGAACTTGGGACCTACAAACTATGTTTTGATTGTTGTTATAAAACTAATTCGTTGCGTCTAAACAAAGGGGAGAAAATACATTTAAATAGAATTTGAAGAGAAAGGACATAAAAAGCGATTATGGTTGTGGAGCGGGAAAGGGGGAAGTAAAATATTGATGTAGACATTCTGTGCACAAATGCACATATTGTTAGTGTCCATCTGGACACGTCTGTAACCTTAACCATGCTCATACAGTAGTGGCTCTCAAATTATGTTACGTGATGCCATTGTAGGTTGTCGGTGCTGTTATTTTTTAAACTGTTCTTTAGCGCAGCTTGTCTTACTACCTGTTCAGGTTATACGCATTTGTACTTTCTACTCCAATCTTAAATCTAGGACAGACACAAAATCCATCTCCATGCCGTCAATTCATCACTCTGAAAGGGTAAATCCACATTCCAACAATGATAAATTTCTCGGCCACGGCAGGGATCGAGCCCAGGACCCTTAGCTCCGTAGGTGGACGCACTACTAACAGAGCTAAGCCTCGTAATTTTCTAGCATGATTTTTTCTATGATATATCCCCAATTAAATTTATATTTTTTTTACAAAGGGCTCATTTTTTTTAAAGAAGGATGGGAGAGTGCACAGCATAGACTTTCTCGTTATTGTTAATAGAAAAGAGATATTTACTTAAAACTCGTAAGATATTTGAAACAAGATAATAGACATTGTTGTACATTCTACCAAAGAGCATAAGCGAAATAATATACAGTGTTAGAGAAAAGAGTAATATCACACCAAGAGAGCATTACAGCAGTTTCCAAATTCAAAGACCTCCTTAATGTATTTATTTATTTATATATATTTATATGTATATATTATATAATTGTATATATTATTATATAAGTGTATTATATATATATACCTATAATTCGAGAACTATTGGTTTTATAAAAATATATTTCATTAAAGATTTTTATATTTATTATGCCTTTATTTTCGAAATGATAAGTTATTTTGTATCTCAAAGAGGTGCGGATATAGATAAAAATTGGAAGTTTCTTTACGTGTAAATTACCCTCAAAACTATTTTCATGAGGTAATGCGAGCTTCCATTTTGTTTTAACACTAAACAATACAGATTTACGAATTTAAATCGAGTCAACAACGAGTGCAGGAAAATCTCCTACATCGAGCTCAACCCCACTCCTCTATAACTTGGTATTAGAAAGCTTTTTCTTCATCATTTTATGAAGGCTGCATGGGTGAGAGTGACATTTCTTGAAGCATGACATCCTCTCTTATATGACATAAAACTGAGAATGCATTCGGTTTTATCTTTGTGTTTAGACAATTTATTACCAAACTTATTTTATATACAATTATGTGTTAAGTAAGTAACACGCAAAGAAAGCAATTATATTTGCATACATTTACTATAAAACAAAATTACTTAGCAAAAATCGTAAAATACCAAATTAAGTCTTAAAATATTAAAGAGTCTTATATATAATTTGATAAGCCTACTTCCGGTTATAGAAATTACCTGGAAATGGCTGAACAGATTTTGAAAATTACCTCTTATTTTAATGATTTGGAGTCCAGGATGTCGGGAAAAATAGTAGTTTTCCATGAAAACTCGATCTACACAGAGAATTTTCAAATTTTTATTCCTTTCTTAGTTACCATGGAAACCATTATTTACTGCATGGCTGTACATCTCTGAATAAAATATATCCCTTTGGCTAAAAAATAATATTTCACACATAGAACACATCAAATCTTTCAATCTGCAAATCCAAGATTTCTCTTCGGATGCTGGTCATAACACATCTAGATTGAGTTGCTTAAACTACGGAAACTGTTATCTATTATTGGAATTTTCTATCGTTAGTTCACATTTAAATCAGTAATATATTGAGCATAGTTCACAAATTAAAAGGTTAAGTTGTCAATTTCATGAAAATATTTTCTATCTTTTGTTTCGCGCATGAGCTAAAAATATAAACAATACAATGATGTTTAAATATGTTTTAGTATGTATTATAAGGTAAAACACGAAAAAAAAATTCTTGAAATATTTTTAAAATAATGATTTAATTATCTATGTATGCGTTTTAGCGTTCAATTATTTTTTTTTCAAATAATCGGTGTTGATGTTCACTTTATCAAATAGTAACACAATACAAATACAGTAAGTTCAAACACAAACCTTTTCAAAATACTAAAGCTAGTTATATTATTTTTTTTAAAATATGACATTTTTGGTGTAAATACAGATTACAATTAAAGTGGTTTAATGTTTCTAGTTCATTTTTAATAATCATAAAAAAACTTAAAATGCTATTTTTTTTAAACAAATATGACACCGAATATGTCCTAGCTATTGATCAGTTATTTTATATGTAAATAATGTAGCTATTGTTATAATTACTTTCACACCAAAAACTACTATTGTTATAATTACTTTCACACCAAAAACTACTATTGTTATAATTACTTTCACACCCAAGTTGCTATTAGGATCATTACTTTCACACCTTAAGTTAAGTACCTATTTATGAAAGTGGAGTTAAACTGTAAATGTAATTTTTTAAACACTCTACATGCTTAGTATTTATTAACCCTCAAGTTTGGATCAAACC
This sequence comes from Timema podura, assembly GCA_033556935.1. NCBI lineage: Eukaryota > Metazoa > Arthropoda > Insecta > Phasmatodea > Timematidae > Timema > Timema podura. The sequence continues at coordinate 1,724,115 of JAVRXN010000010.1, forward strand.
TATCAAATCAAGGTCATGACATTGCCATATAGTTTTGTACTGAATGCATTAATGGTGTCGATTTGTACACGCCTACATGTCATTTTAAAGGAATTTGAAACACATTTCCTACTAAAAATATAGTAATCATCCACTTACTCAGATTCCATTGAAAGTCAAGTCTTCAGTGTTTGTGAACGTGGTACAAGATTAACTAAAATCCACTTTGCCATTAACACTAAATAAATAAATAAAATAAATAAATAGTAGATAATAAGTAGAATATTAAGACTATTCATTTATTTAAAATAAATTCTGTTAATTCTAAGTTAAATATGATCTTAGCTTTAAAATTTAGATATGGGAGCATAAAATATATTATGGAGAATAGAGCCATTAAGGGATGAAATAATTCTGCATTGATGGAGTTTTAATTATAAAGGCCTAAATAATTTTATAACGGTTCAAAAGATTCACTTTATTTTTTCTCAATATAGTAGAAAAATGATTATTGTAGTGTACATGGTAATCGAACCCGGACCCTTGTGCTTGGCTCCCAAAGCTTCACCATTGAGCTACCTACTCAGTATTTGTACAATGCTAAGAAGTACTTATAAGTCATACTTTAAAGCAGATTTGGTGAAAGACGTGTGGCAGGATATGGCTCGTTAATAGCTATAATATTATATTATAGATCATAATTATTTACTATAAATTATATCCAAGAAACCATTTAAAATTAATAAAAAATGTCCAAACGTCATCGTAAGGCTACCCTGAGTCAACGATGGAATGTGTTTTGGATTGTTATTAAATGGCCGACGACTAACCCTTAAGATATAAGCGATAAATGACCCTAACACAGGATTAGCCTTAGATAGCTCATCGGTAAGATATTGACGTGCTAAGTTGGAGGTTCCCGATTTGTGTCTGGATTTCAAAAGAATTGTCAAAAAAAGTTAAGTATTTAACATAAATAACATAATATATGTTTGAAGTCATTTCACCTACTTATTAGCGGTTCGGGCTCTCCAAATTTCTTCGTAAAAGCGTTTCATTTGCCTTGGAATGCTTATTCCTTTTGCCTTTTACATCCATCTTTAAACTTTTGTGGGGCCATTTTTTAAAATAATAAAAATTGTTTTTCCACAACTAATACACTTCCCACATCCCTAAAGACATTAAATGCAATTACACTCAGCCACACTGAAAATAATCCTTTCATCAATAGTAGCACTTGCTACACTGACTTGAAAACGGTGGAGAGCCAGGTAATAATCCCTAAAGAGAGATGGTGATGGGTCAGGGCGATAAGCTTTACAAACTTGCCAAAACCACTGGCGACATATTTATGGTTTCAAGGATAGATAGCTAGTGGCTTGGAGTGAGAAGGGATGAGTTGTCTGCTCTACTCTAACCAGGCCGTTCTGTTTCGGCTACTGCGGGGTTGTATCAGATATATTTTCAAAATCCGGGGGCAAGATATGTAGCACCTCATCTCGTATCAGTTTTCATGAGTTTCAGATTTAATATTAATGTGAATGGAGTACCATTATATAGTTAAAAGAAGTCAGCATTAATTAATTTACTTCCCCCATTTATTACACACGTTTAAGTATACAAAATAATTCATTGAATATTGCATTTATTTGGCAATTGTTTACGCTATTAATTGAAGGTTCATTGAAATATTATTTATTTCAATTATTAAACATCCTCAAATACTTCTAACATTCCAAATATGAAATTTTTGCATCATTTGGTTTTTCTAAAAATTGTTGCATCAGATGCCAAAATTTCAAATTTTGAGTGAACACTCTACTTAAAATATACATTTAATTTATATTTTATACACTGATCCAACTTTGGTTTAAGAAGACCTTCTTATATATATATGATTATTATATTGTTAATTTTGGGCCATACACCCTTAACAGTACTGCAGGACAGTTAGGCTACTCGTGCCATGTTGGGTCACAGAGGACCAACGGGAGTGTTTTCCTGATATTTTAAAAATGTCAGTTGAGTCGAGTAAGGTAAGACTCGTTACTCTTGTATCGTCGGGCTAAGGCCAGATGCTCCTGGGTCAACTCTTGAGAGTCATGTTTTTAAAATTTATATTACATCACGTATAACTCAATTGATATTGTGAATGTAGCCTAAATCTGTTGACGGCCACCCTCACACTATTCGAGAATCCAACCGATATTTTAAATAGTAATTTAAATATATGATGTTTTATTAATTTAACTAGCACAACGCAACCACTATACGATCACTACAAAACTATATATATTAAAAAATAAACATTCCTTCCGTGCCAACCTCATTTCATTTGCGAGGCCATTACGGTCATATACAGGCTGGCCATGAACGAGTGTCCGTTTATGCGTGTAGCAATAGGCATAGGGAGGATTAATAAAAAGTGTTACATTGTTTATGGATGACTCCTTAGAGTTATTCCAGACACTATGGTGAATATAGTGATAGGAACAGCTTGAAATTCAGGTCTGCATAATTTAGTGTAGTTTATGATGCTGGTTTTGACTAAGAGCAACTTAAAATGGTTTACATATAAGCTTCGGTGGTCAAATTGTATAAGCAGCACAATCGCAGTAAACTGCACGATTAATGGCAGATAAATCAAGGTTCAAATCTCGAACAGGTGTATTGAAACTTGTTTTTCCTAATTAATTTTCCACTCTCCCTCCATGTAAATGTAGATACAGGTCTTATAAATCCAACCTTCCTTATCACAAACACATTAGCATAATTAGTGCATGTGTGTATAGCCCAAACGATTAGTAAGATGCAATGGAAATAATTTGTTTAAAAAAGAAATGTACGAGATGAAATTTAAGGTAACACACTTCAATGGAGCGATGATGGAAAACCAGCCCTTAGTGAACTTAGTTAAAATGCTAATGAAAAATATATTTAAGAAAATTTAATTTTCCTATGCTTCAAGATGACTGCCATTCACCTCGCAAGAGTGATTAGACACACATTAGCTTATTTATTTATGAGCCCATATGATCAACATAAAACATAGCAGTTAATCTCCACAAGTATCGACCTTGGCACAAGCTGGATCGTCGAGGTCCAGCTTCACAGCCCTCTGTGGGGACATCCAACATTTCTCCAAGAAACAACTGGGGAAGTTGTTTTCAACAGAATTATCATGTTTTACCACAAAGTAAACATGTACGTTTAGCTCTCATTAGTATTAATTATAGCCAAACTAGAAGCAAAGTTTGGTACAATACTGCTATTTGGAATTAATATTATTGCAAGTTCTATAAGAGATACAATTAAAATATTCTTTCCTTAACTGACTTATTTATGACTTACCATACCAAACCACTTTTATTAGTTACAGTACAAGCAACATTTATCCAATTAATTACAAAAATAAGTCACCCCTTAGTCTTAGGCGTACATTTTATTATATTAGTGAAAACTAATCCTTCATAAAAAATTAAGATCTAAAATAACCTGATCAGAATGCTAGGGTCTAATCAAACTTTGAGTATTTCAATCTTCAATGAGAGCTCATGCTGAAAATAAAGATTTCTCACCTTCTGTCCTGGCTTTTGTTGGGCCCAGTTTTATACATAAGGGGGCATAATTCTTGCCATCATTAATTTGTATAATTGCAAGTTATGCTCCAACAAGGAAAATAAGCTAGACATTTATTTAGAGAAGTATTATATCTAGGGCTTATTTCTTAACAATATTGGGACATAGGGCCTGTTTTCAACTAGGATAGTAGTTTTTAGAAAACCTTTTACAACTCTCTAGCTATTGGCCTATGGTTATTTAGAACACAGAACAGTTTTAATATGAAGATTAGTAAGGATTTACCTGATTCGGTAGCCGCATTTTCTAAGGCACTATTTTCGCAATAGATTAGACTGCTGGGGTATGGGGTTCGATCCAGGTCATGTGTAGGCCTACTAAGGGTGGTTTTCCTAAGTAGTTTCCCAATTTACTTCCAAGCAAATGCGGGTACACTTTTATCTAAATTAAACCTCCTTAATCCCTACCAAATTAGTATAAGTAGTATATAGGCATATAATACAAACAGGTAGTAAGAGGTGGCGCTAAAAAAAGTAGGGATTTATATAATTTATGGATTGACAGGTATGTACTTGAAGAAACTGAATGTGTGTGGCACCCTATAAAATCACTTCACATATTGGCACACATACTTTTTCAAAGGTGACATATCATAACTCAGTCTCCCACAGAATATTTTGGACAAGACCGTTTTAAACTTTGAATGAAGTATAATAGTTAAACCAAGCTCAACTAATCTAATATATATTTATTTACTACACCTTTGATCATTACAAAATATTATTTAAACGTTCTCCACCTACTAGATTAACTAAACATTTTCAAAAGAGAAATGTAGGCCTATATTAAAATTATAAATATCATGCATTTTAAATTATTGAAAGGCGAATTGACCATCATATAGTTATTTGTAAAATAATCTTAATTTTAAATTAGAACCTATATAGTGTTTATTTAGATTTATTAAATAGATAGCTCATCTCGTTTAAATTTTAATCCAAAGCTATATTTTCAAATTTTTATTTCCCGCTAAGTGGCTCGTTTCAATTGGCTGTGGACGTAGTCTCGCTTCACAGGCCCTCGTTTAATCACGTTACTTAACGATACCTTTAAGAATCAATTCTGTAAAGATATCACTCTTTCAAGAAAAGAATCGGAATACGAGATTCGTAATGACAGGCGATGAGTGTCATGTAATACAATCGAACGATAACACAAAAGAAAAGATCCGTAATCCCAGTGCGTTTGCGATAGCTCGTTCATTCACTTTTGGTCGACGAGGTAAATTATTGCACATAAACACTCCTCTAAAATGGGATATGTTAAATCATTGGGTGCACTTTGTAATTCCACATCTGTAAAAGCACGAGGTAGCATCGAAATCAGTTTTTTGGATATGGTTTTAAAAATAGACCCTTCCCGAGTTTTTTACCATGGTAATATTTTCGATAGCCTTGTTATGAAATTGAGCCTCGCTTAAATGTCTTTTCATCAACTTATCGGCATTTATAGTTCTGGTGATACCAGCCACACCTCCAGCCAGCCCTCCTATAGCTGATAGACCTGCGAGTATTGGAATGAGAGCTAGAAGTCCTCCTATGGCTGATAGACCTGCGAGTATTGGAATGAGAGCTAAGTCCTCCTATAGCTGATAGACCTGCGAGTATTGGAATGAGAGCTAGAAGTCCTCTTATAGCTGATAGACCTGTGAGTATTGGAATGAGAGCTAAGTCCTCCTATAGCTGATAGACCTGCGAGTATTGGAATGAGAGCTAGAAGTCCTCCTATAGCTGATAGACCTGCGAGTATTGGAATGAGAGCTAGAAGTCCTCCTATAGCTGATAGACCTGCGAGTATTGGAATGAGAGCTAGAAGTCCTCCTATAGCTGATAGACCTGCGAGTATTGGAATGAGAGCTAAGTCCTCCTATAGCTGATAGACCTGCGAGTATTGGAATGAGAGCTAGAAGTCCTCTTATAGCTGATAGACCTGCGAGTATTGGAATGAGAGCTAAGTCCTCCTATAGCTGATAGACCTGCGAGTATTGGAATCAGAGCTAGAAGTCCTCCTATAGCTGATAGACCTGCGAGTATTGGAATGAGAGCTAGAAGTCCTCCTATAGCTGATAGACCTGCGAGTATTGGAATGAGAGCTAGAAGTCCTCCTATTTTTTTTTAATAACTCTTGGTCTTATTTCATCCCCTTTAAAAGTTCCAGCAGAAGTGGCTATCATCTTGCTATTAAATATATTTTTTAACTAGGTTTGAATATTTTTCTTACTAATACCCATGCCCATCTCAACCTTAGCTTTCATTACGTTGCTCACGGCCCAAGCGGTGGAACCAGTTCTCCAAATCCACTGTCGTCAGATTTCGTTCGATACCACGCTTTCTCTACAAAAACTTTACCTGCGTTGTGGCTATTAGTGAGGTTTTTGTGTTTCTAGAAGGCTATATCATGCTCCTTACAAGCTTTATCAAACCCGTTTATGCCAGGATCACCTCGTTGTAAACGTTTTCCCAACTTTGTACGTGGCCTACAGTACTGAAACGTTGGCAGATGAAGTCCAAATGGTTGATTATCAGTGAGTTTGTTCACTAATACCTCCCCTATCCGCTTCATATCACTTAATGTTGATCACCTATATATATTATATATATTATATATTATATATATTATATATTAATATAATAACTTAAAGAAGTATCATGAAAGTTGTTAAACAGGTTAATACATTTATGGTGCGTAATAATGACTACGGCGAGAGGCTACAAAATCAAAGGAACGGTCCGCTTTTGCGCAATACCTTTCGCAGCTTAGTTTGTGGACCATCAAACTGCGGTATGACAAACGTTATGATAAGTCTTCTTGAAGAACACAACGGGTTTAGTTTTGAAAATGTCTACATATATTCGAAATCGTTGTATCAACCTAAATGTCTTCTATCTCTCATTGAAGGGTTAGGCTATTTTACGTTTACGCAGAATGACGATATAACACCACCCGCTGATTCGTTACATAACTCCATTTTCATGCTCGACGTTGTGGCTTGCGATAAACAGAAAAACATTCAAGCCTATTTTAGCATGGGATGTCATAAGGCGGTAGATTGTTTCTACCTGTACCAAACGTATTCCCGTTTACCTACACAAATATTGAGAGACAGCGCAAACATGCTTGTTCTTTTAACCATATACGATAATCTTAAAACCAGTTTAAACCACTCAAATTGTAACGGGCTAAACTGGGTTAGCCCTGTTCGACTATAAAATATGAAAATGAGTTGATGCAAGCAAGTCAAAAAAAGTTATTATTAGTATACTATTGTTTCATACTAGACTCGTAACACATATTTGCTTTCTTTACATACCCACTTCGCTGACTCCTCCTCCAGACCCGATGCCCCATCGGAAGGAGCGGCGCTTGGAAATGACTCGCCGCGTCCACGTGCTAAAGACTCTGCACTCACCAAAGTCAACTAGTCAACTGATAGCAGCTCTGGTGCTGTTTGCTCAAGCAAGTCGACCTTCCAGATACCGATGGAAACTTCCCCCACCTCTCATTGATGGTTGTTCCGTCACGCGGAGCATCGATACTATATATTCTTCGTAGCGCTTGGAAAATGCGACCACTACCACTGCTAGCGCAGCTGAGATACATTGCGCACACCACACGCCAAGCAAAGTTTACGTTTCAACAATGGACTTACGGTTTGATGCGATGGATCCACTTGATAGAAGGAAGTGACATGGATGGTTATACAGTACGGGAGATATTAGGAATAGCCTACCACGTGGCTAGGTCTATGACGTATCATTTTTGTTAATTGTTAGGAATTAGGAGTAATAAATGTATTCGCTAGGCCTAGGCATTATAGTTGTTACCATTATTGATTGATTATGTAGAGTTAGGTTGGAACCCATGCCTTTTGTTGTTATGTAAAGATAGTGATAAACTTAGCTCATTATATCACGCGCTTCACGCGTTTCTTCGGCCCAACCATTAGGGTCGCCGTTCAAAAGGGCTGTGTCCCTCATCACACACTGTGTGACCATTACTCTATTTTTCAAGGTAGTTTGAAGGGAAGCAATGGTTCAGGTTATCTGAGGGCCTGGGAACAATGCCTAGTTAGGTACACTTGTTTATCAGAAACTCAGGTTTGGGTTTTCAACCTTTATTTTTCTTGTTAGTTTTTAATACCCTTTGGGGATATCTGGCTTATGTGCCGCTCCTGCCCCTCAGGCTCGGGCCAAGCTATCAGTATTACGTTAGCTTTCAATTTTCGCTGAACACCGGTTGGGGGCGCTCGTATGAAGATACAACACATCGAAAAGTCTCAGACTGTGCTTGATCACGTGAGCAATTCAATGGTATTATCCGTACATATTGTAAAACTGCGTCAATAAAGTCGTGCCAAAGACAATTTAAAGTCCAGTTTGGGGTTCGAAAACCACCGGCAAAATCCTCCATTCAGTATTTGGTGAATAAATTGGAAGCAACGGGGACAATGTTGGATATCAACGAAGGAGGACGTCCGAAACTGCCAGACACAATGACGCAGGCAGTTAAAAAGTCCTTGCTTAAGCTGTTGCAGGATATGGGGGCTTCCACAATCACATGTTAACGAGGATAAAAAAAATCAAAGCTGCTTGCATATCGTGTTACTGTTACGCATGAATTGAAACCTCCCGACAAACAGAAGTGACTCAATTACTGTAATTGGTTCCACCAGTTTGTCAATGCACATCCGGGAATACTAAACTACACGTGGTTCTCCGACGAGGCGTGGTTCCATCTAAGTGGATACGTCAATTCTCAGAATACCCGTATGTGGGCTAGTGAGAATCCTCACATCTTGCACGAGACACCTATTCATGATGAAAAAGTTGGGCTGTTGTGTTCTTTGCCACGGCGCTATATTATTGGCCCTACCGTCTTCCGTACAACGGTGAGTACTGCAGTTTAAATGGAAATATTCCATGTGTTTGTGAATAGTTGGACGACGAATAACTCCGTACTGGCTATTTTCAGCAGGATCGTGCCATCTGCCAAAACTCTAATGTCAGCATGGCTGAAATTGTTTCCTTCTTTAAATATCGTGTCATTTTCAAGGGATTTTGGCTACCGAGGTCAGCCGACCTTACTCCACCGGATTTCTTCCTACGGGGCATGCTGAAAGGTAAAGTGTATCGCAACAAGCCATAAACTCACATGGAACTACAAGAAAAAAAGTCTGCGGGAAATTGAGGCTGTTACTCCTGATGTTTTGGTGAATATCTTCAATAATATGGAGATGCGTGTGCAGGCATACCTTGATGCTAATGGCGCCCACTTTCAATACTTGCTATGAGATCATAATATTTCTCATACACCAAGGTATGTCCGTAGCAAATTTTATTAAATTAAGTCCATCATTTTGAAAGTTATAAGGGAAACTCTGGGGGCCAAGAGTGAGTGAAATACCCTCTATAAATATATAATTGCCCCACCAATCGAGATTAATGATGGGAAATATAATATATCAATGCCACACCAATCGAGATTCACTAAGGGAAAGATATGACATTCGATATCATGATATTGAGGATGGTAAGCCTATCAACTATACATACTGGTATGATGGCAACAAGATAATTAATCGACTCAAAAATCTTACATGCATACATATAAGCCGCACACACCACCCAAGATAGTGAGATCATTTCGATCGTAGAAGAAATACGTGAAACAGGCATCATTGAATAAAATTAATTAATATTGCAATCCCATCTATCGCTCACTTGTTTCATTATGTCAAAACTAGAAATAGCAAGTGAGCTTCATTGACCAGCTCGATGCAATTACGCTGGCAGAAGAGTCATCATACTCTTAGATCCAACCAGATCTTATGGAAATTATCCCTCATTCTAAGTTCAACGAATGCTATAAATATTTACGCACAGCCATCAACACGTATTCAAAGTTCGCATGGGCCAAACTTTTTAAATCGAAGAGTGGGAAGGATGTTACCGCAGCCATGAAAGCTATTCTCGATCTCAGAAGAGTTCCCAGTAACGTGCAAACGGATCGAGGGAAAGAGCAGACTTTAAAGCACTAATGAAATTACATTATATCAACAACTATTCTACCTCAAGTATACGCAAGGCTAGCATCGTAGAATGATTCAATCGAACATTAAGAATAAGATGTGGACTATATTCAGTGAAAGTGATTTGTATCGGTGGATCGATATTATCAATGCACTCCTCGATGAATACAACAACACCCTGCATTTTACCATAAATATGCGACCAAAAGATGTTAAATGTAACAGACTTATTCACACTGTGTACAGTTGAATCAAAAGAATCAATTCTCGCAAAAAAAAATCTTCTTTGGTGAAATCATAAGACTCAGCAAGCATAAAGGTGTGTTTGACGAGGGATATACACCCAACTGGTCCAGAGAACTTTTTAAAGTGGTTGAAGTTCATGAGTCAAACCATAAGACCTATTTTTTAGAAGACCTGTATGGAACTTATAACAAGGGTGCTTTCTACTCTCAGGAGATACACAAAACATCACATCCGGACGTTTATCTGGTAGAAAAAGTAATCCGACAATGTTGGATAAGAGTGTTCATCAAATTGCTCGGATTTGACTCTTCAAATACTAGTTGGATTAATAGAGATGATATATAAATATATAAGCTGAAATTTAATAGTAAAGGAACTATTTGACTTGTGTTTTTGTTTGATTTAATTTATCATTGAAAATTATTTTAGTAATAAAGGAAATATGTGACCTGTGTTTTTGTTTTATTTATTTTATCATTGAAACTAAACCTAATGATTAATATAGTTATTTATTTAAACATAGATTCTACAAAATAATACATACAGTACTAACGTAAGTTTATAAGCGTCAGTCTTTTTTTTTACTTTTCTATTTTTTAACAGTTCAATCAACACTAACACACTACTACTATGTACATTTTACTCCACTCGAGCTAAACTTAAACCAATTATGGTAGTAGCTCTACTGGTAGAAGGGCTGGTTCGCCGATTCTGGTATTTAGGTGGATATTCTCACATCCCTCATCCTTGCCAATCTTTTCCTCACTTATAGCTTCCTCTTCGATAATGGTGGTGTTGGGGCTGATGGTGATATTTTCCATCGGGGTGTTGTCCCAATTAACTCCATTGCAGGAAACACTCACTTCCTCAATAACGTCCCCGTAAGGAACGTCTCTGGTAGAGTCGTTAACGTCCCACCAATTCTCGAATGACATGTCTACTCTAAGCTTAAAAATAGGACATTCTTAAATGCACCCTTCCTCGTATTGAGTGCGATCCCACATACCTGGATTCAAACAGTATACTTTATGGGTAAAACCATCACAATTTTATGTGTAGCCTTTATCATCTATATGAATACCTACCATTATTATCAATTATAGGTATGTAATAGCTTATCTCCCTATCGAAAATTTTAACTTCTCCCATCTCCTCTAACATTATATCCCATACGTCTGAACATTGCATACAATCTATATTTACTGTTCACCTCTACCCACATATATACATATTTATGTTCGATATAGGGTTTAAGATCAATACTGATCCTTCCGTCACCTACACACAATATCGAAGGAGGAGGGAGGGCAATAGAGGTCAATGTCTAGTAACCCTTAGTGAGGTGGCCTATAAATAACATAAGACATCCATGGACGGTCAGGAGGTCAAAGTCTATATGCATCACAACATTCAAGTCCATCAGAGGAGAAATAAAACAAGCACAATACTAATGAGGGAAGACCATTTCCCCTACACATCTATACACACCTCCATCGACCTCTGAAAATCTATACACCCCTCCAGTGACTAATGAAACAATTCGTTACCTTCAAGAATAACCATATAATGTTGCCAAATTCGAGAATAACTAGACCCATAGCGAGATAACTTTGCCAATTTTAAAGTGTAACCACCCAAACTTGGTGAACATTGTGCAAACACTTGCAAAACATAGGGAAAATATCACCCAGTATTGTAAATATCCTGCAAAATTATTTTAGTAAGCTAGCAAAAAATACGTTATGTAAGAGCATGATTATTTTAAGGTATATTCTGGCAAGATGTTAACCTACGCTTGTACATTTCCTTGGAAGTCAAGAGTATTGGGTTACCATCCTGCTAAGAGTAGCATATAGCTCATATAGCTTGCATCTTGTTGACGAGCGAGACGATGCGACCGATGGACCTTCCTGGCGGGTGAAATATTGTAATCAGCAAGTTTGTGTGTGAGAATAAGACAGGGCTGTTGAATGTTGGACGCCATGCTGAGTGCATGTGGGTCGGTAGCGTGTACGACTGCGTAATGACGATATAAAATGTGATCTTGTAGTTCACCCCACCGGAGGGTCGATCGCGGGTCTACAGGAAGGTTGTGATACCGTTATCGTGCCTGCTCCCTACATTCACTATGCGACAAGGTAAAATCCTGTGCTTCCCCTGAAACCCTTAATTTGGGCTATTGCTAATTTTTCACTATCGGTCCATCCACATAGTTCTGCTGACTGCTCTAACTTTGTGAAAAATGTGTTCACACTATCCTCTGCTCTGCCTTGAAATACTGGTATGCTAGGAATAAGAGAGAAATTCCTAACATACATGGTGGCTGTTATTGATTCGTTTCCCTGACTCGTATTAGCAGTATGGTAAGTGTGCTCAAATAACGATGAGTCACTCTGGCCACCACTTTTCTTTGATGATGTGTTCAATAACATGCTCGCAACTTGATATTATGCACAGTCATCGGACAGTTTATCGTATCGTACCTAGAATGTATAGTTGAAATATAATTAAATAGTATTGTGGAATTTAATTAATTAATTTGTTATTACCCTGGTTAATCCGCAGCCTGGTTAATGCAGCCCCTAATAGACGAGTGTCTACTTTATTTGAAAAGTTTGATCCGCATCCTAAGCATAAATACAGAGTCCCCCCATCCCCTCTTCCAATTTGATAGTTTTTGATGTTCTTCTCTCTAGTATTTGTTTTGTTTTATGACTTGGAGACAGTACCAATAATTGGTATAACCTAGCAAATGGGGAAGGAGTGGTGAAATGAGACTCTGCTTGTTTGGAGCCGTCCCTAATAATGTAGTGGATTTAAAACTATACTCCTTTTTCCTTATGGACAAATCTGAAAGCTAGAAAATGTTACTAGATATACTTACACATATTTTATCAGTCAAGTCATGCAATTTGTAGCTGTCACAGTTGATAGATATTATCAATACCTATAATAAAACACTAGTAAACATTAATAAAAGGTTATCAAAGTCGACCAAAAATGTATGTATTTTCTAAAAGGTGTCCCAAATGCCCATTTGTAAGAAAATTCTGCTATATTGGGCGTTAACCTTTGAGAGTGAATAAATTCAAATCCTAACCAATATCTTTAAGCCCTATTCTCGAGGGTAACTGACGAGTGACTCACCTATTTGGTAATAATACCACTTGGATTTGATTATACATAATATGTACCATATGAAAATATAATGAATATTTGATCTACAGATTTAGATATTCCTATTAAAAATACAGGTACTTATAAATTTAAGAAAGGTTTGTATTACAATGTCAGCTATTTTAAAAGCTCAGAAAATGCTTTATTATTAAAAATGTTAGTACAATTTTTTTTTTAGTATTAGCGTTTTTTTAGCATTTGCTGTCACAAAATTTGAATAACTAATGTATACAACTTTGATCAATGCTATATACATATTCTAATATTGAGTGAGAGTTAAGTTTCTAAATTTACATTAATGTGCCATTTTAAGGATATTTTTTATATTATTTAAAATTAAATCAAAATTCCAAATTATTTAAACTAAGGTAGGTCTACAACTAATCTACTAAAGAGACAGATCATGAATTGCCCTGCTAAGTGTAGGGCTACTGGATGTAGAACTTTGTAATGGTATTGGCTTGTGGTCAGCTCGCATTATAGGAGTTTCACTCTTGGATCTTCTATGTCTTTGAATGACATGGGGTGATCGACCTCTGGAGAACAGTTCATGAGCATATATCAAAACACCAATGTCCCGATTTCCAGCATACATAGCAATATCTAATGCAGTAGTGCCATCCTAAACAAATAATACAAATAAGCTAAATGAGCTAAATGAGCTAAATGAGCTAAATGGTCTAAATGGGCTAAACACAATTTAAAATTATTTTCATGAGAACTGATGACACAGTTTCTGCCAAAGTCACAGTGATAATAAAATTATGCGTATAAAAATAATATTTTAAATTGCTTCTTGAATTTACAGGATTACAAGTCTACTCAACGGCTGTTTTGGGGTTTAGTTATTAAATTGTGAGTCGTCTTTTATTCAAGAGGGGAGGACTGTCACGAATGGTAAAGAAAAAATTATTAGGTAAGTTAGAAGCAAACAACCCCTAGTGTTTTGTAATTGCCATCTGGCACTATTGTCCAGATATGTTCAAACATGTTAGCTGCTGCACATGCATGACCATAATCTATTCTTTTTATAGGGTAACAGCCACCACTTGGTATGGTTTTAAATTATTATAACATCAACAATGAACATATTATTTAACATTTCAGTACTAGAACAAAGAATAGTAAAATTATTTTAATTCGATTTTTAAATTATTTAAATTTACAAATAAAACTAATTATTCTTTAATTTCTTAGTCACATCAAAAAAAGTTGAATTTTAAAATAATTACATTACATCCATTACTGTTTCCAGCCTGTGGCCTGGGTCATTTTTTTATTAAAGCCATATATTTTCCACGACCAGCTTGCTAGGCCTGTCGTAGCTTCATATGCCTTATAATTTAACTTAAGACTAGGACAGGCACAGCATCCAATCCCCCGACAATCAATTTATCAATGTGAAAGGGTAAGCCCACATTTCACCAAGATAAATTCTCGGTCATGGCAGGAATCAAACCCCGGGCCCTTATATCAGTAGGAAGACACAATACCGATTGAGCAAAGGTGTCAAGACTCGAATTTTAAAATAAAATAAAAAGTAGTTGAGCTTACAATATTATTTAAATAAATTTGAGCATAGTTTGAATGGTTAAAATCCATAAAATTATGGATAAAACATATTTAAAGATTGGGGGGTTAAAAGATGCATTTCTATCACTACTCATTTCATTATTTACATCTTGGTATTGTTATAGTTAAACAAATAAAGTTAAATCCAAAGCGATATCAGATTAACCATAGACATATTTATAGATAAAAAAATCTACCCATTAAGAAAGTGAATACACAAAATTATTATTTTCTAATGTGAGTGACCATTAACAATTCAGCCTGATCAATTCCTAGACATTCATAAAAACAAGAGCCAGGAATGGATTTAAAGCTGTGGATGTCCTGGGGCTGTAAAGTATTGGAAGGACCAACATTAAACAAACATTTTTCTTTTAAACGTTTCGGCAACAATAATTTCTTGACAAAATTAACTGTTAATTCTCATTTTTAAGATAGTATTTAAAAAAGGAAGTATTGCCAATATTAAGAAGGCCTACAAACAATTTCACAAATATAAAACCTTGGTCAACCCCAGAAATTAAACCTGTGTTACTTACTGCTCCAGTTAAGGTGTCACACAAAATGAAATTTTTACTTACACAATCAGTAAATGTTACATCACAGTCTGGTTGAGATAAAAGCTGTTTGACAATATCTATGTGGCCATGTTCTGCAGCACACATTAGAGCTGTGCTGCCATCTTCATCATTAATGTTAATATCTGCACCGGCTTCAATCAGTAGTTTAACAGTATCAAGACGACCATGTGATACCGCAAGCATAAGTGCTGTTTGCCCATGCTACACAAATAGCAGAGATATAATTATTATAAAAAGAAAATCAATGACAAACGCTATTCAAGAAATAATAGCTTTATGAATTCCAAACATTCCATAAATTATTTTATTTTCACAGCCCAGCTATAAAGTTTATTTATAAGCATATACTGCGAAAGTAACATATTTGATTCAACATAAAGGGACATATATAAATTAACTTAAATTTGTCAGATTATTACCAATTATTCTAACCAACTACAAGAAAATGAAGTAAACCATGTTACAATCAAATATTGATTTCCTATCATTTATTAATATTGTGTACATTTAACTATTACATACACCCAGAGTTGTAGTACCAGGGTATACTATGTGACTAAGTCTAACCAAATCTTCTATTGGACAGTTACTAAAAATAAATGGCAAAGGTTTGTATGTTATTGTGAGTTTAAAACAACTCCCAAAGAAGTAAAAAAAACTTACATAAATGATTATTGCAAGTAGAAAATATTGTTTATATATTTCACTACCCATTATGAGACAAACTACACTTTGTTGCAAGCTTCTTTTTTAAAAAAAGTCATCAATAATGATAACAATTATTAACCTCGAGAAGAATCTAGTCTCAACAAGTTGGCAAATACCGCTGTCAAGTAGTTTAGACAGGTGCATGGGCGTGTGGAGAATTTAATTTTTAGTTGGGGGTGAGTTAATCTTAAGTCAATTACATGTTGAAATGACCTATTATGAAATAAGAAGTGTTATTTTTACAATATTGGGAAAACTTTATTTGTTTAAGGGAAGTGGGGTGGAGGGGAAAGTACCAAAAAAGTTTTTTTAGGGCCTTTCTACACTCCCATATAGTTAATGTTAAAAACTGGATGCTCCTAGAAGCTTTTTAGAGCAGTCATAATCTGATTTTTTTAAAATTAGATGCTCTTAGAAGCTGATTGGAGTGGTCCTAGCTTGGATTAAAAAAAATTTATATGCCCAAAAAACTATTTGGAGTGTTCCTATCCCTGTATTTTTTTTAATTGGATGCATCTGGAAGCCATTTAGAGTGATATTCGTTTGGAATTTTTTGAAAATTAAATGCCTCTATACGTTATTTGAAGTTTTATACAAGGTCATCTTAGGCTTCATATTAAAACTTTGAAAAAATTTGTGGGGGATGGGGATTGAATCCCATAGCACCCCTCCCTATGCCAATGGACATAGGTGAGAGGAATTGGGCTAGTGTAGAGGAACAGGGGATCAGTAGTGGCTAGTACTTGAGAAGTTTACTAATCAGACTTACAGGCACGAAACAACTTTCCGGAGCTAAATACATCCACGTGACCATATATATACATATTGTAGCAAACTTGACTGGCTACGACTTGATGATGGACGGCATCTACATACTCTTGTACTAATAAGGAAAATATTGCTATCAGGATTTCCTCAATACATTTCCTCACTTCTAGTCCCTCTTCATGCTCATCATAATCTCGGTACCTGCTCACGTGACACCCACACACTTTCCAGCCCGCTTCACAAATCTAACTTCTATTATATCTCTCTCTCTTACTGTTTCTGGAGCTCGTTCCTGGAATCAGTCGCGTATTCTGAGAATATTAATAAATATACTGTACTATTAAAGTTGCAGGGGATATTTGGGGGCCGATGACACTCAACTACCGTTTCCAAGAACGTAGAGGGATTATTTCAAGGGAAATATTTGAGGCTGTGTGCTTATAGAACAGTGGTTATAGAACATTCAATATTTCCCCTTAACCGTATGCTATCTTAGGAAATTTTTAGGCCCCCATACTCCCATATTATCTCTTTTTTTATTTATCCATAAGGATGACTACCATCCATTCAAAATGTAATAAAAGTAACTCCATAGATTCAGCCCACGTTCAGCCTATACCTACCGAGTGGTTAACAAACAGTTTAGCAAATTAGTGCCAACTCTTACGGATAGAGGGTGTCATGTTGTCAGCACAACGAATCCTCCAACCATTAAACTCGGCTTCTATATCGAAGCCACTACTACTGTATTCGAGTAGCTACTCATTTATCCACACCAAGCTAAGTCTAACCCGTTCCAGACCCACTGCTTCCCAGATAATCTGGACGCGCTGGGAATCAAACTCGGGACCTCTGAGTCCGTAGTCAGAACCCATGACCACTATACCACAAATATTATGTCAGAGCTAAGAGTGTAATGGGTACATTTCTGAATGCATAAGAGAGACAGATCCTATTCAATTAGTCTAGTGTAATTAAAAGCACACAGTCAGCAATACTCAAAGCCAAACATCATAATAAGAGTAAAAAGAAGTGGTACATGGATCAGCATCCATCAGATCTTGGTGAGAGGGAATCAGGTGGATTGTACAACTCACGTTGCAACTAAAACTATTTCTTTAAGCCTAGCTTATCTCACACAATGATGCTTGGAAACAAACGAGTCTCCCAACTTGAGAATTTATGCTCCAGGAGCTATTTAGACTAACATAGGGGAGATTATCTTTGACTATTAATACTCTATCGCCACGTCATTGGTTTATTGCTAAGATATTTACACATATCTTTTTCTGTAAGCAATGGTGCACCCAAGGGGGAGAGGGGGGAACAGGGTATTTACCCCCTCCCCTCTCCAACACCACAAATACTTTTAATAGAAATTTAAATAATATGAAGTATAGTTAAAATATTTAGCATTGAAGATGTGTCGAATGTATAGGCTACATTTTAAGACCAGGCTTTTGACTTAAGCCTAATATTAAAAAGGTTTAACTTACACAAAATTAACAATTTTAAAAAAACACGCAAATTATAGCATCGATATCACTTGCATTATTTAAATCTCTTAATTGATATAAAACTATTCCAAATAATTTTTAAAAGCGTTTAATATTCATAAATATTCTCGGCCTTCAGGTATTAGGGGGCTGTGCAACCCAAAACCCACTCTCTCCTTCAAAATTTCATTCTTGCTACAGCCTTGATTGAATGCCTTCCCCAAAGTAAATGGCTGGGTGCGCCACTGATTAGATAAATTTTATGAAAATATATTTTATTTTACCTTTTCCTTCTAAATCATCTTGAAATGGTGAAATTACACTCCTGACTTTTGGGATTATTTGATGTATAATTATATAAAATCATAATGACTAAGTCATCAATGTAAAACAATAAACTAAAATAACACTATTAAAACTTCATAAATCCTTTCTACTAAAGAAAAACAAGAGCTACCGTCAACTACGGTTTAAGCAGCCTTGTCACACGCCCTACCGCCCCTCCCCCCCTTCCTCACTCTACCAGTGCTGAAATGACTAAATTTGAAAGAGTGGTTAAATGTGTTTGCCAAATATATGATAATAAATGTGACTAGAATGCCTAAACATAACTCAATTTATTTAATTAGTGTATAATTTAAAGCTTGTTACGTAAACTAACTATTATTTTAAAATTAATTTTATATATACTTTATCTAATTTTACTTAAACTATACTAAATTAGCTTAACAAATAATCATTGTGATCTTGAATCTTTTTTCAATAGTTGGCACAATTCTTAGCCTGCTACACATGATCAGCATGACCCGGGGTGTAAAAACCCGAACTCATTGGCCAATTACTTGTGGACGAGTGGAAAGGAATGTGTTGCAACCCCCTAGAAATTGGGCAAGGTCATTAGAGCCTCCCTAGCTTGCCTTGCGGTTTTCAAGCAACAGACCCTGGATTTCCTATTGTGTTAAGTAGAGCCTTTTGGAAGAAGAATGACTTAAAACACAGTATTCTTGGAATATGAGTCAATATTAATTTTAATATTAATGATTAATTACATATATATTTATTAACAATCTAAACATTAGTATTTACAGAGTTAGCATGGACAACATTGAATTTAAAACAAACGAGTCCATATCATTATAGGTATGTGGCGCAGGACTAGCATACCCGGAGATTACGCCACTTTCTGGAATGCTCTTGACACAAATATTAAAACTGCTGCCACAATAAAATCCTTCCAGCATAATCTGGCTCAAGGTCTGCGAGTATAGTATCTATCGTCAATCTGAGGGGAAATGTAGGGATACAGTAAGTATGTGTGTGTTAAGTAGAAATAATAATAATAGTAATAATATTATTAATTAATATTATATAAATGCATTTAATCTATATAGCTACCAACTATTATCAGCATTGTTTTCTTTTCTAATTATTAATTGCTATCTCCATTTTCCTTTAGTTCTAATTTCCTCGTTTTTTTAATAAGTTCTAAATTTACAATAATGTAGGTTGTCAATATTTTATTATTAATAATATTTTTTGTACAGGTATTATAAATTAGTTTTTAGCGCATAAGTATTAAATATAGATTCTTTTTTACCAAAGGGTTATGTGTAAGAAAATGTGCTGGCACTAATCTCGCCCAAATAAAGACGTTTTATTATTATTATTATTATTATTATTAATCTATTTTAGTTACAAATTTGTAAGTATGTACACCAAACTAAGTCAAATATTCAATCGAGTCATATAATAAAATCAAATGTAGCTAATTATTTTATTTTAGCTTGCATAGGTCTACAATATGAACTAATACAGTTAAATTTTTTTTAAATGTTAGTATTTGTATAAGAAATCTTGAATTATGGGAAGTTTTCAATTTTGAACACTAAGACTATAGACTTAGCATTATTAGATATTATTATTTAGATATTATTATTTTAGTTTTGACTCTGAAAACGTTGTTTGGTGTATTGTGCGAGATCAAATAATTTTAAACTTATTCAGTTCCAGACTAGTTTTAAAATGGATGCATAAAAATTCAAATATTATTGTGAAGAGTGCCATTATAAATCTGTTTTGTCTTAAGCACAAAAATAGTTGACAGCGTGCTAAACAGGTGTCTAGAGCCACCAGGGGGGGCTCGAGGTAAATTTTGCACCTGGGCGGGATTGCTTTTTGGGGCCCCATATATAAAACAGGAGATAATAGGATAGTATGATAATAATTTCCAAAATTAACAACTCTAAGCGTAACTTGACTTGGGCATATTAGGAAAAAAAACCATGTGAAGGCCATTCCAAATAGCTTCTAAAGGCATCAAATTTTAAAATTTGTTAATGGAAGATCACTTAAATTGCTCCAAGAGGAATCTAAATTTTTAAAAAATAAAAAACAAACGAAGAACATTTTAAATAGACCTATGGGCATTCCAAATTTCAAAAAATTCTGGGTAAGCACCACTACAAATATATATTAGGGAAGCTAATTTATGAAAAAAAATATCTTAAAATAACGTTTAGGGGCATCCAATTTTCAAAAATTTGCCAAAGGAGGACTATTTCAAATATCCTCTAGAGGCATCCAAATTTAAAAATATTTCGAGGGAGCACTATTCTAAATAGCTGTTAAAAAGAGTATGATTTTCTAAAAATTCTCTAAACAAGGTGTTACGGTTCTTACTTACTACTATTATTTATAAACTACAATATTACAATGAATTAATACTTATTATTACGCTTATTAAATATACATGTTTTGAGTTGGTCGCACAAGTCCATTACAGTGTCAAAATACGCTCTTTAGTGTTGACACTCTCAGTCCCGTTGCTCGACTGTCTCTTGTCACACCTGTCCAGTTTAGCCCTACACTCGGCCCGTTGGAATGTCCCCCACCCCCTTGATATGAGTGGTGTCCCAAGCCTGTAGACTGTTCAGGGCTGGCTCGAGCATGGTCTCGCTCGCTTAACTATCCCCTTCATAAATTGAGCAAGACTCAGTGCCCATAAAATTATACCCGACTTGATACTGCTCTGGTACACGCGAGTCTCGTTTTGGGTAGCGCCGTTCGGACTCCGTCCCCTGCTCGCACATTCGTGTTTTTTGAAGCTGCTCCCTCAGTCATGCTGGTACCAGTTTTACCTGGAGGTGCTTTTGTTGGAGAGGGTGGGTGTTTTGCCCCTCACGTGGCAGCTGGTTTGCCGGTGCATTTTCCTCCTCCCGTTTTCAGGTTCTCCTACAACCTTAGGGGCTTTTTGTTCTCACCAGCACATTTCTTGAAATATCTTAGCTTCGAATTGACGCCCTTGGTCACCGTGGATTTCATCAGGAGCTCCAAATCGACACACGAATTCCTCAATTATTATCCTTGACACGGTCACAGTTTCCTGGTTAGGCATGGCATATGCTTCTGTCCACTTCGTGAAATGATCCGCTACAAACAGGATGTATTTATTGTCTTGGGCGGTCTCTGGTAGTGGGCCCAAGATGTATACGGAGATCCGTTGTAATGGGTATCCTGGTCGACGATTGATGAGAGGTGTTCTAGCAGCCATATTTGGGGATTTCCTACGTGCACAATCGTGGCAGGATCTGCACCATACCTTCACATCTTCCAGATACTCAGGCCAATAGAACTGCTCCCGAACTTTCTCTAACTTTTCTTAAATCCCAGATGACCTCCTGTTGGTGAACTATGGAGTGCCTCCATGACTTCATTTTTATGTCTCGTGGTAGAAGTAGCTGAAGTCGTTTGTTCCTAATATCTCCCTACCCCTGTCGATACACCAAGCCGTCCCTTAGCGTCAAACTATCCCAATGTTCCCATAGTCTTAGCACCTGACGACTTTCTTGCACGATTGTGTCTCGGGGTGGCTGTTCTCCTTCTTTGCACCACTGCACTGCATGTTTAACTACAGGATCTTCTTTCTGTTTCTTCTGTAGTTCTTCTAGCGACCATCCGAAGCTGTCGATCGCAAGAAAACTGACATCCAGTGCCTTACTTAAACTTCCCTTGAAATTATTCGGCGTTTCCTGTCCTTTCATTGCTTCAAATGCATATTCCTTCGCACTGTCTCGTCCACATTGTTGGCATGGTTGCCTAGATAGCTAATCAGCATTCTCATGGGATTTTCCATTTCGGTATTGCACTGTGAACTTCAGCTCAGCAAGTTGTTCCAGCCAGCGCCCAACCTGTCCTTCTGGCTCTTTGAAAGATTGAAGCCAGCGTAAGGAGATATGGTCTGTTCTGAAAATAAATGGCTTGCCGTATAGATAGTGCCGAAAATGTCTGGTGGCAACAACTAAAGCCAACATTTCCTTTCTTGTCACACAATAATGTCGCTCTGCCTTTGTCAATGTGCGACTCATATAGGATACTACCTTCTCTTCGCCATCGCATTTAATTCTCAATACAGCACCTATACCTATATTGCTTGCATCTGTATCTTTAATAATCTTCGGGTGAAGGAAATGCCAGAACAGACTGAAAGTGAGGCTTTTCTTTAGATCTTTGAAAGCTGTCTCACAGGTTTGATCTCAGGTATACCGTTCACCTTTTTGTGTAAGCTTGTAAAGATGAGCAGCCACAGTTGCAAAACTTTTTATGAACCTACGGTAATATGAAGCAGTTCCTAGAAATGCCCGAGATTCCTCTATGTTTTTGGTGCCAGCCACTCCTCAACAGCATGCACCTTCTGTGGGTCTGTTTAAATTCCACGTCCTGAGAAGGTGTGTCCCAAGAAATTGTCTTGAGGCTGCATGTCCTGACACTTTGAAGGGTTTAGTTTGAGCCCTGCTTCTTGCAAACGCGAGAATACTTCTTGAAGTCGAAGTAAATGTTAGTTGAATGTTTTCCCATAAACTATTACGTTATATAGGTAAACCAGTGTGGACTTCCACTACATCCCAGCTAAAATTAAGTCCAGTAGACGTTAGAAAGTACTAGGTCCATTGCACACACCGTAGGGTAGGACTTTGAATTCATCTAGCCCCCCTTCCTCTGTTGAAAATGCGGTCTTTGGGCGATCCTTGGGAGCCACTTCACATTGCCAGTACCCTGATGCCATATCTAGAGTACTGAACGATGTTGTACCTCCTAGTGAGTCCAGGAGATCGTCGATCCGTGGAAGAGGGTAAGCATCCTTTTGTGTTACTGCGTTTAGCTTCCTGTAGTCCACGCAAAATCTTGTTTTTCCATCCTTTTTTTTTTGTACAGGGACAATGGGAGAACTCCATGAAGATGACGATGGCTGTATTATATCATCCGAGATCATGTCCTCCACTACCCGGCTCGCTTCTCCCCGCCGGTGTATTGGGAGACGTCTTGGTGGCTGCCTGACAGGAATAGCACTACCTGTTTCGATGTGATGATAAATACGATTAATTCTCCTCAGGTCATTTGATCCCTTGGAGCAGATACACTAAACTCGTTTAGCAAGCTGCAAAGTCTTTGGCGTTTTTTATGGTCCAGTTTGCATTTTGTCAAGTCAAAAATATGTTCTACTCATCCGTCACTCATGTTTCATTTCCTATTGTTTCAACATGCATCTCTTGAGGTACTTCAAAGAACTTGCCTATCGTCGTTTCTGCCCGCAATATAACAGGCGACGGACCTGGGTTCACAAGTCTAATTGGTAATTCTTTGTTCTATAGACTTGCCAATACATGGGCAGCCATAACTTCATGCTTCTCCCTAAGGTTGTCCGAAGGCTCTAACAATTCAGTCACATTATCGTGAACTGCATTAACAAATCCACGAGTGAACACCTCAATATATGATGGCACTATCATTGTTTTGTCTACATCTACGTTCCACATGCTAGTTCCAGTCACATTATTCTTTTTTGGAACTGTTATCAACCCTACCACTGAATCACCAAGCCTTAACTCTGAGCTAGAGATTAAAACATCCCCCTGATTTTTTTATGAGAAAATCTACTCCAAGAATAAACATTTGGGTAATATTACACACGACTAAAAATCTGTGTAACTCTTGAGTACCACCAATCATCACAGTCATTTTGACCTCTCCCTCAGTATTTATTGGATCTCCAGTCACGTTCACAATTCAGGCTAATGTGGGTGCTACCGACATTTTAGACCGTCCTTTAAAACTTTCCCACACATCTCTGCGTATTAAGTACACGGCGGCACCAGTGTCAATTAAAATACGAACAGCACAACCTTCTACATGTCCGTTCACGTATACTGCCCCGTATGATTCTACACTCCATACCCCAAATGTGAGAGGGTTCCTGTCGATATCCTCGTAGTCCACGCTGACATGTGGGGATGCAGAACCAATCTCGCGCCCCTCACGCACGTGTGAACTTACCTCACAGCTACCATCCCCATGAGAATGCTTTTCAGTCAGCCGGCTTTCCGTGATCCTGGGTATATCCTACTCAGGTGGCACGCGTTTACTGGTCTCTTGTGAAGCCTCCCCCTTCAGCGCGCGTTTCGTGGTTCCGTGTGAAGCCTCCTCGGCCGTCGCGCGTTTCGTGGTCCCGTGTGAAGCCTCCCCCTTCGGTGCGCGTTTCGCAGTTCTGTATGAAGCCTCCTTGGCTGTCGCGCGTTTCGCGGTCCCATATGAAGTCCCGGCTAGCATGAACTCGTACACACTGGCCGCCGGCCGTATCCCTGAGGGCACTTTGTGCGTTGGTGGCCGTTTTCGCCACACGCCCAACATCTCATTGATCGACCAAATGATGATTGTAATGGGCGTCGGTCACCCCGCTCCCGTGATGCGGAGAGTGTTGTTGATAATTGCTGCATCACTTTCGTCATGGCCTGAAGCGTCTTTTGTTGTTCCTGAAGCAACTTGCCCATATCTTGCAGAGTAAGACCCGCCACCATGCCCGGAGGATCGGTGGGCGTCTCGTTACCACTTGTGTGGGTTGGTAGCGTCCTCTAACGTTCCACTTCAAGGGTAGATTCTGTTTCTACAGCAACAGCTATAGCTTCATCAAGCGTTTTAGGTCTAGCCTATCGCAAAATAAACACAATTGCGGGTCATTTAACGCCTCTATAAATTTGGTCCTTGGCGAGAACATCTCTCACAGCCACATCTAAATTTGGGTAAGCTTTAACGGAAAGTCGGCGTAAATCCAGCCCAAGCGACGGGAGTGGTTCTGCGGGTGCATGACTTTGGTTATGAAACATGGCTTTAAAAAGTTCGTCTCCTTTCCCCGGGGCCTGAGCTTGGTTTAATCCATTTTTAACTTTAGAATATTGTTTTTGTTCTTCTTGGCCCAAAACAAGATACGAATGTAACGCTTTACCGGCCGAACTTACCACGAGATACGCGCACTTCGTTGCGTCATCCAACCAATTTTTCACTGAAGCCATTAACTCAAAATGTGCTATCCACTCGGACACGTCACATTGACCGTCGAATGTTCAGGACAATAATATAGCGCTAGCCATTGTAGTTAAATATAACAAAATAAGTTTAATACGTACTATCCCACCACTGTCACCATTGTTACGGTTCTTACTTACTACTCTTATTTATAAACTACATTATTACAATGAATTAGTACTTATTAATACGCTTATTAAATACACATGTCTAGAGTTGGTCGCACAAGTCCATTACAGTGTCAAAATACGCTCTTTAGTGAGTACACTCTCAGTCCCGTTACTCAACTGTCTCTTTTTTTCACACCTGTCCAGTTTAGCCCTACACTCGGCCCGTAGGAATGTCCCCCACCCCCTTGCTATTAGGGGTGTCCCAAGTCTGGTGACTGTTCAGGGCTGGCTCTAGCATGATCTCACTCACTACAAAGGACTATTTTAAATAGCTTTTAGGAACATCCAATTTTCTAACATTAACTTGGGGAGAGGAGGATAGAAAGTCCATAAAAACACTTATTTGTTTCCACTACTATTGTATAAAATAACAATGTTACTAATTCTTAGGGTTTAATAGTACCGTAAGTCTTAGCATCATGTCATAAGATTACAATTTTGAGCACAACCCCCCCCACCAAAAAAAATTCCTTACGCCCATGCCAAACCTAGCAGCCCCAAATCTAATGTAACCAAGGCGTGACAGGAAAATAATATGATGGCGAAACTCCATAGATTCTAATCGTACAGTATTATAAACTATTCACTGCGAGATTGAACGAAAATGGTTAGGATTAAAAAGACAACTATTAAAACATGTTTTGAAGACAATATTCGCCTCTTTAATTTTGATATGATGAACTATTTAAGAAATAATTGCAAAATAATATTTTAAGGCACTATTTTTTTAAGATGGTGGATATAAAATAACCTTTTAAGAGTGGCACTATACTCCATTTTATTCAGCACAAAAATCTATAACACTATGTCAAATTTCATGTTAGTATCAAAAAGTGAATGATTGTTATGCTTAGCAACTCCACTATTACGCCAGGCTACGTTAGGGTACGTGCCTGCGTAAGAACGTGCACATCGCTCATCACTCCTTTCTTCGCACAATGCACATCGCTCATCACTACTTTCTTCGCACAACGCACATCGCTCATCACTCCTTTCTTCGCACAACGCACATAGCTCATCACTCCTTATTTCGCACAATGCACATCACTCATGGACAGCCTCTGCATAGCGAGCAGATTGCTGATCACACTTCGTACCAGGATAGAGAACTCTTTATTTTATTTTTTTTAAATTTATATGAATATTTTTAATTTTATTTAAAAAAGATATTTACTAGAACCGAAAAATAAATCTTTGACAGCAGTAATAATGATAGTGATGACAAGTCAGCAGCGGCAAAATTTTACTTCTTAACCAGTGATAGCTATAGGCAGTTTAGTGCACATTCTAATCAATCAGAAGAGACAACGACTGTGATAATTTAACCATTTATTCACCGAACTAAAAAGTGACGAAGAAAGGTTTCGCAGCTACACAAAAATGTCAGTGGAGACTTTCACTTACATATTGAATGAAATTGAGTCGAAGGTTTAATCACGACATTACAATGTCTACCATGTTATTCCTATAAATATTAGTTTATCTTTTATGTCAATCATCTTCTTCCAAAAATACACTCAGTCTGTGGAAAATCCGAGAAAGACAAACGTCGAAGTAAAAGTCTAATTGACAAAAGATTAAATAAAATGTGCACTGAACAACACTGAGGGTTTGCTTTGAACTTGAAAAAAACCTATCAGAGCACCGTGCACCACACACATCACACAACCCTTCACAAGATCAAACCAGTTTGTTTCTTGTGTCAGGTCGGAGTGAAGTGGCGGAGAGTGAGGGGATCGGCATGCACACACCCTTAGGTTTAGAGTTGTAAGGCTTGAGAATTATTTTCATGTCATGTTAGGTTAGGTTTGTGTTCTGTTTGGCGCCCCTCTTGAGTTGGCGTCCCGTACAGCCACCCGGTTCTCCTGGCCCTTAAGCCACCCTTGAGAGCCACAAAAGGCGATATAAGATAAGACAAATGAATCAATCATTTCAGTCTCCCATTCTGTATATGCTATGACTGCAAGCTCCATAATGTTATATATACAACGTGTTTCTAAAACATTGCATCAAACTTTGGCAGGATACTCCTTGGGTGAAATTAGAATAGTTCTCATAAGCAACCTAGGGTCCATCTTCAATATTAAGGGCGGTATACACCCCTAAACACAGAGCTAAAAACGACTGTTGTGTGAAATATTATGAAAATTGCTTACGGTAATACAATGAATCTTTGTTATTGAAACCTTGATCATTAATAAACTAAATGTGCTGTTATCATTACCCACCCCCATCATGTAAAAAAGGGGAGGTTGTAACACATTTTTTCTAAAATAAAATATGTCAGAGTAAGTATTACCAATTTTTACTTAAGATTACAAAACAGAGAATCCAAAATTAACAAAAAAGGTGTCTTGGAGAAACTGTCTAGCTTTCCCCGTTTCTGAGATAATCACACCAGTTTGAGATCAGAGCCAAGTGCAAATGCCTGCCCGGTAGGCAGCCAGAATCGCAGTTTTATTTCGCAATGCAGTCGTTTAACCATGTTTACCGGCACGTGTGACTATGTATCACGTACATTTGGTAAACAAGGCTGGTTTGTGTGTTATGATGGAGAAACTCTGATACTTTTCCTTCTTCATAAGCTTCGATGTGTTGCTATTTATTACATGAGTGAGTTATGCTTACAAAGTTCACACTTGGGTGGGATTTTATTCATTACACTCACTGGAATATTGAAAGCTACATTAAGAAATACAAATTATAGTTATTGCATGTTTTAGTTCCTAGCTTCAAAAGCAGATTCATAGCAAGTGTTCAAAATGGTGGCCCCTAACGTTATTGCAATAATTGAGGCGACGTATCAATGACTGGCGTACTCTTTCGAAAACACTTGGAGTTTCTTGAACCTTATCACATGCAGCAACTATCCTGGCTAACAGGTCTTCTTCAGATTCAACAGCTGTCTCGTACACCAAAGCTTTGACAAAGCCCCACAGAAAGAAGTCTAACGGATTTAGGTCAGGAGAGCGTGGTGGCCACGCAACAGGCCCACCTCTTCCTATCCATCGGGCAGTAAATGTAGTGTTGAGGTAGTCACGCACAGCTCTTGTGAAATGAGGTGGGGCACCGTCATGTTGTAGCCACACTCGTTGTCTAACGGAGAGCGGTACATTCTCGAGGAACTGTGGCAATCAAATTTCAGAAATTGGTAGTAGATGTGGCCAGTCAAACGTCGTGGCATCAGGTAAGGGCCAATGAGATGGTTACCCACAATGCCTGCCCAGATGTTGATAGAAAATCTATGCTGGTTGCCCATGATGATAGTTGCATGAGGGTTCACGTCATTCCAAATGTGACTATTTGTACTTTTAAAATAGCCGTCTCTGGTGAATGTTGCCTCATCGGAAAATAATATTATAGTGGAGAAATCAGGATCCACTCCGCACTGCTGCAGAAACCAGTCAGAGAACTCATATCGAGAAGCATAATCTGCTGGCCCCAATGACTGCACCTTGCGCATGTGGTATGGATGCAGCAGCTGATCATGCATGACACGCCATACTGTGGAATTGGACACATTCGTTTGATTCGCAATGGCACGTGTGCTTGTTGACGCGTTATCATCCACATAATTCAGTACCTCTTCTTCGACAATTGGAGTGCGAACATTCCTCGGGTGACCAGCTCCTCCTCGTAGCTGAAATGTACCTCTTTCACGAAGTCGCTGAGTGACATCGGTGAAGGTCCGGTGATAAGGTTGACGTCGCGCAGGATATCTATCGTGGTACAAACGTGCAGCTGCTCTTGCGTTTCCTCTAGCTTCACCATACAGCATGACCATGTCTGTCATTTCTGCGTTTGTGTACTTTGCCATTTGACTAGTAATACGCGCAACATGCAGTGAATTCGTGTATATACCCCTGCGCTAATTATATCCAAACAATATAAACAAATAGAAAGACATGTATTTATATAAACTTTGACCTTTAATAAATATGATATTAGCTATTTGTATCAGTTTTTAATTATGTCTAAAATTTCTAAGTAAATTTTCTTTATTAAATCTCAATGCTGTTTAAATTGCAGAGAAGAATAAACATTTATTAGCTGTTTGCGCATTATAGGATAGGCTTCAACCCCAACAAGCATAGGAAGTGAATGGTAGTTCAGTGGCGATTTGTAGAATTATTTACTGGTGGGGCAAACATTTGAAGCATAGAAAATATATCATGTTAACGTTAGTTGGATTTATTAGTTTTAGTGAAGAGTGCGCTGGAGCTTCAATCTAGCACCGAAATGTAAACCGAAGCACGTGAATCCAGGGGGCAGGGATGAATACGACCACGTGCTGTATGAAGTGGTGCCCGGAACAGGGACCTCGTTGCAACGATAAATGGTGCTATTCAGGAAGGCGTGATACAAACTAGTTGACTTAAAATAAGTTGATACGCGTTATTAAAAGAAAAAAGTGCCAAAAAACCGACAGTTTTCGACAACCAAACCGATTCAGAAACTGACTTGACGCTGGTTTTTGCGTCGAATTATCCTTGACTTGACACAAATTCTACGCACCCTGGAGACTCTAGAAACCGACATGGGATGGTGTGCATCAGCATAGCTACGCCAGACGCCATGAGGACAACCAGAGCCACTTGCCAGTAAGAAGCAACCAATGGTAAGCTCCAACCATTAACATATTTGGAGTAATTATTCTTTTCAGTACCCTAGGGTCTAATTCAACAACAATAGGAGGATGTACGACCTAAAAACATGTATATTATTCATAAGTATTTGTCTAGGGGTGTAGCTCTACATTCTGACAAGGACCAATAACAAGATTATTTTCCATCCATTACTGTTTCCAGCCTGGGCCAGTTTTTTATTCAAGCCATATATTTTTCACTACCGGCTGGCTAGGCCTGTCATAGTTTCATATGCCTTATAATCTAACTTAAGACTAGGACAGGCACAACATCGAATCCCCGGTCGTTAATGTATCAATGTGAAAGGGTAAGCCCACATTTCACCAATGATAATTTTTTTGGCCATGCCGGGAATTGAACCCGGGACCCTTGTTTCAGTAGGCAAACATGCTACCGAGTGAGCTAAGGAGTCGGATATGAATAATAAGATTATTATTTTTATTTTATTTTGACATAGGTTAATCAATAAAATGGGACCAGTAACGAGAAAACACGAGACAGAGGATCATCCCAGTTTTGATCCCAAGACCACGGCAAATTAGGTTAAAAATATTTAAGCGGAGGTATATTAACGTTTGAGCGCTTTCTTAGACAAACTCGGATTAGGCCAAGACAAGTAAACGACTGTACCATCATTATACAACAACTAGACAAGTCACATGGTACATGAATGTCCAATTTATGACTTTAAACAGACTATAAATAACTAAAGTCATAAAGGAAAAAGTCACGTGACAAATAATGACAAAGAATTCAAGGAAATTATGACAAAAATAGTGTACACCATCCAAGACCAAGGGAGAAACCTGGTAAAAAATGGTTAGCGACACCCAGATAAATGTTTTGATCGGAGTGAAAACTCTAATAGGAAAATAGGAAAGGTGTTAATATGGAAATATAGAAAATCAGAGAAGAATATAATGAACTTAATAGAGACCATGATATGATTGAGGGACACATAGAAAAGATTAGTGAGGCTAAAATTGTGTGACAAACCCGACTAAATAACGTGGAGAAGCCGGTGGATGACATTAAAAGACGACAAACCCGTTTATAGGCGGGATAAATATTGTATATGAGAATATTTATATTATAAATTAGAGAACAAA
The DNA here is from genome assembly GCA_033556935.1 of Timema podura. Lineage (NCBI taxonomy): Eukaryota > Metazoa > Arthropoda > Insecta > Phasmatodea > Timematidae > Timema > Timema podura. The sequence continues at coordinate 1,755,590 of JAVRXN010000010.1, forward strand.
GGCATATCTGAGAAAGATCGAAGAACTTATCGGAAGGTAAAATTCGGGTGACAACGGGAGGGACACAGATATTAGATCATATAATATCGGGAATTAGGGACAAAAACCGACCAACTACCACAAATATATGGGACACTACACATCTCCGTGGCTGACACCAAAGCTTACCTATGAGAATTTAAGGGGTCGAATTCAAAATTTGATAAATGTGACAGGCGAATGACCGCAGTCCAGTATCTTCATGTGGTTGACAGGGTTGTACAAGCTACAATGCCGGAACATGTAAAATTAGATATGTTTCTGTTAGGTCTCGAAGGAAAGCTACATGGACACTCGCGAATCATTACTGTCTAAATAGTGTAATGTGTACATTGTACAACCAAGATTTGTTTCTGATGCAACAGGTATTTAATGGAAGCTATGAAACATAGTATGGCTCCATGGGTGAATATATGCACCAAATTACAACTCAAATTAATTTTTTGACTTGCGAGAATGAATGTAGGCTCTTTAATCATTTACACTATCACTTTCCACGGTACGTACGAAACATTTGTGGCGTCAGAAGTGAAAACTATTCCACACATGTGGCGAATATTGAAAGCAATAGGTGAGCGCCACTAACGGGAAAACATGTCTTAGGAACAAGTGCCCCAGCCCATAAGTCCATATGAGCAAAGCAGAATTTAATGGGGTAAGGAGGATCACAAACTTTCCAGACAAGAAAGGAGTACTCAAGAGTTTAAGTCGACTGGCAAGGTCGAGGTCAGAAGAAAATCAATTACATACATAGGTCTACCTAATCACGCCATTCAATTACGGGGTAAGAAAGAAACTATGCATATAATTTAAAAAAAAATATTTGTAGTAATCAAAATGGCCACTTGGGAGGCAGACAGCACCCAGGAGAACGTTAGCAAATAGACAGTATAAAGGTAATGATCAACCCCTTCGGCCTAATGCACAACAGAGAACCAACAATATCTGCGATGGATGAGGGGGTTGAACCCAAAAAAAACCACTCCAAATGTGACCAAAACACATAAGGGTGCTTAAAAATCAAGTGCTCCATCCCCAAAAAGAAGACGAAATAATGAAATGGCTAGAAGAGAATAGGGAATTGAAACCTTCATCCAGACGCAGAGGCATGGACAATGCCATAAATCGATAAAGGACGTCTCACAAAGGTCCTGGCGAAATGAAGAAAATTAAACGACGGAACCCCACAAGGAGCATGAAAACCCCAAAGAAAAAAATCAAATGATATGGTAAATATAAAATAATGTTGAGTGTAAGAGAATTCACGTAGACACCGTCGGTAAGTTAATGCAAGAAATCGGCGCCAACAACAAACAACAAGTCCCGGTTGGGTTGGAGAGTTTCGACAACACAGGGTTTTTTAGCTTGGAAGGTGGCACCTAAGTTTGTCAAAAGGAGGAACGACACGTTCCGAAGGCGAAGTCAAGAACATCCACAAGGAACTGTATTAGAAAACCGTCGATGCTGTAGATTTAAAGGCAACCATAATCCCCAAAGATCGCTCAACCAAAAAGGAGACATATCAAAAGGGGTGATGCCTAAAATCCAGAGTATGATGCATGCACCACTAAGGAAGGCGACGCTGAAAGAAATGTTAGTAGAGAGGATGCCGAATCTACTAATGTTGAGAAGCACCTACAACCATGACATGGAGAAGTGAGGTAATGGGAAACGTTGCGTCGGTCATTGCAGAGGGGAGGAAGCAACGCACAGTATCGGGAGAAATCCTTGGCAAACGAAGGGAGCCAGCCGAGAGACGTGAGAAAGGAAGTAGAGACGCCATGGTAACTGTCACGTTGTCCAACCCAGAGGAGAGGAAGTGACTCCTGGCGTCAGAAGCAGTTCTTGGTAAGGGAAGGGACCCCAGCAAATACACTGGCGCAGTAAGGGGGCGACGCCAGGAAAGAAGACACTTGGCACGAAACCGTAGGGAGCAGGCAACGCCTAGCGTTGGAAGAAGTCCTGGATGATTGGAGGCACCCAGCCAAGGAACTTGCAAATTTCTAAATTTGAACAAAGAGGGTTTGGGATATCAGCGGAGGGGTCCAATGGACAATCACTTTCCATAAGGAAGGTAAGGGAAGTTTACAACCAGCAAGAGTAATGAAGGAAGAAGGAGGTTATGACTTCCAACGTACCCTCGGTGAATCCTCATAAAAGGCTCGGTGTGCTAAATAAGTACAGTATGTTTTCATTAACCCAGCTGAAAAGGAAGGATTAATATGGCCTACATCTGAAGATCAAGATTAAATGTTATAAAAAGCCTGATACATCATATTAAAGCGATCAACTTTTATTAGTACAGTAAGAAAGCAAATGTTTTGGTTGCTTTTAAGATAGTTTAGACCCACAATGATAATTCTTATGAAGTGCAAGACTGTAAATCTGGTAAGACCAAGGGTGCATTTAACGCAAGTCAAATGCATTTTTACTATTTTAGGTAATGGAGCTGACTGCAGAAGGTGAGAACTTGGCTAGTTCCGAGTCTAACAGGCGAGAAATAACATGTCTTTTCGTTGCAGTGAATTGTGTAAATTAAATTTTTTAAATTTAAAATAAGTATAGATAAGAGATAATTTAAGTGCAGGGTAATCAGTTAATGTTTCATTTAAAATCATGTGAAACCATGATGCTAAGTTAATAAAAGGACAGTGTTCAAGTAATCAGTGGCGTCGTGTCAGGGGAAGCAAGGCAAGAACTGCTTGCCTTTGATTAAAGATGTGTAATTATTTTATTTAATGTTTGCAAAAATATTCGCCTGGTAATAATTTTAATGTAATTCAGCATCAGTGGTTTTGAAAAAAAATCATATACATGGCAGTGACTGTAACATGCTTGCAAGTCGTGCACTAGTCCATCTAATGGTGGTTAAAATTTGGTATTTATCTGACTTTCATCCTTTTGCTCTAGCTAGTGTAGTTCTTATTTGTGACGTCATAGATTTAGGAGAGGAGAGAAGGGGAAGAGCTTTGGATGTCAGGTAAAAATGCAAGCAGCCGAGCTACGACCTCTCTTGCCCGAAAGGTGACGACTAGAACCGAAGTAACTACCCCTCTCTTCCCCTTTCAAAATATAGTGTGATGGTATGTCATGAAAGGGGAAATTAATATTGTCAGGGTACTGACCCCGTGCCTAAAAAACTTTAAGCCCAGTACACATCACACAACTTCTTGTACAAAAAGTTGTATAAGAAGTTTCAGCCTGAAGATGGTGTCGTGTGAACACAAAAACTTGTACAAGCTCTGCTTTTCACAACTTATTGTATACAATTTCAGGAAATAGAACGCGTCTTATATCAGCCATTTTTCTTGTACAACTTTTGAGTTGTAAACACAAAAACTTCGTCTGCTAGACAGTTACTTTTAAAAAAAGTAATTGTGAGAAAAACAGCTAAATTCTTGAAAACAAACAAATATTTATAAATGAAGGAGGCTGAACACCAAATATAAAGGTTTTTAACAGTTTTAAAACAATATTGAAAAATTGAAGAAAAAAAAACCTTTTTTTATTTTCATAATATTTAGGAATAATTAAGAAATTATTTACATTAAATACAAATATTTTTCAAATCATGCAATCATTATTTTTCCATAAAAAGGGCAAAAACGCAATTTTTTTCAAATATTGTATGCAATCACAAATGCCATGCGAACAGTCACTGGCTAAGATTTGTATGCAATCCACGTGACCAAGATATTGTACAATTTCTTGCACAACTTTGTGTACAAGAAGTTGTGTCGTGTGTACCGGGCTTTAGAGTTTAGTGGAGTTTATTGTAGCAGGTGCTTTTGTTTTGATTTGTGAATCAGTGAAAGCTAACAAACAAAAGCATATGTCTTTAATAAGTTATAACACAATAATATAAATCATAGAAGAAAAGGACGCTCAAAGCCATAACTATCATAAAATAAACACCTCCAAATAGCTTCTTGAAGCATAAAAAAAAATTCCAGGGCCTCCCTTTTAAGCTCGGGGGCACCCCTTCCAAGCTTGCCTAAGAGTTTTGGTCACGAGACACTACTGCAAGTAATGTTTTAATAGCAGTTAGCTTTTGTGAAGTTTGGCAATAGACTCTTAGCTCAGTATAACGGGTCGAGTCGTAAAATGCCGTAAACCTTTCTATGTTGAATTAGCCATAGCTAGGTGCCTGCAATCTTCAATAAAAACTTAAACAATCAAGGAAATATTTAATATATTTGCTACAAGTTTTCCATTCTAATTTTGTAGAGATTAATGACATGAAGACTAAAATTAATCCAAGGATTATATGTTCATATAAATAATACAATATAACGTGATATGGGGATTTTTTTAGTTGCTAGCCATGTGTAACTAAAGGCGTAGTGGTTGTTACCTAGTTGTTAAAATCGTGTTGCAAGATTTGGACATTAAAATAGGAGTCGTTATATCTATGCTTTATGTTAATACTAGTTTAAGAAAAGAAATACGAATTTAAATGTTGAGGACTCACGTTAAATTAAATCAATCTATGATTAAATGTAGCAAAATGACCACACGACAAGGAACAATTAACTATTAGAAATAGTATGGTAGGATGTATTGACTGATATGTCAAATGTTGTGTTATGATTCTATAATTATGATACTAGCAGTAATAATGTTGTGCAAAGTAGTGAGCATATACGGTGTTTGGGGAAGTTAAAATTAGTTCCAGTAAGGATAGTCAATTAAGGACACGGTCAATGGTCGTTGGAAGTGAAGATTCACGTCAGCGCCAGCCCCTAATCAACGGTAGCAGAAGAAACCAATTGAGTTTTTACCTTGTCTCGGTGGTTCAGTCAGCCCTGCAGTATTGCCAGAGCTAGAGCCCACCTCTACCCCTTACCCCTCCAAAGAGTAGGACTGGGCTAGCAAGCAAATCAAACAAAGCTATAATCCTCTTAAACCTTTATGGCAGGTAGCAATCAGCTCTGAATTGAAAGAGGGCAGAGTACAAACTTGTACAAAGCCTTGATGAGGTTTATCACGGGCAAGAACCTAGATCATCGCTTTTTCAAGTGCCTTGGTCTTTCATGATGATATCATTGTAATCCATCCCGGCCATAGCAGAAACGAAATGAAAGTTTTCTACCTGTCAAATATGTTCATTCGTAATCAAATTGGGGTATAGTCTGGTTTGCCAGTGAAGGGGGAGGGGATGGAGCATTGGGATTCAAATCCTGGCCAGGTGTATGCCTATAAAGAGTGTTTTTATGAGGTTTCTCACTCTACCTCCACGCAAATGTGGTTACAATGTCTCTAAATTTTACCTTATTATTTATTATACCATATTAGTGAATTTAAATAGGTTATACGAGTATATTAGACATGTGGTTAAAAAAATAAGAAATACAATAATATTAAAAAGTGCTGATAAAATAATATATATTAAAGTGATAGCCAAAAGTTTCCTAGGAAATATACCATGCCAGAACAGTGGCTATACATTAAATTACATAACAATTAAACGTTGGTAATATTAGTTTAATGTGAAAGCAATCAAAATAGCATATTACACTAATGACATAAACTATTATTATTTTTGAATAATTGGAGTTTACTTGTAACAAGTGTTGCTAATATTTAGCTACACCAATATGCTTCGAGGTTTATATGGGTGATGGAATTGACAGGAAGATCCTGGATAGTTAAACAGGTACATCAGTTAGTAGAGCCGAATGACCAGGGTTCAAATCCCTGTTCGTGTGCCATTTTTCTATCTTTACATAATCGCTCCATCAAAATGTCATCTGAAAAGACATATTGGTTTAAACACTCCCAGATATATGTTTAAGCAAAATCATTATAACCATTCTCAAACTAATTCAAATTCTCTAAAATTACTCATCAGCAAACGACCCTTTATCGAATTGTTACCCAAAACCAAGAAAAAATGGTTATTTGTTATGTCACACTCCCAATATACTCATTTGTAACCAAATTGCTAGAGCCATTTGTAAAATATTTCCAGTTTTTGAAAAATCAGTCATCCTTTAACTACCCACAAATGAATTTATATCCCAAAAACCACGAAAAACTTTCATTTGTCAAACCACACAATTTTCATATATATATTTTTTTGAAAATTCGAAATATTTTGAAAATAGCATTGTGTTGTATACCAAAAAACAATGTAGGCCTATACTGGTTTTTGAGATTTCAAAAACTGAAAATATTTTACAAATTGTTATAACGGTTTGGTTCCAAGTGAGTATCTTGGGAGTGTTTGACATGAAAAATAACAATGTATACTTAATTTTGGTTAAAATACGATAACGTGTCGTTTATTAATGAATGATTCTGGGAATTCAAATTATTTAAAAACGGGCTATATTGGTTTTGCTTAAAATGTTTATCAAGAGAGTGTTTGGCATGAGCACTCGTTTTGGGTGTAGATTTGGCTGTGGCTAGTTTACTAATGACTGTATATTTTTTAATTTGAATATTTCAAGGGATGGCTTTAGCGATCTGACTCCAAGTGGGCAACTATTAAGATTTATACATTTCAAATGGTAATATGGATTTGTTTCCCTAAAATTATATTTTTTTGGAAATAGCATTATTGATTGGGTTCAAAATTGGTATTGAGAGACTTTTCTACACTATCAATAGTAATGTATCTTTATTTATCTAAAATAAATGGGTTTAAGGCTAGTTTAATTACAATACATAATATAAAATGTTAATATTTAAAAAAATAATTTTGGAGATTGGATTTAAAATGAGAATTTTATATTTGTTTTTCATGATATATAAGAATATTTTTTTGTTTACAAATAACAAATAATTTTAGGATCCTTCACATATTATTTATTTTTTTTAATTCCAGTTTTGTCAAATATAACTGAACAATTTGGTTTAAAATTTATATATAAAGAGTGATTATTGAGATAACAATATATGTTGGTTTTATGAGGAAAACATACATAAAGGTATTATATTATAAACATATTTATGAAAACTATCTTTGAAGCTATAATACTTACACAAAATGAGAAAGTTTGTGGTATTATGTTGTACCATTTATTTACTTTAATTTATCATGTATATATTTGCATTTCATTGTTAAATTAATTTTATTCAAATTGTTTACCTGTGGATATAAATAAAATGTACGTTACTATTGGTAGAATGTTTGCGTGACACATTTAATTTAAAATTAAATAATTTATGTTGGCTATTCATGTTAGGTTTCACAACATATTGATGGCGTTATTGACTTTACACTATTACACAAGAATCTTCTATTTCATTTAGAAAGATACTTCTGTTCATGTAATGTGTATTCCAAATAGTTTTTCATATGTATAGGAAAACTTTCCTTGAGCTAATTGTATAATGTATAATATACATTTTATTTATATATAATGTAAAATAATTTTATTTAAAATTTTTATGCTTTATAACCATCTCTAAAAACTGTCTTCACAACTCAAGCTAGTATTCGTTGAGAGTAGTGATCATGATGAGCTGGCCCACTTTGACTTAAGGATGGGTTGTGAAATTACAGCCTGCTCCTTTGTCACTGCTCCTCTGACGTCACATTCACAACCTGTTCCTGACAGACGAAATGAGCTGTTCCTTTTTGTCACAGGTCAGTTTGAAACGCTAAACCTATTACTGTATTCCCATTTGTTTTCTCCGAGCTTCTACTGTTTTCTCTCATTCGAGACTGCGTCGTTACAATATTGTACGGTAGATGGCAGCACAAAACAGCTACGTATTAGAAGTGTTTATCAACGCTTGGCATTGCTCCTCGTCTCTCTACTTTCTTTCACAGGCAGCGCTGGAACAGGTCCAGAGGAACCTTGCTCCTCGTCTCTGTCACAGGCTGCGATGTAACAGGTCCGGCGTAACCTTGCTCCTAGTCTTTCTGTCACATGCAGCGCTGGAACAGGTCCAAAGTAACCTTGTTACTCGTCTCTGTCATAGGCTGCGCTGTAACAGGTCCTGAGCAACCTTGTTCCTTTGTGCTCCCGAGATATTTTGGAGCAGTCGTACAGTAGAAAGGAAGTGGATACGTTGTGTTTTTGTCACAGCGCTGAGATCAGGTCCAGCGCAACCTTACTTATCTATTATAGGCCTAGTTTAGAGTTGGTTTGGGGAGTCACAAATGAGTTTTTAGGATTGATATAATTCCCTCCCATTCCCTTATAGACACGTCTAAAGCTATAAAAGTATTTCTCAAACGAAATCTAACTCTTTTCATCGACAAGAAAGGTTTTTTTTTTGTCAAGATTTGATATACAGAAGCTCTCATAGTACAAAACACTATTCCCACAATACAAGTACAGTATATAATGTATTCTCACAATAAATTGTTACGTTAATGTTGAACATTGAAAGAGCCCACTTGGTGATCAAATGATTCAAGGCAAGGTTCAGCAATCTACGGCCCATTGACTAGTTTTATCTAGACCACAAAATATTTAGAAAACAATTGTGTTCAATAGAATTAATAACTAATTGCTAAATGAAAAATGTAAAGTTGAACTTTTTTTTTCGAATAGGTCCAACAATTATTATTTTTTAAACACATATGGCCCACAATATCAAAAAGGTTGCAGACCCCTAGTTTCTGGCGTGAATCTTGCAATAGACTGAACTGCCGATATAGGGAGATTGGGATTCGATCCCGGTTGGTTGCAATGAGGGTGGTTTTACGCAAAAGTTTTCCACTCTCATTTCACACAAATGTGGGTGCACTTCCTCTAAAATCAGCCATCCCCGTCTCTAACAAATTAGTGCATATGGCTATAAACCGAACGGGCAGTAGACACGATGCTTTAAAAAAACTAGGCTGGGAGTAGTTTTGTATATAGGAACTGTGACAAAAAGGAACAGGTAAAAGGAACAGGTTCAGTGGTGGAGCAGTAGCAGATTGCTCCTGCTCCACTAAAGGAGCAGTTTTTACCATCCCTACTTTGACCTTTGACCACATGATGGGTTTTTCCCTATTACTTCATCGCTCATCTGGGTTATGTCGCAACCCTGGTGACTAATACCTTGCACCAGTTTGGCGGCTTGTATTAATACAGGAGTATACAAAGGGTGTTGTCGAAACTCTAAGGGTGATGTCGCAACCCTGATAACGTCATTCCTCATCAATATTTGACCTTGACTTACTATAAGGTCATTTGGATATTATTTTGGGATGGCATCACACAGCGCGCCCAAATCCCGAAAACCTGGTCAAAGCATCTAAAAATTAAAATTCTATTCTAGAAAATCTAACTAGTGGGTTGGGTAGAGAGATCATTGATGCATAAAAACTTCAAAATACCTGCGTTGTTACATCAGTTCAAAGTTAGCCTTCGTTTGGGGTGCATGCACCGCGCAATAAACAAATACTATTACTGTTCGTTGTATATTGAATAACTATGAAGTGAAGTGTTTGATCTTACATTTACGTCATGGTACTCTTGCAGGTATGTAGAACATGTTTTTACATTGATACAACCTAAATTTAATGTTTATTTTATTGTAATAAAACATAATTTGGTGCCATTACGAAATCAAAAAAGTTTTAGAGACTTCCATTTTTAAATATATGAATAGTTAAATATAAAGCCATATAGCATGAAGATCCAAGTTTTGGGCTATAGTTAACTCTATTATCTTACAAATTAAATAAAAAATAGCTGCCGATAGTTTCCGATAGATAGATTATGTGACATAATGCTATAATCATTTATTTTTCGCACTCGTATGTTTCTCGATCGGGCATTCAGGTGTTGAGATAATATAGTAGAGGTGTAAGACTGGTTTTAACGTATACATGGTGTTCTACAAAAACTAACACTGTTTTGTTTGTTTTTAATCAACGCATCTCATCAGCTGTTCAGGTTATACGCAGTTATGTTATAAAAATGTTTTTAATAAATATTATCAATTATTTTTGTTTAAAACTTTCTGAAAAATGGTGAGACTATTAGTATTTTATATTTCATAAATTATATGAATAAATATTATGAACATATAAGTTATTTTTATAAATTACTATGAAAAATAAAACAGTAAAAATAATTCCTATGTGTACGTAATATTCATTCATATAATTTATGAAATCCAAAATATTAAAATACTTTTTGTTTTCATCATTTCAATATCAAAATAAAAACAAAAATAAACTGGCGCGTGATTATAACAAATTTACTTTATAAAGTTCGTTAGTTTTCAATGTATTTATTTTCGTTCATGTTAAATTTGTACAGTTTTCAAATGCAAATAATTTTTTTTACTGTGCATGTTTCTATTTCAGGATCTAATGATGAACAATTACTACACTACACTCTAAAAGAAGTATTCATAATAATCAAAGAGTATTCGAAAAACTGATTGACCATTATACTAGAACACTTGGAAGGAGGAATTTATGAGAAGAGTGGGCGTTCGATACATGCACGTGAAGACATGAAAGCCTTCTTTTCCGCTTTATTTCATAGAATGAGAACTATGTGGCAAAAAGTCAATAGGACAGAAGAGACCTTTTTCCAAAAATACGAGGAGTGGCTTAATAACACCTTGTCTTTTCCGGAACTTGCTACTTCTGAGAAGACACCGACCAATAAAGACGGTCAACCTTCCACGAGGTTTGCATCTGCCAGTGAAAGGTCAAAACGAAGGAGGACAAAAGAAGTTCGTGCAACGTTGACTCCGAATGAATTAGCATACAATACTCAAATGAGCCTAACCTCTGCAGAACAACTAGACGCTTCGAAAGCTGTGAAGGAGGCAACATTGACGAGTCCAATGAGAGCTTCTAAGTACCGAAAAGCTTTTGAATCAACAACCAAAAGTACTTTATCTGAAGAGGCTGCCCTTTCCGTTTTGGACGAATAAAAATTATTAATGTGTCAATACCAAGGACTGAGGTTAATGAGCAACGAAAATAATTTAAACTGTATACTCCCTACAAGAATGTGGTACAAGCAAAAAAAGTTGCTATCCACCTCCTCGTACAGCCATTAGTATCACAGAGAGTAATGCAGAAGTCCAGTTATAATCTTTATTGGACCATACAGTTGAGCGTATTTTACTCCTCCAAAATGACGTGATTCGAAGTTTGCCTCAAGAAAATGATAATAATATGGACTTAATTTGCAAGTGGGGCTGCGATGGAATCTCTGAACAGAGTGAATATAAGCATACGTTTATTGACGACAGCAAATCAGATGCGAATGTGTTCTTCACTTCATTTGTGTCATTACAAATAATATATGTCAATCATGAATCGGAGGTACAAATCGTGGTCTGGAAGAATCCTAGGTCTTCGTCTTCTTGATTCTGTAGACCAATAAGACCGCAGTTTCTGCCCGAATACAGAGAGTCAACAGTCAATGAAGTACAACACACTGAGAAACAGATCAAGTCACTTGTTCCTTTAAAAGCTGAAGTATATGGGAAGGAAATCTTTATTGTGTACAACATGCATTCACGATGATCGATGGTTAAGTGTGCAGTGCAGTGACATCTACAAAATCTGAGCAACGTAGCTATTTGTGTGGTGCTACAAGCAAAAATGTTAATAAAATCGATTTTATTATATGGCAAGCGTGTAGTGCGGAGTAGAATAAGATTAAAGAAGACCACAAGAGGATCATTCAACAGGGATTCAGTTCAAAATTGGGGCTAACCGTCGATCGTCCAAAGCCTTGATACGAAAGTACCAACTATGGCAATACAGCTCAGCACTTTTTCGAAAACTCTGCTGTATCTGCTTCGATAATGGGCTTGGACGAATGTTTAATCAAACGCTTTCACGTGATTATGCAGGTTATTTCAAGTGGCCATGAGATAAATTATGAGAAGTTTCAATAATATGCGGTGGAAACTGGAAATAAATTATTCTTAACATTAAAGAATGACATCTGGACACGGGAATCAATCCCGAGAACTTTATCTTAGTACGCCAATGCTCTGACACTGAGCTATCCAGGAATCGTTCCCTGCCTGGAGTCATTCTTCACTCATATTTTAAAGCAAAGTCAATGATAAACACGCGGAAATCATCGGCTACAAATGTGTGATTTATTAAGATCACAAGCTATCAGATAACGCAGCCACCTTCGACTCGGTAGTTGACTTATTGCTGTCACTTGTACAAATATAGTAGCTTTGGTTATTTGATTCTTAAATATGCGATCCCTTATAGTTATAATAATTGTACAAGTGGCAACAATAATCCAACTACCGAGTTGAAAATAGCTGCGTTATCTGATAGCTCGTGATCTTAATAAATCGCACATTTTTAGCCGATGATTTCCGCATGTCCACCATAAACTCTGCCTTAAAATATGAGTGAATAATTACGCTAAACACGGGATGATTCCTTGATAGCTCAGTGGTAGAGCATTGGCGTACTAAGCCAGATGTCTTGGGTTCGATTCCCGTGTCCAGGTGTCATTTTTCAATTTTCAGAATTATGATATCTAGATGTGAGTAAATACTCACTAAAAACAAAAATAATAGCTTTGCCTATTTGATTCTGCAAGAAAATTAGTCAAACTATACTCGTAATATCATTTGCCTAGTTCAGTGCATAAGATATTAATTCATGGTCCACAAATAATAGCTCATGTATTGTTACCACTCGGCCAACTATCCGAAGATGCTCAAGACGATAGAAACAAATATATTAAAATATATCGTGAAGACTTCTCGTGAAAGTGTTAGATATACAAAACAATGAAAGATATTTTCAATAGGCTCTTGGTAGCTTCTAATCCGTACATTTCCAGTATCAGAAAACTGCCACAGAAAAAACTAAAGAGTTTATTCCGAGAAGCCGTAGAGCTATTACTCTCTCCTACAATAAAGGTTGATACCAGAACGAAACATGACCCATCAATGACAGTGATTAGGAAGTTGATTCTGATTCCGATGCATGACCTGGATTCCAACTTGATTCTGACATTGATTTGAATTAATTGGTTCATAATAACCCTTAGAAATGTTTGCTTTCCTAACAATTTAATTGTCTTCATTTAATTATTAATTTGGACTATTTGTGGTGTATTAAAATGTTTTTGTTACATTAAACAAAAGGCCTTCTTTACTTATTTGTATTAATATTTTGTGTAGTATTTAAAAATGTTGTTATTATAGTGAACAGAATCTAATCAGATTATTGAGTAATGTAATCAGCGACCTCAAAAAACCACATGTACTAATTTTCATTAAAGTCTGTTATAATATTCACATGTGTGGACGCCATTTTGTCTATAATATATTTAACTTAGGATTCACAATCAGCGACCCTTAAAACCCCCATATACTAGTTTTCATCAAGTTGGTTATGTTTTTCAAATATTCGGACACCCTATTGGATCCACCATTTTGCTTACAGTAATTTTGACTATGGATTCGTAATCACCGACCTCAATAACCCATGTGTACCAATATTTGTTGGAATCGAACTTTACTTGAGGTTTTGGCCATCTTTCCGGGATTTGGCCGCACTGTGCGTCAGTTTGGCAACTTGACGTGTCAATATAGGAATATAACGTCTTGGTATTTTTCCATCACGATGGGGGTTACTGACCTGGTGGTGTGAATTTCCTTTTTTTACCCTCCTTTCCTTCCTGAATCTCCCTCTAGTTATTTTCATGACGACATGGGGTTAATGACCTGGTGTCCTCTGTCCTTTCTTCAACGTCGCAAAAGTTTATTTCTATCTCAATGGAGTTTTTTTCAGTTGTACTTGTTGATACATGTTGGTCTTCTATGTGGAAATGGCTTTTCCTCGGTAACGTCATCGCTCATCAGAGAGGTGTCGCAACCCTGATTACTCATGCCTGGCGCCGGTTTGGTGGCTCGACGTGTCAAAGAGGAATATACTAAGGGTGATATCGCAACGCTGATGACGACATCCCTCATCATATTTTACCTTGACTTACTATAAGGTGGCTTGGATGTTATTTTGGGATGGTGCCAGTTTGGTGGCTCGACGTTTCGATACAGTTATACACCACTGGTGATGACTCATGTATGGCACCAGATTGTCGTCTCGACATGTCGGTACAAGAATAGGTCAAGGGTGATGACTCACACCGAGCGCCAGGTTGGTGGCTCGACGTGTTGAGACAAGAGTATACTGAGGGTGATGTCACAACCATGGCGACGTCATTGCTCATCAATATTTACCTAGACTTACTATAAGGCCATTAGGGTAATATTTTATTATGGTGCCAGTTTTACGGCTCAACGTGTCAAGACAGGACTATACAACGGGTGACGTTGGAACCCTGGTGATTATGTAGTGTATTGAATTAATTTCTGTAATCATACCTGGGCATGCTATATTGGTTTTTAATTTATGCCTCATTTGATATTATGTGTGCCCTATTTGGTTTTATATGTACCTTATTTGTTTTAAGTGTGTTCTCATTTGATTATATGAGTGCCGAATTTGATTTTATGTGTGCCCCATTTGAATGTATGTGTGCCATATTGGATTTTATATATCTCCCATTTGATTTTATGTATGCACCCATTTGATTTTGTGTACCCCATTAGTTTTTTAATGTGTCCCAAATTTGATTTTATATGTGCCCTGTTTGATATTACTTGTGCCCCATTTGATTTTGTGTGTCCTCAATATTGTCAATATAGAAGTATGCATTTTTTGGCAGGACTGTATAGTGGGAATAGGGAGTGAGAAATGTACCCGCACCAGCAGGGTAGTAGAGTGCGAAAACAAGAATAAAATATGAAAATGGATCACGTCCCTAACCCATGGCTTCTGAAATAACTATTAGCGACTAGAACTCTCAAGATAACCAACTAAACTAGAACAATACCTGAGACCGGCTTCAGTGGCCAAATGGTCTAAGGCATCACTCTCGTTTTATATCGGCTTGCTGAAGACGGGGAGATCGGGGTTCAAATCTCTCTTGGGTCTATTAAGGGTGTTTGTTTTCATAAATGGTTTCCCACTTTCCTTCCAGCAAATGCGGGTAAATTGCTCTAGAATGCTTCTGTTTTCATCCTTACCACATTAGAGTAATGATCATAAATGCGTATAACTGGGAAAGGTGGTAAAACGAGATGTGTCCAAAAATCATTAGTAAGTTACAATGAACACACAAATGGTCAGTTTCAATTAAATTTTCTAATCGGATATATTATATAAATATTAGTTTCAATAATTTATTTAATTGGGGTTATTTTTAGTGCAAGCTGATTTGTATCAGAATATGACCAACAATTTTAAATCAGACACTTCAGAAAGTCATCCGGTCCTTAATTCACAACTGGGAGGGGAAACCAAGTTTCACATATCGGTATATTATTGTAAGAAAATCTTGTTCAAACTCACGGGGTGTACCACCTGACCAGGATTCGAACCCCTGCAATCTAGTATAATGCGAGAGGGCTACCCTAGACCGGTGGCTCATAATTAATTATTCTAGAATAATCTACAGTGAGACAACCTAGCGTCACTGATTTTAAATCCAGAGTCAGATTAGAACCGCCATATTATATGTGTCCATCATTGTTCGAAACACTCTAAAGTAGTTTCCCACTCTTCATCTACGCAAATTCGGGTAATTTCCTCAACCCTATCCCCATCAAAGTAATTATATATATGTAACGAGACACAGTGGTAATTAAACTGACACCACGCAGCTACACCACTCCCGGTAGCGGTGGTCGCGTCACGCTCACGGGAGGTAGAATGCACCAGGAGGAAGAAATTGACATGATATTTTAGTCTATTATTCATAAATAGTTACACTATTAATTTTGATTTGACCAGCCATTTTGATTGAGTATAATTCTGGAACTTTGGGACTTATCACGAAGCTAGAGAGGACAGCTCAGCAGCGCAACCGATATTCAGTCACAATTTGGACTTACGCATCACATTTATTTGAAACTTGTTGAAAAAAATATGGCGGATCTTTTAGATAGGACCAAAATTAGATTTATTATCCCTTATATTCACATAATTATGACCTTCACTGGTGGTCATGCCGTAGAGAGTGGCCTATCCCTTCGTTTAAATCTGTTTACACTAAGGTTTTTGCAGCTATAAAAGCTATTAGATCTTACACGTATTCACACGTCAAGTCATATAGTCTAAAGCTACCACTTTATATTATAAATAACTATAAAATTACATTAATAAATATTATTATTATTATTATTATTATTAATTATTATATATTATTATTATTATTATTATTATTATTATTATTATTATTATTATTAGCACCGCGTCTTACTACCCGTTCGGGTTATACGCACTTACGCTAATGTGTAATGGTAGGGTGATTGTGAGATGAAATGGAGGACCTACAGTTTAACGTGGAATCCGAATCACGGTGGAGGCCTGGCATTCCTCACATTCACAAGTTGTGATTAAAATAAATATTAAAATGTCATCAATGTCAGCCACAAAAAATTTTTGTATTTTATAAAGGACTCTTCTTATGAAAATTGTAGTGTAAATATAGCTTTCTTAAATCAAATAAAGTAATATATGAATAGGTCGTAACAGATTTAAAGTTTCAGCGCTGCCATTTTTATAAGAAATATCACAGTTTAAGGATATTGTAGTCAACACCCTTAATTAACTTCACGTAATTATAGGGAAACCGCATAGAACCTATTAGGCCTACACACCACTGGTGTGGCGAACAAATGTAATTTTAACGTGATAAATTATCTGGTTTCTATGCTGACAATCGAACTTAAGACATTTGTTTCCATAAGAAGAATCACTACCAATTCAGCTTGGACATCGAATATAAAATATTGTTCAAGTAACCTATTTAGTAAACAAACCTAGAGGATAAATAGATTTAAAACTGCTTTCCGGAAGAATGGTGGCAACTTACCATGAAATTCACTCACTATTATGTGTCTTTGATCCGAATAGGTGAGCGAGTGGGAGCTAGCATTTAACAAGAAATTTTGTTATTAGCATACCAACATTTAATACAGGGTTGAAAATACCTGGGTTAGGCCTATTTAAAAAAATGCCCAACCAAATTTGGTTGTGTTGGGATTTATTGACCTTATTTGAGTTTAATTTTATTTACCATGTATGCTAAGTGAGTTAATAAATCAAGCAAAATAATATAATAATATTTGGATCAACTGAAATAAATTTTAATGTATTGAGGAATTAATAAATAGGAGACATACTAAACACTAACTTTTTATGTTGTCTATAAAAAACTTTTTTTTAAATAGGTCAATTAATTATGATAAATTATGTTTACTGAAAAAGTGTTATTTATTTGACCACCCATTCTTATTCTAAGTTCACCCTTTCTAGCTCCCAATACATAAGTATAATTAGTATATGCGTATAAATAACCCGAACGAGAAATTAAATGCAGTGATAAAAAAATGGCTCCAATAGTGAGACCAGTTAGCACCACTTCATTTTCAGCCATGTTTTTAGAAGCGATACTAATACAAGTGAAAAATGCGTGTCAACACAACTAACATGTTAGTAAGCTAATACTAGTAAACTTGCATTAGTCCACTAACACCGTGTCAACACAACTAGCATGTTAGTAAGCTAATACTAGTAAACTTGCATTAGTCCACTACACCGTGTCAACACAACTAGCATGTTAGTAAGCTAATACTAGTAAACTTGCATTAGTCCACTACACCGTGTCAACACAACTAGCATGTTAGTAAGCTAATACTAGTAAACTTGCATTAGTCCACTACACCGTGTCAACACAACTTGCATGTTAGTAAGCTAATACTAGTAAACTTGCATTAGTCCACTAACACCGTGTCAACACAACTAGCATGTTAGTAAGCTAATACTAGTAAACTTGCATTAGTCCACTAACACCGTGTCAACACAACTTGCATGTTAGTAAGCTAATACTAGTAAACTTTCATTAGTCCACTACACCGTGTCAACACAACTTGCATGTTAGTAAGCTAATACTAGTAAACTTGCATTAGTCCACTACACCGTGTCAACACAACTTGCATGTTAGTAAGCTAATACTAGTAAACTTGCATTAGTCCACTACACCGTGTCAACACAACTTGCATGTTAGTAAGCTAATACTAGTAAACTTGCATTAGTCCACTACACCGTGTCAACACAACTTGCATGTTAGTAAGCTAATACTAGTAAACTTGCATTAGTCCACTAACACCGTGTCAACACAACTAGCATGTTAGTAAGCTAATACTAGTAAACTTGCATTAGTCCACTAGATCGTGTCAACACAACTAGCATGTTAGTAAGCTAATACTAGTAAACTTGCATTAGTCCACTAGATCGTGTCAACAGGCCTTAAACGTCAAGTTCCTCCTTGAAATCCCTCATCAGTGGGAAACTAAATGTTCCACATAGTTCCATATAGATTACGCCAAATATTCCACAGAAGTTTGAATCCATTTTATTGGCACACCACTCTTGGTCCTCTTGTTCACCAGTGCGGGGCTTCTACATTAGGTACAAATATATGTTTAACCCGTGACTCCATGCGTCATTTTTTTCTATGACCTCTTAGTTCTAATGTGGATGCAATTATTTTAAACTACTGTCATCCACAGCCATCTTTAGTAACAGGCCGGAATACTGACGTTAGACAACACTGTGATGAGGCCAGTCGACAACACAGCAACGTGTACTTTAGTAGGCCATTGCTGATTTGTTCAGTGTGTTTACTGTCCGGAATGTTTGTTTCTCGTGTCATTTACTTGATTTAGAATTTTGCTTGGTTCACGGTCCTATTGCATTATGTTTTGGATCATATAGCAAAACATACAATTGATGAACATTTTGTGTATGTGATTGGTGCAGGTCAATTAATAGCAGACATGATTCCAGGATCCTTGGTTTCAAACAATTGTGTTTTTGCTTTCTACAAATTGTCTTTGCGTTTGGAATGCAGTTGCTGCATTGATTTTTAGTTGGGCATGATACGGATGCTAACTTATTTCAATGATCTTGCCAGAGGAGGACTAACTAGTCCATTAGCGACCATTTTGAAGATTGGCGTTATTGGACAAACAATAATGAATATTTTAATAATAGAAAGTTTGAAAATAAGTTTCTTCAGCATAAAAATAAGAAGTAACTTTTCCTGTGAACCCACTTCAGTGGCCGTATCGTCTAAGGCGCCACTCTAACAGTAAACTAGACTTTCGATGGCAGGTAGACCGAGGTTCGAGTCTAGGTTGGGTGTACTGAGGTTTTTTCCAAAATGATTTTCCACTCTACATCCACGAAAATTTTGATACACTTCCTTTAAATATAAACTTTTATCATCCCTAAAAGGCTGAAACTATTAGCGTAATTAGTATATAAGCTTTTAACGGGAATGGGTAGTAAGAAGCATTGCTAAAAAAACTTTTCCTATGTTTGGACTATAAATACATTGGTAATGATCCAGATTTAGATAAATTTACTAACAATTGTTTCTAATGTAATTTATTGCGTGAATTATTTTCTTTGGTTTCATCAGCGCTTGGAAATATACTTCTTATCAACTATATTAAGTATATGAACGATAAACTTTGCAGTGAAAATTCTTGTTCAGAAAAGAAGAAAAGTTAAACACTCTTCAAAAATAATGTTTACAAACAAAAGCCATTACATAAACAACACTCTTAATTTGATTAAAATATTGCAAAAGAGCTACACCTGGACGTGCTAGTTAAAACCGGGACCTTTGGATTAGTGTAACAATAAATGTTCTTTCTAGGCTTCGAACCAGTAACCTTTTGTAAGTTTCATAATAATATTATAATCGTATTTGTTAACGGCATATAATCCTTACTTAGAAAATTTATTTAAAATTATTATTTACAGGAACTTTTGTGGTATTTTTAAATCTCTGAAATATTTTTGTTTGGAGATATACGTAAAACATGTTTAAATTAATTGTCAGTATCGTTCAAAGTGACTCATCAGTTTTTAAATGAAGAAAATTTTAAATATTCACACACTTCTCCATAAGAACCGGCATCTCTCTAGGCCTCATGACGTCACTACAAGCAACATTTTTTAACACTCCAGTCCATCTTATACTAATATATACTAATCCCAATAAGGATGTCTTCACATACAAAAGCCCGGGCAGAAACTGAGGCCGAAAAGTGTGTGCGGGTTGGGGGGGGGGGGGCTTGCCACGCCCCTTGTGCCTACATCCTTCAGAGGAGCATTTGAAAATTCACTTTCATGTAAGTTTTCTTGACAGCCAACAAAAAGAACTTTCAGCCTTTTTTTTATGACTTTTCAAAAAACTTATTTGTGCAAGAGAGCCTTTTCTGCTCTTTGTGTTATAAAAAAAATGTGAAAAGAAGTCTTCTTAGTGTTGAATCAGACTTAAGGAGATGGTCACTAAAATTGATACAGATTTCAACGATTGCCAATTTTAAAGTCCCACGAGCAGTTCCATTCCTCACATTAATTATCAATGATTATAAATGTACAAATATAATACATATTATATTTCATTTTCATTGTTATTGTAAAAGATTTTACAGTTATTTACAAAAATATAGGGCTTTTAATAACTTTGGTGCTCTATGAACCAATTAAGAGTATTGCAAACAAAATTAATAATACATTTAGGAATAAATATTTTTTCCAGGAAAAGTTTGTTAAATAACCCATAGATATACCGTTTGCAATGCACTGATTTGATACACTGCGTATACACTTCAGTGGCCTCGTGGTCTAGCGCTACTCTCGCCAATGACGGGGAGATCGAGTTTCACTTCTTGGCCGGGTGTATTGACAGTGATTTCTCCAAAAATGGTTTGCAAATCTCCCTACATGCAAATGGGGGTACACTTCCAAAAACCGTTATCATTATTAGGGCATAAACGTATAACCTGAACATGTAGTAAGACGTAGTTATAAAAAAATATACTACAAATTGTAAAAAATAAAGATGATAACTAAAGTGTTTGAACCATTTTAATAAATAGTTCAACCGCCTGTTATTTTTCGAAAGATAAAAATAAATATTAAATATTACTTTATTTTTTTTTAGATACTTGCCCCGCAAACATTATGGAACGTAGGAAGCCCCCCACAATCGACCTCTAGAACATTTTTGTAGCCCCATAAAATAAATTGAGGTACGCATCAACCAACGCCAATTATATTTGATATAATTATATGATTATTATTATTATTATTATTATTACTACTACAACATAGAATTTATATTATTAAACAGGGTGGCCTCAGGAATTTACTTTTTTCAATTCCCTAAGATTTTCAGGTTTTCAAGACCAACTTTTTTTTTCTCCCTGCCGATATTTTTACTAATATTTATATTCCAAATATGGATGCCCCTTCAATGGCACAAGGGTTTATCCTATAATAATCTGCCTGGCTCAGTTGGCACTAATGGTCTCTCATGTATAATTGGTCTGTTCTAGGTGCCAACTATTTGGAAAACTTCTACAAGTTGAATAGTGTCTGCCCGAGAAAAATCATCCAGGTTGATGGAAACGTCATCAGCGGGGGATAAAATCGTCTGGTTTTCCTACGTGACAACTTGACTGTACACTTCTATAGCTTGAAGCGTGTTTATGATTCTATTTATAAACGAAAGTATTTTCACCCATAAAAGAGGTGTGGAGGTCATAGCCACCCAAAATATAATGAAATAACAAAGATATTATTACTCACGTCACGGCTATAGACTAGGTTGGAGACTAAGTTCAGATCCCGACTGGCTGTAGTAGGTTCATTTTTTCCCCTGTGCATGTGATTAGCTTGCCATAAGCTGATGTTTGCCTGTGTCATATATAAACAAGTAAAACGGGAAAAAAAACTCCATTGTGATGGAAATAAACCATAGGAACATTGAAGAAGGGACAGAGAACACCAGGTCGTTAACCCCATGTCGTCATGGAAAAATACCTGAGGGGAAATGGAGGAAGGAAAGAATGGGAAAGAAGGGGAAATTCAAACCACCAGGTCAGTAACCCCATCGCGATGGAAAAATACCAAGAAGGTATATTCCTGTATCGACACGTCGAGCTGCCAAACTGACGCCATCCCAAAATAACATCCAAACGACCTTATAGTAAGTCAAGGTCAAATATTGATGAGGGATGACGTCATCAGGGTTCGCCGTGTGTTAGGCACTCTCGCAGTCACTCCAACTCAACTTCCCTTATTTAACGAAAGTGTGGAATTAATTAATCATACATAATATTAAATGTGTTAGCTTAGATTTATGTTGTCTTATATTTAAATCAGACCCAGTCTAATCGTTGGTAGGGAAAATGAAACTACCTGGTGCTCAAACATAATATACTTAAATATTTAATATAGTGCTAGGATATAAACTGACGCTGTGAATCTAGGGCTATCAGGCCTCATACTAACCCGGTCAGGATCCGAACTAAGGACACTGGGACAGATACAATCATGTGCCGTTAGATATTTATCACTAAAATAACATGGTATACTCCGTGACTAGGGGTTGAACCCCACGGGGAAAGGGGTTTTGGTGAGAATAGGTTGCCTCTAGAAGCTATTCGGAAGGGGTTTTCATGTTTATTGAGAACGTTAGTATAGATAATGTGTTATAAGTTTGCCATTAGATTTCTAGTTA
This sequence comes from Timema podura, assembly GCA_033556935.1. Classification (NCBI taxonomy): domain Eukaryota; kingdom Metazoa; phylum Arthropoda; class Insecta; order Phasmatodea; family Timematidae; genus Timema; species Timema podura. The sequence goes on from JAVRXN010000010.1 coordinate 1,778,203, forward strand.
ACTCTAATGAAAGACAATTTAAACATTGGATTAATTTGTTAACATCTCTTGTGTCGATAATAGTTTCAATTTATTACTATTTTGGTGATACCTGGCTATCACAAATGCCTTTTAATTGGAAACCTTTTTCCTGGCATATATAATAAAAACCATGCATGTGTAATAAAGTCAAACCTTAAGTATTTCACCGCATAATCGTAGCATATCTTAAGCCTAATTTTTGTGGGAAAAAATTGGGATGCGACCATTAAGTGAAGCATTAAGCCTGCAGAGTAATTTTTATATTTTGTGCTCCACACAATGTATCGCTAGAAGACAATCACTAGTTCAGCTTGCGCAGGAAGATGCGAGTCTTACCATATCCTGTGACTTACGCTTGGTAACTTCGACTGCGCGCCCATTCATTTTGTTACAAAAGAACGAGAATCGGCTTTCAGAAATATACCTACTGACAATCCGTATGCTCTGAGAATTCTAGGCTCGCAGAGCGCTAGAATAAAACTGCGCATCCAAAATCAACAGTTATAGATTCTTAGTGGGGAGTGGACATGAGGAAGTATCTTACCTTGTTAAACTATTGAAATGATGTTACGAACAGGAATATTCCATTCACCAATTATGTGAGGGATTTCTTTAAACTAAATTTTGGACTGAAAAAACAGGGTGCGACGATTATGCGGTGGCGACCATTATTTGGTTAAATATGGTAGTACTAATAATACAAAAATATATTGTACCTGCTTTGCTCTGATATTAACATCTGCAAGCTGGAAAAGGCGTCGTACAACCTGACGATGTGTTTGAGAAAATACTTGAGCAAGAGACACCAACATTACACAGGTATACCCAGCAGCATTTGGTCGATTAATATTACACACCTTCGAGTCAAGTAGTATGGAAACAACATCGAAATTCCCATGAGAGACAGCATAGTGCATAGCAGTGTTACCCTAAAAGTTTAAATAAAGATTTAGTAGCAAAATGTAGTAAAAAATCAAGTAATTTCTAAAGATGAACCTTGTAAAATGGACAACTTATAAATAACTAATACTAGGTATTCGAGAACTAAAATCTGTCTTAAGTTTATATCTTTGGTAATTATAACTATTTACTTATTTAAGTATTTTCCTAGTAAGCCTACAGGTGGGAAAAAAATGACTATCCAAATTAATTCTTGCTCTTACTGATATTTAGAGATAATGTTTAGAGAGCAATATGTTAGTTAAACTATTTAAAAAAGCAAAGTTTTTCAAAAATATAGTTTATGCCGATAACATTTAAGGTGTAACACTCCTGCAAAATAGACTGCCTCACCTCCTTAGGATCCCCTACTTTCTTTATGTTGCACGAGTAGATGTCACACCTTATAGCTTATCGGCAGGAGGTAAATTTTTGAAAAACTTGTTTTATTTATTTTTTTTAGTTGTATAAACTTAAATATATATTTGAACGGAAAGGTCCAAAATCTGGGTCAGGTATAAACAAAGGATAGCTGACCTGCAATGGCTACTCTGTGCATCATGTTATAGAGTTAGCTTAAATTTTAATAGAATGCGTTGTCAGGTGAATTAGTAAACGTACAAAGTTTTAGCCTTCTATTTTTATTAGAAGTGACTTAAAACGTGGTCAGCACATTTAATGACATTGGCATTGAGCTAATATAATAATATAATAAAAAGAAAGTTGCAGTTATAGTTAGAGATTGCTATTTGCAGGGGTTTTGAATATAATTATTTATTCTTTGTATATTTAAACCATCATAACAACCTAATTGCAGTAATATAAAATATAATTAAAATAAAACAATAGTTTTAATCTTCTAAACTAGGAAAGTATTGTGATACTTTTTTGAAAAAGATGAAAAGTGCCACACAAAAAATTATCTGAAATAATTTCGTATTCACCTTAGTAAATATTTGATATTTATATTGTATTCATATATACAATATAAATATTATATATATGTATATATATATATAGTATATTTTAAAAAATAGTAACACTAATGTTAGAATTTACTAATTTTCATTTCATAATGTCATCACAAAATAAATGGAGAGTTGATCAAGTAGACGAGAATGATATACTATTTTTACTTACACTGATATCTGTCATGTTAACAATATATTCCAACAAAACACTTGATATATCTTCAAAATAGTCTAAATAATCTTCAACAGCTAATGGATCTGCAGATTCTGTACTTGAGATCTATAGTGAAGAACAAACCAAAATAAAAAATACACTTGAAATATATAAAGAGGAATGGAATGCAAATATATCCAGTGCTCGAATTGGGAAACTTTAACAACCGTATTGGTAACAAATAACAACCAATAATTCCTTAATTATCTTACAGCATTAAACTATTAGTGGTAGAACCTAATGCATTGTCTATACACACTTCAAAAAGTTGAATGCCAAGCCATGGCAGTTTAATTGAATTTTAGTAAAATGAATATCACATAGCAGTTTACTATACTAATCTAATTAATTGATAATTACAATGAATTAATATTGATTTACTCGTATATTGAAACGAAAATACTCTGCCACAGTAAAACGATATCAGATATTTAGCTATGTCGGTAGGCACCTGTCTAAAACCATATAATATTCATTATTAATTAAAATCATTTACAATCAAATTCAAAACTAATTATTTGATCATAAGAATTAATAATTAAATCTTGTTGACATTAAAATAAACATTACATTGTATCATAATTCACAGCAAGAATAATCACTGCAAATTTAAATAAAATATTCTAATCTATACTGTCTCAATTATTTACATATATATGTATAGAACTTGCCACCATAGTGACCCAGAGTTGCATGAAACGGGTAACAAAACGTGCAATGAAAGATACGGTTTTATACTTACGTTCATTCTCATCAAACTTTTCAATCATTTTTGCAAAAGAAATAAAATAATTTTTTACGCTTATTATTATCTGCCTACTGCATATATTTCCGTTTTTAGTGACACTTATTTTCTTAGAAATATTTTGTAAACCTATGTGTTTGGTTAGGTATGCTAGGATTTGTATGCATTTTTGGAGTGAGCTACTTGAAATTAAATATATTTTCATTTATTAATAATTTTAATCATAAGTTCCCACCCTTAACATATTCCATATTAATAAATAGTTTCAGAACATAAAACTAAGTGTATCAAGATGTGTTAGGAAATCTCCTCACAATTATTTATTTATTTTGTTGTTGTTTGCGACGACACTATGACGTCAGCTTATATTTCCCATGGCTTTCACTCCCCCAACCCTGTTGTAAATACTTGTGGAACATAACAACTTCGAGATCACTCTCTTTCTCTCTCCCTCGCTTCTAGAATGAATGGAGCAAGAAAGAAAGAAAGAAAGAAAGAAAGACAAAATAACATTATAGAATGATTTTTTCTGGAATATATACTCAAAAAGAAGGCTATCCTCAGTCATTCCATAACCCTACAGAGGAAAGGTCCCCGACGCGTTTAGCTGCCATATCGGGTGTGACAGTAACATTATTCTGGATAAACTGGATCCAAATAAATAAAAATAAATTTCAACAAATTAACGTCTTTATATTATTATTATTATTATTATTATTTTTAGCACCACGTCTTACTACCCATTCGGGTTATACGCACTTACGCTAATGTGTAATGGTAGGGTGATTGTGAGATGAAATGGAGGACCTACAGTTTAACGTGGAATCCGAACCACGGTGGAGGCCTGGCATTCCACACATTCACAAGTTGTGATTAATACACGTCTTGTCGGAGGTGAAGGAAGGGTTTGGCAATCAGATAAATCTGTACCGGGACCGAAGATTGAACCCCAGACCCCAGCACAGAGGTCCGACACCTTACTCCTAGACCACCAGGTCACCTAAAGTATTTTGTATATATATATATATATATATATATATATATATATATAATATCAATACTAAACCCATATAATCATCCCAATGAACTTCAACCCAGGACTCCCAAAGATGAGAAACATACTAACCCCTACACTCCCACTTCACTATTTGGCTCAACAACAAAGGACATCAAGAGAAGGACTCCCCAAAGAGCATGAACAAAAACATCACTCTTCAACTTGACTCGACAACGTGGGGCTTCACCAGCGAAGCATAACGCTTTATATTGATATCATGCTAAAACTTTCTTTTGCACATTTCATACAAATAAAAAGATTCATATGTAGTACAGTAATTTTTGTTTCTGCATATTTCACATATTTTAAGTATTTTACATATTTCTATGGGTATTAATAGATTTAAAGTTTTTTTATTTTATTCACAATAAATAGTAGCATACATTTTTATGTTCGTAGTCTTTTATTTTGTCCCTTTTTCATACTTGCATTGTTGTTTCACATATCTTTCATTCTTGTAAAAAATAATATACTTGAAACATCGAAACATGTGAAGGATACCTATTATTTGTGGGGAAAGCACTAGACTGAAATTAATTGAATTATAATGAGATAAATATGCATTCTAAAACATTCCCCAATCACTTCTTGTGAAGTAAAAAGGAGTTTCATCCTAAAAACTATTGCTACAGAAGAGGCAAAATATGGCACCAGAAAACTTGAAAAATTCTTTGTTTTACATTGTTATGAAAAATTATGAGAATGTTAAGAATTATTATCATTATTATTATTTTTGAATCCATATGAAACATTTTGTTTAATGTAAAATATTTTGTAACAAGCACTGTTCATTAAATAGGCAGAAACAACCAGATATTCTACTCTTGAATGTAAAGCCCTTTCTATTACGTGCAAATTTTAATTTACCTAAGTATTATTTCGAAATGCACCAGTGTTTTTTAAAAGAAATATTGTCAGTATTACTTGCGTGATGGAACTTCGTATGTATTTGCATAATTCCGATATAACATTGGTCTTTATTGGGATTTAATTTACAAGTAAATTCTCATTTTACTGATCAAGCTCAGTTTGAAGTAGTCAATTTTGGGAATAACATTTAATAAGCCTAATTATGCTAATGCCATAGGAATATGTTTCTGAATATGTGTATATATATATATATATATAGATAGATAGATAGTAAGTTTTAAGGTTGAATATACAATACATTGTTTCGGTTGTATAGCTGAGGTGACTAGTTGAAAGTTGGTCGAGGGGAGGATTTCTATTGTTCACGGTTGAAGAAAGTGAGGACACTCGAAGTAAAGGACGACAAGGGTGCGCACGTTTTGGGTAGTGAATCACCTAATAAATTTAATAAGTTCATGTTATTGTTAGTTAAAATATATATATAAAGGTGTCTGCTTGTTTTGTTAAAGCAACGCAAGGAATACATTGACCACGTGTCAATTATTATATCATATTTAATCAATATCAGACACACAAAAATAATGAAATTATTAATACAGTTGAGACTCAACAAGTTTTTATTAAATACGATTAGCGTTTATAAAGATTTAGCCGCAGACAAAGGCACCATTAATAATCATTTTTCATTTAATTCAATTCAATAAATATTTTGAAGAAATTATGTTTAGTTATAGAATTTACGAGGCAAGGAAATATTGTAGCTAACTTGAGTAGATAAATAAAATTTTACCTGAAACATAATATATAAAAAGAAATATGTACTTTCGAACTGTGGGTCTTTTTTTTTTTTTTTTGCTGGTTCACTTATGGCACAGAGTTCCAAATTCCCAATAGGTACGGACGGTATCCACACTATTAAAGACAATGTGAAACTGAAGGTAGAAATATTCTTCCGACGAACAGAAACAGTAAATGCCCTTTCCATAAATAATCCCACAATAGAGGCTACAAAAGGTGAGGTGAAAGATTAATATCTGTAAAATATTTGTTTGTATTGAAGTCATCGACTTGTTCTAGGAGTCGTTAGCTCTGTTGCGAAGCAAATTCATGGAAAAAAATCCAGTGTAACACACAATACAATACACTATAAAGAAGCGTATTAGAATCTAGGTTCATTCAAAATCAAATATACTATACAAACAAGTAGTAATATCTGGGTTCGTTTATACTAGAATGGAGATCCTTTTAGAAAACGGTAGGAAGAACGAAGAAGTGGCGTATTTGTTTGGAGGCGGGACGCTTTAAACTTGTGTTGTATCAACCGGAAGGCTCGTAATATTTTTACTTTCTTGCTATCTTACAGGCAGATAAGGTATTGTAATCGTCATAAATATTGAACTCGAGATTTTGATGAATCTCGACGTTTCATTACACCCCCAAATCCGAAAAAGTTGTTTTTAAATTTCCGTCTGTATGTATCTCTTTCTATCTATACCTCCAACTAGAGCCTTAACTATTTTACCGATCAGGGTAAAACTTGGTATCTAGGGTTTTCATAGAGATGCCCCGAGGGATTTTTGGAATTGGATAACCAACCCTAAAATTAAGGGTAGTTTACTGATGGGCAAAAAGAGCAAGAGTGATTTTCTTAAAATCGGTGCTAGCGATTTTGATAAAATTTCATTTTAAAACAATTATAAATATTCAAAACAAAATCGCTACCCTCAATATTTCGGCAAAATTACTTTTTTTTAATCTTATCTTCGAAAATATTTTAGATATGATATTACTTATCATTGCAAACATGTAGATCTATTTATAATACAAATATTTTATTCGAAACGTTTTTTCACTAAACCAATAAATTTCAAGCTATACGCATATAATATATATATATATATATATATATATTAATTTTTTGAACACTAAAGGTAAACTATTGTGACCGTAAAAAAAATCTAACACGAAATGCAAATGGAGGTCGAAGTCTCATGAACCATCTGTGGGTCTTTTTAACCCCAAAATTAAGAGTATTTCAGTTAAAAGCAAAAGATAAAATCAATTTTCTCAAAATCAGCTCCAACGATTTTGATTAAAATGTGTATCTAGGCGTTGATTAAGTTTATATATAAAAAAATTCCGATGAAAATTACTTTTAGGGTACCTTACAGAAGTGGAAATTTCCGTATCTCCTCAACTATTTGAGATACTACATAACTTACCACGGTAAAATTTTAGTACTATTAAAAATAAAAAAAAATATTTGAAATATAGTATTATAAAACCAATAGTTTCTGAGATATTGGCAAATATATAAATACAATTCTGTGAGCTTTAGTTGTAAAGAGATATTACTTAAGTTTAAACGCAATAATTCTCTAATACCATAGAGTAGGCAAATAAGTAAGTCTTTCAAGAAGTTGTTTTTCCTTTAACCTATCAGGGGAAATGTTTGTACAGTACAGTGGCATATTCAGGATTTTCGTGAGGGGGGGACGGGGACGCGGGTGCTCCCATCGGGATCGGGTTGGGGAGGGGGGTAGTTTTTACACAAAATACTTCAAAATTTGAGAGTAAATCTTTTAGTAATTTTTCAGTGCAACGCTTAACTTGTGAATAATCCTCAAATGAAGGGTATAACTCGAAATTTGCGATTAGTATTGAAATTTATTAAAAGCAAATAATAAGAATATCATCAAATAGTGATTATTAAGAGGGAAATAAGTTTAAACTTTATAGCAATTATTATGTAAATAGTTTTTTTTAGCTATACAATCATTTAGACAAAATAGATGAAATTATTCATATTTCAAACAATCGAAATTTAACTCCACTCTATAAAATAGCTCATACTGCTGTTTCTCATTCTAAATCGATATTTTACCTCTAAGCCATACCAGGACGTTATGTGTGTGGTATTATTCAAAGATTTTGTTTAAATCACTTTATTTAAAAATAAATTATTTTAAAGTTATTGGTCAAAATTTACAAAATAGATCTTTAGTAGCAATATGATAACCATAAGATGTGCATACATACACACACTCACACACTTTATCACGCATTCTCCCTTACATATTCTCTCTCTCTATCTCCCACTCTCTCACACACACTCTTTCTCTCCTCACACACACACACACTTTTTCTCTTCTCACAGTAATTCTCTCTCTAACACATACACATACTCTCACTATCACTCTGTCATTCTCACTCTATCTCTTTCAATTGCTCATTCTCAGTCTCTTACACGCACTTTCTCATACTCACTCTCTCATTTTCACCATCACATTTTATCACTTTCGCTATCACATACCTTAATATATATTAATTGATGAGCCGGTTTCCAGAAATAAAAATTATGAAGAAATGACTGAACAGATTTTGACAAACTAACACTCATTTTAAAGATTAGCGAATCAGGATGCTGTTAAAAAATAGTGGCCTAAACCTAAAACCCAACTTTCCTAGCCAATCTTCCATCTTTTTCTTCTGTGTGGACAGTGGTTCATCTGTACAATCATTCTTTGCTAACATCACCTTGAAAACCATGATTTTCGTATAGCTGTATATTGGTAAATTAAATATTTGTCTTTGTTTAAAAATAATATCAGCTCAATCGTTACTTCAGTGGTTGGGTGCAACGAATAGAGAGAGATCTGGGAAAGGGGTAATTTTAAAGTTCTCGTCGGGGCGTGAGGGGTGAAAATATATTTTTTATTCAAACTATACGTCGAAAACTAAATATCAAAGCAAAGTTGATAGCCTTTCACGAGTAAACATTTAACTACAAAATGAGTGAGGGCTTATTATATAGATCATTTCCCAATAAAAAGTTTAAAATATATTTTAGTGCGATAATCTGCAGCCATCGCTGCAACGACTCAATAGTTTCATTATATTACCGTAACTCCCAATATCTTACTACCACAAAATTAAGTTTCTTAAATGCCCAAAAATGATTAGCACAAAAATGTTGTTTATAACAATTTTTTAGAGATGAACATTATAATGCATTTTATAAAAAGTATAGTGACCTTTAACACATAAGAGTATAAGAAATCTTTGAAAATTCAGTAATACATGATCTACGTTCTAGATTAAAATATAAAAAATATCTGAGGTGTTGAATTAAATAATTTCAATTATATTTTAAATAAGGTTAAGTTTATGACCAAAGAAGAATGATGAAAAGAGTATAAATAGATATTAGATCTAAAATAAATTTTGCTTCCATTATAACAAGAACTTAGCACGGATGCTACAACCATATCTAAGAAAATTTCCCAACAAGAGTGCCGGTTAAGAACTCAATAACGTCCATGTATAAGGTTAGCCCCAGTATGAGGGGTGGTAAAGATTATAGGACAAGGGAGGGGAGGGGAGTGATATGGGAGGATAGACACATGAAGATCTAGATGCGACGCCTGAGCCTCGGCTACATAGCCCAGTTCGTCGGCTTGTGTAAGACCGGCCGGTCGTGTCTGACGAATGTGGATCAGCTGTTTGGATGGATAAGACCAGTTGAGGGCGAAATGGGACAGTTTGGGTGAATTGAAATTAATTCCCATAATTTCGCAGTCATTGTATATTAACGCTTTACTTGTACCTAAGTAAGACGCTACTTTCTCAAAATTCGCTTTAACAATTTTGATTAAATTCTCTATCCAAGCATTGTTTAACATTACAAGCGAAATTGCATTTTCTTGTTTTCCCATGAAAATGAATTTAAGGTTTCTTTAAATATGCAGAAATTTCCAATTTTGATCATATACCCGCAACTATTTGAGGTACAAAATTATTCATCATACTGAAGTTGTAGCAATATTAAATATAAAATTATTTTATTTGGAATAATTATACTAATATAAAACAAATATTTTCTGATCTATAAGCAAATATATATCTTTATATATTATAGAGCTCTTTGATAGTTGAAATTGATTGTAATACTCTTTGGTGGACCGAAATCTTCCTCTTTTCTCAATGTTTCTGTTACAGTGTATGCAATTTAATTTATGCTGTTTGGTGAAGTGTATCTGCAACAGTGTATGTTATTTCCTTTCAAAAATCTTACACGTTTTATTAGTTGTCTTTATTTTAAGATAAAAGTGAGATGCACCGTACCATTTATTTAAACAAAAGGTCGAGCTTATAGCTATCCCAAAACTTAATTTTTACTTTTTTTATTTTATTCCATGGTAAATTAGTATGTTTTGGTCAGTTTGTTAGAACTATGAGAGGTATTAGTTTCTAACATTAAGTTTCTGCTCCAAGTAGTGGTAGTGTATTGTGTTAGTAAAACCGACAGCGAGCACGTCTTAGCAAACAACGATCGATACATCAAATTCGATTGTCAAGCTTGGCGAACACGTACGAACACGTTTCAATAAAAGGGTTGTAGGATCTACAATTAAAAATACTATTTAAATAGGGAATGGGGTAGGGGTGCGTTATATTGTAACATTATATTAGTTCACAAAATTGTGACAATGCGTGACAAGGTGTGGGAAGAGGGGATGACATTTTTTTTAGCGAGACGTAGTTATAAATTTCACTAATGTTAAGAAACAATACAGCACTAGTCAAACATAACTAAAAGGAGTCCAGCCCATTTGACATCCCATACACAAGCATAACTGTAACCAGCTGACGTTTGCAGTTGTAGGTGTAGCTGACCAAAAGTGACTCAAACTGACTCCATACTCACTTATTAAAACTCTAACAAAAGCCATACTGAAGATTAATGGCTTTTTTTTTGTTAGTATAATGTAACCAAGCCTGTGACAACCCTGTTTAAGGCCTTAGACTCATATGATACAGTTAATATGAAACTCTGAGTTTGATTAATTATTATTATTATTATTATGATTAGCACCGCGTCTTACTACCCATTCGGGTTATACGCACTTACGCTAATGTGTAATGGTAGGGTGATTGTGAGATGAAATGGAGGACCTACAGTTTAACGTGGAATTCAAACCACGGTGGAGGCCTGGCATTCCTCAAATTCACAAGTTGTGATTAATACACGTCTTGTCAGAGGTGAAGGAAGGGTTTGGCAATCAGATAATTCTGCGCAGGGACCGGGGATTGAACCCCGGACCCTCAGCACAGAGGTCTGACACCTTACCCCTAGACCACCAGGTCACCCGAGTTTGATTGATAGGGTTAAGCATACCCATTCTGAATTACCCTTTTCATCCCTTCTCCATGGACTTAGATGCTTTATAGCCTTTCTGTTAAAAAGATGTACCTAGCAAAAGAAACAACGTAAGTTGAATTGTTCCTTAAAGACATTTCATACTTAATAGAAAAGTGATCTTCCTGATAAATTTTTCATTTTTATTACAATGCCATAATTTAATTTTGTTTTAATATCACAACATTAAGGTTATGCAGACAGTGGCAACTTAACTATTGTTACTTTTATTAGTGATTGTTTCCTTTCATTAATCATTAGGATAGTCAAGTCCAGTAGATTATGGTGGGAAGGACATACAACATGAACGTAAGATTCCAGAACCGTGTTCATGCTACTGATTAGCAAACCCAATGAGAAAAGACCATTAGGAAGACGCAGATGGGAGGAAAACATTAGAATGGACCCGTAGATATAGGGTGTAATGAGTTGGACTGGATAGAACTTGGGCAAGATAGGGATAGGTGGCGTACAATTTTAAGTGGGCAATGAATTTTCGAGTTCCTAATGCCATAGCAGTAGTATCCATGGCACCTCATAACAGCCCTCAGGCGTTGTTATTGTAACCTGTATCCTGTTGTGACGTCACCTGTTGTTTCTCAGGCGTTGTTATTGTAAATTGTATCCTGTTGTGACGTCACCTGTTGTTATTGCAACCTTGAACATGTACGTGCTTGTCTGACATCCTCGTAGCCGGTATCCTGTTGTGACGTCACCTGTTGTTGTTATAGCAACCTGTATCATGTTGCCCCTGCCCCCCGCTCCCCACCCCCGCCGTTGTTATTGTCCTGTTGTGACGTCACCTGTTGTTGTAACCTGTATCCTGTTGTGACGTCACCTGTATCCTTGAACATGTACGTGCTTGTCTGACATCCTCGTAGCAGGTATCCTGTTGTTGTTATAGCAAGCTGTATCCTGTACGTGTTTTTCTGACATCCTCGTTCCACCGTGCTTGTGTCCCGGGTGTTACGCGTTGTTATTGTAACCTGTATCCTGTTGTGACGTCACCCGTTGTTTCTCAGGCGTTGTTATTGTAACCTGTATCCTGTTGTGACGTCACCTGTATCCTTGAACATGTACGTGCTTGTCTGACATCCTCGTAGCAGGTATCCTGTTGTGACGTCACCTGTTGTTGTTATAGCAACCTGTATCCTGTAAGTGTTTGTCTGACATCCTCGTTCCACTGTGCTTGTGTCCCGAGGGCATTCCCTACACCCCCTATCGCCAGGTAGATATGACCGTGCTTGTCTGCAGCCCCCCCAGGCCCCTCCTCCCCTTTGGTAATCAATCGTCGCTCGGGAAGGAGAATAAAACACGGATATTACAAATAATTATCGGGAAGCTCCCTCCCACCCGCAGCCCCTAATACATGCAACAACTTTGGCGGGGATTATAGGGTATAGAGCAGCAGCCGTGGCTGGGGGTATAGAATATGTTAGCTTACAGCACAAGAACTGGATGTTATCGTTTAGCGGTTGATTGTTATTGTCTGAATATCCTGTTGTTATCCCTCCAGGGCAGCCATTAACTAGTAGTAGAACTTAGGAAGACTTTAAACTCTACGTGGAGTGAGGGAGAGTAGAAAACCACCCCCAGTTCACCAAGGCGAGATTCGAACCCACGACCACCCCCCACCATAACTATGAGTGACACGTACCCTTTCTAGCAAAATGTGCGGTAAGGGTATCGTCCGTCGACATGCACCGATGTAGGTATCAGCCATGGGGAAGAAATACCTACAGTTTACACTGCAGGGATTCAATTTACCTCAGCTGGAATTAGATGAGCCTGACATTTAAATGCGTGCACACAGGGACTCAAACCTCTATATTTATAGCACAGCTAATGTCTGTTAGAACGGTCGTACTTCCTGCACCCTCACCATTTTGCGGGGTGACCAGGTAGAATGTGTACCCTCATTTGATCACCGGCCATCTAGTGACGCCTTAGAACATGCGACCATAGATGCAAGTATACAAATTTAGATGGTGCTCACACCGGGATTCGAACCTCGATATCTATAGCACAGCTATTGTTTGTTAGAACGGTCGTACTTCCTGCACCCCCCACCATTTTGCGGGGTGACCAGGTAGAATGTGTACCCGCATTTGATTGGAGTGAAAAAATCAAACATCGATCACTCTGTTATCGGCCATCTAGTGACGCCTTAGACTATGTGGCCATCGATGCATATATACAATGCATTGTGACGGTAGATTGCTACCCAAGGACCTAGTCTTTTTTTTTGCCAGTGATGGGGTTCAAATATGGTCGGATGAATTGATGGGTTTTTTTCCCTCCAAATGGTTTCATTATCTACCTTCACGCAAATGAGGGCACACTTACCTTTTAGTAATCCCACACGGTGTTGCCCGTGACCCACTGTGGTATTTTGTTAAAAATAGCCTAGTTAAAAAGCTCTTCCTGCAACCCCACCTTATTGTCGGTCGACCAGGTAGCGTCGATCACCCGCAATTGTTGATTGTCAATAAAAATAACTAGCAGTAAAATGTTATTATTTTTTAAATCCCTAGAATATGTTGTGACAATATACACGTGTAAACAATGCCAGAATGGTAAATGCGAGTAGTTTATAATTTTAAATAATGTAAGTTGTCGCGCGTGCACACACACACACACATTCATTCATAAATTATAATTGCTGTGACGTTATATTGCTACCCCGCCAAAGAGAAAGTAAATTAAAAGGATTTAATTATTTTATCCATACAAACTCTGTGTGAGAAAATTATACTAATAAAGATATGTAAACATTGTTTTAAATATTATTCGTGTAATCATTTCCATTTTTTAGTGTACCTGATTGAGGAGCTCCGGTTGGAAAACAATAATAATGTAATTTATAAGACTAATTGTAGTATTTTTAACGAGAAAGACAAACTATTTGTAACATGTTATTTTACAGAGACAAAGTTTGTTAGGGTTCTAGTTAATTTAAATAAAATATAGTGAAAAATATATTTTGGAGATAAAATAAAAATGTTATGTCCAAAAGGTGAAAAATCAATTATTATTCTATAATAATATTTCTGTATGTGACCAATTAATAAGTAATATGTTTTATTCATAAAAATAAACACATAATTTTGTTGATCACAATAACCAATCTGTAATTATAAACTTTAGAAAGTAGTTTCTGACACTTAAGAAAGTTACTTAAACTACTTTCATTCATATATTCATTCGTCAGATGATAAAATCTGCAACTGTCACTTTTGACAAAGCGTATTAATGATGAAAAAAATATAATAAAATAATGTGCAATTTTTTCTTCATATCATTAGTAATGTCATTGGTGCTGAGTTAAAAAATTTTTAGTAGAAATTCTTAAAACTGCTTGTAGGCCCTAAATGATTTTTAGCACCGTGTTTTAATAACCGTTCGGGTTCGGGTTATAATACGCTTAAGTACTAGGCCTCGGTACTAAATTATAAAGTCCAGTTTAAAAATTATTTTAACATATATGTACAGTTGGTTTCAGATTTGACTAGAATAAAAATATATACAAACAACTAATTCTATTTTAATAGAAATAAACAGGTAGGTGGAGAACTAGATTAGATTTATTAATATTATAATTAAGGACTCTACAACATTTTGATTTCTTGAGATAAACATACTAGGTTAACGAAGGTCATGACTTAACAAAATTAATAGGCACCAGTATGGCAACAATAATGAACTTATTAATTGAATGATTAATTATACAGGTAAACAGCTTAAAAACATGTTGACAAGAAGATATGTTCTGTAATATTTAAGAAATTTTACCAATGACAGTAAAAAAGATGATTGATAGAAAGTTAAAATAGTTGACTTAAGTTATTATTTGTGAAACTTTTACATATTAAAATGAAACATATTAAATGAAAGTTAAAACATAACAAGCAACATAATTTCACAAAATTAATAAATGAGTGTAAGGCTTTATTGTTAAAAAACTTGTTATTCGAGTCAAATGCTTCCTAAAATATTTTTGTGTTAACTATTGAGACAAGATTAATTGGATAATTACTAGAAATAACAGATATGTCATCCATGTTATGCTTAAACAGTTATTATATGTTATAAATACATATATTCAACATTAGTGTGGAGTGAGAACCATTTAAATAAAATCATCCTCGGTAAACCCGACCGGAGCTCGAACTCGATTCCTCTCGCTATTTAACATATTCATACGCCGAGTCACGCGACAGAATCATACGTCGAGTCACGTGATAGGCGGTACAAATAAAAGTTCTGCCCGAATGCACTAGTTTATCTTTGAATAATACTATCTGTCTAGATGATAAGCAAATAAAACATTTTTTGATTATTTAATAAAGCATAGGAAACTAGTGATAGAAGCCTTTCATAAATTTACCCTGCGGGGGTTATACATGTACAAAGCGGAATTCATCGACCTTGAGTGAAAAAAAGAGAAACTAAACAATCTTCCAAAAACTTTGACTTTGGCTGTCCTAAACACCCGGATAGGGAAAATTGTTTGGAAAAACAACTTTCTGGGAACTTGTAATTACCTAGTTTACAACTCGGAGGAAGGTGGAGGAGGGAGGCGGATAGAATACCTATTTAAGACCTCTCTGCAACCCTGCTAATAGTTATAAATGGTTGAGCATCACCATGGATATTCTCAATAAACTTCAAAACGTGTCGTGCTGCGTGCAGAAGCAGGTGAAGTTGAGTGAATTAGATATAGGCATACCATATCCGGTTAAGAGTTTCAAATCGGTAACAACAAAGTTTGGCAGAAAGATCATCGCGCAACTGCGAAATAACGAATTCACCTATCTTCCTAGTCGCATCTCTGAATCATTCAACGACGAAGAGCTGCAAGAGCTGAATACTAAGAAGCTGGCGCTGGTATACAAAGGGGTCGCCGGTAATACATCGGACATCTCGTTTGAAGGTTGGTTCAAACTTTGATTATTTAGAATGAGCAGGTACTGGATCATTATAGTCAGCCTATTTAACCCAATCTGTCTAAGCCGCCGCTGCTCTGAGAATCGGGACTGTAATGCTAGACCTTCGAACCAGGAGTACAAGTAGCTGAATAAACAATTGAACTTGTGTCGTTTAACAGGTGCAGTCTGATGTGAATGCTGACTTTATCTGTTCATATATAGCATTTAGCTCATACTTTTTTCGATTATTTTCTGTTTCAGAGGTAGTGTCCGATCTCGCGGATGCTAACCGTGATCCTTGGGAGCTCGATATATCCAAGACGTTCGAGAAACAGCGACAGCTGAAACGTCCTGTTATGGGAGAAGAATCTCAGGCTATCGTGAAACCAGAGTTTACAGTTCGTGACAAGAAGAAAAAAAATAATCCAACAAGTAATAGTCTGTTTATTGTGTTAGATTAGATTGTGTTTTATTTCCAAGACATTTGTTTAATATGACATGTTAGATTTCAACTATATAAACCAGGCTTTAGTTGATAAGTTAGGTTTGATTTGCTTATGTTTAATCATGTATTCGAGATATTTGTTTAATATACCAAGTTAAATTTGTTTGTGTGTTTATTCTTGTGTTAGGTTAAAAACGAACTTGTAACTTTCCTTAACCAATGAGTTTATGTTAAAAGCAATAATTTTATACTCAAACTTAAAGCATTATCACCAGGCTCTAACTCGACTCTGTTCTGGGGATATTACACCATTCCAACATCAGATGAGCTCTCTCTCTCTCTCTCTCAAGATCAAATTTAAGAGTTTAGGTTAAGATATTGAACTTTAACTAGGATATCTTTTTATTATGTTAGATTAGATTGTTTTATTTCCAAGACATTTGTTTAATATGACATGTTAGATTTCAACTATATAAACCAGACTTTGTTTGATAAGTTAGGTTTGATATGTTTATGTTTAATCGTGTATTCGAGATATTTGTTTAATATACCAAGTTAAATTTGTTTGTGTGTTTATTCTTGTGTTAGGTTAAAAAACAAAATTGTAACTTTCCTTAACCAATGAGTTTATGTTAAAAGAAATAATTTTATACTCAAACTTAAAGTGTTAATAAAACCTATCTAAATACCATGTTTGTTCTTTTTTTACTATAGTATAGACATATCCTCTCTACTAGGTTATAGACTGTTGCTGACATGGTTTGTTTAATATACCAAGTTAAATTTGTTTGTGTGTTAATCATGTGTTAGGTTAAAAAACGAAATTGTAACTTTCCTTAACCAATGAGTTTATGTTAAAAGAAATAATTTTATACTCAAACTTAAAGTGTTAATAAAACCTATCTAAATATCATGTTTGTTCTTTTTTTACTATAGTATAGACATATCCTCTCTACTAGGTTATAGACTGTTGCTGACATGGTTTGTTTAATATACCAAGTTAAATTTGTTTGTGTGTTTAATCATGTGTTAGGTTAAAAAACGAAATTGTAACTTTCCTTAACCAATGAGTTTATGTTAAAAGAAATAATTTTATACTCAAACTTAAAGTGTTAATAAAACCAATCTAAATATCATGTTTGTTCTTTTTTTACTATAGTATAGACATATCCTCTCTACTAGGTTATAGACTGTTGCTGACATGATTTGTCTGAACAGAGTTTTAAAATATATTTTCAAAAGTTATATGGGTAATGGTTATACAACAAGAAAGATTAATGATTGTGCTGAAAAGTTCAGTTGAGTTTTCATTGGTAGTGACCATTAAAGTTTTGAAAGTTATATTTTTATCCAAATAATTATTTAGCGTAGATTCAAGACATGGTTTTCATTTAGACCTAGGTGTGGCGGCTTCAATCACTGGAAATCTGTGTGCTATAGCTTCTTTGGATTATAGGCCTATATGTACCATTCGCCATTATTAAACATCCTATCCTCTACTAGCAGTAGTTAAATTTATAGGTACTTTGTTTAAAAATCTGTAATTATAAAAAAATATACATTAATTAACTGCTATTTTCCCTTTAGAAAAATTATACAGTGTTATTTGACACGACAAACACCCCCCCCTCCCCAGATATATTTTAAACAAATTTTTGGAGCCATATTCACTAAATTTTTAAAAACCAGTAATCAGTCATGTATACTTAAACATAATATCCTGAAAAAACAAGCAGCAGTTTTATTTGTCATGTCAAACACTCCCCAAATATTTCACTACAATCAAAATTGCTTTAACCATTTACAAATATTTTAAATTTTAACGACATATTGATAAGTAATTTTCCATTTATTTAAGGGTCGAAATTAAAATCCTAAAACCATCCTGAGCTATGATCATACACAATCTTAATATTAAGTTTGAACAAAATACAATAAAACATCTCATCTGTAGACTCTGGGACAGACATTGAGATATATTACATTGTAAGTTTCACTTTTGCTTCCGGAGCAAATAAAACGTCAAGTTTGTCATAATCTTGAAATAGTAAATGTTTATGATAAGGTATCTAATAAAACCCTTTATTGTAGATTGAAAATAGTCAAGATAATTAAACCAAAATGTCATTTACTTATAGGACTTTAAGTAAACAATTTTGTTCAAGTTGGAAATATTAAAAAGCTTAAACAACAACATTCATGAGAGCAGTTATGAATACGAAATTTAAATGTACAAGGTATTTTATTCATTGCTAATAATCAATAATATATTGTTTTATACAAATTAACTTTGGTATTAGGTTTTAATGCCAGAGTGATTTTCGTATCTCTCAGATTTTGCCCACAGAAAAATTCAGGCAATTTCTTTATATATTATATGTTTTAAATATATTTAACGCTTAAGATTGCTGCAATTTTAAGAATGATAATTATGTTGCTATTTGTTTTGCTTAGTCTTTTTCATATCCTATAAACATTTTGAGCATTTTTAAAAAAAAAAAAAAATAAAATAATTGAAAAAAGATAGTTATTAAAATAAGAATTTCTAGTTACCATATTTTTAATTGGTTTATTAAAAATAATTATAAACCTCTATTATTTAAAATATTTTTATCCATTGTTCTCTCACCGATGATTATAAGAATGATAAATCTTTGAAATTATTTCTGAAAATGTATTCATCATCAACAATGTTTTGAATCAAAGCTTGAAGTTACATTGTAAGAAAAGATTTAATTATCTCATCAGCACACAACTGAATTAATGCTATGTATGAAGTGGACATACGGTGAGTTTTAAAACATTTATGATGTATATCAGCTTATGAAATAACCTCAACTGTATATTCCATCTTAAAATATAGATCGTATTTTTTTAGAAAATATTTGTTTAAGATGGAAATGAAGTAGATGTGACAGTTCAAGTTAAAGAAATACATCATTAAATTATTTATTTGCTAACCCTCTTTTAAAGACAGCTATAACATTTAAATATCTTACGCGTAAATTATTAACGTTGTCTTGCGACTGTATGTACCGTCTCGCAGCGTAAAGCCTACCGGCCGGTGTACACCAAACGGCGGATAACCGAATATTATAACACGCTGCCATTTGGGTATCAGAGTCCTTGCAAACGCGCTCGCCACGACTAAAAGGTGATATTTTAGACGGGCCGAATAATCATCTTTTTTATTCTTTCACTCTAGACAGTTCCACTGACATACCATTTTTCAAAGATTTTGGACAATATTTTTTTTCATAATTTTTTTCTGCATGAAAACAAGCATATTTTTTTATTGATTTATTTTATGTACCCGGGATACTTTTTTTATATTTTTTTATCCTCCAGTATAAATCTCCACCTACCTGATTTTTTCTAGTCAATTATAATTAGTTGTTTGTATATATTTTAATTCTAGTCAAATATAATAAACTGTTTGTATATATATATATATATATATTTAAACCATCTTTAGTACCGAGGCCACTATTCCCAATATGTATATTTTCACTGTTTATAAATAAATATTAAATATATACTTTTTGTGTATAAATATTCAGTATGTACTTTTTGTAAATAAATATTCAAAACTTTTTGTGAATAAATAATCAATATATATACTTTGTATAAATAAATATTCAATGTATACTTTTCATGATTGTAAATAAATATTATAAAAACTGTTTTGATTGTGTTTTAACGTCTACACCCCCCGCTCCCTCCCATCCTATAAATACAAGTTCATTTAGCATATAAGCTCACTCTCAAACATTATGGACAAGTTGAAACATCCATTTTCGGCCATCATCAGCGGCCCTTCCGGCTGCGGGAAGTCACACTATGTTGCCGAATTTATCCGCAACTTGGACACGATGTTTGATTTGTGTAAGATAAATTTGTTAAAACTTTGATTTGTGCGAACGATTGGTCAAGCTATTTAAAATACGACTTTCCAACATTTCCTGCTCTATTTTTTTATTACAAACGTTAATAATTTACGCGTAAGATATTTAAATGTTATAGCTGTCTTTAAAAGAGGGTTAGCAAATAAATAATTTAATGATGTATTTCTTTAACTTGAACTGTCACATCTACTTCATTTCCATCTTAAACAAATATTTTCTAAAAAAATACGATCTATATTTTAAGATGGAATATACAGTTGAGGTTATTTCATAAGCTGATATACATCATAAATGTTTTAAAACTCACCGTATGTCCACTTCATACATAGCATTAATTCAGTTGTGTGCTGATGAGATAATTAAATCTTTTCTTACAATGTAACTTCAAGCTTTGATTCAAAACATTGTTGATGATGAATACATTTTCAGAAATAATTTCAAAGATTTATCATTCTTATAATCATCGGTGAGAGAACAATGGATAAAAATATTTTAAATAATAGAGGTTTATAATTATTTTTAATAAACCAATTAAAAATATGGTAACTAGAAATTCTTATTTTAATAACTATCTTTTTTCAATTATTTTATTTTGTTTTTTTTTTAAAAATGCTCAAAATGTTTATAGGATATGAAAAAGACTAAGCAAAACAAATAGCAACATAATTATCATTCTTAAAATTGCAGCAATCTTAAGAGTTAAATATATTTAAAACATATAATATATAAAGAAATTGCCTGAATTTTTCTGTGGGCAAAATCTGAGAGATACGAAAATCACTCTGGCATTAAAACCTAATACCAAAGTTAATTTGTATAAAACAATATATTATTGATTATTAGCAATGAATAAAATACCTTGTACATTTAAATTTCGTATTCATAACTGCTCTCATGAATGTTGTTGTTTAAGCTTTTTAATATTTCCAACTTGAACAAAATTGTTTACTTAAAGTCCTATAAGTAAATGACATTTTGGTTTAATTATTTTGACTATTTACAATCTACAATAAAGGGTTTTATTAGATACCTTATCATAAACATTTACTATTTCAAGATTATGACAAACTTGACGTTTTATTTGCTCCGGAAGCAAAAGTGAAACTTACAATGTAATATATCTCAATGTCTGTCCCAGAGTCTACAGATGAGATGTTTTATTGTATTTTGTTCAAACTTAATATTAAGATTGTGTATGATCATAGCTCAGGATGGTTTTAGGATTTTAATTTCGACCCTTAAATAAATGGAAAATTACTTATCAATATGTCGTTAAAATTTAAAATATTTGTAAATGGTTAAAGCAATTTTGATTGTAGTGAAATATTTGGGGAGTGTTTGACATGACAAATAAAACTGCTGCTTGTTTTTTCAGGATATTATGTTTAAGTATACATGACTGATTACTGGTTTTTAAAAATTTAGTGAATATGGCTCCAAAAATTTGTTTAAAATATATCTGGGGAGGGGGGGGTGTTTGTCGTGTCAAATAACACTGTATAATTTTTCTAAAGGGAAAATAGCAGTTAATTAATGTATATTTTTTTATAATTACAGATTTTTAAACAAAGTACCTATAAATTTAACTACTGCTAGTAGAGGATAGGATGTTTAATAATGGCGAATGGTACATATAGGCCTATAATCCAAAGAAGCTATAGCACACAGATTTCCAGTGATTGAAGCCGCCACACCTAGGTCTAAATGAAAACCATGTCTTGAATCTACGCTAAATAATTATTTGGATAAAAATATAACTTTCAAAACTTTAATGGTCACTACCAATGAAAACTCAACTGAACTTTTCAGCACAATCATTAATCTTTCTTGTTGTATAACCATTACCCATATAACTTTTGAAAATATATTTTAAAACTCTGTTCAGACAAATCATGTCAGCAACAGTCTATAACCTAGTAGAGAGGATATGTCTATACTATAGTAAAAAAAGAACAAACATGATATTTAGATTGGTTTTATTAACACTTTAAGTTTGAGTATAAAATTATTTCTTTTAACATAAACTCATTAGTCAAGGAAAGTTACAATTTCGTTTTTTAACCTAACACATGATTAAACACACAAACAAATTTAACTTGGTATATTAAACAAACCATGTCAGCAACAGTCTATAACCTAGTAGAGAGGATATGTCTATACTATAGTAAAAAAAGAACAAACATGGTATTTAGATAGGTTTTATTAACA
Organism: Timema podura; assembly: GCA_033556935.1. Taxonomy (NCBI): domain Eukaryota; kingdom Metazoa; phylum Arthropoda; class Insecta; order Phasmatodea; family Timematidae; genus Timema; species Timema podura. Next base: position 1,800,705 of record JAVRXN010000010.1, read on the forward strand.
CTTTAAGTTTGAGTATAAAATTATTTCTTTTAACATAAACTCATTGGTTAAGGAAAGTTACAATTTTGTTTTTTAACCTAACACAAGAATAAACACACAAACAAATTTAACTTGGTATATTAAACAAATATCTCGAATACACGATTAAACATAAACAAATCAAACCTAACTTATCAAACAAAATCTGGTTTATATAGTTGAAATCTAACATGTCATATTAAACAAATGTCTTGGAAATAAAACAATCTAATCTAACATAATAAAAAGATATCCTAGTTAAAGTTCAATATCTTAACCTAAACTCTTAAATTTGATCTTGAGAGAGAGAGAGAGACTCATCTGATGTTGGAATGGTGTAATATCCCCAGAACAGAGTCGAGTTAGAGCCTGGTGATAATGCTTTAAGTTTGAGTATAAAATTATTGCTTTTAACATAAACTCATTGGTTAAGGAAAGTTACAAGTTCGTTTTTAACCTAACACAAGAATTAACACACAAACAAATTTAACTTGGTATATTAAACAAATATCTCGAATACATGATTAAACATAAGCAAATCAAACCTAACTTATCAACTAAAGCCTGGTTTATATAGTTGAAATCTAACATGTCATATTAAACAAATGTCTTGGAAATAAAACACAATCTAATCTAACACAATAAACAGACTATTACTTGCTGGATTATTTTTTTTCTTCTTGTCACGAACTGTAAACTCTGGTTTCACGATAGCCTGAGATTCTTCTCCCATAACAGGACGTTTCAGCTGTCGCTGTTTCTCGAACGTCTTGGATATATCGAGCTCCCAAGGATCACGGTTAGCATCCGCGAGATCGGACACTACCTCTGAAACAGAAAATAATCGAAAAAAGTATGAGCTAAATGCTATATATGAACAGATAAAGTCAGCATTCACATCAGACTGCACCTGTTAAAAGACACAAGTTCAATTGTTTATTCAGCTACTTGTACTCCTGGTTCGAAGGTCTAGCATTACAGTCCCGATTCTCAGAGCAGCGGCGGCTTAGACAGATTGGGTTAAATAGGCTGACTATAATGATCCAGTACCTGCTCATTCTAAATAATCAAAGTTTGAACCAACCTTCAAACGAGATGTCCGATGTATTACCGGCGACCCCTTTGTATACCAGCGCCAGCTTCTTAGTATTCAGCTCTTGCAGCTCTTCGTCGTTGAATGATTCAGAGATGCGACTAGGAAGATAGGTGAATTCGTTATTTCGCAGTTGCGCGATGATCTTTCTGCCAAACTTTGTTGTTACCGATTTGAAACTCTTAACCGGATATGGTATGCCTATATCTAATTCACTCAACTTCACCTGCTTCTGCACGCAGCACGACACGTTTTGAAGTTTATTGAGAATATCCATGGTGATGCTCAACCATTTATAACTATTAGCAGGGTTGCAGAGAGGTCTTAAATAGGTATTCTATCCGCCTCCCTCCTCCACCTTCCTCCGAGTTGTAAACTAGGTAATTACAAGTTCCCAGAAAGTTGTTTTTCCAAACAATTTTCCCTATCCGGGTGTTTAGGACAGCCAAAGTCAAAGTTTTTGGAAGATTGTTTAGTTTCTCTTTTTTTCACTCAAGGTCGATGAATTCCGCTTTGTACATGTATAACCCCCGCAGGGTAAATTTATGAAAGGCTTCTATCACTAGTTTCCTATGCTTTATTAAATAATCAAAAAATGTTTTATTTGCTTATCATCTAGACAGATAGTATTATTCAAAGACAAACTAGTGCATTCGGGCAGAACTTTTATTTGTACCGCCTATCACGTGACTCGACGTATGATTCTGTCGCGTGACTCGGCGTATGAATATGTTAAATAGCGAGAGGAATCGGGTTCGAATTCCGGTCGGGTTTACCGAGGATGATTTTATTTAAATGGTTCTCACTCCACACTAATGTTGAATATATGTATTTATAACATATAATAACTGTTTAAGCATAACCTGGATGACATATCTGTTATTTATAGTAATTATCCAATTAATCTTGTCTCAATAGTTAACACAAATATATTTTAGGAAGCATTTGACTCGAATAACAAGTTTTTTAAAAATAAAGCCTTACACTCATTTATTAATTTTGTGAAATTATGTTGCTTGTTATGTTTTAAATTTCATTTAATATGTTTCATTTTAATATGTATAAGTTTCACAAATAATAACTTAAGTCAACTATTTTAACTTTCTATCAATAATCTTTTTTACTGTCATTGGTAAAATTTCTTAAATATTACAGAACATATCTTCTTGTCAACATGTTTTTAAGCTGTTTACCTGTATAATTAATCATTCAATTAATAAGTTCATTATTGTTGCCATACTGGTGCCTATTAATTTTGTTAAGTCATGACCTTCGTTAACCTAGTATGTTTATCTCAAGAAATCAAAATGTTGTAGAGTCCTTAATTATAATATTAATAAATCTAATCTAGTTCTCCACCTACCTGTTTATTTCTATTAAAATAGAATTAGTTGTTTGTATATATTTTTATTCTAGTCAAATCTGAAACCAACAGTACATATATGTTATAATAATTTTTAAACTGGACTTTATAATTTAGTACCGAGGCCTAGTACTTAAGCGTATTATAACCCGAACCCGAACGGTTATATTAAAACACGGTGCTAAAAATCATTTAGGGCCTACAAGCAGTTTTAAGAATTTCTACTAAAAAATTTTTAACTCAGCACCAATGACATTACTAATGATATGAAGAAAAAATTGCACATTATTTTATTATATTTTTTTCATCATTAATACGCTTTGTCAAAAGTGACAGTTGCAGATTTTATCATCTGACGAATGAATATATGAATGAAAGTAGTTTAAGTAACTTTCTTAAGTGTCAGAAACTACTTTCTAAAGTTTATAATTACAGATTGGTTATTGTGATCAACAAAATTATGTGTTTATTTTTATGAATAAAACATAGTACTTATTAATTGGTCACATACAGAAATATTATTATAGAATAATAATTGATTTTTCACCTTTTGGACATAACATTTTTATTCTATCTCCAAAATATATTTTTCACTATATTTTATTTAAATTAACTAGAACCCTAACAAACTTTGTCTCTGTAAAATAACATGTTACAAATAGTTTGTCTTTCTCGTTAAAAATACTACAATTAGTCTTATAAATTACATTATTATTGTTTTCCAACTGGAGCTCCTCAATCAGGTACACTAAAAAATGGAAATGATTACACGAATAATATTTAAAACAATGTTTACATATCTTTATTAGTATCATTTTCTCACACAGAGTTTGTATGGATAAAATAATTAAATCCTTTTAATTTACTTTCTCTTTGGCGGGGTAGCAATATAACGTCACAGCAATTATAATTTATGAATGAATGTGTGTGTGTGTGTGTGTGCACGCACGACACCTTACATTATTTAAAATTATAAACTACTCGCATTTACCATTCTGGCATTGTTTACACGTGTATATTGTCACAACATATTCTAGGGATTTAAAAAATAATAACATTTTACTGCTAGTTATTTTTATTGACAATCAACAATTGCGGGTGATCGACGCTACCTGGTCGACCGACAATAAGGTGGGGTTGCAGGAAGAGCTTTTTAACTAGGCTATTTTTAACAAAATACCACAGTGGGTCACGGGCAACACCGTGTGGGATTACTAAAAGGTAAGTGTGCCCTCATTTGCGTGAAGGTAGATAATGAAACCATTTGGAGGGAAAAAAACCCATCAATTCATCCGACCATATTTGAACCCCATCACTGGCAAAAAAAAAAGACTAGGTCCTTGGGTAGCAATCTACCGTCACAATGCATTGTATATATGCATCGATGGCCACATAGTCTAAGGCGTCACTAGATGGCCGATAACAGAGTGATCGATGTTTGATTTTTTCACTCCAATCAAATGCGGGTACACATTCTACCTGGTCACCCCGCAAAATGGTGGGGGGTGCAGGAAGTACGACCGTTCTAACAAACAATAGCTGTGCTATAGATATCGAGGTTCGAATCCCGGTGTGAGCACCATCTAAATTTGTATACTTGCATCTATGGTCGCATGTTCTAAGGCGTCACTAGACGGCCGGTGATCAAATGAGTGTACACATTCTACCTGGTCACCCCGCAAAATGGTGAGGGTGCAGGAAGTACGACCGTTCTAACAGACATTAGCTGTGCTATAAATATCGAGGTTTGAGTCCCTGTGTGCACGCCTTTTAAATGTCAGGCTCATCTAATTCCAGCTGAGGTAAATTGAATCCCTGCAGTGTAAACTGTAGGTATTTCTTCCCCATGGCTGATACCTACATCGGTGCATGTCGACGGACGATACCCTTACCGCACATTTTGCTAGAAAGGGTACGTGTCACTCATAGTTATGGTGGGGGGTGGTCGTGGGTTCGAATCTCGCCCTGGTGAACTGGGGGTGGTTTTCTACTCTCCCTCACTCCACGTAGAGTTTAAAGTCCTCCTAAGTTCTACTACTAGTTAATGGCTGCCCTGGAGGGATAACAACAGTATATTCAGACAATAACAATCAACCGCTAAACGATAACAACCAGTTCTTGTGCTGTAAGCTAACATATTCTATACCCCCAGCAACGGCTGCTGCTCTATACCCTATAATCCCCGCCAAAGTTGTTGCATGTATTAGGGGCTGCGGGTGGGAGGGAGCTTCCCGATAATTATTTGTAATATCCGTGTTTTATTCTCCTTCCCGAGCGACGATTGATTACCAAAGGGGAGGAGGGGCCTGGGGGGGCTGCAGACAAGCACGGTCATATCTACCTGGCGATAGGGGGGTGTAGGGAATGCCCTCGGGACACAAGCACAGTGGAACGAGGATGTCAGACAAACACTTACAGGATACAGGTTGCTATAACAACAACAGGTGACGTCACAACAGGATACCTGCTACGAGGATGTCAGACAAGCACGTACATGTTCAAGGATACAGGTGACGTCACAACAGGATACAGGTTACAATAACAACGCCTGAGAAACAACGGGTGACGTCACAACAGGATACAGGTTACAATAACAACGCGTAACACCCGGGACACAAGCACGGTGGAACGAGGATGTCAGAAAAACACGTACAGGATACAGCTTGCTATAACAACAACAGGATACCTGCTACGAGGATGTCAGACAAGCACGTACATGTTCAAGGATACAGGTGACGTCACAACAGGATACAGGTTACAACAACAGGTGACGTCACAACAGGACAATAACAACGGCGGGGGTGGGGGGCGGGGGGTAGGGGCAACAGGATACAGGTTGCTATAACAACAACAGGTGACGTCACAACAGGATACCGGCTACGAGGATGTCAGACAAGCACGTACATGTTCAAGGTTGCAATAACAACAGGTGACGTCACAACAGGATACAAGTTACAATAACAACGCCTGAGAAACAACAGGTGACGTCACAACAGGATACAGGTTACAATAACAACGCCTGAGGGCTGTTATGAGGTGCCATGGATACTACTCATAGCGTAGGCTAGGGAGGGGTTAGGAGGAGGGGGATTTATTTTAAAGGTTGCATACACTGGACTTCACAAAGGTAGCATATGTCCCTCGGTCAAAATCTTCACCCCTGTGACTAAATTATAATTGTTAGGACTTACCTGAAACCACTCTTGTTGTATGATGTTGGTTGCACTTTTTACATGATTTGGTACACTCATTGATTGAGGTTTCACCAAGGAATCATTTAAAACTTTCATTGCTGCTTTCATTTCTTTACTAGGTTCAGACCTACATAATAACAAATAATATGTATTTAACATTATTATACTCACATAACATAGGCCTATAACAAGTCAAGTTCCTCATAATTCTCCATTCAAAATTTGTATCATGAATTAAAATAATAATTTAGCATCTACTTGGTTTTTTAGGAAGTGAACATATTTTTCTCAATTTGTTTCTTTATTCCTTATAGTCTATTATATTTTATGCAATGATGGAAAATTTTTGAATAAGAGAATTATTCAAGTAATATTTCAATCAAGTGAACATAATATAGAGTATGTATGAATTGGCAAATTGTTTTCAGTTAGTCCAGAAATGTATTTTGTACAAAATAATTATGTGAAAAAGTTTGGTAATGTTTCATTACTGTCCCTACACTTCTACATTAGTAATTATAGAGTTTATTTTTCAATATCCTAGAATCATGCATATTATATTTACTATTATTATAGTGTCTGATGTATTCTATTCTGTGTATCGTCAGCACATTCTGTTTTGGATTGAAATTACTCAATATATCTTCTTATATTAAAATGTCGAGTATTTATTTAAATACTATATTTTCCTTTAAAGAAATTTAAACCAATTAAAAATTAAGATTTAGAAATTTTTAAAAATATTAAAGTTAAAGAAAATACATTATAATAATTTAATTAGAAATAGGAGCATAAAAGATACATTAAAATATAAATTATTATAAAAATTATTTTTAACAGCCAAGTTCAATTAAAAATATTATTTTAATGTAGTAACCTGCATGTAATGACTTTAAGCATAATTAAGGTTAGTTTAGTTTCACAACATGCCTTTGTAAACATACATTTCCAAATATCTAAGTATTTTACTTCTATTAAATACAGTGACTACCTACCGTAATGTGGAATCCTATTTCCTCTCTCTATATGTCTCTTTGTCTCAAAATAATATTAAAGACTTTAAGTCCTCTCCAAGTGCATAAACTCTGCTTGTGTAAAAGTTATCTTTAAATATAGTGAAGCTTCACATAGCTACAGAAGAATTAAAAATGTTTGCTATTTAGATCTATTTGGAAAATTTAGTATAGCAATGACAGCCTGAATATGGAAATAATATATAAAAGGGAATGTTACATTATATTGGATTTTATTCTAAAATCAGATACATGCATCAGTTTATAATTCGATATAATGTGAAAGCTAATATACTACTTAAAATGCGTAATGATACAGGCATGACACCATTAGCTATTATTTTATAAAGCAATGTATTAAAACTGAGTACCATACTGTTTTAACATAGTATAGTTAAGGTGACTGAATTTTATCTTCTCAAAAGAGTTTCTCTTCCTTCACTTTATACATAAACGGCCCAAATGAAAATCATGAAATCCTTTAAAAATTTGAATTATATCCCAAAATATCCTGAAGTGTACGTCCTCGGAAGAGCCTCTCTTCCGACACTTTCCACACAAACAGCCTATATGAAAATCCTGAAATATATATCCTTAAAAAATTGGAATTAGATCTCCGAGATTCTGAATTTATTGTACACTCCGTTGGGACTGAAAGGTAGCAACTTATTGGTTCAGCACTCGTGGTATACTATACCTCTACACATGACTGCAAAATAGTTTGCATAGCTACACCCAAGGCCGGCGTTAGAGAAGGCCTTAAGTACTTAAATTATTTCTTGACTGTTGGGAAAGAGTGATGAGGGAGTGTCTTTTTGCGATTTCCAAATGGTTTGATCTACTAAATTAATTTTAATATTTTGTTATCTTACAGATAAAATCAATCATTCGTTATAAACTTTGTTAGTTAATGATGTTTGTTCTTATTAATATATAGGCTGGCATTACTTTTAGCTGTTTAGTATTCAAACACGCCTCACTTTATTTTGGAAGCAGTGCTATCCATATTTATTGGTTATGGTAACATAAAGCAAGTCTCCCCCTTTTCAGAATCTTAATTACTGAGAAAAGCTTACTATTCATTTTTGAATGATTGATTATTATATTACACACGTGTAAAACAAATAACAAATTAACTCTAAGATTTTTTCTTTATTTGTAAGCCGAGTTAATTTTTTTCAAATAATTTAATGGTCCCAAACCTGATATAAATATCCGTGGACGTGCAAGGACTGTCTTCAGGACCAGACCTCCCGTTAATGCGCGATGAGTCGAGCCAGGGGTCGGATGATGAGTCTGATGGATATCAGACCGTAAGACTCCACCGAAGGGGTAAGGCCGGCAACACCAGGAAGCTACCGGGGGGCAACCCTAACCACCTAGGCAGTAGCTCTGGTGATGAGAGTGGAGACGACGGTGGCCTGGGCCAGGGTGCGCCAGCGCTGAGCAAAGGTGGGAAGCGGCGGAAACCTAAGGGTAAGAACGCAAGCCATGCCTCACCCCAGCCTGGTACTAGTGGTTCTGGGCCGGCTCCTAAAGCAAAGGGGAAGATCCCTCCCATCATCTTGTGTGATGTGGAGGACTACTCCAAGGTAGCGAGGGCCATTCGAAACAAGTTTCGAGAGCCTGTGGAGGTGGTTAGGCAGCTGGGGGATCGAGTGCGCCTCCAGTGCGGGTCGGAGGAGGATTATCACGCCCTCCAGAAGTTCTTGCCGAGCTTGGGGATCCAGCATTGGTCCTACGAGCTGGGATGGGAGCGACTGGTCAGGGTCGTGGTGAAGGGACTCATGACACGGACAAACCCTGGCGACATCCAGGAAAAGCTGATGGTGATGGGTTTCCCCGAGAAATCCTTCACCCAGATGTTCTCCCAGTGGAAACGGGATCAGAGGACCGGAGAAAGGCAGTGGTTGCCGAACTTCGTTGACTCTCTGACTCCCGGGGAGCACACCGCAAGGCTGTACTCCATATCAGTCCTGTGCGGGCTCCGCGTCAAGGTGGAGAAATACAAGTCTCCCGGATGCCCGGTTCAGTGTAAGAAATGCTTCCAGTTTGAGCATGTGCAGAGGGATTGCCGCGCTAACCCTCGGTGTGGGTTCTGTGGTGGCAACCACGAGAGGGGCGGGTGCCCGGAGAAGAGACGATCTCCTCCAAAGTGCTTGCACTGTTCAGGAGCCCACTCCTCGGTTTGGCGGGGTTGTCAAACGTACAAGTCCTTGCAAGCGGCGGGGACTGTGCGGGCCTTCAAGGTTCAAGAAGGGAGGACAGTAGGCCTAAGCGAAGGCCAGAAGCCCTCGGGGCACGTTGCGGTACAGAAGGTGACCGTGACTCCAGCTCCAACACCAAAGCCGCTGGTGCAATCTTTCGCCAGTGCGCTGTCAGGGAGATCAACCCCTCCTACTCAGGCTGAGGCACCTGCCAAAGCCACCCTACAAAAACTAGTTGCATCCAGTTCATCCATCTTGGTCGAGGACCCGTCCAAGACCGCTCCTCCCCTAATCCGGACCCTCCCTTCACCCGCACCCTGCACCTCTCTCCCCACCACTTCGCACCCCTTCAACCCCTTCCTACCACTCCCCACTCCCACGCCTATCGACCCTGCCACACCCACACCCAACCCTACCCCTGAGAATGATGCTGCAAAGCTAAAAACATGTATTGAGCTTCTCAAGGGAATTCCGGGACTGGATCCATAGGAATTTTCATCGAGTCTCTTGAGTAAGGTCCAGGAATCTCCGAGGAGTAACCGTGGCCACCTGGTCATGGATAACATCATTCTCTACCTGGTCTCCCATGGCAGTACACCCGACTAGAGGACCACCAGTGCTGAAGAAGCTCACGGTCGCACTCTGGAACGCCATAAGTCACGGGGAAGAAGGCTGAGCTTGAAAGTTTCCTGGCAAAGCATCGTGTCGATGTAATGCTGTTGGGAGAAACCCACTTGCACCCCGGAATCAGGTTCTCGTTAGCAGAGTTCATCTGCCATCGGAGAGACCGAGCGGGGGATGTGGGAAGGGGTGGGACGGCGGTACTGGTCCGAAGAGGCCTTGACCATCACGTCATCTCGCTTCCTCCCCTACAACACATGGAAGCAACGGCTATCCAACTGGTGACCTCTACCGGCCCAGTGCGACTTATTTCCATCTACTTCCCTCCCTTCCACCGGTTCAACCAGGCCATGAGAGCTGACATGGAGGTGATGAATCGAGCTACAACGCCTGTTTTAATCGGTGGTGACTTCAACGCTAAGCACCCTTCATGGGGCTCTAGGATTATGTGCGCTCGCGACGGATTGCTCCGCGACGTCATATATTTACACGGCTTGATGGCTTCCAGCCCCCGGACCCCTACTCACTTCCCTCTCAATCCCATTGGTTTCCCGGACGTTCTCGACTTCGTTGTCTCCAGAGGTATCAGAAGGTGGTTGGGGATGAAGTCTCTAGCTGAGCTATTCTTGGATCACAATCCCGTTCTTGTGAACCTGGGACGTGGGGTGTCCTTCATAGACCCCCCGAGAAATCTGACCTTGAGCGCACTAACTGGGACATGTTCACGAATGTGTTGAGAAAAAGGTTGGGACCCACCCCTACCTTTCGAACAGCATCAGAAATCGATCGCGGTGCGGAGTTCATAATTTACACCATCATGGGGTCGCTCAAAGCTTCGACGCCAGGGCACCGTACTAAGAGGGCACCACAAGTTTCTTTGCCAATTCTATCCTCAGGAACGTCCGGGAGAAAAATCGGCTGAGAAAGGCTTGGTAAGTCTCGAGGGACCCGTTAGACAAGGCCAACTGGAGCCGCAAAGTACATGCGGTTCGCGAGATGGTCCGTGAATACCGGAACAGTGTCTGGGAGGACAATATTGAGAGCCTGTGCGTACAGGACTGGTCCCTGTGGCGCATGAGGAGGAACTTGATGTGGGTCCCCGCACCAAGGCCACCTATTGTGGGTCATAACGGGGTGGCCAATTTCGATCAGGAAAAGGCCGATGCTCTCGATGAGCACTTAGAGGCACAATTTGTACTGACTGACGACCCATCAGACTCGGTGCACATTGCGCACCTTGCTCAGGTCATCGGTGCGTTCTCATTCAGACCATTGAATGAACCTGAACCCACGGAGGTGACAGAAATGTCGCGGGCGTTATCCGCTCTAATACTAAACAAGGCCCCCGGACGCGACGGTATCAATAATGCGGTCCTCAGAAAGCTGCCCTTGGAGGCGATTTACTTCCTCGTGGAGTTATTCAACGCTATCCTGCCCCTGAGTAACTTTCCTGAGCTCTGGAAGCACGCCAACGTCCTCTGTTTTCATAAATCGTGTAAGGACCCGGCCCTAGCTTCGTCTTACTGACCGATCAGCTTGCTCGACTGTTTGGGAAAGTTGTTCGAGAGACTTCTACTGACGAGACTGACCCGACATGTTCGCGAGGCGGGCATCTTGGTGGACGAGCAGTTCGGCTTTCGGGCGGGACATGCTACGTCTCACCAACTCGTTCGGCTCGTGGAGCAGGTCACGAGGAACTTCAACATCAACAGGCTGACTGGTGCTGTCTTTCTCGGCGTGGCAAAGGCCTTCGTCCGTGTTTCGCACGATGGTCTCCTTTTCAAATTCTTCTTGTTGAAACTGCCCTTTTGCCTAGTTAAGGTTGTACAATCTTATCCATCCAACCAAACCTTCTCCACTACCTTTGGGAACGCCACTTGCCAAGTAAGAAGTATCCGGGCTGCAGTGCCGCAGGGTTCCCTCGTGTGCCCGGTGCTCTTCAGTCTGTATGTGAACGACATACCTAAATACCCAGACACCAAGTTGGAACTGTATGCGGACGACACGTCTCTAGTAGAGGAGTCGTGGTGAAGGCAGCTGGTGGAGAGGCGAATCAATGACGCACCTGACACAGTTAGAGGGCTAGCTGACCACCTGGAGGACAAGTATTAACGTGGAGAAGAGCACAGTTGTGCTCTTCACATAGAAAAGAAAGTTCTAGAGGCCTGGTGGACACGTATAAGAGGAGGATGCAGGCGTTCCAGAGCGTGTATCTGAGGATCGTTGTGTACGCACCTTAGTATGTCCGGAATGAGACTCTGCATCGAGATCTGTATACAACTATCAAGAAGGACCACTTCCGGAAGTTTACGCAGTCCTTTTACGACAGACTTCCCGGTGCCACCAATCTTATTTCTTATTATTACGTCATTGACCCTGAAGGGTGCCAAAGACGCCCCAAAGCCCTGTTCAGATAAATGAGATGTGTCAACAGTGGTTTGGGAGGCTCTCACCCAGCCCCTCATAGAGTAGTGTCTCCACACGAAACTCTAAAAACCCTTACTTGGTTTCCCAAAATACTTTTTTTCCCCCTATAATATTTATAATATTCTTTTATTTGTTTCAGAAACTTCGCGAAATGCGACAATCTGTCTATTTTAGGATACCATACCACATGGTGTGATCAATTGATCATTCATTACGTATTGGAATTCGCTCTCGTGCTCCCCTTCATGGTGTATCAGAGCATGCTAATATTTGTCTGCGTTTGCGAGATCTGATCTTTCTATTTGCTTGCTTGGCGGCCACATTCGCTCACGTTTGCCCGCACTAATGGAAAGCCACCTTTTCTCCCATTGGACAAGGCCAGACAGAAGTGGAGGGTATGTAACACAGTGGTTCCTCTGTCAGTCAGCCTATGCCAGTCGTAGTATGGCTACCCAACCCGGGTGTCCCACCTGTTTGAAAGAGCTATTAAATTGTCTTCTGTTACGAAAGAGCAATATTGTTTAACCCTCTCTCTCACTCCCATCATCACCCTAAATCCCACCGCGGTTGCCGGAAATTCCTCATGTTCCACCGCGACCTACGTTACCGGTACTTCCTCATGTTCCACCGCGACTCACTTTACTTGAATATCCTTCTGTTCCACCGCAACTAACGTTGCTGGAAAATCCTTCTGATCCACAGCGACTAACGTTGCCGGAACATCCTTCTGTTCCACCACGACTAAAGTTGCCGGAACATCCTTCTGTTCCACCGCGACTAACGTTGCTGGAACATCCTTCTGTTCCACCGTGACTAACGTTGCTGGAACATCCTTCTGTTTCACCGCGACTAATGTTGCCGGAACATCCTTCTGTTCCACTGCAATTAACGTTGTCAGACCACTATCGCTGACCCTTTTCTTACCCTACCCACACGTGTCTGAACACAACGTTGTCGTCATCAAGACATCAACCAGTTACCCCCGAAGCCGCAGCGAGGGATAACAAGTTTAATCAAGTGATTTGCTGTGAGTTCATGGAAATACTGACAGGCCTAGCGATAATGGATTGTATGGGTTAGCTGGAAGGTGAAATTCCTTTCTTCCACGAAGGAGATGATATAGTCCAGAGTGAACTATAGGAGAATATTTATGTGTAACATAATATTACCTATTTCAACCACCACTGCTACTCATCAAGGCTACACGCTTAAAATAATTATTGTGAGATAGTGATGAAGAAGATAAAAATTAAAGAGGATATAACCACATTTGCTAGGAGAGAAGTTGGGAAACAAACTAGGAAAAGTCCCTCAATATTCCTGGCCAGGATTAGAACCCTGTTTCATCCATCACTGAAAATGAACCATATGAGAAAATGTTTGTCCGCGTAACTATTGATGCAGTAGAATATAAATTATTTACCTTATTTCCCAGAATATTTTTTTACATTGTAATTCTGTTTACTATAAGATGTAAAATATTTAATTTTGTGTGTTTCGAGCAGATCTGGTTTATAATCTATTATTTTGGGGCTTTCTTTTTTAAGTTCAATTAATAATGTTTTTACTACAATGAGATTATCAACAACTCTCAGACCCACCTCGGTGGCGTAATTAGCTAACGCGCTAGTTTTATGCGCTGAGCTATACTGATGTGGACGGGGAGATCGAGGTTCGAATCTTGCTTGGGTGAAGCGGGGCTGGTTTTTCTTAAATGGTTTTCCTTTCTCCCTTCACGCAAATGTGGGTTCACTTCCTCTAAATTCAATATTATCCATTCCTAACCTATTTGAGTAATTAGTACTTATACGTACTACCCGAATAGTTAGTAAGACGCGGTGCTAAAAAAACCCAACTCTCAACAAGAATGTGTACGCAATTCCTTTAAATACTATTTCCTTGTCCTATTGATTTAAGATTGACTATATGAAGATTATTTGAGAAACAGTGAAGTTCTCCTGGCATTCAAACATATTAATAAATAGTTCGTTCTGTGTGTGCTAGCTGGACGTGAGGGTCCGAGTAAAGCGTATAGTAGTTAACTGGCGCTAAAGAGAGTTGGATCACATTATTCACTTTATCAAGTAATGCACTAGCAAAATAGTGACAGTTTCAAATGCAGCTAACTTTCAAACATCTTATAAATATTTATGTCTTGCAGTAGGCCAACAGTTATTCTCCTTCCAATTTAATTTCAAGAACAAATAAATGAAATGTTTTGTTTAGTCTGCACTACAACTTATATGATAAAATCTAATACTCCTCAAATAATTATTGGTTACTTTACTATTATGATTATTATAATAAATACTTCCTACAAGAGCACGATTTACATATTTATTTAGTCGTAACAGACAGTTTAGATCAATCAATAGCAAGTTTATCTATTGAAACAAGGATTCCAGGTTCGATTCCTAACATCGCGGAACTTTTACTTTAGTAAAATGTGTGTTTCCCCTTTTAAAGAGATGAGCTAATGTATGTTGTGTCTTTTCAAGTTTTCAGATAGTAAAAAAAAGTCATGTGCTGATTTAATCAGTCAGTTCAGAAAGTGCACGTTAAATCCCTCAAATGAATTTAAAAAATGAAAACTTAAGAGGATACGCGTCTCTATAAGTGAGATCGGTTATTACTTATTGAAGAAAATAAGAAAACTAATGTGTAATAATTTATATTAAATATAACTAACATTATTTGGGAACCAAAATAATTAGTAAAAAATCTTTCAGCAATATTTCTATGGCATAATAATATGCGTTGTTTGGCTGGTTTAAATTCTTTACTCATCCTCAATTTATGCATTATTAAGTATAAAGTGTGCACTCTGTGCAGGCTATTTGGATTTTGTACTTAGACTAACAATATTCTCGTTTATGCGGTCCTGCTCTATCGAAAGTTGTCGGCACGCGGTATTCACGAGTAAAAGTACTGAGAGTAATAGAAATATTCCGAAAATTATCATTTGCATAAAAATTTAAAAAAATACTGTAAAAAATATATGTTTTTAAAACTACCTAATTTTTTTAGAGTTATCTAAAAAAAATTAAAATCCCGTCTATGAGACATTTTGTTTATAAGAAAATTATAATATATGTATATTATTATATTAAAATATTTTATATATATTTTAAGCCCTCACGATAAAAGAGTAGAGTATATGTGATACTCAAAGGACCGTGTTATCTCAGGGGGGCGGGGGAAGGTATTGTTTTTTATTATACCCCCTTTAGCATCTATGCAGTTTTCAAGACAGTGGTATCTCCGGGGGTGTGTAGAGGGTTATCGATCAAGGGTGGCGGCGTGGGATGGTTCGGGAGTGGGGGATGAATTGGAAGGGCCGGCGACTCGCGCGCAGATGTGCTCAGAGGGGGTATGGGCGCTCGGGTGTTGAATACGCTAGAGGGGTGATAGTTATTCGCACGTCATTGATCCTCGAGGTTGACAGATGTGTTTTTGAGCATTCATTGCAATTACGTAAGAGTAAACAGGGCTTCATTGAGATTGTATGGGATAATGTTAAGGACATTTATGGATGTTCTCATTTTCTCTCACACCCACATGGTACTTTATTCAATCCTTAATACCGGTGGGTGTCCCTCGGTTTTGGGGGAACGATACAGGCGTCATTGATTCTGGATAATACCAAGGGGTAATAATCTTTAGGACATGTTTGCATTTACTACTCAGGCATTTGGTAATCCTGGAGGCTAACAGATGTGTTCAGGGAATGTAATAATCTTAAAAGGATATCTCCTCTCTTCTCTGCTAAAATAATGTATACATTTAATCGTATCGTCGAAACAACCTTGCTAGGTCTGAATTGGTTCACACGCAGATGAGACACGTGCTTCACGTGGACATCTGTGTGAGATGAACTATAACGTTTCCAAGTCATTATACTTCACCCAGAGGTGTCCCATGGTCTTGGGGGAACGATACAGACGTCATTGATTCTAGATAATACCGAGCGGTAATAATCTTTAGGACATGTGCGCATTTACGACGTAGGCGATATTGATGGGTTCTGGGACTGTAATAATCTTAAAAGGATATCTCTTCTATTCTCCGCTAAAAGAATGTATACATTTAATCACATCGTCAAAACAACCCTGTTATGGCTGAATTCGTTCGCACGCAGATGGGGCACGCACTTCAAGTGGACATCTGGGTGAGATGAACTATGACTTATTCAGAGTCGCATGTATAGTAGGGGAGGGAGGGCATGGCTAAGAATCCTTTCGTCCCTATATATAGACCCAACCCCTCTAGGTTAAATCATTAGCTTCCATCTACAATCTAAAGATTATCAACCATGTATAGCGAATACGCAGACATCTTGTTAAGCACGGTAGTATCTAACGAGATCGTACCAAGAAAGTTAACATATTTAGAGGTTGGTCGCGGTTACTGCATAAAAAGTATAAAAGCGTTGAACACTCGCTTCAGTCAGCGAGTCCTCACGGTTTTGGACATTACGCAAGTGACTGTCGTGCTTCTAAGAAACCCTGAGAAAACGGAGAGCAAAACACTCACAGTGATCGTTCCCAACAGGGTCATTTCTCAGCATTCAGTGTAGAGTAGCAGGATGTTATGCTAATGTCAGCAGTCACCACCGAAGATAATTGAACAATGAACAGTGGCGCTTCTGCACACATGACTAATCGTTGTGATTATTTATCTAAGTTTGAAGAGACTATGGACAATACGAGCGTTGTGCTTGGACACAACCAAGGTCTTTCTGTGAAGGGAAGAGGAAACATCAAAATAAAATTAAAAATGATTAGAGATGATTGGTGTGACTCAATCATCACAAATGTGTTGTACATTCCTGAACTAGGAAAAATTCTTTTTTTCTGAAGGTGTAATAACTGGAAAAGTAATGAGGATCCTCAAGGAAGATAGATATGCAGAATTTTACGAAAAGGGTGAGCTAGTAGCAAGTGCGGTCCGTGAAACCAACAATCTGTATCGAATGTTATTCCGTACAGTGTTCCCACATCAAGAAGTAGGAATAAATTTCACTGCGAGTGGTAGTCTAAAATTGTGGCACGAGAGACTCGGACATATAAATAAGAGAACTCTGCGTGAAATGGTCACCAAAGGCTTGGTTGAAGGTGTAAATATTAAATATTTTGAAGATTTCTTCTGTGAGTCGTGTCAGTATGGTAAACTGCACAGGTTACCGTTTTCGCCCTCAAAACATACCTAAGCTAAACTAGACGAACTCATTTATAGTTACGTGTGTGGTTGTCCAATGTCAACACCATCAATGCAGGGTGCTAAATATTTTGTATTATTTAAGGATGACTGTTCGTGCTATTGTGTTGTATTTTTCATAAAGCACAAAGCAGATATTGTTGTGTTTTTCAAAGATTTTACAAAGATAATCAAGAATAAATATGAATACTCTATTAAGACCCTACCTGCTGACAATGGGATAGAATACTGTAATCAGGGAATGAAAGCGTATATGTCAAAACATGTAATTATTGAGTTTGAAACAACGGCACCTTATACTCCCGAGCAAAATGGTAGAGTCGAACGTGACATGAGAACCATAAAGGAAAGTGCACGTTCAATATTATATGCAAAGGATATGCAAACATATTTATGGGCAGAGGCAGTAAACACAGCTGTTTATTTTATAAACAGGACTACATCCTCTCAAGCACCAAACTCGACACTCTATGAAATGTGGAGTGGAAAAATGGCTGTGATGTTACATCTAAGAACCTTTTGCCGTGAAGCACCAAAGGAACTTCGAAACAAACTGGTGCCAAAGAGCAAGAATTTCATCCTTGTAGGCTATGATATAAACTCAACCAACTACCGTTTGCTGGATCAAAATACACGGAAAATTACAGTCTCAAGAAATGTGATTTTCAATGAAAGTTCAAGTAGTTTCATTCCTCAAAGGAACACTGTAGTCCCAGTATTGATAGAAAACACATCATTCCGATCAAAGAATTCAGCAGGAGGACGAAGGCCCTCAACATTCTGAACAGAACGATGAAGAACCTGGGCACATTGAAGCAAATTATGAGTTGCGACCAAGAGATGTTATCAGGCCTCCGAAACGCTATGAAGCTAACCTAGTGGAAATAGATGTACCACAGACCTACGAGGAAGCAATGAAGAATTCCGATGCAGGGCAGTGGACTTATGCAATCAAAGAAGAACTGAATGCGCTGGAAAAGAACAACACTTGGGCGTTAGTATCATTACCTCCTGGTAAAAATACTATAGGATAAAAATAGGTCTTCAAAGTAAAACGCACCGGAGATGGAAACATTTCACGATATAAATCAAGGCTATGCGCTAAAGGTTTTGCACAAAAGATGGGGTCGACTACAATGACATCTACTCTCCCACAACATGGTATGACTCCTGAAAATGTTTGGATTCAGCCAAAGTACTGTGTTTATTGAGGTGAGTTCAATGAATCAAAGGTTCTACTTGCATTAAATGTTGATGATGGGCTGATCATGGCTGAAAACAAAATGTCACTACAACTTGTGCTCGATGAACTGAAGACAACCTTTGAATTTACAATCAGTGAACCAAATTACTTTCTGGGTCTGGAAATAAAGCAAAACAATGTGAACGGATCAATACTTTTACATCAGGGCAACTATATGAAACAAATAATTAAGCGATTCAATATTGAAGACTCTAAGCCAATCAGTTTGCCTGTTGATCCACACAATCACTTGAGTTCAAACAAAGGAAAACATAAAGAAACAAAAGTACCCTATCAAGAAGATTTTAGCAGCTTAATGTTTTCTGCAATAGCTAGTCAGCCAGAAATTATGTACGCTGTTGGAAACGTGAGTGGATATTTGTCAAACAATGGACCAAGTCATTGGAATGCAGTCAAACGCAACTTAAAATATTTAAAGACACATCCATCTATGGCATTGAATTTACAAAGAGTGAGAATCCACCCAGATTAATTGGCTTCTCAGACTGATTTCGCGAACAATTCGGACACCCGACGTTCCATAACTGGATACCTCTTTCAATTGAGCAATGGCCCTATAACATGGGCTAGTCAACGTCAACAAACCGTTTCCCTTTCTTCCACTACCGAAGCTGAGTACATCGCTGCCTCAACTGCAGCCAAAGAAGTCATCTGGCTTAGACATCTCCTACTTGACATTGGGGAAACAGTGGGAGAAGCCACAATTCTCGCGGTTGATAATCAGAGTTCAATGCGTCTTGTGCGGAACCCAGAGTTCCACAAGAGAACTAAACACATAGACATACATATATTATAAAAGAATTCAATTTTAATTAAGGTGGAAAATATATTCTGTTTAAAATAAGTATTGTTATAATCTTGAAGTGAAAAACATATATATATGATTTAAAGCTTCATATGAAAAATTGGTAAATAAAACTATAAGTCAAATTACACAGACTTAAATGTCATAACATAAAATGCACTTAACAATACAATTAGTTAACATATTGAAGAAATTGGAGAGCCAATTTCTTGTCTAATGTCTGAAATCTTCTTACAACACTATGATGACAAAATAATAAATATACTTAATTCCATTATGAAGATAAAATTTTACTGTCGTTATGTAGATGATATCCTTGTAATCTATGAACATGATTCTAATTCAACCCCTCTGGATCCAACTTCTCATCTCAATAATATTCACCCCAACTTAAAATTCACCTTAGATCATGAATTTAATAACAGCATCAATTACCTTGATATCAGCATCTTCAGAAACAAATTTAATAAGTTCGAGTACAAAATTTACAGAAAACCTACCCACACCGATGCAATCATCCATAATAACTCCAATCACCCCACCATTCATAAAAGAGCTGCTTTCAATAGCCTTATCTACAGATTACTTCACATCCCTTTGAACAAAAGGAATTTCAGAAACGAACTAAATATAGTCAAACAAATTGCTACTTCCAATAGTTATTCTCATTCATTAGTCTACCGAATTCTTCAGAAACAAAAATCACAAATAAAATATAAATCTACCCTTAATAATCCAAATATCAACTCAGAAAACAAAACCAAATGGATCAAATTTAACTATACTGGAAACGAGATTAATAGAATCACTAATATTTTCAAGAAAAATAAATTAAAAATTGCTTTCAGCACAAACAACAACATCAAAAAATATATCAGTAATTCCAATCTAAACAAAAACAATCAATATGACAAAAGCGGCATTTATCAATTAACCTGTAACTGTGACAGTGTGTACATTGGCCAAAGTAGCCGGAAAATTTCAACTAGGTTTTTTGAACACATCAGTGATTTTAAACATGATAGGAATAAATCCAAATTTTTTGAACATCTCAAAAAATCAGGACATCAACCGACCCCTATGGAAAATAGCATGAAGTTACTTTTCAATACATCTAAAGGCACAACCATGAACACTGCTGAAAACATATTCATCCAAACCGCCATATTAAACAAAAAAAACAATATTAAACGAACAAACTAATTTCGAAAATCAAATTCTCATTAACACCCTTAGGAAACTCCCCCAACACACTAAAATAAAAAAAACCTTAATCCCATCTTAACCTGCCCATCCATCCACAGTAGTTAAAGACCTGATTGGGCCAGCGTCAACAAGATTAATACCCTAATTCTATTCCTTTTTCCCCTTTTTATTCTTCCTCATCCCCTTCCCTTGTATGTTATTTTATTTTTCTCTCTATATTCATATCACATTTAACAACTTAGATAAATCTATCTACATTTTTTCAGTAGTTTGCTCTACACAACATAAACCTCCTCTAATTTCATATCTTTGACTTTTCAGTCAGATTATTCCAGACCATATTCGGTTTCTTATTACATACAAATACGTCAAATTCAATCACACTTCAGTTTTCCTCACGCCATCAGTTGGGATACTCACTTTTTCTTCTGTCATGGTAAATATATTAACTTTAAATATTTCTAACATCTTTTCTATTAGAATCTTTATTAACCTTTCGCTATAAACAAACATTGGTAGGGCGTGGTTGAGGCATATGTATTTGTATTATTCTTTTTTCTCTCTCTTTTTTAGTCTTGTAAATGACGCCGTAGGTGTGTCGAAACATGTCGAAGCACTAATACATCTCAAGAATGTAAACCAAGGAACAAGGGATTAAGATAAGAAACAATTGAATTTTAATTATCACAATATTCTCTTTAATTACAACCGTTTCAAATTAAAATTTTTCCATTTTCAATGCACCTATTATTCTTCTTAATTACAAGTGACTTCATAATTTATCATGTTTTGACAAATATTTATTAATTTTACAACTAAAAAACTTTCTACATTTGATAAACCAACCAACTTGATGAGGATTTAACCTATTGAATTTTTAACATTTTTACATATAATTATTAATTTTAACGTGTTTTCCAATTTGTTAACTAATTATATGGTTTAGTGCATTTTATGTCACGATAATTAAGTCTTTGTAATTTGACTTGGAGTAACATTCACAAAAAATTTTCCAAATCAAGCTTTAAGTCATACAATATGTTTTTTACTTATTAGATTATAATAAGACATATTTTAAACAGAATATATTTTCCACTTTAATTAAATTTGATTTCTTTTATGAACATTTAATCTATTGAGTTTTAATATTTTTATGTATAATTATTATATTAACGTGTTTTCCAATATGTTAACTAATTGTATTGTTAGGTGCATTTTATGTTATGACATTTAAGTCTGTGTAATTTGACTTATAGTATTATTTACCAATTTTTCATATGAAGCTTTAAATCATACATATATGTTTTTCACTTCAAGATTATAACAATACTTATTTTAAACAGAATATATTTTCAACCTTAATTAAAACTGAATTCTTTTATATATAAACGATTTTTCCTTACTAATTATTAAAAATGTTTTTCAAAAACATAGACATACGTTACCACTTCATACGCGGGAAGTATGAGAATAGTGAGATTTACATCAAGCATGTACCCTCTGAAGGCCAGTTAGCATATATACTACACCTAATTTCATAGCTGAGGGAACTGCAGGTCTTGTGTAGGAAAGATCTATCTTCGCTCTCTCTCTCTCTGTTACTGGTTGCCAAACCTTCTAGCTTTCGGTTGTTGGAAAGTGAGGGGGGAGGGTTTACTTGGAAATCCCTCATTGTAAACAATGCGGCATGGGGTGGTTGGGGGGTTCAATTTACAGGTTAAAGCATTTCCTATCGGTGTACAGCCTTTTATAGAAACATTACCTATTTCCACAATCGTAATTTTTTCAAGATTGAAGTTTATTAACGTTTCTCTATTCCCTCCGTAATTATGCTTAAAATATTTTATGTATAAAGCTTGTTTTCCTCATAATTAATATACAAACAAATATATTACAACATGCATTTTATAAGAAATGCTATAAATTACATTCTTACTTGTTCTTAATCAGGTAACGGTACCACTCCTAGATCAGCATCACTATCATCATCTTCAGAGCTAGAGGAGTTGTCTTCAAACTTATCACGACACTGTCGTGCAGTTTTTCTATAAGCCCGTCTACGTCCCACATTGTTGCTTCAACTTCCATTACATGATGAACATGATTTCGCCAGTGTTCTTTTGTGATATTTCTCACTCCTTCTTCTAGTAGGCGATGAACATCATTAAGTTTAAATGTATTGTTTTCTTGAGCAACAAATATTTTAATTTGACTCCAAATTCCTTCGATGGGATTAAGCTCACACTGATAAGGTGGCAGTCGTAGAACTTCATGTCCAGCACTTTTAGCGATCTCGTCAATAATATATTTACGCTTATAATTGCCTCGTACTTTGTCCAAAATCTCCACAAGCTCCATCTTATTCATGGTTTCTTCCCAAGAAATACCTTTACTGGTGAGCCAGGATTGAATAATAATCTTGGTACTATTCTTGGTTAGAATGTTCTCTTTGATCGTAGAATGAATGGATGCATTGTCTAGAACTATGACACTGTTTGATGGTATATTTGGAAGCAGCTTCTCTCTGAAATATTTTTCATACATTTTTCCATCCATTTCATCGTGATAGTCATCATCTTTTTTCCCATGAAAAATAAGCTCTGCACCGGGTATAAAACCATTTTCATTACCTGCGTGGACGAGAATGACGCGCCCGCCCTTTCCAGAGGGAAGCTTATTTCCTGTACTTAGGCCTTCTCGCCTTGCTTGTGAGGATGATGCAATTGTTGTGTCCATCCACGATTTTGAAGTTGTGTGTCCGGAATTGCACCAGGTTTCGTCTGTGAAAACAATATTCCTGTTTCTCTCTCCGTGCTTCTTAATAGCTCTTAAGTAGCGATGTCGCCACGCAATAATATCATCTCTGTCTAGAAGTAAGGAGTTACGCTTCCGTCGAATGAATTTAAAGCCAATATCTATAAGAAACCTCTGAAGTGTCGTCAATGAAAAATTAGGAAGGTCGCTATCAGTATCAATTAAAGCTTTAATTTTCTTTAGGGTAGGTAATTCATTGTTACGGTAAAGTGAATGTACCTTTCTGCGAATTGCTGCTTGAGTAAAACTGTCATATTTATCCAAACGCTTCATTTGAGTACAGTTATTTCTTTTGATTGGTGTCAATAACTTACCCTTAGTTTTGAATTCTTGTTTAATAGAGATTACTAACTTATAAGACACACCTGTAGCTTCTGCAGTCTCCATTGCCGCTTGATTTACTGAGCAAATTCCGTCTTTACGAAAATAGGTATAGACTCTTAACACCATTGCCCTTTCTTTACTACTTAATATTTTCCTCTTGGAATGTAATTGTTTGTAACAAGCCGGAGATTCCATAATGTTTGTTATATCTTAATTGTTAACAATACACTATTATTAAAATAAATATATTAATATGCACATAAAACTATAGTTCCACAACCTTACTGTAAAAATACAAAACACGCAACCAACACATACAGATACACACCAAATCTTAACGTTATCAATAACACATATTATTATACACAGAGTACTTATAAAATATGAGTGTTTATTTAGTCAATGTTTTTGAGCTAGCTATTAGGAACATGAGATTCAGACTACTGTAACTTTACGACTGGATGGAGGAAGAAGCACCAATTAGTGGCAACAACGACAGCCCGGTATTGCCAAATTTGATATACATTCGAAGGAAGACTGATCACAGAAAACAAAAGAATGACAACGCTGTTGCTCAATAGTAAGCATGCAGTTCCCTCAGCAATGAAATTAGGTGTAACCAAACGTCTTCCACATGATCGTTTTCAGACACTCCTTGCTGCAATCGGAATGACAAAACTGGAGTACTAATAAATTCTTCTCATTGAAATTAATATGTATATAAAGTTGTTTATATTTTTATTTTGTTTTGAAGCTAATTAGTAATTATATTTAAATAAGCTGTATTTATAACCATTTGTATGACTGTAAACAAGAATTCATTTAGTGGGAGTTTCGAAACATATTTAAAATATCATGCTTAACCAACAGTGTTAGTGCGCAATAGTGTGGCGCGTGAATACATTCGTTAGAACAGCACTTATTATTGGCGTCATGTAACAGTCATGTTGTACAATTACCGTGTGCGTTGTGTTAAATAAGAATAGTGCGTTCCAAACCTCAATAGTCTTTACACGTTCCATGTCTGAATTAACTGTCAACAATAAGTTTGAAACAAAGTTCAAACACTCCAAAGATCGATGTTGTGTTTTATTCTCTTACTTAGAAACAAACAACGGTTGGTCAAATGAGCCGTTTTTTCTATGTTTCCATCATGTGAAAGTTTTCACTCCTATTAGCCACTTATGGGAATGTAAATAATTATGGTTTGACCCAGACATTTAAGAAAGTATATTATATAATAACGTTATAAAATAAATATAATTAATATTATAAAAAGTTATAACCTACTGGACTTTAAATGTTAACAATCGGTAAAGTTAAACACTTGGTTCAAATTTCCGGATTATTCAGATTGGATTTTTAGTCATGGTAAATTTGGGGTTTGGATCCCTTAGATGTACTGAGAATGTTTTCTCTAATTTTTTTAACACCCTATCGCCACCAAATTTTAGGTACATTAACTCTCAGACTATATCTTCCTCAACCTTACTCAATTAGAGTTATTAATATATATATATATATATATATATATATAATATATATTTATATATATGCATATATACCGAACGGGTGGTGAGACGCGATAGTGAAAAAGAATAAAAATTTGCTTAGGATTGAACTCCTGATACACCACATCTAACAATAGTTCATGGAATGCTACAAGGTAAACCCATCTAAAAAATAAATATTTTAGGACCAACTCAAGTTCACACATTATTTCCTAAACCTCTCCCTTGAATCGTAGCCAAGAACGATACTAATTAGTAAGGATCTTATAGTAAAGTTAGACTCGCAAAGAAAACTAAATTAGCAGCCGTAAATTCATACAACGTAGTGAAAATATTTTTATTAAGAAAAATTATCCTTAGTATTCACTTTATTCTTTTTTTAAGATGTCAATATTTGAACTACGCTTCCACAGTTTCTCATTTATAGAATAAAATAATATGTTTAAGTCATGTAAAAACGTGAATTGCAAGGGAAGTGGAAGAAATATTCAAAAACTGACGATGAGAGAATGGTGGCAGATATTAAACAGAATATAGGTAAATTTGATTGATAAATAATTATTTTAAAAATAATGAGGTATTTCATGTGCATACTTTTTACACAAGATTCGAACCTTGTCCTCCACGCCATGATTAACTGGAATACACAAGAGTGACGTCTTTTTCCACTTTTTCACAGGTGCAAATAACACAAAGTAACACCAAGGTTTTTTAGTCCTCCTCACCTTAGTTCTGGTTCAATAATGAACAGAGAGGAGGAAGGAGCAATGTTAGAAAAAATATAACCAAATTTTTATATAAAAAGAGCATGAGAAACCACTTAAAAAATAACATCTAACTAAACCCAATCAGGATTCAAGCTGGACTAAATTAACTTGAGATCCAAGCTAGTTTATGCGTTGTCTTCCTCACACTTCTTCACTATAAAATGCTCCCCTATTGCCACTCCTTATTTCGACCCTTCTAGAAAATGCTCTTGTCTAATACCTCCTTGACTCTGGAAGTCTAGCCTGTAACATCCAATTGAATAATTACACTCATAAATATCGACTACCCATGGCTGGAGAGGACAATGCTTATAGTGTTTGTTGATGGCCTATTCAACCACGGAGCAAGATTGGTTTGTTGCATTGATTTAACGGCCAAACTGACTTGAAGGCCAAACAAAACAAATTACAAAAACTATCATTTAATAAGAAGACTATTACGTATAACTGGATTCAGTGGCTTGCAATAGTCTAGACTGACAATGACGGGGAGATCCGGGTTTGATCCCGGTCGGGTTCACTGAGGTTTTTTCCTAAATGGTTTTCAACTCTCCCTCCACGCAAATTTGGGCACACTCCCTGTAAATTTAGCCTTCCTCACGATTAACACATTAGAGTAAATAGTATACAGGCGTAAAACCCGAATAAGTGCTGTGTGGTGCATCATGTGGGATTATCTAAACTTACATATTACTATATTGCTCCCTTGAAAAAAGGAAAAAGTACATTTAAAGTGTTCTATTCCAAAGTAATGAGACAATAACTATTTTAAAATGTCTAAACGTAAAATTTAAAAAATTTATACGGTTTTAAAATGACCAATTTAGCGTGAAAAGCCAACCTAGAAATTAATGTAGACTTACATCAATAAATTCTTACATCTTTAGCGGTGGGATATGGGTGGTGATAAGTATTTTCTAATAAATTGTTCCCACCTCCTTGGTATCAAACCTGTCCTTGAGCTTATGAACATACTATTGCTCGCTACAATGTAATGTATGGGATTGGAAAAATGGACATTGAGGGCTAAGGTATGCTTATACAGACCAGCCAAGTGGAGCCAACCTTTGGGCTAAATAAAGACACTCTTCTGTTTTATAAGATAACTAATATATAAACGCAAACAATCGATTAGGTGCTAAAAGAATCACATTCCACATGTTTAAATAGCATGCAGTTCTAGTTTAGTTTTTTGGTGATGGGGAATTTAGGGCTAGAATTTCAGCCAAACCAATCAAGGGGGCTTATTCCTAAATTGTTTCAAACCTTTCCTCCATGTATATATGGATACATCCACATTCAATTCGATCTCCTTTACCATAACTCACTAGCATATTAACATACGTATATCCCAGATGGGTAATAAGACCCGGTTGTAAATTTTGTTTGATATGTAAATATATTCTAGCATCTTTTCTTGGCGATATTATCCCTTTCGCTGTAGTACAGATCATTGCAATAGAATAAAGTGTCTATGTTTCTTTGAATGCTTTTGAATATAATATATTTTAGTTTCCATTACCATCTCTGAAACTCCCAACAAACAGATGTGAATTTGATATAATATTATGATTCTTGTTTGTCAATGAAAAGTTATAACACGTGGAAAACTTAGGAGCAATAACATATTAACAAAGAATATAGTATTGCACTTTATGTTTACGTGGATACTGTCAATTATTTTAAAGATAAATTGACATTTAAATATTAAATTTTTACTAAGATACACTCACGGCCTAACTAACGATATTGGTGGTTTTAAAAATACGAGCATTCAAATAAAAATATTTCTACCATCCTCAGAATATTGCGAACGCCAAACCTTTCACTGGCAGGCCTAATGGAACATCACCGGGAGACAAACCCCAACGCCACGCCTTCAACTTCCACTAGGATCTTGGTTTCAAACAGACTCCACTACCACCGGGCTCATCTAGTACACCTTGCTGCAAAACGGCAAATTACGTCATGACTTGTTAGGCCACCACTTCACCGGGGACTATTAGCCCAATCATATTAATATATCAAATCTAAAATTGAATGGATGAAATTCCTACAGAATATATAAATAACTGCACAACAATGGACTAAAATGAACCATAAATATTAGAAAACAGATTAAAATATCCGGTTGGAAATTCTTCGTGAATCACTCCAAAACACCTGATTTATCATGCTAAAAGATGCCTGGACTAATATGCTTCCAAAAAAAGAAAAACTATATCGCAATCGGTTAAGTGGTTCCATAGATATATCCAAATATCCGGCTGAAACTTCACCGGGACTCACACCAAAACACCCGATTATAATTACTATACTAAAAAATGCCTGGATAAATACTCTACAGAATAATAAAAATTACACCACAGTAATTATGTCGTTCCATAAATGTATACAAACAATCGGCTGGCCCTTCACTGGGACTCACACCGAAACACCTGATTATACACAAATAATGCTCAAACCTGCCTGGATATAGGTCGATTGTAAAAGTAAAAATCGCACCGCAATCAGTTGAGTTGATCCAGAGATCCTAAGTTACAGATATAAACAAATCCAGCCGTATCTTTAACGAAGACTCAAATCCTGACTGTATGTATGCGAGATCCTCCCTTAGCAAACATCCTAATGAATATAAATAAATTCACCGCAATTGGTTATGGAGTTTCAGGTATCATTGGCTACGGACATACATTCTTAAAAACAGTACAGAATTACAGTATTATTTTACTTAAAGATAATTACATTCCAAACCTAAAAAAAAGCAGAGATAGCATGTAAAGAATCTCGTAAACCAAATACATTATTTATCCTTGCTTTTCAATTATTTAAACCTACTCACTATAATATTATATAATACTTGCCTATGACATGGCGAATTTTATTGTTTGGATTTCCAGAATTGATTTGGTAAAAAAACATTTGAGAAAAAAACACAGTAATGGTATATATTAAATGTATTATAAAATGATAATAAACGTAAATCTTAATAAACCACAATATTTATCCATTAAATTATTAATCAAAACCTTTTACTAATAGTTATATTGTGGCCTTTATGGTAACATTAAATAAAGTATGGAAATGAACTATGGGCCCACAAAGTTATACACAGTCATAATAGCTTGGAAGAAAAAAATAAATTCAATTTTATAAATGAATTAATATCCAATGGATATGATTTTATCAAACTTTTTTCTCCACCCGGAAATAATATAGAATATTTTAAATCAGGATTGGGACCTTTAAATTATCTAAGTATACTTAGCTTCTTACAAATAAAGTAAACATCTTTTAGAGTTAATTTGTTATTTGCGTCACATGTGTGGAATATAATAATTAATCATTAATAAATTCACAATTAGCTATTCAGATTAATTAACTGAGGGCCGTAACTAGAGACTTGGGGGCCCTGGGGTAACAGATAATAATGGGGCCCCCCTTTTTTAATTTTTTCCCTCCTACCTCTAAATCCCACACTCCCACTTTATTTTAATAAATATTGTTGATATGTGTTGTTAGTTAATGGATGTGTTTGATCCGGTGATGTTAATACTGAATTTAATATAACATTATGCAATATGACTAAGGTAACTAGTAGAATTAAGATCAAATATTTATAAAGTTGGATTATAAATTATTATTTACAATAACAGTGGGTCAATGCAATCACATACAAAATGCAATAGTACTACAATACTCTTTGGATAACTAAGATAAAAGACAGATATATTAATATTAAAACCATAATTAATATCGTATGTCATATGTTCGTATGATGAATTGGCAGGCTTACAGGCTTATGATCAAATTGAAAAAAGTCTCGTATGGCAAAGTTTTAATGGATTGGCAAGGAAAAACAATGAGAGTTAAATATATTGAGACGATATGCGTTAGGTTAAGGCTTTGGTCTGCTTTCGTTCAAAATTTAAAAAAAAAATCCTCCTCGTTCGGGGCCCCATATGCTCTGAGGCCCTGGCGCACTGCCCCACTGGAAGTTACGGCCCTAATTAAGATTCTGAAAAGGGGTAGACTTTCTTTATGTTACCATGTAAAACCAATACATGTGCTGCCAAGGAAACGTGTGGTGTGGTTAAATCTTTAACAGCTTAAAAAAAAAGCCCATATATTAATGAGATCAATCATAATTGATTTACTAAGTTCATAACGAGTAATTGATCTTATCAGGAAGATAACAAAAAAGCAAGATTAATTTAATAGATCAAACCATTTGGTCACTGCAAAAAGACATAACCCCTCCGGCTTCACTCCTTCCCAACTGTCAAGAAATAATTTAAGGACTTAAGTCTTTCTCTTACTCCGGTCTTGGGTGTAGCTATGCAAATTATTTTGCAGTCATGCAGCATGTCATGCAGTCATATAGCATACGACGAGGGCTGAGCCAATAATATGTATGTGCGTTTACAGATTACAGCCATTTGCTTTAGCGTAAATAGACTAGTGGAATTCTTGATCGCCGAGTTGAAATGCTTGTCGAATTTCACTTACGGACTTTTATCCATCTTGATTAGAATAAGATGCGCACAAAGTAGGTAAATTAAACTAATTTTTTTGATGTTTTATAAATAAAATTATTAATTTGGTTCGCTGGATAGTTTTGGTTTGAACTGAACCAATATTGTGCATATTTAATGTCCTGTTTTATAAGTTTCTTCTATTAAGATGTTGATCCATTTCCTGACATTATGTTACATCCTATCTTAAGCCATCTCGTGCAACCCTGGACCTTGTTTTCTTCTTGTATAGACTAAAATCTTCAAGTCCCAGATTAATGTGGGGATTATCATTCGATAACCAACGAGTCTGAGGAGAGCTAGCAAATTCATTGTCTGGCGGCTTTGCCGCTTAGGGTTAATCTGGGCCTCTCAGGCCGCCGCGCGGGGTTCTTGAGTTTCGCACACGCTCCCTCGTTCAGTTCAGTCTGCCTGATGTACCCATTGTATTGTAGACTAGTATTTTCACTTAATTAAAAATAAAACGCTTTGTACACTGCCTTGTAATTCCCAAGCCTTCTCCTCCCACGCCCTACTCATTCCATCCGAGTAACCCCATAGGCTAGGGGGTAGCCATCCAGAGTCACATAAGTCACTAAGACCCCCCATTTCCACGGTAGCCAGTAGTTAGAGCGGACACCATCAAGCCGCCGTGTGAAAAGAGAGGTTTTACAAACTGGTGTCCAAAGTGAGGATCAAGTGACAGCAAGTTTTACAAGTGTTATTAGATGGAGGATCAAGTGTTTTCAAGTGTGGTGTCAAAGTACGGACAGTGTGATATTAAAATGAAAGATAAGGACGGACAGAACTAAATTGTCTTTGGAAGAACAAAGTGTTTGTAAGTGTGTTCGAACTGGAACAAAGTGTTAACAGAGGGATATGTTTGTTAAGTGTTATAATACTGTCTGATAGCTCAGTGAGTAAAAACACATATTTTAGTGATTTGTATCTTGTCGTGTATCGTGGATCAGAGTGACGAACTTGCAGAGAGAGGTCAGCATTATCAACGAAATGACAGATACAAGAAGTATTCAATGGTAATTTCTGTGTTCAAGGGTATTTTGTGTGTTGTTAACTTCAGGAATATATCTGAAATTGTGAACTTTCCCTAAGACACTAACAGTTATTTTCAAAATTAAATTAGTATTAAAATGTTTTAGTCATGGCATCTCGCCAGTAGGATTATAAGGGTGAGAAGTTGATTTGCAGACCGCAATAGACCAGCTAATGACGCAAATTAATGATTTAAATTAGAAAATGAAGCTCTTAGACAAGATTGGGCAATTCACTCTGCTAATACGAGTCATGTAAACGGATCATTACTAGTAACAGCGAGTTTTAGAAATGTATACTTTATTACCACCATCCCTGTATTTCAAGGTAAAGCAGAAGATAGTGTCAATACATTTTTCACAAAACTAGAACAGTTAGCAGAATTGTGTGGATGGAGTGATTTTGAAAAATTATCTTTCACCAAATTGCGGGTTTCAGGTGAGGCACAGGATTTTACATTTTCACACAGTGGGTGTAGAGAAGCTTCACCATGAGGCCCTTAAACAAGAGCTTGTAAGACGTTTTAAACGGAAGAATACCAGTAAGTACTACTGTGAGCAGCTGATGTGAATCAAGATACGTTCGGATGAAACTCTAGAGCAATTCAATATCAAAATTAGGAAAATCAATGTTAATACATATGATCTAGGATAAAGTGAAGACGCCAATTTAGCCATCCAGTATGAAGTCGATCAAAGAGCGCTAAATGCTTTTCTAAATAGGTTGTCAGGGGAATAAGGTAGACTGACCCGTCTGTAAAAAGCATACATTCTTCCAAAACGCAATTGAATCTTCAATTGATAGTATATACATTTACAGAAAGCCATTTGAAGACAGGCGAATGGAGAAACGCGTTTTTGCAAATTACGTAGATAACAAATGTCACAAGTGTAGGAGATACGGTCATTTCTCTAAGACTTGTTTTTCCTAGGAGGGCGAAAAATTCCAAATTTTTGAGAGAAACCTGTGACTATCAAGTTAAAAAATGGTAGTTATTTAGTTAATGTACAGGTATTAAGTGCCAGTTGTCACCGTTATGAAGGCATTATTGGATTAGATTTCTTGTTAAAAAACCAGGCGTCTATTAACGTAGAAAAACATAAGTTGTATTTACGACATAAATCGTAAGATATCGGATCAAAATCTGAAAGAGGATCTAAACGAACCAATGCAGTTGTCAATATGGGGAAGGACCCATCATCATACACTGTGAAAATGGATCAGGTTCTAGTACGGTTAATAGACACTGAAAAAATGTCACCAGGCGCAAGTAATATAATCCAGGCTGAAGTTAAACTACCAGATGTAGTTGAAAGTAAGCTACTTCTAGTAAAACCAGCTGTACAAAATAGTACGCTGGAAGACCAACACAAGTGTAAATGTTGCCATAAAGGCAGGAGAAAGGGTCACATTCCCTGTAAGCATTGTCAACATGAGCCCGGCGGATGTTAAAATACCACAAGGGGCAGTTATCGCTAACGTTTGTTATGTAAACAAGGATTAGTTGAGAAAAAACTCAGTTGAAGTTTTAGCTAACACAGACCTTGAACCATGAAAGTGTAAAGTTAAAAATAAAGTTTTACGAGCTTTTGAGGTTAACGAGACTACACCCACTAAATTTGAAGAGGCACTGAATAAAAAATTAGGTCATTTGTCGGAGGAAGATAGCAATGTTTTGAAGCCTATTTTAAGAGAATTTAAATAAATATTTATAGAACGAGATAATTTACCTGCTACTCAATTGGTACACCATTGAATTCATACAGAAGATGCAAAGCCTATTTCAAAGAAAGCATATAGGGTGCTTTATCATCAAAGAGCGTTAGTTCAATAATTGGTTGAGGAACCATTAAAAGCAGGTTTCATCAAACCCAGGGAGACACATAATCCACCATGGAGCTCACCTATAGTAATTGTGAAAAATAAGTCTACTACCGGTGAACCAAGATTTTGTGTTGAGTATAGGGCATTGAATCCACTTTGCAAATATATTTATTGAGTATATCTTGCAAAATATTTAAAACTAAAACTATACTTAATTTAAAATAAAGATTGTTAAAATAAAAATTCACTGTACAAAGACATTTATATTTTGTTCAGCTTGGGAATAATGTTATTAATACTATAAGGATACATTCAACACAAGGTCGTTTAAGGTTTAAACAAAGAATATCATTATGGAATAGGCAAGTAAAGTGAAAGAAACTGCACCAGTATTAAACTAAAAAAAAGTATAAATATTAATAAAAAAAAATAGCCCCTTATCTGTGAAAGACTACAGTGCAGCTTGTTGGGACAAATCACTGGTAAATCAGGTCATTCAGCTTTGTTACTTTAAAATGTATTAATTTAACTGATTAAAAAAATTTTACTGGTCCATACTTACTTTTTTCGTGAGACACTATGTATAGGCTGAAAAGAGCATCTGTGATCTATAATATGATCAATGATAGTTGGATCAAAAGATTCTCTCTTTTCCATGTCATGACCAATATTTGATGATGTATCTTCCTCTAATCTAAGATCTGACCCTTCTAAGCGTTCATCACTGCAAAAAAAAAGTATATATATATATATATATATTCAATCTATGCACATGAATGACAATTTCAAAAAATATAAATTACCCAAGCACATTGACATTTTCAGTAGTGTTCACTTTGAAGATGCTAGATTTGTCCTATGAAGGTCCGGATTTAGAGTCGTAGAAAATTGAAGGCCCCAACATGAAACAAATATTTTTCTTTTTGATAGTTCAAAATTTTCGTTTTTTACTTACGAATTGATACAAGTTCAATGTTAAAGATATTATTTAAATCAATAAATATTGTCATTACAATGAACTATATTTGTTTGGAATACAATTTTTACCCTATATATCTTGTTTGTTTTTAGCAAAACTAAGACAAAAGACAAAAAATATCGTCAAAACTTATTTTATTGAAACGGTTTGTGTCGTCCTCTCTTCAATCTGGTCCTGGTCCTAGGCATTGTATTGTGTTTACTTTTATGATAGCTTAAAATAACTTGTCATTAACAAAAATTGGGATCAGCAATGGGTACTCTGACATATTGTGGTGGGATGGAAGGGGACGCGAAAAAAGGTCAGTGTTTTTGCAGTTTTTATGGCAAAACTTTTTGTCCAAATCTAAATAAAATATTGCTCCAGTACAAAAAAATAATCTAAATTTCTTCACATGTTGATATCAAAAGTTCCTGGATATCTGTCATGAGCATGGTGGCATTATCTAACAAACTTTTTAGATTAAGAGAAGGAGTTGTCATTAAATTCCAGAACACCCTTGACAGATATTCCATAAATTTTGAAATCACCACACGAAGAAAATTTAATTCTCTGTTTGTAATGGAGCAATATTTTTTTATTTTGGCCAAAAAAAGATTTGCCATAAAAAATGCAAAAACACTGGCTTTTTCTTGTGTCTCCTTCCATCCCACCTTAAGTCACGAAGCTACTGCTCTGAATAAGAACACAATAGTTTTATTCTTAAACACTAGCTCCACTAACTACACTATCAGAATAAGCAATTTTCCAAAGTGGCAACATTCTGAAGGATGCACATTTTTAATAAACAAAATTAGATTAAAGAGCTAAGAGTAAAAGAATAATGCATACTACATTTAGACGCTTTAAAAAATTGCAACTGTGTAGTTACATATATATAAATCAAAATGAATCATGTTTGAACATGTCATTACTAATATAAAACATTTCGTTATATCTCTGCTTGAATGCAAAAATCTTTGTAGTATAATGCAGTGCTGATTTGAAGTAGGCCTACCTCTATAATGTTATTTGATTTTACAAATGATACTACAATTCTGATTTTGCATGAGCATGATAAAATATACCATTTTGTCTAGTTTGCAAACTATTTTGGCCTACACAACATAGCAAACAAAGTAATATAGTAATAAAATAAGCCTTTTCATACTTTTCAAGTGCCATTTAAGTAAGTAGGTTATCAGTATTGTGAGAAAGTTTGGAAATAATTATGTACTGTACATGTTGTGAAGTTCTGGAGATGTGTTTCTTACCCGGAGTCGGTCCTCCCTCCCGCCCTATTCCACCATTCGCCTGACCTCCACCCCCTTCTCTGGTTTATATTATCATCCTTCTCTAGAGCCGGTCAATTTAAATTACGTTTTCATATATCCCACCCCCTTCCTCCCTGAGTGGTCTCTGATGTTTTCTCTCTTTTTTCCCCTCTTCCCTTTACATCGCCAGGCTACATGACGTCACACTTTGTGACCAGTAGGTTATGCTTTTCCTTACTCCATCCCGCCCATACCCTTCATCTTTATCCTCTAACAAGAGTGTGGTCTTCTTACGTCCTACCTACAGACAATATTAAAGCTTTATGAGCTAAGCAGGGATTCCCAACGCGGGTTGTAGCACCACCCTGGGGGGCGTTAGTG
This sequence comes from Timema podura, assembly GCA_033556935.1. Taxonomy (NCBI): domain Eukaryota; kingdom Metazoa; phylum Arthropoda; class Insecta; order Phasmatodea; family Timematidae; genus Timema; species Timema podura. The sequence goes on from JAVRXN010000010.1 coordinate 1,836,553, forward strand.
TAACCACAAACTTTAGGACGGCGTTTATATTTGTCGGTCTAGTCATGTCACATTAGACTCTAAGGCAATGGTTGAAATATTTTAAATTTAATAGACGAATAGTTTATTATGAATCTGTTTTGTCCTCAGAATGTATTTAATAGTCTCAATTCATGGAAATAACACTATAAAGTATAAAAAAATATGTGTTCTTCAGTAAATAATTGTAAATAGAGGCCAGTGTCATATCAAGGAATGGCCCTAGGTAATGTTCAGATTCTGTCTTGAGGGAAGTTAGAACCAATCTCAAGAGTGTGTTTGGTGAATTGGGGGAGGGGTAATTCCTTCAATAGATTAGTGGTGTGTGTAAACGTGTAAAGCAGACTATTGTTTGCTGGTTTTCTTTACAACCACACACACTTGCTCAGCCTTTCTGTTATATTTAAATAAACTTATTTAGCGAAACAATGCCAGTAAACTGAAAGAGTTTAGTGTTAAGTGACACAGAGTATTCTATTGATTCATAATGTGTGAATTTAATTAGTTTTGTAAATGTTTTTAGGATTTGTGAAATAATGATTTGTTTCTTGCATGTATTTTATGGACTTATTGATATACCTGGAACCTCAAAGGTAAGGTCAAACCTAATAAAGTTTATTAGGGGTGTGAGAGCTTCAAATTGGCTTTAAGAGTAATCAACTTCAAATTCGTTTCAAAAAATGGCAGCTTTTCCAGTAAAAATATTGCCAGCAACATACTTGTTGTTGATAGGATGCTTGCTGACAAAGTTATTGTACCTCTAAAGATTACCTATATAGGTAGAGCACCGTAAAAATGGTGAGACGTGATAGAGCAAGGATTACCATACAGAGATGTAATCTAGTACTTATTAATTTGATAGATTTAGTTGTGATTTACAATGTTTTTGAAAAGCGAAATAAAACGAAATTGTCTTGTTACATGAAATCTATATCTATATATAAGGTATATACAACGTGTTGCATCAAACTTTGGCAGGATACTCCTTGGGTGAAATTAGAATAATTCTCATGAGCAACCTAGGGTCCATCTTCAATATTAAGGGCGGTATACACCCCTAAAGACAGAGCTAAAAACGACTGTTGTGTGAAATATTATGAAAACTGCTTAGGGTATTACAACGAATCTTTGTATACTACTTATTGAAACCTTGATCATTAATAAACTAAATGTGCTGTTACCGTTAGCCACCCCCATCATGTAAAAAAGGGGGGGTTGTAACACATTTTTTCTAAAATAAAATATGTCAGAGTAAGTATTACTAATTTATACTTAAGATTACAAAACAGGGAATTAAAATTAACAGAAAAGGTGTCTTGGAGAAACTGTCTAGCTTTCCCCGTTTCTGAGATAATCATGCATGTTTAATTTCAAAGACAAGTGTTAATTCCTGCCAGGTAGGGAGCCAATAAGGCTGTGTTGCTTCACCTCCCTCTTTCTCCCACTCTTATTATCACTATCTTCCCCTCCCTCCATGAGCAAACTGCATCAGTCGACACGACTTCACTGCATGTTGCGCGTATTACTAGTCAAATGGCAAAGTACACAAACGCAGAAATGACAGACATGGTCATGCTGTACGGTGAAGCTAGAGGAAACGCAAGAGCAGATGCATGGTTGTACCACGATAGATATCCTGCGCGACGTCCACCTTATCATCGGACCTTCACCGATGTCACTCAGCGACTTCGTGAAACAGGTACATTTCAGTTACGAGGGGGAGCTGGTCACCCGAGTAATGTTCGCACTCCAATTGTCGAAGAAGAGGTACTGAATTATGTGGATGATAACGCGTCAACAAGCACACGTGCCATTGCGAATCAAACGAATGTGTACAATTCCACAGTATGGCGTGTCATGCATGATCAGTTGCTGCATCCGTACCACATGCGCAAGGTGCAGGCATTGGGGCCAGCAGATTATGCTCCTCGACATGAATTCTCCGACTGGTTTCTGCAGCAGTGCGGAGTGGATCCTGATTTCTCCACTATAATATTATTTTCCGATGAGGCAACATTCACCAGAGACGGCTATTTTAAAAGTACAAATAGTCACATTTGGAATGACGTGAACCCTCATGCAACTATCATCATGGGCAACCAGCATATATTTTCTATCAACATCTGGGCAGGCATTGTGGGTAACCATCTCATTGGCCCTTACCTGATGCCACGACGTTTGACTGGCCACATCTACTACCAATTTCTCAAATTTGCATTGCCACAGTTCCTCGAGAATGTACCGCTCTCCGTTAGACAACGCATGTGGCTACAACATGCCGGTGCCCCACCTCATTTCACAAGAGCTGTGCGTGACTACCTCAACACTGCATTTCCTGCCCGATGGATAGGAAGAGGTGGGCCTGTTGCGTGGCCACCACGCTCTCCTGACCTAAATCCGTTAGACTTCTTTCTGTGGGGCTTTGTCAAAGCTTTAGTGTATGAGACAGCTGTTGAATCTGAGGAAGACCTGTTAGCCAGGATAGTTGCTGCATGTGATAAGGTTCAAGAAACTCCACGTGTTTTCGAAAGAGTACGCCAGTCATTGATACGTCGCCTCAATTATTGCAATAACGTTAGGGGCCACCATTTTGAACACTTGCTATGAATCTGCTTTTGAAGCTAGGAACTAAAACATGCAATAACTACAGTTTGTATTTCTTAATCTAGCTTTCAATATTCCAGTGAGTGTAATGAATAAAATCCCACCCAAGTGTGAACTGTGTAAGCATAACTCACTAATGTAATAAATAGCAACACATCGGAGCTTATGAAGAAGGAAAAATATCAGAGTTTCTCCATCATAACACACAAACCAACCTTGTTTACCAAATGTACGTGATACATAGTCACACGGGCCGGTAAAATTGGTTAAACGACTGCATTGCGAAATAAAACTGCGATTCTGGCTGCCTACCTGGCAGGCATTTGCACTTGGCTCTGATCTCAAACTTGTGTGATTATCTCAGAAACGGGGAAAGCTAGACAGTTTCTCCAAGACACCTTTTTTGTTAATTTTGATTCCCTGTTTTGTAATCTTAAGTAAAAATTGGTAATACCTACTCTGACATATTTTATTTTAGAAAAAATGTGTTACAACCTCCCCTTTTTTACATGATAGGGGTGGGTAACGGTAACAGCACATTTAGTTTATTAATGATCAAGGTTTCAATAAGTAGTATACAAAGATTCGTTGTAATACCCTAAGCAGTTTTTCATAATATTTCACACAACAATCATTTTTAGCTCTGTCTCTAGGGGTGTTGAAGATGGACCCTAGGTTGCTCATGAGAATTATTCTAATTTCACCCAAGGAGTATCCTGCCAAAGTTTGATGCAATGTTTTAGAAACACGTTGTATATACCTTTCCATACATGAGAACTGTACGAGTTCCTAAACATTTTTGCTTCCATGCAACTTGACTTGTCGGTGAAAGTTTCACCTTTGCTAGAAAGACCTCATTACGTCAAATTCGCCCTTCACTTGGAAAGTAAAAATAAAACAGCCTCGGATGGAAGAATTTTTGACCCACTGTCGCCTATGAAAAGCTAAACTCTACCTAAACTCAATCATGCACCTAAGATTCCCTCTCGAAATAATATGAAGACTACGTCAATTTTCGGACCTCGCGCTACGAAACAAATTATACCTTACGACTACTAAATCCTACAATATTCAAATTACACGTACCTATCGTTGTATTTGATGCTGGCCTAAAAGAATATACTGTCAAGGATGGTATGATAATATGTCTTATAACATTCAAGACTGAAGAAAATATTCCTTCCAATAAAAAAAGCTTCTGTCTCATCTTTTTATGAGCAAGTCATTCGCTACAATATTACCACCGGTGACGTAAACAAGATAACATCATAAATGTTTCTTTCACGACTTGTCCCCATAGAGTATGTTGATCGACGTGCAGGCACTTATGAGTGAGGAAGGAGTCGCCCTTTTAAAGGAGGTAGCTATATTACATTTGTATCCGTTCGATTAAGGTAACTATAATTTCTTCCCCCCATTATATATATATATATATATATATATATATATATATCATACACTCTTGATGAAATTGAGCGGATTTAGAATATTCACATAGTCTGTTTTAATATCGGGCATTAGCGAAGAGATTTTACTCAGTTCAATCTTAAAAGGTGTATCAGTGTTGGCTCTTTTGTGACATTGTTACAAACATTAAAGAATGAAAAGACTGTGTGGCTCACTAACTCTGCCCCCATTTGGCTGGTCCGCAACACGACATCGAGACTACGTACTCTCCGCAACACATCAAGTATCAAACTGATCGTCTGTGTTTCGGTGTACACCTCCAAGCTCGGCTCGAACAAGTGACTGTCGGATTGCGCAGATCCATGTGCGCCAACGATTGTGTTCTGGTGTGAAACAGCTTACTTACCAGCGTGTGATTTGAATAATTGCCGGATTAATTTAGATTATTTTTGAACATGTGCACGCTCCTCACCCCTGTTCCCGACTGTGTTTCCCGTGGTGTATGAACACGTGACTGTGACTGTATTATATATAAAACGGCTGGACTCTATAGCCAAAGCACTCATTTCTCTGCGCTCATTTAGGTGAGACACTTTGTGTTCGCATTAGACTTAGTTTATTTTCTTCGTATCAAAATTATGTTTGGCTTTTCTAATTCTAAGTTATATGTTTCGGCGTTATTTACTTAAACTTAACATAATTCAAATTCTTTGGAGACTGCAGGATTTGCCTGCCAGTCGTTATGGTTTATTTAATATTTGAACTTTATTTCTTATTGCAGACCCGTCTCGTCCACTTCACGGATGGGTTCGGGGTTTCTTACGCCGCCATCTTGGGGCACTAGTTAGCTTATATAAATAACTTGTTGTAAAATGTATGGTTTTACTTGTCAAAGTAATAAGGTCTTTGTCCTTAAAATTAAATGAGCTTGTTGTTCAAATCTGGGGCCGCGAGCCCGCGCACTTAGCGCTTTAGCCAAGTTAGTAGTTAGGCCGATCTATTTCATTGATGTTTGTTAAATTTCCGTTTTTGCGCCTTGTAATGGCTGTTGGTTGTAATTCAGCATACTCGTGCCTCTTTTGTATCGGCACCGATGAGTTGTATCTTCTTTACTCTTGTCCATGTTTACCTTTTTGAGTTATGTTAGTCGCCTTCAGTGCAGGGTCAATTCTAAATGTGTATATTTATTATTATTTAACAGTATCCTCTTAAAGGCTTGGGGTCACGCCCCATTATTATTGATTCAGTCTGTTTTTTATTATTATTTTTTCTACACTATTGCTCTTAGTATGTCTCGCTCTCACTCTCTACGAGTATTGTAGTTTTCTGAATAAAAAAATAAACTCTCTTGTAATCAACCTACCTTTTATTTATGGTGGTATGAACCTTTTAAATTAAAGGGGGGGTTACACTTTGTAATGCATTTTGGTCTGTTGTCGAGCAAACAAGCACAAGTTCTTGTTTAGAATGTATCAAAATCAATAAATAATATTTGAAAAATCCCTAAATGAAACGTAAATAGATGCACAAGTCAAACTTACCAATCGCAGCATGTATGTAATCCATGTTTACATCCTATGATTTCTAGATACGCCTCTTCCTCTTTCCGTATCGATAGATGGTTCTTCAACCGAGTCTAAATACATATAACTATCGATTCATTTATTTCCACCCCAATGATTTAATTGGTAAGTTTTGAGAAGCGATTAGGTATCCCATTATTGTCGATTCTGGAAGCATTTCCGATAGTTCCATTATCCAGTAATAGTCTTAATTTGTTATGCAGAAGTGAACGATGTGGTAGAGTGTATACAACTTCTTTCTGTACAGAGATAGTCAAGGGAGTATAGAAAGTGGCGGGGTCTTTGATTTTTAATGTGTCAACAGCTTCCTCTACTATTTTCGTTGTGAGTAGCCTAAGCGTTGTAAATAAAGTTTATTAGCAGGTGTTAAAGATTTTACTGATCTTTGAACAATGTTTTGAAGAAGAGGTTGTCATAATATTTGATCTAGTTTGAGACCCATCTCCAACTCGTTTCAAGTGAAGACGTAGCGGTTAAGTTTTCTCTCTAAAATTGATGTCTCCCTTTTCGTCAAAAAGCTGTACTTTGTTAGACTCTATTAATCGTTTCGTTACCGGAAAGAAAACGAAATTATTCGGAGCTTCCCCTATCTTAAAGCTTGGCGAAATAGTCATACTAAACTTGTGTATGGTATTATTCGGTTCTCCGTTGACGTAAGATGCGCTAACAAGATCACATTCAACAGGAATCTCATGCACATGCAACATATTCACAGTATTTGTTGAGAGGTGTATTAGCCCATCAGGAAGAACAATTTGTTTGAAACCTAACAGAGATTCACACTTGCCTGGTCGAGTAAAGTCAATTGGCTTATTACAATTGATGTAAGTCTATAAGGTCGTAGGATCACCTATGATGGAGAGTTTCACAGTTTTTTAGTCTTCAAGTCTCAAGTATCAATCCAAAGCTTTCAACTCATAAGTACCTGAAGGAACGATTTAATCTTTTCCTCCGTAACATAACTTATTATTACATTCGTCAATATTCAATATGTAACTGAAGGTCGATAAATGACGATTCTCTTCTCCCATTAGGATATACGGAAAGTAACCTTTTATCAGATTTTAACTCTGACCTGACAGCATATACATCATAGACAAGTTTACCATGATGAATCGTTAGCACGAGTATTTAAAGGAAACTAGAAAAATATGTCCACAGAATAAGGACTATTACATATAATACCGTTTAATATTTTACAAGGTCGGTAAATATTGTACGAGTATGAGCAGTAGTCATAGATCACAAAAAGTTTCAAAGTATTCTACACGTACTCCATGTTTTTATACGAAACCCAATGCATATTATTCTTACTACTGTATTTTTTGAGATTGATAGTGGCAAACTCGTTCTTCCACGCTGATTCAGTATGTAGGACGTCTCTCGCGAAAGCACCTCTAATGTACTGAAATTTTAACTCCTCATCTCAACTATGCAAATCCGTTTCGATAAGGGCTCGTCTAGGTAGCACTTCAATCCGTTTTTTGGAAACGGAAGAAGATAAGTCCTTTTAAATCGTGATAGCTTCGAGTGTACTATTATTTCTTTAAGCCTCGCTCAATTGTTACGTGTTTGCTTTGGAACTTTGCGTGGTATACGTGATTCCAGCATAAACTCCTGCAACAGCTACAAATACTGCACAGAGCGGGATTATAGGTAGAAACCCCCCTTTTTATTCTTTTTGTCTTCGTGCGACATGTGATACGTCGTTTAGTCACTCGTCGATGACGACGACGACCATTTGCTAGAACACTACCATCTTGACCAAGCTTTCACCACGTTCGCTACAGCTCCAGTGGTGACTTTCTCACGCAACTTTGAATTGGGTAAGCGTACTCTTTTACAAGCTTTCTCTGTAAGCTCTTACCCTTTGGGGTAGTTGATATCCTGCTCTCTACATGCTTGGTCAAACACGTCGAAGCCGGGATCACCTCGTTTAAAAAGTTTGGCCAGCTTTGTACATTTATATTCTGGTATATCCATATCAAACGGTAATTTATTGATAATCTTAATTATTCTTCGCTCCTAGACATATATTGATTGACGTTTATATAGACCTGTACAACATATATTTATACCAGTTGACATGTGGATAGTGAAATAAACAGACTCTTTACCCACGTGTGATAACGATCATGATATCTCTAGAGGCACAATTAATTTTATTTGATACTATTCGTTGTATCATTTGTGGACCGTCAAATAGCGGGAAGTATGATTGAGGAATCTAATGGATTACGGCTCAAAAACATGTAGGTTTATTTTCATTGTGTCTACTCAACTTGACCAATGAAAGCCCCGACCTTTTCCCTGATTTCCCCAGATCATTTACTAAAATTCCTGACTAAAAAGTATGTCACATCCTTCTAACTCACCTCCCTTCTCCCTTCATTTTACTATTAATCTTTTTTTTATAAATAATAAGTTTAAAATTTGAATAAACATGTTTTTTAAAATTTGAATTAACATTTTTTACTAGTAATTAAAAATATATCACACAGCTACAAGCAAAAAAATGACAGTTCGAATCACATCATAATTTACTGATTTAATGATTAGGCTATTGTATTTCAAAATTTGGGTAAAGCAACATTTTCTCGGATTTTTATTGTAATTTACCAAATTCCCGACTTATTCCCGTTTTTTACAGATCACTTAAAATTCCCGGATAATTCCCGTTTTCCCTGATTTTCCCGTTGTACCAACCTAAGTATTAAAGTTTATTTCATGTCCTCAAACTCGTACAGGGGATGGGCTATTTTACTTTTTCTGCCAACGATTAGATCACCCCACCGTCCGAGTCTAAGCCTTACTCTGTATTCAATTTCAACGATGTATCGCTTGCGATAGTCAGTATATTAACATACAAGCTTATTTTAATTATGGTAGACATAAGGCTATAAACTATTTCTATATATGCTAAACCTATTATTGTTTCTACAAGAAGATCTTTTCCAAGATAGACGACACAAACTTGAAACATGTCTATGTTGATCATTTCAACACGGATATGAACTTCCACAACTTTAAAGAAATGTGTTCGTTGTACTGTAAACACAAGTATGAAATTACAGTCTCGAGTAAATATCACGAAATCAATAAGGGATGTTACCGCTGCGGGTTTAATACTTTTATCTTACTCGATGAAAATGCACTTAGTCTCAGCTTATGGCGAGACTTCATGTTGGCCATATCAAGATTCTGACATAGTGTCTACAAGTATAAATCAAGCAGTCAGTAGGCGGGAGTGAATCTAACTCTAAAACAATAAGGATATTGCAATGCAGGCACAGGAAGGATCATCGAGATCCAAGCTCCCATCTTATAAAATGATGTTTGTAACATAAATTAAGGTGACAAAATGGATTAGAAATATAATAGCGAACAGAAAAAAGCTCTTAATATAGTTAAGGATATGATGGGTTAGCCAAATATTCTCTTGTTGATAATTTTGAGGAGGTATAGAAAGAGGCACGAGAGAAAGTGAATGAAATCAGTAAAGTTTACATAGATATGAAACTTTTAAACCAGTGTTTGGAGAAACTGGAAGAGTTTAACATTAACGAGGGAATGATCGCTCAACATGTGGATTCCCTTATTAGGAATATAGAATAATTATAGAGATAATCGTGAGAATAGGCAGATCAGATCAGAAAATTTCACAGAGAACTATATTATTTAACTTCAAGGTTGAAGAAACTAGGGTATTCTTTCGCTTTATAGCAGACAACATAAGGCGATCTGTACGAACTATTTTCAAGAATGCTATGTTTATCAAAAGTACGAATTGTGATATTTGTTTTTACGTACAAGGTGTACCGATACGCAAAAATGTTCAGATAATGTTGGTTTAGGATGTGGTATCTAAAGGCTACGTCGACTAAAATACAGAAGTAAGTTACATGTACATCTTCTTTGAATCTAAACCAACAATAAATTATTTGAGACATTTCATAATGACACTTATGAATCAAACTGAGTATATCCTCATGAAAGTGGGGATGTTCTCTTGCATTAATATGAATATGGAAGGTGTAATCATCGTATTGAGTCTTAGATCTATTGGACGACCACTTTTCAAGGTGAAGGCAGGATATCTGTTGTATTTCATTCGGATGAAATTTTCGATTGTATAGCTTAATTAACATGTCTAGATGTGTCTTAAGTTTGACTATATATATATAAAAAACATTGAGTAAGTATATTATTTATACGTTCGTACCCAGCATAATGTTGACAAAAGTTGCATATGATATTATTAAAGTGAGAAAGGTCATTAAACAAAAATATATAATTATAGTCATGAGATGCACGATGATAATTTAATATCGTCATGAGGGAAAACATCAAACTGATCATAGAAATGCTGAAGAGGATGATAAAGATGACTAAGGAACCTGCCAAGAAAGAAGCTATGGAGGAAGAAGTCTCGCTCGAGAGCTTGCATAACAGACATTTATTGCATAATTATCTTCACACACCTCCAGCACGCTCTGATAAAATATATGGTGTGCGCGACGATGAAAACATGATCAAACACGGGGATACAATTGTTCTCTTTGATGAAAGTGATAGAACTGTAACTCTCAATATTATCTTACTCCTCAAACATGGGGACTTTTGGAATGACAATTTAGAAAAATTCTATATATTATACCGAGGAGGATCTTAAGGTGTAAAAGTTTATGATCGAAGATACAAACGCACATAGAATCAAGAACGAACCTTACAGTCGTTTCAAGTAACGAACAGGATCAAAATATATACGTATAATAAAACCTATGTTTCAGGATGAGCTTGAGGGAGGTCGTCTTTATAAAACGGACAGAGAAAGGGGAATAAATTATAACTATTGAGAAAACCCGAACGAATTGGTTGTTCGATTAAGACTCACGCACGCATTGGCCAGAGCATGTCATTGAGCGCACGATAACGAGATTGTTTCCATAATCGAATAATTACGCTAAGCTGGAATCATTGGCTAATCATGTATGTCAAAAAATATATTGCACTTGAAATGCATCCTCCTTCACGACGTCAGTTTGTCAGAAGATATGTTAGCGTACGAGGATTGAACGAGTTACTCAAGGCCTGGTCGAGATGATACCTTACTCTCGGTTAAGCTAAAGTTACAAGAATCTTTTCACAGTCACTAACATGTTTTTCAAAGGGGCTTGAACTTTACCCATCAAGGTAAGATGGGGAAGAAGGCCAATGCAATTATTGAACATTTCCCTAGAAAGGTTACCGCAAACAGTTAACCCTTTATACATCATCTGTAGATATATACTGGAAGCGTGTTTTATAACGTGTGATTCTAAGCTCTCATGGTAGAAATAGAATCATTCATTATTCGACATGGGGCAAAGTCAAGATATTGGTCGTCAAACGATTCAATCGAATCCTTAAGAACATGATGTGGACGAGATTCACGTATAAACGATCATATCGATGAATCTTTGCTAAACAAGTATTATCGAACAGTATATTTGACTATCAAGATGAGAATGATGCACATTAAGGATGATAGTCTCTTACGTACCTTATATATGTATGCTAAAAAAAATCGATCCTACAGCGAACAAGTTTAAAGAGAACGCTATCGTTCATATCAGTAAACATAAGGACGGTTTCGCTAAAGAATATACGTCAATATCGGTAGGTAGAACTGTTCAAGATACGTTAAATCATCTAGACGAATACTAGGACCTTTCTGCTAGGATATATGAGAGGTATTACTATCAATAGCGGATTCGACCCCAAGGAGTTTGGAAGTACATCACATCTGGACGTGTATCTTTTAGAGATTATCAGACGTGCGGAAAATAGGCCTTACTTCAAATGGCTAGGTTTTGACTCGTCATACAATTCGTGTTTGATACAGCCAATATTGTCTCTGGATGAGAGAACAAATTTCCCCACCAAGCTCACTGACCATATAAGGGTGTACATGGGCGGAAATTTTTACCACATTCTTCTAGATGTTCAGACAATCGAGGTACTTATTGGAGGATTTGTGGGAGTAGAAATTTGTAATGGTGGATTAACGTATTCCATAGAGAAAGACAAGTATTGGTACCGTGACTTGTGTGAATGATTGTTCCTCTGGTTGGGAAGCAGTTATTCAGCTATGTGGGTCCCAACCAGTCTATCAAGAGCTGCACCTATAGCTATACCATCTTCAAACTGAAGAATGGAGTCAGCCCTGAAATCCTGCGTGTGCGGCACTTCGAGAATTCCGAGGAGGATCTTCTGCATGAAGATGTGACGTGCGACGCGTTTGACCACGTTGAGAAGGAGGCGTACAACCGGGTATAGTGCTTGCGGGAGCTCGAGAAGGACAAGACTTATAATGTGGTTCGTTTTAAAGGGCAGGAGGAAGAGGAAGATAAGAGTGTTGCTTCCAATAAACCCAATATAGTTGAGCTCGAACTTGTAGAGACAGTGCTCCTGTGGGGAAAAAACTAAGGCCGTGAGTATAGACGTCGGTTTAGTGCCTCGTAACGAGAACTTACCTATATGGTAGGGGACGAGTACGACTTTTTTAGATGGTGAAGGGCGAACAGACTTTACCCCAGACAATTTTAAAGACTATATATGTGCAAGAGGAGATAAACCTATATTTTCTCTTTGTATATTAATCTTAAAATTAAATATGTATTTAATGAAGGTATACTATTTATTGAACCTCGATACAAATCTTAGTAATTAAATATTTTTAATGTGAGAGAGAAAAAGATGAACCCATATTTTTCTGTTTATTAAGAAGGTGTACTATTTATTTAACCTCAATCCTACTTGAAAATTTAGAGCATGCGCTGTATGGAGAATAGCAATATTATTAATGTGAGGGCATGGTCTGTATAGAGAATGTAAATGAGAATCTATAATGCAGCAAAGCTTAATGTAAGAGAGTGAAGGTTTAATGGGAAGGCATGCTCTGGATAGAGAGTGTAAGAAGGAGTATATGATTGAACTATGCTTAATGCATGAGAGGATGGAGAAGGAGCGTGGAGAGCACGTGCACTAATCTCGAGACCACGCAAGCGCTGGGAATATTATAGGTATGACGTCACGACTCCAGGCGTTGTTGAGAGGGGATATCCACCAATCAGAGCAAGGGTTGGTGCTGCTGTGAAAAGTTTAGTGCGATAAAATCGTAAGGATATGTGACGCCACAACAATGATTTGTTCTATCAGAAGCGGCAAATCAGCGTCAGAAGGAAGGAAGGGGGGTGTCGTTGTGTGGAGCCTAAACTTAAGCTTCGAATTCTAGCTAGGTGCTATGAGGCTACTTTTCCTAAATTTGTTTACCCTGTATTTGCCCAAAAATGCAGTTTCACTCCTCTAAATTATATCGCTCTCATTCCTACTTTATTAGTGTTAATATGCATATAGATCAAACCATAAGTAAGCCAGGGTACACAAGAAACAAATAATATGTATAAAACATGACGAGACATCATTTAAATAAATTTATTAATAATATATCATTTCTACCATTGATGTCTGATGGTATAAAATGTGCTTCAGGATAGCAATATACTGGTTTGGCTTGGACAGGGGTTTTCGAAGGGTAGGATGGGAGTGTCTAGGTTCAAAACTTTGCAAGATGCATTGGGGTAGCAAGAGGTAAAGGGCCTCCACAAATAAAATTATATTAGATTATGAATCCAGATAGGTTCCAATATTAATGTTGACGCAACATATATATTTTTAAATTAAATAATTGATCTAATGGCTTTAGTTTTTATCTACCGTTATGTTATCAGGAATTTAACAAACATAAGACGATTGAGACTTTGTTAATAAATATATAATACATACGTGATATTTTGCTAAATGTGCAATAAGTCCCCACATTAAAGCCAATCTAGTTGAATATCAGGCTCTTAATGCAAGTAATACCCACTAATCTGAGCTTTAGATACAATAGTTTGGATACCCATAAGCTCCATGGCGCTAGTTCGCAAGCGAGCAGTGCAAGGCAGAGGATGGCTAAGGTTGTCTCAGTCTAACCTTGATGGAGGACTTTTTTTCAGCATCGTGTTTTACTACCTATTCAGTCCATAAGCATATGCACTTATTAGGATAATGAGTTAGGGATGAGGAAGGGTGAATATAGAGGAAGTGTAGCAGCGTAGACGGAGCGTGGTAAACCATTTTTGGAAAAAAACCTCCGTCAGTACATCCAACCAGGATTGTAACCCCCCTCTCCCTGTCATTAGCAGTCTATTCTAACACGAGTGTGATGCCTTAGACCAGCAATCACGTGGTACTTTTCAGTTAATCATCTACATCGTTATTAAAAAAAAGTCGCTCTTGGAGTCTTTTAAACTCGCAAATATATATCAATTACTTTCAAATAATATTTTCGTGTGACAAAAAAATAGCTTGTTTGGTCATAATCGGTTATGTTAAAAAAAATTAATACGAAATTTTACACTTTATTTATTCTATAATTTTATTCTAAAAAGGTGGGGACATATGTATGTAGTTGAGTAAGGATTGAATTTAAGGAATAAAATTAATATGAGCCGTATATGAAAAGTTTGTATATCGATTGTGGCCCAAAAATGTTGCCAGCCCCTGCCTTGGACCATGCGGCCACCAAAGAAGGTTGATGGAGGATAGTAACTGATCCTTATTACAATTTTAAACTATCATTTTGCAACTATGTCAAAGGCTGCCATGGACGCTACAGCTAAAAAAAATGTCAGAATTAAATGTTCTCTAATCTGAAGCTACATGACGTATTTGTGACAACGCTTTACTCCTCAAAACAGGTGAAAATAAGAAGCCAATTCCAGGCATGTAAAGCTTCCGGCCTTCGAGACTTTTTATGAACCAACAAGAAATGCGGTCAGATTCCCATTATTATAAACATTGTAGAAATACACCATTTGAAATGATATTTATAAATAATTGATCATTATTTGGGGAACTCTGAGAAATGAACCAAATTTTTACTCCTTTCTAACTGGATATCGATTTCTGAGAATTGTTAAATTTGTGCACAGCTACGTGTAATGTTTGGCAGCATATAAGTGTGTGAACAGTGGCTTTCTATTATGAAAAGGAACCAACACCAGAGACATTACGACTTACGGACACTCATTATTTTGTCATCCATTATGAAAGTAACTTCAACACAAGATTTAAAGTAAATATTTAATCAAGGGTGTGAATGATAAAGTCTTAGATTTCCGTGAAAAATAGAGAGTAGCTGTTATCTTTTTATATGAACCTAATCTTGAAATAATAATGATTTTAAAATAAAGTTTTTTGATTTAAAATGGTGACAATATTGATTTTTATGAAATCCAGCCCCTTAATAATTTCAGTTTTCATTTTGGCCTTTATAATCAAACAAGTTTGACACGCAATAAAAAGCTTTCACATTTCATTCAAAGCTCGTCTGATGAATCCTTAAAGTCCTTAAAGAAGAATATGAGGAAGAAGATTATGTAGATCATGATTATTAAAAAAAAGGGTGCTCATATGTTACTGCAGGCATTGCTCTTGCTGTTAAAAACCACCATTTTAAGTAATGTTCAAGATGGTGAAATGGGCATACAAGGGACATTAAAAAAAAGGCTATTAAAAAAATAGAAGAAAAGGTTGTGGGAAAGAGTAGCTTAGGAAGAAGGAGGATTCAAATATTGGTGACTTGAATTTAAGAAGAAAATTATAGGAGCTGAAGGAGGAGGCAGAGGACAGGGTGCATTGGTGGTCTAAGTTCACTGACAAAAGGAATGGACCTGTCTTAAGACAGAACACCTAAATATAATAATAATAACAATAATAATATTAATAATAATAATAATAATAATAATAATAATAAAATAATTTTAAACCATAATCTGAAGAAAAAAAACTAGTGCTACTACACAAAAGTCACACTCTACTAACCTACTACCTCTACTAATAACCTGTGAAAGTGTATGTTCTACAATTTTGTTCATACTTATTTGGTCGGTGGAGCTGCAGTTTTCATGAAATCGGGAAATATAATTTGCCGTAAATCAAAGGTGACCACAATTTTCCAAGATGTCAAACAAAGCACTGATGTGTCAGGGATTTGTGTGTTTTTACAATGGATAACTAAACATTTGTACCAAAAATCATCTTAGTGGGAATTACTTCTGCTAAAAAAAATCTGAATTGATTGCGGTATCATATATGTTTGATAAGAGAAATTATAAACCAAATCTTAAATTGTTCACATCAATATATCCAAACAAAATCCATTAATTATTGAAGATTCACAATGGGTATCATTTGTATATCGTATGGCCCCGTTAACTTGTACAGTACATTGTGTAGCAGTGCCGTGGCGATCATTCCTCACCCCTTGCTATCACGGCGCAGCACTTGAGTGTGGTTTCTAAACCAGCTGCTAGTAGTTGCGCCGTGCGAGGTGGGATGGGATTCGCTTGCTTTTGGGCAAGGTGTGACCAGTTCAAAGAACCAGACAAGTCAATTTGTCTGTCAATAACCCTGTTTGGACAATAAACCAGGATTTAAGGTACGTGTTTCAATCCAATATTAAAGAATAAGATTAGAGAGAGTAAGTTTCAATATTCAAAGTGTGAATAGTAAATAGATTCTGAATAGCCAATGTAGATTAAAAAACCTTATGTGACAATTTAAACTTTATTGATAGTAGTTTCCAATGTAATCACATTAAGATATTTTTTATTAGTTTTAGAAGTGATTAATCTAAAAATATAATTTACAATTCCTACCTGTTTTGTTCGATTCTCACCGACGTACTCCTCGAGCTATTGGACTCATCATCTAACACAGTTAACTTGCTGTAAGTCTCCTGTTTTCTTAAAGTCCTATTGTTTTTAAAATCTTCATTCAATACAGTATGTGCTCCACTAAATTCATTAAAATTGTTAGAGGGTTTGACCACTGTAACAGGTCGAGGGATACGAGAATAGTTAGGTGAATGAACAATGAACTTCTTTGTTCCTGTGAGTTGTGCATCAACTTGGATAGCAACATCATGTTTATCAAACGAACGACTTAAACTCCCCACAGCCACATCTACTAACGTTGCCTTTATTGTGTTAATAGCTATATCTTTCCGTCTACTAGCATAGAAATGAGATTGTCTATGCACTTGTTGAAGTTTTGACTATCTTCGGAGTATCATCTTTTTCAACACTCTTAATTACGACTTGTCCAGGTTTTGTTACACCTAAAAATGACAGTGATACAGGTTCTTTTCCAGTTTCTAAATGATCTTGGGCAAGTGCTTCAACATTGTGATGACCTGTACTAATATTTCGTTTCTTAACTTGACATTTATCACATTTAACGTTTGGTGTTGAATCATCTGACGATGCGGTGTCTTTAGCGGAAATTATATTATCAACTCCAACATCGAAGCATCTTGGCTTTGCAAGGATACCCACATTTGCACACGATATGAAGTTTTTCTCACATTGAGACGCTGCGTCTATTTTCAGTGGTACAATGTTACACTGGGTTTCTGAATTTCGACAGCCTAAAGAAAATTCTGTTTGCACATCAACATGGTGGTATGTAGTCATGTTGTTAATTTGAGTTGTTTTTTCACTAGTATTTTTTTCTTTCAAACTAAAGTAAATTTGACTTGTTTGAGTACTCGAGTTAATATTTTCAGGTTGCATGACTGGAATGAACATTTTTTCATCGTGTTTCATTTGTAAGGGAACATCCATTTTTATTACATTTGAAGTGGTTTCAAAAGAAGTTCCTGATTTTCTTATAAGTGAATTTTTTTCTTTATTATTCTCATTTGATACTTTATCTACTATTTTCAAAATGTCTTCATTTTCTAAATTAGTTGTTTTGACTAGACCGACACATGTCAGAGGGTCTGCTATGCCCTGAAATGTGGGTAAAACACAACTATATGATTTTGAATGTTTATATGATATATATGGTTGTGTAGATGCTGAACAATATGAATCATTTAAAGTAGTATTTATTTGATTATTATGATATTGGTGTTTGTTCGTAATGAACGTTTCTATTTGACGGTTATTTTGAGATTGGTGAGAAACGCCCACATCTCGTGTGGTCACCGAGCACATTATCCCCACATCTCGAACAACTGGTTTTGGAGTACAGGTCTCCTTACATCTTGTTATCATTTTCAATGTTTCTTCAGCATCTACTCTTGAGGGATCCACAAAATGATGATCATTTAAGACATTTATTGAACGTGTGCTTTCATTATCTGAAACAATAAAAATAATTATTTAATGTATAAATTGCGGGGACATTGAGTTCAATCTTTAAGGAAATTCTTAATAATTTATTCAAATAGTAAACGTTTGTAAATATCAGTTTAATTTTGCAAAATGGTGTGTAGAATTGAGTGATAAAATAATAATGTTTTCTTAAATTAAACCAATTTTAGACGTTATAACAAGTTTTTTTTTTAAATTATAAGTTAATTTTTTGGTATTATTAAAATATAATTATATATCTTTGATGCGCAGTCATAAGGGCTTAAGTTACTTTTTGAGCATTTGGCAGATTATGTCGTAGTATATAGCACCAAATCAGAGCTACCTGTTGGTATTAAGGTCTTAAGTCAACATATGCCGTTAATACCGTTCACTACTTAAATAAATTTTATTGTCAGAAAGCGACAGCAGTGTGGAGGATGTTACTACTCGCACATTAAAGGTAAGACGAGCTAAATCCCCGACTGAGAATGTTAAAAGTGGTCCTTCTAATCTTAAAAAAAATCATGAGCATCCTGTAGATGCCTCCAGTGTAACGAATCCACAGACTAATGATGGTATAGTTTCAAGTTTTGGCGCGAATAATTCCACACGTCCATGGGCTAGGTCTATTCGAAAAGAAAGAAAATTACTGCTAAATACCGGAAAACCATGCATTAATGTTAGTGGAAAACAAATAAAAGGACGACAAATGAAACAACTAAAGCACTGTAGAAACAAGTGTTTTGTTTTTCTAGAAAATGACATTAGGAAATCAATTTTCAATGAATATTGGAGTATCGGTTCACATGAAGGACGTGTAAATTTTATTGCAAAACACGTTGCTAGCAAAAAACCAGGAAGTAGTAGGCCTAGGAAAGAAAACAGTTTAAAAAACCGAGGAGTAACCAATGAATATTGTTTCGAAATCAAAGGGGAAAGAAAAATAGTCTGTAAGGAATGTTTTTTGAAAATTTTAGATGAACATGAGAAGTTTGTGAAAATGGTTTTACAAAATAAAAAACGGACCATCACAGGAACCCCTCAAGAAGATAGACGTGGTAAAAATTCTCCTAAATACAAAAAAAGTGAAGAAGAATTAGATAAAATAAGGAGCCACATCCTTTCTTTCCCATCTTATGAAAGTCACTATACAAGACGCACAAACTCCACAAAATATTTACCACCTTATCTGAACCTACAGATCATGTACAATCTCTATGCAGAAAAGGTGGAAAACCCAGCATCGAGAAAAATATATGAAAGCGAATTCCATGCCTTGAAACTCTCATTCAAGAAGCCTCAAGTGGATATATGTCACAAGTGTGACATCTTGAATATGAAATTTAAAATAGCTACTACATCAGGTGACTCTTAAGAAACAACAATTATTGAAAACGAAATTAAAAATCATCAGGAATCCGCAGATTTGGCTTACAAGACAAAAGCAAATGATAAAGAAGCTTGTAAAGTAGATAGTAGAAAGCAATGTTTTAGTTTTGATCTGCAGCAATACCTCCCCACTTCTTATCTTATTTCGTGTTGCTTTCTACAAATGACAGTTGTGGACCTACAATCTCACTATTCATGACAATGTAACAGGTCAGTCTTACAACCACACGTGTCATGAGGCAACAGCAGGACGAGGAGCAAATGAAATAGCCTCATGTTTGTTTAATCATTTGGGCAAACTTCCTTCTAATATTGAAGAAGTGATTTTTTATTCTGACACTTGCGGAGGTCAGAACAAAAATTCGCATGTAGCTGCAATGTTTATGAAGGCCATGACTGTCTTTCCACATATCAAAATAATAAAAGATAAATTTTTGGTTCCAGGCCACACTCATTTGGAGTGTGATGTTGACCACTCAATGATAGAAAAAAAAAAAAAAGCTAAAAATCCCAATTTACCATCCCAACGATTGGTTTCAGCTAGTTAGGGAAACCGGAAAGAAAATGCCATTTCAAGTAATTGAAATGAAACAAGAAGAGTTTCTTGATTTTGCAGAGATTCTCAAGACAGATTTAGTATTAAGGAAGAAGTATTCGGATGGGGACTTATTTTCCTGGCATAATGTTTAGTGGCTTCAGTATACTCAAGAGCACGGTACTCTGTTGTACAAGAACTCATTAACAGAAGAAGAACCCTTCAAGTCAATGAGTTTTAGAAGAAGAGGGAGGTTCAACAAATGTACAAGTCCATGGTTCCTATACCTGAGGTAAAGAAAAAGGATCTCATGGATTTACTTCCTCTGATACTACCAGTATTTCACTATTTTTATAGACAACTCCCAACAGATTCTGCTATCCAAGTGGAGGATCCTGACCTTCTGGAAGTTGAACTGGAGTAGTCCCAAATTAAAGAAGTGAAATTTTGAGATTATGTGTTAATTTTGTATTTCTTCAAGTATGCCTCTAGTATGAATTTTTAATGTAAAATTAATAAAATTATTCTATACCAAAACTATGGTTTATGTATGTCCTAACATGCTTAAGCGGTTAAATGGTGAAATGTTAAAAAAATTAAATCCTTGTTAATTCCCAGATTGTAATTTTCACTTCGTTAATAAACAACTTTAATACCATATTCAAATGTTGTATTCTAATCTATTTTTTTCCTTCTGGTAAAGAATAAAAATCCCAAATTAAAAAGGAAATGAGTTGCTATTTTATAAGTACTACTTAATTTATTTCTTATAATTATTATTATTGCGTTTGAAATTTTAGTCCAAATACAGAATCAGGAATGATCAGACAAGAAATAAATTTATAATTCAGATAGACTTACTACTATATTGTTTTATAAAAATAACAATTACAAATAATATCAATAATTAGATTTTACATAATGTTTTGAACTTTGCTTTTGCTCTCCTGAAAAATTCATATTTTTGACTTAAGCCCTTATGACCGCGCATCAAAGATATATAAATCAAACAGTTTTTTTAAAAATTGTAATGAACCAATATATTCTGAAAATGACAAATTTAAAACTGGATGCTATGATATAGCCACTGACTAACCAAATTCTTACATGAATAATAAAAAGGCATTTACGGCAAATACCAATAGCCATCAACAATTAAACTCGACGTTTTAAGAGGATCAGCTAGCTGTAACTTATATTACCTTAGAAAAGGAATCAGAGGGCCATGACATTAAGTTTCAGAGCATTTAAAATTCCATTCAAGGTTCAAATTTGAATTCACGTGTACTAAGCTATAATTATATTTTTGGTTGCGTTAATTCAACTTTTATATGCGAACTACATTAAAATATAATCTGGCTAGTGACAGGCGAACTAAACATGAATAATTAATGCAACTTACATGTTTAGAATAAGCTGAATAGTGTAAACCACTCACTCACTTTAAGAAAGGATTTTAAAAAATAAATTGGAGTTGAAAACACGGTCGAAAGTACTTGAAACAGAAACACGTGATTTGAAGTGTGGTTTGATAAAAAAAAAAGAGATAGAGTAATTTTACGGTTTCCTTTGAGAGCATATTTTTTTAATTCCACAGCAGTGTCATTAATTACATAAGACACAAACAAGTCAGCAATTAAAATATTTTGATTGGCTGGTTAAATAACGAATTAATTAAAATGTCTTTAATAGAATACTTACATGACAATATTTCATGAACATAACTAGTCTCTAAGTGTATTAATCCATTCCAAAATTTTATTTTAATTTGATTTTCAAATACTTGGAATGTCAGGCTAATATTGGTTGATTATTATTTATTTTTTTACTATAAACACATAAAATATTATTTTTATCTAATTATTATGACTAAATATAAGAGATGCTTTTTTTTTAGAACCGCGTCTTATTACTGGTTCAGGTTATACGCTTTTGATACTTTAGTGTGTGAGTTTCTTAAGTTGGCAAACCTTTAACTAGTAATATGGGGTTCCTTGTTTTATATGTGTGATTATTAACTAAATCTATTTATTAATTAATCGATACATTTTTATTGTGATTGAATTTTAATATATTTGAAAGATTAGGTTAAGCTTGGTTGATACTCTTTTTTAATTACTAACACATGTACGTGAATACAATTATATTATAATTTTTATTAGATATAATAAAATACTTAGCTACTAGGGTTTTTTAACTTGTCAAAATTGTATCTATTCTTTTAAAAATGTTTAGGTAGATCCAGTTTTAGTTTTGTAGTTGCTAGCTTTTTTTTAGCACCGTGTCTTACTACCCGTTAGGAATTTATGCTTACGTACTAATTACACCAATGGTTTTTTAGGGATAAGCAAGGTAACATTTATAAGTGTACCCGCATTTGCATGGAGGGAGAGTGGGAAATATTTTTGGAAAACCCACCATCAGTACAACTGACCGAGATTCAAATCTCGATCTTCCCGTTATCGGCAGTCTAGTCTACTGTGAGAGTAGCGCCTTAGACCATGCGGCCACTAAAGTTGGTAGCTATTATTTGAATAGGTTCAAGCTTCGTAGTTAATCATCGAGTTTATTTAACACCTATGTGTGATAGTTTTATTAATGTCAATTCTCTAAAAGATCTACAATCATTCTTGATTAAAGGGAATAAACAACTAACAACATAGTTACAAGAGTTCACACCTATAGAGAACATTTGGTAAAATTATTATCCCTGTATTTATCGGTCGGGTGTACTGAGGGTGTTTCCCACTCTCCCTCCATGCAAACACGGGTACATCTCCTATAAATATAACCCTACTTATCCATAAAACCAATAGCGTAATTAGTACATATTCATATAACCCAAACGGGTAGTAAGATGCGATACTAAAAATTAGATTAATTAACTGATAAGGGATTACTAAAAAGTTTAAAGGGATTAAAATTACCATAGTTCAATCAAGGTTCTAATTCAATAAAGTGAAATATTATTTATAGTTCTAGTCTGAGACTAAATTAATCATTTTCGAGGATAAGGTAAATTAGTTTAACAACTAGGCTTATTTTTATTTAAAACATTATTATTGATAGAAATAGGTGAAAAATAGTTTACAGTTCGTAAACTATATTATGTAAAAATGAAAAATGCTAGTAGTGAAATTCCTCTAATAGGGGCTATTTAAATAATTAAATTTGTAAGAACTGAAAAATAATTGAAAAATTAATATTATTATATGTTGGTTTTAACACTATAAATAAACACATATTTACAAAACAAATCACGTGCTTTGGTGGCCGCATGGTCTAAGGTGTAGCTCTTGCAAGAGACTAAACTGAAGATGGCAGGAAGACAAGGGGTTGAATCCCATCCGTCTGTACAGAGGGTGGTTTTTCCAAAAGGGTTTTTCATTAGCCCTTTGGGCAAATGTGGGCACACTTCCAATAAATGCAACCTTACTCATCCCTAACTCACTAGCGTAGTTATTACATATGCTTATAACCTGAAGAGGTATTAAAACACGGTGCACCAAGCCACGTGTTAAAGTAACACCTCAGCTACGATACCGACTGAGAGCGGTGAGCGTCAAGCGGTACAATGGTTCAACGGCACCGCTCAACATTTTGTTTGTACAGTTTGATATGAAGAAATACGTTTCTTGGATAAGATAGATGAGAGTGGCCACCGCAAACATGATGCCTCTCTCCACAGATCCAAGAATTTTTGTGTGCCGCTCTGGTTTCAGTCGATTTCGAGATGTCGTCAGTGAACGTTGTGTCCTCAAAAATGAAATCTTGCAAGTAAAGTAAATGAATGGATTGTGAAGTGCATGTGTCTTCTGGTCTAGTCTTTTATTAATCAGCGAGAGATATGGTGGTTCTCTCCATAACTTACTACGCCTACACTTAGTTATAGGGGGTTCACTCCATACTCCCTTTTATCTCTACACAACTTTACACAACAAGCGTCTGCTCAATAAAGTATTCTTGCTTAAGGCGATTGGCCTTTTTCATCTGGCGTGGAAATGCAGAACCGTGGGACAAAAAACGATTGTCATCTAGAATTTTTACTTTTTTACAATTTTTTTTTTTTTTAGGAAACCGTTTGTTCAAGAATAGAAGGATGTTGATTAAGTTATACTTTTTATATACACACCTCCTCTATAATTTTAACAGTGATAAAATATCGATAAAATTTACAATTTTCAATAGAAAACTGCTCGCTTCATATCAAAAAATAAGAGAATGTAACATTTAAAAAACATCGATATATTATCTTAGAAGGGTCATTAAAATATTAACATAAAAATTTCACTCGTTCTCGAGAAAACTAATATTTCAAAACGTATGATTTTTTCCGCAAGACCTGTCCGGTAGCTAGCGCCATCTACGTTTTCCACGATCCATCTGTTATTGTTGACGCTAAAGGATACTTTTGTCGGTTTTGAAGCCACGCTACGCTTTTCACCCTCCCACCCACCATCCCACAAAATAGGTCTTGCACTCGACGGGGCAAAGGCCCTTAAAAACAGCAGCTCCAAAATTTGATCAGATATATCTGTTGGAAACTAGATGAGAGTACCGCTATGAATTGTGGGAAGTAATCGCTTTATTGTAGCCGGCACAGAATACTGTTCTGCCTCTCGTATGTTACCCGAGATCTAATGCGCATACTAATGAGGTTTTACGCACTTAAGTCGTGCGGAGAGCATTGTGAGGAGGAGCACGAGTGGAATATAAGAGTGAACCAGTGCATAGCGAATGCAATTACGTCGTACTACAATGTACTGCAATCAATAAAATCTATATAATAATACCTATTCGTTTTGAATATTTAATATTTAAATAAATCAAATGGGTTAGACTATAATTGGTACACTTAAACCTGCACACTAAATGAGGACTCGTCACTGTGGTGGGTAGTCTTGTACCAGTCTCGTCGCGTTACTGTTAAAATTGTTGAAGAGGTCTGAAAAGTCGCCACACGTCTAATTCATATTGTGTCGACCAAATTAAATAGTTATTTGTATAGTGAGCTTCACCCACTACTTATTTTTTTGATCGTATGTTCGACGTCAGAATCCCTTGACGAGGGAGGACTATGTATTTACTCTCCGCCGATATTTAATGGTAATATGCTATGTCACTGAACTCTAGTGACAGATTTTAAAGCTCTTTCTCTTACCAAGATAGTTTTTGGAATGGAGGGGGGGATAATAAAAACCATTCAAACTTACCGTCCTATCTCAAATTATTTAAAATTTCTGCCTTATTATTCTCCTTAGCTCATTGTGTGACTTATAATAGCCTAGTCCAGTGGTCCCCAAACTGTGCGCCACGGTGCCCTGGGGCACCAAGAAATATTCCAATATTTTCAATGAAACGAGAGTGAATGGATTGTTCTAGATTTTTACCGAAAATTCTCGGCGCTTGATGTTTGTATGTAAATAGCTGTCCCAACGGCTTTAAATTATTAAAGATTTAACCAAGTTATTGATGTTGTGATCAAGTCAACTTTTAAAAGTTAATGCTCTTATCTTCCTAAAAATGAACCAATTTTTATTGACCATTAATAAGCATTGTAGGAGTGAAAATAAAGAGAACGCACCACAAACTAGTGGTGAGTCTATGAAGAAGCAGAGATTTCGTAAATATAACGACAGTTATTTGGATTCTGGCCTTACATCGACAGATGCCAACGATGAAGAAAGACCGCAGTGTGTACTGTGTATGAAAGTTTTGACACAAGAGCGCATGCTCCTAAGTAAGCCATTTAGAAACCAATCATGGTTGGTAAACCTTGCGGCTATTTCAACAGAAATTTAAAAGAATTAAAACAACAGAAAGGTACCTTTTATCAGCAGGTGTCAATACCAAGCAATGCTTTGCTAGCAACTTAATAGGTTGCATATAGAGACGCAAAGTGTAAAAATCCTCGCAGAATAACTAATCCAATCAGCTGCTTTAGATTTGGTTACCATTATTATTGGAGAGTCTGCGGGGAAACTGCTTTCAAAGGTGCCATTGTCTAACAATACTAACAGTCGGAGAATCCAGTACATGGCGGATGATCTCACCGATCAATTAATTGAAAAAATAAAAGGGAAGGAATTTGGGTTGCAGCTGGATAAAGCCACGGACAGTAATAATATAGATACACATTCGATTTGCTATGTACGGTTCACAGATGAAAATGGCACTGTGAAGGACCTTTTTTACTTTCTCTCTATCTTACAGGTAGAGAAAGTATTGTGATCGTCAAAAAAATCGAACTCGAGATTTTGATGAATTTTGACGTTTCATGACTTCCTGAATCCGAAAAAGTGGTTTTTGAATTTCCGTCTGTCTGTCTGTCTGTCTGTCTGTCTGTCTGTCTGTACCTCCAACTAGAGCCTAAACTATTTTACCGATTGAGCTGAAACTTGATATCTAGGGTTTTCATAGGGTTGCCCCGAGGGGTTTTTGGAATTGGATATCTACCCCTAAAATTAAGGGTAGTTTACTGAAGGGAAAAAAGAGAAAAAGTCGATTTTCTCAAAATCGGCTCTAACGATTTTGATTAAATTTCATTTATGAACATTAATAAATATTCCAAACAAAATGGCTACTCTCAGTATTTCGGAAAAATCGCTTTAAGGGCTCCGGTCTGATGCGTAAATTAACATTTTTTATAATAGCTCCGAAACTATTTGAGATATGAAATTACTTAGCATTACAAATATGTATATATATTTATAATACAAATATTTTATTCGAAACATATTTTTATAAAATCAATAATTTTCATTCTATACGCAATTATATATATATTTTTAGCTTTTTGGACATTAAAGCTTAGTCGATTTTCTCAAAATCGGCTTTAACGATTTTGATTAAATTTCATTTATATACATTAATAAATATTCCAAACAAAATGGCTACCCTCAATATTTCGGCAAAATGGCTTTAAGGGCTCCGGTCTGATGCGTCAATTAACATTTTTTTAAATAGCTCCGAAACTATTTGAGATATGAAATTACTTAGCATTACAAATATGTATATATATTTATAATACAGATATTTTATCCGAAACATATTTTTATAAAATCAATAACTTTCAATCTATACGCAATTATATGAATTTATTAACTTTTTGGACATTAAAGTTAAAGTATTGTGACCGTAAAAAAAAAAACTAACCTGAAATGTTGATGGATGTCGACGTCTCATGACCCCCCGAACCCTAAAAAATAGTCTTTGCAATGCCGTCTGTCTGTGTGTCTATAAAAACTTAAAATTAAGGGTAGTTTACTGAAGGGCGAAAAGAGAAAAATTTGGTTTTCTCAAAATCTGCTCAAATGATTTTGATTAAAATTCGTATCTAGGCGTTGATTAAGATTATAAATAAACTGGCTATTTTCATTTTTCTATGAAAATGATTTTTAGGGTACTTTACAGAAGCGTTAATTTCCATATCTCCACAACTATTGGAGAAACTAAACAACTTATCATTGCAAAATTGTAGGACTATTAGAAATAAAAAACTTTTATTTGACATATATTTTTATAAAAGCAGCAGTTTCTGATATATTTGCAAATATATTAATACAATTTTGTGAACTTTAGTTGTAAACATATACTACTTAAGTCTTAACGCAATAATTCTCCAATGCCATAGAGTAATTAAATATAAGTATCTAAAAAAGTATATTATTTTTCTTCAAATCTCTTAGGAGAAATGTTTGCATAGCAATGATTTATCTCCATGTTAGACTCAATAGTCAATATTTACATTTTTTATTGGTCAAAATGTATAAATGAATAATTAAATATCAATGCGATGACTTGAAGATCTGCAACACCTTATAAAATGTTAAAACTTTAACCAGAATCGAAATTTTAATACGAAGTGTTGACCCTTGTGGAAGACATTAAACTGTTTGAAATGTTCTAAGGTGGACAAAGATGCGCCTCTTTTCTCATTGATTCTATATCATTGTATATTATTTTATGCGTGTTCTTATGTGGAGTGGTGATGATACAATGTACATTATTCTGTTCAGAAATCTTACGAGTTTATAGAAAGAGAGAGAAAGTCTGTGCGGTGCTCCGTACCATTTTTTTTTTTTTGTAAAAGTATCACTTCAAGTACAAAGGATCAAGACTTGTTTGAGATACTGGACAGTTTATAGTTGAAAATAATTTAGAGTGGAAAAAGTGTGTTGGTGTCTGTATTGATGGTAGTCGTTTGATGTCCGGCCAATATGGAGGATTGCAGGCGCTTATTCGAAGCAAAGCTCCTGATTCACTGTGGAACTATTGCATCATTCACAAAGAAGCACTCGCATCAAAGCATCTGAATCTTCCACTGAATATCTTCTTAAAATGTATGGTGAGTGTGGTAGACTTTATAAAAACTTGACCAATGAAAGCAAGGTTTTTCAAAAAAATTGTGTGAGGACATGGGAGCCGAATACACGTCTTTGTTGTACTATTGCCCTTCGCAATAGCTCTCTTGTGTCAATGATATGTCCCGTACGTTTGAATTACTGCAGGAAATGTACAATTTTCTTGCAGATGAAAAAACGAGTATGCCATAAACTTCTTGGAAACAGATTTTTTTGGTAAAACTAGCATTCTTATGTTATATCTTTGAAAACTTAAATGTGTTGAATATCTTCCTGCAGGGAGTCAACATATACGTTTTGAAATTGATTGAGGAGATTTCAGCTTTCAGAAAGAAATTTACATCTATGAAGAAGAAAAATGAATGAAAATAGTGTAAGAGAGTGTTTCCCTTTGTTACATCAGTTTGTGATCTACAATGAAGTTGATTTCTTTCGCAAAATAAAATCTGTTTATGAAGAGCACCTATCACAGCTTATCAAATGATTTGAAATATACTTTCAAGAATATGATATCGATAAGTTCACAAGGATTCAAAATCCATTCAGGGCCAAAGCTCCATCTGAATTTACTTCTAAAGAAGAAGAAAATTTTATTGAGTTGTCTTGCGGTAATACAATGAAGACAAAATTAGACAGCATGAAAATAACTGACTCTTGGATATCGATAAAAAAAAGAATATCCGCTGCTAAGTGGTAAAGCTCAGATAATCTTAATTCCATTTTCAAATTCATATTTGTGAGAAACTGAGTTTTCGGCGGTCGCTGCAATAAAAAGCAAATATCATTCGAAAATCAACGTGGAACAGGAAATGAGGGTGGCTGTGTCCAGTTTGATTCCAAGATTTTAGAAGATGTGCAGTGAACAACAGGCTCATCTTTCCCACTAATTACGATGTATTTATTCAATGATTTGATTGTTCAAAATATTTACCTATTTAATACCTTTTACATAATATGTTTTATGAATTTGAAAACATGCAAATGTTAGGTATTTATATGTTCTGACTTCGGGAACCGTGAAAAATTCCTGATACACTAAGAGTGACGTGAACCAAAAAGTTTTGGGAACCACTGACATAATCCCATAGAAATAAAATAGACATGAACCATTAGCGGCTGGACATGACTATGAAACTTTGCAGACTTAAGGGCATTACAGATACACTAACTTGAAGGCCAGACCATCAGGACTACAAATTGGAAGCGAGCATCCCCAATGCCCGACTAGTGCAATTTGTCAGTAGTTATCGTGATCTCAGAATGAAGGCACGCCATGCCTACATCTATATCCAAATACCAAAAATTTGGAATCGCATTAATATCATCATCAATTCATAAAAATATGGCATAACTATGTGCCACGCACATGGTGCGGCCCAATTTAAGTGTTTTCAGATCTACGACAGGCGTAGATGAGTATTTGGTGAACTTTTTGTTTTCTGCCCCCTTGACGTAGGTGGTTTCTGCACGCGTTGTTGCACGGGAGATGAGGGATTCGAGGAAGCTGTAACACACATCGCCGCCATCCCAGGGCATACTGTGGAGTTTGTTGACGATATAGTTGGCTTGATTTGTAGCAGTGGTGGAATGTTCCTCGATGCCGTAAGGGGGTTTTAACACCCAATGTTGAAGTAATTTTCCGCATAAAAATATAACACTCAGTTCCTTGACGATAAACTCTTTACTGTCGTTGATGAAGCTCTGGAATTCTACAATGACGGCCATGATTTAAATGACGGGATAAGGGGTGGAAAGTCACTTATATTAACTGCCAAAATCACTCACGTCGTTTATGTCCTTGTCCGTGTGGGTACCCCAAAAGATCCACCATCTTAATTTTTGCAGTGAGACTACGACGATCCTCAAATCCCTTGTTGCCAGTGTTAACCTCTTCAAAGGGTCTGGGGCTGACTGTGAACTACAAACCACAAGTTAAATGTGTTATTTTGGATTCACTGTTGTAATTGAGCAGCGTCTCAATATACGATCTATAGGCATATGTGTTGCTAGGGGGGTGAGACTAGTTTTTGGTTTAAAAACACATCTACCGTGGTAAATATCGAATGCAACCAGTAGTTGACGGGAGCGATTTGATCCACCTCAGTGATAGCACCACCGTCGGGTTTCATGATAGCCGCCCTGAGATATAGCATGATCTGTGAAAGATTGATATAGAACTTGCCTTGACCGGTAACGGTAAAGTCGATTGGTAATCATCGGCGAGGAAAGAGAGAGTTTTGTACTGGATCCATTATCCACTTTAAAGACTGGTTTGCGTGGGTGGGAAGAAAAACAGATCGAGTTCACTGCTGCTACATTCGCAGAACTGGGTGTGTAGAAAATACATTTCAACTGAAATTATTACAGCTTCTTTCTTCTTCTTCTTCTTCTTCTTCTTCTTGGTGACCTTTTTACACCGGGAAACGAAAGAATACTGACGTTGGTGCTTCTTAAAATGCCCTTTATAGCCTGAACCAGATATCAATGCGTCGATCTTATGCTCTACCTTGTGTTTCAGTTTTTTTTCCAGCTTCACCGACATGCTGGCGTTGGGCCTCTTTGATAGGACGACGCTGATTGGCGACATCAGAGAGCACGTAGATATCCGTATGAATCGTCTTTTTTCCTATGGCTTTAGCACCGCTTGTCAATAACGGTACAACGCTCTTGAACAAACCGCTAAAAAAAAATCCTATTCCATGCCCGCGTTGATAGGGAACACCTTGGTAGATCGAAGATATTCCTATTTCAGCCTGCTTGACGTAGTATCTTTGGTAGGGACAGTTCATGTTGAGCAGCGCCGAAAATGAAGTTTCACGCACAGTTTTCCAAACTCGAATGGCACAGGCTCACGCGTGTTTGTTCTAATCTTGATTTGTCAGCTTTCAATTTCCCCTCAAGTATGGGCAAGTAGTGCAACGGAGTATGTATGTATGTAATGTACGTTACGTACGTATATACGTTACGCACGTTACGTACGTACGTAATGATCGATCATGATCGGTAATCATAATTTGGTAATTAGTAGTCGAGGGGTTGTTTGCACCTATTACTTAACGTGCTAGAACACTTCAGCCGGCTCATTTGGCTAGTTCAACGCCTCTGAACAGTTTCTAGGTCGGTACCTAAAAAGCTCCAACCCCCTATCCCGAAGGGTGATATGATCCAGATCAGGCCAGATACCCAGGGTGGCGAGAATTAACTCCTCCTTGCCTTACAGTCACTCAGTGGTTGGACCAGCACTGGCGGCTGTGACCTATACACTATCCAGGGTGGTAACCAGGGGAATTTACTTCCACTCTTTCCCGTATGTATGGGAATGGAATTACGCCCATTGCGCGTAGGAAAGTATTTCCCCACTAGTCGTGCGTACGAGTGGAGACACCCATGTTCTAGCACATGCATTACTGACTGTTTGGGTTAGCACCGGAGCTCTAAAAAGGCTCACCATATGACCGGCGAGACCCAAGCCCACAGGCCTAGAACCCCAAGAGCCTAGGCCCTAAGACCCAGAACCCCAGGAGCTAGGACCAACAGGCTGGACCCCACCGATCTGCCATTGCCATCACTCGTCGGCGATTAATCATTGAACCACAAAGTCAAACCCATTTTTGGGCCGCCACCACGAGTAAGCTCGCGACGTGGTCTTTCGGCCCAGCCCTGTGTACTGCATATAACATAAGTAGTCACAGGGAGGCATACCAGTCCACAGGGCCACATCCAAGCACCTGTAGGTAACCGATACAAGCATCAGTCTCTCTGGCACGGGAGAGTTGGTAGCACTGCTATTCCAGGATAATTGATTGTTGTAAGTTTGTTAGTACTTATATTCAAGGTAATTAGTGGTTGCGGGGTTGGTAGCATTGGCCGTTGCCATGGTAACCATGATTTAAATAATTAAGGGCACCATCATCTTGCAAAAAAAAAGTGCACCAGCTCTATTTATTTTAATTTACTTATATCATAAAATTCGTACTTTAAATTCAAAATGTAACTTTTTTCTTGGTAAAACACAGATCTGGTTTAGAAGTACGTAGCTATAGAGATGAGGAATGTAAACTACTTCGTGCCTTTGTTTCACATTTGTCAAAGAAATAAATGATTATATTTAATGGAAGTAGAAATATATTGAGCTTGTACTTTTTTCTAGTGAAAAGTTATTCTTACCTTCTGTTATTTGTAACGTTGATGGAATATTTTCAGAACTTTGATCATTTTTCGACTGTGCACATGAAATGCAATACTGTGTGTTTATGCCCAAACGTTTGTCATCCTTGCTTTTAGCATTAGCTCGATTGATTTTTACAATTTCTTCTGCTCGTATCTGAAGTAAAAGTTTCCTTTTTTCTTCCTTCAAAACTGAAAGTTGAACCTAGAAACAATAATTTATGAGTTAAATATCTAATAAGTTTTAAAATCTATTAATATATTTAGAAAATATAGGACGCGTGGACAAAAAAAACATTATGGTTCTTACCCGCCTCGGTGGCGTAGTTGGCTAACACGCTAGTCGTGTTAAGCTCGACCGCCGAGGATGGGGAGATCGAGGTTCGAATCTCGGTCGGGTGAACTGGGGGTGTTTTTCCTAAATGGTTTTCCACTCTCCCTCCACGCAAATGCGGGTTCACTTCCTCTCAATTCAACCTTCACAATTCCTAATCCATTAGAGTAATTAGTACTTAAGCGTATAATCCGAACGGGTAGTAAGACGCGGTGCTAAATATTATTATTATTATTATTATTATTATTATTATTATTACGGTTATTACCAACAAAAAAATAAGGATTTAGTACAGTGGTAGAATATCAGCAACTCCCAAAGAAAAATGTATTGCACTGTGTGGTCATGGCACGTGGGAGTTGTTCAATTGTTTTATTGCTTGATAGTGCTGCCTGGGTGTAGTGAAACCAATCACACTCTCTGTAATCTTTGATTTGCTCACAATATGATTATCTGAACAACCATGCTCGGCCTGCCTAGTTACAGCATAGTTTAAACTTTTTCTGCCCTCATTTATTATTGACATACTCGTATTTACCAAATGTCTTATATATATGTTTAGCTTGAATTTTCTAAATTTTAAATGGATTGACTTAAGGTGTGTACTGTGTAATTTATTTTCAATTTGAGGAGGTAAACTAAGTGAGTTTTTTGGGAACCACAAACAGGTGGAAAAGAAAAACACGGAATTATTAAAATTCTGTAAGGTATTGTTTGGAGGAATATGTACATATTAGGATACTTTATTTGACTCGTTGGAGAAATAAGACCACACATCGAAAATTTAACATTTTATAATAATTTCTATATTTTTTTACTTGTAAAAATGATAACGTGCATAAATAAAACTTTGTTAGATTATGGTATTACAAATTTGTTTAAAAGGAACTTTACTACAATATGATCACCTATGTTTTGATAGAATAGTCTTCATCTAAATACTCTTATTTTCTTAAATTATCTAATTTAATGCTGAATTGAGATAAAATTAAAATTAAGCGAAAAATATATAATGCTTGATATGAGACAAACCAGTTCATTTACGTTCGTTTTTGGTCTTGTCTAGACTGTTATGTTTTTAAACTAAACAGTATTTTATTTTACATTCGAACAAGGGCTATATTTGAATATCTGAATATAAAACTTTTTATAATTATTAAAATTATAATATTATGGTTTATTGAAACCGTACCAATTTTATATACATTAAGTTTATTGCATTATAATAACTAATGTATTACCTGAAAAATTGGAATTAGCTTAACTTGATCTTCTAACTCCTTCATTCTCTCCAAACTCAAAGCCATTTGCTGTCGGATATTCTGCAACAAATAGTTATTTTAGTATTTTAATTTTATTTTCTGCTTGTTTCTAAAACTATCACTTTAGTAAGTGATAACTGGTTCCTTACCTCAAACCGGTTTATGCTTGCTCTCCAATGACAGAACCGGTTTCCAGCTTTCTTTATATAGTTTTTAACCTGTGGACTATACTACCCCAACCAATGAAAGGTTTCCCAGAGAGGTTATATATATATATATATAGAGAGAGAGAGAGAGAGAGAGAGAGAGAGAGAAAGAGAGAAAGATAGAGAGCTAGAGAGAGAGAGCGAGAGAGAAAGAGAGAGAAAGAAAGGGTTGGTGCAGGAAGCGGGGGAATTTAGATATCCCGGGGCTTCTTACCCCGTTTTCCCCTTCCAGTACTCAGACGGGTCATACCTCTTCATTTCATGACTTTAGTGTGTGTAGTGGCGTGAAGACCGTGGAGAGAGAGGGCTTTAGAGTCTCACCCAAACAATGCAGATAATTTCCGGGGAGTTTTACCCACGTATTTCCCATTGTTAACTCTGGGCGTCATCCCAGTAGTGGGTAATGTACATTTTTCTCTGTATTATTTTGTTCTAGAGTATTAAGAGTGGGTTTATTTTGTTCCTTGTAAAGTGTAGAATCAGAAAAATGATGGTGGCCATCTTTGACCCTCGATTGGGAAAAGGGTAAGAGATGAAATAAAAAATTTGTTAAAATGATAATTTATAATAATTTCTTCCGTTCATAAAAATGTATATTGATTTAGTTCTTTATGGCTTTCCTAAACTAAATTTTACATTCCTGTAACATTAAAGTGTTGAAATGACCATAATTCTGGTTTCAATATGGTATAAAATACTTTTTTTCTTAAAAGTTAGATAGAAACATTTTGAATATCCAATTAAAAGTAATTAACGCCACAAAATGACTAGAGTAATTTTTTAAA
Source organism: Timema podura (assembly GCA_033556935.1). NCBI lineage: Eukaryota > Metazoa > Arthropoda > Insecta > Phasmatodea > Timematidae > Timema > Timema podura. The sequence goes on from JAVRXN010000010.1 coordinate 1,871,436, forward strand.
TGTTCAAGTTCATAACAAAAAATTATTTAAATTGAAATTATCCCTAGCAAGAACAGATGTCTTAGTTGGGGGAAAGAGAAAAAAGATTGGTGATTCATGTGTGCTGTGTTGTAAGGAAAGTAAAGAGACTTTTATGGATAATGCTAGTGAAGAAACTTTTAAAAAGCTGTCGAAAACAATAGTTAGTTTTTTAGAATGGAAAGATGAGCAGTGTGTCATTATTTTAGACTATCTAAATGGTGATGGTTCTGTTTAAAACTTATGACAGCCTGGGATTGTGTGGCTTCCAAGCTGCTATAAGAATGTTACAAATGAAAAACATGGCAAAGAGTGGAGAAAAGAATTTTGTCATTTGAAAATGAATCTGAAATGGAATGCTTGGAAGAAATACTATCTACCTCAAAACCTTTAACACGGTGCCAGAAAACAAAAAAATATATTAAAGAACTGTGTTTTTTCTGCGATGGTAAAGAATCTCGTAACATCAATTACATCATATTTCTTATGATAAAGGGTGTGCTAATTTAATGGATGCAGTTGAGTTAAGCGGAAACAGCACATGACTTATCAGACTTAATAAATGTACCAGTTCAAGAGATGCGCATTCAATTGATGTTTTAGATCATGCAGCATGTTGGGCCAAAAATATTAGAATTGTTATTCGTATGAAGAAGTTACAAAAGCAAGAACAACCTAGTTTGACAGCTTTAGTGACTTCAGATATTGGATTTATAAATATGCTGGAATAGCTTATTGTTGAAGGAAATATAACTTGCATGGCTAAATCACACAATACCTACATTAATGTATGCTACTCCAATGGCCTTGACTCATCGATAAAAATTAGGTCTAGAAGAAAACTGAAATTTTAATTGAAGAAGATATGCCATGTGTTTAATTTTCTCTTCCAAACCGTAAGAATCGATCAGAAAAAGTATACCTTAAATCACAAAATATACTGCTGTTGTGAAATTTGAAGAGGATACCTTTTAAAAGCAATTTAAGAAACTTTTTGCGGCTACCAAGGTAAATAGAAAAACCGTTTTGAATGCTAAGATTTGTACTTTTAAATGAAGCATGTACGCTGACTGAGAGGATACCTGAACTACCGTCTGTATTTTTTAAACTATGTATGGATGGAAAAGGTGGTATCTCCTCAGAAGCTAAACGTGTAAATGAGATTTATGCAAAGCTAATTGTTTGTCTCAAACACTGATGTATGATTGTTTATCAAACACCAGGTCACAATGCCTTCTAAAAATTTAATCAAGCATAGGCGGAAATTTCCACTACAAGTTTACATTGGCTTATCTGTTCACCAGGTGACTCTAATCTCCAATTTTGTGAAGTTTCTTCATTCAGTAGGACACTTTGTTCACTATTCTAGTATTTGGGACAAATAAAATAATATATCAAAGACTGTTATTGCAAAAATGAACGCCCATAGCGGAATTAACTGCCATCTGATAGAGTTTCCGGTAGGATCGTTCATTTTGCAGTAGACAACATAGATTTTCAAAAAGACAGTCCAGATGGGTGAGATATTCTTCATGGAACAATGACAGTCAATTGCCAGACAACTGAAGAGGGTGATATTTCTGAATATCTTATACTTGTATCTAGTAATCAAGACATAATCATTTCTGAAAACATATATCCGGTGCTGTACTGTAGCAGTTATAAGAATGGGTGGCCAATCCACTCTACCATGTGTGTTGATGTGCTTACTTCAATAAGTCCGAATGCCTGACAGCAACAGCAGCCCAAGATGTATGGATGCTTATGGGAGGTTCTCATTAAAATCAGACTCTAAGAACAAATTGATTGCTAATAACTTGGTCTGCTCACAATTCTATGGTAAATAAAATCAAACATAAACACGCATAACTATCATGCATTTTATACCTGCATCGCCAAATGATAATTCTATTCAGTGCTATATATTGAAACATCTAGAAAAATTCAAAATAATATAAGGGGCTCTAGAAAAAAAGCAGTTGTAGCTGCAGATTCTTGCATCATCTACATATGGCTTTTTCTATAGATAATCGGGTACTGATTCCAGAAGATTTGTACTATATAATGGCTGCATCAAGAGCTATTGGAAATTACATTGAATCAACTGGTAGTCCAGAGTCATGGATTGAAAGTGGTATTTTAGTGACACCACTGTGCGACATTTGCTAGATAGAAAGCCAGTTTGTCATCATGTTAGGCTCACATAATAATTCTGCATGCATTAATAACTATGCTTTTCAAAGTTTTTATAAAGAAGGATAATGTGTTATATGAAAACTGTAAAACATTTTGCTTAAAACTGTGGGAATCCTGGTAGAAAAAAAGACTCAAAAACCATATCATTGGCCAGCAAAGATGTAACTTAAGAGGTAGATGAGTTTCAGCTATACCAGAATAATAAAAGCCTTTGCAAAAATAAGAATGAGAACAATCCTACCTTAAAAATGGAGCTGAACTATATGGACATGGTTTTCACTCTAATGTAATTTATTTGTGCAGATTATAATGCAAACGGGGAGCTGAGATTGTTGCCATTAGAAGAGTTAAACTTTTTTTTTTTACAATTGACCTACGAATTTACAGTGCATTGTGCTCATGGCACAAGCAGAAATGAAAGTGCTGCATCAAAGTGATCCTGAAACATGGGCAGAGCTTGAAAGTGGTAAATGTGCTCCTAATAAAACAGATACTCCCTTTTGTTCTCTATGAGCAGAAGAAGGAATTGAAAAGAAAAACTGTCTTATAAATGTCTGTGGAAGCATTGTAGGGATAACACAAAAAGTAAAAATGCTAAACAAGTTCTTATATAGTTCAAAACTAGCTAAGATTTGTTCTGATTGCATGGCACCACAAGTGATGAGTAAGGGTGAGGTTCGACATGAGGTATCCAAAGTGACACAAGCTCGCTACTGGAGAAATGTAACTTCCATTGTGGAATGTTTACATAACTTCATTAATACTTTTACCTATGAGGGGAACGATTTGGTAAACTTTGTGACAATGACTGGTGTGCCAACTGAAGTTGCACATGATGCTTGTGCTACGCCAGATCTAGGTTTAGCGCAATACAAATTAAAAAAAAATTGGTGAACGTATTATCGACAGGACTCTAAATTTCTGGGATACAATTCCACAAAATAAGTTAAGCTTTGTAAAACTATGGCAAAAAAAAGTTCAAAGTCAATACCAAAGAGGATGTGGTAGAGATAAAAGAAGACCTTGCATTCAAGGAACAGCTGGGACAGGATACATAAGTGCAACCTCCAAACCTAGAACTTCATCACTCTGATGAGTACGTTGAGGTGTTAGAAGGAAAGGCTGAAATTCTTACATTAAAGCTTGTGAAGGTCACCTAGCCAGTCTCAGATTTGGCAGAACAGTTGTACAAGAAATTATTTACAAATTAAGAACATTTATCAGAACTTTATATTGTATTATTTTGATACGTATGTAGAAAACTCACAAAAAAATGAAACAAAGGATAGACGGCAGCATGGGAAAGTACCTATTCAGTACAAAATAGAAGCAAAGACAAGCATAAAATCTGATTCACTAAAGAAACTTTTGTCGCACGTCAAAAACAAAGATGCACTTATAGAATTGTTGAGTAGCATTCTAATAAAAATATATGAACAAGAATGCTGCTATTTGCTAGTGTGATGATGCAGAAGCTACGAAACCCCTTGTTGACAATTTAAGGAGTTCACAAAAAGAAGCCGATACAAAGATTATTCTCCATGCACTTCACACAACCGAAAGAGGAGCTCAGTCCCTAAGAATTTTTTCTCCTGATACATACGTCTTTGTATTTATTGTCTCTCAACTGATATCCATAGCTGCCAAAATACACTTATTTCGTTTCAACAGGTGTCAAGCAACGTGAGATTTCCTTAGGTATAGTAGGGGAAAAAAATCTGAAAAGGTGCTTAGAACACGAATCCGCTAGATTCCTTTTGCCACAAGCGGCAACCTATTTTTCCTAAAAGACCTCACCCCTATGAGTAAGAAAAGTGATGTTGCCAACCTGGCAGGTAGTTGGGTTAGCCGCCATAATGGATCAAAGATGGCGGCCAGGGATTTCTTATCCAAGCCATATCTTCGTTTCCTGCTATCGGATTTCAATTTAGTTTTTTCCTTATTTAAGATAATTTTATCCTTCTTTCTTTTGTTAGTCAAACATCTTAGCCTAAATCCAACAATTTTCCCGGAAAATTATAAAACCTATTTTTGAAGCTGATATTTAGATTAAATGTATATCATCTTGGGATCGAATTATTTTTATATATATTAACTGCAAATTATTCCTCATTTCAAGAACATTTTTTCTGTATTGTCATTTTTTCCTCAAACCCAATCTTTTTCCCAGAAATGAGGTTCAAATTTGGTTCACTTTTTTTTTAGGAAAAGTTGGTCGAAACCAAATGGGGTCATGTTGGGTATCAAATTAAAGGCCATGACGATTGTAAACTAGAAAAATTAATAAGAAATTATTTTATGGTCCCACCAGTTCAATATTGCTTTAGTAATGACTTAAAAATTATTTTTCTCGCCCAACAATGCTATATTGTTCTTATCATGTAAAATATGATATCATTATTATAGAGTATTGCATATTATTGCACAATGGTGAATGAAATGATTTCATCATTGTACGTTATTATGATATACATTATAGCTTTCAATTTTTTTTTTTAGCAAATGTGTTACATTTTGAATAGTAGATAACAATTTCACTAAAACCATTTAAATTTCTACATTACTGGCTTCTGTTTCTGAGTCTGTTGCATGTTGTGCAGAGCTAATGTAGCAATCACTGTTGTAGCAGTCACATCCTTGGGAGCAAGGCATGTTTGCATCTCTACACGAACATTAAGTTTTTCGGGATTCCTTTTTTTTTTGCACCTTGTGTTGTGAAGATACTCCTTTGGTAGTAGGGACGTGGGTTTCTTCTATTAATTTCCAACCACATTCTGTTGGGTTTGGAAGATCTTGATTCTGATGAAGAGCTAGTTTATAAACCAAAGTTTGGTAGTTCACTCGATTTATATGGTGGTGAAGTGCATCCTATGTTGGAGGTAACTATTAAATATACTTTCCCTGGTGAAAGAGCTTAACTCTCAGGTTTGATTAACAAAAGAAAGAAGAATAAAGTTATCTTTTATATAAAAAAACTAAATTGAAATCAGATGACAGGGAACCGAGATAAGGCTTGAATAAGAAATCCATGGCCACCATCTTCAATCCAATATGGCGGATAACCCAACTAATTGCCAGGTTGGCAACATCACTTTTCTTACTCATAGTATTTAGATCTTTCAGAAAAAATAGGTTGCCCTTTGTGGCAAAGGGGCTCCAGCAGGTTGATCCTTTTCACACTTTGTTCCCCTACTAGTAAAGTGTATGGAGCTTATGGGACAAAAATGAGCTGAGACCTTACTCGGAATGCATTCCCTTTCTGGAACTGACATAACAGGTTCATTTTAGGTAATCTAAAACCAGTATCTGTAACAGGTTCATGGATGATTATGACAAAGTCCTGGATGCTCTCACATCATTAGTACAAGCAGAAGCCATTGAAGAAGAAAGGTACCAAATACTTGAAGAACGCATCTGTACCGTGTACTTACAAGTGCCAAAAATAAAAAGCTAAGCGAAGTACAATGGTGTTTTTTACAGCAACAAAAAACTAGTAAAGGGCATTTTTATGCCTCCAACTCGAGCTGCCCTCCACCTAGCTATTCGAAGAGCTCACTATCAAGCGTTAATATGATAGCAAGCGCACTTTCCAAAACCCAGTTTACCACCAGTGACAGACCTTGGATGGGCCATCAATGAAAATGGATGTTATGAGCCTGTGATCTTCCTTGTGGTCACGAAGAATAATAGCTCTGTAGGGTGCGGTGTTTCTGTTGCTTATTGAACTGTGTTTCCCCCTGAGAGTGTGTCATTAATGGACTCCTTGTACTGAAATGTACTCATGTTCAGCGGATATTGAAAATTACAACAATACTAAATATCCTAATGAATTAAATGATAAATATACATATGATTTAAAGGAAGAAGATGGAACAATAATTGTGAGAGAAATTCTAAACTAGTATTATTAACGCAACTTTTGTGCTTCTGAAAGTCCCTTTGGAGTTCAAGACACAATTAAATGCAATATTTTTATACCCTATAAATAATTATAATCAACCAAAATCTTTACATTTACAATTAAAAACAAGGTTATCCATTGAAAACTGACCCAAAATAATTATATTTAAGTTTTTGGGAAAAAGACTTTTCCGCCATATTGAATCCAAAATGGCGGTCATTTCAACAATTTAATGTTACTTAAATGTAAAATTTAATTTAGGACAGCCATTAAGATCTAAAACAATGTACATTTTTATGAAAAAATAAATTGTTATAAGAATTATCATTTTCACCAATAGTTAAATTTTAACCCTCCCCCTCACCTCCCAGACATGAGTTTGAAATGGCTACCATCACTTTTCTGTTTCTATACTTCATATGGAACAAAATGAAACCACTCCCAATAGTATATAAAAAAATTACACATGGGATCAAAAAAGTTATCATTAGAAAACCCACTACAGAGCATCTTTTTTGCCACACAACAGCAGTTTAACATTATAACTCATTCTGTAGAAGAGCGGAGACCACATCCAACTGTCTACGGACCCATGGTCTCGCCCAATTTTTGTACTCGGAGGATGTCAACTAGTATAGCACTGGACAATGAAAAGCTCGTCCATGAGCCAAACCCATACTTAATGACAATGAGGGAGACAAAGGATGACATGATAAAATAAAAGTTTGGGACCTCGGAACAGTTTGATTTATGATAAATATTCCACTGTAGGAAAAAATTTACTTTTTACGAAACTGTCATCACGTGTCCAAAGTGTCAAACTCAACTTTCTTCAACTTTGCCAATGTGTCAAAATCAACTTTCACCCACGTCAGCAAACTCACAAAATATCTCAAAGCACACAAAAATGTAAGATCAGTCAATTTAATAAGTAAATAGTCAAATTAAGCAAATAATACAGATAAGTCAAAAGAGTCAAATAGTCAAAACGGACAAACAATTCCAATTAGTTAAATAGGTCCAATTAGTCAAATTAATAAGAACATTCAAAACATTCGTTAGTCAAAATAGTAGAATTAGTCAAAATATTCAAGAATAAAATTTAATCAAAACAGATTAAAGTCAAATGAGTTGAACTAGTCAAATTAATCGAACTATCCGAAACAATAAAGGGATATCAAACAGTCAAATTAGTCAAATTAGTCACATCACTCGTCAACTGTCTAAGTGTCAAAATAGAATTTCAGGAATTTCACAGCATATGACATAAGTGCCAAATAGACTATTTCAACCTTGACGTAAACTGACCTGGAGGAGTTTAAACAGACCCAGCCATTGTTAAGAATGATGATGTAATTTGACAAAATATACTTTAAAAAATTTAATAGTATCTGTCACACGATAGAAAATCAATTATGACATAAGTGTAAATGGTCGTACACGCATCAAGCTTGTGATGCACAGCTTCAAAAGAGCTACTTTCAAATTACTTATTCATACAAAATTTGGGCAGTACATAGTACAGTAATTAACAAAAGAAAGAAGAATAAAGTTATCTTTAATATGAAACAACTAAATTGAAATCAGATGACAGGGAACCGAGATGGTGGTGGCCCTCTTAGGTGGGCTGGCTAGGGTCGACCTGCAACCTCTAAGATGTATCTCTCCCCACCAAGCAAACTCACTTGAGTCAGTATTACGCAAAGACCTCCTTCCAAGATGGTCTTATTCCTGATGAAGCCAAAATTTTCCTTCCTCACAGAAGAGTATATTAAATATATAAAACCGTTAGTACTCACCATGTCTAGCTAGTACGCGGCTATTTTAATTAGTACTGTGAAGAGCATCAAGATCGTTAAAAAAGACCTACCAACCATGAGAGTGGACGCAGCTACTACGTCATGAGCCTCAAAGCTAATACTAAGATTGACGTTTCCTTTCTGTATTGGACGGGAAATACAGTGTATGGGTGCCAAACCATTTCTCGCTGATCTCTGACGAGCAGTTGGGTAACATAGCTAAAGCCAATTTAGCACTGGTGTAAAATGGCTTCTTCCGGAATAGTAAAACAGACAAATTATCATTTAAGGGTGAGTAACAATTGTAGAATAATTAATGATTTCTTGTAGGTTAACTATTGTGTTCCTGTAGACTAGTTATGATGAATCATGTTATAGATGTGGACTTTATGGATGAGATCCTCGAGTTTGTAGGGACGTCAATTCAGAAATGGATTGTGATCGTATTTGAATGCCTGCTTTAGACAATTTTAGCGGAGCGCAGCAACATGTTAGCACCACCCGCAAAACGACCTCAACTTGCGTTTCCTATAACTGTAAACCGTCAAACAAAAGGGTTGCGGTGTTAACAGACGAGATTTTTCACACAAGCGTTAATTATCAAACATAGAGAAAAACCATTAATAACTATGAGCATACCTTTGCGAATTGTGGATGATAATACCTGAAATGATCAGATGATAGCTGCGGTACCCCAATCTTGTTTATTGAGCATTTATTAGTTATTTTACACGAGAGAGTTTCATAGCTGTTTACCCAGAGAACTAAAAGGACGCTTTGATCACAGTTTTACCCATTATGCTAAGAAAAGCGTGGGATGAGTGAGCCTAGAGCCATTAGGGGAAAAGGGTCAATGCGGTGCTGACACCTAGTGCTAATGAATATAGTTAACTAAACAAAGAATAGAGCACAGTTGGCTCAGTAGATATATTCATACTAAACATACCACCACCCTTGGACTACTAGTTCAATGAATGAATAGAACAAAAGATACAACCATCAAGAAAGAAACAAAAATACAAGATAAACCAATTAAAGAGACCAAAAAAAGGCAAAAAAACAAAGAGAGAGCTTAAAAAGAACGTGATAATAACAATATACAACCCTAGTTGAGTCAGAGAGGAAACACTTTGACGACAGGCCTTGAAAGTGTTTCCTTTTGGGTGCGCAGATGTACAACTCGTACAATGCCATCTTTTCCAGGAGAGGTCGAAGTGACACGTCCAAGACGCCAAGACAGGGGTGGTGAGTTGGATTCATGAATGATGATGAGATCTGCTTGTAGGTTAGTTTTTTGCGTTGTCCAGTTTGAGCGTTGCTGAAGGGTGTGTAAATACTCCTTATGCCATCTTTTCCAGAAGTGTTGAGAGAGTGATTTGACTAAATTCCATCTTTTCAATCGGTTGAATGGTATGTTAGAAACATCGGTTTCAGGTACGGTAACGAGAGAAGAGACGATCAAGAAGTGTCCCGGAGTTAGAACATCTAGATCACATGGGTCAGTGGATAGAGGGACTAGTGGTCTAGAGCTCAACATAGCTTCCACTTTAGTCGCCAACGTTATGAACTCTTCTAAGGTCAATATCTGATCTCCAATTACTCTTGAGAAGTGGTATTTTGATCGCAGATTCACAAAGTACTCCCTGATGTGTTGCGGCTACAGGGTGGAAGTGAAACTTGATGGCGTGTTGTGATGCAAACTGTTGAAGGTGTTGTTGAGTGCGGTCTTGAGCTAGATGATCATTAATGGCTTTCTTCAACTAATGAGAGACATCTATGAAGTTTGTCCCACAATCTGAATATAGGTATGAACAGAGCACTATTTTTGAGACAAAGAGGATGAGGGCAGCGATTAATGGATCCGAGATAAGTTCTGTGACGACGTCGAGGTGAACTGCTTTAGTTGAGAAGCAGAAAACAAGCAGAGATAGACTGGAGGCGTCTGAGAGTGTGTGACTTTACTGAGAATGGACCTCTATAATCCATTCCAGATTTGAGAAATGGACTTGACGTTCAGGTAGATCACCCATCATTGGAGTTATGAGCTTTGGTTTGTGGCGAAAGCAACATGTACATTTGAAAATTTGAAGTATAATTGTACTGCGAGCAGAGATGATCCAGAATTGTTGAGACAAAATAGACTGCAGTATTTGATGTCCAGCATGGAGATACTTGAGATGATGGTGATCGATTATCAGGTTGAAAATATGATGTGATTTTGATATCCCGATAGGGTGTTTAGCTTCGTGAGCTAAATTTGAGTGACTAATTATTCTGCTTACTCTCAATATTCCCTGGTTGTCCAGAAACGGAGATAAGCGTTGAAGTTTCTTGCTTCATGGTTTCTTAGCCTTGATGAGTTCTATTTCGGTGGTGAAGGATTCAGCTTGGATAATTTGGCAGATGCGTCGAATGGCATCAGAGAATTCTTGAGGGTTGAGGGGTCCTGTTTGGCGATCTTTTGATGTGCAGTGTTTAAGGAAGCGAAGTAAAAAAAAGTCATTGTGTTGACAAGTTTTGTCCACGACGAGTATTTGAGCAGTAAGGTTTGAATCAAATCAGCAGAAGGATTAACAATGATAACATTTAAGGGTGAGGGTTTAACGTAGGGCAATGCCGCTTCGGCCACAGGAGTGAATAGAGAAAGAGGCCACTGTTCAGGTGGAAAAGAGCCATGGAGGACCAGACCACCATAGGGCATGATTGTATTTCTTAATGTAGCTTTCAATATTCCAGTGAGTGTAATGAATAAAATCCCACCCAAGTGTGAGCTGTGTAAGCATAACTCACTAATGTAATAAATAGCAACACATCGGAGCTTATGAAGAAGGAAAAGTATCAGAGTTTCTCCATCATAACACACAAACCAGCCTTGTTTACCAAATGTACGTGATACATAGTCACACGTGCCGGTAAAAATGGTTAAACGACTGCATTGCGAAATAAAACTGCGATTCTGGCTGCCTACCTGGCAGGCATTTGCACTTGGCTCTGATCTCAAACTTGTGTGATTATCTCAGAAACGGGGAAAGATAGACAGTTTCTCCAACACACCTTTTTTGTTAATTTTGAATCCCTGTCTTGTAATCTTAAGTAAAAATTGGTAATACTTACTCTGACATATTTTATTTTAGAAAAAATGTGTTACAACCCCCTCTTTTTACATGATGGGGGTGGGTAACGGTAACAACACATTTAGTTTATTAATGATCAAGGTTTCAAAAAGTAGTATACAAAGATTCGTTGTAATACCCTAAGCAGTTTTCATAATATTTCACACAACAGTCGTTTTTAGCTCTGTCTTTAGGGATGTATACCGCCCTTAATATTGAAGATGGAGCCTAGGTTGCTTATGAGAATTATTCTAATTTCACCCAAGGAGTATCCTGCGAAAGTTTGATGCAATGTTTTAGAAACACGTTGTATATTGTTAGATTTCAAACAAGGTACACCCGAATGGTTCAGATATAGAACCCGCACCAAAGACGGGTGTTGCGTGTACCTACCACGCAAAAGTTATAAAAACACCGACACCTCCCGATTACAAATCATTTCATAACCATGAGTCCCAAAGTGTTGAAGCAGGCCCCTCTGCTACGTGCGATGCATCGCATGAACCCCCTCCAACGAGTCGCCTTGCTGAAAACGGCCGACAAGAAACTGATCGACGCCGTTTGCGAGTGTGCCTACAACACTTTAAAAGGGCGGGTGCCTCTGAAAAATGCGCAGAAGACAAAGTTACGTGTACACAAGCAGGTGTTGCGTAAGCTGGTCAAACGAGGAGAGTGCTGGAAGAAGAAGAGGCGGCTACTCGTTCAGAAAGGAGGAGCGTTCCTGCCCTTACATTTAGCCCCATTAATCAGTGGTGTCCTCGGTTCCTTATTCAACAAATATATAATGTAACACACGAAAAAGATGATATTGGTTTCCCCGGAAACATTACACCGCTACGAGCAACACCACCAACAAGCGGCATCGGCCACAAATCTAGTGGTCTCCGAGCTGGACAAGGAAATGGAAAAAATCCTCGCTTCAAAACTTGATGACAAGTCTAAATGGACTTTATACCAACAAGTGCTACAGCGCTATCTGCACTTTAGTCAACACCCTCCACCACCTGAAAATATCACCGCCACCGCGACCACCCCCGTACTTTCCATCGCTGCTGTACTCAATACTGTACCGGTACAGGCACGTAAAAAAGCCGAGCTTTTACTAGAACATTATTAATTCCAGGGGCGGTATCTCTTGGGACGAAAACGGGGAAGTGAGTATTCACGATACGCCTCTCCGTGGGTCCAATATTGTGGATTTAGTCAACGATCTGGTCAGTGCGAGAAGACACAGCGTGCCGTCGGGGTGGCGAGAGTTTCTCACGGCGCTTCAAAAAATAAACGTCCCGAAAGAATTTATTGTAAATACGAAACGTTTGGCGCCCATTAGAGATCCGACGCCCGTACCGCAACCACTTACACCGTCGCAACGCCCTAAGAAGAAGAAACTGAAAAGGGTGGACGAAAACAGGTGGCTGCCGTTCCGAGCTTAATGCCCCGTTTAGCCGACATCTACTACAACCCTTCTCATCCCGCGGGGTTTGCAGGGGTGGCGTCGCTCATAAAGGCGTCCAAGAAAGATCCCGACAAAGTACGAAAATGGCTTCCCGCGCAGGACGATTAAACCTTACACAAACCAGTGATAAAAAAGTTTCCACGCAACAAGTACATAGTATCAAACATTGACGGTCTCTGGCAAGCCGATCTCAACGATATGCGAAGTCTCGGAAAGTACAACGACAGTGCGGTGTACTTGCTCACCGTCATCGACGTGTTTAGCAAGATGGCATGGGCGAGGACAATTCCGTCCAAGACGGGGAGCGTCGTGAGAGACGCCTTTAGGGACATTTTCGACAAAGCGGTCGTAAACCTCTAAGTTTACAGACGGACAAGGGGACAGAGTTCACGGCACGTCTTGTCCGGAAATTTCTCGAGCAAGAAGGCGTGCATTACTACACCACTCATAATCCGGACATGAAGGCAAGAATCGTGGAACGATTCAATAGAACTCTGAAAGGACGCATGTGGCATTACTTTACCAAAAATAACACGTATCGCTATGTGGACGTCCTCCAAGATCTCGTTGACGCTTACAACGGCACAAAACATTCCAGTATCAAGATGGCGCCTGCCGACGTTTCAGAAACCAACGTGCTTCGTGTCAGAGATAATCTGTACGGCAAACGGTGCCCAAACTCGTATAGTAAGCCAAAACTCATAGTCGGTGACACGGTGCGTATTAGTAAATCCAAAATGGTGTTTGAAGAGGGCTACGAAACCAATTGGAGCGAAGAAATGTTCAAAGTCAACAGCGTCATGTTGCGGCAACCAGTCGTCTACAGACTGACCGATCTTGATGGGGAGGAGGTGGAGGGAACGTTTTACGAACCCGAATTGCAACGCGTACGTCTTCCTGAAACTTTTAAAATTGATAAAATACTACGTGTCAAGGGTAAAGGCGCCAGAAAGAAAGTCTACGTGCAGTGGAAAGGTTACCCAGCCAAGTTTAATTCTTGAATTCCTGCCAGTTACGTCAGCGCCCTAGCATAAAGGACCAGTTTTACCTCACCTTGCTGATTGACAGCTCTATGGGATATTTTCCGAAAAATACCCTCAAGAATTTCACCACGCAACTACCCTACCGTCTTACACACGACGGTCGGTGGGAAGTAGCTCTCGCTGAATTCCAATATCCGTGTTCTTTCACCACCGTACCTGAGGGCAGAAAGATTGTATGGTACAACTGGGTTGACCCCAACGGTGTGGAACAAATATTCAAGGATCACATCCTGCCTGGAAACTATAGCACTATCCAAGAATTGGTCAAAGTCCTAAACGAAATAGAGGCGTTTAAACGGGATTCCGGAGTTGTATTCAAGTACACAAGCACCAACAAAAAAGTGGACATTGTTTCTTCTTCAACGAATATACAGCTGCTGGAGCTATCTAATCAACTAAGTCTACAGCTTGGTTTCGATCCTAATACTAATCTGATCAAAGTCCCAAAGTCACCGTATGCCGCCAACATTCTACAAGGCTTGCCCTCGCAAATCTACTTTTACACGGATATCGTCGATCTTCAGCCCGTGGGTGACATTGTGGCACTGCTTTTTCGTATCGCCGGTATCAACAACACAAACTATCTCTACGGCATACATAAGACAGTTAGCTACGATCCTATGCACTACGTGCCAGTACTTAGAAGGGAAATTGAAAGCCTGGAAATCAATATAAGGACCGACACTGGTGAACCTGTACCATTCGAGTTTGGAAAAGTGTGCATGAAACTTCATTTTCGACGCCGCTCAACATGAACTGTCCCTACCAAAGATACTGCGTCAACCAGGCTGGAACGGGGATATCTTCGATCTACCACTGTGTTCCCTATCAACGCGGACATGTAATAGGAAGTTTTTTCAGCGGTCTAATCAAGAGCGTCGTACCGTTGCTGAGAAGCGGCGCTAAAGCCATCGGAAAACAGGCGCTTCACACGGGTATCGACGTGCTCTCCGACGTCGCCAATCAGCGTCGTCCTTTCAAAGAGGCTCTACGGCAGCGTGTCGGCGAAGCTGGAATAAATCTGAAACGCAAGGCGGAGCAGAAGATTGGCACACTGATGACCGGCTCAGGCTATAAAGGGTGTCGTAAGAAGCACCGACGTCAGTCTTCTATCGTTGCCCGACGTAAAAAGGTCAAGAAAGAAGCAGTAGATATTTTCAGTTGAAATGTCGTTTCTACACCCCCAGTCCTGCGAGTGTGCTAGCAGTGAACTCGATATCTTTTCTATCCCACTGACGCAAACCAGTCTCGAAAGTGGACAATGGATCCAGTACAAATCTGTCTCTTCCCTCACCGATGATTCACCCATCGAATTTACCGTTACTGGTCAATGCGAGTTCTATATCGATCTTTCACAGACTATGCTCTATCTCAGGGCGGCCATAATGAAACCCGATGGTGGCGCTTTCACGGAGGTGGATCAAATCGCTCCCGTCAACAACTGGTTGCATTCGCTATTCACACAGGTGGATGTGTTTTTAAACCAAAAACTAGTCTCACCGCCCAGAAACACGTATGCCTATAGATCGTACATTGAAAAGTTGCTCAATTACAACGGTGAAGCCAAAAGAACGCATCTGACTTGCGGTCTGTGGTTCGCAGACAGCCCCGGAACCTTTGAGGAGGCTAACGCCACCAACAAGGGATTTGAGGCCCGTCGCAGTCTAACCGCAAAAAGTAAGACGGTGGATCTTCTGGGGTATCTACACGGTGACGTATTTAACCAAGAGAAATACCTATTGAACGGCACCGAACTCAGAGTCAAGTTGGTCCGTTCCACAAACGGGTTCAGTCTTATGGCCGTCCCTGAACTCCCTCATTTTAAGGTTCACATCGCTGAAGCCGGCCTTCTAGTGCAACGTGTCAAAGTAGCACCTTCTATACTGTTGGCACATGCCAAGGCTTTAAACGTCAGCACCGCAAAGTATCCCATCACGCGCGTGGAAGTAAAAACACTCACTATTCCTACGGGTGTACAAGGGAAATCACTGGACAACGTATTCACCGGACAGTTACCTAAACGATGCATCGTGGGATTTGTATCAAACGCCGCTTTCAACGGAGACGCCACTAAGAATCCGTTCAACTTACAAACCTACGGCATGAACCATTTCTCGCTGTACGTGGACGGGGAACAAGTGCCGTCTAAACCGTTACAGCCCTATTTTTCAAACGGCCACAATGTCATGTCCTACCACACACTGTTTTCTGGAACGGGTATCCATTTCATGAACGAAGGTAGCGACATCACACGAGAAGCCTTCCCTAAGGGATATCATCTCATAGCTTTCGATCTCACACCTAATCTATCCGCCCACATGACAACGCATTGGAATTTGACGAGGCATGGCTCTCTGAGCATCGAAGTGAGCTTCACCCGACCTCTCACCGAAACCGTCAACTGTATCGTGTACGGGAAGTTTGCCAACATCATCACCATCGACAAGGACAGAAACGTCGTGACCGATTATGGGAGTTAATGTAAGCGGTTTCCCTCCCTTACACGCGTCATTTAAATCATGGACGTCGTTGTGGATTTCCAGAGCTTCATCGACGACGACAAACAGTTTATCGTCAAGGAACTGAGTGTTTTATCTGTATGCGGAACATTACTTCAACATTGGGTGTTAAAACCCCCGTTCGCTATCGAGGATCTTTCAGCCGTCTCTAAAATACAAGCCTACTATATCGTCAGCAAACTGCATGGTATTCCCTGGGATAGCGGTGATGTGGATTACTGCCTGCTCGAATTTCTCATCTCCCGCGCCACAACGTGTGCAGAAACCGTGTACGTCAAGGGAGCAGAAAATAAAAAGTTTCTAGCCAGATACACGCCTACGCCCGTCGTAGATCTGTACGACAGAGGTTGTTCGTCGTTGAAAACACTTAAATTGGGTCGCACCATGTGCATGGCTCATAGTCCAGTATGGAATTTCTGTTCGGCCTCCATCGTTTGGGGACTTCGAGATTGGATGCTTGAAGATGGACACGCACACCATAAGACGTGCGCTGAAAACAAACCCGTGGTTCCGTTCTGTTCGGTCGGGTGTTTTCCCTGCTGATCAACTACCCGCGAGAATAGCGCGACCTGCCGCTCTCGTCATCAATACAGATCCACACACCAAGCCTAGGACGCATTGGGTCGCCATCTTTATTGACAAGAACGGCGTGGGAGAATATTTTGACAGTTATGGTTTTCCACCCCGTATAAAGTCACATCTGGCATTTATACGCAAAAACACTTTTCGCACGTCTCATAACACGCTACAACTTCAAAGCATAGCCTCAGACGTGTGCGGTCATTACTGTCTCATGTACCTTCTCTATCGTGCCCAGAACATTCCAATGAAAACTTTCCTAGCCCTATTCTCGCCCACCGATCATACAGGCAACGACGCTAAGGTGGTGAGATATTACAACACATTTTTCAAGAAGCTAGGGTCCTGCCACCCCTTAAGAGGCTGCGTCCAATCGGCTTGCGCCTATAAAAGGGGCGCCCCGGTGGCGTGCCTGCCATAACCGCGACAGATGTCGAAGCGATCAAACATCATGGAACCCGCAAAGCAAGGCCGGTGAAGCCGCTCGCCATCACCAGTATTTTCAACACTTTGTTCCCGCTGGATGAAGTCGACGCCAAGCGTGTCATCGTCGGCATGAGCGTCAAGAACAACTTTATGCCCTATATCCAGCTAGAAAATTGCGGAGGGAATCGTGCTGTGTTTAACCGTACAGAGTGGCAAGAACTGGGCAGCTACAAGTCGATCATATCAAAGTTTTTCAGCAACACGCAACCTCCTCAGAAGATTAGTCTGACTAATCATGAAATCTCTCTGATACGTATGTGCGATGACCGCATGGTCGTCATCAGCGAGAAACAAGACGCCGGACTCAAACGGGTCGCCTATCTAGCACCTAGCTGGGCGTGTCTTTGCGAGGTGTGGGACCTCATTGACGTCACCGTCGACCGTCGGGATATGTGGTCGACACCCGTCGCACGCTATTGCAACGATTTGATAGACACGCTCGTCGTGGATGTGTGCGACACGCTTAAAGAATCGGCAGACGTCATTGATCTCGACCAACCTACGGTGGAAACGCACATCAAAAACCTGGATCTTATCGGTGATACCTACTACACACGCCAGGTCGTCGGTTTGGACTATTACACGCTGGATTGTGAACTAAAAACAATTTTACTAACGCATCTAAGAGACATTGTAGAAAAACATATGAACGAATATAGGAGGCATTCCTGTAAAAATGTATGATTAATATTATGTATATCTGTATAATAAATATATGTTTTGTAATATCGTGTTTTATTCAAGCAAAAACCTGCCTTTCTCTTACACGCCATCACCCCCACCAAACAGACAATTTGGGACCCCAAGAGCTGTGTCAATGTTCCCTCTATTAACACACATGAAAAAAGTGTTTTGACCCAGTGGGTTGTACTGAGAAGTTTAGTTCTCCCTTCTTAACGAAAACAACGTATGGTTCTGGCAATATCTGTGTTCGAAAGTCCTTTCTTGGTATGAAGGAACTTATACCTATCAACTATGGGGCCCCGGGAGGGGGAGCGGAGGGGTAGGGGTTGGGGGTAGGGGGGCGTGGTCACGTGACCAAAATCGTCCAATCGCGCGCTGATCTCAACGGTCAGGATTACTACTTCTGAGCCCACGCACTTGTTGGCTCTTGATATTGTCAAAAGCCACTCTATTTGTTTTGTAGGGTAGTGACTCGTTGGATGACCATATTCGTAAGCTGTAACTAGCTTTTTCTTTTTCACTCTATAAGCAATACCCTGCGAGCATCTATAGTAAGTTTGTGTTTTCTCGTGCTACTTGCCCATGAATACTATTCTTACTTTCTGCTAACTGGGGTTCAATAGTCGATATAAATTCTTGCTCTTCTGGCTGTTCACTTTCAATTTCCTCCTGTACTGTAGATTCTACCTGTGAATCTTCCCGGATATCACATCTCAGATTTTGTATCACATCGACACTTAATGTGGTTGTGTCTTCACTTGAACAGTTCCCAGTTTTTATTATTAATTATGGACTACGGCTCAAAAGTAAAGATTTTATTCTTTCGCTCACAGCCATTGGTAGCGGATAGTCATAAAATCTACCATGGCCTCTAATAATATAAAAATAAGACTCAAGGACGTCTTGATTACATCTTGCTGCCATAATATATGTGTATCCTTCAGAGTGTAACTCTGTGTAGAGCCCTTGAAGACTACGGATAGATATTAGGAAGCCCTTTTGGAAAGGTAATAATTTATTTCTCCCAATAGCTCGCATGGATTCGCACATATAATTAAAAAAAGGTTAAGGGCTGAATTCTGCTCATTTAAATTAATCCCATAGGAACTTTTCAACTTATTTGTTGGATGATAAGGTAATCTAGAGCTTAGCACATCAAAGCCATAATTTATAGTATTCAAAAATGTAACCTCATGTTCATTTCCAGGTAGAGATGGGTGAAACAGTGATTTTACGATATCAGTGAATACAGTGACTGTGATTTTAAAATATCGCTGATTTATACCAGTGATTTTTCACTGTGATTGGTATTCACAGTGTCTGATGGACCGATATTTTTTTACTTTCCAACCACGGTCAAAGCTAGTATTTAGCTGCTCTCCGAGTAGGCGAGTACAATCGAGTATAGAGTATGGAGTATTTCTGAGTATTGAGTATTTAGTATTTACTCTCATAGTCCCAAGAGTATCGGTTGGAAGGAAACTAATTACTCGGGTGTTTGGCGGCTTGCAATGTAATTCGATACTTAAAGACCTAACATAAACTCTTCCTGTCGGCACTGACATTGACAATCGACATACAGCTTCCTAATCTTCAGGTTTCATCTGGGTTTCATGTTGCCTGACTAATGTACAGTCAATACAAAAGTATGCGTTTTAAGATGTTTCATACAGTTGATAAAAAGAGGAAGCAAAATATGTTATTTAATATTTTATAGTGAAGTGTTATGTAATTTGGGCAAAATTAGCGGTTCAACAAACATTTTGTTAAAATTGAATATCAATATTAAAACTTATTTGACATACTATGAGAAACTCTTGTAATTGTGTGTAATTTATTTTGTGATCTGTTTTACTACAATTAAAATTTATGTGACATTAAAAATGAACATAACATAATGGCAATTGGCTTAGAAAATGTTGTTTGGAATTCAGGTCATATATGATATTATTGTAGTGGTATTTTATTTTAAATACCGTACATCTAATAGTAGATGAATTATACATATATTAGAAGCAAATAAACTTTAGATTAGACTATTGGATGATTAGGATCATCAACGCATAGTAAATATTAAGGTTTATTTATATATTTTCTATTTCGTTACTTATTTTAATTTATTATTTGCGATTTTGGGGATATGATCACCGAAAAAAAGAATAAATAATTTTTTTTTTTTCGTATTTTACTTTCTAAAAAAATCTGAAGTATGATTTGCTTAGTAAGCAAGCTTTTCGATTTTGTTCTTAACAACAAATATTTTGTATTGAAAAGCATGTGAATGAAACAATTAAACCATTAAAGTAATTTTTACGTAGCAATCTGATACCGTTTTTGAAAAATGAGCTCTACGAGATCAAGTGTTTTAAATAGAAATAATACGTAAAACATGCCAGTCAATAAAGTCGATTCTCTTTTAGCTGGTAGAAAATAAAAAATAAAAGAATAACTAGGTCCACGAAGCGAGTATTTACTCTAGTGTCTAGAAGAAACAATACTAGCTTCGTAGCTCGAGTAACTGTTGCCATCCGATGCGAATATGGAGTATCTCCGATCACTGATATCTTAAGCACCGATACTTTTGAGATCGAGTCACTGGGAGTAGTGGTGATCATATGGTATCGGTGAAAAAAATCAAAGTCAGTGATTTATAACCCATCACTACTCTTGAGTACTATCTTGACAGTGCTCGACTTTACAAGCCCGGCCCAACAGCTTCTAAAAACACGTGGTTTCAAAGCCGATGCCAAATAATTTCTAGGTAAGAAGAGTTCTTAACACAATATTTGATAACCTTATGTATGTATATATATATTATAATAATAGGTGCTGGGTGCCACCTCTACAGTAATTCATCCCCGCAAGTCGCAACTGCGGAAACTTCTGAGGAAAATCTTCATCTCTAATTATAATGACATAAGATATATTTTCAGCACTTTTGCATTGTTTGTTTATTTTTTAATATTTAGCTTACAACCATGTATTTTCATACTTTCATGAATTAGTAAATTGTAATTTCAGATAAACAATAAGAAAATATAAAGATATCTTTTTATGTTCCAACAGAAGACTCGTTCACAATTTGTGTTGAAGAAAACAACTAATATAGTGTAATAGGAATATGTATCAAGCTTCAATAATGAGTATGGGAAGCGAGAAAAAAGAGCATAACAGCCACATTTGTTCATTTGAAAAGATAGTAGGTAGCAACAATCTAACCCTGCCTCAGCCTCGCATAAGGAACTCTGCTTGTTTGTGTTGTATCTACAATATGTTGCAGTCAAAACAATAAAATTAATGAAAGGGAAATTTCAAATATATATTTGCAATGATCAATTCACTCACATTAATAAAATTAACGAGTAGAGATAAATAGACTAGAAAAAAAGAATTTGAAATAACGACAATGCGTACAACAATATGAGATAAATTCAAACTGTCTGGGTATTAAAGGAAAAGGTATTATATATGATTTAAAATTATGTAATTTTATCACATTTAAAATTATTATGAATTAAAAAATATTTTTGTTAAAATACTATAAAATATTTCATTGTGAAGGACTACACTTCAAATGCTTGTCGAGCTATACCAAATTTCAGCTTCATACATTAACTAGTTTAACTTAACTGGTATATAAAAACCATAAAATAGCAAGTTTGGCACCTTATCACTCGTGAACTATAATGATTTGAAATCATCGACTCGCTATTTATAGCGTATATGCTTGTTAAAATACTGAAATCAATTATGTATTGGCGTAAGCCCGTAAATATGACAAACCTCACCATCCAGTAACATCAAGGCAAAATTATAAAAGATATTTCCCAAAATAGCATTCACACACTTTAAATAAATGGCCTAAAGTCGTTTGACATGAAGTGGTTTGGCCTAAAGTCATTTGATTTAAAATGAATTTCAAATATAAAAAATCCACGTTGTTAAGTTCCCCAAAAATGATTTGGCCACAAATTGTTTGGTCTAAAGTCATTTGGCCTAAAATGAATTTAGAATTAAAAGTTCCACGTCAAGTCCTCCAAAAGCCATTTCGTCTAAAGTCATTTGGCCTAAAGTCGTTTGGCCTAAGGTCATTTTGCCTAAAATGAATTTCTAATAGAAAAAATCTACGTTAAGTTCTCCAAAAGTCTATTGGCCTTAAGTCGTTTAGCCTAAAGTCATTTGGCCTAAGGTTATTTTGCCTACACCCTAGGCCAAATTACTGTTACCCGAAAGATCTACCCTATTTTTTCTTAATTATTTAAGGTAATAAATGCATTTATATGCGATTCTGATCTTTCATGCCTTTGAACTGCATTGCAAAGATTGTTTAGAACATTGTAGCCACGATCTGTCCACGTAGTTTTGTCCGTTTTGGCAAATTGCAAACCAGGCCAACCATTCAATTTGTTTTCTGAACCGCACCCAGTTAGCCAAGAATTCTTTGAATATATTAATTTATGAAAATGCCTCATAAAGCCATCCTTTTTTCTAAATGTTGTTATATTTAGTTCAAGAATCGATTTTCTAATACTCACTATTTAAAACTGTTCATAAAACTTCTTCCGGATAAATATATCTTATACTACAAAGAACGTACTTGCACTTATTACTATAACCACACTCGACTCATTATTGTGTTACTATATAAATATATAACAAACTTTTGTTTGTGAGCTTTCATTGAAACACACAAAAGCACTGTTGCAACAAACTCCACAAAATATGTGTAGGCATGGTGTTAATTACTCATAGCTTATCGATATTTCCCCTTTCCACGCAAAACCACTCTAAATCCTATCCCCACCCCCTTAAACTTCTACTTTTGTCACTTTGTGGTTTAAAAGGTTATGTATGAGATGGGTATGCAAGGGTATATTTCAGTGACTTAGGTTATAGTCATCACCCCTCGGGCATAGAGATTCTGTTGTTGAAAAGTCGTAACTTGGTTGTGTGCATTCCTAACTGAGCCCCGTAGCTCTTCCCATTCACCCCTCCTAATAGACTGAGAGCTAGCTCCCGTTTGATTTAGCCGTAAAGATCTAATTCAGTTAAATATCCTATTTTATAGTTTCGCCAGTGAGAAATGAGAATCTGTTGGTCTGGCAGTCCAAACTGGCCGGACTTAAAAATGGCGGCCACTCAAATTAATCAAAAATTGACTTTAATTAACCCGGAAAGATCTACTTTTTAATCATGGCTGGTTTCTTAGATTATTTATCTCTAAACAAATTTAATTTAGTCTGTCATTTGAAATTGGCCTGAAAATGGCTTCCAGACCAAACCAAAGTTAGAAAAAATTTACATCAATTTAACCGGAAAGATCTTATTTTAGTTTTGGCACCAAATTGCAGCTTACTGCACGCCTTTCATGAATATTTTGGTCTGGCAGTCCAAAGCAGCAGGATTTGGGGGGCTAGACGTATTTAAGAAGTCATATTTGTATTATTTAGGTGAAGCTTATCTGAAAAAATATAATTTCCTTTCATGAGTAATTTTCTTATCTTATGCTTTCCAAACATAAATAATCTGGTATGGCATTCGAAACTGGCCGGAAAATGTTTGCCTGACTTACCCAAATTTGTGAATAGTCTATGACAATTCAACTGAAACTAATTTTGATTTTTGGACTAAATTGATGGTGAATGCAGGTTTATCATTAATCAATCAACCTGGGAGAACAAGATGACAGGATTCTGAGGTTAAACCGATTTAAAAAATAAAATTTTTAATTTTTAGACCAAGTTTAATTATTGAAAATGTATCCCTCTACTTTCCTTAAGCTATATGGCCCGTTTCTTGGATATTTTTTTCCTAAACAGAAATAATTTGATCTCATGTTAAAATATAAAAATAGTTTTAAAAAAAAGTGATTGTGCATCATGTCAAAAATAAAGTTAAAACAAAGATATCAAAATACCAAAGGCCAAGATTTTAGAGACAGATAAATTAGTATGAATGTAATTTGTAGCTGTGAATTTTTCCCTTGGAAAATACCGAAAATAATTTGGAGGTGACTGAAGTATTATAATATGAGTATTGAGTGGAGCTAGATAGACCCAACGGTGTCAAAATGTGCACCTAGCACTATCCGGCAACAGTGTATAGCCCGGATTGGCTAGCACTCACCAATACCTCTTCTACCGCTCGGACCCAAGCTCCCAAGAAAGAACGAAAGAAGATACTTCAGTTTACCGATGGCAGTCTTGCGAATCGGTTCCGTACTGTCCATTCGTTGAACAATTACACTGTTCACGTTCGTTGAACGGTTGCGTGTTTTTACGTTTGTTGAACAGTTGTGATGTATCCACTCGTCGTTTTAGATATTGAAAAATATGAAAATGGCTCCGGTTTGCTTTGTTCGTAATAAAGGTGAAAGTGATTATAAAATTACTAAATTTACTGAGAAGTATCTTCAAAAATGTTTGAGTGTTCTAAAATTGCGAATAAGTTTAAAATTTAAATACAATGATTTGAAGATTTCTCCAGATTTGCGATCGGTTGAAAATAGTGGATACCACCTTATGTGCTACCGTAAATTTACTGCAGTGTCTCTTAAACAGAAAACGACTGAACCGGTAAGTTTACCCTCAACATCAAGATATGTTCCTTATACAAGATCTCAGTTCATTCCTTTATCTACGGGTAGTACAGGGGTTATTTCCAAAGTATGCATATTTTGCCGCAAATATCGAAAACAAGTAGATAAGAAAGAACAACTACTGATTGCTGCAAGAACTGATAATTTTGAAGCAAGTGTGAGAGAAGTAGCTGTTAATTTAAACGATTTCAGTTTTTTTTGCTCAAATTGGAGGAGGTTTTTCTGCCTAAGAGGTACACTACCATCAGATTTGTTAGTTAAAATACCGTAATCAACAACCAACACCTATATTAGTCAGTGCAGCAAAGATGAAGGGGCTCGTTTTGAAGCTGTCGTAAATGACACAATGGAATGTATACGTTCTAATATCGTCAATAAAAAACAAGCATACCTCCTGTCAACATTGCATAAGCAATTTTTAATTTTTTACGATGATATTATGGAAGGAAAAGAATGCAACTATTCTGCACAGCATCTTAAAGACAAAATAGAGAAAACGTTTGCCGGCATTCCTATCATTTCCAAAATGGGAAGTAAGATAGTGATACATCATCCAGATTTGAGTTCAGATCAACTCCAATTTCTCATTGCTTCGTCAAATTAGCAAATATTGCTCAAACAATTCGCCATTAACTTATTAAAAGACATACAGCATATTCAACCTGCTACTTTGCCAACGCAAATAACTCTAGAAGATGTAAAAAGTGGAGAAATGGAAATACCCATTTCTCTTTCTGCTTTTCTAACTGACTTGATTGCTGGAACAGACAACACAACCAGACAAAGTGGACGAACAGTCATATTAGTGAAATCTCTGGCAAATGACATTATATTTGCCACCACAAACAGAAGGCTCAAACCTTCCAAAAACATTATGCTTGAGAATTAATAGCCAGAGCTATTATTTATGCTTATTAGTGGGAATTACACCATCTAGATATCATATTCTGAAAATAGCTCAATGGTTAGAGCATTGGCGTACTAAGCCAGAGGTCCCGGCTTCAATTCCCGTGTCCAGGTGTCATTTTTCAATTTTAAGAATATTATGCTTGGTTTGTGTATGACGGGTTTAACAATCAGCAGAAAAGTGACAAACATTTTAAACCACTTTGGTCACACCTTGAGCTACTCAACCTTAGAGGGAATTGAAACTGAACTATGCTATTCTGATGTATACATGAGTGAATCTATGCTATCTCCATCAACAATGGTTAAATCAGCAGAATTGGCAACAGGATTAGCTTTTGATAATTTCGACCACTATGTTGATACAATCACAGGAAAAGATACACTACACGATACTGTTGGCATAAATGATCAAATATTTTCTCCTAACCCTCCCATAAAACCAACGGCGCCCACTGATAGATCTTCTGAGCCAAACAAAGAGAGAAGATGATTGTTTCAATGTGACGCGCATAGCATCGAACCATACGGAAAAACCTAAGTTAACTGGAACTTTAACACCATTGGACTTTCCTAGTAGGTTCTTAGTCCCTCCATCTTTAACCCAAATTTGCCACCGCAATTTACTTTGGATGATATCTATAGCCATTGATATTCCTGATACTCCAATGTGGATTGGATTCAATGCTATAACGGTTGAGGGTCCGACCCCTCTACAGAAAGGTTTTTTTTACCTCCATTTAATCATTCACCTACATCTTCATCAGTTGTATATGAGACAATGAACAGAGCAAAACAAATTTCTTCAGAGTGTAAACAACAAAGCATTCTTGTCACGTATGATTTGGCTATTGCTGAAGTCGCATTTCAAATTCAAAGCAGTGAATCACCAACATTTGATAGTTTTTTCACTCAGATTGGAGACTTGCATTCAATTATGGCCTTTTTTCATGCTATAGGCAAATTTATAGAAGACGGTGGCCTTGCAGATGTCATGGTTGATGCAGCTATCTTGGCTAGTAGATCCATAAACCGCTTTTTAATGGGAAAACATTTCAATAGATGTAAACGCATTCATCCCATTGCAACCTTAGCACTGAAGATATTACATTTCCAGAGTTTTCTGCAGTCAACTGATATCTCAATTAGCACTGAAATCGTTGAGGAACTTGAGGTCATTCGCAAATCGGAAATAAATGAACTCGACTTGTCAGCTGGGCTGAAAGATTTTCTAAAAAGGTACACAACATACTGCGATGATACCCTTGCTGGACGACATGGAAAAACACTACAATTTTACCTTATTTATATTAAATTAGTGGGATACTTTTTATTTTTAGTAAAAGCATAAGAGATGGTGACCATGAGTTGTATACGTACATACTTCCAAAATTGATTAACATTTTTTTCGCATTAAGCCAATCAAATCATGCAAGATGGTTAGTCAAGTATCACGACAATCTCATGCAAATCAAGGATATGCATTCTGATTTAATTCATATCATTCAATCAAGCTGTTTTGCAATCAGAAGAACTCCTTTTGGCTTTTCAAGATCAGCAGTTGATCTTACACTTTAACATACTGTGAACACCGATACAGCAAACAAATTAACTGTAATTACCCATTTTACAAATTCCATATCAGCCAGAGAGAGGTGGGCTCTATTTCATTCAATAAAAGCGGATATAATTTCATCTACTCCAGAGAGTGCAAGACTTAACAAAGGAAATGATGTTGTAGTTGAACTTTCTTTCCACAGAATTACAAAATACAGGGATGCAGTAAAGAAATTATTAAGTTTAATCAAGAGACGCATTAACCCATTTGATGAGTCTCTTAAAAAAAATATGCAGTTCAACCTTACATCTCGGAAAGTGGTCCACGATGATATATCCAATTTTTTACTGAACGTGGAAGTAATCGGAAAGAAAGCGAGGAATGAATTTATATCAGAATGTTAAATCGACAACGAACGTTTTGAAAAACCAATAAAAAACAAAAAAATTCTTACTTTTGTTAACGAACAGAAGAAAATCATCCGGAAAGCGACTGATGACAAACTACAGGAGGAAATAAGTAATAAAAATCTATTTGCGAGGATATTGACCATATCCTCTTAGCGCGAAATTGATATCGCTAAAGTTTCCTTTAACGGCAACGCCCAGGTCTTTGAGTCATGCAGATGGGACTTTCAACAAAACTGACAAATTGGCGCTGGTGAGTCATTTAGAAAAAAGGATTTCAACAGAGACGCCTGACTTTATTGACTTGGTCGTAATCGATGGCTTCTTTCTACTTCATAAAATTGGAGATGTGCCTCGAACTATGGGTCAAATTTCTCGTAAATTTCTTCAGATGGTGACGAAATATAAAGCTAAGCATATTCATTTGGTATTCGACCAAGACTTCAAACTAAGCATCAAGGACGCAGAAAGGCAACGGCGAGTTCAACATCCAAATCATCAAGTTTATGCCATATATAGACCCGACCAAGTCAAACCAATGAATTGTATGAATTGCCTAAAGAGTGATAAATTTAAAGTAAGTTTCGTTAATTTTATTATCAATCAATGACAAGAGCCTTTCACATCTGAATTTTTCAGAAACAAGTACGTCGTTGTGAATGACGGAAATGTATGTTACCAGTTCATCAATGAACATAATATCACCTTCCGAGCTATTCTCGATGATTATTCATGCAGTAACGACGAAGCGGATACAAGAATACATTATATTATATCAACATTCCAGTATCCAACAAATATTGTAATAAGGATGTGCTCGTAATTGTACTCGGGAACCTTCATAAAATCCCTGCACAGTCCAGAATTTAGCGGAAGGTTGGATTTTTTTAAACAACAGCACTCTTTGTTACTTAGACGTTAATAGATTGTTCAAGGAACTAGGTAAGGATGTGTGTCTTGCCTTGCCTGGTTTGCATGCGTTTACGGGATGTGATACGACATCATGTTTCTTCAAAAAAAGAAAAAGTTACTCCTTTCAAAGTAATGAAAAAAACAATAAATTACTGAAATATTTCAGAACATTTTATAAGGAACCTGAACCAGATTCTGTTCCTACGACTACAGCAAAAAAATTTGTTTGCTCTATGTAAAACCACAGATGACAAACCCTAAATAAAGCAAGGTACAGGAAATTTGAGATAGCTTACAAACCAAAAAAAACTAAATGAGCCTCTTACTAAGATCTTTGCCACTTTTGATTCACTATCAAGTCCTCCTTGCCAATCATCACTTCTACCACAAATAAAAAGGAGTATCTTTCAAACACACCTATGGATGAACGCCGAAAAATCTGACTCGATGTCACTCTTAAATCCAGCAGACTTTGGCTGGAAGATCGGGCCTACTGGGAACTACGAACCTATCTGGTTTGATGGAGAGGTTGCTCCACCTGTTGTTATCGACGCAATTGCTGACGATGAACCATCAGGTATGTTTATTACATGCACTTTATAAATTGTGCGATGATCTATCACAGTCGGTAGCGTACCAGCCTGCTGAGCCAGGGTCCCGGCCTCGATTCCCAGCATGGTAAAAAAAAATTCATTTGTGAAATGTGGGTTTTTCCTTTCTTAGTGATGAATTAACGGCTAGGGGCTATGTGTTGTGTCTGTTTTATACATAAGTTAGTGTAATTAGTTTTTAAACGTAGCCCTTAACGGGTAGTACAAGGCCTTTCTAAATAATGTTATTAATTATATTATAAATATAGCATTATGAATATAAAATGAAGGGTAATATGTTTTAGATAACGAAATTCACAATGCAGCATATCCATCGGAAGATGACGAATCTGATGACTAACTAAATAATACTTGTAACAGAACTCAGCTTGACAAATTACATGTGAGTTGTTTGATAACATAATAGGTTGTATATTTTACAAATTATCTTAAACATAACTGTTGTAAATGTTGTATTACCAAGATGTAATGCATAATGTTGTGTTGTATAAAGTTGTACTAAAGATGTATTACTACTTTACTACATATTTCGTTTTCTTATGGCTCGCTTGCAAGCTCATACCATGGAGCTTTTTTTTTATATTTCTTTATACTAAGGTAGGTTGTAAAATATATTAATTTTACGACTGAAAGAAAGAAACAACATATGTGACATCTTAAATCAGCCTGGTACACAAAATCCGGTCAACTTGGACTGCCAAACTGAACCCTTAGTGAAAGAACTGCTGTCAGCAGTAAACTGATTCAAACATCAAAATTAGTTTCGGTTGAATTGTCATAAATTTTTCCCAGATTTGGGTAGGTTAGGCAAACATTTCCCAGCCGGTTTCAAATGCCAGACCAGATTATTTATGGTTGGAAAGTTAAAGATAAGAAAATTACTCATTAAAGGAAAGTATATTGTTTCTGATAAACTTCACCTAAATATTACACATTTGACTTCTTAAATAGGTCTGACAGCCCGAATCCGGCTGCTTTGGACTGCGAGACCAAATTATTCATGAAATGCTTGCAGTAAGCTGCAATTTGGTGCCAAAACTTAAATTAGATTGTTCCGGTTAAATTGATATCAATTATTTTCTAACTTTGGTTCGGTCTGGCAGCCATTTTCCGGCCGATTTCAAATGACAGACCAAACTAAATTTGTTTAGGGATAAATAATCTAAGAAACAAGCTATTAATCAAAAGTAGATCTTTCCAGTTATATTAAAATAAATTTTTGATTAATTTGAATGGCCGCCATTTTCAAGTCCGGCCACTTTGGACTGCTTGACCAACATATTTTCATTTCTCACTGGCGGAACTATATAATAGGATATTTAACTGAATTAGATCTTTCCGGCTAAATCAAACGGGAGCTAGCTCTTGGACTATAAATATATGATATCACAAGTACACTAGCTACACTAGCTAGAGCTATGGGATGAAAGCTGGAAAAATAAAGAATTTCAACTACCATAAGATGTACTAGTGCACGTCTTGCATGCATGTCACAGTCACTGTCATGTGAGGGACCTTTTCTCTAACACACTTACCAGGATAATATTTTTACAAATATTAAATAAAATAATTACATTTCTCCAATCACAGGAAAAATGTGCTTGCCTTACTAGCCCTGACGTGACGCTGATAGTGTTAACACATTTTCATTGGAAAAATACCGATTTACTTCTTTCTCATTATGTTCACTCCATTTACTCCTAAAGATAGTCAATCTTACAATGGCTGACTAAACGATTGCCCTATTATATAAGCTACATCTTTGTGGAACCAGTGACTAAATTTGGAGTAGTCAAAATATTTTTCAAATATTCAGTAATTTTATTGCTAAGTTGATCGCAATTTAAAAAGCGCTATATTTATTATAATATCTACTAAACATATATTAAAATGGTTTTCAACGTAGAAATACTCGCCTTTAAAATATAGCATATTATCTTTCATTTGATGAACAGATTAGCAGCTTAAAAGTATTTCAGCGGTGTTAGGTCTGATGAAAAGACATACAACCTAGTGGAACCAAGCAAGTAAATCTCGCTACCAAAGAAGGTAAATAGAGGATACATAACGGCCGTTAGTTGGTCAGTGAATTACCTGCAGGGCTCCTGTGCTGAGAGCAGAGGCGGCGCTGTCAACGCTAGCAGCATCAAATTCTTCAAGTAATGTTGTTTCATGAACATTGTTGTTGCTGGTACAGAAATGAGAATCTTGAATTTCATTTGTTGCTAAACTTGACATTGTTGAAGTGCTTGTTAAGGATATGTTTGAGTCGACTCTATGAAGAGAAGTAGGAGTAGTTTTTAGTTGTGGAGACGTATCTAGAGGGGAAAACAGACGTTATTCTATTGCCTAAATGAAGTTATTCTACAAGCTACCTGTGTTTCTAACACAAATAATTTACACTACGTTTACACTGAAAGGTAGCAGTCTTAACGTAACAGATTATTGTATGGCCCTAACGTAAAAGCTTCACCTTAGTGTCACATGTCAAGGTCAGCTTGCAACTTCTCAGGGTAAACGAATTGTGCAACTTCGAGGAAATAAGTATTAAAATAAACACTGAGTGGGATATAAACAAAAGACCTGTGGCGAGTTGATGAATGCCACATATGCACATGGGCAATGTTTTCGTACTTAATTCAATAGATAAGTTAGACCTAAAATAATAATGGCAACTATCACAAAATAGTCAGTGAAGTAACTTTTACAAAATATACGAATCGATTTTAAACAGTTAAGGTTTTGATTTGTTTAGTCAAAAAGTTGACTTTAAAGAATGATTTGCACAAATATTCTCATATTGTTTATTATGGCTTGAAAGATAGTTTAAAAAAATAGATTTTGATTAAGCTACCGTGAAGTTTTTTTACTCATTAAAATAAATATGTCATCTTTATAATAATAATAATAATAATAATAATAATAATAATAATAATAATAATAATAATAATAATAATAATTCTTATCTATAAATTTTAAACCAAATTGTTCAAATATATTTAACAAAACTCAAATTTTCTAAAATTAATTATTTGTAAACCATTCAAAATTATTTGTTATTTGTAAAAATAAAATCGTAATTTTATTTACCATGAAAAACTATTCCGATATTTTAATTTTGCATTCAATCTTTAGTGTCACTTTCCAAAAGATTAAAATTTTCCATATTTCGTTAGTAAACTACCCTTACATGAATTTAATTTTGATAAATAAAGATACATTATTAATGATAATGTAAAATAGTTCCCCAAAACCAGTTTTGAACTAAATCGTTTGATCTTTTTTTTAAAAAAACATTCATAATTTAAACATTATTAAAAGATATATATATAACCATTTATAATACAAAACTAATTATTATATAGGCCTACTCATTTTGAAGCAAATCAATAAAGCCTTTTTTTAAAACCTTTAATTTTTTTTAAAATCAGTTAGCTACTTAAAGTCAAATTCTCCTCCCAAAAACAAGTATTCAGCTTTATTTGTCATGTTTTATCTATTTTTTATTTAGCACCGCGTCTTACTACCCGTTCGGGTTATATGCTTATTTGTCATGTTCGTGTCAAACATTCACCAACATCGTTATAGCCATTTTAAAAATAATTCGAATTTTCAAAAATCACTTATAAGTAAGCAAACCTTTATCAATTTTTTACCCAAAAACAAGTGTACAGGGTTATTTCCATCTCAAACCCTACCAAGATACCCATTAGAACTAAATCGCTTGTGCCATCTTAAAAATATTTTCAGTGAGTTTTTAACCCAAAAACAAATATAGGGTTAATTTTCATGTATAATATTTCCAACATATAAATTTGGAACCAAATCATTAAGGCCATTTTATAAATATTTCCATTTTATGATTAATCAGCCATGGGTAATTTAGGTATAAATGAGTTTTTTACCTCAAAAAACAAGTATGCGCTGTTATTTTTTAATTCAAACACTCCTAAGATACCCATTTAAAACCATATATTTAAAGCCATTTGTAAAATATTTCAGGTTTTGGAGAGATAAGTCATCAGTAAACTACCCATAAGTGAGTTTTTACTCCCAAAACAAGCAAACAGTCTTATTTTTTATAACAAATAGTCCCAAGATACCCTTTTGGAACCAAATATTTATAGCTATTTGTAAAATACTTTTAAGTCTTTGAATAATCAGTCATCAGTAAACTAACCATGAATGAGTTTTTAACCCCAAAAATAATAGATGTTATTTGTCATTCCATTCCCTCTCTAAATACACATTTTGAACAAAATTGTTATAGCTAACTTAAACCTATAAGATACCGAGCAAACGTTGATGAAAAACTAAAGAACCACATACTTAATGGCTCCAGGAATGCATCCTACTCCAGCCCAGAAATTAAAAATTATATTATACGCATTTGTGCGCAGCTGATTCAAGAAAAAGTATCCAAAAATATCAACAATTTAGAGTGTTTCTCTATCATTGATGCATTTGGTCAGGAGCAATTCTCACTCTGTAAAATTACAACAAATTCGGACCATCCTTTACTGATAAATGATTTTCATAACCTTTATCCCACTCAAAGATATATCTGTAAAGCATGTGCCTGAACAATGTTTTTCACAAGAACTAACAACGATTTCATTCATGCAGAGACTGGGACCAAGACACTAAGAGATTTATTCAAAGACCGGGGCAGAAGCTTCTACAAGAAAACTCTAACAACTCAAGAAAATGAAATAATCAGAAACCTGGGGCAGTACAACCCCCAAGAACCCAGGCAATACAAAAAGCCTAGACTGGAGTAGGAGGTCCCTTCCGAGCATCACAAACCCTGACTAGCCCGACCTAGTACCTATCACGTTTATCCTCATTTAACCTATCCACTCTATCCTACTTGACTAGCGTCAAGAAATCATTTTTCACAAATTCACAATCACTTTTTCATCCCTCACTTAGCGTCTAATATAAATCATGTATTTTTTTTCAGCTCAGCCAGAACTCACACACACACCAACCTACACATCGGGCCCGACTGCACTTGTGTTTACCATCACAGTGTACTAGGGCACGATTTAGATACTTCACAACATAACTCTTCTCTCTAAATAACAACACCCATCCTAAGCTCCATTTGCCACCCCCAACCAATAAACACTTTCACAAAAAGAGGTTATGGTCTGTGACTACAGATCGGCACTCTTAGGTATTAACAAGCCAACTACCTTCTCTGAGGGTCGCTTCTGACAGTCAGAGCTGGTAGACAGGCAAACAAGGGAGAAGGAACAATGTTTTTACACCTGCAATTACATAGACATTGACCTATAAAAATTAATTGGTCAAATATATGTGATGGAGCTTACACGATGAGTGGTTGTAAAAATGGTTTTCAAAAAGAATTATCCAAAAGTGATGTACAGTATATTCATTGCTAAGTCATCGGCAGAATTTAATCCTCACTGAATTTCTTAATGTGCCTTTAATTTCAACAGTCTTGGAGTGTTAAAATAGCTAGCTAAATTCTTTAGGCACAATGCTCAAACAAAATAATTATGTATATCTTTCTAAAATATGTTGATTTAGGGGGTTAAGGAGGTTAAAATTCTTGAAAATGAACATAACATGAAATTGTATAATTTTTTTCATGATAGCCAGTGGCATATTCCTGTCTTAACGTTTCTGTCCACCAAACCGTTGGCAGGCTTGTGTTCCAATAAAAATTCAAGATGACATAAATTTAATAAATATGCATTTAGCATTTTACTTTAATTTTGAACCAATGCATTAGCGTTGAGGGAGAGTGGAAATCAACATAGTGTAATTTGAACCCCGATCTCCGGGATGATGAGAGTGACGCTACTGAAGTGGCTTAGTGTCTAGGGCACGAAATAATGAAAAAATCTATCTCATTTTGGGTAATTTTCCATTAGTGGTCCACCAAACATCATATCACGTGTAAGACGCTGATCTAATTTCAGAGCTTAAATACCGGTCCTATGAATAGGGACACGCAGACTATAGGCGGGACTCAGGGATTTAGACTCAAGAGACGTGAAGTAGGCCTATTATGTATTTTGTCAATGTGAAATCATCGTGATATTTTGTTTTTTGTCAAACAGAAATATTATCATCCTGATATTCAGGCTTCTTGGATTTCAAAAGATGATTGAATTGCTCTATATTGAATGGACAAACCCTTATGACCACATTCCATCAGATATTGTAAATTTATCAACGGGAGTGGCAGTAACTGAAGATGTGGTTACTGAAATTTTAAATGCAAGAGGTAAAGGTCAGAAAGCAAACATAAGCTTCCAGAAGCTTTGTTTAAAAAAATGAGAAAATTTCTATGATCCTGCCCAGAAAACAAACTTGAAAATAGTTACGCCAAAAAGACAGTCAAAAGTACCATTTCAAATAAGGAGGTGGCACTTCTGTGTGACAGAAATCTATTTGGCACAATTATTTTCACTGTGGAGTCCAAATCACTTGATTTGCGTGATATATTATGACATTCACTGGAAACGTTGAGCTGGCAAATCCAGATGGATCAATGAGAAAAACCAATAAGGTGACGTTAGCACACCATTTGAAAATTTAAGCTTTTTGAGGAACTGAGTTAAGTTAAATCTGATTTCATGATTGATGCGATGGGAATGCTTCAAAAGATACACGGAGAATACTAGATATCTGATGAATTGCACCCGTCTGTTCTCCTTCTCGCTCTGAACTATGGTAGAAACAGTGAAAGAATAGACATATATTATTTGATGTGTATTGAAAAGATTTTTAAATAAACTGGGAGCTTACAGAGAGGCTCATAAAAAGGTATATATTTAAGTAATATAAAAGGTGGCCAGCCACAATATAATTAACTGGACGAGGCTCCTGAGGAACAGTGAGAATTAGACCAAACTCACAATAGTTTTTGGCAGAAAGTTGACAGATGGAAAATAGAAGAAAACTCTTCAGTAACAAGGAATTCTTTGTTACACTTGACAAATATCTCAAGATCGTAGCTGAGAGTTCGCAACCTATTGAAGACCTTGCTTTATCACAGTAAGAGGCAGACACTTTCATGATATTACATGCAAAGCACACATATTCTTTATGCCCAACAGTTTTTGTATTTCTAATGATACAGATGTATTTATTTTGGCTACTCGTCTCATAAAGCTGTGTCTCCACTGGTATAACATAGAGCAACCTTTGTGTTGTGTTATGTTATGTTATGTTATGTTGCACTATGTTGTAAGATGTTGCACATTTGAAAATTGCTTAGTCA
This sequence comes from Timema podura, assembly GCA_033556935.1. Taxonomy (NCBI): domain Eukaryota; kingdom Metazoa; phylum Arthropoda; class Insecta; order Phasmatodea; family Timematidae; genus Timema; species Timema podura. The sequence goes on from JAVRXN010000010.1 coordinate 1,907,480, forward strand.
ACTTCATTAAACAAACTTTTCACACCGGAGCAAAATTGTTGAATCATGTTGCTGTTAATTGCAACTATATATAACACTGTGTCACGACTGAAAAAACCGTTGATAATTTGTGCATACATGTGGGACGAAGATATTTTAGTGGCGGCCGCTGCTTGTCTAGTAATGTTTACAAGTACACAACGGACACGAAGGCATAAATATTGGGTTCACTCAAGTTTACAAAAGCCATTTTTTCTTTTTTTTTCCTCGGGATCTTAGTAACCTGTTTCCTGGTGGTAACACAGGTTCTTTTTCCCTTTTTACTTTTTTTTTCAATGATGTTCTCTTGTTCTCTTATATATTCTAGTTTTCCAATCTGGTCTAGGCTCTTATACTACTTGGTATGCCTCTCCAGATGTTATCCCTCTTCATTAGTTTGTCCGCCCCAGGTATTTTATTTCTCCGGTAACCTCCACTTCTGACACTCCTGGTTCACCCCATTTATGGAATCATCCAGGCACTCTCCAGTGGTGGCGATCATCCCCCTATCTGACAAAAGAGAAATGTCGAGCTCACGTCCAACATGTTCCTAGTTATTTATAACTATCCATTAAGTGGATTCAATCCTCATTATTCCATCTGAAAGTTATGCCGACTAACCAATACAATAGCCATGGACATCGATATTGAAGGCTCAATGATTTTAAAATATCGATGTTTGTGCCTATGTGCGAAGAATCGATGTCTACAAAACAATTAAATACAAAATCAGTTTACAGCAAATTGTGACTGATCTAAATTTTTAAATGAATTATTTTTTTATTCATATACATGGTATTTTTAAATGTGAGATTGTTATGAATAGAATTAGATTGAAATTATTTGAATGTTTGGATTAATCTATTTAAGTTTTATTATAAAACATCAATTTTTCTCAAGTCAGTTAAATTTTGAATTGATTTATTTGAAAAAAAAAGAGAATTAAATAGAACAAAAACTCAATGTTTTATAATTATGTTTTTAAAAACTTACAAAACATCAATGTTTTATAATATAAAGTTAATAATTAATTGTTTTATTAAAAATAAATCGTTGTTTGTTCGATGTCCATCCCTACAGTGCAACCTTTTTAACTACAACACAACACGTCCAGTCTCAAATGAAAGAAACCATCTAAAGAGAAGATATATTTTGTCTATGCGACTGAATGTTGTATGTTTTTCATATTTTCTTTTGATCCTTAACGCTTCGAACGGATTCTTGCAATACACACCAACTGTTGTTGCACGTGACATAAACACTATACAATACACACCAACTTACACCAACAAACGCCAACTTTTATTTTGCAATCATGTTGTTGCAATAACTTGCAACGAGTTGGACAAAGTTGTTCCAGTGGAGCTGCAGCTTAAAGTTAATCAAAGATAAAGTGTACATTGTCAAAGGAATAGAGAGCAACATTACGGTTGTTTATGTTGCTAAGATTACCACTGATTTTGGTCCAGATATGTATTAGGCTATTATATGTTTCCATATTTGTCTGGATGTGAGACTGTCTCTGCATTTTCCGGACAAGGAAAGATAAAAGGTTTTAAGAGACTACTAGAAACATTGAGTATGTTACTGCTTTTAAGAAGTTAGGCCGTGACTCGGTTCTCTCAGATGAAGTATTTGAAAATATTTAACATTTTAAATGTGACATGTATTCCAAACGAACGATGGTTGAAAAGGTGAATGAGATACAGTAAAAGATATTTTGTGCCAAGAAATGTCAAGTATTTTACCACCGTGAAAGGAAACTTTGTATGAACACACATCCCGTGCCAACTATCAGGTTGGAGCTTAGAGACGTAGCCTTGAAAGCTTTCCGATCATACCAGATCCCGTTGGACATGGCTGGATGAAAAACAAGGGGATCAAAATATGCATCCATTGGATGGGCAGAGCTACTGCACCCGACATTGTATTAAGACCTTTAAGCTGTAATGGTTCAAAAAGGAAATGTGAGCTCCCTACTTGTTCTTTAATAGTGATTAAACTTACATGCTCTACAAGTTGTAATTAATAAGGTGCCAAGAAGCAAAAACTACAGCAGAGAACCTTAACTATTAGCATAGTGATGCCTATTAATATGATAGTGACTCTTGTGATGCTAGTAATATATGAATTGATATTATTATTATTATTATTAGCACCGCGTCTTACTACCCGTTCGGGTTATACGCACTTACGCTAATGTGTAATGGTAAGATGATTGTGAGATGAAATGGAGGACCTACAGTTTAACGTGGAATCCGAACCACGGTGGAGGCCTGGCATTCCTGAATTGATATTTATGATGTAAGTAGAAGTAGATACGATTGCCAAGCTATCAGGAGTTTTATGTTAAATATAATTATTTTCTTATGCGTACATAACATAAAATTGTAAAATTAACACTAAACATAATACTGTAAGAAATAATTTTAAGAACATTAGGAGTATATAAATGAGCAATAGTGGGAGTGTGTTAATAAAGAAGGAACATTATTCTAAGAACTTATTTTTGGTACCATTTGTGAGTCGAAGTATTATAGCTAAAGGCTAATTTTGGTTTAATTAAACTTTATGGTCACACCCTTTTTTATTTGTGTATCGAACTTTTTTCTCTTTAATTAATCAAGTCCAAGTTAACCTACAAAATATATGTATAAATGATTTCTAGATTTTATATTTTCACTAGTTTTATCCAAACGGTTAATTTCACAAACAAAATATACCCAACTAAAAATATATAATTATTATTAGGTTCAGCCTTGAAAATTTTTTATGCCTGATATTTTGAATGGCCACCATATTAGATAGCGGATACGCATATATGTCTATATCATGTTTTCCTAACATTTATGACTCATACCTTATATCCTGTAAATAGTGTCTATTTCTTCAAAAACATTTCCACAAAAAGTTACTGGAAGCAAGGTAAGACGTGGATATTAAGTATTGGGCTATCCGCAATCCCAGAGGTTTTAGGGTGGTTATTCAATTATGCTTAATCGTGAATGGGCTTTTTAAGGTACTGTTGGAAAACTAATAAAGCAAAGAATATTTCATTTTAAAACAAATAATTTCCAATTTTGGGTGGTTTTCAAGTTACCGGCCAAAATATAGTAGAGGAAATGGCAAAAAAAAAAAAAAAAAAGTCGAATACATCAAATGTTTATTTAGTAGATCATACAAGTCTAGCCATACAGCTCCACATATGTTTGTTAATATGTGTTGCTGTCGTTACAACCACTCGAGAATTAAAATTAGAACCATCTGTGGCTGACCAAATATGATATAGCTATCAAGGGAAATAAGCATTATCACCGTTGTATAATTCAGGAAAATAACCCCTAACTATTTTTTTAAATAAATGCCCCTCAATTGGGGTCCACGTTGTAGCCTTGGATTACGTCCTCTTCTAACCTGCCCCAAGTAGGTCAGCATCTTGTTGTCAATGTGGATATCCACCACTACAAACATTTTATTAGTTAAAATTAATGCCTTAGGTACTCTTAAGTTTATCATTATTTTTAATATCAAAGTCTTTTATGAGAATAATTATAAAGGTTTTTTAAATTTTTTTTTTAATTTTTAGGATGAACGTGGATACTGTTGTATTGCCACATTGCTAGTTATCAGTTCATTTCAGGCTTTGATAAAAAAAAAGTTTTTATCAAATAACCGTCGGTGGGGTAGTTGGCTAACGCGCTAGTCGTGTTGAGCTCGACCGCGAGGACGGGGAGATCGAGGTTCGAATCTCGGTCGGGTGAACTGGGGGTGGTTTTTCCTAAATGGTTTTCCACTCCCCCTCCACGAAAATGCGGGTTCACTTCCTCTAAATTCAACCCTCCCAATTCCTAATCCATTAGAGTAATTATTACTTAAGCGTATAACCCGAATGGGAAGTAAGACGCGGTGCTAAATATTATTTTTATCAAATAAATGTTGCACTTAGGAGCGTGCATCAGATGCGTATCAACTCTGTGATACAATCAGCTAGAAATCGTAAAATTACACGAACACTATTGCGCGTGAATCATTCAAGATTAAACATTGTGTAATAGAAGTTTCTAATTCTGAAGATTGTTGAAACATTAGAAATAGCATTTGGATAAAATCTATATTGAAAAATGGGGTGTGGCTGTGTCTTAGACACGGCCGTGTGTTGTACGTGAATACGTTTATGTTACGGGTTATGTTTTTTAAATAAAATATTTTTATTATGTATTTAGGATAAAAGCAAGGAAACAAATAATTATTGTGTTACAAAATAACATTATTAATTATAGGTCTGTGATACGAAATGTACGACACAAATGGCATACAAGATACATCGAGATTTCTGTAAAACGTTAAATCAATACAAGTGTTACCTAACGTTGTTGGAGAAGTTTCAATAAAAGACAAATTGAACTCGCTGAACATGAAGTCGGGCAATGAGCGGTTTTGTGAGACATCAACATTAAAGTCTCCAACTATCATAACTGGTGTAGTAAGATCAGGCTCGTAATCGGGTATAATTTTAGCGATGTTTTTGGAATATTTTAACAACGATCGTAACATAAAGAGTTTAATTTCTGCTAACGCTGTGCCCGGGTGGATATACACACACCCGAGTACGAATTTGAAGATGTCATTGACCTTTACGTTTACTAGATAGACATCACCAGCTATTGCGTCTTTAATTTCCATATAAATTCCCGAAATGTCAATATTAACTCTATTACAATCAGTGAAGCTATTGATGTTGTGATATATGGTGACTCCACCGGCTTTGCGACTTGATGATGATGATACCGCTACCGATGATGTAGTTGCAATTTGTCTGTTCTTAGCGGTATTACAATATGATCTAAGATCAAAGACAGGCACATTCACTGGCATGGAATTTTCCATCCAAATTTCGCTGATTGCCAAATAATCAGATCGGTTGATGATCGTATCGGTAGAGATGTCTTCTGAGTGCGCGACCAAGCTTTGTGCATTAATGGCGGTAATTAGTATAAAACAATGCTGATCAGAAACACTATCACAAAACTTTTTTGCTTTGGCGACTAGTGTCGGCAACGGATGTTGGGCCAATCTCTGGTACTCATCTCATATCTCTCTAACTGTAGGAGACGTCTGACTAAATCCGTGATAAAACTTGAAATTTTCTCGAGTATTGATCATATAAAAGTCATCTAACGATGTGACGCGACTTAAAGCCACATAAACTAGTTGGTTTTGCTGCGATTTATCATATTGGTACACGATTTGATCGAACGTACCTCCTTATGATTTGTGAATCGTGATCGCACACGCTGGCACTATTGGAAACTGTATTCGGAGGCATTTGATCTTCGGACCGAGAGGTATGTTGGCACTGCGCGTTGTTATTGGTGTCGATTTGAAGTAGAGAACGTCACATTTGCAGATTACATGTGGTTTAGCTTTGAGTCAACATCGCTGGCCTATCATCTCGAGCGGGAATTCAATCCATAGTCTGAGTCGCTGTTTGTGTGTGGCCACAGACATTGACGGTTCGTCCTGTGCCTCTAACTTCTCATAATGCTCGTCTTCACTGAGCAGCTCTATATTCTTTAAGACGCCATTCACAATGCCATCCTCAACGTCAATGTTAGTTGTAATATTGTAAGGGTAACCCACTGTAAGCGGGGTTTTATAAGGCAGTCCACCCAACTCAACGACACTCATTTTGTGAAGCTTTTGCCAGGCTGTAGCAGCTTCCGTCTGATTCTTGTAGCCGATCAAAGTGTCGTCGTTGACGTTGTATGTCTTTGTTAAGATAGCACTGCTGTTGTATGAGTCCCCGCTGTGGTTTTGATTATATAAACGCACAACGCCGATCAAGTTCGTATCGCACCACTGTTGAGTTCTAAATCGCGACTCAATGAGTTTTATTTCATCAACGTCGAGTCGCTCTCCGTTGCCGACTTTAGTAAGTATAGCAGAGAACGTAGCGTTACTTTGCCGCATTACTTTCTATAGTGCAGCGGTTCCCAACAAGGGGTACGCAAGAGGCCATTAGGGGGTACGCGAAAATAAAACGGTAATGGCGGCCACCAGCTTAAAAAAATAATTAAAAAAGATGATAAAGAATTTTAAAAAGTAGGTAGCAGTTTTTACTAATATTGTCAGTTGTAATATTGGTCTTCATATCAATAAAATCTTCAATGAAAGAGGGGTTGAGTCCGTTGGTAGGATCGGCCTTCCCTCCTCCCACCCGCGCCCAACCCCTCACCTACATCCCTCCGCTCAGGATTGGCGCTCTTCTTCCTCGCGGCTCATCTTTCCTCGGTGTTTTAGATTTAATTGTTGACGCGTGCCGGGCTGTGCATAAAAACAAAGAATTAATTAATTCGTGTTGTGTTTAACTTTGTGGGTCTTTGTATTGAGTCATCTGCGTATTATTCCAATAATCCTACGTCAATTTTTCTACAAACCACTTACTAGTCACGTGATTTACGCTATGGATCAGTGGCTAAAAACTGGATCTGTGCGGAAGCGGAAGTTGATTGAAACACCAAATGAAGTACCGTGCATATCATCTGACACTGATTGGACCAATTATACGACATCACAAAAGGTACAAGATCCAGTGCCAGAGCAGTTGAGTAAACAAACTGCAGTTTGTTCTTATTCTTCAGAGGGAATAATAAACAAGAAAAGAAGGTACTTGGACAGCTATATTAATTACGGATTTTCATGTATAGGAGAAGATGACTGCCCTAAACCCCTCTGTGATGTATGTGGGGAAGTATTAAGCAACGGTTCAATGAAGCCTTCATTGCTCACACGGTATTTACGTACCAAATATCCCGAGCACAACGATAAATATGCCACGTTTTTTCGACAGTTGAAACTTCAGAGTTCTGTAAACGTGAAAACATATTTTGAATTTGCCAAAAGTGATTCTGTCAAAGCTACTGAGGCCTCCTACTACATTAGCTATCGTATTGCGAGACGAGGTAAAAACCACACCATTTCACCGTGCCTCAAAGATGCTGTCAGATGCATGCTTGGAGAGGAAATTGTTCTTATAATTAGTTTAATATCTCTCTCAAATAACACGGTGTCTCGAAGAATACGGGAGATTGAGAGCATAGTCATAAGTCACGTCAAAGATTGTGCATTTTTTTTCTATCCAAGTCGACGAAAGTACCGACGTTGCGCAATATTCTGTGCTACTTTTAATTGCTAAGTACTTGGAAGACTTAGAATTCCAAGAGAATCTCCTTATTTGTCACCCATTGAAGGGTCGTATGTCTGGTAAAGACGTATTTGAACAATTGATCATTATTTCGTTGAAAAAGGAATTTAATGGTCAACATGCGTTGGGCTCACCACAGATGGAGGAAAATCCATGGAAGGTTGCTACTCAGGCTTTCGTACACGCGGGGAAAAAGTTGCCCCCAAAATTAAATGGACGCACTGATGTATTCACAGACAAAGCCTCGCATTGAAACCTTTGCCTCCAGATTTGCAAAACGATCTTGATGAAGCGGTAAAAGCTGTCAACTTCATCAAGGCGAGTCCTACCAATTCCAGGTTGTTTAAATTGCTGTGTGAAGACATGGACATCCTTCACAACACTTTGCTTTTGCACACTGAAGGTAGGTGGTTGTCCCGGGATAAAGTCCTGACGCGGCTGTTCGAACTTCGACACTAGGTAGCCCTTTTTTTTTTGGAAGACCATCCTTTTAAAAATCTTGGATCCAGGATTCATGATTTTGAATTGCAACAAAGCCTCGCATACCTGAGTGACATTTTCCACCAGATTAATAAACTCAATCTTTCACTTAAAAAAATGGTAACATTTTTCAAGTTGTCGACAAAATTGAATCCATGAAAAAAAATTTTTTTTTGGCAAAGTGCATTTAAAAAGGACAGCCTGAAGTGTTCGAAACACTTCACGATTTCTTGTCACAAGCCGAGCTAAATTTAACAGTCGGTGATAAGATAATTGAGCACCTGGAAGGATAAAAATCCTCATTTGAAAAATATTTTTCAGAGCAGGAAATGGGTTGTCGATGGATATCTTATCCTTTCAAAGAAGAGTATTTTGAACCAGCTTCATTGTCGATTAATGAAAAGGAGAAGTTGCTAGAGCTCGCATCAGATACCACTCTGAAGAACCTCTTCAATGGCGGAATGGTGAACCTAGTCAGTTTTTGGGCTCGTCACGGTGACGAATACAGTGAACTTTCTAGAAAAGCCATAATGTTTTTGTTGCCTGTTTGCTAGCACTGAGCTTGTTGAACGGGCGTTATCTTCGTATACTTATATAAAAATAAATATAGAAGCAAATTAGACGCAGCTCTGGATTTGAAATCGTATTTATCCTCTTTTGAGCCTTATTTTTCAAAACTTTGAAATTCAATACAGTCCCAAATATCACATTAATTTTTCTTTTTTCAATCTTTGTGTTAATTTGTTTGTTTACTTCAAAAATAAAAAATAAATTATGAAAAAATATACCATTTATTTTAATTCAACATATACCTTCCCCCCTGCGGGACGGGGTTTAGAATAGTCCCGCAGTAGCCCCTGCTTGTCGTAAGAGGCGACTAAAAGGGGAGGCTTTTGTGCAGGACGTACCTCGTGCAGGAAAAACCTATCCTAAATCTTTCCTTTCACCTCCTTTTTTATTCCTTCCCTTTCACTCCTTTTTTTCATTCTTCACCCTTCGCTTTCTCTCTCCTTACCTCTTTCTTCCCTTCCCCTGCCGTTCAGTCCTGCACAGATACTTTTGGCCCCACCGTTGACGACATAGCCTTGGCGTTATAGGAAAAGGGGACACTCCACAAATGTTAAACATACGCTAAACGTTTCACTTCGAGATTGTACAAAAACTATTAGTATTAAAAATAAAATTATAAGAACCTGTTTGGTAGACAATGTCATAATATATTTTTACTATAAGTTTAACAAACACTTTGACATTATGAACGGATTACGTTATAATTGCAAAAAATAAAAAATTTTAGGGAGCCATTATTTCAAGCTGGCCAATGTAAAATAACTTTTTAAGAGTGGCACTAGATTCCATTTTACTCACTACAAAATTAAACTAATGTGTAAAATATCATGTTAGTATCAAAAATTGAACGTTTGTTAAGAATAGCAACTCCACTATCGCCCTTTCTAAGTTAGGTTTGTAGTTGTTAGGTTTGGGGACTACTTTCATATCACGCCCAGGTTACGTTAGGTTTGGATGTTTGGTAACTATTTTAATATCACACTCAGGCTACGTTAAGTTTGAAGTTATATGTTTGGGGATTATTTTCATATCTTGCCCAGGTTACGCTAGGTTTGAAGTTATATGTTTGGGGATTATTTCCATTTAAAGCCCAGGATACGTTAGGTCATGTCTAGCTCTGTTTGGCGCCCACTAAAGCTGGTGCCCCGAGCAGCCGCCCTGTTCGCACGGCCCTTAAGCCACCCCTGCATAGAGTAAGCAACAGCGTATATTATTTCATTTCACAAATCCTAACGAGTTTTTAGTAAATGTCTATTTCAAGATAAAAGCGAGAGAAAGTCTGTGTTGTGCGCCGTACCATTTATTTTTTATTACTAAAATACAAAATTGCCTTTACCTCTATGCGAGTAGGTTTGTGGACCTATAATTTCTAAGACGTTTTTATTATTATTATTATTATATTATTATTATTATTATTATTATTATTATTATTATTATTATTATTGGAGTTTACCGACCTATCTACACAACCAGAGGCCATGTAACATCATTAAAACCATTCTACTCATGTTAATGTGTACAACAAGATCCATAATTTCTGAGTCCCTTTTTTTTAACAGCCTGAATATAGATGTGTGTGTAATTTCTCTAAAAACATGTCTCAAACTAAAATAATTTGATGAATATTTTCAGGGGATAGAACTAATAGCTAGAACACACATGCCCACCCTCCCCTAATTAAACTCCTGGATGCGCCACTGAATCTTAATATCTTCAAAATTAATTCTGTTATAAGTGAGAAAAGGTCTTGTTCGTCTAAAAAACATGAATAAAACTATTTAGAGGAATCCTTTTCGCCTCTCTCCTCTTACAAAACCAACGTTATACAAATAGGTTTTATCTAATCAAGAAAACACTGTTTATGCCAATTATTTATAAAGTAAACATAATCAAGTTTACTCTGTAAAAACACTTTTAACATAGATCATACAAATACATCACAGAAAACATTTTCAATAGCTCAGGTTTGTATGGGACAGACAATTAGTGTCAAATCAAGGGTTTTACCTGAACAGGATATAAATGGTTCGAAGGAAGGGGGAGTAGCAGGGTTTACAGAAAAAAAAAGATAGCGTGATAGTGATTGCCAAAAAGGGTTTGGGGAGGAGAGGGAGAGGTTCTTCCGAAGACAGAGCAATCTACCAGGAAGCTACTGAACTTTTTCAACAGTTTAGACATGATTTAATTTGAAAATATCAAATTTTGTTAAAATTATTGTATTAAAATATTCGTTGTGTATGATAGAACATTATCTTATTCTCTATAATAATATGATAACTTCAAAAATATATTCTTGTATTTCACGTTTTATTTAATTTTGATTTAATTGAAATTACGTTTTATTGTAAAAAAGTAAATATTAACTTGTATCTTTTTTATTAATATATTTCATTTTAAATTTCAAGTTCAATATAATACAAAAACCGCATGTTGTTACTACGCATATTTTCTAAGCATTAGAGTAAAAACTGTATCGTTCTTATATCGTAGGTATCCATCCGAATCTTAAGGATGCTGAAGTCTCGGAACTATTTACAGAAATTGAACTGATGGCTCTAAATGACAGGTTCTGCTGTGTTATAATTTCAAAAATAGGCCTATATATGTTTTTATTTTAAACATTTTTTATATTTATAAAATTGAAGTTTTAATCAAAGAAATTAGATTAGTAAGTATCTAAATTATATTAATTTAAATTAAAGCCTATTTTGTATTTGGCATAATGACTTGATATTGATGATCTTGTAAGGATTAAAATATCATCGCCAAAATACTTTAGATTATATATTTAATATTTATTATTACATTTTAGGAATTTAATTTTTATACATCAGTTTGTAATTATTTAATTTTTTCTGATCTTACTGTTAAAAGATTTTAAATGTATTTTAAACATATGGTGAATCATTTCAGACCCATTAAATATTTGATTATTGCCTTTAGAGACAAGGGAATATTTACCGTCCCTCGAAACTGTCCTTACGCTTATTAAAGACACGCCTGTCACTTCACTCGCATATTTAACTACATTATATTTAACTTCAACATTTCTTTATGGATTTTCATGTTTTCTGATACGTTTTATATAATAATTTCCCTCTCCAAGGATGTCCAGAATCACTTTTGAAAGATGATACTGCCATTATATAAGTTTTTGTTAAGTATGCTATATGAACTACACTATCTAAGTACACAAGAATTATCAACGATAAAAAACCAATTATTTAAAGACTCAAAAAAATCACATTAAAACACACAATTTGTAACAGCTTATTTTTGTCTAACAAGTGTAACACGTGCTTCCGGACAGCTGACGTGAAACACGCAAGCGCTGATTATGGACTGAATATCACTGCGCAAGTAGTTTTCTATCTGCGGCCGCTACAGCTTTGTCAAACTCTTGTGTTTCACTCCAGCATGTGGTCACGCTACACCTAGTTTCATTGCTGAGGGAACTGCGTGCTTACTTTTGAGCAACAGCGTTGGCATTCTTTTGTTTTCCGTGATCAGTCTTAATTCGAATATATATCAAATTTGACAATGCTGGGCTGTCGTTGTTGCCAGAAGTTGGTGCTTCTTCCTCCAGCACAATCGTAAAGTTACAGTAGTTTGAGTCTCGTGTTCCTAAAAACTAGCTCAAAAACATTGACTAAATAAACACTCATATTTTATAAGTACTCTGTGTAGAAAATTATATGTTATTGACCACGTTAAGATTTTGTGTGTATGTGTTGGTTGTGTGTGTTTTTTTTTTTTGCCGTAAAGTTGTGGAATTATAGTTTTATGTGTATATTAATATATTTATTTGAATAATAGTGTGTTGTTAACAGTTAAAATATAACACAAATTATGGAATCTCCGGCTTGTTGTAAACAATTACATTCCAAGAGGAAAACATTAAGTAGTAAAGAAAGGGCAATGCTGTTAAGAGTCTACACATATTTTCGTAAAGACGGAACTTGTTCAGTAAATCAAGCGGCAATACAGACTGCAGAAGCTGCAGGTGTGACTTATAAGTTAGTAATATACTAAACAATAATTCAAAACTAAGGGAAAATTACTTAAACCAATCAAAAAAGTAAATAACTGCACTCAAATGAAGCGTTTGGATAAATATGTCACATTTACTCAAGCAGCAATTCGCAGAGAGGTACATTCAATTTACCGTAAAAATGAATTACCAACCCTAAAGAAAATTAAAGCTTTGATTGATATTGATAGTGACCTTCCTAATTTTCTGATTAAGAACAAGTAAGAATTTAATTTATAGCATTTAGTGTAAAATTCATGTTGTAATATATTTGTTTGTATAAGAATTATGAGGAAAAAAGCTTTATACATGAAATAGTTTTAAGCAAAATTACGTGGGGAGTAGAGAAAGTTAATAAACTTCAATCTTGAAAAAAAAATATTATTGTGAAAATAGTCAATGTAAAAGGCTGTTAACCGATAGAAAATGTTTTTTACCTGTCAATTGAAACCCCCAACCCCCCATGACGCATTGTTTAAATGAGGGATTTGCGAGTAAACCATCCCCCCTTACTTCCCAAAAAACCGAAAGCTAGAAGGTTTGGCAACCAGTAACAGAGAGCAAGAGAGCTAAGATAAATATGTTTTTCCATAAGACCTGCAGTTACCTTAGCAATGAAATTAGGTGTAGGCTACCGCTCCTTTTCTATATACTCGCATACATACAAATACAATTACAGAATTTCCAGGGTCTATAGGGGCCACAAGTGCCCGGACCCACCAACATTTTTCGAACAAAAAAACTTGTTTTTCTTCTTTTTTATTTTATAACATGTTTTGTAAAAAATATGAATATTAAGTGCAGCACCATATTCTATACACAGTGAATTATTCGATTCGTTATACAGTATTCCAGTCCCAAGAGTATTCATCACTCGCTGTATCAGCGCTTGGTACTCCAATGACTAATAATGAAGAAGCTGACAGGGGTCAGCCTCTCTCAGATAAGCCTCGTCCTCTATTGGGAGATATATCTCAAGGTCATTCCACTGAGTGCTCGCCGCTAAACCGTAGCTTATGGGGCCAATCTAAGCGAGCCCGCGATTTTATAAAGATAGTCTATTATGTTTTAGCGTGTATTTAGTATGTGTTAAGGACACAATAAGTAAGGTGACGAGTGAAAGTGATTAATTAAAATTAATAAAGTATATTAATTATTAAAAAGTCCGTATTTTTAATTAAAACTGCAAGAAAAACCTGAAATTAAACGGTTAGGAGCACCTGAGTTTAATGATTTTACATTTATGCAGGTAGATGGAGAGAAAAAAAAACTTTTCCTAATGCTAGGTTTGGTAAACAATTTTGGTTAACTGTGAGTGAAGAAATATAAAGCTTATTTTGTGATTATTTTTATTATTTGGTGGTGTGAGGTTGTGGACAACGGTAGGCTATAAGATTCTTAAATATTTAAGTGCAAAAATTAGAAATACAAGGAATGTGCAATTCATTTAGAAAATGCATTTAAGTTTAAAACATTTGGAACAGTAAATATTGAAACACGGATAGATTCTGCGGACAAAATTTCAGTCCAAAACACAATGGACAGGTAGTGTCAAAAATAGGCATATACTAGGCAGATCAATATAATGCTTCTTAAAATACGATGGTACCCATGAACTGTCATTAAGAGACAGACGCACCCTTGTACAAGTAATGTCATCCCTTGGTAAGTTTAATTTAAAGCCTGTATTATTTTATTTTTTCTGTTTGTAGACTTGTGTAGTGATTTTCATAGCTCTAATGATTTTTAAAATATGAAAACCTAATTAATTTAATTTAATTTAATATGTTAAAATGTTCCGGGAAAAATCATTACCGGTAAACAAAAGATTGATTTCTTTAATAGTACCACAATATATCAATGATAAGTTAATTCGTATCTCAAATAGTTGTGGAGAAATGATGAAAATTGGAAATAATCGCCTCTGCAAATCACCCTCAAAACCAGTTTTTTGAGAAATGAGAACCACAATCTCTTTTATTGTGATTAATAATGTACAGATATAAAATTTAATCAAAATCGTTGGAGTGAGTTTTGAGAAAATCGATTTTTTTCTCTTTTTGGCCCTTAGTAAACTACTCTTAATTTTAAGGTTGGATATCTAAATCCGAAGACCCCTCGGTGGGACTTCATGAAAACCCCAGATACCAAGTTTCAGCCAAATCGGTAATATAGTTTAGGTTCTAGCCCGAGGTACAAATAGACAAACAGACAGACAGATATACAGACGGCACTGTGAAAACCACTTTTTTAATTTCAGGTGGGTCATGAAACGTCGATATTTATCAAAATCTCGAGATCGATTTTTTTAACGATCACAATAATCTATCTCCGAGAGGGATCGATAGAAAATAAAGATCATTACCTTTAAGATATGACTTGGCCACACAAAAAATAAGTATCACGCTCCACTACTGAGAACCTTTCTGAAATTTGTAACATTGAGGTGTTACACAGATTCATATATCTGAATCTCCAAACAACATTAAGGATGTTCAGCTGTTTTTTTCCATTTCCAGACACTCTCATATCTCTCCCAAAAAGTTTTTCGGCCGAATAGAGAAAAAAATTTGGTACTAGCGATGAGTACCATTGTAAAACTTAAATATTACTATGCCATGTTTCAGAAGAATGGAACAGTTATTATGATTGGAGAGGATTTTCCAGTATTTGACTGTAAAAAGGAATAATGTTTCTATAACATAATATATAGCAGATGGGAAATTGTAAAATATGCCTTGATCATATTGAATTGACATAATTATTTACCTACTTGATGAATAATATAAACACTTTTTTTGAAACATTAGAACATTAAATAAAATGGAAAAGCTAGGTCTGTGCCTTCCAGAGTTCCAGGGCCCACAGCAACGCCACTTTTCTGTGGCTGTGCGAAACCCCGAGTTTATCTCTAGTATGTATTTGCATACGAAAGCGCTTCTAAAAAACGCTGCTTTGTCCGAAGCCCTCTTGAGATACCCGAACAATAATTATGTTCACTGATTATATAGTTATTCTATTTATATTTCTTACAGATGAAATTTAAATAAAGAGATTTGTATTAAACCTTTAAAGCACAAAGAGTCCAGGACATAATGGTTTTAAACAAAGTGGGATTATACGCTCCTGACCTTCTGTATGCAAATACTTTGACACCTTAGATCATGAAATACTTTGAAAAAAATGGTTGTATGAGAATAAAATTGTCACACAAGCTCTAACAAATTATATAACGGATAGATATCAACTTTTAAAAATAAATTACTCCAAGAATAGCCTTCGACTTGTTATGGCTGGAGTTCCACAAGGAAGTGTACTCGGCCTAATATTGTTCCTTATAAGCTAGATATGCAAACCATAACTTAAGAGAACCCCAAAATATACGCAGATGAAATCGTGGTGTGCCTCAATGTTCAGTCGGTCCTTGTCTCTTTCCTCCGCGCTTGCACAGGCCGTGCCACCCACCCTCTCTACTGCCTGGATCACTTCTCAACCATGTTCTATAAGCCATCCGTGACGAGTTCACCTCTGTATTCAGTGCCAAAGAGAACTCTCACGACGATCTCCTCCGAAGTGGCTGCACTGCTCAGGAGCTCACTCCTCGGCTTGGCGTGGGTGTCCCACGTACAAGTCCTTGCGGGCGGCGGGGACAGTACGAGCCTCCAAGACTCAAGAAGGGAGGACGAATGGCCTGAGCGAAGGCCAGAAGCCCTCGGGGCACGTTGCGGAACGGAAGGTGACCGTGACTCCAGCTCCAAAACCAAAGCCACTGGTGCAATCTTTCGCCAGTGCGCTGTCAGGGAGACCAACCCCTCCATCCCAGGCCAAGGCACCTGCCAAAGCTACTCTACCTGAACCGGTTGCATCCGGTTCATCCCTTTCGGTCGAGGACCCGTCCAAGACCTCTCCTCTCCCAATCCCTTCTCGACCCACCCCCACACCCCGCACCACCCTTCCCAAGCCCCTTCATCCTTCCAACCCCTTCCTACCACTCCCCACTCCAACCCCTGTCAACCCTGCCACCCCCACACCCAACCCTACCCCTGAGGATGATGCTACAAAGCTCAAAATTTGTATTGAGCTTCTCAAGGAGATTCCGGGACTGGATCCGTGGGACTTTTCATCGAGTCTCTTGAGGAAGGTCCAGGAATCTCCGAGGAGTAACCGTGGCCACCTGGTCATGGAGCATATCATCCTCTACCTGGTCTCCCATGGCAGCGCACCCGAATAGAGGACCCCCAGTGCTGAAGGAGCTCACGGTCGCACTCTGGAACGCCAACGGAGTCGCGAGGAAGAAGGCTGAGCTGGAAAGTTTCCTGGCAAAGCATCGTGTTGACGTAATGCTGTTGGGAGAAACCCACTTGCGCTCCGCAGTGAGGTTCTCGTTGGCGGAGTTCATCTGCCATCGGAGTGACCGAGCGGGGGATGGGGGAAGGGGTGGGACGGCGGTCCTGGTCCGAAGGGGCCTTGACCATCACGTCGTCTCTCTTCCTCCCCTCCAACACATGGAAGCAACGGCTATCCAACTGGTGACCTCTACCGGCCCAGTGCGTCTTATCTCCATCTACTTCCCTCACTACCGCCGGTTCAACCAGGCCACGAGGTCTGACATGGAGGTGCTGCTTCGAGGTACCACCCCTGTTTTAATCGGTGGTGACTTCAACGCTAAGCACCCTTCATGGGGCTCTAGGATTATGTGCGCTAGCGGCGGATTGCTCCGCGACGTCATAGATCTACACGGCTTGGTGGCTTCCGGTCCTCCGACCCCTACCCACTTCCCTCTCAATCCCATTGGCTTCCCGGACGTCCTCGACTTCGTTGTTTCCAGAGGGATCAGAAGGTGGTTGGTGTTGAAGTCTCTAGCTGAGCTAGACTCGGATCACAACCCCGTTCTTGTGAACTTGGGACGCGCGGTGTCCTTCATAGACCCCGCCGAAAAACCTGACCTTAAGCGCACTGACTGGGACAAGTTCACGAATGTGTTGAGAGAGAGGTTGGGACCCACTCCTACCTTTCGAATAGCAGCAGAAATCGATCGCGGTGCGGAGATCATAACTTCTGCCATCAAGGTGTCGCTCATAGCTTCGACGCCAGGGCACCGTACTAAGAGGGCGCCACAAGCTTCTTTGCCAATTCTATCCTCAGGAACGTCCGGGAGAAAAATCTGCTGAGGAAGGCTTGGCAAACCTCGAGGGACCCGGTAGATAAGGCCAACTGGAGCCGCAAAGTCCATGCGGTTCGCGAGATGGTCAAAGAATACCGGAACAGTGTCTGGGAGGACAAGATTGAGAGCTTGTGCGTACAGGACAGGTCCCTGTGGCGCATGACGAGGAACTTGATGCGGGTTCCCGCACCAAGGTCGCCTATTGTAGGTCGAAACGGGGTGGCCAACTCCGACCAGTAGAAGGCCGATGCTCTTGCTGAGCACTTAGAGGCGCAATTTGTACCGACTGACGACCCGTCAGACCGGGTGCACATTGGGCACGTGGCTCAGGTCATCGCAGCGGTCTCGTACAGACCCTTGGATAAACCTGAACCCACGGAGGCGGCAGAAATGTCGCGGGCGTTAGCCGCTCTAAGATTAAACAAGGCCCCCGGACGCGACGGCATCAATAACGCGGTCCTCAGAAAGCTGCCCTTGGAGGCGATTAACTTCCTCGTGGAGTTATTCAACGCCGTCCTGCTCCTGAGTCACTTCCCAGAGCTCTGGAAGCACGCCAACGTCCTATGCTTCCATAAACCGGGTAAGGACCCGGCCCTAACTTCATCTTACCAACCGATCAGCTTGCTCGACTGTTTGGGCAAGTTGTTCGAGAGACTTCTACTGACTAGACTGACCCGACATGTTCGCGAGGCGGTCATCTTGGTGGACGAGCAGTTCGGCTTTCGGGTGGGACACGCTACGTCTCATAAACTTGTTCGGCTAGTGAAGCAGGTCACGAGGAACTTCAACATCAACAGGCTGACTGGTGCTGTCTTTCTCGACGTGGCAAAGGCCTTCGACCGTGTTTGGCACGAAGGTCTCCTTTTCAAACTCCTATCCTTGAACCTTCCCTTCTACCTAGTTAAGATTGTTCAATCTTATCTATCCAACCGGACCTTCTCCACTACCTTTGGGAACGCCACATCCCAGGTCAGAAGCATCCGGGCTGGAGTGCCGCAGGGTTCCCTCGTGGGCCCGGTGCTCTTCAGTCTGTATGTGAACGACATTCCGAAATCCCCAGACACCAAGTTAGCACTGTATGCGGACGACACGGCTCTAGTAGCGGAGTCGTGGCGAGGGCAGTTGGTGGAGAGGCGACTCCAGACGCACCTGACGCAGTTGGAGGGGTGGCTGACTACCTGGAGAACGAGTATTAACGTGGAGAAGAGTACAGCAGTGCTCTTCACATGGAAAAGAAAGTTCTACAGGCCGGCCCCACTCCGGCTGTTCGGAGAACAGATCAGATGGGCGGACAGTGCTAAGTACTTGGGACTTACGCTGGACATCAAGCTGACCTGGCGACTTCACTGCACTGAGATACTGACCAAGGCGAAGCAAAGGCTGGGAATCCTAGGCCCACTGCTTAACAGGCGTAGCGTCCTGTCCACAAGGAACGGTCTGACACTGTACAAGCAGCTGCTCAGACCGATCCTCGACTATGCGTGTCCCACTTGGGGCCACCTGGCGGACACGTATATGAGGAGGATGCAAGCATTCCAGAGTAGGTGTCTGAGGATCATTGTGGACGCACCTTGGTACGTTCGGAATGTGGATCTGCACCGAGACCTGGATATGCCTACCATCAAGGACCACTTCCGGAAGCTGGCGCAGTCCTTCTACGCCAGACTCCCTGGTGACATCAATCCTCTTATCCAGGGGCTTGGGAATTACGTCATCGACCCTGGGGGGTGCCACCGACGTCCCAAAGCCCTGCTCGGATAAGCGAGAAGTGACAAACATGGTTTGGGAGGCTCTCACACAGCCCCCCATAGAGTAGTGTCTCCGCACGTAACTCTAAAAACCTCTTAGTCGGTTCCCAAAATTTTTCTTTTTCCCTAATAATATTAATTAATAATATGCTTTTTGTTTGTTTCAGTTAACTTCGCGAAATGCGACAACCCGTCTGAGAATTTCCCAAAAACCACACGGTGTGACTAATTGGTCGGTACGTGTTGTAATTTGCTCCCGTGCACCCCTTCAGGGTGCATTAGAGCATGCATTATGAGTTTGGAGTCTGGAGAACTCCTCCCTGCTCGGATAAGCGAGATGTGACAAACGTGGTTTGGGAGGCTCTCACACAGCCCCCCATAGAGTAGTGTCTCCGCACGTAACTCTAAAAACCTCTTAGTCGGTTCCCAAAATTTACTTTTTCCCCAATAATATTAATCAATAATATGCGTTTGTTTGTTTCAGTTAACTTCGCGAAATGCGACAACCTGTCTGAGAATTTCCCGAAAACCACACGGTGTGACCAATTGGTCGGTACGTGTTGGAATTTGCTCCCGTGCACCCCTTCAGAGTGCATTAGAGCATGCTTTATTAGTCTGAGAGAACTCCTGCCTCTATTGGGTCCCGTGATGGGCACTGTCAAGTTTTCACGCATCAATAGGAAGCCTCTGTTTCTCCCATTGGACAAAGCCAGGCATCAATAGAGTGTATTTAATACCGAGGAACCACCCCTCGGTCAGCGAACGCCGAGGTATCGAGCAGTCTACAATAGGTTAAGGGCCCTAGTTCGACGAAGGGCAAAACAATTAAAACTGATTCAATGGAATGAGTTTGTCTCAGAGACTGTCAACGGAGGGGACAACGTTTGGACTACCACCAAGCGACTAAAAGGCTGCTCCCAAAGATCTATAACACCGGTCATCCACGGAAGGCAAAGGATGTCATACACAGCCGAGAGAAAAGCTGAAGATATAGCTGAGTCCCTACTGGATCAATTTACGGCAAACAGCGAGCCCCATTACGAAGACTTCTTAACGCGAATCAGAGAAGAGGTAGATCTATTCTTAGAGGAACCCTTTGACGAGCCACTACCCCCAGTGTCCAGACCCGAGATGGAACAGGTCATAAGAAAATTAAAAATGAAGAAAGCCCCAGGAGCGGACAAGATCTCTAATGAGATGATCCGCCATGCCCCCGCTAAAATTATCACCCTCCTGACGGCCATTATCTCCGCCGCGTTTAGTTGGGGATACTTTCCAATATATTGGAAATTGGCGGACGTAATCTCCATCCCGAAGCCGGGAAAAGACGCCAACCACAAAACCGGAGGCCAATCAGTCTACTCAGCTGTCTCGGCAAGATCTTCGAAAAAATCTTACTTGAGAGACTGAAATATTACGCCCACCAACAACGAGTACTCCCCGACACACAATTTGGTTTCCGGAGCCGCCACTCCACGGTCCACCCCATCACTAGCCTGGTGGAAGAAACCACGGAAAGCTTCAACAGAAACGAATCAACACTCGCGGTCCTCATGGACGTGGAGAAGGCGTTCGACAAGGTCTGGCATACCGGCCTCCTTCGGAAGATGATCTCCCTAAACTTCCCTAAACCTTACATCCACATAATAGGAAGCTTCCTATGAGGTCGCTGTTTCGCAGTCAAAATGGAGGGTAAGAATTCGTCCCGCCACAACATCCAAGTGGGAGTGCCGCAGTGGTCCGCACTATCCCCATTCCTGTACAGCGTGTATGTCGCCGACGTCCCAACAGATCCTAAAGTTAGGGTGAGACTTTTCGCCGATGACACTCTGTTCTTCACCTCCTACAAAATCATCAAGTATGCTTTCAACCACATGCAGAGATACCTGGATCAGTTCAGTGGCTGGCTATAGAAGTGGATAATAAAAGTGAATCCAACGAAATCCACGGCCATAAATATATCCAGAAGGAGGTCCCAGCCACAAGACCAGTTCAGGGTTTTGGACGAAGCTATCCCCTACTCGAAGAAATTTAGATACCTCGGAGTCACTATCGATTCCCGCATTAGCTGAAAGTCCACGTGGAAAACACGAAAAAGAAGGCGAGGGGGGTATTTGCCCGAAACTACTCGCTATTCAAGAGCCAACATCTTAACACTCGAACAAAACTGATACTCTACAGAGGTATAATACTTCCTATACTCGTATACGCTTGCGAGGCGAGGAGCTACGCCCCACCCACCGTGCTCAACCAGCTTCAAGTGGTACAGAACAATGTTCTTCGATGCATTCTTGGGGTAAACACAAGAACCAACAATGCGCTCATCCACGCAGAGACGGGCATCAAGACTCTAAGAGACCTATTCGTAAGACGAGACGCAAGCTTCTACAACAAAAACCGCCTGATGGAGGAGAATGCAATAATCCAAAACCTTGGGCAGTATAACCCAAAGAGAAACCAGGAAGTACAAAAAAACCAAGACTGGAGTAAGAGGTCCTTACCCAACTCCACAAATCCTTGACTAGCCAGTCCTAGTGTTCATCACCTAACTCACTACCTACCCCATCCACTCTATCGAAAGTGACCAAAGTCAAAATTCCTTTACACAAATTCGCAATCACTCTTCCATCTCTCAAATAGTGTCTTATTTAATTCTATGCTCTATTTCAGCTTATCTAGAAACCACACATCAGGCCTGACCACACTTGTGTTTACCATCACAGTGTATTAGGGCCTGATATAGTTACTCTACAACATAACACGCTCTCTAGTTCACAACTCCTTCTCACAACTCCATTTGCCTTCCACAATCAATAAACACTTTCACAAAAAGAGGTTATGGGCTGTGACAACAGATCGGCACTCTTAGGTATTAACAAGCCAACTACCTTCTCTGAGGGTCGATTCTGACAGTCAAAGGTGGTAGACAGGCAAACAAGGGAGAGGTCGGTCAGCGAAGATCGAGAAGAAGAAAATACATAGCACTTTTTTACGAGGCTGCGCTATTTGACGATTTACGAGTATTGTACAGGATTGAGTTGATTCTCAGGTTTAAGCCTTGTAAGTATACTTCAAGTTCGGGTCATCGGATAAAGGTGAGCATTCTACAGTGGTCACATCAGACAACTACATTTACGAGTGACAAGCTAAAACTACTCTAAACACCAAAACTGACTAATCCGTTGTTGGCCCTTATAGGGCCAACAACAAACATGGACAAGGTAATTGACCACGTACGTGGCCAGATGAAGAGACATCAAACCCAGGACTGGTCTAGAAATCTTGACGAGGAGGAGGACCTTGAAGTGGATCTGACTGAAAATGAAACGGAGGACAATGAGTTCATTGAAGCAACTATCTTAAAGAGGAAGTTGCTTTTCAAAGCGAAAGAAGACAAACCTCCAAAAAACATTAAAGTAACAAACCAATACGAGGTACTCTCGATTCAAGAAGAACCATTGGAAACAACAGACTTTTCGAAAGCAAGCTCTTGGGAAGACACCAATGAAATCCATATAGCCAAACAAAAGATACCACCAATAGTTATAGCTGGAACGACCAATTACTACAAAATAGTAAAGACAATGAAGACAAACTTGACTGGAACTTTTAAAGTCTTTCATATAAAAGATGGACTTAAAATACATACTACAACTCTCGATGACTTTAAGGCTCTACAAGCCCTTCTAAAAAATTTCGGGCAAGAATTCCATACCTTTACGCTCCCGAGAGACAAACCCCTCAAAGTTATAGTCAAGGGGCTTTCACCCAACATGCCCACTGAAGACATTAAAGAAGAGTTACTTACAATGGGTTACGCAACAACAGACATTCGTCAATTTACCTCAAAGACACAATCAG
Organism: Timema podura; assembly: GCA_033556935.1. Classification (NCBI taxonomy): domain Eukaryota; kingdom Metazoa; phylum Arthropoda; class Insecta; order Phasmatodea; family Timematidae; genus Timema; species Timema podura. Next base: position 1,930,555 of record JAVRXN010000010.1, read on the forward strand.
AAAACACCAATCAGGAAAATATCAAACTACTCCCAATCTTCATCTGCACTCTAACAAGGACTGACAACAACTTCAAACTTTTTCAGGAAACATACATTAACAATACAAGAGTCAAGATCGAACACTATGTACAGTCACAAAATTAAATTCTTCAGTGTCATAGATGTCAAAAATTCGGACACTCCAAAAATAACTGCGCCAACAAGCCGAGATGTGTCAAATGCCTGAATCCGCATTTGACCTCCGATTGTACAAAAAGAGATGCCACAACTCCAGCATATTGCGTAAACTGCGGAGGAAAGCACACGGCAAATTATTCCAAATGCCCCGAATACTTGAAAATGATAGAGACTAAAATCGACCAAAGACAGCTTAAAAATGAAAGACCACTTACCTTCACACAAAGGAAGAATCCAACGAAAAATGACTTCCCTTCAGTCAAACGATGGCACCAACTAACTTCAGCACACCAAGTTCCTATAGAGACACCCTACTAAACAAAAGGAACGGCATACATCATCAGAAGAAACAGGAACTGACCAACCCAACTGACTTCAAAGAAATAATTTCCATCTTTAAAGATCTGAATATATGCGGTTTACTCAAACACCTCAAACCTTTCCTAAACAAACTATAACAGGCAGAGAACCCTATGACGAAACTTATGATACTAGCCGAAGCAGCCACCTACTTCTACTTTGGTAGCAATGACGAATAAAGCACAAACTACACTAAAAAATCAAATCAGAATCTTCATATGGAACGCCAATGGAATTTTACACCAGAAACTAGAACTTGAAGACCTATTAAAAACTTATAGAATTGATTCGGCGCTCATATGTGAAACGCATCTAAAGTCAGGCAAGCGACTAAACATAACAGGATACTGTATATACCGAGCGGACAGGGACAACGGAAGGGGAGGTGGTACAGCAGTCCTCATTAAAGATCATCTTCCACACTATAGGGCAGTCATACACAACACAGAAAATCTTGAGGCCACAGCAGTGAAAGTCAATACAAAAGCAGGACACATCAACTTTATTGCTGCTTACAACCCTCCGACCAAGCTTCTACTAAAACACGACTTGGACAGCGTCACGTCATCAAACAACTATTTTATAGGCGGAGACTTAAATAGTAAAAATACAGCTTGGAACAGCCGGATGACAAACAGAAATGGAAGAATACTGGAGGAGCACTCGAACGAAACTGATTACATCGTAATAGCACCAGATACACCCACCTTCTACCCCGGGAACTACCTCCACAGACTGGACATATTAGAAATAGTGGCAACCAACCACACTTACAGTACTCCAAGAGCTTGATTCAGACCACTGTACCGTGGAAAGACTAACCCTGCTCCGACTACAAACATTACTAACCCCAGCCAACGGACGTGCTTTAAATTCACATTAGAACTATGATCACGCCAAACAACGATCAGAATCAACAAATGAACTGTGTGCGTGTGAAGTGGCATCTGACCCAAATTGTGGACTGAAATTGCCCGTGAAAACGCGCATGCGCAATAAGGACATGGCTGGACGTTGGTACAAGGAGTGACTCCCACCCCCCCCCTTCTTTTTGAGGAGTGTCTGTGTCAACATGGCTGTGCGCAGGCGCCAGACTCAAGAAACGAGCGCTTTATGATGTCATTCTGTCCTCCCCTAGTTCCCCCCCTGAATAAGATCGAATATAAGCGTGTCTGTTACTAAGGAGGTGACTCTTTGATGCCTTAAAGATGTTAGGTATACATGGGCGATATGTAGGCCCCAAGGAATAAATTAACGTAAGTCTGACTAAATATGTAGGGATTTATCTTCGGACCATATGTTTGTAATATTCAGGTTAGGGTTCTAGTCTTGGTGCAGATCTGCTATAATCCAGTAATTCTCGTCTTCGGACCATATGTTTGTAATATTCAGGTTAGGGTTCTAGTATTGGTGCAGATTTGCTATATGCTTGTAATATTCATGTTTAGGGAAGTATTTGTTACGAGTTTGTTTATGTATAGGAGAGTCAAAGCTAGTGGAATGCCAGATGGCTGTGCTTCTCGTTTTTTTAAAGTAATTATTTTGCGGGACTTATTAAATATTTTTAGTTTATATGATGACTGTCAGGTTAAGATAAAGTTTGGTATTTATGCTCGCCATTTCGCGAGACATTTGTAAATTAGCAAATAACTATGATCCTTATATATGACTCTTTTACTTTTGGTCTAATGGATTGGTCTAGGAACGATAGGGGCCTAACATTGCTTGTTGTGTTTAAGGATAACTATCTATTCCATACATACTCATTTTATACATCTAATTTCTAACTTTGTTTTATTAATCACAGTATATATGAGGTTAAATTTAGTCATTGTTGAGACGTTGATATATTTATAAATTTTTGTTATATATCAGATATGCCAAGCTTTTGTCACGCATAACTTAGTATGGCGTTCACTATTATCAAGTCAGTAGTTCGGGGGATATGATCATCCTTCCGAATGTTGTAAATTATGTACGATATATTATTCAAAATAAATTTCTATTTAACTTATTGTAAATAATCACATCAATAAATTAGCCGTTGGGCCATGATTGTGAACTTTCCTTCGTTCTTGTTTATATTTAATTGTATTTATGAATTGTTCCCTTAAGCAGAGTTGTTTATATTCAGGCGTGACATGGGAGATACTGGGCTTGTAGGAAATAATCAATAAAGATCCCTTGTGATTACTCTTCTATTTGTACAATTAGACACTGGCTGCCTGTGATAGATGATTAGGGGCTTAGGTTGTTCTAGTGAGGGAAGAAGCCCGCGGGGTAGGGTGCAGCTGCGCAAACTCTGCTTCACAGGGTTATATATATATTCTTTTGATTATTTTTCTTAAATTGTTTTTCTTGTATGTTACAAGCCCCGTTCTACGCCATGGATCAGACACCGCTGGACGCAGCCGAAACACTTGGCAGTAAATCACAAGTTTACAAGCTGAACCGAGAGGCGTTAATTGCGGAGCTCGTGGGCCGAGGGATAGTTGTTAACCCCGAATCCACTGTTCGTGAATTGAGGACCATGCTGTCTCGGGAGTTGGGTGAGAAAAATCCATTATATTCTGACATCGATAATAGTGATGTGCCCGGTCAGGTGGTCGATAGGAATAGAGAGGTGTCTATGGCCAATGTTGAGAGGCAGGCCCCATTAGATCCTGTTAGTAACACGTTGTCTTCGCGGAACCCGCTTTCTAACAATGTTATTGTTCGGTCAGATGGTTCACATGATAATAAGACTAGGTCCAAAGTAGTCAGCGATTGGTTGAATCGCATTCCTGTGTGTGATGGACAGAATAGTTCTGCGTTGTTTGCTTTCCTGCTGGAAGTAAACAAAGTAAATAAATTACGTCTTGTTGAGGACGCGGAAATATTAGTGTTATGTCTGGGGAAAACTTCTGGGTTCTTAACACACCTCTTATCTGAGGGGATAAGTCGGGGGACCCCCTGGGTTACTGTTAAAGATAACATATTCAACTCTCTAGTTTCTAGGAGAGAAAGGGAACGTTTATGTTCAGAATTCGTGTACCGTTTCCAATTTCCTCATGAGTCTTTTAGGATTTTTATTCTTTCTGTGTCGGAAGCAGCGAGTATCCTCAATTTAAAACTCAGCGAGCCCCAAATCGTAGAAATCATTCTGGAAAATGTATCGCCGCTTACCAGGCGACATTTTGTGTTTTCCCAATTGCCGCGGAATTTTTCAGAGTTGTATTCTCTGGCTTCCAAAATTGAGGGATCGCTTTTGGGTGAAAGGGAATATTTTGAGAAGCACCCAATTACCGTTTCTAAACCCTCCACTTCATCGACCCCTTTTGAACAGAAGTCAAAAAATAGCTTTGGTCAGCTCACATATTCTCAGACCCCCCCCCATGATTAATAGATCTTATAATAATAAACCTACTGGACAACGAGGAGGGAATAATAGTCGCGATCTATCTCGAGTTAGATGTTTTGGTTGTAAGCAATTAGGGCATCTCCGGTACCAATATCCAGCGGGAAACGAGTAACGTGTAACCAGAGGAGTGGTCGAGTTACACGGCGGTTTGATAATAATAAACCACTCGAGACCCCTATCCCCATGATCAAATTTAGTATTGGGACAAATCACGGTGCCGCTTTAATCGACACGGGCGCTAACGCGTCTTTCATTAATGCCGAATTTCTGAGTAGCATCCGGGGTGGTAAGCTCAAAAGTGGCATTCAAATAAATAAGTGTGCTCCCCGTACTTTTGTTTTAGGGAACGGCAGTAGCATCGTTATTGATAGATTTGTTTATCCTTCTCTCAAGATTGATTGTTTTTCGTGGAAAAGAAGGTTATATGTTGTAAGCAAACTTGTGTGCGACGTCATATTAGGAATCGACTTTTTGTGGGCCACCAGAGGTATCTTAGATTTGGGCTCGGGACATTTAAGTTTTGGGTTTAATTCTCGGATTAAAGTGCCATTGTGTCTAAGTTCTAGGCCCATATGGTGTAGTCACTTAGGAAGCGAGGAAGATCGCATTAATACTTTGATTAAGAAGTACTCGGATGTCATAACACCCGTCTGGGGAAAATGTGACATACTCCCATATGACATTGTAGTCACGGACGATATTCCGGTAAGGTCAGGTCCCTATTCGTGTAACCCACCCAAAATGAAAATATTCCGTGAATTGATAGAGGACTTAGAGCGGAAAGGGGTGATTAGGCCATCTAAATCCCCGTATGCTAGTCCGGCATTTATTATACCGAGGAAGGGACAAGGACATAGGTTGATCGTAGATTATAGAAAAGTTAATCAAAGAATCCAATTCGTCCCTTACCCCATGCCTACCGTGGAGAGTGCGTTCCAAAATCTAGGGGGCGCTAAAGTGTATAGTCTTATTGACTGGAATGCCATTTTTTTACAATGCGCTCTCACAGAGCGGTCAAAAAAGTATACGGCATTCGTTACCCCCTGGACTATATGAATTTAATCGTGTGCCGTTGGGTGCTAGTATCGGTGGCCAGGCGTTAAGCCGTGTTCTGGATCACATCTTTTCTGACTTAAAATATAAGTTCATCTTTAATTACCTTGATAACATTTGTGTCTACAGCAATTCTCTGGATGAGCATCTTGAACATTTAGATATTGTACTGAGCCGTTTGCGTCAGGCGGGTTTGACTGTGAACCCTGACAAGGTCACGTGGGCCAAACAGTCTATCAAGTATCTTGGGTATATTATTTCCAATGGGAACATGCTGGTTGATCCCGAAAGGGTGAAACCCATTATCGATTACCCTCAACCCAAAAACTTAAAGGGTGTGATGCGTTTCATTGGCATGTGCGCTTACTACGCACGCTTTATCCCGCATTTCTCTGAAATTTCTGCCCCCTTAAATTGCTTAAAAAAAAGGGTGTCTCATTCACCTGGGGAGAAGAACAATCCCGAGCTTTCAAAACTCTTAAGAGCAAACTAATTAGCCCCGAGGTTTTGCACATGCCCGATTTCTCTTGCCCATTCCTTCTTCATGTCGACGCATCTTCTGTCACCCTAGGCGCAGTTTTGTCCCAGAGAACTGCAGACGGGATTCGTCCCGTGGCTTTTGCAAGCAAAACCTTGTCTCCTGCAGAACAAAAATATAGTGCTTTCGAGAAGGAATATCTGTCCTGTGTTGTGGGCGTCGAGAAATTCTCTGACTATCTAGAACAGCGCGAATTCGAACTTTACACTGACAACATGGCGTTGTCATGGATGTGGCGACACCCGAAGCAGTTAGGAAAGATTGGTAGTTGGGTGCTACGCCTATCGAAATACAAGTTCAGCACGCATCACGTTCCTGGAAGGGATAACGTGACTGCTGATGCCCTGTCTCGGATGGCGGAAGATCTGGAGCCAATTGAGAATGAAAATATTGTACAGCCATTTAATGTAATTCATTCCATCCCGGAGTCGTTCATCTCGATTCGAGATCATCAAGGAAGTGACTCGTGGTGCTCGGGACTTATATAGAAAATAAATAAGGGAGAGGAAGTGGGTCCTTATTCTCTTCACAAAGGGCTTCTTGTAGTATCTGCTGGGAAAGGGAAAGGGAAGAAGATTGTTGTCCCGACTGTGGTACGTCAAATGTTGTTGCGTTATTTCCATCATTCTATTGTCGGTGGTCACCTGGGTATACTTAAAACTTATCGCAAAATTTCTAGAGAGTTCTTTTGGCCAGGAATGTACAGTGATGTGAAACGGCAAGTTGGGCAGTGCGAAGATTGCCAAAAGGCCAAACCGGCGCAGAACACGAAAGTTGGGCTCCATTCGGCCGATGTGGCTCGATTTCCGTGGGAAAAAGTGTTCGTCGACTATGTTAGCCCCCTGCCCCGATCCTCCCAGGGGAATACTTGTATACTCATTGTGCTAGATGATTTCTCTAAATTTGTGGTTATTTTACCGTTGAGGGACATGAAAGCGACGACCACTGCTAACGCGCTGGCTAGACGCGTGTGGGCGGTATTTGGTGCCCCCCGGATTTTAGTGAGCGATAACGGACCATGTTTTAGGTCTGCCACTTTCAAAGACTTGTGCTTCGGATGGGGCATTAAACATGTAACCACCAGCCCCTACTATCCTTGCCCTAACCACGTGGGGCGATTCAATAGGAATCTTAAGGTGGCCTTGACCATTTTTCACTCGGTTGAACAAGCCAGGTGGGATCGGGATATTGAGTTCTTGAATGTCGCATTTAATTCCGCGTTTCATGAATCTACCAATGCCTCGCCGGCTTCGGTATTTTTGGGGAGAGAACTCAACCACCCTCTGCTAGCGGTATGGGATGTGGACCCCTTACTGGGTGGGGATGAGAAGATCTCGCATAAGGATAGATGCCAGGAGGCGTTCGAAGCTTTAAAAAGGGCACATAAAAAAGTAGCTGATAGGTATAACCTTGGGCGTGTCCCTGTTTCGCTTACTATTGGGGACCTGGTTTTCAATAAATGCTACCCACTGAGCTCCGCAGCTGACAAGATCTCAGCGAAGCTGAGTGCTAGGTGGAGTGGTCCATGACGGGTAGAGCGTTTTCTCACCCCTGTTAACCTTCTCTTGAGTGATGTTGGTGACCCATCCATCACAAGACGAGCCCACGCATCCCAAGTCAAACCGTTCGGCATCAAAGAGTCCTCATCCCTGGTTCAGGGATGAGTATGTTTGTAAATACGTGCTTTTCAAGCGTAAGTGCTAGTCTGTAAGTTAATTGTAAGTCCAGCAAAGAGACCGCTTACTACCCGGCGGTAAGATAAACTTAATATCATAAACTTTATGTTGGAAATTGTCTATAACTAGACTAAACTGTCTGTACCATATTGTGATACGCTAGGAGGAGGTGTGATAAGCACATTACTGTTAAAGACGCATTCCTTGCACAGAGCTAAGTCTGTAGTAATTTGAGATATATTAAATCTCATCTTGTAATTTTAAATTTTTTTTGGCATACTTGAGACTTTAGTTAGATTCTAGTGTTTTTTGAGTCTCTCTTTTGAAAGGAGAAAGTTACTTAGTCTGGAGAGAATTGTAATTTTTGTGTGATCATGGGGTACTGGCTTGTATCTTTCTTGTTCAGCGGGTTCTTCCTCCCTCCTTCATTCCGCTGGTCCAGCCGAAGGAAGGAAGAGCCTGGACCATCTCTGAAGAATGCTGCATAGGCGTGGGGGTGGTGAGCACACACTGGAGGTCATGGGGCGCTTTCCGAACAGACTGGACTGGGTGTTAAACTGCTGCCGGTTCAGTGGCCAAGTAAGACGTCGCTTGGGTCACTTTGGCGTGAAGCAGGACCACCTTGGTTGCAGGGAGACGCGGGAGCTGTCTCTTTTAGGGGCAGAGGATTTGTACCGTGGAAAGACTAACCCTGCTCCGACTACAAACATTACTCACCCCAGCCAACGGACGTGCTGCAACAAATTCACATTAGAACTATGATCACGCCAAACAACGATCAGAATCGACAAATGAACTGTGTGTGTGAAGTGGCATCTGACCCAAATTGTGGACTGAAATTGCCCGTGAAAACGCGCATGCGCAATAAGGACATGGCTGGGCGTTGGTACCAGGAGTGACTCCCACCCCCCCCTTCTTTTTGAGGAGTGTCTGTGTCAACATGGCTGTGCGCAGGCGCCAGACTCAAGAAACGAGCGCTTTATGATGTCATTCTGTCCTCCCCTAGTTCCCCCCCATGAATAAGATCGAATATAAGCGTGTCTGTTACTAAGGAGGTGACTCTTTGATGCCTTAAAGATGTTAGGTATACATGGGCGATATGTAGGCCCCTAGGAATAAATTAACGTAAATCTGACTAAATATGTAGGGATTTATCTTCGGACCATATGTTTGTAATATTCAGGTTAGGGTTCTAGTCTTGGTGCAGATCTGCTATAATCCAGTAATTCTCGTCTTCGGACCATATGTTTGTAATATTCAGGTTAGGGTTCTAGTATTGGTGCAGATTTGCTATATGCTTGTAATATTCATGTTTAGGGAAGTAATTGTTACGAGTTTGTTTATGTATAGGAGAGTCAAAACTAGTGGAATGCCAGATGGCTGTGCTTCTCGTTTTTTTAATGTAATTATTTTGCGGGACTTATTAAATATTTTTAGTTTATATGATGACTGTCAGGTTAAGATAAAGTTTGGTATTTATGCTCGCCATTTCGCGAGACATTTGTAAATTAGCAAATAACTATGATCCTTATATATGACTCTTTTACTTTTGGTCTAATGGATTGGTCTAGGAACGATAGGGGCCTAACATTGCTTGTTGTGTTTAAGGATAACTATCTATTCCATACATACTCATTTTATACATCTAATTTCTAACTTTGTTTTATTAATCACAGTATATATGAGGTTAAATTTAGTCATTGTTGAGACGTTGATATATTTATAAATTTTTGTTATATATCAGATATGCCAAGCTTTTGTCACGCATAACTTAGTATGGCGTTCACTATTATCAAGTCAGTAGTTCGGGGGATATGATCATCCTTCCGAATGTTGTAAATTATGTACGATATATTATTCAAAATAAATTTCTATTTAACTTATTGTAAATAATCACATCAATAAATTAGCCGTTGGGCCATGATTGTGAACTTTCCTTCGTTCTTGTTTATATTTAATAGTATTTATGAATTGTTCCCTTAGGCATAGTTGTTTATATTCAGGCGTGACATGGGAGATACTGGGCTTGTAGGAAATAATCAATAAAGAGCCCTTGTGATTACTCTTCTATTTGTACAATTAGACACTGGCTGCCTGTGATAAATGATTAGGGGCTTAGGTTGTTCTAGTGAGGGAATAAGCCCGCGAGGCGGGTGCACCACAACCCACTCCTATGCGAATGGAAAGTCAATATAGAGCACCAAACCAACTGGCGGAAACCAACAACAAACACGACCAACTGGAACTAATAAAAATTGGACCTACAAGAAACCCTACCAAGAATCATAGACATACACACAGAACAAGACATCAACGCGGCCATAGACCTATTTACTACAACACTCCAAGAATCATACAAGCTTCACACCACAACTGTACAGAAACAAAAAGACCTAAGAATTGACCATCAGGAACTAAACTACTTGCTAGCCCTAAAAAGGAAGGCACGTAGGGATTGGCAGAGGCTAAGAACTCCACACAAACGCACTAGTTACAATAGACTAAAGGCATTAGTAAAAAGAACCGTCAACCAAATCAGGATAATCAAATTTAATACATTCGTTACTAACACAGCCACCAACCTGCAAATAACCTGGACCCTAACCAATGTTTTTAAAGGGCCTTCGAAAAGAACAAACTCGCCCGCCATTCACGGGCAACAGGGGATGGCGTACACCAAAGAGGACAAAGCAAAAGCCATAGCACTAACATTAGAGGATCAACTTAAACCTAATCTCATACAAGATGAAAACTTCAACAGAGACGTCACCAGAGCAGTTAACGACTTCATCCATAGACCCTTAGCAAAACACCACCCTCATCACAGAACAGGAACTCAAAGCTACTATCAAACATCTCAAACACAACAAGGCACCAGGGTTAGATGGAATTAAAAATGAGATTATAAGCAACATACCTGAAATAACGATAGCCCACCTTACGCAGATATTCAACGCAGCCCTCAAAATTGCATATTTTCCAAACATCTGGAAAGAAGCCAAGGAGGTATCCATACCAAAACCAGGCAAGAACCCCATATTTCCCCAAAATAGGCGCCCAATAAGCTTATTGAGCATGACAGGCAAACTATTTGAAACACTGATACTAAAAAGGCTAAAACGACACACAGAAGAACACAAGATAATACCGGACCTCCAATTTGGCTTCAAAGTAGTCACTCAACCATTCATCCACTACTAAACTTCATTGAAGATGCTACAGACAGTTTCAATAAACGGAGTACCTAATAGCCATAATGCTTGACGTGGAAAAAGCGTTCAACAAAGTATGGCATATCGGCCTGATTAAAAAAATGATAAACTTCAACTTCCTACGAGGAGCCATTCAACTAATCTATAGCTACCTGCACAATAGACACTTTCAAGTCTCCGTTGAGGGCACACTGTCGGGAAAAATACAAGCAGAGGCGGGAGTACCGCAAGGGTCGGTGCTGGCGCCCTTCCTCTATAACATCTATGTGGCAGACGTACCAACCAAGCCGAGAATGACGATAAGATTGTTCGCTGACTATACCTTATTCTACACCCGGAAAAGGAACCTATTATACGCTTTCCTAGCAGTCCAAAGTATCTAAAGAAGTTTGAATCCTGGCTCTTCAAATGGAGAATTAAAGTAACCCAGCAAAATCCACCGCACTGATAGTTTCCAGAAGAAGACAGGCACCACCGGACAACCTTACATTATACGATGAACATATACCATTCAAATCTGACGCTAAATACTTAGGAGTACATATAGACAAGAAGCTAACACGGGCAAAACACATCACCGAAACAAGCAAGAAAGCGCAAGCCGCATTTATCCAACTATACCCATTGCTTAAAGGAACCCAACTAACCTAAAAAACCAAACTCACGATCTTCAAATCTGTAATACAGGCAATCACACTCTATGGCTGCAGCCAAGACTCATATCAGCAAACTCCAGATAATACGAAACAAGGTACTACGGACAATAACTGGTGTAGACATACGGACAAGGACGGAACATTTACACGCCATGACTAAAATCAAGACCCTCACTGAGATCTTCCAAGAAAGAAGAAAAACCTTTTACCAAAGTTCAGCAATCCATGAGAATCCCATCATAAAATCATTGGGGAACTACGACCCTCAAGAAGAACAGTCATACAAACGTCCAAGACTGGAGTAGGAAGGCAAACGGTATGTAACACGATTAATTTGACCATATTTATCACTATCAGTCAATGAGGATAAAGGCTAGCAAATGCTGCCTGTAACTCAAAAATCAAATCAGCCCTTTCTCAGGTGACCTAGCTTGGTGCTTCTGCCAAGGTGGATATCTTGGTTCGGGCAACAAACAATGTTAATCACGTACTTGTACAAAAAATTCAAAGGTACCAAGTCATGTAAAGTTAAGTTCATGCAACGAGGATAAGGGTCTGCGACAGCAACCTGTAACTCGCACAACAAATCAGCCAGGACTTCCCATACTGTTCATTGTACTCAAATGGCTGGTAGGGTATTTGAGCAACAGGGGAAACCCTCGGTCAGCCAGCCAGTCAGCCTTGGATAATCAGTGGTGACCCACCTGGGTGCGCCACCTATACGAAAGAGCTTATTAAATTGTCTTATGTTACGAAAGAGCAATTTTTTAACCTCCCCTTTCTTTCCACCATCACCCTTCCACCCACCGCGACTCACGTTGCTGAAACTTCCTTATGTTCCACCGCGACTAACTTTGCCGGAACATCCTTCTGTTCCACCGCGACTAACGTTCCCAGAACATCCTTTTGTTCCACCGCAACTAACGTTGCCAGAACATCCTTCCGGTTCATCACGACTAACGTTGCCGGAACACACTCGCAAACCTTTTTCCTACCCCTACCCACGTGTGTCTGACCACGACGTCTCCGTCATCGTGACATCAACCAGTTACCCCCGAAGTCGAAGGGATCGATAGCAACCGTTATTATCAGGGCAGGGATATTGATGACTCAAAATGTCTCTAAAAATTATTTATAGAATGACCTTAACAAAAAACACTTTAAATTTACAAAAAATGACACAAAGGAGTGAACAAAACACTATGAATGCACAAAAATAAATCAAGCGTAGTATTTACAAGTGAAAACTAAAATAATGGAATGCAAAACCGCTACTAAACTTGCATTACGGTAAAAATTAGCCATAATTTACAAATTCTTGATTCTGCAGCAATAGCTACCCCTTTCAATGTCACCGTTCTAGTTTATTTGCAGTGACTTTTAGGAAGATACATTTTCCAACCATGCAATAAAAAAATACAAATTAATTTGAGGTCTATATTATCTTCTCATTCCAGCAAATGTGTGGGGAAATTTTTTATTATTTAGTCATTTAGAAAATATCAGTTATATAAATATTCAAGATAAATGACTAAACATTTTCTATATTAAAAATAAATATCTAAAAATGACCGAAATAATTATTAAATAAAGCGAGAAAAAATTACCTAAAATTTCAAAATAAAAAATAAATAAAAAAACTGTAAATATATATTTCTCCAAGTAGAAGCTTATGTATAGAATTTATGTATAAATTATCATTGTCTGTAATGTACAAAAATAAAATATGATATAATCTACATCTAAATCCGGACTCCATTTAATACTGATTGTAATATATGAATTGTGTGGAAAAATAGGCTAAAAATAATTAAACCACACTAATGTAAAAATACCTCTGCATAGTCGGTGAATATTTAAGACTAAATAGATTTACAACGAATGCTGACAAATCAAATCATTACATTATTTTTACTTCTCCCCAAATTCACAATGAAAATAAATAATATGTTTTATAATAAGTTGATTTCTTTCAAAATTGATTAACATTTTTTTAAATTCTTATGCCTAAGGTGTGTACGATTTAATAAACAATAATTCTTTTTTTGTCGTTTATTGTAAATTACCCTAATTTTTTATTATTGGCATATTATATATAAATTTATAAAAAACATATGGTAATATTAAAGCTTCCAAAAAGTGCGTACTATATAAATATACAAATATAATAATTATAAATAAACAAATCGTATCTTTTCTGTATAAAATACATCTTACAATATGATTTTTATTTTTTTCAAATCAATACGAAGATAAAAAGTCTCTATAAATTGTTTCATTTACAATGATTAACTAATTTTATGCTATGCTGCCCTCTGTCATGCATGTGCTGTACTAATAATAAATCAATGTTTGTCACTTATTATTTTATCTAGCCATCTTAAGAAGAATTAAAATACATTTAATACGTTACCACTTTACTTATTCTTTATTAGTATAAGAATAATTAAAACATAAATTCATCCATTTAGAGATACAATTCAGGACTTTCATTTGGATTGTTTGTGTGTAAAGTGTTGGAAGAGAGACTTCCGAGGATGTACAATTCAGGATTTCGGGGATATAATTCCAATTTTTAGAGGAGATATATATATATATTTCAGGATTTTCATTTGGGATGTTTGTGTGTAAAATGTCGGACGTTAGACTATTCCAAGGAGATTTAATTCAGTGCACTTGATGTTGTGAATCTGGTGACGTCATACCTTATCAATATTTGACCTTGACTTAAAATAAGGTCGTTTGGATACTAATTTGGGATGGCACCAGTTTGGTGAATTGACGTGTCGAGATAGGAATATACTAAGGGTGATGTCTTAAGCCTGGTGACGTAATACCTCAGCAATATTTGACCTTGACCTACTATAAGGTGGTTTGGATGTTATTTTTGCATGGCGCCATTTTGGCAACGTGACGTGTTGAGATAAGAATAAATCTATTTCTGTTCTCATACATGGTACCAGAGTGGTGGGTCAACTTGTTGATACAAGAATATACCAAGGGCGATGACTCATGCACAGCGCCAAATTAGTAGCTCCACATGTAGATACATAAATAGGTCAAGGGTTATGACTCATACCCGGTGCAAGAGTGGTGGGTCGAATTGTCAATACTGGATTATACCAAGGGTGATGACTCATATATAGCGCCATATTGATGGCTCCACATGTCGATACAGGATTCTGCCGTGTGGATTTTGTGAGGTGGTTGTTTATGTGCTCCATTTGATTGTATGTGTGCCCCACTAGTTTTTAATGTGTGCCCCGTTTCTTTATATGTTTGCCACCAATTGATTTTACGTGTGTCCTATTGGTTTTTTAACGTGTGGTCCATTTGTTTAGGTATGTCCCATTGGTTTTAAATGGGTGACCCATTTGATTTTATGTGTGACACCAGTTAGTTTTATACGTACTCCTAATCAATTTTATGTACGCCCCATTAGATTTAATGTGTACCTTATTAGTTTTTTAGTGTGTGAACAATTTGTTTTAATGTGTGACACAATTGATTTTGTGTTCCACATTAGATTTCATCCATGATTTATAACCGCTTTCCAGATGAATGGTGGCGTCTTTCCATGAAATTCACTCGTCTTTGTATTTCTTTGACCAGAATATATAAACGAGCAGGTTTAACGTCAAGTTACTCCTTGCAAACCAAATTAATCATTCATTGAGTAAAAAATAGTTTTGTCTGTTTATCAGGGAAGGTTTTGTAACCTAGTTACAACCATACATGAAGGAAATGGGTACACTCACCAAAACCTGCCCTTGTTGACGCGATACGACGGGACTCCAATTCCCAAGAAACACTTTCCAGCACTGACACCATTCAATTAAGCCAGCGTTCCTGCCTCGCCGCTCGTCTGGCCAGCCGACGCCTCTCTCTCTCTCTTGCTCCAAACAAGTGAATCTCGCCGAGCATGCGCGGTGCGCATTTTGGAAAGTCTTCTCGAATGTGTTCGACGCATGGCGATTATTCCTTGGGCTTCTGGGATGTTCTAGATGCCCCCCCCCCCCTTTGTGCGCTCTGAGAGCACTTAACCATCGTGTGTATATAATGGACAGAGTCTAGTGAATGAGGACGCATTTGCACTATGGACTTTAGGAGGTAAGAGCCTTACTATTACGTAGGCTCGCTTTACTATTTCAAAATTCCTGTTTGGCTAAAACTATTTATGTTTCAAAATTATACGTCTCGGACTAATATTACCTTTCATGTATATTCTTTGGCTCAGCGATTTATCGCGATTATTTATTTTGCCGATACGGCTTTATCAACTTAGAGGGGACCGCTCTGGTTACCCTGGATGATATGTTGCCCGCTTCACGGGAAATAGGCCGGATTGTTACATTTTGTAAATACTTATGCTAGCCAACTTAGGGGCCGCGAGTCAGTTAGGGCTAGCAATCTTGTATAACGAGAGTGTTGTCAGATTATTTAATATTGTTATTTCTTGTAGATGTTTACGCTAGCAAACTTGGGGGGCGCGAGTCAGTTAGGGCTAGTAGCCTTGTATTACGAGATTGTTGTTAAAGTTAGATTATTCTATATTGTTATTTCTTGTAAATGTTTATGTTAGTTAACCAAGGGGCCGCGAGCCAGCTAGGGCTACCTATTTTGTATATCCAGATTGTTATTGAAGTTAGATTATTTTATATAGTTATTTCCTGTAGATGTTTACGCTAGTTAACCAAGGGGCCGCGGGCCAGTTAGGGCTAACAGTTTTCTATAACAAGATTGTTGTTAAAGTCAGATTATTCTATATTGTTATTTCTTGTAAATGTTTATGTTAGTTAGCCAAGGGGCCGCGAGCCAGCTAGGGCTACCTATTTTTTGTATCAAGATTGTTACTAAGGTTAGAGTATATTACATTGTTATTTCTTGTAGATGCCAATGCTAGTCAACTTAGGGGCCGCGAGCCAGTTAGGGTTGCCAGTTTGTATAGCTGCATATTTTCAAAGGTTGTAATATGTTAGTATTCTCTTGCTATAAACATTTCGTGGCTATTATCCTCGGCCCCAGGACCGTTTGGACCCACGAATCTTGTGTGGGGAAAACATTATTATGGTGAGGGTACCTGGACATTACGTCCTGAGTATTTTTCATGATTGTTTACAAAGGGGCTGCTCGCCTTTAAAATTAAATGCCTGTATGTGGCTTAACCACGGCACTATTATTTACTTGTGCCCTCTCCCTCAATGAGGTATATTGTACTTTTGAATAATAAATATTTATAACTCTCTTGTACCTGCATCTGTGTGTTATTTCTACAATAGAAGTAGGGCAGGTTACAGTTTGTTAAATGACACAATAGAACACTGTTAGCTGAAAAATAATTTAATATACTGTGCGCTTCAGTGGCCTCGTGGTCTAACGCACTACTCTCGCAGTATATTAGACTGCCCATGATGGGGTGGTCGAGGTTCGATTATTGGTCGGATGTATTAACGGTGATGTTTCCGAAATAGTTTTCAAATATTCCTCCACGCAAATGTGGTTACACTTCCTAAAACCGCTTTCGTAATTAGTACATAAGCGTATAAACCGAACGGGTAGTAAGACGTAGTGCTAAAAAAATTACAGTATAAATTGTAAAAACTACAGACAGTAACTAAAGTGTTCGTACTGTTTAAATAAATATGAGATAAAAATTGTTTTAAAAGATTATTTTTAATTTTTTAAATAATTGCCATCAATCATTATGGGTAAGCCCTACATTCGTCTGCTAGAGCATTTTTGAAGCCCCACAAAGTAAATTATTGAGGAATAGATCTACAGTGACAATGTTTTAGTTCCTTATTTTAAGATAGTATTCCAGTTGCAATTTGGGGTCATCTATTAATACATGTGTCACTTTAAATAGTAGCCAGGATGGGTAGTAAGACTCCACCATCAATGGTCTACCAAGTGGGGGAAAAGAAGCATTTGTTTATCCCGTTGTCTGACTTCTCATGAATGATAATTATTCTAACGGAATGGGTAACTTTTAAAAAAAATGGGGGCACACATAAAATAAATAAGGCACATTCCCCCTTTCCCCCTCCCTATCACACACACACACACACACACACACACACACACACACACACATACACACACACGTCTTCTTAGGGAACAGGGTTAATGCCCGGGCAGAATTCAACACGATAAAAAGAAGGGCAATTAGGGAGTAGTGGTCAATAACCAGTCGAGTTTGAACACGATTGCCTCACAATAATCTACCTATATGACGGATATATTCAAAAATGCCAATGCTGGGGTCAATTCCCCCTTTTGAATATAAGGACACAATATTCTATATGGTTTCATTGGAGTCCCGCTACCCTATCATATCGCGACTGTTCTCTGTCTAAGGTAGACGTACTGATGTACTTAGGGTTTTTTCAGGAATACATCCGTTTTGGGCGTTCTTGTGGGGTTTTTCAATTTCAGTCTAATGCAAATGCTGGTATACATTTCACATGATTTGATCTCAAGGTAAAATGATTTTATTTCAGAAATAAATCAAACATAAACCTTACGTAAGTGGTTTTTGTCCTCAGAAGATTGGCAAGATTTAACTGTCTTTATTTTAAAGGTTTTAATAAGGTAGTACATGCTTAATCAATAACTCTGAACCAGTAATTAACAACCTGCACAGGTGGGCACGCAGTTTAATTGTCAAGCTCATTTATCTTTGGCTATCCGATAACGAGGAGGTTTGGGTAGGAATTCCAGCTGGATGTACTGTTAGTAGTTCTCCCTAAATGATTTCCCCACTCTCCCTCCACCTAAGCACAGGAACATTTCCTTTATATTTTACCTTACTCCTCCCTACCAAATTAATTAATATATATGCATTTAGCCAGAACGGGTGAGTGCAGTTTGAAACACCGCATTCTTGTATTATATATAAACATATGCTACCGGAGGAGCTGGCTCATTGTCAAAGTAGTCGGTAATGCGTTTGCCTATTGACTTGAGTTTATGGTTCAATTCCTGGTCTGTAAAAATAAATAAACACTTTTAAAATGGGGCTGACCCTTTCAAAAGAAAAATTAACGCGCCACAGACTGGATTTTGTGCCTGTTCTAGAATCAGTGGGTTTGTATGTCACATTATAATATATAATCATTTGGGTCAAAGACTGAACCTTAAATACCCTAAATAAAAACAGTATTTTAGGATGCTGACACTTCAAACCAGCATGGACTAACTGCGATTGTTTGACTTTTTTTTATATCACCCTCATCAAGGAAAAATTCACACTTCCTTTTCTGTGTTCTTAGATTAGTTTATGTGAGAAGCGCATTGACCTAACAGTCAGTATAAAGCTAAAATCTAAAATTGATACATTTCATCTAAAATTATATGATAATATTGATGTATTAGTTGGTAGGGTGGTACACCTCACCTGGCAAACCACCACCACTGGCCACCATTTGAGAACCACTATTTTTAATCAATAATGTTTATTTCATAAGCCATGGGTTGAGGGCGTGAGCCAGGACGGATAGTAAGACTCCACATTTTATTCTTGTTTTACCACTCTACTACCCTGCCAATGAGGGTACATTTATCACTTCTCATTCCCCCTCTTCAGCCCTTGGCAAAAAAATGCATGCTTCTATTTTGACAACATTAATAGTATGATAATTACTCTAGTGTAGGAGTAGGAATAAGGAAGTAAACCCGCGTTTGTGTGGATGGAAGAGTGGACACCACCCCACAGGGTTTCTAACACATTCTCACCTACTCTAATCTCCAGTTCAAATGATAACATTTGACATATTTTTGGTAAACAAAATAATTAATTTTAATTTTGAACAAAATAACACATTAATTTATCATGCTTTTAGGGTTTTCCAATTTCACTTCCACACGAACACTGATACACATACTCAACTACTTTAATCTCTATGTCAAATGATTACATTTTACAGTTTTGAACAAACGAGGGGTTTGCGGTGTAGAATGAAGCCAAATGTGAGTGGAGAAAGACTGGAAAACACCCTACTGGAGTTATAAACCTGATCTACCAACAGACAAGAGTGACACCCCTGAAGTGGTATAAATATTCCCCTCACACCCTGCGTAAGTAAGGCGAGGAGCTAATTTCTGTCTTGCGTAAAAATCCCGGTTGTTAAACAGAGGCCTTAGACCGTGTGGTAGTGCGATAAACTCTTTTGATTTCGCCTTATTCAGGCTATAGATTTTATAGTTTCATTTCACTCTCACTCTACGAAATGCGGTGCACTCAACTTTCCAAAACATTTGCGTAAAGATTTAAGACGGAAGCATTTGCGTGGATGGAGAGTGGGAAAAACGATAAATGACTGTTCTCGATATGGAGCACATTCAAAATCAAATGGGCCATACATAAAACCAATAGAGCACAAATTAAAAACTAATGGGGTACATATACAATCAAATGGTGCACACATTAGAAACAAAGGGTGCGTAAATAATAAAAAATTGGCTACACAAGAAATCAAATGGGCCTCACAAATCAAATCAATTGTGACATAAATGAAATCAAATGTGTCACATATTAAAGCCAAATTGTTCACACATTAAAAAACGAATGGGGTACACATTGAATCCAATGGGGCACACATAAAATCAAATGCAACACATAAACAAATATCTCACAAAATCCACACGGTAGATTCCTGTATCGACATGTGGAGCCAACAATATGGCGCTGTGTATGAGTCAACACCCTTGGTACAACCGAGTATTGACAATTTTACCCACCACTCTTGCACCGGGTATGAGTCATAACCCTTGAACTATTTATGTACCTACATGTGGAGCCACTAATTTGGCGCTGTACATCAGTCATCACCCTTGGTATATTCCTGTATCAACACGTTGACCCACCACTCTGGCACCATGCATGAGTAGAGAAATATATTTATTCTTGTCTAGATACGTCAAGCTGCCAAAAAGCTCCATCTCAAGTTATCTTAAAGTAGATCAGCAAATTGATAATTTTGTTTACAAGTTAAAGAATGTCATTTAAAATCATAAACGTTATTTAAAGAGATAATATCAACAACATATCACAGTAAATATTAAGAGTTTTATTTACAACATATTAAAGTTAAAACTTTTAATTATAAAATAATCATATTTAATTAAGGAGTTTAACATATAAAAGTAAAGGCTGAACATTTTTTTCATGGTATATCATAGTTAAACAATGCAAGTCCAAATTTTTTTAAATACAACATATTAAAGTCGAACTTTAGAAGAATAGGTGAAGAGTTTAAACGTTGCACAATCTTAATGAGTAAATACGGGAAGAGACTTTATAATTTGGAAAGAGATATTCGATAATTAATATGTTTTGTATTTTTTCTTTTAAAACAGTTCTATCTTTGTGCCCTAAAAGAGTAGGAATACTTTTTTTTAAGTTAATGTTCGATCTCAATATAGACTATGTATTACATTGATGGGAAATATGCTTCCACTGATGCCTGTACCTGATCACGAGTAGAATAATGATACTATGGTAGTTTATTTAAGGGACCAGGTACAATGTATCGTTTATCATCAATCGCAGATAAGACTACTCTTTTCAACTTCTGTGTGTACAGTTTTTAATCGATCTTATTAATTGAGCCTCACGCATAGCGATATTCTCGTTGATTAGACTGTTGCTGTAATCCTCCAAACCGAGGGATCATAAAGCACTATTTTTAATCCTTTTGCTTTCAAATGATCATTCCCTCCATGAACATTAAAATAGTTAAGTTTAGGCCGTAGACCTATGTAACTAGCTATAATATGACCGTTTGTCACACAGTTCAATTTGCTTATCACAGCCTTATTTACCAGAAGCTTATCGTAGACGTTGTCTAGAAAAATATATAGGTGTTTAAGTAGTCCTTGGCTAACGGTATGAATAGCTTATAGGCATCGCTTACAGTTTTGGTAAAGGAGGGAGTCTATGTCAGCGTATTGCAGCTTGAGGGAATATGTAGGGATATGTAGCCCATACAGGACTACATTTAATACTATATCTTATATGACGAAACTGGCATGGATCGACATATAGAAATATACCTCTTGTGGTTGCATCTCTACAATCAAAATATCCTCGTGTATAATCATGTGGTCTTTAAAGTTAGGGCTAGATATCAGATTGACGGCACCAAGCCTCCCCTCCCAGTTTGTAACAATTTTAATATCCTTGTACTGTTATTTGTTCGTGATGAATAGTTCGAAAGCAGCGTTATTTATTAGCTGGAATAACATACTCTTGAACTGGTTTGATGCCTTACTCAGTACGTCAGCACTTGAGCGTTATATGTAAATCTTATCTATTTTAAGGAAGTATTCTTATTGAAAGTGCAGAACACATGGACGGGAAATGCGTTGTAGCAATAAAATTCCCCTTAACAGTTCCTTGGCACCAGCCAAGCTGAAACGACACCTGGAAACAAACCAACCACCTTAAAGAGAAAGGACGTCGGTTTTTAAAAAACCACAAGGATGTCCAAGATGCCGTTATGGCTTTCTTACGGAAATATTCAAAGGCCGATGGTGAATATTCATCTGAAACATCATTTCTCTTGAATTACAGGATTGCCCGTACTAGGAAACCAAATACAATTGCAGATGATCTCATCAAACCAAGTGCGAAAGAAAAAAATAGTTCAGTTGTGTGCTTGGAGAGGGGGCGGTGAAAAGAGTTTCAGCAGTCTAATGTTCTAACGACACTGTGTTCAACCGTATTCATAAAATCTCAGACTATATCGAAGATGAATTAATTCAGAGAGTTAAAAATTGTAAAGCGCTTTCAATATAACTGGATGACAGTACAAATATCGCCGGACTTGCGATATTGCTTGTTTTATTGAAGTATCGGTTCGAAGAAATTATAGAAGAAGATATGTCTTTATGCGCAGTTATAGAGACCAATTCAACCGGGGAATAAAATTATAAAATCATCAAGAGTTACTTTCGTAAACTAGATCTTGATTGGAATTAGTGTGTTAAATAACGTATGCGGCGATGGGACTGCAGCGATGGTTGGAAATTTGAAAGGGATGGTATCAAGAAAATAAAATGTATCCCAAAATTGTACCAATAGCCATTACATCTTGCATCAGCATGCTCTTGGGGTGAAAAGTATTCCATCGTACTTAGAGGACGTTCTTAATGAGGCTGTAAAAATGGCCAATTATGTAAAGCCTCGTTCACTCCAGTCAAGTTATTTTGCAAAGCTTGTGAAGAATAGGGAGTCAACAATAATCGCTTCTAATTCATACAGAAGTTAGATGACTTTCAAGAGGTAAAGTGCTGGCCAGGAATATTGAGCTGTGAAACGAGCTTATAGTTTTCTTCATAGAGAAGGACCTTTCAGTATCTAGCACACATGCCGAATTTTAACACAATTAGAAATGGCTGATGCAATGTGCTTAACTTGCCTTCACATCCGGTAAAATTAATGAAGTTACTATATCTTTGCAGCGGAAAGATACAATCACGTTCCCAATGAGAGACAAAATGGCATAACTGAAAATCATACTTAACTTTTGGAACAAATGTGTAAATGAGAAAAACTTGGAATGAGTTCCTCTCCTGGGCCAGTTTATGAAATAAAACAAGCTAGGAATCGAAGCTGGTGTGCAAAAAAACATTTGTTAACATTATAAGAAACTCGTGAAATTCCTGTCGGAGTACTTCCCAGACACCAGCAGGGTAATTGAGTGGGTGCAAAGCCTATTTGCCAGCCGAAATAAATCTCACATGCTGTCCGTGCCAGAGTATGAATATTTTACTGAAATGTTGTGTACTACTTCTTTAAAAACAAAATTGGAATTTGTAGCACCGAATGACTTTTCGGTAAGATTGATATACGTAAACCAATCAGTAGATGAAAAAGCTATCCGAACTCTGCTCCCCTTTGTGTTCACCTATCGATGTGAATCAGCCTTTTCAGCTTATGCTTACACCAAGAAACAAATTTAGGAGTAAGCTGGATACGTCCCGGATTTACATATTCTTCTGTCGGACATCAAGCCCAATTTCAAAACTATTTTAAATATAAAAAAGAAAAATTTCATCCATCCAATATTTCCTTGTACCAAAATAAATTATTGTTGTTATATCCAATATTTTCTGTACACAAATAAATGTTTGTGGTTATATTTAAAATGTTTTCTCTTTATTTCCAAACCTACTACGATATACAAAACACTTAAGAAATCTGAGTAGATAAAAGAAGTGGCTGTGGATTCACAATGCTTAGTAAAAATCAGGGATAGTTTTAGTATTTCATGAAAAAAAAAACATGTCTTTGTAAGGGTCCCATGACTGAAGAAGTTAGTAATAGAATGTGGCAGCGGTAATCGAGCTGTTATCATCCATAAAACTCAATTCAGCCCGTTATATTGTATTTTTGGGACACTTAAAGCACTTGGTTTCTATTTTATGGCTGTCTTAGAACTAAATTAAGTTCAGAGTGGTCGAGAAAATGTGATTCAACGACTACACAGCTAAGCTGGTTTGAAGATACCGCCACCCTTTATCAAATTAGTGGGTGAATCCTTAATATAGAAATGAATCGAGTAAGAATATCTTTATTATAAAATTATATTAGTACCTACTTTTTTGCAGAGATTTTATTTATTTGTGTTGTGTATAATTTTTATCAAACTATGTAATATAATATTTATCATCAAGAATTTATCTTATTTGGTTTTAATATGGTATCACTTTATTTTATTTTTTGCGTATACCATCATGCTTTGTGGGCTACACATTTCTGGGCCACCATGTAGTTGCGGTGCCTTTACCCCCATGAGATGATGTGATGATAGTGATGATGATTATGTGGTATCAGTAAAAGTCTTCAAACTAGCTTAAGCCTTATTAAAAAGACCTTGGCAGTCATAGGAACAATTCCTCAAGGTACCATCAGGAATCAAACCAGAGTCCTTTAAATTAGTCAGTTATAAATCTAACCACTAGATCAAGAAGCCAGCAAGGGTATTACCTATAAGATAGTGTCATAGTGTAATCTGTCGAGACAAGACTGCTATCTTTTAGTGTATTTGGAGTTAACTTCATCCACACGTTGAATGGACGTATGTTTAAAGCACGAGTCCTGATTGATCAAAACCACTGCTTTATCAAAACCACTGCAAGAATTCTACATGTATTAGGCATTTTTGGCTTTTTTATTTATAAAAGATAATGTGTTACTTTTGTTGTGAGATAAGTTATGAGAAAGATTACCTGCATATCGTTCGTAGTTGTGCCCTGAAACATCATTAAATGAAGTATTTGAGTGATCTAAACTTGTGGTTGGATTGGTTATTTCCAATGTTTCTTCAAAATCTTGAACCGCTTTGAAAAGGGCATCGTGAACTATTTTCGATGCTCGTACAGAATCTGGTATTGGTATTTCTTCTTGGTGTATCTGGGGGGAAATATACATAGAGTAAAATATAAATTAGTTACGAATGCAGAATGATAAATAGGATATATTTACAACCCTTGAAGATTTCAATAATAAAGATTGATCAGAATAGTTATTTCAGATTAGAATATTTCAGTTATACATTTTTAAATATATAGTTACTATATTATCACTATATTAAATTTTCATAAAAAATAAATAAAAATATTTATATTTAAATTAAATTATAGCTTTGAAGGGATCATTGGATTACTAATTTAATTTGTATAATATTTAAACTACATTGATTTAGCCAGCATCTAGCTTTCAAATTCTAGAGAGTAAAGTGAGTTGTCCAATTTGAGCTTGAGGTATAAAAAATGTATATTTAGCCATATCCCTTTGGATATATTCTAAATAAAAACATCTCTTTTACGAAAAATCATGTTGTACTTAGAGATTATTTAGTGCCCTAGTTTTGAAATAAAGTGTTTTTTGTATCAATGAGAAAATCATGAATGTGAATTAATTGTTAATAAGAATGTTCTTTTGGCAATATAAATTTAAGTAAAGCTAAACAATTTTCACAAAGAAATAGAGAGTGTTTTTAGCTAGTGTTGTCGATTGTTTCTTATTGAGTTTTATGAATAATTACTTCACAAATTTTCATTTCTGTCGTGACCAATGCAATTATAAGAATTCATTTTAATGAATGGTGAATATTCAACTGGTGATAGTGATGACAACTAACGCTAGACGTTCCAAACTAGTAATAGTATGAATTTTCTCTTGACACATGAGGGCGTTGTATGGTTTCATTTGCTTAAGGTACGTAACGATTAGTTTACAATAGGATTCAAATTTACCCGAACGGTTAGTAAGACGTGGTGCTAATACTAAATTAATCACAAAATATGTGAATATTGCCTTTGAACATATTTTTGAGATTATTAATACTAAGTTTACACTATTAAGTTTATTTGTAAATAAAACTTGAGACTTTGCTTTGCGTTTGTGACTATGAGGTAGAGTCATTGTCGTAATTGGTAACTAGACGTTGGGGTTTGAACTACGATACAAGTATTAATTTAATTGAATATGTCTTTGGATATATATAGAAATGTGGGAATGAGTGAAAATTTCTGTTTCCACAAACTCTACTCCAAGTACTGCCTTAAAAACAAACGCATTACAATAGTGTTCTGGCCCCATGAGAACCCCACTTCCGCCAACGGGTCAAAACACTTTTTTTCCGCTGATGTAATCATTGCGTGTTATGTCGCAACCCTCCCTCCATGGGTTTTCCCGGTGATTACATAATGTTGTTCTCTGATTGGTTGTTACGTAATGTTGTGTCGCTCTCTGAATGGTATTCCCCCTCCTCCTGACCCCCCTTTCCAGTGTTCCAAACTTGTTTTTAATTTGTGCTCATTGGTTATTTCTGTGTGCTGATTGCTTTTTTATTTGTTCTCATTGGTTATATATTCAGGGGTTTTATATGTCAGGGCATTGATCTCTATAATATAACTGGATGGACATATACATGCACATTCCAAGGATAATGGCGTGACGCTCAAGTGTATCGTCTGCTACACTGAGGGGGGGACAGATTTAACGGTTTCTTTAAATGTTCTTATGCGAAAACATGTCTCTGATGAATAAAAGTGTTATTATTTGAAATTAGTGAAGTATTATACCACACTTTCCTGAAGAAACATTTACATTAAAGGATATACAATCCAGTTTTACAGGTAATACTGTACAAATACGAATAAAACCTTAGATATTTCAGTTTTTATGTAGTTGTCATCAATGCTGCTTACACCCTGTCACGACTACACTTATATTTAAAGTTGGTTATTAGCTTGTATATTGGTTTAAGAAACAATATTATATTGAAAGTTCGATAAATATAATGAACAAGGTATCTTAAAACTTGATTACATTTGTTTGAATGACAAACTTTGTATAGTTGCCATGTATTCAAACTATCACTTAGGTTATAGGCTTGTGGAAAGTATTATTATAATACCTGTTTTTTTTTAAATTTGGCTCATATCTTTCAGAAACCATATTATGTTGAAATTTCGATAACTATAATGAAACAAGTTAGCTAAAAATTGTATTACATTTGTTTGAATGACACACTTTGTATAGAAGTCTTACGTTCAAATAATAATTTAGGTTATTGGCTTGTAGGAAGTACAGTATCTACTAAACCCTGTTTTTAGTAATAATCCCAATCCGTAAGGCCTTATTTCGTACTAGAATACTATCATATATATAATATTTTGGTAGGATAAACGGCAATTTAAAACGGAAATATAAATTTCCTTCTTTAAGGTCTTTTATGCTAACCAAACACAACTATAGGGTAGTATTCTGGTACGAGATAAAGCCTTACAAGCGAGCTTCCTTCAAAAATCATCGTATATATTAGGCTACATTAACTTATTTAAAGAAAAAACTAACCTGTTTTGAACTTTTATATGCTCTTTAAAGCTTTAACTAACACATTTATTTAATTTAACCATTCACACATTGATGTATCTAATGTATTCAATCAAATTAATGAACGATGTCAAAATGCCACATTTCCGTGTATGGGTGTAAGAGAGAAAGAGATACCCGAAAGTTTCCTTCTCCCTTACACAATGGTATGCAGACGACAGCTCGAAAATTTCAGCCACAGATGTCCATCCAGTTATATTATAGAGATCAATGTGTCAGGGTAGGATTGGGAGTTTTTTATTTATTTATTGGCGTGCGGTCCACGGCGTTGGACGCTCCTTCCTCCTAGTGAGCGCTGGGAGCATCTTCTCTGGCCAGCCACTTAGCGAAGAGTGTGAAAAATGGTTCCCGGCCGCGAGACACCCTTTCACTTTTACCCTCACTCCACCCCCTTCTACAAGACATGTGTCGCAACCCCTTATTTGGTAATGGGTTTGCCAAGTGTCGCAACCAGGTGCCAGTTTGGCGGATCGACAAGAAAATATCACGACCCCGAATAATGTCGTAATCCCCCACCCCTATGTGGTAATGGGTTTTTCCGACAATTATAAAGCATTGACTCAGCTCTGATTATGGGGCCTTGGAATGCTCAGCTAGTGGCCTCTATCCCCCACCGCAAATGTCTACTAAAATTGGTTGCATGGTATCGTCCGTTGACATGCTCGGATGTAGGTATCAGCCATGGGGATTATTAAGAAATACCTTCAGTTTACACGGGAGGGATTCGATCTCCCTCAGCCAGAATTAGATGAGCCTGACATTTTGACGGTGTGCACACCGGGATTCGAACCTCTATATCGTTAGCACGGCTAATGTCTTTTAGAACGGCTGTACTTCATGCTCCCCCATCATTTTGCTGGTCGCCCAGGTACAATATGTACCCGCATATTCTTTAAACGTAGATCACCCGCCATTTAGTGACACCTTAGACAATGCGACCATCGATGCATTGTGATGGTAGATTGCTACCCAAGGATAAAGGGAAAACAAACGTTTTATTCATCAAGCTATTTATAACAACAGAATAAATCATTTAATGTTTTCATGTGAGGAATGCCAGGACTCCACCGTGGTTCAGATTCCACGTTAAACTGTAGGTCCTCCATTTCATCTCACAATCACCCTACATTAGCGTAAGTGCTTGTAACCGAACGGGTGGAAAGACGCGGTACTAATAATGATATATAACGCCTATATTAATTCATAAGTAATATCCAATTTAATGTTCGCAACTAAATTTTGACGTGATAATATATAACTACATAAATAACATAAGTAATATCAGGGTTGATGAAGATATAAAATATACCTGCATTTGTGCGACACGGTCGACCGGGATTCAATCCCCCTATCTCCATGCCAATAGCCACGAAGTTAAGCTTATCGGTATTTAGAACAGCGTCTTACTAACCATCAGGGGCACAAACCTTGAACTATGAGGGAGGAAATTGGCCTTGGTACACACGCACGACAGGCAAGCGTGAGATAAGAGCTGATTTTGACCAGGCGAAATGTGTAACAGCATTTACCAGTGAAGTAATTAGCGTTTGTTGCCCTCTAAGGGACGTCACAGGGCGAAATGTGTACCCACATTTGCGCGTCATTGACATCTGAACCCACCAACACCACCCTAATGAGAGAGAAGAATAATAAAATTAGTGATGTACCGTCATTCGTGCAGGGTTGAAATGTTAAAACAGCCAAAGCTATTATTTTAGTTAGGATTAGCGTTTGTCGACCTTGCAGGGACTCAATCCTCCTTACCTCTTCCCGTCACAGGACGAGATGTGTACCCGCATTTGTGCTTTTGGGGCAACCGCTTGGTCGTCTATTTATAAGCGTTTGTAAAGCGTTTCAAAATGGACAAATAACAGCAGTTGGTAAATATTTTTGACGCCGTACGGACCGTAAAATTGTGTTATCTTACCATCGATAAAAATTACTCGTCTAGTGAAGCCTTAGACAATGCAACCATTGATGCAAGTATTATAAAATGCATTTCCAGTCTAGCAAATTGAACTATGATTAAAAGAGGGGGCCCAATTTTAGAGAACACGTGAGAAATATGTTGATTAATCATATGGACTATACGTCCTTGCTAATAGCCACGAGGACTAATTCAAATCAAACGTCGATTACTCTGTCACCGGTCGTCTAGTGATGCTTTAGACCATGCATTGTGACGGTAGATTTCTACGCAAGGACCTAGTTGTTTTTTTTTGCCCGTGATGTGGTTCAAATATGATCGGATGTATTAATGTTTTTTTTTACAAATAGTTTAATTATCTACCTTCAGGCTAATGAAGTCACACTTACATTTTATCAATCCCACACCGCGTTGACAGTGACCCACTGTGACATTTTGTTAAAAATAGTCTAATTAAAAATCCTGTTTCGAGGTGCATTCGGACCCACTCCCTTACACTTATGTAAAAAATTTCAGATCTCTGCGTGTCGTAGATTTAGCTGGGCATCGCACACAAACAGACAAACACTTCCTTTTATTATTATAGATTCCTGTTCCATTAATATAGACGGGCGGCCCAGCCCGCAAGAAAGAAAGCATATATATGCAAGAATAATCTCAATATCGAGATTTATTCCCACTGCACCCCAATAGATTCGAACCGAATTCTATACATGAACATGACAGCCGAGCACTGTCTCACCGAACTACAGTCCCCCAACTAGAAAAGCCACTATATCTAATTTCACGGATTCATACGTCAATAAAAGTGATCTGCAGCAACCTGATATACTATCAATAACTATAACATATCACCGAAACTGTCGTATTATTTTATAAATGTTGTCTGAAAAAAGTCTCTTTGTGGACTCTAAAACAGTTGTTTTTCAACAACATTTTTACTATCGGTTCGGGCTTTACTACACCTATTCCCCTGAGTGCGAGCCTGACGACATGTAGCCCACGACCACCTATGTATAAAATATATCTAACTATGAGAGGCTGAAACCATAAACAAAAGTGCCGGTATGGGCTCAAACTAGAGTCCCTTAATGACCACGGGTATCTACCTAAATTAAAGCAACCCTCACGTGATATAACCGCGGGGGTTGTAGGATGAGGGGAGGGAGGGGGTCGAAAAGTGGCGAAGTTTCTTGTCTCCCCCCCCCCGGTGGCACCGAAACAGCGACCCACCCCAACAGTACACCTCGGTAGGTATTCAAATCCCCCCAACCTCGCCCAACACAGATTCGAAACCTGATATATTTCGCCTGGTGCTTCATGGCCCTGTAGTTGTCAAACCCAAGAGAAGAATATGGTGTTTCACCCGTTCTGTCACTAAAATATGTTGTGACAGAAAGGCGCTGGCAATATACACGTGACAGCTATACCGGAATAAATATTCAAGAGCAAGGACGAGTAAATGTTAAGCTTTATTGATAACGCACGTGGGGTTAATATAGCTTTAGCAAGTAGAATATATGAACTGAAAGGAGAAATAAGTATACTATTATTATTATTATTATTATTATTTCACTGCTTAAATATTTGTTTATAATTTTAACTAAATTTAGTTATAGGTAAGGTGTCACACACCCACCTGAGCCCACATTTGCATAGAGGGAGAAGTGAAAACACCCCTAGTTTACCCAACCGAGATTTGAACCTCGAACTCCTTAAGTATTAATATTAATAACGCTAACGGATTGTTAATTGGTAACTTTTAATTTAGAGGAGTGTGCCCATATTTGCACGAAGGGAGAATAGAAAGTCTCTTAGAAAAAAACCTCCCTAAATACACTCGACGCTGATGAAGGAATATATAATATTGAGTACTATGGTGTGGATTTGTTTAGATTACCCTAAATATTTATAAAACTTATAATGTCCATTTGCAAACACACAGCATCCCATAGTTCTACATGTCTAATATTAATCACAAGAAAGATGTAAGGCTGAATAAATTAGATTTACTAACGACTTTTGGCGCAACAATATAGGATTTGTATTAGCGTTTGTCAACCTTGTAGGGATTGAACCCTCCTACCTCCTCACGTCACAGGGCGTGATGTGTACCCGCATTTGCGCGGCTGGAAAAAATAAACACGCCCGCAGAGGGTCCATCTCTAATGTACCTAGTTAAAGAACGGCAAATTTACAAATTAGACGATATATCTCGTCTGACAGTGAACCCCTCCCTAAGAAATAGATGAGCCTGACATTTAGACGGCATGCCCACTTGCACCGGAGTGAAAATTGGGAAAGTATAACAATATATTCTGCAACTGCGAGATTCCTATTCAGTACGTTCACCTTGTTTGACTCTGCGCTTAAAGTAGTTGAGAAACATTCTTTCTCTGTACAAGTGGTAGAGATTAGATCTTAAAGGATGGTACATGCTACATGGGTGGACAATTATTAAGTATTGTAGAATTGAAAATACAGGAGAGTGAGAAACACCCCTAGTTTACCCGATCGAGACAGATTACCTCCATCTTATCGGTGTGACAAACTTCTTTTTTTTTTTTTGAGCTACAATCAACTTTGGAAATAGAATGGGAAACTTTGGATGTTGCAAGCATGTATTTCTGAAACACACAAGTCTTTAGGAGCATTCATATTCAGGTATATTTCCGTCATAAATGGTCTTGTAAGTAAGTGGATTTGACCTCTGAAAAAACGGGAGGGAATTCACCCGTCCAAGGTGTTTCATAATGGGGCCTTTCAAATTGGATCTCCGCAATTGGGATGTGTGAACCCCGCTATCCTTCCAACGTATTTACGTTGATAAATGCACCATCATTTACGCATCCGAACAGTTAATACACATTTGTACTAATTATTCTCATGATTTTAGAGATTTGGAAAGTTATATTTAAAGGAAAAGTAGCTGCATTTACGTGGAGGAAGAGTGGAAACCAGGCATCAGTACACGCGATAGAGATTCGAACTTTGATCTCCCTGTCATCATTAGTAATTTCTACCACGAGAGTAGCGCATTAGACCACGCGGTCACCGAGATGGGTGAAATTATGTTAACAAAAAAATTATTTCCAAATATTAATTGACTCAGTTCACCTCTGTTCTATTATTGGATAAGCACTGAAAAAAAGTATAATTGTAAGACCTGCACTTTAGCTCAGTCGGTAGTGTTTTTGCCTACTAAAAGGTCCTGAATTCGATTCCCGGAATGACCGAAAAATGTATCATCGGTGGAATATGATTTTCCCCCCTTTCATAGTGATTCATTAACGCCCTGGTGAATGGTGCGTTCTGTATGTTAGAGATTTAAGTTAGATTGAAAGTTGTGTACTTATATAATCAGTCGGAGCATAAAGTGCACGTTAAATACCTCAAATAAATTATAATGGAAAAATATACTTGTACATAATATTCATTAGTGACTCTATATATTATAAAAAGCAAAGCCCATCTAATATAAATGGCTATCGTGTTCTGGAAGCAAATAAGTTAATGCATTACTAAATATTAAATTAACATGATAAAAACTCGCTTCAGAGGCCAAATACTGTAAGGCGTCACTCTCGATTTAGACAGGTATGTTCATGACGGGTGGGAGATCGAGGTTCGGATCCCGCTTGGGTTTTGAAGTTTTTTTTCCGAATGGTTCCCTACTCTCCTTCCAAGCAAATTCCGGTAGATTACTTCTAAAATGCGTCCTTTCCAATTCCTAGTCCATTAGCGTAAATAGTACTTAAGCGAACCCGAACGGCTAGTAAGACACGGTGCTAAAAAAAATAAAACGTGGTTTCCTAACACAAAGCGTAAGGTTTTGTAGCGGGCTAACTAGCTAAGTCCCGTACAACCCAAAGCACCTGCCACCAATAAAGGTCTTAAAATAAAAAATACATGGATTGCTGGAAATATGCTCATAACTATACATGTGTGTGTTACATACCTAGCCACAACAACAATAACTTCGCTGAACACGAGCTCCGTTAGAAGCGCCTGCTATTCTCCTGGCCAGTGTCGCTGCACTTCACCGGGCCGAGATTTGGTTCATCTGACTGAATAGCTGGGTGGGGCGCCGCACGCTGTTTTCGCTGGTTATGGATCACGTGCCAAAGTAAGCTTCATGCGACGTCATCCCCCCCACTACTTTACTATAGTGCGTAAGTTCTGGTAAAATGTTTCATTACAGATAACAGTAAAAGTATTGAAAAATATAATAAATATGTATGAAACCTGTAATAATGTATAATAAGAAAATAGTTTGCAAATTATTGGTGCTCAAACACAAGCAATGGAGTTTATTTATTGTTGAGTGGAGTTTAACATTTAGATCATTTTATGAACACAATCCAAGAATCATGTCAGGTCCTAGCTTGGCTTTGGCATCCCTCACTGCAACATACACAGACTCGGAGGGAGAGGACGAAGTTGAGGATGTCAATGATAAGTCACCTAATGACAACAGCAGAGTGGCGCAGTTTGTACCAGCGGTTTATTTTCTTTAAACCCAGGTACGTTAACAGGGAATACATTCAAGATAAAGAAAACAAGCAAAGGCAGAGACATTAATGGTGATAAACAAATAGACTTTAATGAGATAGTCATATCAACACATACAGTAAAAATTAATACAAGCACTATCCAGTTAGTGAAGCTTTAGGTTAAATGTGAATCCCTAAACTTGACAACTTCTAAGCGAGTTATCAAGTGTTCCCACTCTACAGCTATTAAGGTGCCAAGCGCCAACATTAGTACAACACAGGCAAATCCCTGTTTATGCTTGGTCTGGGTAGTCCCCCCATTAGATACACTAATGGCTTATCAGTCAATAAACAATAACATTTACAAGAATAAACTACACAATGGGTAAAACAAACTAGCAGACTTCCTATCGAAGAGGTAGACTACCCGTAATAGTGAGGCTAGCTTAATTTATTTCCATTCGGGTTCAATAGCTACAAGCTACACAGTGCTAGTGCCAGCTCTACATATTCCGGCTAAACTGTAGACAAAAGTTCCAATTCAGGGTTCTAGGCCGAGCCTGGCTAATAACCAACTGGTTCGAGCCAGACTCAAGGTGATCAAACCCGAGACGGTAAACTATCAAACCCAGAAGGGGGCAACACCTCCTCTCTAAGGGACGATATCAAAATATATAACAAATGCGAGCCATGCCTGATGGGCAAGGAAACCCACAAGTTGAACAACAGTCTTTAAATAACTCTACAAACGCGAGCCAAGCCTGATGGGCAAGGTGCTCCACAAGTTGAACAACAAACCCACAAGTTGAAAAACTATCATTAAATTGCTTTAGAAACGCGAGCCCTGTCTGATGGGCAAGGAGACCCACAAGTTTAACACCAGTCTTTAAATAACTCTACAAACGCGAGCCAAGCCTGATGGGCAAGGTGCTCCACAAGTTGAACAACAAACATTAAATAGACCCACACCGGACCAACACCTAATAAGGCCTGGAACAACCTAAACAGCCCCTTTAGTCTGAAGGCACTGCTGACTATGACATGGTCATGCAGGCCATGGAGTGGGACACACTACTACCTAACTGTAGGTCTGAAGGACCCAGCATATATCAGTGACACAAAAATCACACAAGGCTAGTACTGCGAGCCAGAAAGTTTTAAACTAAGCTACATTTACAAGAAACACCCAAAGGTGATAAAAGCTCTCTTGAATAAGCAAGTTAAATTACTCCTAAAACCTAGCCACGGCCAATACAGCCGTCTACTCCCCATCAATACTTGATTACAACGCTGTGGCAGTCTTCTTCCGCCGATCGGGCCAGTCCCTCGGTACCATCGTCCCTTCCTTGTGAATATGTCTTGATCGAAGATATGTGTGACTTGTTGTATCCTGGGATAACGATGTAGTAATGAACTTGACTTGTTGTATCCTGGGATAACGATGTAGTAATGAACTTGACTTGTTGTATCCTGGGATAACGATGTAGTAATGAACTTGACTTGTTGTACCCTGGGATAACGATGTAGTAATGAACTTGACTTGTTGTACCCTGGGATAACGATGTAGTAATGAACTTGACTTGTTGTACCCTGGGATAACGATGTAGTAATGAACTTGACTTGTTGTACCCTGGGATAACGATGTAGTAATGAACTTGACTTGTTGTACCCTGGGATAACGATGTAGTAATGAACTTGACTTGTTGTACCCTGGGATAACGATGTAGTAATGAACTTGACTTGTTGTACCCTGGGATAACGATGTAGTAATGAACTTGACTTGTTGTATCCTGGGATAACGATGTAGTAATGAACTTGACTTGTTGTATCCTGGGATAACGATGTAGTAATGAGCTTGACTTGTTGTATCCTGGGTTAACGATGTAGTAGTGACATTTCGTCCATTCAGCCACGGTGTCTTATAGTACCAGAGCTCGGCGCACCATAGTAGAGTAGTGGGGGGGGGGGGATGACGTCACATGAAGCTTACTTTGGCACGTGAGCCACAATCAGCGAAACCAGTGCGCGGTGCTCCACCCAGCTATTCAGTCAGAGCCCTTTTATGCAGGCGTTTTGTACCGCGCGACACACGGCGGCAAAAGCCATCGCGTTTTCTAAGTCACTGGGAATAAATGAGTCCTTTTATGCTCTGCCGTCTGAAAAACTTTCCGTCGCGTTTTGTAAAACATGCCGTCATGTTTTACAAAACGCCAGTGGCAAAAGCCAACCGAAATAATATAAGTACATGGCATCTTATGGGTCCATTTATGCAAACGCGCCACTTGTCTGCTCTCCGTTGTCTAGACACCAGAGCTGCCAACCCTTGGCTAGTAAATAATATTTGTCCAGTTGCCTGGAGATTTACAAATAGGATTATTTTGTCATTTGATTAATTGATATTTTTATCATTTTTATTAAAAAAAAAGATTTGTACTCTGAACGTTTTAAAGATGAAATCAAGAAAAATAAAGTAATTTGAAATTAACTATCGGAGAAGTACAAAACCAGAAATATAAAGAAAAGTCACTGGATAGAAAGAAGTGTGTTATGTGTGTTTCAATTAAAAAATAGTTTTGAAAAACTTGTTTCTGTCATCTTTTAATTTTTTTAGAAGTTACGAGATGCCCCTTCTTCAAATCTTGCAAAGTTGATTGGATGAACATCTAATTTTTTTTTCCCTTTTTTTCAATGTAAGGTGACAATACGCCAAATAGATGACGCGCGGATACATCTTACACTCCCCAGTCCCTAACACAAAGGCATTGGCAGCACTGATACAATTTATCCTCCCCCACTACTATTTTTATTGACGGGCGGCAAATACCGCGTGCCTAAAATGAACCTGCAAAACGTGACGGCTCTTGCTGTCGTGTGTCGCGCCGCACAAAACGCGTGCATAAAAGCAGCCTCAGATGAACCAAAGCTCGGCCCGGTGAAGTGGAGCGACACTGGCCCGGAAAATAGCAGGCGCTTCTAACGGAGCTCGTGTTCAGCGAAGTTGTTGTTGTGGCGAGGTATGTAACCCACACATGTATAGTTATGAGCATATTTCCAGCATTCCATGTATTTTTTATTTTAAGACCTTTATTTGTGGCAGGTGCTTTGGGTTGTACGGGACTTAGCTAGTTAGCCCTCTACAGTTTATCTTTTTTACACGTCTGAAACACTCACATGCTTACACTAATTGAATGGGGGTGAGGAGTGAAACTGGAAATCCATAGATACATAGTTTGTAGAGTGGAATAAGAAGGGGAGAAATGTACCCGCATCAGTATGATGGTATAAAACAAAATGTGTCTTCTTAGGTCACCGTGGTCGAGGAGGGAGGAAACTGGACCCCGTACACACGCACGATAAGAGTTCGAACCCCCCTGTCTCTTTCGTCACCATTTATTTATTTAGCTAGCCCGTAGTACCCTGTGATGCTCTTATTCCTCTATAAATTTATGTCTCATAATCAGATTGGCTGTATATTAAATATTTATTTTCCGGACTGCATTCATTAATGAGCACCTAATATAATAGATTAATTTTGAATATAAAAAGACAATACGCTATAATATTTATCGTTAACAGTTTCTAACTTCAAATGTATTAAGCCAATTTAAAATAATAAGCGTAGCTGGAAACTAATGTTTCGTAATTGTTAAGATTCTATTTTGATCTAAGTTAGAAAGGCTGGGGCGTTGGTTCTCTGGTGAAAGGGGTTTTAGTTCACACACAATATATATATATATATATATATATAGGGGGTGATTTTAGAGCAGCCCTGTCTTCTTCACGTGAAAACTAGCTACGGAGCGACTGACTAATCAAGACGATGGAACATTCAGCAACATCATCCACATCAGGTATTTCAATTCTCTTCTGTTTGTATTAAGCCATTATGTTATATAGCTTAAAAAAGAGATAGATTTAATTTTAAATTGGATGTGTATTTTCCAGAGTTAAATTTGTGACTGTTCTAAAAGATACAATTTTTAAAATTCCTGCTAGAAAATATAAGTGTAATATAAGTGTACATTTGCTTAGTCCAAGTTTGATTAAAAATTTTGATCTAATCGACTAAGAACATTATCTAACTGATTCAATGATTTAATTTTAAGTTGGATGTCTATTTGTGATTTCTCTTATGTTTATTTTTATATATATATATATATATATATATATATATATATAAGGAATTTAGCAAAACATTTGAAGTGTTTTATAAAATTAAATCTAGTCCAGAGCACCTAATTTTTAAAAAAAAATTGTCTGGTAACACGTCTTACTATTTGTATGATTGGTTTACACACCTAATGAAGGTAGAAATTAGAGAAAATCTACACACACACGAGCTGTCCCGTTGGCTACACTGCCTGTAGCTCGGTGTCGTAATAAACCTTCTCCCTAATAGCTCGTTGATATGTTTTTGAAGCAAAACTATCAGAGCGGAAAACCGGTGTTGATGTTAAGAATGTCTAAAGGTTATAATCTTAATAAAGTGATCTTTCTGTGGGAGGGAGTCCCGGTTCGATTCCCTGTTTGGTAAATATTCTTTAATATATTGGACTATTTCTTAACTACACTTCAAATATATATTCATAGGTGACTATCATTTTCTCTAGCAAAGGTCTTGGTTCGCGGGTTTGAAGCAAGAAAACAATTACTATTATATGTGGTTAAAATCCGAACTTTATTAATGTTTGTATTTATAATATGATTAATATAGGTATCTGCTTTTCATCGAAAAGAAGAACATTTCTCAATAGTTCATGAATAAGTAGGCTAATAAGTTATTTATATTATTATATATCTACAATGACTTATATAAATAAGTGGGACGGTGCACCGCAAAGATCTGTCCCTCAATTTTATATTAAAATAAACATTTAATAAAAAAAACTTGTAAGATTTGTGAAATGAAATAATAGGTCTATATATTGCTGTAGAAACACTACACCAATTATCACACATTAAATAATTTAGGCTGTTACTTACGCCATGTTACTAGAATCTATTAACACTGCTCATAGCGAGTTATAACGAAGTAGTGCACAATTAATTTCAGCGTTTACAATCCTTGAGGGAATCTAGGTTTTACTCTTAGCATGTTGCGCTCTGTGTTCATGAACATTTAGAGCACCTTACACACTTTAATAACACTTTAACTTTGATAAACACTTTAATAAAACCTAGCTTAATTGTGTAGATGAAGCCTGGTGGAGCGCTGATGGCCTCACAGCTGTTCAGCAGACAGCTGAAATAGTCCAGACCAGAGAAAGCATGAGATTGGCTGACAACCTGGTAGAGGCGATGGTCGCATATCTGAACGACCTAATACATAGAAGGCCTTCAAACGATCTTTTGCCGCCTACCACCCTGATCCCCAGCGTGCGGCTCTCAACCGGAGACATACAACCGCCTTGAGACCAATCCATGGATTCCCTCCAGGACCTGCAGGACACCCCACAATGCGCTGCCTCCACGTTTCAGGACCTGATCTCCCTTCGGGGCAAGCAGGACTTTAGGGACCCTCGGGACGCACTGTCTTCAGGTACCTCAGAGTCGCTGAAAAATATTTTACACGCGCAGCCTTTGAGGGTTCGGATAGGTCGCATTGATAGGAGGCGTGCATTGCGCCCTATCCGAACAACAATTTCAAGATCTTCAACAAACAACAATATTATTCCTACAATAAACATAGTAACCCCTTCGCCAGTATTAACTACAAACACCCAAAGTGATGATAGTGATTCGGATATCGATATAGACGCAGTGATGAGAAAGATGATGCCCTGTTATTCCACCCTTGATATATAATAAGTAAACGGTGCACTATGAAATTATTTTAATCCTCCCTTTTCTATTTATTACAAATATATTAATTTTAAGTATATCTTAGTTGTGCGACGAAACCGTTTTTAAGTTGGTAGCATAGGTTTTTGGCAAAACTCTTTGTGATTTAAATGGGTTCAAAACCATTAATGTGTAATTTAATGATGACTAATTGTTTTAAACTCTATATTCTACAAATGGCTATAACTATTTGGTCCCAAATGGCTTTCTTGGTAGTGTTTGACATAACACAATTAACACCATTTACTAGTTTTAGAGGGTCAAAATTTATTTATGTGTAATTTAATGATGACTGATTCATCAATGACTAGTTTACCTATGACTGATTTTTTAAACTTTAAAAAGAATATCTTGAGAATGTTTTACCTGATAATTAACAGTGTATATTTGATTTTAAGTGAAAGATCTTTTATGGGTAGTTAAATGATGACTCTAACGAATTGATTCCAAATGGGTATATTGGTAGTGTTTAAATGAATAATAATACTGTTTACTTGGTTTAGGGTAAAAATTCGATTATTGATATTTTTTTTAAATTTGAATATTAAAAAAATGGCTTAAGTGATCTGGTTCAAAATTGGTATCGTCAGTCAATAGCACAGTTTCATTATTTATCTAAAACAAACTAATTTAAGCGTAGTTTACTTAAGACAATATATAAAAAGTTTGACATTTTTTTAATTAACGGGGAAAATTGAATTCAAAATGAAAATCAGGGATTAGTTTTTCATGATATATAAGAATAACCTCCTTTTTTTCACAAATACCAAATAATTTAGGGTAATTTACAAATAATTTATATTTGAAATTTTAAATTTGGTTAAATATATTAGAACACTTTGGTTTTAAGTTTATATTTACAGATTGATTGTGATCAACAAAATTATGTTTTTTTTGTTTTGTTTTTATGAATAAAACACAGTGCTTATTATTTAGTCACATATTTCAATCAGAAATATTATCATAGAATAATAATTGATTTTTTCACATTTTGGACATAACATTTATATTTTATCTCCAGAATATATTTTTCACTATATTTTATTTAAATTAACTAGAACCCTAACAAACTTTGTCTCTGTAAAAAACATTCATTTCATAATAGTTTGTCTCATTAAAAATACTATAATTAGACTTATAAATTACATTTTTATTGTTATTTAAACCGCAGCTCGTCAAGCAGGTACACTAAAAATGGATATTTATTACCTGTGTATCTTAGCATGTGTCCTGGTTTGTTTCCATTAAGGTGTAAGATATACTTGTAAATAAGTATTCTAAAACTATTTCTTTTCATATATATTAATATTCCAAGTATTCTTTTCGTGGTGTGAGCTATATTTGTAAAACTTTTATTTGTGTGAGATATATTTGTGTGAATAATTATTATAAAACTGCTATGTTTATATAAAACAATTATTTCTAAAATAATTAAAATCCTTTCACTTTACTTTCTCTTTGGGGGTAACAATATAACGTCACAACAATTACAATTTATAAATGAAAAAAATAGAATATGTGTGTGTGACACCTTACTTTGATCCCATTAGTTAAAAATTACAAACTACTCACATTTACCATTCTGTATTTAATATTTCATCCTGGCATTGTTGCCACGTGTATATTGTCATTTCTTTCCTGTCACAACATATTCTAGGGATTTAAAAAAAATAACAACATTTTATTGCTAGGTTTTTTATTTAAAATCAACAATTAAATAATTTAAAACATTAATAACGTGAAGCCTCAACAATAACAACAACAACAACAACGAGTTATTTTTTAGGTCTTGTGCCCAATACAAGTAATTAAGATTAGAGTGGACCATGAATTATATAAATGTGATAGCAAGAAAAATAACATATAATCACTATTTTACCTAATAAATAAATAAGGAGAGAATATAATTTTTACCATCTAGAAAATGAGTAGGAGTACCTCCAAAATAGTCCAGGACACGTTGAAAGGTGCTAGAATGCATATTGACAATGTCTCCACAGTTTTTACATGGAAAACTTACTCTACCCACATCCTCAAGCACAATAACGTTCGGTTCATTGGTGGTCTCTTCCGATAGCAAAACGTTAAATTAATATAGCCTGTTCTAAGCATGGTGAGCGTACCTGAGAGCTAAACGTTCTGTATGGTTTGTAGGGTCCACCTTGCACATGTATTAACTACCAGGCTTCCCGATGATATTGTTGTTGTTGTTGTTGTTGTTACATGCTTGACACATAAACTCGTTCAAAGTTCACAATGGTAGGTGAACCGGGTTTTACTCCGGCGCAGGTAAATACAAATTTTTCATTATTAAGCTCTAACACGTCTTCATCTGTTAGAATACCAAAACGACAGGGTAAAAATACACAAAACTCGCCATCTAGATAGGCTATTAGGCGTCTCCCGAACTTTGTATTGACCACTTTTAATTTATCCACTGAGTACTTTTGATCGACGGTTAGATCACACAATTTTACCGTCCACACGGCGTCAACAATATTTACCAACTGCTGTAACTTGTCCATCTTGAACCGCTCTACAAACGCTTATAAAGAGACGTACGAGCGGGCCCCCTATATATACACCCCCTCTCGCAAGTGACGTCACACAGTACGAAATGAACTGGGTCAGTGACCCCGTGATCTATTCTTGTCTCGACTTGTCTGGTTGAGTCGCCAAACTGGCGTCAGTCATCAGGGAAAACCCATTGAATTGGGGGGGGGGGGGGGGGTAGAGTTGCCAGGTTTAATTACCTAGTTTAAGGTTTCAATGTCACGATCTATTACTGTCTTGACTCGTCTGGTCAAGCCACCAAACTCGCGCC
Source organism: Timema podura (assembly GCA_033556935.1). Lineage (NCBI taxonomy): Eukaryota > Metazoa > Arthropoda > Insecta > Phasmatodea > Timematidae > Timema > Timema podura. The sequence continues at coordinate 1,972,621 of JAVRXN010000010.1, forward strand.
AGTCATCAGGGACAACCCATTAAACACATCTCGCCCTATGACGTCCCTTAAAGGGCAAGAAACGCTAATTACTTCACATTTCAATCCCTATCAAATGCTGTTACACATTTCGCCTGGTCAAAATCAGCTCTTATCTCACGCTTGCCTGTTGTGCGTGTGTACCGAGGCCGGTTTCCTCCCTCATCGTCCAAGGTTTGTGCCCCTGATGGTTAGTAAGACGCTGTTCTAAATACCGATAAGCTTAACGTCTTGGTTATTGGCATGGAGGTAGGGGGATTGAATCCCGGTCGACCGTGTTGCACAAATGCATGTATATTTTATATCTTCATCAACCCTGATATTACTTATGTTATTTATGTAGTTATATATTTTCACGTCAAAATTTAGTTGCGAACATTAAATTGGATATTACTTATGAATTAATATAGGAGTTATATATCATTATTAGTACCGCGTCTTACTACCCGTTCGGTTACAAGCACTTACGCTAATGTAGGGTGATTTTGAGATGAAATGGAGGACTTACAACTTAAAGTGGAATCCGAACCACGGTGGAGTCCTGGCATTCCTCACATAAGAACATTAAATGATCTTTTCTATTGTTATAAATAGCTCGAGGTATAAAACGTCTGTTTTCACTTTATCCTTGGGTAGCAATCTACCATCACAATGCATCGATGGTCGCATTGTCTAAGGTGTCACTATATGGCGGGTGATCTACATTTAAAGAATATGCGGGTACATATTGTACCTGGGCGACCAGCAAAATGATGGGGGAGCAGGAAGCACAGCCGTTCTAAAATACATTAGCCGTGCTAACGATATAGAGGTTCGAATCCCGGTGTGCACACCGTCAAAATGACAGGCTCATCTAATTCTGGCTGAGGGAGATCGAATCCCTCCCGTGTAAACTGAAGGTATTTCTTAATAATCCCCATGGCTGATACCTACATCCGATCATGTCAACGGACGATACCATGCAACCAATTTTAGTAGACATTTACGGTGGGGGATAGAGACCACTATCTGAGCATTCCAAGGCCCCATAATCAGAGCTGAGTCAATGCTTTATAATTGTCGGAAAAACCCATTACCACATAGGGGTGGGGGATTACGACATTATTCAGGGTCGTGATCTTTTCTTGTCGATCCGCCAAACTGGCACCTGGTTGCGACACTTGACAAACCCATTACCAAATAAGGGGTTGCGACACATGTCTTGTAGAAGGAGGTGGAGTGAGGGTAAAAGTGAAAGGGTGTCTCGCGACCGGGAACCATTTTTCACACTCTTCGCTAAGTGGCTGGCCAGAGAAGATGCTCCCAGCGCTCACTAGGAGGAAGGAGCGTCCGACGCCGTGGACCGCACGCCAATAAATAATTAAAAAAACTCCCAATCCTACCCAGACATATAAAACCACTGAATAAATAACCAATGAGCACAAATAAAAAATAAGTTTGGAACACTGGAAAGGGGGGTCAGGGGTAGGTGGAAAACCAATCAGAGAGCGACATAACATTACGTAACAACCAATCAGAGAACAACATTGTGTAATCACCAGGAAAACCTAAGGGTTGCGACATAACACGCAATGATTACGTCAGGGTGAAAAAGTGTTTTGACCCGTCGGTGGATGTGGGTTCTTATGGGGCCAAAACTCTACTTACTATATTTTAAAATTATCCATTAAGTGTAATATTTATTGCTGATGAAGCTTTAACATTTAGTTCCTACATTTTAAAGATGTATTTAAGAAATTCTGATTCAACCAACTATCAAAGAATATAATACTATCGTTTGTCAGATGCAAGATATGGTGTAAGGAATGTTTTTTTGGAATCATGCTAGCTAGTCTTTGAGAAACCTTCGACTGGTTGACTTAAGGGCTCTCCCTACTTCCTGAATTTGTTGTCGAAACATACATGTTTATAAACCATCTATTTCATTAATGATTATGAGTCTACAAAAATATTCGGACAGATTAAAGTGTGTCTCTTTGTCACTCATTTTAAAAAAAATTTCCTCTCTAAAATGAGATAATAAAATTAGTCAATTGTCAAAAAACTTGAATGTTTTAAAAAAAATTTAAATATATTTTAGTTTTATCACATGAGCTACAAAGCCATGTGGCACCTGATAAAAACTGCGTTTTAAAATGTTATGGTCACAACACAAAATCCTCACATAATTTCTAATTGATAATTTTATTTTCGCGCGTTTGGGGCCGTTTGGGGCTGCTACCATGTCTTGCCTGAGTCAAGCGAGCACCTGTCAAGTTAGTTTGAGGGGGAAAGAATGTTGTTACACAGTCAGTCAAGAGCAAATTATTGTAAAAAGGAAGGGGAGAAGGGGGGATTGTGGCTGATCATATGTTTGTGTAGACTGGGGAGATAAGCGTAAGTCACTAGTCAGAGTATAATAATTATATTTAGAGTAGATCAGCAGGTCCCAAACTGTGGTACGTACATTTATTCCTGGTGGTATGCCATGAAAATCAAAAAAATACAAGAACATTAAAGTCGGAATTCATCAAGTCTTCTAAATACATTCGAAACTAGTTTAGCCATAAGTAAAACAGATTTTGACCAACGTTTGGAGAGGTCTCAACACTGATTTAAGCTCAGACAGCCGGTGCAGTCTGTGTTATTATATACCTGCGCACCATTAAATATGTATCGAAATAGTAAATATTCAGCTTTATCTAGGTGGTACTACAAATTATGGAAATTGTGTGAATGTTACGCCATTCAAAAAAATTGGGAACATCTGGTGTAGATGCTATGGATGTAGGCCCGAATTAACACCTTTGGGGGTCCTGTGCCAAATAGAACTTGGGGCCCTTATAAGCTAGTTCCCCAATGAATGATTACGAATCTTACATATACATCATACATATATAATTGAATTTAGAGACAAACTTTTTTCTCAAATGTAGAGCAATCATGGTGAGTACCGTGAGTTTTGTTATTAACATATTAATTATTAATACTATGGTAACTATTAAACTATACTCATTTATTTATTGAGCGGATTATAGTACTGTAAATCAATAGCTAATCATATAATAATGCTGGACATTATATAGACTATTTAAGTGTAATTGCATTTTATGTTGTCCGTCGTCGGAAGATAAAAAGGTAATCGTATTAGTATAGTAAACATTATTTAATTTTTTTTGTTGGTCTCGCGTCTCATTTAGTTAATTCTTCAATAGTAATAATATTACTATCTTACCTCAGAAATTATTGTCAAGAGAAAATCAATGTTTATTTTCCTGTCAAAAGTCAACGGTACCGTCTGCAGTTATGTAGTATTTTTGGTTTGCCAAAATCAAAGGTTGCGTTAATTTTTAAGGACGGACTGTTGGACTCCACGTAATACAAGACTACCAGCGCCCTTCGATTAAGGAATTACTATATTAAGTTTTACGAAAAAAACATAAAAATATTGAAATATAATATTAGCGCAAAATAAATATGACAAGGTGGGTGGGGGCCCCTAACCCCAGGGGCTACTATGCATGGCACACTTGGCACATGCCCTAATCTGGGCCTGAATAGATGTCGTAAAAAAAAAGTTTCTGAGTAAAAGAAGAAAAAGGTGAACCAGTGGTCTCATAGCCTGCAATAATTCAAGGTAGGATATCCTCATTCACCCCTCACTCATTAACTAATGAAAGGTGTGAAGGTTAAAATTGATAAATAAAAAAGAGAATAAAATTGCTTAAACCATTTGAAGTAATCACCATTATTCGCTAGTAAATATAGATTGTAAAAATAATTTGTGCTATGCTGTATATTATTATTTTACCTAAAATATAAGTATTTCAGTATATATTTTGTGGACTTCAAAATAATATAAGGATTTTAATTAGGTGCTCTGTCTTACGACAGGTCCATTGCATTGTTCAAATTGAGTCCTTCAGAGTTTTCTATTGGAAGCGTCCTTCTTTAGATTTTGAAGCTTCATCTTCCTTCTTTCCTTGTTTGAGGTCATCAATCATTTGAATTCGTGGTCTTCCTGGTCCCCTTTTTACCTTCCCCTTTGCCGTTGATTTAAAATTTCATGTTAACAGGAAATTGATGAAACTGTCAATGATCAGTGAAAGTATAATTAGTCTAGGGCCTGAACTAAACCATCCTCTTCAAGCATCAGTTCCTAGCTATGAGTATTCGGAGAAAATACTAAATCCAAATACTTCATGGGGAATGGAAAAAGAAGCCATCGCTATATCACAGTTTTCTTCTGATATTAACGTGGATTAGTTGTGGATAAAGAACTCCTATTTCTAGCAACATCACCAGATGGTATTATAGACTCCAATGAAGTAATTGAAATCAAATATCTGGCTTCAGTGAAAACATTATCCCTAATAGAAGCAATTTCAAACAATAAATATAAAATGTATGGGCGTTAGAGATGGATAACCAAAATTGAAAAGTGATGATGGGTATATGTACCAAGTTCAAGGACTATTACATATAACTAAGCGAGAGTCCTGTCATGTGTGTACACCTAAAGGAATTATATGGGATACCATTAAAAGAGATGATATGTTTTGGAATAATAAAATATTGCCTAAAGTGAAAAGTTTTTTTTTCATCTGCATACTTCCAGAAATTAACGATTTTCGACATGCATGAAAACTACATATACGTGATACAAGCTACATGATTGAAGTCCAAATCTTTGCTTCAAACATAAGAAATTAATAATTAAAAAACACCGTAATATAAAAGTAGCTGAAGATTAAATTATAAAACGAAAAAATCAACAGAGTTTTATTTAACTATTATTTGTACTAAAATGATGATGAGGCCTTATGAGGTTTTTAAGAAAAGGAACTAAGATGTGAATATAGCTTCTAATTTACTAAATAATATAAAGTAACTATATTATTAAAAAAATCGTGTTTAGTTACCCGAGTGCCTTTAAATACACATCAGACTCAAATTAATTATTTCCTGCTTCGTTAATAAGCCCCAAGAAGTGATATTGCCTTACCGTTGCAAGTTGACCTTTGACCCCGGCTTAGGTTTTCCGAAATGTCGCAATGCTGTGACGTCATCCAGCTCTAATTGGTTTTGGTTTGGGTGACGTAATGGTAATTTTTTTGTGTACATTTTTTATGTGTGCGCATTGGTTTTTTATGTATGCGCTTTAGTTTTTTATGTGTACGCATTGGTTTTTTATTTGTGCCCGTTGGTTTTTTATGTGTGCCATTGGATCGTATGTCTAGGTAGGATTGGGACGGGCATTGGAGTTTATTTTATTTATTGGTAGGGGAACGTGCAGTCCACGGCATCGGACATTTCTCCTGCAACGTCCCTGGCATTGTTATTGAGGGCACATCACGAACCTCTTCTGACGACCGTTTAGCGTAGAGTGTGAGCATCCAGCAATGGTTCCCTCTCACAAGTCCCTGAATCTATTTTGGTATCACAACCCTCCCCCTTGCAATGGGTTTTCCCAATGACATCATCGCAACCCCGGTGCGACAAGACAAGCTGAGACAGGAATAGAACATGACCTCGAATGATGTCACAATCCCCCACTCCCTTCGCCCATCTATGAGGTAATGGATTTTTCTTGGTGACATCATCGCAACCCCGGTGCCAGTTTGGCGGCTCGACAATACAAGTCGAGTCAAGAATAGATCACGACTTTGAATAATGTCGCAACCCTCCCCTGGCAAAGGATTTTTCCCGCTTATATCGCAACTAGAGAGCAATTACACAGATCTAATAATACACAATCAGGAACCTTGGAATACTTAGTTAGGAGCCTCTATCCCCACCACAAATGTCTACTAAAATTGGTTTGGTATAGTCCGTGGACATGCGCGGATGTAGGTATCAGCCATGCACAATTTTGGTGGTGGAGTAAGGTAGAAATGTTCCAAACATTACGTGGAGCATTGGAGAGGGAAACTAGTGACAGTACACCTCATAGGAGATTCAAATCCCTACCTCCACCGCCATAGCTAGATGAGTTACACACACCCATTCTTGCTAAACGTCTATAAATATTAATTAAGATAATATGGTAGAGATGATTAAGAAAATGTTTCATCATTTTACCTGGAAAGAGAACTACCAACAGTTTACACAGCAGAGATTCGATTCCAACACCCCCGCCTTAACTAGATGAGTTTATGGCTAAATGTCTATATATATATATTAATTAAGATAATGTGGTAAGGATGATTAAGAAAATGTTCTAATTTTTTTTACCTGAAGGGAGAAATACCAACAGTTTACACAGCAGGGATTCAATTTCAACCACCCCTGCCAGAATTAGATGATCCTGAAAATTAGATGGCATGCCCACAGGGATTTGAATCTCGATATCTTTCGCAGGTGTTGATTGTACCCCGCATTTGCTAGAGCGAAATCAAACATCAGTTAAAACTGGTCAACAGTTTAATATAATTAAATCAGGTAGAATGTTACCAGCATTTGCTTCAGGAAAATCCTACCTCCAACTGAGGAATTCCCGAGAGTACATCAGCACTCGATGGGTGCGTGAGCACAATTTACGAGTAACGACAAATCAACACTGTTTTACATGAATCTACCGTCGTCAAATTGACGCTTCGACAAGTCGAGACAAGAATAAACTTGAGAAACCCTGCGGTGTCAGTTTGGAGGCTCGACGTTTCGAGACAGGAATGGCTGATGTCACAATCCTCCCCTTCGGCAACGGGTTTTCCCAGATGACTGGCGCCAGTTTGGCGGCTCAACAAGACAAGTTCACGTTCTTGAAACTATGAGGTCAATGAACTAGTTCATCTCGTACCACCGCAAGACAACGTGACGTCGATCGAGGGAGGGGGTGAATATATAGGGGGGTCCGCTTGGTCGTCTATTTATAAGCGTTAGTAGAGCGGATCAAGATGGACAGATTATCGATTATCAACTTCGTCCTCGAGGTTGTAAGACGTGCGCCGCTCCTGCGGTCTCCGAGAGATAGAGCTTCAACTACCGACGTCACCCTACGGGGTAACCCAAGTCAGTAACCCCCCCTAACAACTAAACTCGGGACGGACGTACCGGTGGCGAGCTGTAGCGGGAATCCTAACGGTGCCAACAAGCTACAGTGAGCCGTAAAGCGGAACCGGCTACGAAACAATACCTCATAGTCGGAGTCCGTCCTCCGGGACACCACTCAACACACCCCAAAGCCCTCCCACACTGCACAGAGGGGGGCATCCTAGCCTCTCCACACTGGCCACTAGCCTGCCCTTTTCAGGGTCGAGCGAAATGGCCAACTCAAACCCCACAAAGCATACTGACACTGACATGTCATACTCTTCAACAGACGTCTCTGACATGGAAGCTGACACAGATGGACAAGGTACATTCACAATGGCAGACAAACTAGGTAGGAAAAGAAAATTCAGACCCCACAAACAACCCCAAACAAAAAAAAACAACACTGACAACCACAAACAAATTCGAGGCCCTTGAAAAACCAGACACACATAAAGACGACCAACCACAACATGCCACACACGAACAAACTGATACTACTACCACAGCAGCCAAAACAAGATACCCAGCTATAGTTACGCTAGGCACACAGAATTACAACCGAATCATCAAAATAGCCAAAGAGATGGGAAATGACATCAGAATTACTTACGTCACAAATGGTCTAAAAATTCACACCACCAACAAACAGGATTACGAACTAATGCAACACTTGCTTAAAGATCTAAAACAGGAATTCCACACTTACACTTTACAGAGAGACAAACCACTCAAAGTAGTTATTAAGGGGCTCCCTCCCAATATGGCAACAGAGGACATCACACAAGAGCTAAAGGGGTTAGGTTACCATGTCACTGACGTTAGGCAGTTCTCTAAAAAGACTCAAGCTGACAATACAAAACAGAAAGTCACGCTCCTACCAACTTTCCAGGTCACCATAGCAAAAAACACAGAAATAGCAGACATTTACAAAATCAAGTATTTAAATCACACTAGAGTCAGTATTGTCCCCTACATCCCACCTTCAAACACCATTGCTCAATGCCACAGATGCCAGAGATACGGACACACTAAAAACAATTGCCAGAATATTCCTAGGTGCGTTAAGTGCACAAACCTCCACGACACTAAGGACTGTCCAAAAAAGGAAAACACCACACCAGCACGATGCATAAACTGTAGAGGAAGCCACACGGCTAACTACAGCAAGTGCCCAGTCTACGTGGATTTACTCGAAAAGAGAAAGGCCACGCTAGAAAACAAACACGTCACAAGACAGCCCCCCTCCACACACCAGGCTCCTTCTAACGGCTTCCCACACTTGAGACCCAAGGCGAACCAACCAACCACAGAGCAGACACGTGTCCCCACTCACCCTAGCCAAGGTCAAACACCTGCCACAGCTGCGCGTACCCACCAAAGTTATGCGTCTGCAGTTCAAGGTCAGCGGGACCGCACACAACCAACACAACAAGAGAACACATCAACAGTCTCAGACATCAAAGAAATAATAAACATACTCAAGGATCTTAACATTTTCAAAATAATATCTCACTTCAAACCTTACCTTGCCAGACTAAGACAATGCACAGACACCACAGAAAAAATGTTTATACTAATAGAGGGTGTTACTGATTACTTTACCAACTAGGATGACTAACAGACCCGTGACTTGGACTAAAGACATACTACGTGTTTTTATATGGAACGCGAACGGAATACTCACGCAAGCAAAAGAATTAGAGGAAATTTTCAAAACTTATGGGATAGACATAGCACTGATCAACGAAACTCATCTAAATCCAAATAAAAATATTCACTTTTTCGGCTATGATATCTACAGGAGTGACCGACCTAATGGAATGGGAGGGGGAACCGCTGTTATAATTAAAAATAACATTCAACATTACCGACATAACTATGATAATCTAGAAAACATAGAAGCAGCAGCGATTCAAGTAAATACTAAAAGCGGAATATCTTGTTCGCGGCCATATATAAACCTCCGACGAAGACTTTACTACAACAAGACTTAGACACAATAATAGACTCCGACACAATATTTTTAGCTGGGGACTTAAATAGTAAACACCTGAACTGGAACAGCCGACTAACAACACGGGACGGGAGGACACTCAACGAACACGCGAACACTAACAACTACATAGTGGTAGGGCCTGGCGAACCCACATTTTACCCCTCAAACCCACTACATAGGCCAGACACTATAGACGTGGTCTTGACCAACATGGGGGTGACGCCAGAGGAGCTAACCGTTCTTAAAGAATTGGACTCTGACCACAACCCCGTGTTGTGTGAGATTACAGTAAACACAGACATAGAAATAAAGGGGCTCAAACAACTCAAATCCACGAGCGACTGGAGGGATTTAAAAACACACTTAATATCACCTTACCCGAGGAATTCATCATCACAACAAAGGAAGAAGCAGACACAACACTGCAACTATTTACAAACACAGTCCAGGAGGCCTACAGAACCAATACTACCACAGAGCCAGTAAAACACGACCTACGACCCGGGAATCCAGACCTTGACTTTCTGATAGCTCAGAAAAGAGAGGCGAGGAGAGACTAGCAGAGGTACAGGACACCACAACATAGAACAGCCTACAATAGACTTGTCGCACAAGTTAGACTTAAAGTAAAATCTATAAAAAGAAACAACTGGAACACCTATGTCACAGACGCAGCACTGGACTCCAGCAAAATCTGGAAAATAACAAAACAATTAAAATCCAATAAAAAACAATCAGTACCAGCAATACACGGCGAGTACGGCATGGCCTACATAAGCTCGGAGAAAGCGGAAGCCATAGCCGTGACGCTAGAAAAACAATTTACCCCAAACGAGGACCCCAAAGACTCTGATTTTGTTAGGGACGCAAATAGATCAGTAAGGGAATACCTAAACAGACCGATAGTGTCGCAGGCAGACCCAATAACATTAGATGAGCTCAGCAACACAATAAAGAAACTACCAAATAATAAATCGCCAGGCCACGACCGACTTTCAAATGAGACCATCAAACAGCTCCCACCAAAAGCCACACTATTGCTAGTCACAATATTCAACGCACTACTCACACTTTGTCACTTCCCCGACGTGTGGAAACTGGCGAGGGTAATAACGCTCCCCAAACCCGGAAAGGACCCGATGTTTCCTCAAAACAGAAGGCCAATTAGTCTCCTCACCTCCCTTAGCAAACTATTTGAAAAGTTATTACTAAAAAGACTCAACCACTTTAGCGAAACAAGAGCAATAATTCCAAATCTTCAATTTGGTTTCAGGGAAAAACACTCCACCATCTACCCAGTCATAAACCTAATAGAAGACGCGACAGAAGCATTCGCAGAAAAAAATAATTGTAGCAATATTTCTAGATATTGAAAAAGCTTTCGACAAAGTCTGGCACACAGGTCTGATTCAAAAATTAATCAATCTAGGATACCCCCAATGGATCATACACACCATCGCCAGCTTCCTTACACGGAGGAGTTTCCAGGTAGTCATGGAGGGTTCAAAATCTAACACACACCACATAAGGGCAGGGGTGCCCCAGGGATCAACACTCTCACCACATTTATACAATATATACATCTCCGACATTCCAACCCAAGCACAAACTAAGGTTAGACTTTTTGCAGACGACACCATGATATACACCATTAACAAAAATATTAACTATGCTAGTCTGTCGATGCAGAGGTACTTAGTTAACCTACAAAACTGGCTTACAAACTGGCGGATAAAGGTCAACGCTACCAAATCCGCAGCCTTAATCATTAGCCGTAGAAAAAAACATCTACCAGCTCCACTCACACTATTCGACACAGAAATACCCGTAAAAAAAGAAACAAAATACTTAGGTACCACAATAGACTCTAGACTCACTTGGAAGAAACATATTGAGGACATAAACCAGAAAGCAACAGGAAGGTACGTCCAACTATATTCACTCCTAAAGGGAAGGGAACTAACAATTCACACAAAAACAATATTATACAAATCAGTGATACAACCAATAATATTATACAACTGTCCAGTTTGGAGCTACGGGCCTAAAACTCACAAAAAACAACTTCAAACAACTCAAAATAAGATACTCAGAACAATCACTGGGGCACCCTGGCGCACCAGAACCACAGAATTACACACAATGACAAACTGCAGGCAGCTACAGGAAATCTACAAAGATCGCAACAACAGACTGTACGAGCAGACAGACACACACACCAACGAAATAGTTAGGGAATTAGGACGCTACGACCCAACAGAACAACGACACTATAAACGACCGAGACTGGCTTAGTGTAGGTTTAATTAGTCATAGCTAAAAAAAAAAAAATCCCAGGTGAAAGCCTGTTAAAAAAAATAATTTTTTTTTATCAAAGACAAAAGTAGAAAAACTATAAAAGACACTAGATGACAATTCCTAGTTAGAAAAAAAAAGTAGAAAAGACGCTAGATGTAAATTCCTAGTTAGAAAAAAAAAAAAATAATAATAATAATCAGAAAAGACGCTGGAAACAAATTCCTAGTTAGAAGTAAAAACAATAGTAACAGCATAAATAATAATCCCCTTCATTAGAGTTAGTAAACTAAGCCAGTGAGGTAGCGGAGCAGTCTTACGACCTCATACCCACCTACCCTATCCTCGTTCCAACCTAAAAACCGACCTTCACTCACAATTTGCTCATTTCATGCCATTACCACCCTAGTCACGGCCGGACGCCACTGGGACAACCGGCTAGGTTCTCTACTAGCCAGAGGATAATCCTGGCGCCGGGGTCGGCCCCAGTGGTGAATGGAAATGTAACCACCTCACTCCAAATCCCAAGAAAAAAAAAATCCTACCCCAACAAGAAACTCTTACTACCTTTGCCACCGCCGGACTCCACTGGGACAACCGACATGGTTTTTTTACGAGTCAGAGGATAATCCTGGCGCCGTAGTCGGCCCCAGATGGGGAATGGAAATGTAACCATCCTTCTCAGACCAATCCCAAGAAGAGTTTATCCCACCGCACCAGTCCCGGAAAACGACTCTCACGATTCACCCACAACTCACCATCATACCTAATCACACCTACCCTCATCCCAGAAAAAAAAATCCTACCTATACCCGAGACCCAGCACGATCATTCATAATCACCAATTCTCACCCCACAGTGTATATTTACTAATACAATGTAATTTCTTACAGCCTCATTTCATCGGTATCATCTCATAAGGTTTTTAAATTCATTCACGAGGTTAAGAGTCACGACAGTGACTCGGTACTCAAACAACAAATCAGCCCTTTCTAGGATGACCTAGCTTGGCGTTTCTGTCAAGGTGGATATTCTTAGTCGGGCAACAGCCGTACGGTCAAGATGGACAGGTTACAACAGCTGGTAAATATTGTTGACACCGTGCAGACCACAAAATTGTGTGATCTAATTGTCAATTAAAAGTACTCGGTGGATAAATTAAAAGGGGTCAATAAAAAGCTCGGGAGATTCCTAATAGCCTATCTAGATGGCGAGTTTATGGTATTTTTACCCTGTCATTTTTGTACCCTAACAGATGAAGACGTGTTCGAGCTTAATAACGAAAAAGTGGTATTTACCTGCGCTGGAGTAAAACCCTGTTCACCTACCATTGTGAACTTTGAACACGTTTAAGAGACGGGCATAAGAGTCAGGCAGTTAACAACAACAACATTGGGCAACTGGGCTGTTAATACATGTGCACGTGTAATACCGTATTGCACAGTGGACCTTAAAAACAATTCAACACGTTTAGTGGTCAGGTACGCTCACCATACTTAGAACCGGCTATATTAATTTAATGTTTGTGGGTCATACGATTGTGGGGCGTGCCTATATGACAGCAGAAAATATTCACAGAGTTGCCGTGAGCGAAAGACATGCAATTTACAAAGTAGTGAACCACGACAGAGGTGTACCACAGGAGCGAGGCTACATCGAGTTCTGCGACTCTAACTGTCAAACGATAAGAGCGACTGAAGTACTAACCTACGAGAGAATCGAGGAGTCTTACCTGTGTGATATGACGTGTGCTGTGTAAAATTTCCACAAAGGGGACGTTGTGGCCATGTTTCCCAGGCTTCCAGCACCCTTCCACGCTCCACACCCTCCGCCACCACCCTTCACGACGCCTCAACCACCCCCACCACCCCCAGAGTCACCAGTATACTCGCCACCTGAGTCAACTGAATACCCACCGCCAGAATAGTCTGTCTTCCAGACATCAGAGTACCCCGTGTGCCCGCAGTCAGAGTCGTCTGCCTACCAGACATCAGAGTCAGCAGAGTACCCACAGCCAGAGTCACCCGCGTGCCCACCACCATCGGAGGAGGAGGAGGAGGAGTTAGAGTCCAAATAACTCATAAATCTCAAGGATTTAACAATGTACAAAACTTATTCAAATGTTAAAATTATGGGTGAAACACCCGATGACTACATAATTGGTCTGGGCAGTTTTGGTAACGTCTTCCTTCCAAAGTCTACCTATTATTTGGATTGTAAGTAATTTAAATCTAAACCACGCTGTCTGATATAACTCGGAGGGCAAAATGTGATGTTTAAAAATTAGTTTAAAAAAAGGTCTGCTCATGTTACCGTAGTACTCTGCTGACGTCAATGGAGCTAACGGTGACATTTTGAAAAAATGTGAGAGGGGAACATGTATAAGATAACTCAGTTTGGGAGTAGAGAGCGTTGCTGCTTGAGCGAAGGTGTTTTTTTCTCCTAGAGATATTTCTTTCACTGCATCTTAAGTTGACATTATGTCATTTAAATTCGGCATTTGTGATGGATCTTACGCATAGCTCTCCAACATTATTTGACACAAACATCAATGTCATCAAACACCTCCAAATCCTGCTCATCAAGATGTTTGTATGGACGAGGAGGTATTGTGCAGTGCGTTAGACCAGATCTAGAAAGAGGAATATAATCGTGTCAAGTGGTTAAATGAACTTGAGAGAAACGAAAGTGATAACGTTGTGCTATCGGAAGAGGCCAGCAATGAACCGAACGTTATTGTGCTTGAAGGTGTGTAAAGAGTAATAATGCTGGGTAAAAACTTTGGAGAGATTGTCAATAGGCGTTCTAGTGCATTTAAGCGTGTCCTGAACTATTTTGGAGGTGACACATACTCATTTTCTATATGGTAGATGAGATGATATTCTCTCATGATGTTTTTAATTAGGTAAAAGAGCTATGCGTTTTTTATTGCTATTACAATTATATAATTCATGTTGCACTCTAAAATCTCAAATTGATTAACGGTAGTGGGCACAAGACCTAAATAATATTGCTGCGTGTCAAAAAACTATATTGTTGTGGTTGCACGCTATGAATGTTTTAAATTAATTAATTGCTGAGAGTCAATAAAAAATACTAAGAAAATGTTGGTATTATTTTAAAAAATCCCTAGAATATGTTGGTTGGAAATCCTTGGAGAGTCAAAAACAGGAAGGCGATGACAATATACACGTGGCAACGATGCCAGAATGAAATATTAAATAGTGCAAAACGGTACGTGTTAAGCTTTATTGATTACACATGTGAGTTAATATAACGTTAATAAAAAAAAAAATTTGTTCGAGTGTATAATATATATATATTTATGAGTAGAAAGGGTAAAACATTATGTTATTATTTTAATTGCAAACAGTTTCATCGTTTATATAGTGTTTATAAATTAATTAATCTGGTTTAAGGTAAGGTTCACACACGTGCTCACACAAATGTATTTAAATTATTATGATTATTCAAACTTATATTCACTTGTATTCAGTTCTTAATCTCTTTCATTCAGTGCTTCTAGCGAATAACCAACCAACCATACAAGACGAGCTCCGCTTAGTTACTTGTTCAGCTCACGAGTCCTAAATAATATTGGTGAATGTCATTTAAAAAAAATTATGTTTCTGTTGTTTGCTATGACTTATTATTATTACACATGTGTAGTTAATTTAGCTTTAGCAAAAAAATATTTATCCAAGCTGTAGGATATGAGTAGTTTATAATTTTAACTAATGGGAGTTTTAGATTAGGTGTCACACACACACATAAATTTTTTCATTTATAAATTGTAATTGTTGTGACATTAAATTGTTACCCAAAGATAAAGTAAAAGGATTTAATTATTTTAGAAACAATTGTTTTATTCTGAATGTTTCAACTTATCCATAATGTTTGAGACTGATCATCTAAGGTAAATAAACTTGTATTTATATGATAGGAGAGGGGGTGTTTGGGCGTAGACGTTGAAACACAAACATTACAGTTTATAATATTTATTCACACAAATAAAAGTTTTACAAATATAGCACACACAGTGAAAAGTATACTTGGAATATTTATTTACACAAATAAAAGTTTTAGAATATTTTTTACAAATATAGCTCACACCATGAAAAGTATACTTGGAATATATATATATATAAGGATAGTTTTTTATATATAAAAGGATAGTTTTATTTAGAATATGTATTTACGAGTATATCTTACACCTTAATGGGAACAAACCAGGACACATGCTAAGATACATAGGTAATAAATATATATATTAAAATGTTGCAAACTCTGTATGAGAAAATGATTCTAATAAAGACATGTAAACATTGTTTTAAATATTATTCATATAATTATTTCAAATGTATATCCATTTTTAGTGTTCCTGCTTGAGGATCTCTGGTTAAATAACAATAATAACGTAATTTATAAGCATAATAATTATAGTATTTTTAATGAGACAAACTATTTGTAACATGTAATGAAAAATATGAAATGACTGTTATTTTACAGAGACAAAGTTTATTAGTGTTCTAGTTAATTTAAATAAAATATAATGACAAATATATTCTATACAAGAGGCGAAAAAAAATCTATTATTATTCTATAATAATATTTATGATTGAAATATGTGACCAAAAAATAAGTACTATGCTTTCTCCATAAAACAAACAAATCAATTTGTTGATCATAATAATCACTTTGTAAATATAAACTTTAAACCAAATTGTTCTAATTTATTTAACAAAATTAAATTTCTAAAAATAAATTATTTGTTAACAACCCGAAATTATTTGGTATTTATAAAAAGGTATGTTATTCTTATTTATCATGAAAAACTTATCTCAGATTTTCATTTTGAATTCAATCATTTGGAATTAAATGATCCCAGTTAATTTAAAAAGAATTCAAACTTTCTATATATTATCGTAAGTAAACTATTCTTAAATTAGTTTATTTTAGATAAATAAAGAAACTGTATTATTGATAATGTAAAAGAGTTCCCCCCATCCCCCATTCCAATTTTGAACCAAATCACTTAAGCCATTTTTTAATTATGCATATTTTTAAAAAAATCATCATTAAATTACACATAAAGGATTTTATGTCCCAAAAAACAAGTAAATAGTGTTAATTGTGTTATGTCAAACACTACTATGAAAGCCATTTAGTACCAAATAGTTAGATCCATTTTTAAAATCGTGAGTTAAAAAAAATTAGTCATCAGCTTGCTACCTATATATGAGTTTTTTCCCCAAAAACAAATATAGTATTAATTGTCATATCAAACAGTCCCAAGATCCCAAGAAACCCATTTGCATCAAAATCGTTAGAGCTATTTGTAAAATATACCAAAATTTGAAAAAAAATCCGTTATCATTCAGTAAACTATCCATAAATTATGTTTTACACCAAACTATTTATACAGTGTTATTTGTCATACCACACAATTTCCAGATATACATTTTTAACAAAATCTTTTGCAAATTTAGACGTAAGTAGATTAAACCGCCTTATTTCACTTTATATTTATAGCTTATTTGTATCATGGAGTAAGAAATTACGTTCATGGATATAAAAAAAAATGGTACGGCGCACCGCACAGACTTTCTCTCTCTTTCTATAAACTCGTAAGATTTCTGAACGGAATAATGTACATTGTATCATCACCATTCCACATAAGAACACGCATAAAATAATATACAATGATATATAATCAATGAGAAAAAAGGCACTTCTTTGTCCACCTCAGAGCATTTCAAATAGTTTAATGTATTCCACAAGGGTCAACACTTCGTATTAAAATTTCGATTTTTGGTTAAAATCTTGACATTTTATAATGTGTTGCAGATCTTCAAGTCATCGCATTGATATATAATTATTCATTTATACATTTTGACCAATAAAAAATGTAAATATTGACTATTGAGTATAAAATGGAGATAGATCATTGCTGTGCAAACATTTCTCCTAAGAGCTTTAAGGAAAAATAACATACTTTTTTTAGATACTTACTTATATTAAATTACTCTATGGCATTGGAGAATTATTGCGTAAAGACTTAAGTAGTATATGTTTACAACAAAAGCTCACAAAATTGTATTAATATATTTGCAAATATCTCAGAAACTGTTGCTTTTAGAAAAATATATGTCAAATAAAAGCTTTTTTATTTCTAATAGTCCTACAATTTTGCAATGATAAGTTGTTTAGTTTCTCCAATAGTTGTGGAGATACGGAAATTAACGCTTCTGTAAAGTACCCTAAAAATCATTTTCATAGGAAAATGAAAATAGCCAGTTCTTTATAATCTTAATCAACGCCTAGATACGAGTTTTAAACAAAATCGTTTGAGCAGATTTTGAGAAAAGAAAATTTTTCTCTTTTCGCCCTTCAGTAAACTACCCTTAATTTTAGGTTTTTATAGACACACAGAGAGACGGCATTGCAAAGACTATTTTTTAGGGTTCGGGGGAGTCATGATACATCAACTTCAATCAAAATTTCAGGTTAGTTTTTTTTACGGTCGCAATACTTAAACTTTAATGTACAAAAAGTTAAAAAAATTCATATAATTGCGTATAGAATGAAAGTTATTGATTTTATAAAAATATGTTTCGGATAAAATATTTGTATTATACATATATATACATATTTGTAATGCTAAGTAATTTCATATCTCAAATATTTCGGAGCTATTATAAAAAATGTTAATTAACGCATCAGACCGCAGCCCTTAAAGCTATTTTGCCGAAATATTGAGAGTAGCCATTTTGTTTGGAATATTTATTAATGTTTATAAATGAAATTTAATCAAAATCGTTAGAGCCTATTTTGAGAAAATCGACCTTTTTCTCTCTTTTGCCCTTTAGTAAACTACCCTTAATTTTAAGTTTTAATAGACACAGAGAAAGACGGCATTGCAAAGACTATTTTTTAGGGTTCGGGGGGTCATGAGACGTCGACATCCATCAACATTTCAGGTTAGTTTTTTTTACGATCGCAATACTTAAGCTTTAATGTCCAAAAAGTCAGAAATATATATATATAATTGCGTATAGATTGAAAACTATTGATTTTATAAAAATATGTTTCGATTAAAATATTTGTATTATAAATATATATACATATTTGTAATGCTAAGTAATTTCATATCTCAAATAGTTTCGGAGCTATTATAAAAAATGTTAATTTACGCATCAGACTGGAGCCCTTAAAGCCATTTTGCCGAAATATTGAGAGTAGCCATTTTGTTTGGAATATTTATTAATGTTCAAAAATGAAATTTAATCAAAATCGTTAGAGCCGATATTGAGAAAATCGACTTTTTCTCTTTTTGCCCTTCAGTAAACTACCATTAATTTTAGGGGTGGATATCCAATTCCAAAAATACCTTTGGGCAGCCCTATGAAAACCCTAGATTTCAAGTTTCAGCTCAATCGGTAAAATAGTTTAGGCTCTAATTGGAGGTACAGACAGACAGACACACAGACAGAAATTCAAAAACCACTTTTTCGGATTCAGGGAGTCATGAAACGTCAAAATTCATCAAAATCTCGAGTTCGATTTTTTTTGACGATCACCATACTTTCTCTACCTGTAAGATAGAGAGAAAGTAAAAATAAAGAATTTAAAACATATAAATCATAAAGAGTTTTGGCAAAAGCCAATGCTACCAGCTTAAAAATTGTTTCGCCGCACAACTAATATATATTTAAAACTAATATATTTGTAATAAATAGAAAAGGGAGTATTAACATAATTTCATAGTGCACCGTTTACTTATTATATATCAAGGGTGGAATAACAGGGCATCATCTTTCTCATCACTGCGTCTATATCGATATCCGAATCACTATCATCACTTTGGGTGTTTGTAGTTAATACTGGCGAAGGGGTTACTATGTTTATTGTAGGAATAATATTGTTGTTTGTTGAAGATCTTGAAATTGTTGTTCGGATAGGTCGCATTGCGCACCTCCTGTCAATGCGATCCATATGGACCCCCGAAGGCTGCGCGTGTAAAATAATTTTCAGTGACCCTAAGAATACCTGGAGACCACAGGTCCTGAAACGCTGGAGGTAGTGTGTCCAGAGGTTCCCTAAAGTCCTGCATGCGCCACAGGGAGCCATCTGGAAACATCAGGTCCTGAAACGTTCGAGGCAGCGCGTTCTGAGGTGTCCTGCAGGTCCCGGAGGGAATCAATGGCTTGGTCTCCTGGGAGCTGTATGTCTCATGTGGAGAGACGCACGCCAGTGGGCATGGTGGTCGGCGGCAGCAGATAGTTTGAAGGCCTTCTATGTATTAGGTCGTTCAAATATGCGACCATCGCCTCTACCAGGTTGTCAGCCAATCTCATGCTTTCTCTGGTCTGGACTATTTCAGCTGTCTGCTGAACAGCTGTGAGGCCATCAGCGCTCCACCAGGCTTCATCTACACAATTAAGCTAGGTTTTATTAAAGTGTTTATCAAAGTTAAAGTGTTATTAAAGTGTGTAAGGTGCTCTAAATGTTCATGAACACAGAGCGCAACATGCTAAGAGTAAAACCTAGATTCCCTCAAGGATTGTAAACGCTGAAATTAATTGTGCACTACTTCGTTATAACTCGCTATGAGCAGTGTTAATAGATTCTAGTAACATGGCGTAAGTAACAGCCTAAATTATTTCATTTGTGATCTTTGGTGTAGTGTTTCTACAACAATATATAGACCTATTAGGCCTATTTCGTTTCACAAATTTTACGAGTTTTTTATTAAATGTTTATTTTAATATAAAATTAAGAGAACGGTCTTTGCGGTGCACCGTCCAACTTATTTATATAAGTAATGGTAGATATATAATAATATGAATAAAAGTGTAGGCAAGAAATTAGCCACGATATTAAACAAAAATGTATCGAACAGGAAGCTCGGATTTTAGCCACACATAATAGTAATTGTTTTCTTGCTTCGAAACCAAGACGCAATACCCATACTAGAGAAAATGGTAGTCGGCTATGAATATATATTTGAAGTGTAGCTAAGAAATTATTCAATTATTAAATAATATTTGTAAATGAGGAAATCGAACTGGGTCTCCCTCTCACAAACAGATCACTATATTAAAAGTACAACCCTCAGACCCTCTAAACATCAGAACCGGTTTTCCGCTCTGATGGTTTTGTTTCAAAAACATGTCAACGAGCTATTAAAGAGAAGGTTTACTTGTCAAACGTTTATTACGACACCAAACTACAGGCAGTGTAGCCAACGGGACAGCTCATGTGTGTGTAGATTTTCTCTAATTTCTACCTTCATTAGGTGTGTAAACCAATCATACAAATAGTAAGACGTGTTACCGGAAACTTTTTTTTAATTAGGTTGCTCTGGACTAAATTTAATTTTAGAGAATACTTCAAATGTTTTGCTAAATTCCTTATATATATATATATATATAATAAACAAATGAGAGATTAAATAATAATAATAGTCACAAACTCGCTAAACTTACACTTTAGACATATACACCTAATTTCATTGCGGAAGGAACTGCGTGCTTACTATTGAGCAACAACGTTTTCATTATTTTGTTTTCCGTGATCAGTCTTCCTTCGAATGTATATCAAATTTGACAATGCTGGGCTGTCGTTGTTGTCAGAAGTTGGTGCTTCTTCTTCGTAAAGTTACCGTAGTCTGAGTCACGTGTTGCTAATAGCTAGCTAAAAAACATTAACTAAATAAACACTCATATTTTATTAGTATTCTGTGTAGAAAAATATTTGTTAATGATCACGTCAAGATTTTGTGTGTATGTGTTGGTTGTGTTTATTTTATTTTTTTTGCCGTAAGGTTGTAGAATTATAGTTTTATATGTATATTAATATATTTATTTTAATAAGAGTGTATTGCTAACAGTTAAAATATAACACAAATTATGGATTCTCCCGCTTGTTACAAACAATTACATTCCAAGAGGAAAACATTAAGTAGTAAAGAAAGGGCAATGCTGTTAAGAGTCTACACCTATTTTCGTAAAGACGGAACTTGTTCAGTAAAACAATCGACAGTGCAGACTGCAGAAGCTACAGGTGTTTCTCATAAGTTAGTAATATACTAAACAATAATTCAAAACTAAGGGAAAATTACTTAAAAAAATCAAAAAAGTAAATAACTGCACTCAAATGAAGCGTTTGGATAAATATGTCACATTTACTCAAGCAGCAATTCGCAGAGAGGTACATTCAATTTACCGTAACAATGAATTACCTACCTTAAAGAAAATTACATAATATAATATTTAGCACCGCGTCTTACTACCCTTTCGGTTTATACGCCTAAGTACTAATTACGCTAGTGGATTAGGAATGGGGAAGGTATAATTTAGAGGAAGTGAACCCGAATTTGCGTGGAAGGAAAGTGGAAAACCATTTAGGAAAATCCACCCCCAGTTCACCCGACCGAGATTCGAACCTCGATGTTCCCGTCCTCGGTGGTTGAGCTCAACACGACTAGCGCGTTAGCCAACTACGCCACCGAGGCGGGTAAAGAAAATTAAAGCTTTTATTAAATTTGATAGTGATTTCCCTAATTTTCTGACTAAGAAAGAGTAAGAATGTAATTTATAGCATTTACTATAAAATGCATGTTGTAATATATTTGTTTGTATAATACTTCTGAGGAAAAAATATTTATACACAAAATATTTTTAAGCAAAATTACGTGAATATAAAAAGTTGATAAACTTCAATTTTGAAAGAAAAATACTATTGTGGAAATAGTTAATGTTTCTAGAAAAGGCTGTACACAGATAGATGTTTTTGCCTGTCAATTGAACCCCCTAACCTCCTCATGCCACATTATTTAGATGAGGGATTTCCAAGAAAACCCTCCAGTCTCACTTCACAAAAACTGAAAGCTAGAAGGTTTGGCAACCGGTAACGGAGAGAGAGAGAGAGCGAAAATAAACCTTTTCTCCATAAGACCTGCAGTTCCCTCAGCCCTCAGCTATGAAACTAGGCGTAGCTGCATTCGGTACCATTGATATAGATTAAAGATATACTATCGAATAAACATCTTAGAATAAGCCAGGTTAAAAGAATCTACAAAATAAAATTAAAATTATATGAAGCTCTTCTAATCTATGTACCAGAACACATAATATATTGAATCAACCAGATAATGTCCGATAATCGATTGAATAGATCAACATTTTGAATCAAACACGGTTTAGGATAAGGTTAAACAAATGTTATTTAATACAAATAGATTTTATAGTTGGAATTTAAAAGTGGTAGCTTTTAGAACAGTCACAAATAGATATCAAAATTAAAATTAAATCATTGAATCAGTGAGATAATGTCCTATAGTAGATTAGATCAAAATTTGGATCAATCTTGGTTTGGAAATAGATTAAGCAAATGTTATTCGATACACATAGATTTCCTAGCTGGAATTTAAAAATGGTAGGTTTAAGAACAGTAACAAATCTAGCCCTGGCAAATACACATTCAATTTAAAATTAAATCGATTTTTACTTTCTCTCTATCTTACAGGTAGAGAACATATGGTGATCGTCAAATAAATCGAACTCGAGATTTTGATAAATCTTGACGTTTCATGCCTCCCTGAATCCAAAAAAGTGGTTTTTGAATTTCCATCTGTCTGTCTGTCTGTCTGTACATCCAACTAGAGCTTAAATTATTTTACCGATTGAGCTAAAACTTGATATCTAGGGTTTTCATAGGGTTGCCCCGAGTGCTTTTTGGAATTGGATATATACCCCTAAAATTAAGGGTAGTTTACTGAAGGGAAAAAAGAGAAAAAGTCTATTTTTTCAAAATCGGCTCTAACGATTTTGATTAAATTTCATTTATGATCATTAATAAATATTCCAAACAAAATGGCTACTCTCAATATTTCAGCAAAATGGCTTTAAGGGCTCCGGTCTGTGCGTAAATTAACATTTTTTTTAATAGCTCCGAAACTATTTGAGATATGAAATTACTTAGCATTACAAATATGTATATATATTTATAATACAAATATTTTATCCAAAACATATTTTTATAAAATCAATAACTTTCAATCTGTACCGTGGAGAGACTAGCCCTGCTCCGTCTACAAATATTACTCACCCCAGCCAACGGACGTGCTGCAATTTCGTATTAGAACAATGATCGCGGCTCTAACGACCAGAATCAACAAATGAACTCGGTGTGGGAAGTCGGCATCTAACTCAAGTTTTGGACTGAAATGCGCAAGAGTGCCGTACCTGTGGATACCGGTGGTCTGAAGTGACTCCCACCCCTCACCCCCCTTCTTTTGGAAGCGTGTCTGTCTCAACATCGCTGTGCGCAGGCGCCAGACACATGAAATGATAAACTATTATGACGTCATTTTCTCCTCCCCTTGTTTCCTCCACTGAACAAGATCGGATATAAGCGTGTGTGTTTCTATGGAGGCCACTCTTTGATGCCTGATAGATGTTAGGCATACTTGGGTGATATGTAGGGCCCTATGACTAATTTAACGTAAGTTTGTCTACAAATGTAGGAATTTATTCTTCAGACCATATTGTTGTATTATTCAGGTTAGGGTTCTAATCTTGGTGCAGATCTGCTGTATTCATGTAATTCTTGCATTCAGGCCATATTTTTGTAATATTCAGGTTAGTGTTCTAATCTTGCTGCAGATCTGCTGTATTCATGTAATGCTTGCCTTCAGGCCATATTGTTGTATTATTCAGGTTAGGGTTCTAATCTTGGTGCAGATCTGCTGTATTCATGTAATTCTTGCCTTCAGGTCATATTGTTGTATTATTCAGGTTAGGGTTCTAATCTTGGTGCAGACCTGCTTTATGCTTGTAATATTCATGATAGGGTAGTAATCTTGGTAAAATGTTTAAAGATTTATTTGTTACGAGTTTGCTTATTAATAGGAGAGTCGGAACTAGTGGAAAGTCAGATGGCTGTGATTCTTGGTTTTTATAGTAACTATTTTGCGGGACTTATTAAATATCTTTTGGGTTGTTTGATGACTCTCAGGTAAACATAACTGGTATTTATGCTCGCAATTTCGTGAGACATTTGTAAATTTGGATAATTAGCTAACCGTTATAAGCTCATGTTATGGCTCATATTTTTGACTTTGTTTTATTTGTGACAGCAAATATGAGGTTAAGTTTAGTAACTGTTGACACGTTGATATTTTTATAGTCAGGGATGCAAAGCTTTTGCCACGCCTAGCTTAGTCTGGCGTTCGCTATTGCCACGTCAGTTGTGTGGGGGAATTGACCATCCTTACGGATGTTGTAAATTATGGGCAATATATTATTTTATATAAATTTTCTCTTTAACTTGTTGTAAATAACCACATCAATAAATTAGCTGTTGGGCCATGATTGTTAACTATTGTTCGTTCTTGTTTATATTTAATTGTATGAAATCTTCCCTTAGGCATAGTTGTTTATATTCAGGTGAGACTAGGGAGATACTGGGCTTGCAGGGAATAATCATTAAAGATACCTTGTGACTACTCTTATATTTGTACTATTAGCGACTGGCTGCCTGTGATAGATGATTAGGGGCTTAGATTGTACTAGTAAGGTGAAAAGCCCGCAGCCGGTATGCTTGAGCTGCGCTAACTCTGCTTCACAGGGTTATATATATAAGCTTTCTGATTATTGTTCTTAAGTTGTTTTTCTTGTATGTTACAAGCCCCGTTCTACGCCATGGATCAGACACCGCTGGACACAGCTGAAACACTTGGCAGTAAATCACAAGTTTACAAGCTGAACCGAGAGGCGTTAATTGCGGAGCTCGTGGGCCGAGGGATAGTTGTTAACCCCGAATCCACTGTTCGTGAATTGAGGACCATGCTGTCTCGGGAGTTGGGTGAGAAAAATCCATTATATTCTGACATCGATAATAGTGATGTGCTCGGTCAGGTGGTCGATAGGAATAGAGAGGTGTCTCTGGCCAATGTTGAGAGGCAGGCCCCATTAGATCCCGTTAGTAACACGTTGTCTTCACGGAACCCGCTCTCTAACAATGTTATTGTTCGATCAGACGGTTCACATGATAATAAGACTCGGTCCAAAGTAGTCAGCGATTGGTTGAATCACATTCCTGTGTGTGATGGACAGAATAGTTCTGCGTTGTTCGCTTTCCTGCTGGAAGTAAACAAAGTCCATAAATTACGTTTGTTGAGGACGCGGAAATATTAGTGTTATGTCTGGGGAAAACTTCTGGGTTCTTAAACACCTCATATCTGAGGGGATAAGTCAGGGTACCCCCTGGGTTAATGTTAAAGATAACATATTCGACTCTCTAGTTTCTAGGAGAGAAAGGAACGTTTATGTTCAGAATTCGTGTACCGTTTCCAATTGCCTCATGAGTCTCTTAGGATTTTTATTCTTTCTGTGTCGGAAGCAGCGAGCATCCTCAATTTAAAACTCAGCGAGCCCCAAATCGTAGAAATCATTCTGGAAAATGTATCGCCGCTTACCAGGAGACATTTTGTATTTTCCCAATTGCCGCGGTCCTTTTCAGAGTTGTACTCTCTGGCTTCCAAAATTGAGGGATCGCTTTTGGGTGAAAGGGAATATTTTGAGAAGCACCCTATTACCGTTTCTAAACCCTCCACTTCATCGACCCCTTTTGAACAGAAGTCAAAAAATAGTTTTGGTCAGCTTACATATTCTCAGACCACCCCCCCGTGATTAATAGATCTTATAATAGCAAACCTACTGGACAACGAGGAGGGAATAATAGTCGCGATCTATCTCGAGTTAGATGTTTTGGTTGTAAGCAATTAGGGCATCTCCGGTACCAATGTCCGGCGGAAACGAGTAACGTGTAACCAGAGGAGTGGTCGAGTTACACGGTGGTTTAATAATATAAACCACTCGAGACCCCTATCCCCATGATCAAATTTAGTATTGGGTCAAATCACGGTGCCGCTTTAATCGACACGGGCGCTAACGCGTCTTTCATTAACGCCGAATTTCTGAGTAGCATCCGGGGTGGTAAGCTCAAAAGTGGCATTCAAATAAATAAGTGTGCTCCCCGTACTTTGTTTTAGGGAACGGCAGTAGCATCGTTATTGATAGATTTGTTTATCCTTCTCTCAAGATTGATTGTTTTTCGTGGAAAAGAAGGTTATATGTTGTAAGCAAACTTGTGTGCGACGTCATATTAGGAATCGACTTTTTGTGGGCCACCAGAGGTATCTTAGATTTGGGCTTGGGACATTTAAGTTTTGGGTTTAATTCTCAGATTAAAGTGCCATTGTGTCTAAGTTCTAGGCCCATATGGTGTAGTCACTTAGGAAGCGAGGAAGATCGCATTAATACTTTGATAAAGAAGTACTCGGATGTCATTACACCCGTCTGGGGAAAATGTGACATACTCCCCTATAACATTGTAGTCACGGACGAGATTCCGGTAAGGTCAGGTCCCTATTCGTGCAACCCACCCAAATTGAAGATATTTCGTGAGATGATAGAGGACTTAGAGCAGAAGGGAGTCATTAGACCAACTTTATCCCCTTATGCTAGCCCGGCGTTTATTATTCCTAGGAAAGGCAAGGACATAGGTTGATCGTAGATTATAGAAAAGTTAATCAAAAAATCCAGTTCGACCCTTACCCCATGCCTAGCGTAGAGAGTGCGTTCCAATATTAGGGGGGGCAAAGGTATATAGTCTTATCGATTTGAATGCGAGTTTTTTACAGTGCGCACTCACCGAGCGCTCAAAAAAGTATACGGCATTCGTTACCCCTTGGCAACTATATGAATTTAATCGTGTGCCGTTGGGTGCTAGTATCGGTGGCCAGGCGTTAAGCCGTGTTCTGGATCACATCTTTTCTGACTTAAAATATAAGTTCACCTTTAATTACCTTGATGACATTTGTGTCTATAGCAATTCTCTGGATGAGCATCTTGAACATTTAGATATTGTACTGAGCCGTTTGCGTCAGGCGGGTTTGACTGTGAACCCTGACAAGGTCACGTGGGCCAAACAGTCTATCAAGTATCTTGGGTATATTATTTCCAATGGGAACATGCTGGTTGATCCCGAAAAGGTGAAACCCATTATCGATTACCCTCAACCCAAAAACTTAAAGGGTGTGATGCGTTTCGTTGGCATGTGCGCTTACTACGCGCCTTTATCCCGCATTTCTCTGAAATTGCTGCCCCCTTGAATTGCTTAAAAAAAAAAAGGGTGTCCCATTCGCCTGGGGAGAAGAACAATCCCGAGCTTTCAAAACTCTTAAGAGCAAACTGATTAGCCCCGAGTTTTGCACATGCCCGATTTCTCTTGCCCATTCCTTCTTCATGTCGAACGCATCTTCTGTCGCCCTAGGCGCAGTTTTGTCCCAGAGAACTGCAGACGGTATTCGTCCCGTGGCTTTTGCAAGCAAAACCTTGTCTCTTGCTGAACAAAATATAGCGCCTTCGAGAAAGAATGTCTCTCCTGTGTTGTGGGCGTCGAGAAGTTCTCTGACTATCTAGAACAGCGCGAATTCGAACTGTACACTGACAATCATGGCGTTGTCATGGATGTGGCGACACCCGAAGTCAGTTAGGAAAGATTGGTAGGTGGGTGCTACGCCTATCGAAATACAAATTCAGCACGCATCACGTTCCTGGAAGGGATAACGTGACTGCTGATGCCCTGTCTCGGATGGCGGAAGATCTGGAGCCAATTGAGAATGAAAATATTGTACAGCCATTTAATGTAATTCATTCCATCCCGGAGTCGTTCATCTCGATTCGAGATCATCAAGGAAGTGACTCGTGGTGCTCGGGACTTAATAGAGAAAATAAATAAGGGACAGGAAGTGGGTCCTTATTCTCTTCACAAAGGGCTTCTTTTAGTATCTGCTGGGAAAGGAAAGGGAGGAAGATTGTTGTCCCGACTGTGGTACGTCAAATTTGTTGCGTTATTTCCATCATTCTATTGTCGGTGGTCACCTGGGTATACTTAAAACTTATCGCAAAATTTCTAGGGAGTTCTTTTGGCAGAATCAGGATGTGAAACGGCAAGTTAGGCAGTGTGTAGATTGCCAAAAGGCAAAACCGGCGCAGAAAACGAAAGTTGGGCTTCATTCGGCCGATGTGGCTCGACTTCCGTGGGAAAAAGTGTTCGTCGACTATGTTGGCCCCCTGCCCTGATCCTCCTTAGGGAATACTTTATACTCATTGTGGTAGATGCTTTCTCTAAATTTGTGGTTATTTTACCGTTGAGGACATGGAAAGCGAATACCACTGCTAACGCGCTGGCTAGACGCGTGTGTGCGGTATTTGGTGCCCCCCGATTTTAGTGAGCGATAACGGGCCATGTTTTAGGTCTGCCACTTTCAAAGACTTGTGCTTCGGATGGGGCATTAAACATGTAACCACCAGCCCCTACTATCCTTGCCCTAACCACGTGGAGCGATTCAATAGGAATCTTAAGGTGGCCTTAACCATTTTCCACTCGGTTGAACAAGCCAGGTGGGATCGTGATATTGAGTTCTTGAATGTCGCATTTAATTCTGCGTTTCATGAATCTACTAATGCCTCGCCGGCTTCGGTATTTTTGGGGAGAGAACTCAACCACCCTCTGTTAGCGGTATGGGATGTGGACCCCTTACTGGGTGGGGATGAGAAGATCTCGCATAAGGATAGATGCCAGGAGGCGTTCCAAGCTTTAAAAAGGGCCCATAAAAAAGTAGCTGATAGGTATATAACCTTGGGCGTGTCCCTGTTTCGGTTACTATTGGGGATCTGTCCTCTGTAAGTGCTACCCACAGAGCTCCGCAGCTGACAAGATCTCGGCGAAGCTGAGTGCTAGGTGGGGTGGTCCATGGCGGGTAGAGCGTTTCTCACCCCGGTAACCCTAATTTTGAGTGATGTTGACGACACGTCTATCACAAGACGAGCCCACGCGTCCAAGTCAAACCGTTCGGCATCAAAGAATCCTCATCCCTGGTTCAAGGATGAATATGTATGTAAATACGTGATGTTCAAGCGTAAGTGCTAGTCTGTAATTTAATTGTAAGTCCCGCAAAGAGACCGCTAAGTACCCGGCGGTAGGATAAATTTAAGATAAAAAACTTTTGTTAGAAATAGTCCTATAACTAGACTGAACTGTTTGTGCTATATTGTGATAAGCTAGGAGGAGGTGTGATTAGCACATTATTGTAAAAAGACGTATTTTTTTGCACAGAGTTAATTCTGTAGTAATTGGAGTTATATTAAATCTCATCTTGTTAGTTTTATTTTTTTGACATATTTGAGACTTTAGTTAGATTCTAGTTTTTTTGATTCTCTTTTGGTAGGAAGAAGTTACTTAGTTTGGAGAGAATTCTAATTTTTGTGTGATCATGGGGTACTGGCTTGTATTTTTCTTGTTCAGTGGGTTCCTCCTCCCTCCTTTATTCCGCTGGTCCAGCCGAAGGAAGGAAGAGCCTGGACCATCTCTGAAGAATGCTGCATAGGCGCGGGGGTGGTAAGCACACACTGGAGGTCATGGGGCGCTTTCCGAACAGACTGGACTGGGTGTTGAACTGCTGCCGGTACGGTGACCAAGTAAGACGTCACTTGGGTCACTTTGGCGAGAAGTAGGATCACCCTGGTTGCAGAGAGACGCGGGAGGTGTCTTTCTAGGGGCAGAGGATTTGTACCTTTGGAGAGACTAGCCCTATCCGTCAACAAATATTACTCACCCCAGCCAACGGACGTGCTGCAATTTCGTATTAGAACAATTATCGCGGCTCTAAAGACCAGAATCAACAAACGAACTGATGTGGGAAGTCGGCATCTAACTCAAGTTTTGGACTGAAATGCGCAAGAGTGGCGTACCTGTGGATACCGGTGGTCTGAAGTGACTCCCACCCTCCAACCCCCTTCTTTTGGAGGCGTGTCTGTCTCAAATCTATACGCAATTATATAATTTCTTTAACTTTTTGGACATTAAAGTTTAAGTATTGCGACCGTAAAAAAAAACTAACCTGAAATGTTGATGGAATTCGACGTCTCTGACCCCCGAACCCTAAAAAATATTCTTTGCAATACCGTCTGTCTGTGTGTCTATTAAAACTTAAAATAAGGGTAGTTTACTGAAGAGCAAAAAGAGAAAAGTCGATTTTCTCAAAATCGGCTAAACGATTTTGATTAAATTTCACTTATAAACATTAATAAATATTCCACCAAAATGGCTACCCTCGATAATTCGCAAAATGGCTTTAAGGGCTCCGGTCTGATGCGTAAATTAACATTTTTTACAATAGCTCCGAACTATTTGAGATATGAAATTACTTAGCTTTACAAATATGTATATATATTTTAATACAAATATTTTATCCATATCATATCTTTATAAAATCAATAACTTTCAATCTATACGCAATTATATGAATTTTTTTTAACTTTTTGGACATTAAAGTTTAAGTATTGCGACCGTAAAAAAAAACTAACCTGAAATGTTGATGGATGTCGACGTCTCATGAACCCCCAACCATAAAAAAAAGTCTTTGCAATCCGTCTGTCTGTGTGTCCATAAAACTTAAAATTAACGGTAGTTTACTGAAGGCGAAAAGAGAAAAAGTGCGTTTTCTCAAAATCTGCTCAAACATTTTGATTAAAATTCGTATCTAGGCGTTGATTAAGATTATAAATAAACTGGCTATTTTCATTTTCCTATGAAAATGATTTTTAGGGTACTTTACAGAAGCGTAAATTTCCGTATCTCCACAACTATTTGAGAAACTAAACAACTTATCATTGCAAAATTGTAGGACTATTAGAAATAAAAAACTTTTATTTGACATATATTTTTATAAAAGCAACAGTTTCTGAGATATTTGCAAATATATTAATACAATTTTGTGAGCTTTAGTGGTAAACATATACTACTTAAGTCTTCACGCAATAATTCTCCAATGACATAGAGTAATTAAATACAAGTAAGTATCTAAAAAATGTATGTTATTTTTCCTTAAAGCTCTTAGGAGAAATGTTTGCACAGCAATGATCTATCTCCATTTTAGACTCAATAGTCAATATTTACATTTTTTATTGGTCAAAATGTATAAATGAATAATTAAATATCAATGCGATGACTTGAAGATCTGCAACATCTAATAAAATGTTAAAATTTTAACCAGAAATCGAAATTTTAATACGAAGTGTTGACCCTTGTGGAAGACATAAAACTGTTTGAAATGCTATTAGGTAGACAAAGATGCGCCTCTTTTCTTATTGATTATATATCATTGTATATTATATTATGCGTGTTCTTATGTGGAGTGGTGATGATACAATGTACATTATTCCGTTCAGAAATCTTACGAGCTTATAGAAAGAGAGAGAAAGTCTGTGTGGTGCGCCGTACCATTTATTTTCTTTCTCTCTATCTTACAGGTAGAGAAAGTATGTTTGGTGATCGTCAAAAAAATTGAACTCGAGATTTTGATGAATCTTGACGTTTCATGACTCCCAGAATTCGAAAAAGTGGTTTTTGAATTTCCGTCTGTCTGTCTATCTGTCTGTACCTCCAACTAGAGCCTAAACTATTTTACCGATTGAGCTAAAACTTGATATCTAGGGTTTTCATAGGGTTCCCCCGAGGGATTTTTCAAATTGGATATCTACCCCTAAAATTAAGGGTTGTTTACTGAAGGGCAAAAAGAGAAAAAGTCGAATTTCTCGAAATCTGCTCTAAAGATTTTGATTAAATTTCATTTATAAACATTAAATAAATATTCAAAAAATAATGGCTACTCTCAATATTTCGGCAAAATGGCTTTAAGGGCTCTGGTCTGATGCGTAAATTAACATTTTTTATAATAGCTCCGAAACTATTTGAGATATGAAATTACTTAGCATTACAAATATGTATATATATTTATAATACAAATATTTTATTCGAAATACATTTTTATAAAATCAATAATTTTCAATCTATACGCACACTATATATATTTTTTAACTTTTTGTACATTAAAGTTTAAGTATTGCGACCGTAATAAAAACTAACCTGAAATGTTGATGGATGTCGACAAAATAGTCTTTGCAATGCCGTCTGTCTGTGTGTCTATTAAAACTTAAAATTAAGGGTAGATTACTGAAGGGCAAAAAGAGAAAAAGGTTGATTTTCTCAAAATCGGCTCTAACTATTTTGATTAAATTTCATTTATAAACATTAATAAATACTCCAAACAAAATGGCTACTCTCAATATTTCGGCAAAATGTCTTTAAGGGCTCCGGTCTGATGCGTAAATGAACACTTTTTATAATAGCTCCGAAACTATTTGAGATATGAAATTACTTAGCATTACAAATATGTATATATATTTATAATACAAATATTTTATTCTAAACATATTTTTATAAAATCAATATATTTCAATCTATACGTAATTATATATATTTTTTTAACTTTTTGGACATTAAAGTTTAAGTATTGCGACCGTAAAAAAAACTAACCTGAAATGTTGATGGATGATTTTTAGGGTACTTTACAGAACCTAGAGCAGAAAGACGGCATAGTTATTGTGTACCATAAAGTCCGAACTCTGCACATGACTGGTATTCACGCTGTGTCATATTGATAATGTCTGAAACTGAAATAATCCCACAAGACTTTCTCCAAATTCCAAATTTTAAGATATTTATCAGATCTGATAGTGTTATTTTCCGATGCCCAAGAGGATTATTATGTTTGGCTAAGAAAGACATGAAAATTCAAACATGTATGCACATTTCAATAGAAAACTCTGTTTTCGGAATAGATATTATAGGTTTGAAAATTGGGAATGTCACTATCATCACAGGGTACAAATCACCTAGTACACCTAACATTGAGTTTGTCACTGCTATTAACAAATTAATCCCTTCTGATAAATCTGATGTAATACTATTAGGAGATTTTAACTATAATATTATTGGACATAAAGACTATTTTTTGTTGGAATTAATGAGCAAATATAGTTTGAAACCCATTCTGAAGTCTGACGAGTCTACGACAAACAACGATACGCAGATAGATGTCATTTTCAGTAATATGACGATAACCAGATTTGGAGTGTACGAAAGTTGTTTTACAGACCATAAACCAATTTACTGCGAATTTATAAATTAGTTTCCCGACTCTCTGGTTGCTTTATTATCTGTAAATACATAAATCTTTATTGTTTATATTATTAAAATTAGAGGTCAAATTTTCTGTCCTGTTTTCAAGTGTTATTACTTCCTACTAATTTGATTTTACCTTTACACAAGAAACAACAAATAGTCAAAAACTAGTATTCACTATAGCTAATATTGCACTTTCACATTCTTTCATTAGTTATTGATTCCTTAGATTTCTTTCTTCTTCCATCCATTCATCTCCAGTAATATAATTTTCATAAATTGTAGCCTGTAAAGCAGATCCGAGTTTCCAAGCTGTCAACAAATGGTTCAAATACCATTTTATTAAGGTCTTTAAAACATTAAACTGTTTGAAATGCTCTTAGGTGGACAAAGACTCTTTTCTCATTGATTCTATATCATTGTATATTATTTTATGCGTGTTCTTATGTGGAGTGGTGATGATACAATGTACATTATTCCGTTCAGAAATCTTACGAGTTTATAGAAAGAGAGAGAAAGTCTGTGCGGTGCGCCGTACCATTTGTTTTAAACTATGCAACAGAACGGATTAATACAAACAGAAGAGAATTGAAATCCTGATGTGGATGTTGTTGAATTCTCCATCGTCTTGATTAGCCAGTCGTCCCGTAGCTTATTTTCACGTGAGGAAGACAGGGTTGATATAAAATTACACCTATATATATATATATATGAACCAAAACCACTTTCACCGTTATAAACATGTTGGCTCTTGTCCAAACTTTTTCCAATCATGTTGGTTCTTGTTCAAACTTGTTAGTTTCTGTCCCATTGGTTTTTTATGTGTGCTCAATGGTTTTTTATATTGGTTTTTTATGTGTGCCCATTGTTTTATATGTCTGGGTAGGATTGGGACGGGCGTTGGATTACATTTTTTATTTATTGGCGTGCAGTCCACGGCTTCGGGCGTGGTATCACGCAGCACGAAAATCTCCAGGCGGCAGCGTGGCGTAGAATGCGACCACTGAATAGCTGGTAGCCATGAGACCCCTTCAATTCCTCTCACTCCTCCATCTTCAAGACAAGTGTCGCAACCCCTCCCCAACCCATATGTGGTAGTGGGTTTTCCCGGTGACGTCATCACAACCCGGTGCCAGTTTGGTGGCTCGACAAGACAGGTCGAGACAAGAATAGATCACGACCTTTAATGATGTCGCAATGGGTTTTCACTATGACTGGCGCTAGCTTGGTGGCTTGACAAGACAAGTCGAGACAGGAATATATCGTGACCTTGAAACCGTGAGCTAGTACACGAGTCATTGTCCCTGGTAACTCTCCACTTGGCAATGGGTTTTCCCGACGACGGTATCGCACTGTCGCAACCATGATGACTCATAACTGGCGCCAGTTTGGTGGCTCAACAAGACAAGTCAAGACAAGAATAGATCGTGACCTTGACACCATGAGCTAGTACAAGAGGTTATTGACACTATTCATATTTGGTACCAGTTTGCCGGCTCGACAAATCAAGACTAGTATCTGGTTTTCCTACGTGTAAGGGACAGACAGGTTTTGCGTGAATAAAACACGATATTCTTAAACATATATTATTTATATATTAAAGGTTTCACAGACATACGTAATATATATAATACACTTTTACATTTACAGGAATGACGTATATATATTCGTTCATGCGTTTTTCTATAGTGTATCTTAGATTTGTTAATAAAATTGTTTTTAGTTCACAATCCAGCATTTAATAGTATTAACCAACGGATTGACGTGTATAGTTGGTAGCACAGATAAAACCCAGATTTCTGATGTGAGTTTCCACCGTAAGCTGTTCAAGATCTATGAACAACCACTGATACTGTTAGTGTGTCGCATACATCCATGACGAGTGTGTCGATCAAATCGTTGCAATAGCGTGCAACGGGTGACGACCACATATCCCGTCGGTCTACAGCGAAGTCTATGAAGTCCAACACCTCACAAAGACGCGCCCTGCTAGGTGCTTGATAGGCGACCCGTTTGAGTCTGGTGTCTTGTTTCTCGCTATGACGACCTTACGGTCGCCGCAATTGCGTCTCTGAGAGATTTAATGATTAGTCAAACTAATCTTCTGAGGAGGTTGCGTGTTGCTGAAAAACTTTAATAGGACCGACTTGTAGTTGCTCAGTTCTTGCACTCTGTCCGGTTAAAAACGCACAGATCTCTCAGCATTTTTCTAGCTGGACATAGGGCGAAAGTTGTTCTTGACGCTCATGCCGACGATGACTCGCTTGGCGTCGACTTCGTCCAGCGGGAACAAAGTATTGAAAATACTGGTGATGGCGAGCGGCTTCACCAGCTTTTCTTTGTGGGTGCAAACATCTTGACCTTCCATGATGTTTGATCGATTCAACCACTTCATTAATTATGGCCAGCACACCGTCGGAATGTCCCTTTTAGAGGCGCACGCTGATTGGACGCAGCCTCTTGAGGGGCCGCAGGAACCTAAAGTCTTGAAAAATGTGTTGTAATATCTCACCACCTTTGCATCGTTGCCTGTATGATTGGTGTGTGAGAAATGAGCTAGTAAAATTTTCATCGGAATGTTCTGGGCGTGATAGAGAAGGTACGTGATACAGTAATGCCCGCAAACTTCTGAGACTATGCTTATAAGATGTAGCGTGTTATGAGATATGTGGGAAGTATATTTGAGTATAAATGTGTGATGTTCTTTATACGGGGTGGAAAACCATAACTGTCAAAATATTCTCCCAACGCCGTTTTTGTCGATAAAGATGGAGACCCAATGCTAACCAGGCTTGGTGTGTGGAACCGTATTGATGATGAGAGTGGCAGGTCGTGTAATTCTTTGCGGGTAGTTGATCAGCAGGGAAAACACACGACCGTAGAGAACGGAACAATGGGTTGTTTCAGCGCACGTCTTAAGGTGTGCGTGTCTCTTCAATCATCCAATTTCGAAGTCCACAAACGATGGAGGACGAAAAGAAATTCCAAACAGAACTATGTGCCATGCACGTGGTGCACCGTGATTTAAGTGTTTCAAAGACGAACAACATTTGTCATACAGAGTTACAACAGGCGTAGGCGTGTATTTGGTTAGACACTTTGTCTTTTTTTCCTCTTTGACGTAGATGGTTTCTGCACGCGTTGTACACGTGAGATGAGGGATAAAAGCAGACTATAATCCACATCACCGCTATCCCAGGGAATACCGTGTAGTTTTTTGAAGAAATAATAAGCATGCTTTTTAGCAGAGGTGGAAAGTTCATCGATAGCGTATGGGGGTTTAAACACACAATGTTGAAGTAATGTACTGCATAAAAATAAAACACTTGGTTTCTTGACGATAAACTCTTTACTGTCGTCGATGAAGTTTTGGAAATATATAATGACGTCCATGATTCAAATGACGAGTGTAAGAGGCGGGAAGTTGTTTATATTAACTCTCATAATTGTCTCGAGGCTTATTTCTTTGTCGATGGTGATAATGTTGGCAAACTCGCCGTACACGACAAAGTTGACGGTTTCAGTGAGAGCTATGGTGAAGCTCACTTCGATGCTCAGAAAGCCATGCCTCGTCAAATTTCAATGCGATGTCATGTGGGTGGACAGATTAGGTGGGAGATCGAAAGCCATGTGATTATATCCCTTAGGTAAGGCTTCCCGTGTGATGTCACTACCTTCGTTTATGAAATGGATACCCGTTCCAGAAAACAGTGTTTGGTAGGAATTGATATAATTGCCATTTAAAAAACTGGCTGTAACGATTTCAACGGGACTTGTTCTCCGTCCACGTTCAGTGAGAAATGGTTCATGCCGTAGGTTGGGAAGTTTAACGGGTTCTTGGTGGCGTCTCCGTTGAACGCGGCTTTTGATACAAATCCCACAATGCATTGTTTGGGAAATTTTTTGGTTAATACGTTATCCAGTGATTTCCCTTGCTCACCCGAACGAATAGTGAGAGTTTTTACTTCCACGCGGGTGATGGGATACTTTGCGGGACTGAAGTTTAATGCCTTGGCATGTGCCAACAGAATAGAAGGTGCTAATTTGACACGTCACATTATAATACCGGCTTTAATGATGTGAACCTTAAATTGTGAGATTTCAGGGACGGCCTTTTGACTAAATCCTTCTCTGGAACGGACCAACTTGACTTTAAATTCGATGCCGTTCAAAAAGGTATTTGTCTATGTTAAACAAAACACCGTATAGATGCCCCAAATGATCCACCGTCTTACTTTTTGCGGTGAGAATGCGATGGGCCTCAAATTCCTTGTTTATGGCGTTAACCTCTTCAAAGTTTCCGGGCTGTCTTCGAAACACAGACCACAAGTCAAATGTGTTCTTTTGGCTTCACTGTTGTAATTGAGCAGCATCTTAAATACGATCTATAAGCAAAGGTGTTGCTGGGCGGTGAGATTAGTTTTTGGTTTAAAAACGCTTCAGATTGTGTGAATAACTAGTGCAACCAACTATTGACGGGAGCGATTTGATACACCTCTATGAAAGCTCCACCATCGGGTTTCATGATAGCCGCCCTGAGATAGAGCATGGTCTGTGAAAGATCGATATAGAACTCGCCTGGACCGGTAAATTCGATGTGTGATTCATCGGTGAGGGAGAGGCAGGTTTGTACTGGATCCATTGTCCAATTTCAAGACTTGTTTGCGTGGGTGGGACGGAAAAGTGATCGAGTTCATTGCTGGAACAATCGCAGGGCTAGGGGTGTAGAAATGACATTTAAAATTAAAATATCTAACGCTTTTTTCTTGACCTTTTTAGGTCAGACAACGACAGAAGGCTGACGTCGGTGTTTCTTACGACGTCCTTTATAGCCTGAGCTGGTCATTAGATTGTCAATCTTCTGCTCCGCCTTGCGTTTCAGGTTTGTTCCATCCTCGCCGATATGCTTTAGTAGTGCCTCTTTGAAAGGATGACGCTGATTTGCGATGTCGGAAAACACGTCGATACCCGTATGAAGTGCCTGTTTTCCTATTGCTTTAACGCTGCTTCTTATCAACGGTACTATGCTCTTGAAAAGGCCACTGAAAAAACTTATCCCATGCTCACGTTGATAGGGAAAACTTGGTACATCAAATATATTCCTGTTCCAACCTTATTAATGTGGTATCTTAGGTAGGGACAGTTTATGTTGAGCAACGTCGAAAATTAAGTTTCACTCACACTTTTCCAAACTCGAATGGTACAGGTTCACCAATGTCTGTTATTATATTAATTTTCAAGCTTCTTAAAAATTCCCGTGATAAAATCTCAGGTACAATACTTTGAACGTCAGGTTGGTCCTGAAAACCCACGTGTTTTACACGAGACTAGTATTGATGCGACAAGTATTCACTACGGGTATATAATGTTAGATTTCAAGCAAGGTATACCTGAATGGTTTAGATATACAAACAAATGTTGGTTGATGTGTGTACCTACCATGCAAAAACTATAAAAAAACTGACAATTCCCGATTACAGATAATTTCATATCATGAGACCCAATGTTCTAAAGAAAGCTCCACTGTTAGCGTGCGATACATCGCATGAACCCACAGCATCGTGACGCTTTGTTGAAAATGAGAGATAAGAAATTTATATACTTTGTTTGCGAGTGTGGCTAGAGTATTTTAAAAGGCCATTGAAAAATACGCAGAAGATAAAGTCACGTGCTCACAAAGCAGTGTTGGGCAAGCTGGTCTAAAGAGGAGAGTATTGGAAGAAAAAGACATGACTACTCGTTCAGAAAGGGGGAGCGTTCCTGCCCTTACATTTTGACCTTTTAATGAGCGGTGTTCTAGTTTCCCTATTCAAAAAGTAAATAACGGAACACAAGAAAAAGTTTATATTGGTGTCCCTGGAAACATTACACCGTTACGAGCAACAGCACCAACATGTGGTATCGGCCACAATTTAGTGGTTTCCCAGGTGATAAAAAAAAATTGAAACAATCCTCGTTTCAAAACATGACGTTAAGTCTAAATGTACTTTATACCAACAAATGCTAAGCACTATCTGCAATATAGTCAGCACCCTCCACCGCCTTTAACTACCACCACAACTATCCCTAAAGTGTGTGTACTTCCCATCCCTGCTGTACTCAATACTGTACCTGTACAAGCACGTAAAAAGCCAAACTTTTACTATTTACTAGTACATATTATTTTCCGAGGTGGTATCTCTAGGGGTACAACGGGGAAGTGAATATTCACGATACGCCTCTCCATAGATCCAATATCGTGGATTTAGTCAAAGATCAGGTCAGAGCAATAAGACACAGTGATCCGTCGGGGTGGCGAGAGTTTCTCACGGTGGTCCAAAAAATAAACGTCCCGAAATAATGTATTGTAAGCCCTAAATGCTTGGTACACATTAGAGATCAAACGCCCGTATCCACACCAAGTAAACCGTCACAACACCCTAAAAGAAGAAAACATGTGGCAGCCTTTCCGAGCTTAATAGACCGTTTAGCTGACATCTACTACGTCCCCTCTCATCCTGCAAGGTTTGCATGGGCAGCGTCTGTTATAAAGGCGTCCAAGAAAGATAGGACAAAGTACGAGAATGGCTTCGTGCGCAGGACGCTTATACCCTGAACAAACCTGTGATAAAAACTTTCCACGCATCAAGCATGTGGTATCAAACATTGAAAATCTCTGGCAAGCCGATCTCAAAGCGATGCGAAGTTTCGACTAATACAACGAAGGCACCGTTTACTGGCTCATCGTCATTGATGTGTTTATCAAGATGGCTCGGCGAGGACACGTCCCCCCAAGACGGGAAGCGTTGCGAGGTATGTCTTTCAGGACATTTTCAAACAAAGTGGCCATAAACATCTAATTTTATAGACGGAAAGGGGGACAGAGTTCACATCACTTCTAGTCCAGAAATTTCTCAATAAAGAAGGCATGTCATGTCTTTCCACACTCTGTTTTCAGGAACGGGTATCAATTTGAAGAACGAAGGTAGTGACATCACACGGGAAGCCTATACTAAGGGATATCATTTCATGGCTTTAGATCTCACACCTAATCTGTCTGCCCACATGATATCGCATTGGAATTTGACCAGGCATGGCTCTCTGAGCATCGAGGTGACCTTCATCAGAGTCTTCACCGAAACCGTCAAATGTTTTGTGTACGGGGAGTTTGCCAACATCATCACCATCGACAAGGACAGAAACTTCGTGACCGATTATGGGAGTTAATGTGAGCTAATATCCCAGCTTTAACCACGTCATTTAATTGATGGACATCATTGTATATTTCCAGAGCTTCATCGACGACAGTAAAGAGTTTATCGTTAAGGAACTGAGTGTTTTATCTGTATGTGGTACATTACTTCAACATTGGGTGTTAAAAACCCCTTACCTTATCGAGGAACTTTTCGCTGCTGCTAAAATAATCCTACTATATCGTCAACAAACTGCACGGTATAACCTGGGGTATCAGTGATGTGGATTACAGTCTGCTCGAAACCCTCATCTCTCGTGCCACAATGCGTGTAGAAACCATCTACGTCAAGGGGGCAGAAAAGAAAATGTTTCTTGCCAAATACACGTCTACGCCTGTCTTAGATCTGTACGACAGAGGTTGTTTGTCTCTGAAAACACTTAAATTGGTCCGGATCATGTTCATGGCACATAGTTCTGTTTTAAATTTCTGTTTGACCTCGATCGTTTGGGGCCTTCAAGATTGGATGATTGAAGATAGACACTAACACTATAAGACGTGCGCTGAAAACAAACCCATGCTTCTGTTCTGTACGATCGGATGTTTTCCCTGGTGATCATCTACCCACAAGAATAACGTGACCTGCCACTCTCGCCATCAACTTGGATTCACACACAAAGACTGGGATGCATTGGGTCGCCATCTGTATCGACAAGAACGGCGTGGGAGAATACTTTGATAGTTATGGTTTTCCTCGCCTTATTTTCACCCACCAAACATACATACATTGTCTGATCAATTAAGTATACATGGGAATAACAGTATATAAATAAAAAATAGTAAGATATCATACAGCTGGCTACTAGCATCGCAGCCTGTTAGAAGTATCCTTAAGATAGAGCATTATGAGGAAAAGATCGATACCTTTGGTTAACTGCACTAGGTGATAAGCTTCTAGCAATTAGAAGTTAGTTAATAAATAACGACAATTTGTTGCCGGCAAGGAACCGATCCGTCAGCATAGGTCATACTAGACAAATATTGAGTTACCTAAAAAAAGATTAACATCACAACACGTGTGACAAACAAATAATGTGCGCTTAGGTATCCTCGTTAACTCATACCGCTCTTGGTTATTAGCGTACATAGATGGCTCTGAGACTAAATCTCCACCTATTTGGTTATTTCTAGTCAAATAGAATTAGTTGTTTGTATATATTTTTATTCTAGTCAAATTATTTGTATATATATTTTAATTCTAGTCAAATTTGAAACCATCTGTACATATATTCAAATACTCTTTAAACTGGACATTGTAATTTAGTACCAAGGCCACTATTCCCGCTAAGAG
Source organism: Timema podura (assembly GCA_033556935.1). Classification (NCBI taxonomy): domain Eukaryota; kingdom Metazoa; phylum Arthropoda; class Insecta; order Phasmatodea; family Timematidae; genus Timema; species Timema podura. Next base: position 2,014,564 of record JAVRXN010000010.1, read on the forward strand.
CTCAAGAAATTGATTAGTGTTTCCATAATATATATTTTATAACTATAATTTTTTTGTAAATAAATATTCCAAGTATAATTTTCATAGTGTGAGATATATTTGTAAAAACTTTGATTTGTAAATAAATATTCCAAGTATACTTTTCATGGAGTGAGCTATATTTGTAAAAAAAAAAATTTGATATGAGTAAATAAATTTTTTTTAAATTGTGTGAGATAAATTTATAAAAACTTTGATTTGTGTAAATAAATATATTTTTAATTGTGTGAGATAAATTTGTAAAAACTTAGATTTGTGTAAATAAATATTATAAAAACTGTTATGTTTGTGTTTTAACGTCTACACCCCTCTCCTCCTATCCTATAAATACAAGTTCATTTAACTTATAAGCTCAGTCTCAAACATTATGGACAAGTTGAAACATCCATTTTCGGCCATCATCAGCGGCCCTTCCGGCTGTGGATAATAATATTTAGCACCGCGTCTTACTACCCGTTCGGGTTATACCTTAAGTACTAATTACGCTAATGGAATAGGAACTGGGAGAGTTGAATTTAGAGGAAGTGAACCCGCATTTGCGTGGAGGAAGAGTGGAAAACCATTTAGGAAAAACCACCCCAGTTCACCCGACCGAGATTCAAACATCGATCTCCCCGTCCTCGGCGGTCGAGCTCAACACGACTAGTGCGTTAGCCAACTACGCCACCGAGGCGGGTTCCCGGCTGTGGAAAGTCACATTTTGTAGCCGCCTTTATCCGTCACTTGGACACAATGTGACGTTAAATTTGGTGCTTATCCTATACTAGAACAGAGGTGAACTGAGACAATTAATATTTGGAAATTTTTTTTTTTGTCAACATAATTTCGCCCAACTCGGTGACCGCGTGGTCTAATGCGCTACTCTCGCGGTAGACAAGACTACTGATGACGGGGAGATCGAAGTTCGAATCTTGGTCGAGTGTACTGATGTCTGTTTACAACTCTTCCTCCACGCAAATCAGGTACACTTCCTCTAAATAGAACTTTCCAAATCTCTCAAATCATGTAAATAATTAGTACAAATGTGTATTAAAGAATATTTGCCAAACAGGGAATCGAACCAAGACTCCCTCTCCCAGACAGATCACTATATTAAAAATAGAGCCCTTATACCCTCTAAACATCAGCACCGGTTTTCCGCTCTGATAGTTTTGTTTCAAAAATATGTCAACGAGCTATTAGGGAGAAGGTTTTATTACGACACCGAGCTACAGGCAGTGTAGCCAACGGGACAGCTCGTGTGTGTGTAGATTTTCTCTAATTTCTACCTTCATTAGGTGTGAAACCAATCATACAAATAGTAAGACGTGTTACCGGACACATTTTTTTTATTAGGTGCCGTGGACTAAATTTAATTTTAGAAAACACTTCAAATGTTTTGCTAAATTCCTTATAAATATATATTTATATATATAAAATAAACATAAGAGAATAAGACTAATAGTCACATGTAAATAACGGCGATGCTTTACCAACTCGCTAACCTAACACTTTAGACATATAGGCGCATTCGGTAACATTGATATAGTAGAAAGAGATACTATCGAATACACATATCTTAGAAAGTGTCAGTTTAAAATTAAATTAAAACTAAATGAAGATCTTCTAATCTATGTACCAGAACACATAGTATATTAAATTAACCAGATAATGCTCGATAATCGGTTATATTAACATTTTGAATCAAACTTGATTTTAGGACTAGATTAAGCAATTGTTATTCAATGCACATAGATTTTACATATGGAATTTAAAAATGGCAGCTTTTATAACAATCACAAATAGACATCCAACTTAAAATTAAATCATTGAATCAGTTAGATAATGTTCTTAGTCGATTAGATCAAAATTTTTAATCAAACTTGGACTAAGCAAATGTACACTTATATTACACTTATATTTTCTAGCAGGAATTTTAAAAATTGTATCTTTTAGAACAGTCACAAATTTAACTCTGGAAAATACACATCCAATTTAAAATTAAATCTATCTCTTTTTTAAGCTATATAACATAATGGCTTAATACAAACAGAAGAGAATTGAAATACCTGATGTGGATGATGTTGCTGAATGTTCCATCGTCTTGATTAGTCAGTCGCTCCGTAGCTAGTTTTCACGTGAAAAGACAGGGCTGCTCTAAAATCACCCCTATATATATATATATAATTATATATAATATATATATATATATAATGTGTTGAACTAAAACCCCTTTCACCAGAGAACCAACGCCCCACCTTCTAACTTAGATCAAATAGAATCTTAACAATACGAAACATTAGTTTCCAGCTACGCTTATTATTTTAAATTGGCTCAATACATTTGAAGTTAGAAACTGTAACGATAAATATTATAGCGTATTGTCTTTTTATATTCAAAATTAATCTATTATATTAGGTGCTCATTAATGAATGCAGTCCGGAAAATAAATATTTAATATACAGCCAATCTGATTATGAGACATAAATTTATAGAGGAATAAGAGCATCACAGGGTACTACGGGCTAGCTAAATAAATAAATGGTGACGAAAGAGACAGGGGGGTTCGAACTCTTATCGTGCGTGTGTACGGGGTCCAGTTTCCTCCCTCCTCGACCACGGTGACCTAAGAAGACACATTTTGTTTTATACCATCATACTGATGCGGGTACATTTCTCCCCTTCTTATTCCACTCTACAAACTATGTATCTATGGATTTCCAGTTTCACTCCTCACCCCCATTCAATTAGTGTAAGCATGTGAGTGTTTCAGACGTGTAAAAAAGATAAAACCTTACACTTTGTGTTAGGAAACCATGTTTTTAGCAACGCGTCTTACTAGCCGTGTGGGTTCGCTTGAGTATATTTACTCTAATGGCTAGGAATTGTAAAGGATGCATTTTTAAAGTAATCTACCGGCATTTGCTTGGAAGGAGAGTAGGGAAACCATTCGGAGAAAAACTTCAAAACCCCAATGGGATTCGAACCTCTATCTCCCACCCGTCATGAACATACCTGTCTAATCAAGAGTGAGCCTTACACTATTTGGCCTCTGAAGTGAGTTTTTATCATGTTAATTTAATATTTAGTAATTTTACTATTTCTTCAGAACACGATAGCCATTTATATTGGATGAGCTTTTTCTTTTTTTATAATATATAGAGTCACAAATGAATATCATTTCCATTAAAATTTAATGGAGGTATTTAACGTGCACTTTATGCTCCACTGATTATATCAGTACACCCTTTACAATCTAGCTTAAATCTATAACATACAGAGCGCCTCATTCCCCCCGGGCGTTAATAAATCACTATGAAAGAGGGGGGAAACTCATATTCCACCGATGATACATTGTTCGGTATTCCAGGAATCGAATCCAGGACATCTTAGTAGGCAAACACACTACAACCGAGCTAAAGTGCAGGCTTACAACTATACATTTTTCCGTGCTTGTCCCATACTAGAACAGAGGTGAACTGAGACATTTTTTATTCAACATAATTTCATCCAACTCGGTGACCGCGTGGTCTAATGCGCTACTCTCGCGGCAGACAAGACTACTGATGACAGGGGAGATCAAAGTTCGAATCTCTATCGCGTGTACTGATGCCTGTTTTCCACTCTTCCTCCACGTAAATGCGGCTACTTTTCCTCTAAATATAACTTTCCAAATCTATTTAATCATGAGAATAATTAGTACAAATGTGTATTAACTGTTCGGATGCGCAAATACGGTGCATTTATCAACGTAAAGACGTTGGAAGGATAGCGGGGTTCACACATACCAATTTTGAGACTTGGGCGGGTGAATTCCCTCCAGTTTTTTTTTTAGGGGCCAAAGCCACTGACTTACAAGGCCATTTATGACGGAAATATACCTGAATGTCAATGCTCCTAAATACCTGTGTGTTTCAGAAATACATGATTGCAACGTACCATCCTTTAAGATCTAATCTCTACCACTTGTACAGAGAAAGAATGTTTCTCAACTACTTTAAGCGCAGAGTCAAACAAGGTGAACGTACTGAATAGGAATCTCGCAGTTGCAGAATATATTGTTATACATTCCCAATTTTCACTCTGGCGCAAATGGGCATGCCGTCTAAATGTCAGGCTCATCTATTTCTTAGGGAGGGGTTCACTGTCAGACGAGATATATCGTCTAATTTGTAAATTTGCCGTTCTTTAACTAGGTACATTAGAGATGGACCCTCTGCGGGCGTGTTTATTTTTTCCAGCCGCGCAAATGCGGGTACACATCACGCCCTGTGACGTAAGGAGGTAGGAGGGTTCAATCCCTACAAGGTTGACAAACGCTAATACAAATCCTATATTGTTGTGCAAATACGGGCACACTTCCTCTAAATTCAAACTTACCAATTATCAATCCGCTAGCGTTATTAATACTTAAGGAGTTTGAGGTTCGAATCTCGGTCGGGTAAACTAGGGGTGTTTTCCACTTTCTTTCCGCGCAAACGCGGGTTCAATCTTCCCAATTTTTAATCCTTTAGCGTAAATAGTACTTAAGCGTATTATAACCCGAACGGTTTGCTAAAAAAGAGTAATAGATAGCAAACCGGCCTACACTAGAGGACAAAGTGGTAATCACTGCTTCGGTGGCCGCATGGTCTAACGCTCTACTCTCACATCAGGCTATAGACTGCTGATGACGGGGGAGATTGAGGTTCGAATCTCGACCGGGTGTTCTGAGGGAGGTACTTTGAGCCCATACCTGCACTTGGAAGTTTTCACCCTCTCATGGTTACACTAATATTTTATACACCGGTGGTCGCGGGGCTACAAGTCGTCAGGCTCGCACTGGAAGTTTTTCACCCTCTCATAGTTACACTAATATTTTATACACCGGTGGTCATGGGGCTACAAATCGTCAGGCTCGTACTAAAGGGGAAATAAGTGTAGTAAAAAAATACTGTGAAAAAACGACTGTTTATAGGTAGATTTCAATTTTTATACAAAGAGACTTTTAGGAAATACAAACTTTTTTCATCCAACATTTATAAAATAATACTACAGTATCGGTCGACTTAGCCGCGTTTGCAATATACTATATCAAATATTCAACCGCCACCTTAGCGCATTCGATAGCATGTCTGTATACTAAACTTTCGGTCCCGGGTTCGATTCCCGACAGGGGGTGAAAATGCGGGTTTAAACTTTGATAGTGATACATTAACTGCCTTGGACTGTCTTAGGGTTCAAGTTTATTTTATTACACACACTTTGCTAAGGGTCATGGGTTTGTTTCCCTGTATACTTGAAAATGTAGGTTTAACCCTTCATAGTGATAAATTAACTGCCTTTGACTGTATTTGTAGCTGTCCTAGGGTTCAAGTCTATTTTATTACACACATTTTGCGAAGGGTCCTGAGTTCGATTCCCTGCAAGGTCGACAAGCCCTATAGTAATACTCCAAAAGTCCCGGGTTCGAATCCCGTCAATGATATCTAGCAGGAGTAAGCATAAATAATAGCTTTGACTGTTTTCACATTTAAGCCCTACAAAATTGACTGTACATCACTAATTTTATTATTTTATCTCTCTCATTAGGGTGGTGTTGGTGGGTTCAGATGTCAATGACGCGCAAATGTGGGTACACATTTCGCCCTGTGACGTCCCTTAGAGGGCAACAAACGCTAATTACTTCACTGGCAAATGCTGTTACACATTTCGCCTGGTCAAAATCAGCTCTTATCTCACGCTTGCCTGTCGTGCGTGTGTACCGAGGCCAATTTCCTCCCTCATAGTTCAAGGTTTGTGCCCCTGATGGTTAGTAAGACGCTGTTCTAAATACCGATAAGCTTAACATCGTGGCTATTGGCATGGAGGTAGGGGGATTGAATCCCGGTCGACCGTGTCGCACAAATGCATGTATATTTTATATCTTCATCAACCCTGATATTACTTATGTAGTTATATATTATCACGTCAAAATCTAGTTGCGAACATTAAATTAGATATTACTTATGAATTAATATAGGAGTTATATATCATTATTAGCACCGCGTCTTTCCACACGTTCGGTTATAAGCACTTACGCTAATGTAGGGTGATTGTGAGGACCTACAGTTTAACGCAGAATCCGAACCATGGTGGAGGCCCGACATTCCTCACAATGATTATAAATATCTCGAGGAATAAAACGGCCTTTTTTCGCTTTATCCTTGGGTAGCAATCTACCATCACAATGCATCAACGGTCGCATGGTTTTAGGTGTCACTAGACGGCGGGTGATCGACGCCACCTGGTCTACCGGCAATATGGCGGGGGTGCAGGAAGTACTGCAGTTCTAACAGACATTAGCCGTGCTAACGATATCGAGGTTCGAATCCCGGTGTGCACGCCGTCTAAATGTCAGGCTCATCTAATTTCGGCTGAGGGATATTGAATCCCTGCCGTGTAAACTGTAGGTATTTCTTCCCCATGGCTGATACCTACATCCGCGCATGTCGACGGCCGATACCATACAATCAATTTTAGTAGACTTTTGCGGTGGGGGATGGAGGCCACTAACTGAGTATTCTAAGGCCCGAGCTATGTCAATGCTCTCTCTAGTTGTCGGAGAAAACCCTATACCACATAGGGGTGGGGGATTACGACATCGTGATTTATTCTTGTCTCAACTTATCTTGTCAACCCGCCAAACTGGCGCCTGGTTGCGACACCGGGCAAACCCATTACCAAATAAGGGGTTGCAACACCGGTAAAACCCACTACCACATAGGGGGTTGTGACACATGCCTTGAAGGAGGGGGAGTGAGGGGAAGTGAAAGGGGGGGAGTCTCGTGGGTGCAAGCTGCGTGGCGACCACACTCTTCGCTAAGCAGCCGTCGGAGAAAGGTTCCTGCTCCGTGTTCCTCCTCATGCCATGGGAGGAGTGCCTGGCGCTGTGCACTGCACGCCAATAAATAAATAAAAAACTCTAACGCCCCGTCCAAACATACCCTGCCAAATAACCCTTTGATCTCAAATTAAAAAATATATTGAGAATACATAAATAACCAATGAGGACAAATTAAAAAAACAAGTCTGGAAAGGGCCTCCTAAATGTTAGGAACAAAAAAAAATGTCTGTAACAAGAACCAACATGTCTGGAAAGGGGGTCAACGTTAGAAGGGGAGAGGCAGGAGGGGGAGGGGGAACAGCCAATCACAGAAAAACATTGTGCAATCACTGGGAAAACCCAGGGGAGAAGGGTTGCGACATAACACGCAATTATTACGAAAAAAGTGTTTTGACCCGTCGGCGGAAGTGGGGTTCCCAAGGGTCCAGAAACCTACTGGTGTATAACCTTAACGGGTAGTAAGGTGTGGTGCCAAAAAAAATCCTCCCCTATTTGTCCCTAAGTGCTTAGAGCGTATTTTGCTCACTGACGCCAATTAACCTACAAAAAATGCTATATATTTATATATAGGGTCTATAGGGTATCTGATTTTAAGGTAGTTTCATGGGAGGACGTGACGAGGGCCAAAACTATTGATGAGAAGATGGAGATTTCCAACAACATATATTAGTATTTTTTTTACAAACATGCACCTTTAAAGAATATTCAAAACAAAAACAAAAATAATCTACCCTGGTTGACATTGTAAATAAAACATATCATGGCTAAATATAACACATTAAAAAGGAGGTTTTTGAAATCAAGGATTGAAGTTGATTATGAAAAGTATAGATGCTACCGGAATCAGGTAAAACACCGATGGTAAAGCACTATAATAGCTTAGGAGTAGTAATTGATGAAAATCTATCTCGGGGAAAACATGTCTCATCTTGTGTACAAAATTCGTATTATTGTTTAAAGACTCTCTATAAATCCAAACAGATTCTGCCAAATGACGTAAAATCAAACATATGTGAATCATTGGTACTGTCAAACAATGACTAGTACACATAGATTACTTTTGGAATGGATAAAACCTTAAAACAGAAAATCCAAAAACCCAAAACTCCTGTCTAAGGTTTATTTTTAACCTAAAAAAATATGATCATGTTAGAAATTACCTAAAAAAAATTAAAGTGGCTAAATATGGAAAACCGACGTATTTTGAGTTTTAGTTCACGGTTTTAAAAAAATTATAGAATCGAAATCCCCATATTATCTCTACTCAAAAGTGACCAAATTATATTTCATACTTAATATAAAACACGAAATAAAACTTCTCTACAAGTACTGAAACATCGAACTAAAAACTTTGAAAAATCCTTTACCTTTCAAGCGGCTAGGGTTTGGAATGCTATGCCAACAGAATTTAAAGATTTAAAATCTATTAAGATTTTCAGAAATAATGGTAAGATTCATTTGCTGGGCAACCAAAATTTTAAATTATGAGGATCCAATGTTTCTACAAAACTGTAACAAAATTAGTAGGCTATTATAAATAAGTTTTAACATTAAGTTTCAATATTTATATTAATGAACATTTTGCAATACTTATAATAATATTGTATTAGCATAAGCTACTCTCAAATTGTAAGACCGGCCATGAGCTAGAATTATAATACGTCTAAATAAACGCTAATTTATGTTTCCACGATTGTCTTTTTGCAAACTAAAAGAAGCTAAAATCTATGTAGATTATAAAAAAAAATTGTTTTTTTTAGCGAAAAGGAATTTGAACAATTTGTATATTTTCCTAATAAACATCAGTTGGTACGTGCCTGAGTACCCCTAGCCTGAATCAGACACTGTGTTCATCTAAAGTCGCATCAAAACAGAAAACATTGTCATTTTTCTGTCATACAAGAGAGGATGTCGTGCTACATGAAATGTCGCTTTCACCAAAGAAACTTCCGAAAATTTAGGAGACGCTTCTAATGGATATTATTTAGAGCGGAGTGTAGTTTAAATCGATGACAGAGATTTTCCTGCACTCAATGTCAAATTTCAATCCAATTCTTCCGTTTTACGAGAAATAATACTAGGACGTCGATTTATAAATCCCTTCATTCCCTTCCCACCACTAGAAAATGTGGCCAAACATTCCAAGATTTGTACAAATGGTCGTTTGCACAGGTATTTATTCATGTTGGGTGTTTCAATGTGATGTGTGTGATAAGTTGCAATACGTGACGGCAGATGATTAAATTGGACGACGAATGTTCCCAACCTTGTTATTGCAGGGCTCCACGTGGACGATTTGGAGGACCAAAATTGAAAGTGATTAACTCTAAATTGTGTCAAGTGTATATGAATGCTTTCTTCGCACCATTTTGATTTTGTCGGTATTCCATTTAATCTTTCTTATGCTTGAGTTTCACAACGAATTTGTAATTGTAATATTTAGTAATTTTTGGGCAAATATATTTTTTCTTTCGAGACCTTCTTGCAACCTTCAGGAACATCTTTGTGAGACTCATTTGGGTCAAGTCTCAGTATTTGTAAAACAATGGTCTAGTCTATTATAAGAGTGACACTTAGCTCAGATCAATGTTTTCAAACTCAAATTGGTCGAAGGGCCAGAATCAGATTCACAAATTCGGGGCATTCTGCGGACCACAGCCTATACAAATATGTTACTTACTCTATGGAATTAGGATCCCCTAAGTTAATTGCAGCACTTATAAAAGTACGCCACCTATCCCTATCTTGAGCTAGTTCTATCCAGTGCACCTCATTACACCCTTTTCCTAACTTGAGCTAGTTCTTTACAGTCCACCTCATTACACCCTATCCCTAACTTGAGCTAGTTCTATCCAGTCTACCTCATTACACCCTATCCCTATCTTGAGCTAGTTCTATCCAGTCCACCTCATTACACCCTATCCCTGACTTGATATAGTTCTATCCTGTCTACCTCATTACACCCTATCCATATCTTGAGCTAGTTCTATCCAGTCTACCTCATTACACCCTATCCCTATCTAGAGCTAGTTCTATCTAGCCTACCTCATTACACCCTATCCCTATCTAGAGCTAGTTCTATCTAGCCTACCTCATTACACACTATCCCTAATCTTGAGCTAGTTTTATCCAGTCTACCTCATTACACCCTATCTCTATCTTGAGCTAGTTCTATCCAGTCCACCTCATTACACCCTATCCCTAACTTGAGCTAGTTCTATCCAGTCTACCTCATTACACCCCATCCCTAACTTCATCTAGTTCTATCCAGTCGACCTCATTACACCCTATCCCTATCTTGAGCTAGTTCTATCCAGTCGACCTCATTACACCCTATCCCTAACTTGAGCTAGTTCTATCCAGTCTACCTCATTACACCCCATCCCTAACTTGATCTAGTTCTATCCAGTCGACCTCATTACACCCTATCCCTATCTTGAGCTAGTTCTATCCAGTCTACCTCATTACACCCTATCCCTAACTTGATCTAGTTCTATCCAGTCGACCTCATTACACCCTATCCCTATCTTGAGCTAGTTATATCCGGTCCACCTCATTACACCCTATCCCTAACTTGATCTAGTTCTATCCAGTCGACCTCATTACACCCTATCCCTATCTTGAGCTAGTTCTATCCGGTCCACCTCATTACACCCTATCCCTATCTTGAGCTAGTTCTATCCGGTCCACCTCATTACACCCTATCCCTATCTTGAGCTAGTTCTATCCGGTCCACCTCATTACACCCTATCCCTATCTTGAGCTAGTTCTATCCAGTCCACCTCATTACACCCTATCCCTATCTTGAGTTAGTTCTATCCAGTCCACCTCATTACACCCTATCCCTGACTTGATATAGTTCTATCCTGTCTACCTCATTATACCCTATATTTTTCAGGTCCATTCTATTGTTATCCTCCCATATGTGTCTACGTCTTCCCAGTGGCCTCTTCCCATTGAGTTTATCAGTCAATACACTGAACACTGTTCTAGATTCTTCCATTCGTGCTCCATGTCCTGACCACCGTAATCTGCGAGACTTGACTATCTTAACAATTTTTGTGATGAGTTCAAGGGTATGTAACTTTTCATTATGTAAACTCCTCCCCTCCCCATTAGCCTCATACTTTTTTGGACCTAATATCTCCCTAAGCAACTTGTTTTCAAACACCCTAAATTTCTTCTTGTCATGTAAGGTAAGATACACGTTTTTCACCCATAAAGAACGATCGGTAAAATTGTTTTGTATATTCTGAGTTTTACATTCTTGGACAGCCGGCGAGATGACAAATTTCTGACCAAGTAATGCATGCATGTATTCTTTTACTAATTTCCAATCTAATACTGTTATTGATAGTTAAAATTGTTCTTAAATATTTAGCTCATTAACGCTGTCATATGAAAGTTATTCGGCGTTCTTTCTGTGGCCATATGCTCAGTCTTTTCAGCGTTTACTTACAAACATTCCTATTTTCTTACTAACTTGTAATAAAATTTACAAACATGTTAGCTTAAATATATTATAAACTTTGGTTCTTGCAGCGTGTCTTACTACCCACCCGGATTATGCACATTTTAATCACGCCAGTATATACGTGGTTAAGAAGATATAATTTAGAGAAAATGAAACATAATTTGAGCTAAGAGAATGCAAACAATCTTAAAGGCAAAACCACCCTCTGTACATCCAGCTGAAATTCTAGCCCTGACCTCACTGACAAAGGAAAACTATAACATAACAATTTCACCTGTAATCCGTGTGCCCAGCGATGTAGCTTTAAAATATCTATTTGATGGTTTGTATTTAAAATCATTAATATAATAATTAAAATATTCAAAAAATTATATTCTCCCAGATTTGTATGTGGCTTAGCAAAATACTCGAAGTAGTATTTACTAAAGCATGTAAATAGAAATTCTCACAGTCAAATATTTAAAGTGATAAGAAAAAGCACAATTTGAAATTGTTCTATGTGTTTTCTGTTATTCAAAATGATGTACACACTAAAATTAAGCTATTATTTTTCATGTGCGTATAAGACTGCAAGATGGCTAGTAATAGTAATATAAAATTATTTGCAGACGAGCGGATTGGTCAAATATGTCTCGCGGGCCGGATGTGACCCATGGGCCGTGAGTTTGTGGACATTGACTATTATTAATATATTTTTCGTTATATAGCATTAAAGTGGCATGACCACAAGCGAATCTAAGCGAATGAGAACATAATATGGATGATTAACATTTTATTTTAAAGTGTAGGCCCTACATAGTTTTGAATAACAAAAAACATTTATGCAACCATTTCAGACAGTACTATGCTTTTTTTATATAAATTTAAATAGCACCGCGTCTTACTACCCGTTCGGGCTATACGCTTAAGTACTAATTACGCTAATGGATTATGAATTGGGAGGGTTGAATTTAGAGGAAGTGAACCCGCATTTGCGTGGAGGAAGAGTGGAAAACCATTTAGGAAAAACCACTCCCAGTTCACCCGACCGAGATTCGAACCTCGATCTCCCCGTCCTCGGCGGTCGAGCTCAACACTAGCGCGTTAGCCAACTACGCCACCGAGGCGGAAATTTAAATACATTTGTATGAATCTTTATTAACATAATTTAAATAATAATAGACTTACTTCAAATATTTCGCTGGCTTAGATAACATCTGGGAAATGTATATTTTTAAATATTTCAACTGTATATTTAATGATTTTAAATATAGAGCATAACATAGCTGATACAGAATCACGATGAAGGGAACGCGGACTAAACATAAGATAGTTTGGTCTTATTCTCTGTTGATGGGAGGTTGGGGTTCGAATCACGCTCGGAACTCACGGAGGTTTTATTAATTGTTTACCAGCCGCTCTCCACGCACATGTGAGTACATTTTCTCTACATTCTATCTTATTCATCCCCTACAAACCAGCATGTTTAAAGTGTGTGTAATGAGAAGGGGAATATAGCCGTGGTGAGTGGTCCAAGAAAGAAACACTTTTCTCTCGGCCATAGCCTGCTATACGCGCCCCGAGATAGCATTACAAAAAGTCAGTCCTTCATACAATCGGGTGTTCTGAGACGACTCTCTACCAGTGGCTCCATAATTCCTTCACCTCTTCACAACAATTCAAACGCTCTGACAGGTCCGCTTAGACACAGGGTTTTTGATTGTCAACGGCATGGACCGGTGACATCCAATCTTGCTATACCCACAGTGACTCACACGTTATCTATGGGACTTTCATCGACATTAGCTCTGTTCATACAACCTTTAATAAAATAATAATCAAAGTCAGATATTTAGTTCCAATATAAACAATATTATTATTAACTTACATAACTTACAAACAAATGAACACAATATATTACGAGTTAACAATATAGCTTATTTTCTTTTAGTTGCCAGAATTCACATAAGGAATCTGGAATTGTGGATAATTTTACCGTTTGATTTTTAGAGCTTTAACTTTTTTTTTTAATTACTTTTAGTTTGGGACTCCGCAGATATTGTTTTGTGTATGCTGGCGTTGTAATGATACTGTTTTGGACCCCTCTCTTATATTCAAGAACTGTATGTAAAGTTTCCTTTTAATACCTCACCCATGGAGAATCATGCGTTTTTATAAGTAATTTCAATGTATCGCACTCTAAAACTTTTTTCTTTAAAAGACTAATTCCGTTGTATTTGAAATACCATGTGACATGCTTTATCCAATAGGAAGCTAGCCTTCATAACGTCAGTTTTCCAGTTCTCATATTAGTTAGTTTTAACGCCAGTGACAACGGGTCCAAGAAGCAAGGGGTAGGTCATATAAGCAGCTTGTACGTATGAATCCATACAGAAAAACAGTACACAGTACTCAGAACAAAGAACATTGTAATATTACAGAAAAATATAATTTTGAACTGCATAGATCTGATTCTCAGTCAGTCCATAAATGAACAAAAACTGTATCACTTTCATATTATATTTACAGTACCAAAAGTGTAAGCATCTAAATAAATTGTGTGCAACATTACAATTTTTACTTATTTCTTAAGAATAAGAATTACATATAATCAGATTACATAAACGTGTACAAGTGCGTAGTAGGACATGCACGCGTCGTCATCATCATAAAACCCGGTATCGTCCATATTCGCATCATCAATAAAATACCGGAATCAATATAATTAGCACCCAACCGTAAGACAATACCATAATAATTGGTGCCCAATCGCGGAGCGAACGTCATTTGGTCGTTTAGGATTAATATTCAATGATTAATATAATATTAGCAAAACTGTCAAATAGGGCTAATTCATTAGATATATAAGAGAAGACATCATTTCAGTATCCCCTTCTTGTATGGTTAGTTACGCCACTGATTATTTACTCTCTAATACGCAAATATTACTCTCCTAACGTGTTAAATATATTCCCAAATAGTTGTAGTTTAAAATTAATTATTAATAGCACAAGTAGGTATATTTGAATTATAATTTACCTACATAACATATATAAACGCTATTAACTATTCAGATTCAAAATTAAAAGAAAGAGAATAACACAATTTGATTTGAGAGAAACAATCATGCATGCTAATGATTATCATCTGATCTCTATCATGATGAAGGAATATCTATTTTTTAATAAAGAGGACCGTCCACCGTAGCGAGACAGGCTGTATACGTTCGTAAATCCCGCATTATTTAAGAGTGGTTTGTTACTTTAAAATATGGCTCATATCAAAATGAAAATAATGGTATAACATGTCCTTGAAAGAATAAGAGCATTAACGTTTTTTGAATCTTTAGAAAGTTATGGTAAAATTGAATTTCTCTAATTTTTAGGAACGTTTCGCAAGAAATATCACGGTTAAGTAAATAGTGAGAAATATAATCTAGCCTTCCTTAAACAAATAAAGTTAGTTTTTGAGATAATCACACCAATAACTCTAAGATAATTGAGGATTGTTTTAGTAGTTTTTAAAACTTCAGAACTGCCGAAAGAAATGTTTCAGTATGAAGCTATATTTATACAACTAGGAGAGTCCTTTAATGGTGTATTATTTAAATATACTCATAAGGCTTAAAAATGTTATACTCCTACCTCTGTCCAACTTCATACTTGCCATGATTTTGCACCTCCAAAGTAAACTGTAATTTCAAGATGAATCGCTGCTTGTCACCCCTCAATTAAAAGAGTTGTTGATAAGTGTAACTTCTTCTCCGTGTTTATTTGGCCTGTACACGAGTCCTCCCAAAAATCATAAATTTCGGAAGTTTGCGCAGTTTTTCTACGACACTAATCCTCTTATTCAAGGGGTTGGGAGCTATGTGTTTGACCCAGGTGAGTTTCACAGAAGTCCCAAAGCTCTTCCGAATAATCGGGATGTGAAAACAATAGTCAGTTGGAGGCTCTCACCTGGTCCTCCTTTGAGAAATGTACCCGCACCTATCTCTATAAGCCCTTATTCTGTTTGCATCTTCTATTTTCCCTTACTAATAATAATATGTTTTGTCTTTGTTTCAGAAACCCTTTGCGCAAAGTGACAACCCTTCATTCCAATGTACGATTAATATCATGGTGTGACATGTATAGTCTAGTCTTGGTATATGATACAATTAGCTCTCGTTCTTCCCTCATGAAACTATAAAATCATGTTTTGCGACACCAACTATAGGGCATCAAAACAGGAAGAAAAGGACCAGGCACTGCCATCGTCTTAACGACCGAACAGGTTGTTTGACTAGTTAGGTTAAGTGTTCGAATGATAACTACTGACGAGACTACTAAAGTTTGGGGGATTGGCAGATTGATGGCCGAGCAATGTGGTTTTTGGCTAGACACTAGTTACACCAGTCTTACCAGTTTGTCTGGCTCATCGAGCATATCATAAAGGAACCTCAACGTTAAAATATTGTCAGGTATTGTGTTCCCTGACCTGGCATAATTCTTTGAGCATGTTTGATAGATAGGGGTATTTTACAAACTCCTTTCCCTGTATTTTCCCTTCTTCCTAGTTAATATTTTTCAATCTTATCTAAATCACTTGACCTTCTCTATCACCTTTGGGAATGCCACATACCAAGTGAGATGCATTTGGAATAGAGTGCGCTAAGAGAGCCTAGAGGGCACAGCGCTCATCAGCTACATATGAACGAGAGTACAATGTCTCAAGAAACCAGAGTTGCACTGTACGTATTGTATAAGAGTCGTGGAAAGGGTCGCCACTACATTAGGACAGGTACTTCAAGAGACACATGAATCTTTTGGAGGTATGTTTGATCACATGACGGGCACGTATCAACGTGAAAGGTTTGGGCCCAATGCGTGATAGTGTCATGAAGTTTTTTCCTTATTCTTTCCATAATTATCCTTTTATTTCGTTTTCTATAGCTTTACCCTTGTGTGGATGCTCAGGTAAAGGTTTGAATCCTTGCTTAATAGTTTTATCATTATTGTCTCTATTTACTCTCATCCTTATACAATCGTATCCTCTATCCAAGTACAGTTACATATAGTCCGGTGTTTTCCCTCTCTCCCTTTGTCCATTATAATTATTATTATTAGCACCCCGTCTTACTACCCGTTCGGGTTATACGCACTTACGCTAAAGTGTAATGGTAGGGTGATTGTGATATGAAATGGAGGACCTACAGTTTAACGTGGAATCCGAACCACGGTGGAGGCCTGGCATTCCTAACATTCACAAGTTGTGATTAATACACGTCTTGTCAGAGGTGAAGGAAGGGTTTGGCAATCAGATAAATCTGTGCCGGGACCGAGGATTGAACCCCGGACCCTCAGCACAGAAGTCTGACACCTTACCCCTAGACCACCAGGTCACCTCCATTATAATGCCCCACGCTATGCTATATATGAATAAGATAAGTTTATCTATCGAAATGGGTTCCCCCTTCCTCTCCATGCCATTGTTTCGTGTTATTCAATATTTTTCTATCCATAATTGTATTTGTGAGGATGACACTAGAAGCTCTGTCCAGCTAGTCGGAGATTATTGGTTAAACGTGCTATAGAAATAATGAAAATTATATGATTGTAAAAGGACTGCTGACCCGTAGTGGTGAAGCTCCTAAAATCTATCATCCCTATCCTTAACCCCTAGATTAAAATTGGACGTTCCTGGAGATTGCTTGGGCACCTGATTATGGGGAGATTTGGGATAGAGGACGAAGAACCAGTGTGGAAAACATAAATTCATCATGAGCGTACACATTTCGGGGGTGATGGAAAAAGTCAGGAGGGATGGAGGAAGTAGGGTAGGTATTTGTCTCTACAAAGCATAAAAAGAAAAGAAGGATAAGTACACTCACCTGTTGTATTTGCTGTTCGACAGAAATGACAGCCGGGCTAATGAGACCCAGGAGAACCTCCATTGACTGCCGTACACGTCGTCTCTCACGCCGACGCTGCTTATTTTCTGACAAATCAATGCGTTTTTGGGAGAAAGTCTCACAGTAACGTACAAAATCTAGATCAATGTGGTATCCATAAGGACAACATTTGCACGTGAGAAATTTGCTTAGTTCATTACTTCTCATGTTATTTGTTCTCGAAATCTTTGAGTATGCAGTCCCTGTAACAAAAGAAATACCATAAATTATAAGAAGCATATTTTATAAAGTAGCAGTTAATTAAACACCAAACAAATATATTTTAATGCTAATTTATGAAAATATTGCTTTGCCTAAGATTTTAATGAGTACGATTGGTATTACTAAATTAAGCTTAGGCTAAGAAATTTACCCATCACATTATTATTTATTTTAACATTATGATAAATGTATTCAATTTAAACAAATGTGAATGTATTATTTGTTATTTTGAATAGAGATTCATAATAACATATTGCAAAGCTCTTGTTCATTATTTTTAAAGATCTCAAAACGTAATAAAAAGCTTTTTTTAAAAAAAATTTTTACTTTGTTACTTACTGTATGGTATTAGGAACTCTGAAGTTCATTGCCTCACTTACAAAAGAAATCCACTTATCTCTATGTTGAGCATGTTCTATCCAGTTCATTAATTAATCTAAGTGTGATGTCGAGGTTTTGTGCCACATTGGGTTTGGTAGCCACACAATTAATATTGAAGATGGACCCTAGGTTGCTTATGAGAATTATTCTAATTTTACCCAAGGAGTATCCTGCCAAAGTTTGATGCAATGTTTGAGAAACACGTTGTATAATAGGTCCTTGTATTGAGCCTTGTGATACTTCCATATTTGTCAACTTTGGTTTAATTTTTTTGTGTGATAATTTTACATAGAACATTTTGTTAGTGAGATAGTCTCTAAACCATCTTAAGTATGGTCCCCCAATTCCAATCATTTTTAATTATCTCAATAATACATCAATGTCAAGTGTGTTAACCTTTTTTTAAATCAATAAATGGGACCAAAACGTGCTTATTGTTGTTTAAGGATTGGTTAATTAACTAGAAAGGTGTTCTAGAAGATTTTTAGCGCTTTAAATTTTTGAAATCCATTTTTCTATGGGTTTATTATAATGAATTTATATAAATAGTTTGTTAGCCATGTATCTTTTTAATATTTTCTCAAAAGTTGGTAGTATTGGTATTGGTCTGTAATTACCGTAGTCTAGATGGCTCCAACCTTTGTAAATTAGTCTAAAAAGAGACAATTTCATTTGGTTGGGAAATGTGCCAGTTTTTCTTGAGATATTTATTATGTCTACTAGTGTCGGAATTAAATTGGGTCCTATCTTCCGTAGGTCCATCATTGTAATGAAATTTGTCTGGTTTCAGTGAAGAATTAATTTAAATAATTTATACACAGGTAGTTTTAGGAATGAAAATGAAGTGTTGGCTATTGTATCTTCCATTTGTGTAATTAGTTTTGTGTCACATTTATGCAATATTTCTACAACGGTAGCTCACTGTCAAAAGAAAATGCAAAATGGTTAAACAAAGTTTTTAAGTCTCTTTATTTTTTAATGTGAGCGTGAGCTCTTCATCTAAGTTATTTTTGCTACTTTTACCTATATCTTTGTTTACTTTTCGTCACGGGGTTTTCATGTTACCTTTAAAGTCACTTAATAATTTCCTATGGTGTTCAATTTTGGCTTTTAACCTTTAACTCTCCTTTTCATATTCCTGCTCATAATTTAGGAAATCTAATAATACATCACGACCCAGTCTAATCTAAATTAAAATAGATTTAATCAGTGATTGTAGGGGTGGAACATTGATTAAAGCTCAGACAGACGGTGCATCCGCACAGTTTTGTAACAAACACGCAAACGGTGGTACCTACTCCAAATTACTGATATTGATGGGGTGGTACGCCATTACAAAAGTTTGGGAGCCACTGGTCTACAGCAATATAATATTTTTCTCTTTCAGCATGTTCTTAAATTAACTTACTAAGTTCCGTACGATTGCAAGGTTTGATTGAAAATCTCAAGTTCAAGTAATGTATAGTAAAAAAGATTAAATAAACGTAACTAAAACTTATGAATAAGTAAAAGTTATTGAAAAATAATAATAGAGATACAACTTTAATAGGTTACCTTTCTTTTATAGAAGAAATAAACGCGTTGTGACATTTAGCATTGTTAATTAACACCTTTCACATAACACTTTTATTTATTTCCACACGGTGAACTGCTGTGCACAAATAGTTTGTCTTCTCACAGACATACTTTTTCGTTTGACTTTTTTTTTTTTGAGACTATACACTTGCAACTGACATATCCTTGGCCCCCAAACTTTGATTCCTTACATACTGATTCACTAACAGTTACATATTAGTTGTGTGATTGCTTGAAGGGAACCCCACTTCCTATGACGAGTCAAATCACTCACATCCTGTTTGATATAAGTAACGTTATAATTTTCCTACATAGCTCATAACAGCGCTGTGATTTTCGCCCCTCCAATTTTGACCCCTTTCCACATCCGTAAGAAAATTCACAGTTAGTCATGTCCACTTCACATCCATAATTTATTCCCCGCACCCTCGTTCCTGATTTTAGTGTGTGCTCATTAGATTTTAATATGTACCCCATTAATTTTAAAGTGTGCCCCAGGGATTTGGGTGTGCACTCCTCATGATTGTGTGTCCCTGGGGGGAGGGTAGTTATTTATTGGTAGGGGGAGCGTGCAGTCTCAGGCGTCGGGCACTCCTCCCGCAACGTGTTGGCCCGTGAGGGCTGGGAACTAATCCTCTCTCGACGATTGTCAAACATAACGTGATGTCTCACTGTGATTTTCCACATCCGGCGGCCCCACTCGGTGGTGATTATACTAAACATGTTCAAATAGGAAAATACTGGCTGGCACTGGTTCAGTACAGTGCTGTGATTTTCCACTCCACATCCGCGAGAAATTTACCGTTATTCACTGGGGCCCCATGTAATGATAGGTGACTAAACATGCCCAAACAGGAAAATACGGGCTAACACTGGCTCAGTAGAGGGTCTCTCGGTGGTGTGTCATTTATTTCACCCCTTCACCCTAGATCATGCCCCCAACCCAATAGTCAGCCCTGCATCGTTAAACAGGGGGAGGGCCACCACATCACAATTTTTACTAAACCACCCCCTACCCACTAACCAGGGCTCATGTGTATAGCCCATTTTATTTTTATGTGTGCCTATTATATTTTAATGTGTGCCTCGGTGTAGGTATCCACCATGGACCCTTGGTAGTGGCGTGTGAAGATAATGTGGTAGGGAGGAATCAAGAAATGCTCCACCGTTTACGTTTACTACCAGCAGTACACCTCAGCATATATTCAAATCCCCCACCCTCACCGTGTGCCCCTTAGCTTTCAATGCATGCCCAATAGTTTTTAATGTGTGCCCCAGGGTTTTGGGTGGGAGTATCCAATCTCTGACACTCCTCATGATTGTGTGTCCCTGTGGGAGTTTTTTTATTTAATGGTATGGGGGAGTGTGCAGTCTCAAGCTTCGGGCGCTCCTCCCGTGACGTGTCGGCAATTGTGTTTAGTCTAGGCATTGGGGGTAAAGAGTCTAACTACTCGGGACATTGCCCACCCCAGAAGGCAGAGACCATAATTAAACAGTCAGTGTTTGGGGCTCGCCCTTCGGAATCCCCAGACTGAGAGCAGTGAAGCACATACGATTGTCAATTCGAAGCCTGGTTACTAATGAGTGAAGAAATTATCGAGGCCACAACCTTGGCAGGAGTATATAAACACGTGGCATTGCCTAATTAGTATCACGCCTGGGCAGTAGGGCACACATATCATTGAATCAACCCCCCTCCAATTTCGAAGAGAACATTTACGGTTAATTTCCCAGGGCATCAAGTCAGTCATTACTGGGTGATGATTATACTAAACATGTTAATTCAGGAAAATACTGGTCATCTCCCTAATTATTACGCCACGTGTACCCCACTAAGTGTCTCCCAGCACTCTGTATCATTAACATGTGATTCTAATCAATGGTAAAAGGACGTTTATATAAGAATTTTGACAGGAAACACAATTACGTCAATAGTCATGTGATCTGTAGTAGACACTTGATAGCAAATTATGTGTGAATATTCTGAATTGTTCCTCCTACCAATTCTAAACTGTTCTTCCTAACAAACAAATTAAATATATTCATAAGGCAATTCCGTGATCTGATATATATTGACCAAAAAGTTCGTATTTTCAAACTGCTCTTCCTACCAGAATCCTAACTATTATAAATGCGAATGTGAGTTTGTTTGTTTGTTTGTTTGTTTGTTACGCTTTCACGCCTAAACTACTCGACCGATCATCATGAAATTTCGCATACACGTTGTCATGGGTACAGAAAAGGACATAGGGTACCATTCATCCAGAAAAAATGCGAATGTGAGTTTGTTTGTTTGTTTGTTACGCTTTCACGCCTAAAGCCTAAACTACTCGACCGATCATCATGAAATTTCGCATACACGTTGTCATGGGTACAGAAAAGGACGTAGGGTACCTTTCATCCAGAAAAAAGTACTGTTCCTAGGGGATAGAAAAAAATAACTTTTAGACGGTCGTCTGGCATAACAACTCGGCCTACTGATATGAATGAATTAATTGCAACATGATGCCTGGAGTACAGAAAAAGGGACCTGCGGTATCCCGGAAGAAAATCTGATATCCCGAATAAAAATCTGTTCCCGAGTTATTTTAGGCAAATCTATAGCAGCTACACTACTGAACGGTGGTCGTACTGCACATTCCGTTCTAAAATTGCCATTAAATCTTGCACTTGCACAGGAAGAGACCCATCTGCAATTTCAGCAAAAATAGCTCTCGAGGTATGATGCTACGACAATGTAAACTTTTAGTGTGGGACGAAAGTACGATGTCCCACAAAAAAGCTATAGAGGCGTTAAACCAAACTCTTCAGGACTTGCGAGACAGTACAGTTATTATGGGACGAATGGTAGTTTTACTGGCTGGTGACTTCTGACAAACTCTACCGGTGATCCAGAGGGGCACACATGCAGATGAAATCAAAGCCTTTCTCAAGTCATCAAGATTGTGGGCAAAAGTGAAAAAATTCAGCCTAACAACGAATATGAGAGTCCACCTTTATAATGACGTAGATTCAGGACATTACGCAGAGACACTATTGAAAATTGGCGGTGGACGTTTGGACACGGATGCTGAAGATTGTATTTTACTTACAGCGGAATTCTTTAATTTGGTGGAAAATGATGTGGAGCTCATTGCTAAAGTTTACCCAGACTTACAACTAAATTTAAATTGTGATCATTGGTTGTGTGCAAGAGCAATTCTTGCACTAAAAAATGAAATCGTTAACAAAATCAACACTGACATTTTGAAAGAGGTGCAGGGAGAAATAAAGGAGTATTTGTCAATAGATACAATCATGGACACAGAACAGAGCACTTCATATCCCGCTGAGTTTTTTAATTCTCTGGAGCTATCGGGTGTACCCTCGCATAAACTACAATTGAAATTAGGTGTACCAGTTATGCTTATGCGAAATTTAGATGCACCCCGTTTATGTAATGGGACGAGGCTTAGAATTACACAATTAGGGCAAAATATAATCTTTGCCACTATTTTAACAGGTGTGGGAAAAGGGGAAAGTGTAATCATACCTCGAATCCCAATAATCCCCACTGACCTACCATTTCAATTCAAAAGACTCCAGTTTCCAATCAAACTTAGTTTTGCTATTACTATTAACAAAGCGCAAGGGCAAACATTGCAGGTAGCAGGGGTGCATTTGGAAATGCCAAGTTTTTTCCCATGGCCAGCTATATGTAGCCTGTTCGCGTGTGTCCAATGCCCAGAATTTGTATGTATTTGCCCCAAATGGAAGGACATACAACATAGTATATAGGAGCGTCCTAAAATAATGATCTATTCTGTGCCCATGATTGCAACAGTCAAGAACAAGCGGAATAAATAAGGGATGCTAATTAACTGTAAGTAAAATTTAAGATGGAGTAGTATCTCCCAATTCGTGGCCACGCATAACCTATAACTCTACTGACACACACTCCGCTACTTCTTTTCTACTCCTACACTTAATCCTGATTTATATTGTGTAGTTTTTTTTCTTTATCTCTACCTCTATTGACTAACAACCTCAATATGTTCATCGTTTTTATTGTCATATTCCCTGTGTCAATTGACAACCTGAATTTATTGATAAAATCTACATTAACGCGAGCGAAGCCGCGGGCAAAAGCTAGTCATACTATATTTCTGTTCCATGTTCTTCCTACGCCAAGTCATCGTCAACGTTGATTGCAAAAAAATATAAGTTTGTATTTGTTCTTTCTACCAAACAAATTAAATATATTCATACGTCAAGCCAGTGAAATACTTTCCTTCGGGAAAGGACTCATACGTCAAGTCATGTGAGCTGCAGACGATCACTTTTGATGTCTGATGACAATCCGTATGAATAGATAGCATCGCGTCTTTCTATCCGATCGGGTTATACACTAATATGATAGGGGTAGGGAAGTGCACACGCAATTGCGCGAAAAACATTAGCCTCGGCGCAGCTGGCTCGGGTTCAAACCACGCTCTCCTCGTCCTCAACGAACCAAACATGAAAGTGACGCTTTAGACCATACGGCCACTGTAGTTGGCTAAGCCTTACAATGATTTAGGGAACGCTATCTCGCCCCATAAAATCTACTAAAATTGGTTGTATGCGCGGATGTAGGTATCCGCCATACCAACATGGACCACAAGAAAGGTAGAAATGTTCCAGTGTTTACGTGGAGTGAGGGAAAGGGAAATCATTTAGTTAGAACTAAAGACATTACACCTCAGCGGGATTAGAGATTCCGACCTCCACCACCATTACTAGATGAGTTAAAAACAACCTTTCTGGCTAAACGTATATATATTAATTATGATAGGGTGGTAGGGATGATTAAGAAAATGTACCAGCATTTTACCTGTTGGGAGAACTACCAGCAGGACCCACCAGGTAATAATATCTACTTCAACTCATGACAATTTAGTTTTATAATTGGAAGAGTATCAAAATTATTCCCTAATAAAGTGTTATCTTTACTGAGTATGAGGTAAGAGAAATGATAGCAAACAAATTAAATATATTCATACGTCAAGTCAGTGATTTGATAGATAATGACCGCTGGTAAAGGACTCATATGTCAAGTCGTGTGATCTGCAGATGATCAATGTTGTATGGTCTTTCTAGCAGAATAACACTATAGTTCTGTTCTTTCTACCAAACAAATTAAATATATTCATACTTCAAGTCCGTGATCTGTAACATTCACTTTTGATAGATAACTGATATTAAGGCAGAGACTCTTAGACAATTAATAGCTGGACACACCACATTAGTTCTATTAATCACCTGAAAGGGTATAATTAATACTGTCAGGAAAAGGAATTCAATTCACTGATCATGTGTGTGTATTAATTCAACGTCACTCTGCGAGAAAAACATGACATCTATAATCAACTATAAGTAGTAGTTCGATACTACCTGCTTTATTGTTGATACCCAAGGAGAAGGAAAAAGGAACTAATTTTGAGGTTTAAATAGCAAATTCACGCACAATATCTAACTTCATTTTTATTTCACAATTGTAACTGTTGTGATGGTAGAATACAAGCCTAGTTGTAAATACCAGGATATTCAAATATTGGGAAGGAGTAGGAACCTACACATGACAAGTTAGTTTGCCTGTTGAAAGATTATCAACTTTACTTTACTAATAAAATGTTATCTTTGCTGATTATGACTTAATAGAAATGACAAACAAAGAAGTTTTAATTTTAAATATGATCTCTACTATATTTGGTTGGCATAATGTAATCTCAAATATAATTTATTGGGACCTTTAAAACAATCAGTCAACGTTATTGACTTATGTCGTTGGGAGAGGGTAGTAAAATTAATTTAATAAACATGTCAAACAAAAACAAATTTTATTTTCTTAATTATTATAACGGTCTCAAGTCGAGATTAGAGGAAGTGTACCCACATTTGCACGGAGGGAGAATGGAAAGCCTCCCTAAAAACGCCCGACATGAATGAAGGAAACTATAATATATCCTTTAAATTGAATACTATGGCGTGGATTTGTTTAGCTTACTTGAATATTTATTAAAACTTATATTGTCCATTTACAATACTCACAGAGCCTACATATCTAATATTTATAGCACGAAGGAAGTAAGTTTGAATAAATTAGATTTACCAAGGGAAATGTATATCAATTTTTTAAAGTTGGGAGTTGGAAACGAATTATGAAAATTTAGCCAAAAATAACTTGAGGTGGGGTCAATCAAACCCCGGAAATTCCTGTAATTATTATAAAAATATGTTTCTAAATTGGAACTTGGACGTAATTATCTGGTGATCTAGGACACATAATATTTACAGAACATATGAACTCAACATTTCTAACTATTATTATTATTTAGCACCTAAGCTTACTACCCGTTCGGTTTATACAATTAAATACTAATTACGCTAATGGATTAGGAATTGGAAAGGTTGAATTAATGAATTATGAAGTAAACATGCATTTTCGTGTTGGGAGAGTGGAAAACCACTCCTAATTCACCCACCCGAGATTCGAAGGAAACCCTTGGCTCAGTGGACAGACACGCTACCAACTAAATTAAACTAAACTAAACTAAGGTGTTATACTAAATGGGTAGTAGCTGTCGGGGTGAGCTGGCCCACTTTGACCTTTGACCCCGACGCTGCAGGCCCTTTCATCCCAGTATGACCTTGAACATGTTGTTGTTATTGTAACCTGTATCCTGTTGCCCCTGCCCCCTGCCCCCCGCCCCCCACCGTTGTTATTGTCCTGTTGTGACGTCACCTGTTGTTTCTCAGGCATTGATATTGTAACCTGTATCCTGTTGTGACGTCACCTGTATCCTTGAACATGTACGTGCTTGTCTGACATCCTCGTAGCAGTGTTGTTATAGCAACCTGTATCCTGTACGTGTTTGTCTGACATCCTCGTTCCACCGTGCTTGTGTCCCGGGTGTTACGCGTTGTTATTGTAACCTGTATACTGTTGTGACGTCACCTGTTGTTTCTCAGGCGTTGTTATTGTAACCTGTATCCTGTTGTGACGTCACCTGTATCCTTGAACATGTACGTGCTTGTCTGACATCCTCGTAGCAGGTATCCTGTTGTGACGTCACCTGTTGTTGTTATAGCAACCTGTATCCTGTACGTGTTTGTCTGACATCCTCGTTCCACCGTGCTTGTGTCCCGGGTGTTACGCGTTGTTATTGTAACCTGTATCCTGTTGTGACGTCACCTGTTGTTATTGCAACCTGTATCCTGTACGTGTTTGTCTGACATCCTCGTTCCACCGTGCTTGTGTCCCGTGGGGCATTTCCTACACCCCCCGCCCCACCAGGTAGATATGACCGTGCTTGTCTGCAGCCCCCCCAGGCCCCCCCTTTGGTAATCAATCGTCGCTCGGGAAGGAGAATAAAACACGGATATTACAAATAACTATATATATATTTATTATACATTTTTACAGGAATGACGCATATATTCGTTCATGCGATTTTCTACAGTGTCTCTTAGATGTGTCAGTAAAATTGTTTTCAGTTCACAATCCAGCATGTAATAGTCTAAACCAACGACTTGTACAGCACTTGAACGAATTGTTATCGTTTGGCGCTTGTTATTGTAACTTGTTAGTTACCCCCAGGGCAGCCATTAGCTTAGGAGGACTTTAAACTCTACGTGGAGTGAGGGAGAGTAGAAAACCACCCCCATTTCACCAGGGCGAGATTCGAACCCAAGACCTCCCGCCGGTTTGGAGGGTTGACAAGACAAGTCGTGACCTTGAAACTGTGAGCTAATTGACTCTGTTCATGTTTGCTAGCCCAACAAGTCGAGACTCGTAAGGAACAGACAGGTGTTTTTATTTATTTTTTTAAATTTTTTTTTTGCTTGAATAAAACACTATATTACAAAACATACATTTATTATACATTAAAGGTTTTACAAAACATATTATACACTTTTACAAGAATGACGCATATATTCGTTCATGCGTTTTTCTACAGTGTCTCTTAGATGTGTCAGTAAAATTGTTTTCAGTTCATAATCCAGCATGGAATAGTCCAAACCGACGACTTGTCGTGTATAGTAGGTAGCACTGAGGAGATCCAGGTTTCTGATGTGCGTTTCCACCGTAGGCTGATCGAGGTCGATGACGTCCGCCGATTCGTCGCACACATCTACGACGAGCGTGTCGATCAGATCGTTGCAAAAGCGCGACAGGTGTCGACCACATATCCCTGCGGTCGACGGCTGCGTCGATGAGGTCCCACACATCTCAGAGACGCGCCCAGCTAGGTGCTAGATAGGCGACCCGTTTGAGTCCCGCGTCCTGTTTTTCGCTGATGACCACCATACGGTCACCGCACATACGTCTCAGGGAGATTTCATGGTTAGTCAGAGTGATCTTCAGCGGAGGATGCGTGTTGGTGAAAAACTTTGATATGACCTGCTTGTAGCCGGCCAGTTCTTGCCACTCTGTACGGTTGAACACGGCGCAGTTCCCGCCGCATTTTCTAGCTGGACATAGGGTGTAAAGTCGTTCTGGACGCTCATGCCGACGATGACTCGCTTGGCGTCGACCAAGTCCAGCGGAAATAGAGTGTTGAAAATACCAGCGACGGCGAGCGGCTTCACCTGCCTTGCGCATACGTCTTGGCCTTCCATGATTATGCCCGGCAGGCCATCGGAGCGCCCCTTTTATAGGCGCACGCCGATTGGACGCACCCTCTTGCAGGGCGGCGGTGGCAGGAACCCACAGTCTTGAAAAATGTGTTGTAATATCTCAACACGTTAGCGTCGTTGGCGGCACGATCGGTGGGCGAGAATAGGGCGAGGAAAGTTTTCATCGGAATGTTCTGGGCGCGATAGAGAAGGTACACGAGACAGTAATGTCCGCAAACGTCCGAGGCTACGCGTTGAAGTTGTATCGTGTTATGAGTCGTGCGACAAGTGTTTTTGCGTATAAATGCCAGATGTGACTTTATACGGGGTGGAAAACCGTAGCTGTCAAAGTATTCTCCCGCACCGTTCTTGTCGATAAAGATGGCGACCCAATGCTTGCCGGGCTCGGTGTGTGGATCGGTGTTGACGACGATAGCTGCAGGTCGCGCTATTCTCGCGGGTAGTTGATCAGCGGAGAAAACACCCGACGGTACAGAACGGAACCACGGGCTTGTTTTCAGCGCACGTCTTATGGTGTGCGTGTCCATCTTCAATCATCCAGTCTCGAAGTCCCAAAACGATGGAGGCCGAACAGAAATTCCGCACAGAACTGTGCGCTGTGCACATGGTGCGCCCCAATTTAAGTGTTTTCAAAGAAGGACAACCTCTGTCGTACAGATCTACGATGGGCGTAGGCGTGTATCTGGCCAGAAACTTTTTCTTTTCTGCTCCTTTGACGTAGACGGTTTCTGCTAGCGTCGTGGCGCGGGAGATGAGGGATTCTAGCATGGTGTAATCCACATCACCATTATCCCAGGGGATACCGTGGAGATGGTTGACGATATAGTAGGCTTGTTTTTTAGCGGCGGCTGAAAGTTCCTCGATAGCGAACGAGGGCCTTAAACACCCAATGTTGAAGTAATGTTCCGCATACACTCAGTTCCTTGACGATAAACTCGTTGTTGTCGTCGATGAAACTCTGGAAATCCACGACAACGTCCATGATTTAAATGACGAGTGTAAGGGGCGGGAAGCCGCTTATATTAACTCCCATAGTCGGTCACGACGTTTCTGTCCATGTCGACGGTGATGATGTTGGCAAACTCCCCGTACACGATACAGTTGACGGTTTCGGTGAGAGCTCTGGCGAAGCTCACTTCGATGCTCAGAGAACCGTGCCGCGTCAAATTCCAATGCGACGAGATGTGGGCGGAGAGATTGGGTGTGAGATCGAAAGCCACGAGATGATATCACTTAGGGAAGGCTTCCCGTGTGACGTCGCTACCCTCGTTCATGAAATGGATACCCGTTCCAGAAAACAGCGTGTGGTAGGACATGACATAGTTGCCGTTTGTGTAATCGGGTTGTAACGGTTTAGACGGCACTTGTTCCCCGTCCACGTACAGCGAGAAATGATTCATGCCGTACGTTTGAAAGTTGAACGGGTTCTTGGTGGCGTCTCCGTTGAACGCGGCGTTCGATACAAATCCCACGATGCATCGCTTGGGTAACTGGCCGGTGAACACGTTGTCCAGTGATTTCCCTTGCACGCCCGCGGGAATAGTGAGTGTTTTTACTTCCACACGGGTGACGGGATACTTTGCGGGGCTGACGTTTAACGCCTTGGCGTGCGCCAACAGTACAGAAGGTGACACTTTGACGCGTCGCACTAGAAGGCCGGCTTCAGCGATGTGAACCTTAAAGTTTAGAATTTCAGGGACGGCCATAAGACTGAACCCGTCTCGGGAACGGACCAACTTGACTCTGAGTTCAGTGCCGTTCAATAGGTATTTCTCTTGGTTAAACACGTCACCGTGTAGATACCCCAAAAGATCCACCGTCTTGCTTTGTGCGGTGAGACTGCGACGTGCCTCAAACCTTATGTTGACGCCGTTAACCACCTCGAAGGTTCCGGGGCTGTCTGCGAACCACATACCGCAAGTCAGATGCGTTCTCTTGGCCTCGCTGTTGTAATTGAGCAGCGTCTCTATGTACGCTCTATAAGCATACGTGTTGCTGGGCGGTGAGACTAGTTTTTGGTTTAAAAACACATCCACCTGTGTGAATAGCGAGTGCAACCAGTTGTTGACGGGAGCGATTTGATCCGTCTCTTTGAAAGCGCCACCGTCGGGTTTCACGATGGCCGCCCTGAGATAGAGCATAGTCTGCGAGAGATCGAAATAGAACTCGCCTTGACCAGTGACGGTAAATTCGATGGGTGAATCATCTGTGAGGGAAGAGACAGGTTTGTATTGGAGCCATTGCCCGCTTTCGAGACTGGTTTGCGTGGGCGGGACGGAAAATAGATCGAGTTCACTGCTGGCACACTCGCAGGACTGGGGGTGTAGAAACGACATCTCAACTGAAAATATCTACCGCTTCTTTCTTGACCTTTTTACGTCGGGCAACGACAAAAGACTGACGTCGTTGCTTCTTACGACGCCCCTTATAGCCTGATCCGGTCATCAGTGTGTCGATCTTCTGCTCCGCTTTGCGTTTCAGATTTGTTCCAGCTTCGCCGACACGCTGCCGTAGAGCCTCTTTGAAAGGACGACGCTGATTGGCGACGTCGGAGAGCACGTCGATACCCGTGCGAAGCGCCTGTTTTCCGATGGCTCTGGCGCCGCTTCTCAGCAACGGTACGACGCTCTTGAATAGACCGCTGAAAAAACTTCCTATCCCGTGCCCTCGTTGATAGGGAACACCGTGGTAGATCGAAGATATCCCCGATCCAGCCTGGTCGACGTAGTATCTTTGATAGGGACAGTTCATGTTGAGCGGCGTCGAAAATGAAGTTTCACGCACACTTTTCCAAACTCGAATGGTACAGGTTCACCGGTGTCGGTTCTTATATTGATTTCCAGGCTTTCAATTTCTCTTCTAAGTACTGGCACGTAGTGCATCGGAGCGTAGCTAACTGTCTTATGTATGCCGTAGAGATAGTTTGTGTTGTTGATACCGACAATACGTAAAAGAGTTGCCACGATATCGCCCACGGGTTGAGGATCGACGATATCAGTGTAGACGTACATTTGCGAGGGCAAGCCTAGTAGAATGTTGGCGGCGTATGGTGACTTTGGGACTTTGATCAGATTCGTCTGAGGATCGAATCCTAGCTGTAGACTTAGTTGACTAGATAGTTCCAGCAGCTGTATATTTGGTGAAGAAGAAACAACGTCCACTTTTTTGTTGGTGCTAGTGTACTTGAACACAACCCCTTTATCGCCTTTAAACGCGTCTACTTCGTTTAGGGCTTTAATCAATTCTTGGATATTGCTATAGTTTCCAGGAGGGATCTGATCCTTGAATATTTGTTCCACACCGTTGGCGTCCACCCAGTTGAACCATACAATATTTTGGCCCTCCGGGACGGTGGTGAAAGAGCACGGATATTGGAATTCGGCGAGAGCGACTTCCCACAGGCCGTCGAGCGTGAGACGATGGGGTAGTTGCGTGGTGAAATTCGTGAGGGTATTTTTCGGGAAATATCCCATAGAGCTGTCGCTCGGCAAGGTGAGGTAAAACTGGTCCTTCATGGTAGGGCGCTGACGTAACTGGCAGGGATCCACGAATTAAACTTGGCGGGGTAACCTTTCCACTTCACGTACACTTTCTTTCTGGCGCCTTTGCCCTTGACACGTAGTATTTTATCAACTTTGAAAATTTCCGGAAGACGAACGCGTTGCAATTCGGGTTCGTAGAACGTCCCCTCCACCTCTTCGCCGTCAAGATCGGTCAGCCTGTAGACGACAGGTTGTCGCATGACGACACTGCTGACTTTGAAAATCTCTTCGCTCCAATTGCTCTCGTAGCCCTTTTCAAACAGCATTTTGGCCTTGCTAATATGCACCTCGTCACCGACTTTGAGTTTCGGCTTACTATTCGAGTTTGGACCCCGTTTACCGTACAGATTATCTCTGACACGAAGCACGTCGGTTTCTGAAGCGTCGGCAGGTGCCATCTTGATACTGGAATGTTTTGCGCCGTTGTAAGCGTCGACGAGATCTTGGAGGACGTCTACGTAGCGATACGTGTTATTTCGGGTAAAGTAGCGCCACATGCGTCCTTTCAGAGTTCTGTTGAATCGTTCCACGACGCTCGCCTTCACGTCCGGATTATTAGTGGTGTAGTAATGCACGCCCTCTCGCTCGAGAAATTTCCGGACTAGACGTGCCGTGAACTCTGTCCCCTTGTCCGTCTGTAAACTTAGAGGTTTGCGCCCGCTTTGCTCGAAAATGTCCCGAAAGGCGTCTCTCACGACGCTCCCCGTCTTGGACGGAAGCGTCCTCGCCCAGGCCATCTTGCTAAACACGTCGATGACGGTGAGCAAGTATACCGCACCGTCGTTGTACTTTCCGAGACTTCGCATTTCGTTGAGATCGGCTTGCCAGAGATCATCAATATTTAACACCACATACCGATTGCGTGGAAACTTTTTTATCACCGGTTTGTGTAGGGTATAAGCGTCCTGCGCACGAAGCCATTCTCGTACTTTGGCGGGATCTTTCTTGGACGCTCGTATGAGCGACGCCGCCCCTGCAAACCCCGCGGTATGAGCGGGGTCGTAGTAGATGTCGTCCATTAAGCTCTGAACGGCAGCCACCTGTTTTCGTCCACCCTTTTAAGTTTCTTCTTCTTGGTTCGTTGCGGCGACGGTGTAAGTGGTACGGGCGTCGGATCCCTAATGGGCACCAAACGTTTCGGATTCACAATAAATTCTTTCGGGACGTTTATTTTCTGCAGCACTGTGAGAAACTCTCGCCACCCCGACGGCTCGCTGTGTCTTCTCGCTCTGACCAGATCGTTGATTAAATCCACAATGTTGGATCCACGGAGAGGCGTATCGTGAATACTCACTTCCCCGTTTTCGTCCCAAGAGATTCCGCCCCTGGAATTAATATGTTCTAGTAAAAGCTCGGCTTTTTTACGCGCCTGTATCGGTACAGTATTGAGTACAGCCGCGATGGGAAGTACGGGGGTTGTCGTGGTGGTGGTGGTATTTTCAGGCGGTGGAGGGTGTTGACTAAAGTGCAGATAGCGCTGTAGCACTTGTTGGTATAAAGTCCATTTAGACTTGTCGTCAAGTTTTGAAGCGAGGATTTTTTCCATTTCCTTGTCCAGCTCGGAGACCACTAGATTTGTGGCCGACGCCGCTTGTTGGTGGTGTTGCTCGTAGCGGTGTAACGTTTCCGGGGACACCAATATCATCTTTTTCGTGTGTTCCATCGTCTACTTGTTGAATAAGGAACCGAGGACACCGCTGATTAATGGGGCTAAAAGTAAGGGCAGGAACGCTCCTCCTTTCTGAACGAGCAGTCGTCTCTTATTCTTCCAGCCCTCTCCTCGTTTGAGCAACTTGCGCAACACCTGCTTGTGAGCACGTAACTTTGTCTTCTGCGCATTTTTCAACGGCACCCGCCCTTTTAAAGTGTTGTAGGCACACTCGCAAACAGAGTCGATCAGTATCTTGTCGGCCGTTTTCAGCAAGGCGACACGTTGCTGCGGGTTCATGCGATGCATCGCACGCAGCAGGGGCGCTTGCTTCAACACTTTGGTACTCATGGTTATGAAATGATCTGTAAGCGGGACGTGTCGGTGTTTTTATAGCTTTTGCGTGGTAGGTACACGCAACAAACGACATTAGTGCGGGTTCTATATCTGAGCCATTCGGGTGTACCTTGCTTGAAATATGCTTATTGAAAAAGCAAAGGTGGATCCTTTCAGAGAGGCGTGTACGATCGCAGGAGCGGCCATGTTGGTTTACCGCCGGAGTCACCTTAAGGAGAATACCGTCGGTATCGTCCCTAACGGTGGCTACCGGTGCGCAGACCAACAGTCGCACGTAGCTGTACAATGGCTCTGCTGGGAGGCCCATCGACGCCGTGTCTCTATCCTTCATGCGGGTAACGGTCGCGAGGAATATGTGTTGGGGCGACGTGTAGACGGCGTTGTTAAAGCTGGAGATACCACCACCGTCTTTCAGTTTTGGGGTTGTTATTGGCACGGGTGCCCTCTCTGTTATCCGGGCAGGACCACCCCTATCAAAAACAGCCCCCACGAGACCATGGAGACGCATTATGAAGCGACCATGGCCTGCGTGGAAAAGTTTAAGAAGGCCGGCTACACGCTCGTAGAGATGTGGGAGTGTACGTTTAATGCGATGAAACGCACAGACAAGGACTTGCAACGATTTGTACTCCGGCACGAGGTGTATGCCAAGGAGCCTATCAATCCTAGGGATGCATTCTTTGGCGGGCGTACAAATTGCATCAAACTCTTCCACGAAGCGGACCTTTCTTGTGGGGAGAAGATCAAGTAATTGGACGTGTGTTCGTTGTACCCGTACGTTTGCAAGTACAAAAAATACCCCGTCGGCCACCCTAAAATTCACTTGGAACCAAATTGTCCCGCTATAGATCGAGTAGAAGGCATAGCCAAAGTTACGGTGACGCCTCCGCGGGATTTATTCTTGCCCGTATTGCCTACACGGATGCACGACAAGTTGATGTTCATCTTGTGCAGGAAATGCGGGGAGGAGAAAAACCAAGGCGCGTGTCAGCACAACGACAAAAAAGATCGCTGGTTGACTAGTGTCTGGGTGATCGACGAGATCCGGAAAGCCGTCGAGAAAGGCTACACCGTTGAAGCAGTGCACGAAGTGTGGGAGTACGATGTATCTGTTTATGACCGTCAGACACGTTCTGGCGGATTGTTTCACGGCTACATCGATACTTTTGTGAAAATTAAACAAGAAGCCAGCGGTTGGCCCGAGTGGTGCACCTCACGAGAGGAAAAATTAGCATACATTCAAAATTATGAGGAAATGGAGGGGGTAAAACTCGATTTCGGCTCTGTTTGTAAAAACCCCGGTCTCCGCACGCTGGCTAAACTCTTTTTGAATTCGCTATGGGGAAAGTTCGGGCAAAGACCCGATTTACCACACGTAGCCGTTGTCAACGACTATCAGGGCGTCCACAAGTACCTGACGGATCCGTACATCACCGTGGACAGCGTCATCGATGTAAATGACGAGGTTATGTTCCTCAATTACAAGGATGCGCGTGACGCGTTGCGCCCTAACCCTAACACGATTGTGGCGGTGGCGTGCTACACGACCGCTATGGCTAGGTTGCACCTATACGGCATCCTTGAACAGTTGGGGGACCGCGTTTTGTATCACGATACGGATAGCGTTCTATTCACGGAACGCCCCGGTGATTGGAGTCCACCGACCGGAGACTTTTTAGGTGACCTCACCGACGAACTTCAGGATTACGGTCCGGGAAGCTACATCGGCGCCTTTGTATCTGGCGGTCCCAAGAATTACGCGTTCCGAGTTTGCGTTGGTGGTGATCCTGCAAAAACAAAAACGGTGTGCAAGGTTCGCGGGATCACCATAAACTATGGCAACCGGAAAGACGTTAATTTTGACGTTCTGAAAGCTATGGTCACCGAACAAGCGTCGGAACGGTACATACATATTCCGCACAAGATTGTAAGAAAAGGTTTTGCGACTGTATGTACCGTTTCGCAGCGTAAAGTCTACCGGCCGGTGTACACCAAACGGCGGATAACCGAAGATTATAACACGCTGCCGTTTAAGTATCAGAGTCCTTGCAAACGCGCTCGCCACGACTAAAAGTTGATAATTTAGACGGGCCGAATAATCATCTTTTTTATTCTTTCACTCTAGACAGTTCCACCGACATACCATTTTTCAAAGATTTTGAGCAATATTTTTTTTCATAATTTTTTTCTGCATGAAAAGAAGCATATTTTTTTATTGATTTATTTTATGTACCCGGGATACTTTTTTTATATTTTTCTATCCTCCAGTATAAATCTCCACCTACCTGATTTTTTTTTCTAGTCAATTATAATTAGTTGTTTGTATATATTTTAATTCTAGTCAAATATAATAAACTGTTTGTATATATATATATATTTAAACCATCTTTAGTACCAAGGCCACTATTCCCAATATGTAAACTTTTCACTGTTTATAAATAAATATTCAATATATACTTTTTGTGTATAAATATTCAATATGTACTTTTTGTAAATAAATAATAAATATATATACTTTGTATAAATAAATATTCAATGTATATACTTTGTATAAATAAATATTCAATGTATACTTTTCATGATTGTAAATAAATATTATAAAAACTGTTTTGATTGTGTTTTAACGTCTACACCCCCCGCTCCCTCCTATCCTATAAATACAAGTTCATTTAGCATATAAGCTCACTCTCAAACATCATGGACAAGTTGAAACATCCATTTTCGGCCATCATCAGCGGCCCTTCCGGCTGCGGGAAGTCACACTATGTTGCCGAATTTATCAGCAACTTGGACACGATGTGTGACGTTAAATTTGATAAAATCACCTGGTATTATGCTCTATGGCAACCGGGATTCGAACAAGACGGCTCAGTCATATTCTGTAAGGGTTTACCGGAAATGGATGACACCTGTTGCGACTCTCCGCAGTTGATTATCCTGGACGACCTGATGCGGGAAGCCAACGAGGTGGTCGTCGATCTTTTCACCAAAGGATGCCACCATCAAAATATTAGCGTCATGTACCTTACACAAAATATATTCCACCAGGGCCGGGGGCAAAGAGACATTTCCTTAAACGCGCACTATATCGTGCTTTTTAAAAATCCCCGGGATCGAGCTCAGATTCAACACTTTGCACGTCAAGTGTGTCCTGAAAAACCCCGTATTTTACAGGAGGCCTACGCCGACGCTACAAGTACTCCCCACGGCTATATATTGTTAGATTTCAAGCAAGGTACACCCGAATGGCTCAGATATAGAACCCGCACTAATGTCGTTTGTTGCGTGTACCTACCACGCAAAAGCTATAAAAACACCGACACGTCCCGCTTACAGATCATTTCATAACCATGAGTACCAAAGTGTTGAAGCAAGCGCCCCTGCTGCGTGCGATGCATCGCATGAACCCGCAGCAACGTGTCGCCTTGCTGAAAACGGCCGACAAGATACTGATCGACTCTGTTTGCGAGTGTGCCTACAACACTTTAAAAGGGCGGGTGCCGTTGAAAAATGCGCAGAAGACAAAGTTACGTGCTCACAAGCAGGTGTTGCGCAAGTTGCTCAAACGAGGAGAGGGCTGGAAGAATAAGAGACGACTGCTCGTTCAGAAAGGAGGAGCGTTCCTGCCCTTACTTTTAGCCCCATTAATCAGCGGTGTCCTCGGTTCCTTATTCAACAAGTAGACGATGGAACACACGAAAAAGATGATATTGGTGTCCCCGGAAACGTTACACCGCTACGAGCAACACCACCAACAAGCGGCGTCGGCCACAAATCTAGTGGTCTCCGAGCTGGACAAGGAAATGGAAAAAATCCTCGCTTCAAAACTTGACAAGTCTAAATGGACTTTATACCAACAAGTGCTACAGCGCTATCTGCACTTTAGTCAACACCCTCCACCGCCTGAAAATACCACCACCACCACGACAGCCCCCGTACTTCCCATCGCGGCTGTACTCAATACTGTACCGATACAGGCGCGTAAAAAAGCCGAGCTTTTACTAGAACATATTAATTCCAGGGGCGGAATCTCTTGGGACGAAAACGGGGAAGTGAGTATTCACGATACGCCTCTCCGTGGATCCAACATTGTGGATTTAATCAACGATCTGGTCAGAGCGAGAAGACACAGCGAGCCGTCGGGGTGGCGAGAGTTTCTCACAGCGCTGCAGAAAATAAACGTCCCGAAAGAATTTATTGTGAATCCGAAACGTTTGGTGCCCATTAGGGATCCGACGCCCGTACCACTTACACCGTCGCCGCAACGAACCAAGAAGAAGAAACTTAAAAGGGTGGACGAAAACAGGTGGCTGCCGTTCAGAGCTTAATGGACGACATCTACTACGACCCCGCTCATCCCGCGGGGTTTACAGGGGCGGCGTCGCTCATACGAGCGTCCAAGAAAGATCCCGCCAAAGTACGAGAATGGCTTCGTGCGCAGGACGCTTATACCCTACACAAACCGGTGATAAAAAAGTTTCCACGCAATCGGTATGTGGTGTTAAATATTGACGATCTCTGGCAAGCCGATCTCAACGATATGCGAAGTCTCGTAAAGTACAACGACGGTGCGGTATACTTGCTCACCGTCATCGACGTGTTTAGCAAGATGGCCTGGGCGAGGACGCTTCCGTCCAAGACGGGGAGCGTCGTGAGAGACGCCTTTCGGGACATTTTCGAGCAAAGCGGGCGCAAACCTCTAAGTTTACAGACGGACAAGGGGACAGAGTTCACGGCACGTCTAGTCCGGAAATTTCTCGAGCGAGAGGGCGTGCATTACTACACCACTAATAATCCGGACGTGAAGGCGAGCGTCGTGGAACGATTCAACAGAACTCTGAAAGGACGCATGTGGCGCTACTTTACCCGAAATAACACGTATCGCTACGTAGACGTCCTCCAAGATCTCGTCGACGCTTACAACGGCGCAAAACATTCCAGTATCAAGATGGCGCCTGCCGACGTTTCAGAAACCGACGTGCTTCGTGTCAGAGATAATCTGTACGGTAAACGGGGTCCAAACTCGAATAGTAAGCCGAAACTCAAAGTCGGTGACGAGGTGCATATTAGCAAGGCCAAAATGCTGTTTGAAAAGGGCTACGAGAGCAATTGGAGCGAAGAGATTTTCAAAGTCAGCAGTGTCGTCATGCGACAACCTGTCGTCTACAGGCTGACCGATCTTGACGGCGAAGAGGTGGAGGGGACGTTCTACGAACCCGAATTGCAACGCGTTCGTCTTCCGGAAATTTTCAAAGTTGATAAAATACTACGTGTCAAGGGCAAAGGCGCCAGAAAGAAAGTGTACGTGAAGTGGAAAGGTTACCCCGCCAAGTTTAATTCGTGGATCCCTGCCAGTTACGTCAGCGCCCTACCATGAAGGACCAGTTTTACCTCACCTTGCCGAGCGACAGCTCTATGGGATATTTCCCGAAAAATACCCTCACGAATTTCACCACGCAACTACCCCATCGTCTCACGCTCGACGGCCTGTGGGAAGTCGCTCTCGCCGAATTCCAATATCCGTGTTCTTTCACCACCGTCCCGGAGGGCCAAAATATTGTATGGTTCAACTGGGTGGACGCCAACGGTGTGGAACAAATATTCAAGGATCAGATCCCTCCTGGAAACTATAGCAATATCCAAGAATTGATTAAAGCCCTAAACGAAGTAGACGCGTTTAAAGGCGATAAAGGGGTTGTGTTCAAGTACACTAGCACCAACAAAAAAGTGGACGTTGTTTCTTCTTCACCAAATATACAGCTGCTGGAACTATCTAGTCAACTAAGTCTACAGCTAGGATTCGATCCTCAGACGAATCTGATCAAAGTCCCAAAGTCACCGTACGCCGCCAACATTCTACTAGGCTTGCCCTCGCAAATGTACGTCTACACTGATATCGTCGATCCTCAACCCGTGGGCGATATCCTGGCAACTCTTTTACGTATTGTCGGTATCAACAACACAAACTATCTCTACGGCATACATAAGACAGTTAGCTACGCTCCGATGCACTACGTGC
The DNA here is from genome assembly GCA_033556935.1 of Timema podura. Taxonomy (NCBI): domain Eukaryota; kingdom Metazoa; phylum Arthropoda; class Insecta; order Phasmatodea; family Timematidae; genus Timema; species Timema podura. The sequence goes on from JAVRXN010000010.1 coordinate 2,054,234, forward strand.
CAGTACTTAGAAGAGAAATTGAAAGCCTGGAAATCAATATAAGAACCGACACCGGTGAACCTGTACCATTCGAGTTTGGAAAAGTGTGCGTGAAACTTCATTTTCGACGCCGCTCAACATGAACTGTCCCTATCAAAGATACTACGTCGACCAGGCTGGATCGGGGATATCTTCGATCTACCACGGTGTTCCCTATCAACGAGGGCACGGGATAGAAAGTTTTTTCAGCAGTCTATTCAAGAGCGTCGTACCGTTGCTGAGAAGCGGCGCCAGAGCCATCGGAAAACAGGCGCTTCACACGGGTATCGACGTGCTCTCCGACGTCGCCAATCAGCGTCGTCCTTTCAAAGAGGCTCTACGGCAGCGTGTCGGCGAGGCTGGAACAAATCTGAAACGCAAAGCGGAGCAGAAGATCGACACACTGATGACCGGATCAGGCTATAAGGGGCGTCGTAAGAAGCAACGACGTCAGTCTTTTGTCGTTGCCCGACGTAAAAAGGTCAAGAAAGAAGCGGTAGATATTTTCAGTTGAAATGTCGTTTCTACACCCCCAGTCCTGCGAGTGTGCCAGCAGTGAACTCGATCTATTTTCCGTCCCGCCCACGCAAACCAGTCTAGAAAGCGGGCAATGGCTCCAATACAAACCTGTCTCTTCCCTCACAGATGATTCACCCATCGAATTTACCGTCACTGGTCAAGGCGAGTTCTATATCGATCTCTCGCAGACTATGCTCTATCTCAGGGCGGCCATCGTGAAACCCGACGGTGGCGCTTTCAAAGAGACAGATCAAATCGCTCCCGTCAACAACTGGTTGCACTCGCTATTCACACAGGTGGATGTGTTTTTAAACCAAAAACTAGTCTCACCGCCCAGCAACACGTATGCTTATAGAGCGTACATAGAGACGCTGCTCAATTACAACAGCGAGGCCAAGAGAACGCATCTGACTTGCGGTATGTGGTTCGCAGACAGCCCCGGAACCTTCGAGGCGGTTAACGCCGTCAACAGAGGGTTTGAGGCTCGTCGCAGTCTCACCGCACAAAGCAAGACGGTGGATCTTTTGGGGTATCTACACGGTGACGTGTTTAACCAAGAGAAATACCTATTGAACGGCACCGAACTCAGAGTCAAGTTGGTCCGTTCCCGAGACGGGTTCAGTCTTATGGCCGTCCCTGAAATTCTAAACTTTAAGGTTCACATCGCTGAAGCCGGCCTTCTAGTGCGACGCGTCAAAGTGTCACCTTCTGTACTGTTGGCGCACGCCAAGGCGTTAAACGTCAGCCCCGCAAAGTATCCCGTCACCCGTGTGGAAGTAAAAACACTCACTATTCCCGCGGGCGTGCAAGGGAAATCACTGGACAACGTGTTCACCGGCCAGTTACCCAAGCGATGCATCGTGGGATTTGTATCGAACGCCGCGTTCAACGGAGACGCCACCAAGAACCCGTTCAACTTTCAAACGTACGGCATGAACCATTTCTCGCTGTACGTGGACGGGGAACAAGTGCCGTCTAAACCGTTACAACCCGATTACACAAACGGCAACTATGTCATGTCCTACCACACGCTGTTTTCTGGAACGGGTATCCATTTCATGAACGAGGGTAGCGACGTCACACGGGAAGCCTTCCCTAAGGGATATCATCTCGTGGCTTTCGATCTCACACCCAATCTCTCCGCCCACATCTCGTCGCATTGGAATTTGACGCGGCACGGTTCTCTGAGCATCGAAGTGACCTTCGCCAGAGCTCTCACCGAAACCGTCAACTGTATCGTGTACGGGGAGTTTGCCAACATCATCACCGTCGACAAGGACAGAAACGTCGTGACCGACTATGGGAGTTAATATAAGCGGCTTCCCGCCCCTTACACTCGTCATTTAAATCATGGACGTCGTCGTGGATTTCCAGAGTTTCATCGACGACAACAACGAGTTTATCGTCAAGGAACTGAGTGTATGCGGAACATTACTTCAACATTGGGTGTTAAGGCCCCCGTTCGCTATCGAGGAACTTTCAGCCGCCGCTAAAAAACAAGCCTACTATATCGTCAACCATCTCCACGGTATCCCCTGGGATAACGGTGATGTGGATTACACCATGCTAGAATCCCTCATCTCCCGCGCCACGACGCGCGCAGAAACCGTCTACGTCAAAGGAGCAGAAAAGAAAAAGTTTCTGGCCAGATAAACGCCTACGCCCATCGTAGATCTGTACGACAGAGGTTGTCCTTCTTTGAAAACACTTAAATTGGGGCGTATTATGTGCACAGCGCACAGTTGTGTGAGGAAATTCTGTTCGGCCTCCATCGTTTTGGGACTTCGAGACTGGACGATTGAAGATGGACACGCACAAGCTCGTCAAAACTCTTTTTTTTTTATGATTATCGTCTGCAACCGGTGAGTATAATGATCGGCAGTAATTACATGGAAGTCTATTTATACTCTCTCATTTTTTGTTAGACAAACACGTACAGGATACAGGTTGCTATAACAACAACAGGTGACGTCACAACAGGATACCTGCTACGAGGATGTCAGACAAGCACGTACATGTTCAAGGATACAGGTGACGTCACAACAGGATACAGATTACAATAACAATGCCTGAGAAACAACAGCTGACGTCACAACAGGATACAGGTTACAATAACAACGCGTAACACCCAGGACACAAGCACGGTGGAACGAGGATGTCAGACAAACACGTACAGGATACAGGTTGCTATAACAACAACAGGTGACGTCACAACAGGATACCTGCTACGAGGATGTCAGACAAGCACGTACATGTTCAAGGATACAGGTGACGTCACAACAGGATACAGGTTACAACAACAGGTGACGTCACAACAGGATAAAGGTTACAATAACAACGCGTAACACCCGGGACACAAGCACGGTGGAACGAGGATGTCAGACAAACACGTACAGGATACAGGTTGCTATAACAACAACAGGATACCTGCTACGAGGATGTCAGACAAGCACGTACATGTTCAAGGATACAGGTGACGTCACAACAGGATACAGGTTACAACAACAGGTGACGTCACAACAGGACAATAACAACGGCGGGGGCGGGGGGCAGGGGCAACAGGATACAGGTTGCTATAACAACAACAGGTGACGTCACAACAGGATACCGGCTACGAGGTTGTCAGACAAGCACGTACATGTTCAAGGTTGCAATAACAACAGGTGACGTCACAACAGGATACAAGTTACAATAACAACGCCTGAGAAACAACAGGTGACGTCACAACAGGATACAGGTTACAATAACAACGCCTGAGGGCTGTTATGAGGTGCCCTGTATACTACTATGGGTATATTGGGAGTGTTTGACATTACAACATAAAACTTGTGGCCCTGAAGAGTTGATGGGAATTGTTTGACGTTTAGGTTAGCTTACAAATAACTTGAGCAGATGTTGAGAGGAAAACCTACTTAAGGGTTTCTGCACCAACACACGACTTACAAACACAACAGTGTTAAGGGGGAGAGAGAAATCATCTTAATATTTTCCCTGATTGTAGCCACTCATGATGTGTAAGAGTAGGTCGGTAGGGATAGCACGAGTTACTGATTGGAAGTCAGAAAGATGTTTGTTTGCGTCCTGGGAATACGTAGGTGACTAATAACAGACCTAGATGTGAAATTACTTTTACTCTTTGTGCCAAAAATAGTAATACACCTAGGTTGTACTCTGAAGCTACTCACACCCATCCCCACAGCTCTGGATCATTAGTGAGGGGATTCCTAATCTATACCCAATCTGGTTTGCTTCAGTGGTCGAGTGGTCTAACGCGTCACGTCTGCGGGGGGATGGGGATACATCGTGGTTCGAACCCGTTTGGGTGCAATGAGGGTGGTCTTTTCCATTCACATGTAATCAAAATCTATATAATATTAAATCTTGATGATATATTCCTAGAACAACTTCATAGCAAATTGATTTGTAACAAAATATATTCATTAATGTCAACAAAGTACAATTTACTCATACAGTGATATGATAGATAATCTAATATACGATCATGTAGAAGTTCACAGCATTTGTAAGGTCAAATATTCAAACAATTATTAGATAATTAAAATGGGATTATATTTTTGAGGTAATTGTCTTCAATTACTTAGTTGTATACAAAGTCTTATTTGACATAGATGAATGAGTAAAATAGACTATTGAAATCTGACAGGTAAATCGCACAAAAGTGTAATGAAGGTGTAACAAACTTATATTTGAAAACATGTAAATAATGCTGGAGGTGAAAAGAGACATACTTAAATTCTTCCAAAAATTAAGGTCATAAACAGATAGTCACATCATATCTTATAAATATATTACGACTAAGTCTAATAAAAAGTAAAACAGATTAAACGGTAGTTAGAGATGCGTGTGTGCACTTTTAGACGTATTGATTGACTGGTGTTTTCGACTCCTCCTCCACGTAAATGCAATTGCACATCCTCTCAATTCAACCTTCCTCATCCCTAACACATTAGCGTAATAGGTACACAGGCGTATAGCCCGATCTGGTAGTAAGACGCGGTGCTAAATAAATATACACAATCTGGGCCAACTATAGTAGAATTTTGATAGGGAAAAAAAAATTTAACAATTATGTTAATTCTGTTGATCTGCAACGGCTAACAACGGTTTTAATAGGGAGATCAAAAATTAAGAAAGACCTCTTGGAGCCATATTGAAGTTTATTAATTTTTATCATAGCTATTTATCTGCTAAGGATTCGTCCTCTTATTTTAAAATACCGATTATTTATGTCATAATGTGAATACACAACGGGGGGTTTGAACCACGCGTCAAGGGACAACCCTGAGAGTACTCTTCTCTTCAGCCCCCAGCCCACAAATAACAACGGGCCGGCTCAGCAGCAGCGGGATTGCAGCATATCCTCAGAAGGCAGTGACTCTCTATCACTATCACCGCCTTCACCTTACGCCACCTAACACGGCGCACCACTCCCTCCTCATCACCACCATCACCTGACACCCCCGTCAGCATCAGGTTGCGTACATTTTCCCGAAACAAATCCCCAAGACGCCCTCCACAACAGGCAGACAACCAAGACATTCCTAGCACTACACTCCTCTGAACACCGACGAGTGCAATCACGTTTCCCCAACACCCAAACCCACAACCAAGCTATTGAACCCTTCACAAAACACCCCGGCCCATTCCTATAAGGAGAGGCCCAAATAGACCGGCGTGTGTCGTCAGACCAAAGCCAAGGGGGTGATTCCATAGTGGGTATAGTATGTAATATTTGTTAAAACCATAGGTCAAACCAAGGTCAAATATTCAAACAATTATTAGATAGTTAAAATGGAATTATAGTTTAGAGGTAATTGTCTTCAATTACTTAGTTATATACAAATTATTATTTGACATAGTTTAGTGATAAAGTAAAATATACTATTGAAAGCTGACAGGTAAAACGCCCAAAGGTGTAATGAAGGTGTAACAAACTTATATTTGAAAATATGTAAACAAAACATATATAATATTATACATTGAAAGTGTAAACAACTTTATGTAATGCTAGAACAGATTTACAACTAGTTGAAAAGTTAATTGGTACCGTATCAAATTATTAATTTCAAAATTGAATAAGAAACACATGCAGTGAAAAGGGAGATATTCTATAAGTTCATAACACTTTAAAATAGACTACAATTATTAGATAATTACAACAGGAGTTAAATGTTTTCGATTACTTAGTTGAATACGAAGTTTAATTTGACATGTTGAATGGTTATAATTTAATAAGAAACACATGCAGTGACAAGATGAATATTTTAAAATATTATAATTTAAAAGCTCATAACACTTTAAAATACCATAATATGTAAAATCGAATAATCAAACAAATATTAGATGAATGGGATTAAAGCTTAGAGTTAAATGTTTTCAATTACATTGATTTATATAAAGTCTCACTTGGCATAGTTGGATGGTAAAGAATATGAAAGTTGTAAATATATGAATTTGACATAATTGATTGATAAAGGAAAATTTACAATATGATAATATAAAAGTTTAAATATTTGAACCTAACTTTATGATCGACTGCAGCTGCCATTTTTTTTTTAGAGTGACGTTATACGACACACGCGCACGCACGAATACATACACACACGTGCACGCGCGCGCACACACACACACACACACACACACACACACACACCAGTGAATCACTTATTTGTATACGACATAGCTGAAAATATGTTGTGAAATTTGTAAAAATAAAGATTACATTTTAAATGATGGAGTGTATTGCTGGTCCGAATCTAAATCAGTCCCACTGGGTGATTTTCCACTACCTTTCCATGCAAATATGGATATATTTTCTCTACCTTACTTATCCTTGCGTAAATTAACATAGCCTGGGTGGGTACTAAGATTGTCCAAGGATCTATACAAACGGTTATTTTTAAATAAAAAAAAACTGTTTATTTATTAATGGTGTTGTGTTTTTATATACCTGGGCACCATTTAAAAGGTATCGAAATAGTATTGTTTCAGCATTATCTTGGTGGCACTCCAAATTATGGAAATTGTTGGGGGTGGTACGCCATTCAAAAAAAGGTTTTGGGAACCGCTGATCTATACGGTACCCTTCATATTGCAATAAACATTTGCACAATATAACCCATGGTGTGCACCTTTGGTTTTTGCCATTATATGCATGTGATCTGAAACTGCCTGAGACATGAAAAAAATAGCACTCTATATTTACAGTCGACTATTATTCCAGAGGAAGGGTGGATGATTCCGATCCCATTAAGTGCGGAAGTTTTGTAACTTTGGGAATATGTACAATTCGATGCCCTGAATGAAATGCGAAAAAGAGCAAAATCCGATCGAAGCCGCTGGCGCCGCAATCTTGGAAAAATGGCGCCCAAAATAGGTATTTTCAAACTATCTCACCTTTGATGCCTCATACGGCAAAAATGGTTATTGTATAATTAAGAAGGCATTAAATTTTCTACAGAATATGTCATATATATATATATTTAATGAATAGTTTCGGCGTAGCAGCCAAGTGAAGTCAAGCTTTATTTTTTTAAAATTATCATTTTTAACAATTACTCATTTCATTGCAAGTTTTATGGACGAGTATTTTTGTGTTTGGAGACAGTATTTATTTTTATATTCAAAAAGCCTCCAATTAGTATAATTTATCTGGATAGCTGTATGTAGAGTACTCGTTTCCACACCACCATAAGGTAGAGTACATCTTTCAAAAAATTACTTGATGGTGGATAATCGTCATGTCATAGATCAGACTTCGAATATCCTCCACTACTATCATTGCAGCTGCTTTAATAACTGGGAGTCTTTTTTCCTTTGATACAGATTTCTCTTTTTCATACCAAGGATCCGAGAAAACCTTGAATCCCAGCGAAAGCAAACGAAAGCAAATAATCTTATAGGAAAGAATATATTTCTTCCAACGCCTGGTCGACATTCGTGGCTGGTGGATAATGACTTTCGCGACGAGAAAGTTTTTTTCATGCATGACATGTGATACCTGGCTTCAGCTGCGACTAAATCTGGTGTCAATTCCACGCGTTTGATGATTTCGCGACCCCTTTCATCATTCCAAGTTCAATCTGATTTTAAAACTGTGTCTTTCACAGTCAAGCTGCGAACCTCATAAATGATATCGCAACCGCTTTATTTAGCCCTCTTTTGTTTCTTTGAAAATTCCTCTGTAATTTCCTCGGAACACAAGAAACAATTATGTTTAAAATCAAAAGCAACTCGACATGATCTTAAAGATGGTGCTAGGTAGTCAGTTTCACTTTCTTTTTTAACGAAGTACCCATGGATTTCTCATTGCAGTACCCCTTACGACATGCACTCTCACAGAAGTCTTTTTACGAAGAAAGTATATATTCCCATCGTTTCTTTTCAAACTCAAGCCTCTAAATGTTTTTATCTCTTTCTTCTTCACCTGAACTGTAGCACTGTCCGAAATATTTGTATCGCAAATAAAGCATTTCTGCTCCTGAGCCATTTTAGTTCGAGACGCAGACCGGTAAACTACCGCTGTGCGATCATATATAAAAAAATAATACTGTTGATTAAAATTAATTAAATAATTTCCAGTAAAGCTACTAAAACAGATATTGAAATTAAATCACGATTCTAAAAGTAGATTGTTACTAAACCTACCTTTGAATGATGTCGAGAGAAGAGATCCTCTCCAACAATTGTAGTGTGTTCAATTAAAATTATCATTCATAATACAAAAAAAAAACATAAAAATCACTGCACTATCATTTCTCACGGTTTCAAATAAATATCCCTAGATATTTATCTGTACTATAGAACTCAAGACAGAAACAAGTTCCCCGAGTTGGCGAGATACGAATCAAAGAACACTGGTATGGGAGAAAGCAAACCAACCCATGTTGCAAGTCGCAGGTGTCCTCGAGGGAGGGTAATTCTATAACATTTGCAGCCATGTGAAAACAAATAGGGGTAATTGAGGGAGGGAAATAACCAATTAGCGGAAACTACCAACAAGTTGTGTTTTATGTTATACCTGCAAATAAGAGATATTCTACAGTGGCGTTTATGCGTTCCATCTAGTATATTTCAACAATTCTCGACTTTGCTCGGCTGCTGCGCCTGAAACTATTCATTTTAGGAAAGTATGTATCCGACATAATTTGTATAAAGTTTAATGCTTTTTTAATTTGATAAGAACCTTTTATGCCGTAAGACGTACTCGAAGTGAGATATTTTGAAAAAAACTATTTTGGACGCCATTTTCCAAGATGGCAGCACTGGAAGCTGCGATTGGATTTTGCATTTTTTCGAATTTCGTTCAGGGCATTGAAATCTATAAATTCCAAAGTTTCAAAACTTCCGCCTTAATGGGATCAAACCTCTCTTTTCACGCCCTGTCCGCTGTACTATATATGATATGTGGTAAGGTCTTAAGCAATAAATAATAGTGTAACATGTCTGGAATTGTAATGACAAGCAACATTTATGACTCTGTATAACTGTGGTACTTTTGACAAAAAACAGACAGTCCTTTGTTTTAGTCGATGGAAAAGGGTTTGACGTAACACACCGGCCTATAGGGTGGTCTATCTGCAAGAATGTGCCAATGAATGTAGAAATTCGGCGATAACAGTGACGGTGATGGTGGTCTGATGCCCTGTACTGATGAACATTCCCGATGTGGCCTAGGCACAAAGATACCGCTGGAGTTGTTCCTATTCTGTGTTGTATTCCATCTCTTGTATGGATAATGGATCTTCTCACACCCATATATACCCCCTCCCCAGTCTTTTCTCAATGACGTCAGATTCCGGGATGGTAATAATGCTGGATGTAAAATAGACATGCGTGTATTATTCTAACAATAACTGTAACTGCTTTACGAGTGTTGTAGAACCATGGGGAAAATTGATTTTTCTAGAAATTTGCTCTTACGATTTTGGATATTATTTTATTATTATTATTATATTATTATTATTATTAATTATTATTATTTATTATTATTATTATTATTATTATTATTATACAAACACCAGTTGAATGATCCATTGGTGATAAATATTATATATTTAGAACGATGGGTGGGAGGCTGTGTATTTGGTCACCATCCCTTCAGTGGTCGTGCTCAACCTTTACAAATATGAGCTATTGAAATTAAAATATGTGATAGTAACTCAATATTTAAATACTTTAACGGTGTGTAGGAAATATAGAAACTGTTCAATTAATTTTCTATTATTTTGTTAGTGAATTTATTTAATAAACAATTATAGTCCCTGCGGCATTACAAAATCCTATTTGATACAGTTGTCAAATTTTATAAGAATATATTAAAGGTTTGAAGGAAATATAAAACCGGTTCATTTATTTTTTAATTGTGTTAAGGGTATTAATAAACATACTATCCCTAGATATTTAAAGTGTTACAACTTATACATTTATGTAAAAGTTATAAACGTGTGATTTTTCCCTAGATATCTAATTTATTCTGCGCTATTTAATATTTTATTCTGGCAACGTTGCCATCTCCTTCCTGTCTTTGACTCTCCAAGGATTTTCAAAAAACATATTCTAGGGATTTTTTTAAATAATAGTAACAACTTTTTTACTAGTTATTTGTTTACTGACAAACAGCAAGTGATTAATAAATTAAATTTAAAACATTCATATAATACAACCGAAACGACGTGAAGTTTTTTTAATGACAATCACCAATATTATTTAGGCCTTGTAAGCTATGCATTTTTAAATTTTCAGAATATGATATCTAGGTGGAGTAATCCCCACTAATAAGTATAAATAATAGCTCTGTCTATTAATTCTTAATTAATAGGAGCTCATCTGGTATGGTTGGTTAATGCGGTTGGAGTTCAAACACTGCCCTAATAACTGAGGATATTTTCATTACACTATTTCCAACTCTCCCTCCACACAAATGCGGATACACTTATCCCTCATAAATACTTTCCTTATTCCTACCCCCATTAGCGTAATTAAATTATTGTTTGACATGTCGCCGGTAGTTCCGATGACGTTAGGAAAGTTTGTTAAATAAGGCTACGGCAACAGATTATATTCAGGGAGCACACCTTTGTGTGTGTGTGTGATGTTTGTGACACCTTACCTTAAACTAATATTTAAGATGTGAAACTGTTTGAAATGCTAATATTAATAGTATACTTGTTCCTCCTTTCTACTCATATCCTACAGCTCAAATATATTTTATTTTTGCTAAAGATATATTAACTACACGTGTGTAAACAATAAAGCTTAACATTTACCACTCTGCGCTATTTAATATTTCATTCTGGCAATGTTGCCATCTTCTCTTTGGGGCACACATTAAAACTAATGGACATGGTGCTAATAAAAATTGAATGTATGTGGGTGTTTGTGTGCGTGTGTGTGTATAAACACCTTACCTCAAACCAAATATAGTTAAAATTATAATTATAGTAGTATACTTATTCCTCCTTCATACTAATATCACTATATATTATACTTACTAAAGCTATATTAACTACACGTGTGTAGATCAATAAAGCTTAACATTTACCCATCTACGCTCTTTAATATTTATTCCGGTAAAGTTGTCACGTGTGTATTGCCAGCGCTTTCTGTCTTTGAAACTCCTACAACATATTCTAGGGACAGAACGGGAGCGTACAATTTGAAAGTACCATGGGTTTGGCAACTACAGGTCATGAAGGCCCTGGCAAAAAATACAGAAGTTCGAATTTATGTTGGGTACACAATCTAAATGTCAAGCTTGTTGAGCCTCACTGTTGAGTTGGCTCTTGTATCTTCCCTTCGCACTTGCACAGGCCGCGCCACCCACCCTCTCTACTGCCTGGGGCACTCCACAGTCCATGTTCTCAGAGCCATCCATGACGATTTTCCCACTTTACTCAGCACCCATGAGAACTCCGCGAAATGCGACCACCCGTCGCAAAGCTCAAATTTTCATTGAGCTTCTCAAGGAGATTCCGGGACTGGATCCATTGGACTTTTAATCGAGTCTCTTGAGGAAGGTCCAGGAATCTCCGAGGAGTAACCGTGGCTACCTGATCATGGATCACATCATCCTCTATCTGGTCTTTCATGGAAGTACAGCCGAATAGAGGACCACCAGTGCTGAAGGAGTTTACGGTCGCACTCTGGAACGCCAACGGAGTCGCGGGGAAGAAGGCTGAGCTTGAAAGTTTCCTGGAAAAGCATCTTGTTGATGTGATGCTGTTGGGAGAAACCCACTTGCGCTCTACAATGAGGTTCTCGTTAGCAGAGTTCATCTGCCATTGGAGTGACCGAGTGGTAGCTGTGGGAAGGGGTGGGACGGCGGTCCTGGTCCGAAGGGGCCTTGACCATCACGTGATCTCGTTTACTACCCTCCAACACATGGAAGAAATGGCTATCCAACTCGTGACCTCTACCGGCCCAGTGCGACTTATTTCCATCTACTTCCATCCCTTCCAACGGTTCAACTGGGCTACGGGGACTGACATGGAGGTGCTGCTTTGAGGTACCACGACTGTTTTAATCGGTGGTGACTTCAAAGTTAAGAACCCTTCATGGCGCTCTATGATAATGTGCGCTTGCGGTGGATTGCTCCGAGACATCATAGATTACACGGATTGGTGGCTTCCGGCCCCCCAACCCATACCAACCCCCCTCACGATCCCCTTGGCTTTTTTCCGGACGTCCTAGACTTCGTTGTCTCCAGAGGGATCAAAAGGCGGTTGGTGCTGAAGTCTCTAGCTGAGCTAGACTCGGATTACAATCCCATTCTTTTGAACCTGGGACCCTTCCGAAAAACCCGACCTTAAGCGCAATAACTGGGACAGGTTCACGAATGAGTTGAGAGAGTGGTTGGGACCCACCCCTACCTTTCGAGCAGCAGCGGAAATCGATCGCGGTGCGGAGTTCATAACTTCCACCATCAAAGGATCGCTCGAAGCTTCGACGCTGAGGCACCGTCCTAAGAGGGCACCACAGGCTTCTTTGCCCGATTCTATTTTCAGGCACGTTAGGGAGAAAAATCGGCTGAGGAAGGCTTGGCAAATATCGAGGAACCCGGTGGACAAGGCCAACTGGAGCCGCAAAGTCATGTGGTTTTCGATATGGTCAGAGAATACCGGAACAGTGTCTGGGAGGACAAGATTGAGAGCCTGTGCGTACAGGACAGGTCCTTGTGGCGCATGACGAGGAACTTGATGCAGGTCCTCACACCAAGGTCGCCTATTGTAGATTCTAATGGGGTGGCCAACTCCGACCAGGAAAAGGCCGATGCTCTCGCTGAGCACTTAGAGACACAATTTGTACCGACTGACGACCCGTCAGATCCGGTGCATATTGCTCACGTGGCTCAGGTAATCGATGCGGTCTCGTAAAGACCATTGGGTGAACCCGAACCCACGGAGGTGACAGAGATGTCATGGGCGTTAGCCGCTCTAAGGTTAAACAAGGCCCCCGGACGCGACGGTATCAATAACGCGGTCCTCAGAAAGCTGCTCTTGGAGGCGAATAACTTCCTCGTGGAGTTATTCAACGCCATCCTGCTCCTGAGTCACTTCCCCGAGCTCTGGAAGCACGCCAACGTGCTCTGTTTCAATAAACCTGGTAAGAACCCAGCCCTAGCTTCGTCTTACCGACCGATCAGCTTGCTCAACTATTTGGGCAAGTTTTTCGAAAGACTTCTACTGACGATACTGACCCGACATGTTCGCGAGTCGGGCATCTTGGTGGACGAGAAGTTCGGCTTTCGGGTGGGACACGCTATGTCTCACCAAGTCGTCCTGCTCGTGGAGCAGGTCACGAGCAACTTTAACATCAACAGGATGACTGGTGCTGTCTTTCTCGACGTGACGAAGGCCTTCGACCGTGTTTAGCTCGAAAGTCTCCTTTTAAAACTCCTCTCCCCTAACCTGCCCTTCTACTTAGTTAAGGTTGTACAATCTTATCTGTCCCACCGCACCTTCTCCACTAACTTTGGGAATGCCACTTCCCAAATCAGAAGCATCCAGGCTGAAGTGGCGCAGGGTTCTCTCGTGGGCCCGGTACTCTTCAGTCTGTATGTGAACGATATTCCCAAATCCCCAAACACCAAGTTGGCACTGTATGCGGACGACACGGCTCTAGTAGCGGATTCGTAGCAAGGGAAGCTGGTTTAGAGGCGACTCCAGACGCACCTGACGCAGTTGGAGGGGGGCTGACCACCTGTAGAATAAGTATTAACGTGGAGAAGAGCACAGTAGTGCTCTTCACATGGAAAAGAAAGTTCTACAGGCTGGCCCCACTCCAGCTGTTTGGAGAGCAGATAAGAAGGGCAAACAGTGAAACTAGGACTTACGCTGGACACCAAACTAACCTGGCGACTGCACTGCACTGAGAGACTGAACAAGACGAGACAAAGGCTGCGAATCCTAGGCCCACTGCTTAACAGGCTTAGCACCCTTTCTGTGAGGAATGGTCTGACACTGTACAAGCAGCTGCTCAGGCTGATCCTCGACTATTCGTGTCCCGCTTGGGGCCACCTGGCGGCCACGTATATGAGGAGGATGCAGGCATTCCAGAGCGTATGTCTGAGGATCATTGTGGGCACACCTTGGTATGTTTGGAATGAGACTCTGCATCACGACCTGGATATGCCTATCATCAAGGACGACTTCCGAAAACTGGAGCAAACCTTCTACGACAGACTTCCCGGTTCCACCAATCCTCTTATCCAGGGGCTTGGGAATTACCTCATCGACCCTGGAGGGTGCCATTGGTGGCCCAAAGCCCTGCTAGGATAAGCGAGATGTGTTAACAGTGGTTTGGTAATCTCTCACCCAGCCCCCCCATATAGTAGTGTCTCCGCACGTAACTCTAAGAACCTTTATTCGGTTTACCAATTTACTTTTTTTCCCCAATAATATTAATAATATGCTTTTATTTATTTAAGTAACTTCGCGAAATCCGACAACCCGTCAGTTTAATATCAGAAAACCACACGCTGTGACCAATTGGTCGGTACGTGTTGGAATTTGCTCTCGTACTCCCCTTCAGGGTGCATTAGATCATGCTTTTTTGCGTATGCGTCGTAGAACTCCTGTGATTGGGCGGTGAGACTTTGAGAAGGAAGCACGTGTTTTCACCTTGTACAGCCAGACTGACCATAAATACGAGCGACAAGACCACGAGGAAGACTTTCAAAGGAGCAAATAGACAAACACCAATTTAGGCCCGGAAGACCCCAGGACACAACAGATCTCAAGACAGAAGTGGCGGTGGCCTCTCTATAGTACTGATCCTAACGGTACCAACCTGCTATAGAGAGCCATAAGGCATCGCTGGCTACAAAGCAATACCTTGTAGTCGGAGTCTGTTTAGAGGGACACAAACCACAACATACCCTTACACGAAGAGCACCCACTCTTCATCAAACCACGCGCCACTAGCCTGCCCTTTTCAATGCCGTGCAAAATGGCCGCAGCCACAAAAATAACAGCAAAAATGACACCAGCACATGCAAAATAATCAACTAGTGACGACACCGAGATGGAATCTGACACTGGCGGATAAAGGATATCTACACTGGCCACCAAAATCAACACGAAACGCAAATGTAAAGCAGAACAAAAACAAAAAAAGACAACCACAACATCAAACCAGTTTAACGCCCTGAAAAGGGCCGAAAACAAAAATGAAGTCACTATGACTACGACACTCAATCCACCAACAACAACGCAACAGGAGAGACGCCCAAACAGCGACAACCACCAATAGTGACAAAGGGATCACAACACTATATGAAAATAACAAAGTACGCCAAGGAATTAGGAAACAATACCAATGTGTATTTCCTAAAAGACGGCCTGAAAATCCACATCATCACCAAACAAAACTTCAACCTGATGCAGCACTTGCTAAAGGACTTGAAATAGGAATACCACACTTACTCACCCCCGAGAGACAAGCTAGACCATGTGGTCGTCAAGGGGCTACCCCCAAACATGCTCACGGAGGATCTGCAACAAAAACTGATGGGGCTAGGCTACCCCGTCACATATGTCAGAAAATTCACGACAAAAACACCGTTGACAAGCAGGACTTAGACAGTCATACTACTACCAACATTCCAGGTGACATTATCAAAGGACAATCATAACTCTGACATGTACAAGATCAAGTTCATCAATAACACAAATGTGCGAGTTGAGACCTACATCCTTCCCCTCAACAAAATAGCTCAATGTCACAAATGCCAGAGATTCGGCCACACACGTAACAACTGCCAGAACAATTCAAGATGTGTCAAATGCCTGTCATCACACGACACCAAGGAATGCAAAAAAAACATCACCCCCGCACGATGCGTTAACTGTATAGGAAATCACTCCGCAACTACAGTAAATGCCCCGTGTATAGAAAACTTCTAGACGAAAAACTATCAGCACACACCGCAAAGGAGGAGACGAGTCCCCCTACCTCTAATAATCACAGGCAGGAATTTCCCATCACTTTCCCAACGACCCAAGACAATGGCCGATACGCGCAAATCTGAGGTCGCATCAACAAGCCGGGTAGACGTGACAAGTATTCACCGGCAATACAGCCAGGCTGTGTGAAAGTCAACAAGGTCCCCACAACAAACCACCCAAGAACAAACTTCCACAGCCTCCGACATCAAGGAGTTATTTAATTTTTTCAATGACTTGAACATAATCAAATTAATCAACCACTCAAAACATACCTTACGCAGCTAACGCAAGCAAAAGATACTTCAGACAAATTAATGATAGTCATAGAAGGTCTGACTGAATATTCCACTACGGAATGAAGGACAAAAGAACGACCATGACGAAAGACATACTGCACATTTTTGTGTGGAACGTGAATGGAATACTCCAGCAAGTAAAAGAATTAGAAGAGTTATTAAACACTTATGCAATAGACATAGCTCTGATAAATTAAACTCACTTAAATCCAACACAAAAGGTTATTTTTAAGGCTATGAAATTTACAGGTCAGATAGAATAAATAGACCCGGAGGGTGAATAGCTGTCTTCATTAAAATAAACCTCCCACTTTATCAATTCTATCCGAAGGACTTATGAACACTAGAGGCTACAGCAGTTAAGGTTAACACCAAACGGGGAAGTATTCTATTCGCGGCGATATACAAACCACCGCAGGCGACGCTATATACACAAGACTTAGACGAACTTACACAGATAGGGAAAATAGTACTTGCAGAAGACATGAACGCAAGGCACACGAACTGGAACAGTAGAACAACGGCGAATGGCCGCACACTTTACGGACACGCAGACAACAACGACTACCTATTGATCGCCCCAAACGAACCCACGTTTTACCCTTCAAACTACCTACAGTAACCAGACATAATAGATGTAGTTCTAATAGATATAGGAACCACACCAGAAGACCTCAACGTCCTACACGAACTAGAATCAGACCACAACCCAATATTCTGCGAGATAAGGGTTACCGCAGATATTGAGATAAAAGGAATCACAAACAACCACATAACATATAATTGGGACAAGTTCAAAACCACACTGGAAGACACACTCCCGGAAGTACACCATATACAAGACATGGAAGAAACTGAAGAAACGCTTCACTTGTTCACGTCGACTGTACAAAAAGCCTACAAACAGAGCAAAGTTAGAGAACCAATCTCACACGACCTCCGTAAAAATAACTCACAACTAGACTTTCTCATAGCACAAAAAAGGGAAGCCAGACGAGACTGGCAGACCTTCTTAACCCCCAACACAAAGCAGCCTACAATAGATTAAAAGCAAAGATTTGACAAATGTAACACTTATGTCACAGAGGCAGCCACTGACACTAACAAAACATGGAAAATAAAAAAAATAACTAAGGGGTGATAAAAAAAATCAGAACAGTACCAGCTATCCACGAGGAAAACGGCGTGGACTATAAAAGCTCGGAGAAAACGGAGGCAATAGCCACGACACTAGAAAAACAGTTCACTCCAAACCAAAAACCACAGAAAATAAGCTTCACCTGGGAAGCCACCACATCAGTAAGGGAATACTTGTTCAAACCAAACGACACGCAGGCAGACGACATCACACTCGAAGAACTTACAACAACTATACAGGAACTTTCCAGTAAAAAAGCTCCAGGACACGACAACATCACAAACGAAGTAGTAAAACACTTACCACCTAGGGCTATGCGGGTACTATTGACTATACTAAGAACACTACTTTACCTTTGTCACTTTCCGGACGACTGGAAGCTGGTGAAAGTGATAACACTACCCAAACCCGGTAAAGACCCTGTGTTTCCTCAAAACAGAAGGCCTATCAGTCTCCTCCCCACGCTTAGAAAATTATTTGAAAAATTGATCCTTAGAAGACTTAAACAGATTACCGATAGTTTAAAAATCATCCCAGAACGCCGATTCGGCTTCACTAACAAACACTCCATCTCCCACCCACTAGTAAATATAATAGAAGATCACTTTCTGGCTTTCGAGGAGAAACAGTATCTGATCGCTATATTTCTAGATATAGAGAAGGCTTTCGACAAACTATGGCACATCGGCCTACTTCACAAATTAATCCAACTTGGCTTCCCCTCTTGGTTCATACACACAATCGCCAGCTTCCTAAGTCTTATAACATTCATGGTAACAATAGAGGGTAAAATGTCCACCACACATCCAATAAACGTGGGAGTCCCCCAAGGTTCCACGCTATCACCACACCTTTACAACATTTACGTATCAGACATACCGTCAGACCGAGAGTCAAAGTCAGACAGTTTGCAGACGACACCATTATATACGCATAAAACAGAAACATAAATTTTGCTAGTTTACGAATTCAAAGATATCTAGTAACCTTACAGGAATGGTTCACTAAATGGAGAATAAAAGTAAATCCAGAAACGTCAGCAGCACTGGTAATATCTAAAAGGCTTCAAAATCCACCAGCTTCCTTCACCTTATTTAGTACAGAAATACCAATACAGACATGCATTAAGTATTTAGTCATGACAATAGATAAGAGATTAACATGGAGAAAACACATAGAACAAACAAACAAAAAAGCGCTAGGCAGATTCGTACAACTATATCCACTATTAAAAGGTAACCAGCTAACAGAGCACACAATATTAATTATATACAGAGCAGTCATACAACCGATCATACTATACAACTGCGTAGCCTGGAGCTAAGTATCAGTACACCTACTCAATAAATTGCAGACAACTCCAAACAAAATCCTTAGAAGGATCACCGGGTCAAACTATTACACCAGAACAGTCAACCTACACACCATGACAAAGAGCAGGCAGCTACAAAAAATATACAAAGAAATATACGAGAGGTTCATCGAACAAAGTGACTCACACATAAACACAATCATAAGATCACTAGGACGCTATGACCCAGACAAACACAGGAAATAAAAAAGGCCCAGACTGGCATAGTGACAACAATTTTTTTTAAACATTAAAAACAAAACAAAAACATATTAAAAAACAAAAATTTATTAAAAATTTATAAAACCAAAAAACTAGAAAGGAGAATTCCTTTCTAAAGAAAAAATTAATTAAATGACATGACAAATTTATAATAAAAAAATGTCACTATGCCAGAAAGCAGGGTGGACGCGGACTGCCTTCTCAATCCCAACCTTCCAAATATCCTAAAACCTACCAAACTCAAAACACCTTTTACCCGACGCCCACGCACAATCGCACATTTCATGCCATTAATACATTTGTCACGGCCGGACGCCAATGGGATAACCGACTAGGTTATTTACGAATCAGGGGATAATACTGGCGCTGGGGTCGGCCCCATATGGGGAATAGAAATGTATCCCCTCCAGACCAAATGCCAAGAAAAGAAAATCCTACCAACCCCGCTAACACAACCTTTGCCACGGCCGAACTCCACTGGGATAACCGACTAGGTTTTTTACGAGTCAGAGGATAATACTGGTGCCGTTGTCGGCCCCAGATGGGGAATGGAAATGTAACTATCACTGCCAAACCAATTCCCAATAAGACAATACTACCAATTCCACTCCCGGAGTCACGTTACATCATCACCCACAATCGATCATTCCTACTATACCCACCTACCTTATCCCAGGGAAAAAAATCCTTCCGAACACCTAAGACACAGCGACATCATTCATAATCACCATTATTACACTCACAGGGTATTAAATTATATTATTGCATTCAAAGGTTTCACCCATTCATGGTTTCACCCTCATACCATGAGGATAAGGGCTAGCGATTGCTGCCTGTAACTCACAAAGCAAAATCAGCCCTTTCTAAGATTACCTAGATTTGCGCTTCTGTCAATTTGGATATTCTTAGTCGGGCAACAGCCGTACGGCGAGAACTCCTGTCTCTAATGGCTCGCGTGATGGGCACTGTCTCTCACGTTTGCACGCACCAATGGGTAGCCCCTATATATCCCATTGGACAAGACCAGGCAGCAGCGAAGGTAATTTAACACGGTGGTTCCTCGGTTAGTGGTGACCCACCCTGGTGAACCACCTATATTAAAGAGCTAATAAATTGTGCATTTTTGGAAAGAGCAATTTTGTCTGAACTCACTCTCCTTACGCCGCCATCCCATTACCTCTCACCGTGACTCACGTTGCCGGGACTTCATCCTACCTCCCACCGCGACACCTGTGTTGCCGGACTCCTTCCTTCCACCTCTCCGCTCTTCCCATCTGCTCGTCCGTATCACCGGCGATTCCCCGGGATGGTCTACACCCGCCGCTACGGCAAAGCCTACCGAGAGAAGACCTTTAAGAACAGGTCACCGGCCAAACAATACTCCACCCGAGGGCCCATTTAATACTACCCCAACAGTAACACCCGGACCCCGGACGTCCCCACTCCACTCCCTACCTCTGAGTTATCTAGTTCCTTTCTTCGTCTTCTCCTCTCATCAACCACCCGACCTCCACCTACTCCAATGTCCCCTCTAGGCCCTGAGTGCTATCATTTGTATACCCTAGCCACACCACAGCCCACCCACGTTTTCTCCCCCATCTCCCTTCCTTACCCCACCCCCTTGACCCACGAGACTGGTGCCAAGCAACTAACGTCACCCGGAGACTGCACTTCGACTAGACGCGACCAGTTGCCCCGAAGTCGCAGAAAAGGATAACAACATGTTACAGAAAATTTCTGCAAGTTCCACAAGCACGGAACCACATGTTATTGTGGATGATTTTTTGAATAGTGAAGCAATGTATGGAGTAAAGTATGGCGTTCTTGTTGCGAATGGGGATTCCAGTGTGCATTCGAAGATTTTTTTTTTTACTGAGTTCTCCAAGTCAAATATTTGGAGAGCACCTTAAATGAAAAGATCGTGGCTACTTTTGTAATGGACCCAAACAAGATGACGTAATCTAGTGCCTAGGTTAACTGAAGCAGGATTGTGCATTGTTCTTCAAAAACTTGTTAGTGGTCTTGCTGTGCATTGCCGAAGTTTATTGAGGCACTTGAACAGTAATATTGTGGAACAAATTTTTCCATCGTAGCGAAGTTTATAGGTAGAAAACTAATAAATTATATACAAAGACGCTCCTACCAGGGCAGATGCACAGCCGCTGTTGTGTCACATAACACGCACACACCAATATACGTGCTGCACAAAACATTATTTGATAAACAAAGTCCATGAAAGTTTACAAAATTATGTTAAGTACGTCGTCTAAAAGTACTCCAGAACTGTAAAAATAGCACAGCGAGATGGAGAAGATAGTTATTTTCAACAAAAGAAACACCTGACAAAGAATATGGATCTCACGCAGAAAAACCTGATCTCCCCCATGATATATTTGAAGAAAAGACAGAAACAATTTCTGGATTCTTTAAAAATATTAAGAAATTGAGAGGGCAACAATTCTTCAACGAAAATATGGAATGTGGATGGAAGAAAGGCGGAAACTCCTAACAACATCAGTTTTTGAAACAGTGTGTTGAAGATGGCCTTACACAGGCTGTCAGACATTAGCAAAGGCTTTACTTTACACCGATTTTGATTCAATGCCTTTGAAATACGGGCGAGATCCTGAAAATGATGCTCTCCAAGCTATGGAAAAAGTTATAGGGAGTAAAATTAAAGAATGTGGTCTATTCATTGATCACACTCATCAATATTTGGGAGCAACACCTGATGGGCTTGTGGGAGATAGTGCTATCGTTAAGGTCAATTGTCCAGCTTCTGCAAAAGAGCTTACTCCTGAACAAGCAATTTTGTCAAGGAAAGTAACATTTTTAAATTTGAGTAAAGACAAAAAAGTGATAGTTGATGTCAACAAAAGACACAAGAATTACTTTCAAATCCAGGGTCAATTGCATATAACAAAAAAATACATTTGTTATTATGGAGTTTGGACCACACTCGGAATAAAGTTAAAGCTATTTGCTGCGATGATCAGTTTTGGAATAATGAAATGGAAGAAGAACTTAAGAAATCTTACATGGATTGTGTGATTCCAGAACTTGTAGATTCACGTCAACGTCACTCAATGCCTATTCGTGACCCTATATATATGCTACAATCACAAGAAGAAGAAAATCAGAGAAAACTAAAACTTTCTTTGGAAAACACGTTTACAAATGTAAAAACCAAAAGAAATCTTGCTTTAATAACGTTAATATCACATGTAAAATACTGTTTATTTGTTAGATTACTGTATTTATTGCTACTTTTTATTAATACTTTCCTCTAAAGCTGATTTTTTATATTACTATGTGATATTTATTAATTTTACAACATAATATATTATTTAAAACAAAAGTTTATGAGCTTGGACTGCGTTGAAGAAATAACTTTTAAAAACCCATTCCCAAACAAAATTAACCCTGATTGAATCGGCTGGAATTAGGAATTAATCATCAAGTCTATAAATATGCCTCAAATTCTCGTCCAGATAAATATATCTTCATTTTTCTCATATGACGACTATTTCAACTCAAACCGAAATGTCGGAAGCTATTTCTTCAACGCGGCTAACACCCGCTTCGTTTAAATTAACCCTAGGCCACGGAAGCCACCAAAATAATATATTATTGATAAATTTTATTTAAAATTATTTTGGTTTATACAATTATTGTTATAAATAAAGCAACAAAAATAACAAATCCATAAAATGATTTAGTATTAACTTTAAGATTAAAGAATAATGATAGTGAATCCTAATAACTATAATTGGTTTCCTTTCAGTAGAATTATTTATTTACCATTCTCCATTAACCAGAATACCAAGAAAAATATTTGTATAAAAAGTATATTTGTAGCATAGATGATGATGGCTTAGCATTGAACTATTAACTTTATTAGGGTTTATAGTAATGTTTTTTGAAAAAAAAATTTTTTTAATTATTTTGATTGTTTTACTGATTTATATATTAATTCTATTTTTTGCTGTTGGTATTGAAGTTGATTTAAATTCTATGGCTAGTTGGGTTGAAATTATTTAAAATAAACTTTGTGTGGGATCAGTTTCGGTTTGTCTGTTCATTCTTTGTTCCTTTTCATTAGATTTGTAGACTCATATTTGTTTAAAAAGAATGTGGTATTAAAATATTCTAAAATGGTTTTATTATTACTATTTATAGGTTGATTCACTCGTGATTGAACACTTACTCTACATCGCACAATTAGGAGCGTCTGGTTATTATGTGTCTGGACGCTGTCGGGCATCTTATATGAGACAATCCTACTTGCCATGAAGAAAGTGAAGTTTATGACTTTCCCATCATGAGTTAAAAAAAAAAAATGTACAGTCCCGAATGAATCACTTACATTATGTGTGGCTGTCTATAGTAGAAACACCGTACTAGAATAGCATCCGACAGCTATAAACGTTACTTAAATTATTATCATGTGTCCATACGTCATGTGATCTAAAGCTGTAACTTTTATAGATATTATCAATAACTATCAACTTATAGTAATACTATAGCTGAAAATTTCAATGTTTACCACAAAAATATGTTTGTATATTTTAAACATTCCTTCCTAGTGTTCTTACTGTACCCAAAACTTTCTGTCCACGTGCCAACCGGCATGGAACTGTGACGCTTCGTTTATACATAAAAAATTAAAACTAAATGCAAATTAGCATTATAAAATTTAAATTCAAAAGTGATATTACATCAACTTGGGTGGATCGTATGTTTATGCTAATTATTCAGAACGGATACTGAAACATACCTCTCTTTTTATTGCTACTAAACTATGGCATCGCAAGTATGGGCTAAAAACAACTTAAACTACAGTCCAGTTTCAATAGAAAGGGCCTACCTTACCTAACAACTAGAAACGATATAAAATAACGCTAAAAATATAGTAAAATAGCAGAAAAAAATGTATTTTCTAAATAAAGACCCTTTATAAGACAATTGGACTGTAGATGGATCGCCATAAGAAAAGTCTTTTAAAAGATATCAAATATAGGAGGGACAACATTATAAAAAATACATTTCTTTTTCTTTCAGCAGCTGTTGAGATTAAGACAATGTCAAAGTGACAACTGCAGAACACTTTACGTGGCAGGTGACACAATATGGTTCTTCCTATTACAATCTGACTATATCTAGCGGTCAACAGAGATATGTGTGGCCTACTCATCCTCTTCTGGAAGCAAAGTAAATTGTCTAGTTCTCGAGTCCAAGGGCGGTACAGGTTATTACATTATGATTTTAGTAGGAAGAACAGTAGAAGTTAGTTTCTAAAGCTTCTAAATCAATTTTAATATATTCATTCACCAAGTCATGCTATATTCAGCTGTCACCTTTAATAGATATTATCAAAACCTATAGAATGACTCAAATAATATAGTAAAATGTTATCAATGTTGACCGTAAGGAAATATGTTTGAATTTTCTAAACTGTTCTTCTAACCAAAATCAGGATATACTTACTCTCCATAACAACCAAAAGGATTGAACTGGTAAGATGGTAATAAAAATAAGAAAACCTGAAAAAAAAGGTTCGCAAACGTCTTCTGCATCCTAAAAGTTTTGAAGAATGTTTAGGAATGTATCAATTTATTTGATTCAACTCTAATAGGGGGCAGTCCAGTAAAGGCATCAATCTAGTCTTGTACAGTCTGCCAGTGACGAAGATTATATCATCACATCATCATCATCATCACATCATCATCATCATTATCATTATTATTATTATTATTATCATTATTATTATTATTATTATTATTATTATTATTATTATTATTATTATTATTATTATTATTATTATTATTATTATTATATATTATTATTATTATTATATTACATTATATTATATTTTATATATATTATTTTATATATATTATATTATATTATTATATATTATTAGCACCGCGTCTTACTATCCGTTCGGGTTATACGCACTTACGCTAATGTGCAATGGTAGGGTGATTGTGAGATGAAATGGAGGACCTTACAGTTTAACGTGGAATCCGAACCACGGTAGAGGCCTGGCATTCATCACATTCACAAGTTGTGATTAATACACATCTTGTCAGAGGTGAAGGAAGGGTTTGGCAATCAGATAAATTTGTGCCGGGACTGAGGATTGAACCCCGGACCCTCAGCACAGAAGTCTGACACCTTACCCCTAGACCACCAGGTCACCCCGGTGACGAAGAGTTCGGGATTTGAATCCCAGCAGTTTGAACGTAGATGCTTTAATCTTAAATACCCTTTCACTGTTTATTCACTCAAATGCGTGTAAACTACATATTAATAAATTCTAGCTTCCCTATCCCGACCTCCTTATAAAATATATGCAGATAGTTTTAACGGTTAAAAAGTTGCAGGTCACGTAAAATAGCACGTAAAAGTGGCCGAGTGGTCTAAGAACTAGCCTTAAATGAATATCTTCCATAGAATCTAATATTTAAAAAAATATATGAGCAGGAAAATTTCTGCAAAACAAACTATAGTGTGTTGTCGATTTTTTTAGGACATAAATATTGTGATTTGGTAAATCATAGTGTTTACATTAAGAATAGAAACCAAATTCTAAATAATATAATGCAGTTTAAAATTTAAAAGAGTTCAATTTTTACCTTGTAGCTACAATTTTAATATTCTAGCTATTAAAACTTACTTATGAAACAAAATTTTATAAAAATTATTTAAAAATTACGATGGGATTGTCAAAAGATAGAAATTTAAAACTGATACTACTTTATTAATTTGAAGCAACCGCTGTCACATGCTAGAAATTTAATATGGGTAGTGAAAAGGTTACTATAGGAGAGGTGTGTGAACTAGGCTAGGCTCAGGCCGCCCCCATGAGTTCTTGACACTTTCAAGTAATCCAGAGATGAACAGGCTAACAGCATTCTAACAGCACTTGTCAGCTTAACCCATTCTTCTTTGTACTTTTTCAAAGCAATGTTTCGAAATAACAGTACCCACTGACAGGTGAAACTAGCAACACCTGTTGGTGAGCATAGCACTATGACTCACCCCAAGCCCCACTTTCCACCCCCAAAACTGAAAAGGTGCTCCACTATAGCGCACACTTAAGATTCGGATGGACATCTCGAGGTCTTTCAAATCACTCTTCCAAATAGTTCCATGTATTATCACCTCAGAAGAGGTGCGCTACTGTAGCTATGACAGTTACCCCACCGACCCCACTCCCCTCCTATACTTCCCCCCCCTTTCAGAGTGTCCTTACATTCCACAGTTAATTCAGGCAACCATCCCCCTCTAACCCTAATCTTTTCAACTTTGTTGCTTGCTACTCAACAAAAGACAAGCAATCACCGTTATTCTCTCTAAGGAGTGATGCCGGGTTTTAGCCGAAATCTCGGAGTCTGAAGAATGACGTCCAAAGTCAAACGACAAGGGCTAGAATCCATGTCGAAGTATAATTTTTCTGAGTTACCTTAGGAAATCATTATTTACAGTAAATTGTGACATTTTTATTTAGTTTATCTATTACTGTAGGAATATATAAAAATATATTTTCTGCCCTATATTAAAAAAAATTAGCTTTTTTTTTCAGTAACACTTTTTACGGTCATTACTTACGCTAATTATTTAAATATATGGTATAAGGAGGTTAGAATTAAAATAAGTGCACCACAATTTGTTTGTACAGAAAATAGAAAAAACAAAGTGAAAACCACACTTTGTTCTAGGTGATAGCCAGATTAAAAAAATTGGAAATATCTTTAAAAAAATTAATGAGTTGGAAAAAGGTGGTCAAAGTTGGCGAAAAATTGTAGTTTTTAAAGTTTTATTTCAATCAAATATAATTTACGTACTGTACGCCCACTTCACTTTACAAATAGCCCTACTGTTAACTTTTTTCGAACGCCATACTAACAACAACATTGTATTCTATGATCTAAAAAAATAATAATTCAGAATTAAATAAATCTCGCTAAACCATGTTTCTATTAAAAATCATTTATTCATTTTATAATGATTATAATTTATAACTCATCCAAAATCAAGTCTTTTCTTTTTTATTGCTACATTCAGAACACAGGTTATTAACGGCTTAATCTGATTGGGTAGAGATGAAGAAGATAGCTAAGATGAAGTGAAACCGCATTTGCATGGAGAAAGATGGAAAAACCAGAGTGATAAATCACTTGTTGAAAACCGTTAAATGTATATATATATACATATATAATATATATAATACATATATATATAATACATATAACGGGAAAACATTTTCATTTCACGCAAATGAGATTCGAACCTCAACCTACCAATCAACGGCGATCAAACCAACGGCAAGACGGCTGTGGGTAACTAAACTTTGTAAACTAATATTTACTTTGTCTTGACAACTTAGAGAGAAAGTATTGTGATCGTCAAAATTCGAAATTGAGATTTTGATAAATGTCGACGTTTCATAGCCCCCTGAAACCAAAATGTTGTTTCCGTAATGCCGTCTGACTGTTTGTATCTTAGTTTGGGCTAGAACTGAAACCATTTTACCGTTTGGATTGAAACTTTGTGTCTGGGGTTCACACAATCCCTCTCTACCCCAAGGGGTTTTTGGAATTAGGTATCTAACACTAAATTTAAAAGGCAAAAAGAGAATAAATCTATTTTCTCGAAATTCGATCTAATTATTTTTATTAAATTTGATATCTAAACACACTTTACCAATATAAACAGGATGGACATTTTCATTTTCTCATGAACATGACTAAATATTTTTTTTAGTAAAGTTTTATACTTTGCAATTCCAAGTTAAATAATTGATTTTATATCAATATTATGTTAGGACTTTTTCAAACTATTAATCAATAAATTCTGATGAAATTTACAGTGCTCTATGCGAATTCCTGGCATTTTAGGGGAAGCGCGTTAATTAAGTTTCTGCCTTAGTAGTCATTAAATGATGCTCCAAATAGCTTCTAGAGGACTTATGTTTGTGCAATTCTTTCGCCTACGGCGGTAGGGGGTCCTGAAACCCCACTTACACTTTGGGGATTGCTACGACCTTGCGTTCCGGCACTGCTAAATTTACGACTACACCACTGTTTTTAATACAGGCTTTTGAAAATGAATTTGATTCTTATGCTCTTTGGTTGACAAAGATGTTTATCTTTTCTCAATCTTTCTGTAACAGTGTTCATAGTTCCTGATGCCATAGAGTCAGGGGCGGCCCGAGGTAAATTTCGTGCCTGGGTGGTATTGCTTTTTGGCGCCACACTACGTAAACGGTGGTAATATAGTCCATTCACCAAGGAGTGTAGGTAACTAACAGCTAGCAAAAGTTAGCAGATCAATCTCATGTCTCCATTTGCCAAACCATAGATCTGCAATGACCTTAATATGTTGATTTATTGTCACTTATCGCAGTAAAAACTTTCACAAAACAATTTTATTTTTAATTTGGTTTTTCTTTGGCAGTTCTTAAATTTCTGCTAGCTGCCAGCTATCACATTTCTCATGGTGATTGTACTCTCGGAAAATATGAAAATAATCCCCAAACCTAAAACAAAACCTAACGTAGCCTGGGCGTGATAGTAAAATAATTGAAGGGGAAACTCCACAAATGTTAAATATGCGTTAAAGGTTTCACTTCGAGATTGTACAAAACTGTTACGTATTACAGATAAAACTATAAAACCTTCTTTGTAGACAATGTCATAATATATTTTTATATTATAAGTTTAACAAGCACTTTGACATTATGAATGGTTTACGTTATAATTGCAAAAAAAAAGTTTTAGGGTGCCATTATTTCAAGCTGGCAAATGTAAAATAACTTTTTAAGAGTGGAACTAGATTCTATTACCCGCCTCGGTGGCGTAGTTAGCTAACGCGCTAGTCATGTTGAGCTAGACCACCTAGGACGGGAAGATCGAGGTTTAATCTCGGTCGGGTGAACTGGGGGTTTTCCTAAATAATTCTCCACTCTCCTTCCACGCAAATTCGGGTTCACTTTCTCTATATTCAACCTTCCCAATACCTAATCCATTAGTGTAATTAGTACTTAAACGTATATACCGAAGGGTAGTAAGACACGGTGCTACGTTATTATATTATTACTAGATTCTATTTTACTCACCACAAAATTATACTAATGTGTAAAATTTCATGTTAGTATCAAAAATTGAACGTTTGTTAAGCTTAGCAACTCCACTATCACGCCCTGTCTACGGTGGCTTGTGGACTATTTGCATGTAACGCCCAGGTTACGTTAGGTTTGGAGTTTTGGGTACTATTTGCATATAATGTCCAGGCTACGTTAGGTTTGAAGTTATATGTTTGGGGACTATTTTCCTATCACGCTCAGGGTACGTTAGGTTAGAAGATTGTTAGGTTTGGGGATTATTTTCATTTCACGCCCAGGTTACGTTAGGTTCGAAGTTGTTAGGTTTGGGGATTATTTTCATATCACGCCCAGGTTACGTTAGGTTTGAAGTTGTTAGATTTGAGGATTATTTTCATATCCCGCCCAAGCTACGTTAGGTCATGTCTAGCTCTGTTTGGCGCCCCCTAAAGCTGGTGCCCCGAGCAGCCGCCCGGTTCGCACGGCCCTTAAGCCACCCCTGCATAGAGTAAGTAACAGCGTATATTATTTCATTTCACAAATCCTAACGAGTTTTTAGTAAATGTCTATTTCAAGATAAAAGCGAGAGAAAGTCTGTGCGGTTCATCATGAGTTGACTTCAAGGAACGAATCCACGAGGTTTGTGTAAACGGTGTTATATTACGACGATATAAGTTCTTCGGAAGCCTTTTTGGCCGAAGTTGAGTGTTGTGTTTCACACCGTTCTCATTCAGAACCGTTGAATTTAAAACTATTGATTTAACGAAAAATCTTTTTGCCCTTTCTAGGGCCAAATTTCTTTTTTATCAATTGCCGGCTCTGCGAACGATTATAAGTGTCGACGCGAAAGGCCAGTGTACGCTCGGTCAACTGGCCGAGCCCAGAAACGTGTGTAAAGTGAAGTGAAACATTTAATTTCAAAAAGCGTAAAATG
Source organism: Timema podura (assembly GCA_033556935.1). Taxonomy (NCBI): domain Eukaryota; kingdom Metazoa; phylum Arthropoda; class Insecta; order Phasmatodea; family Timematidae; genus Timema; species Timema podura. Next base: position 2,084,287 of record JAVRXN010000010.1, read on the forward strand.
TCTTCTGATTCCGACATTGACGTCACCGAGGAGGAGAATGACGAGACATGATATCCGAGGAGTCCCTGGATGACGACATGGAACGGCCACCCAGAGGCAAAGGTACCAGGGAGATACAAAAACCTGCACACTCACTCAACAAAAAAGGTAACCAGCTCAGTTCTGACTTAACCTTTGAACCTACCTCATCGCTAAAAAGGAAGCACAGGGTCAAACCGGGATTGGATATTCCGGTACCAAAGTCCATCAAGGTAACAAATAAGTTCACCACACTTGCTAGTTGTAAAGACAGTATAGACCAACAGCAATCCGCTATGGAGGCAACAGAAGATATCCAACAAGAGAAATCTACACCAAAAAAGGTAAAAACTCCACCGATAGTGATTACAAACTCGGCGGAATACAACAATATAATAAAGCTCTTAAAACAAAATTTAGAAGACGATTACAAACTATACTGTATAGTCAGGGTATTAAAATCATAACTAGCTCCATAAGAGACTATTCAAAACTCTTAAAACTTTTAAAAGAAACCTCCCTTGAACATTTTACTTACATGTTACAGAAAGACAGACCTTTTAAAGTTGTTATAAAGGGCCTACACTCCACAATGCCATGCGAGACTATAAACTAGAACTAATCGAACTGGTTTCAACCCCATAAGCGTGAGACAACTCTACACAAAAGCATCCCTACAATCAGAATCACCAAGGCCACTCCCAATATTTGTATGCACACTCGAGAAAAACCAGTCGGTAGCAGATATTTATAAGGTCAGAGCAATTAACCACACGATTGTAAAGGTGGAGGAGTACCAAAAGTCGGCGAGCGCGGTACTTCAGTGCCATCGTTGCCAACGTTTTGGGCACTCCAAAAACTATTGCTCTCAAACACCTCGGTGCGTCAAGTGCCTCGGGGAACACCTGACTACAGCTTGCACAAAGAAAGACAGAACCACCCCAGCAAGATGCGTTAACTTGCAAGGGAGAACATGCAGCTAATTACAGAAACTGTTCCGTGCTGCTCAGAGAAATTGAAAAAAGAAATAAACAACTAGACAAACCCACACCAAGCGCAAATAAACAAACGGAGCAAATTGCCCCACCGAGACAGGACACCGAACGGAAGAAGCGAAACACCATACCAACGAGTTCACAAGCTCCCGCGGCCAAGCGGATGACATACGCGGCGGCCGTCGTCAACCTTCCACAAAAACCGAGCGAGTATCCCAAGACAGATGAGACTTCCGACCTGAGAGACCTCTTCCTACTGCTCAAAGACATCAATCTTTCTGGCCTACTTGCTCATCTCAAAAAATACACGAACAGGTTAAAAAACTCCCCTGACAAAACCACAAAGGCCCTAACTTTACTTGAAGCTATCACCGAATTCTACTGCGATGGCAATTGAACAGGAAAGAGGAGTACAAGATTCAGTGAACATCCTGTTCTGGAACGCTAACGGCTTAGTCCAACAAGAGCACGAGTTAAGAAAGCTACTGGAGACGTATGGGGTCGACATTGCAATGATCTGTGAGACCCATCTATCGGAACGGAAGAAGATACGGTTCTACGGATATGAGATGTATCGTAAACGATAGGGCAGCTGGCCAGGGAGGGGCACGGCCGTGCTGGTGCGCAGTAATCTTATACACTATAAAACGACTCTTCCAGCTATGGACTTTATAGAATCACTTCGATAGCCATTCCCACAGGACGAAAGAGATAGTGTTCACCGCTGCCTACAGAAGCCCTGCAGTCCCACCAACCATCGATGATCTGGACAGGCTTACCTCAAAAAAGGATTTCCTCGTAGCGGGAGATCTCAACTGTAAGCATACGAATTGGAACAGTCGCGTGTCCAACCAGGCAGGGCGGACTTTGGCTGGCCAGGCAGCAACCAAAAATTACATAGTCATGGCGACAAACGAGCCGACGTTCTATCCATCTAATTACAGGAATCTTCCTGATGTCCTGGATGTTGTCCTGACGGATCTTGAAACGCTTCCAGAAGAACTCGAAACCTTAAACGAGCTCGACTCCGACCACCTTCCGGTCTTTGGAAAGATGAACCTGAAGATAAACCCAAGATTGTCCTACCTTAGGAGGAAGATCCCCAGGAGTGACTGGGAAGAGTATCATCGGGTATTGGCGGACGCAATACCGCTGAACATGGAGGTGAACTCCCCGGAAGAAGGGACAGTTCCATCACTCTTCTGACAGCCACATTACTCGAGGCATACAGAGTGTCAACTATCTACGAGACGCCGCCGGCTTTGTTGAAGACGGATGATCCGGAGCTGAGCTACTTGATAGCCCTGAAGAGGGAAGCACGCAGGAATTGGCAGCGGCACCGAGACCCGAGGCATCATGAACAGTACAGTAGGCTAAGAGCACTCGTTCGTAGAAAGGCCAAAGCTCTGAAAATCACCGACTGGAACGAATATGTAGCAAACACTCTGGCTGGGGATGCCAACTTATGGAAGGTAACGAGACAACTCAAAGGTTCGCAAGGAAAGTCAGGCACCACGATCATCCACGGAAGGAATGGGCTGAAATTCCGAAGCGAAGACAAGGCAGAGGCCATTGCTGAATCTCTTGAAGATCAGTTCAAGGCAAACGCAGAGCCCCAAGATGAGGAGTATACTAGGTCAATAAATAGAGCGGTGGGGGTATACCTGGCAGATCCTGTTACAGATCTACCACCCCCCGTCACCAGAAATGAAGTCGCCCACCAGGTGAAAAAGCTGAAGCCACGGAAAGCGGCCAAGTCACGAGAGGGTCTCGAACGAGATGTTGAGACACGCTCCGGAATGTGTGATCCAGTTCATAACAAACATGTTTACAGCGGCACTACTGGCAAGTTACTTCCCGGAGGCGTGGAAGGTTAGCCAACGTCGTCTCATTGCCCAAACCAGGTAAAGACTGCAAATTCCCGCAGAACAGACGGCCCATCAGTCTGCTAAGCTGCGTAGGAAAAATATTCGAGAAAATAATTTTGCAGCGACTGATAGACATTGCCAGAGAACAGCAAATTATACCCGACATCCAATTCGGATTTAGGAACCGTCATACAACGGTACATCCAATCCTGAGCCTAGTGGAGGACACGACAAGGGGAAATCATGCTAGCGGTACTTATGGATGTATAGAAGGCTTTTGATAAGGTCTGGCACGCAGGCCTTATCTACAAACTGATTCAGGCCAAATTTCCAAAGGCTTATGTTCATTCAAACAAGAGCTTCCTAACAGGACTAAGCTTTCAAGTCAAGATGGAAGGCAAGAGGTCGTCTCTTGATAGGATCGGGCGGGGGTGCCGCAGGGGTCTGCACTATCACCGTTCCTCTACACGGTGTATGTTGCCGATATCTCCACGGACCCGATGATCAAGACACGCCTATTTGCGGATGATACTCTTTTCTACATCGCCAACAGAAATGTGAAGTACGCGCATCTCCGACTACAGCGGTACCTCGAGAATTTAGCCGTTGGCTAGGAAAATGGAGAATTAAGGTAAACGCAGAGAAATCGACAGCCATGATAATTACGGGGAGTAGACCCCAAACCCCGGCCCAGCTGGTAGTATTAGAGGACGCTATCCCATACAAAAAGGCAATGAAATACCTTGGGGTGATGGTAGACTACAGACTCACATGGAAGGACAGGCAACATACTCAAGGCAAAAGGCAATGAGGGCCTTCATTGCAAATTACGGCCTATTCAAGAGCCCGGAGCTGGACAAGAACACTAAGCTGCTGCTTTACAAAAGCTTAGTTACAGCCTATTCTGTTATATGGAAGCCATGCGTGGGGTATGCTTCCGATACAGTGATAGGTACACTACAAGTAGTACAAAATAAGGTGCTCAGGTGTATCCTGGGTGTGAACACTCGTACTAACAATGCGCACATACACGCTACCACAGGTAGTGCGACACTGCAAGAAATAATTCGGCAGCGAAGTGGTAAATTTTACAAACGTGCCCGTGAGGTAGAAGACAACGCCATAATCAGAAAACTCGGTCAGTACGACCCCCGAATGGCAAGGAAATATAAGAAACCCCGGCTCGAATGAGCATAGCAAATAAACGCCTCCAAATTAACCCCTTCCTACAAACCACTCCTGATCTCAACTTTGACCAATCCTTGGGTCAAATCCCCATACCCCATAACTAAAATCATTTATCGTCACAACTTCACTTTCATCAAAGTCATGTTCCTCAGTGTATAATATTAATCTATGTAATTTCTTTCAGCTCGTCTAGATCTTACTTACTCACTACACCAAATCACTTCAGGCCTAACTGCGCTTGTGTTTCCATCACAGTGCACGATGGTTTGAATTAGCAACTCCACACAACTCTGTTGCTCCCATCACACAAACATTCACTTTTCCAACTCCATTTTTTCCTCCACAAACAATCTACACTTTTAAAAATAAAGGTTATGATCTGTGACTACAGATTGGTACTTTAGGCAGAAACAAGCCGCCTACTTCTCTGAAAGTCGCTTCTGACATTCAGAGCTAGTAGTTCAAGGCAAACAAGGGAGCGCGCGCGGTTCATCGTACCATTTATTTTTTATTACTAAAATACAAAATTGCCTTTACCTCTATGTGAGTAGGTTTGTGGACCTATAATTTCTAAGACACTTCTATTTATTATTTATTATTATTATTATTATTATTATTATTATTATTTATTATTGATTTTATACTATTATTATATTATTAGTATTATATTATTAATTGGAGTTACCGACCTATCTACACAACTAGAGGTTGTACAAATGAAACCATTTACTCATTTAATGTGTACAAAACGACATAATTGCGGAATTTTTTTAACAACCTGTATATACATGTGTGTGTAATTTATCTAAAAAATTTTGTTAAAATTATAGTATTATAAATATTCGTCGTGTATGATAGAACAATATCTTATTCTCAACAATAATATGATAACTTCAAAGCTATATTTTTGTATTTCATGTTTTATTTAATTTTAATTTAATTGAAATTACTTTTAATTGTAAAAAAGTAAATATTAACTTGTAACTTTTTTATTAATATAGTTCATTTTAAATGTACAAGTTTAATATAATACGAGAAACCGCATTTTGTTACTAACGCATATTTTCTAAACAATAGAGTAAAAACTTTATCGTTCTTCTATAGTATGTATCAATCCGAAGTTCCGCTTTTAGATGTTATCACGTAGAAATGTGTACATAGGTCCTTTGCAATAAGTGACAGTTGTGACGACTAGCATACAGCCTTCTCTCTCTAAGTTTAGTTTCTCCCTCTAATGCTACCCTCCAGCTGTTCTTTGGTTGGAAGGGGGAGGAGGGAGTAGTCTCAGGTATCCAGTAATCCAGTGACTTAGATAAGCTGAATCGTTGTGGTATGGAAATTTCTTCTTGATAAAAATAAAAACTCATTTAGGTATTTTATATTACATTTTAAATGCGCTTTTTCAAATTAATTATTTACCGATTAGGTATATCAGCACATGAATGACAAACTAGCTTACTTTATAACATTCACAATGGGACCCCCATCTTTCAAACAAAAAATACGAGAGGAAAGTCGCAATTTTATTGATGATAATGTTATCGAATGTGCAGGGAATCAAACCAAATACCCTTATTTCAGAATAAGACTCATAACAAAATGATTATCAAATTATTTATAGGACGTTAATTTAGTACATGTATATTGTTTAATGAAGACAAATCAAGACATAGAAAACTAAAGTACATTTTACGTTTTTCAGTTACAGTGAGTTCGACGTTCAAATTCATTCAAATTAATTGGGGAGGTTTTTATCCTACCTATCGATTAAATTATTGTAAAGGCCTTGTTTTAAATTATGATCTAAAAAAATTCATCAACAAAATTGTGTAATTTTGTGTTGGTTTCCCTTGGCTTTAGAATTGATAGGCCATAAGCCCTCAAGTTTTTTAAGGCACCCCTTTTTTGTAGAGCACGTGATTTTATAACATTTTTGTATGGAGTGCAACATTATAAAATGGTTAAATTAGCTATTTAGAGGTGGGTAATTGAGATTATTAAGAAATAATCGATAAAATAAAATACAGTAAGCTCATGATTTTATAAAAGTGAGACTTCATTAAAGTTTTTTTATTATTATTTTGTTTTCTCGGGTATCAAGTAATAATAATAATAATATTTAGCACCCCGTCTTACTACCCGTTCGGGTTATACGCTTACGTACTAATTACGCTAATGGATTAGGATTTGGGAAGGTTGAATTTAGAGGAAGTGAACCCGCATTTGCGTGGAGGGAAAGTGGAAAACCATTTAGGGAAAACCACTCTCAGTTTACCCGACCGAGATTCGAACCTCAATCTCCCCGTCCTCGACGGTCGAGCTTAACACGACTAGCGCGTTAGCCAACTACGCCACCGAGGCGGGTGGGTATCAAGTACGCGTTAAGTTTAAATCTTTGTTCCGACAAGTTACGGGATTTTTAAGGGTGTTGAAGAGGTTGAAAAAATTGACTTTTAAAAAACATGTTACAGTGATCAATTGTGACAGAGTGGTGTAAAATAATCCCCCACCCACCCCCTCCTGAATGACCCCCAGCGGACACCGAAATGGCCTTAACGGAGTGGGTAAAAGTGTAAGTAAATGCGAATAGCCGTGGATAGGTAGTAAGGTATGTTGTAAAATCAAATTCAAGGTTATGTCTAAATACATACTTATAACCACAACACAATAACAATTCGTTTGATTTTTTTAAATTTAATTGCTAGTTTTTCTAAATAGCTTACCCCAAATATAATATTTTGTGATAAAATAAATGTTTAGTTTCAAATAATATCTGTAATTAAACTATTCATTAAAATCTTCCATTAATTATTTTAATAAGTCATAAGAATAAATACAATTACGGCCTTTTTAATGTTTTATTTTGAAACAAAGTGGTAAATAAGTTTTCATAATAATTTTAGTATGGATGCGGAAATAATCAAAAGCGAAGGAATGTTGCCTAGGAATGATTTTAACAAATATTATTAGATTTGGAATCTTTGTTGTATTTTTAAAATTTACTATTAAAGAATTAATCAAAGTATACCGGTACTTATTTAATTTCTAACTAACGTGAGTACATTTTAAAGAAACCCCTGTTTAACATTATAATTTTACCAAATTAAATTTTAATATCAAGTTGAATATTTGGTTCTCACAGCCCATGCAAAGAATGTGACCAGGTTATAATACGTGATTTTAAGCTTCTGTGTACAGATAAGTCCTATATAATATCTATGACCTTTGTAAAGTATATCAAGCTAATTTTATGTAATACTTATTTGTAAATTAATAATAATAATTTTAGTAAGGTCGGTTCAACAATAGAAATAATAAAGTTAAAAATAGATGCGTACAAAGTAAACTTACCAGTATTGATAAATATTATGCATGTAACTATAGATTTATTAATTTATGAATTTCAATATCATAGTTTATGACCTAATTAATATAATGTGAATATCTTAAATGCCTTTATGCGTTCCTCCATTGTAATACACCTTCTTCGAGTAATATTATATATTTGATAATTATTTTAATTATAAATCTCGTCAAAATAATATTTGTTCCTCAGGTAATTTCTTAGAAATATAATTAAAAATACTTACTGAATAAGCTTCACAAACAATATAGTGTCATGTAAATATGTTTGCCCAGGAAATGTATGTTTCATATAATTTATGTTCAGCTTAGTTGTTAGCTAAATAAATAATTTATTATACTTAAACAGGTAATATTTAACATAAAATGTTCCCAACAATAAATACAGAAAATAACATTTGATTGACGAAACCAACGTTTCGTTGATGAAGCACAAGGAACCTGCATGGCCGCAGACTTGTGACGTCACAGCAGTGCGAGCAGGTGGTGTTGGTTAACCGAGGTAGTGTGTCAAATCTGTTGACAGTATGAGATTAAAGGTAGGTATGGGAAAAAAACCTTCCTCGTAGAGGCAAAAGTCAAATAGCTAACGGTTCTGAACTGATTCACCACATGTTTGAAATACATTTAAAATATTAAAGATAAAACAAATTACAAATGGATATACACAAATGTAATATTAAATATTTTATATAGTATGTTGGTGATCATATAATAATTTTTACAATTTCATCTATAGAAAGTCATTATGCCAAATGCAAAAAATCCACTACTTAAAATTAATAGTTTTAAGATACTTACTAGTCTAATTCCTTTAATTAAAACGTCAATTTGATCAAATTAAAAACATATTATATATATATATATATATATAATATAGTAAACTATAACACAGCCGGAATATGTTATTTGGATCAATCAGTTCACTTTCTCGTAAAAGTTCCAAGACTTCAACATCCTTAACTCTTTTCATATTGTACAATATGATTTTTACCTTTTCAAACATAGACGAAAATAAAAATCATCTATAAATTGTTTCAATTGTTTAAATAATTTTAGCTCATGCTGCCCTCTGTTATTCTTGAGCTGTACTAGCCATAAACAGTCCTATGAAAAACTAAAGTCCATCTATAACGTTTCCAATTCAGAATTTTCATTTGGGCTGTTTGTGTGTAAAGTGTCGGAAGAGAGTCTATTCCGAGAAGGTTCAATACAGGATTTCAGAGATATAATTACAATTTTTAAAGGAAATGTAATTCAGGATTTCTATTTGGACTGTTTGTGTGTAGAGTGTCGAAAGAGAGGCTCTTCCGAGGAGGTTCAATTCAGGATTTCGGAGATATAATTCCGATTTTTGAAGGAGATATAATTCAGGATTTTCATTTGGGCTGTTTGTGTGTAAAATGTTAAAAGATAGTCTCTTCTGAGGAGATACAATTCAGCTCCCCCGAGGCTATGACCACTTAAGTTAAACATTGTGAGCAAAGAAAATATCAAGTGCCACCCATCCTTGTGTTGATCCTCCCTAGTAGTCCTAATTGATGTTCTTGCAGTCTAGGAAGTCGCCCAATTCCTGAAGATTGCAGCAGGTTCAAAATCTCACAGTTTCACACGTTGTTCCATTGAGGAGTTACACAGTGGCTAGACTTTTACCTATCCTAAATATTATTTCTGTTGTCAACATCCCTTTTTCTCAACAAATATAAAGCCTACAGCGAGGAATAAGGTATCAGTGGATATGATTTTTTACCGACTTCTAACATAGCATACTCAATAAACCTTCTAAAAAAGCTTCTAGGTGTATTTAATGGTTAAAATAAAATGTGCCCCAAACCCCCCTTGAGCCCTTGCAATTCTGCGTACACTACTTTCTATTAGTCAGGTTTACGGACCGCATTGGTTCTAGCCATCAATTAATGAAAAATGGAGACTTAACTAGGAGTTTTGAAAAGCTCTATAAAGTCCACAGTCCAAAGTATTATGTTTAAGATGATCACATAAAGTGTGTCCATAAAAAGTTATTTAGTGAAATTACGCCCACTGACTCAAATTAGAACAAATTAAACTATTACATAAAAATGGAATAAAACACATGCTATTATTATTACTAGGTGGTTGTACTGAGTATATTTAACTTAAATGGTTATCCCTATCATTCCACTCTAATTCTGATACATATAATCAAAACACTACCTTACTCATTCTCAACTCATCCGGACGGGTAGTAAGACGCGATGAAAAAAAATATATATATTAACTTATTAAAATAATTTAAATCTTCGCTTTAGTAATTAATATACGATTAAATATACTTTTTTTAGTTTTGAAAACTTTAAAACATAATAAAATAATAATTTTATTTTAATAACTAATTAAATATAATGAGAAGATTTTTCATGTATGAATAAAATCATACTTTTTATATTTATTTATTTGTATTTATTTATTTAGCACTTCGTCTTACTACCCGTTCAGGTTGTACGCTTAAGTACTAATATTACGCTAATGAATTAGGAAGATTGAATTTAGAGGAAGTGGAAGGAGAGTAGAAAATTATTTAGTATAAACCATTCCCAGTTCAACCCGACTGAGATTCAAGCCTCGTCATCCCGTCCGTCTAAAGTCAGTCAACAAATCAAACACCTGTCAACCAATAAAGTAATAAATCAATCTTGACGAGACCAGTAGAGTATTTTTGAGACCGGTCGGAACATATAGAAAATCCAAAATGTCCACCCAAATTCAAAAATTCAGAAAGACCTCCAAAGTTAGAAAAGTAAATTGGCTAACAAAATTCAAAATGGCGGATGGCCGTCACCTTGCTCAAAAAAAAAGTGAGCAAGAACTGTCTTTTACACCCTACTGTCTGATTAACCTGGGAACACTCCACGATGCGTCACTGATAATAATATGAATATTCATCCCAACCTATTAAATATATTTAAGCCCTTAATCTCCCAAAAATAAATGTTACTATTCCGTCTCCTTCTCTCAGTGTGGAGGATCAATGTTTATCTTATGGAAGAAAGGGAGCCAACTCCACCTCATAACAATAAATTGTAGATATAAACAAAATGAGATAATTATTTTAAACTTTGTTAATGAAATAAATGAATGTATGTATGCCGGTGTCAGTTGGTGGTGATGGACGGTAACGAGGGTGGCAGAAAGTGAGCCTATTCCAGTGAGGACTCGAATATCTACCTAAACGGAACTGGCCAATCAGGTTAGATTGGTCTTACATTTAGGCGACGTGCCAACCAATGCAGGTAAATATTAGCAAAATAAATATATAGCTCGTACTTATTCCAAAATAATTATAATACTGTATCTTGTATGGTTTGGCAGTAATTGTGAGGTTCCAGACCCTGTCTGGTATACTGAGGTGTTTTTTCCTCAGTTGTTTCCTAATGTTCCTGCGTGCAATTACAGGTAAAGTTCATTTGAGTCATCCCTAACAACAATTTTACAATTTATTCAAAATATAATGGAAAAAGGTTCAGAATTATTTACCTTTAGCTATGGCTGCCACTTTCCTCAAAATAAAATAGGGTACTTTTTCTTTGGAGGCATTGAGGGGTGTCTACCCTGGAATTTATTTTTAAGCTTTGAGCTATTTGAATGTTTTTATACATATGATTATATATTTATTTTTTATAGGCCATATGATTTTTTAAACTAAATTATGTATATATATATATATATATATATTAGTGAGTAGGCATTGCATAAATTCATCAGGAACACTATATGAGATTAGCTTAAAATAATAAACTCTTGTTTTTTGGAACGTTAAATGTGTTCTTTATAAATTTTAAAATTTTATTAACACTTATATGTAAGTCCCTTGAAGCCAGTTGGCTGGAAGCCAGCCTATGCGTACAACAAATAGCCAAGTTTATGCTTCTCTTTCTCAATGAAGTGGATTACTGATCACGGGGAGGCTAGGGTTAGAATCCTGGACGTCTTTTTTGAATGTGCATTTCCTATAAAATATTCATCATCCTTACCCTTAGCAGGAGTGCAAATATTCCGGCAGCCTGTATTAGTAAGGCTACCTAAACAACGAAAACGCATCAGATCTGATCTAACCTAACCAAACATAATTCATAAACCGTCTTAAGTTTTGGTGCGCTTATGATATTTTTTTGGAGTTCACTTTGCTGCGCTTTGGAGTGTAAAATGGGTACTATGCACGGTTTTTATGATCACCAATGAGAATTAAATCGTTGTGTCGACTTGGTGGTCTTTGATCTGAGTGATCGACTCAGAAATCGATGTTTGTGAGCTCAAACCTGAGATCAACGGATTTTAGTGATAATAATCCGTAGCACAACTTCCTTTGTAATAGAAGTAAGGCTGTTGATTCTATTTCGATAATGACATGTACAAGAACCCTGGGAGTTACGTGAAAATACCATAGTTTGGTTGAATTCCATCAATTAGTTAAAATAGTACGTAGCAAAGGTGGAATGAAACGAATACAGCATAAGTAGCTTCCTTTCGCAAAAGGAAACCAGCTAACAATGTACTCCAATAAAACTTAGGTACTAGGCCACAGACAAGGAAAGAACAGATCCACAACCACTATGTTAAAAGTGTTGCGATCCTTTTCGAGGTTTTACTCCTTCAACGTTGGGATCGCTAGGTGTGATCACCAGTGACTACAGCGCAATCAAGTGAGCATTTTCCAAACGACTCACTTTAAACTCGAATTTACTAGAGGTAAGATACAAAATATGGGCTCCTTGAGTTAACCAGTCAGCTATCAGCGAGGCTCCTCCCCCGTCTCTAACCTCCCTTCCCCCCTCACCCGCTATCACTAAGTACCCTAATACTGCTACTCTGACTGCACATTATAAAGAAAACTTAGAACACATTGGTCCTTTTTACTTTCTCTCTATCTTACAGGTAGAGAAAGTATTGTGATCGTCAAAAAAATCGAACTCGAGATTTTGATGAATTTTGACGTTTCATGACTTCCTGAATCCGAAAAAGTGGTTTTTGAATTTCCGTCTGTCTGTCTGTCTGTCTGTCTGTCTGTCTGTCTGTCTGTCTGTACCTCCAACTAGAGCCTAAACTATTTTACCGATTGAGCTGAAACTTGATATCTAGGGTTTTCATAGGGTTGCCCCGAGGGGTTTTTGGAATTGGACATCTACCCCTAAAATTAAGGGTAGTTTACTGAAGGGCAAAAAGAGAAAAAGTCGATTTTCTCAAAATCGGCTCTAACGATTTTGATTAAATTTCATTTATGAACATAAATAAATATTCCAAACAAAATGGCTACTCTCAATATTTCGGCAAAATCGTTTTAAGGGCTCCGGTCTGATGCGTAAATTAACATTTTTTATAATAGCTCCGAAACTATTTGAGATATGAAATTACTTAGCATTACAAATATGTATATATATTTATAATACAAATATTTTATTCGAAACATATTTTTATAAAATCAATAACTTTCAATATATACGCAATTATATATATATTTTTAACTTTTTGGGCATTAAAGCTTAAGTATTGCGACCGTAAGAAAAACTAACCTGAAATGTTGATGGATGTCGACGTCTCATGACCCCCCGAACCCTTAAAAATAGTCTTTGCAATGCCGTCTGTCTGTGTGTCTATAAAAACTTAAAATTAAGGGTAGTTTACTGAAGGGCAAAAAGAGAAAAAGTCGATTTTCTCAAAATCGGCTCTAACGATTTTGATTAAATTTCATTTATGAACATAAATAAATATTCCAAACAAAATGGCTACTCTCAATATTTCGGCAAAATCGTTTTAAGGGCTCCGGTTTGATGCGTAAATTAACATTTTTTATAATAGCTCCGAAACTATTTGAGATATGAAATTACTTAGCATTACAAATATGTATATATATTTATAATACAAATATTTTATTCGAAACATATTTTTATAAAATCAATAACTTTCAATATATACGCAATTATATATATATTTTTAACTTTTTGGGCATTAAAAATTAAGTATTGCGACCGTAAGAAAAACTAACCTGAAATGTTGATGGACGTCGACCTCTCATGACCCCCCGAACCCTTAAAAATAGTCTTTGCAATGCCGTCTGTCTGTGTGTCTATTAAAACTTAAAATTAAGGGTAGTTTACTGAATGGCAAAAAGAGAAAAAGTCGATTTTCTCAAAATCGGCTACAACGATTTTGATTAAATTTCATTTATAAACATTATTAAATATTCCAAACAAAATGGCTACCCTCAATATTTCGGCAAAATGGCTTTAAGGGCTCCGGTCTGATGCGTAAATTAACATTTTTTTAAATAGCTCCGAAACTATTTGAGATAAGAAATTACTTAGCATTACAAATATGTATATATATTTATAATACAGATATTTTATCCGAAACATATTTTTATAAAATAAATAACTTTCAATATATGCGCAATTATATGAATTTTTTTAACTTTTTGGACATTAAAGTGTAAGTATTGCGACCGTAAAAAAAAAAACTAACCTGAAATGTTGATGGATGTCGACGTCTCATGACCCCCTGAACCCTAAAAAATAGTCTTTGCAATGCCGTCTCTCTGTGTGTCTATAAAAACTTAAAATTAAGGGTAGTTTACTGAAGAACGAAAAGAGAAAAATTTGGTTTTCTCAAAATCTGCTTAACCGATTTTGATTAAAATTCGTATCTAGGCGTTGATTAAGATTATAAATAAACTGGCTATTTTCATTTTCCTATGAAAATGATTTTTAGGGTACATTACAGAAGCGTTAATTTCCGTATCTCCATATAGAAAATCCAAAATGTCACCAAATTCAAACATTCAGAAAAGACCTCCAAATTTAGAAAAGTAAATTGGCTCACAAAATTCCAAAATGGCGGATGGCCGTCACCTTGCTCAAAAAAAAGTGAGCAAGAACTGTCTTTTACACCCTACTGTCTGATTATTAACCTGGGAACCACTCCACGATTGCGTCTCTGATAATAATATGAATATTCATCCCAACCTAGTAAAATATATTTAAGCCTTAATCTCCAAATATAATGTTACTGTTCCGTCTCCTTCTCTCTGTGTGGAGGATTCATGTTTATTCTTATGGAAGAAAGGGAAGCCAATCCACCTCATACAATAAAATCTGTAGATATAAACAAAATGAGTAATTATTTTAAACTTTGTTAATGGAAATAAATGATGTATGTATGCCGGTGTCAGTTGGTGGTGATGGACCGGTAACGAGGTTGGACAGAAAGTGAGCCTATTCAAGTGAGGACTCGTATATCTACCTAAAACGGAAACTGGCCAATCAGGTTAGATTGGTCTTACATTTAGGCCGAGCACGTTGCAACCAATGCAGGTAAAAATATTAGCAAAATTAATTTTTAAGCCTCGTACTTATTTCCAAATAATTATAATACTGTATCTTGTATGGTTTGGCAGTAATTTGTGGGTTCCAGACCCGGTCTGGTATACTGAGGTGTTTTTTCCCTATGTTGTTTCCTAATGATTCCTGCGTGCTTTTGCAATTACAGGTAAAGTTCATTTGAGTCATTCCTAACAACCATTTTACAATTTATTCAAAATATAATGCGTAAAAGGATCAGAATTATTACTTTAGCTATGGCTGCCACTTTCCTCAAAATAAAAATAAGTGGTACTTTTTCTTTGGAGGCATTTGATGGGGTGTCTACCCTGGGAATTTATTTTTAAGCTTTGAGCCTATTTGAATGATTTTATACATATGATTATATATTTATTTTTTCTAGGCCATATGCTTTATAAAAATAAATTATGTATCATATATATTATATATATATTAGTGAGTAGGCATTGCATAAATTCATCAAGAAAACACTATATGAGATTAGCTTAATATAATAAACTCTTGTTTTTTGGAACGTTAATGTGTTTCTTTATACAATTTTTAAAATTATATTAAACTTATATGTAAGTACCTTGAAGCCAGTTGGCTGAAGCCAGCCATATGGTACAACAAATAGCCATGTTTATGCTTCTCTTTTCTCAATGAAGGGATTTCTGTTCACGGGGAGGCTACGGGTTAGAATCATGGACGTCTTTCTTGAATGTGCATTTCCTATAACATATCATCATCCTTATCCCTTAGCATGAGTAAAGGCTACCTAAACAACGAAAACGCATCAGATCTGATCTAACCTAACCAAACATAATTCATAAACCGTCTTAATTTTTGGGTGCGCTTATGATATTTTTTTGGAGTTCACTTTGCTGCGCTTTGGAGTGTAAAATGGGTACTATGCACGGTTTTTATGATCACCAATGAGAATTAAATCGTTGTGTCGACTTGGTGGTCTTTGATCTGAGTGATCGACTCAGAAATCGATGTTTGTGAGCTCAAACCTGAGATCAACGGATTTTAGTGATAATAATCCGTAGCACAACTTCCTTTGTAATAGAAGTAAGGCTGTTGATTCTATTTCGATAATGACATGTACAAGAACCCTGGGAGTTACGTGAAAATACCATAGTTTGGTTGAATTCCATCAATTAGTTAAAAATAGTACGTAGCAAAGGTGGAATGAAACGAATACAGCATAAGTAGCTTCCTTTCGCAAAAGGAAACCAGCTAACAATGTACTCCAATAAAACTTAGGTACTAGGCCACAGACAAGGAAAGAACAGATCCACAACCACTATGTTAAAAGTGTTGCGATCCTTTTCGAGGTTTTACTCCTTCAACGTTGGGATCGCTAGGTGTGATCACCAGTGACTACAGCGCAATCAAGTGAGCATTTTCCAAACGACTCACTTTAAACTCGAATTTACTAGAGGTAAGATACAAATATGGGCTCCTTGAGTTAACCAGTCAGCTATCAGCGAGGCTCCTCCCCCGTCTCTAACCTCCCTTCCCCCCTCACCCGCTATCACTAAGTACCCTAATACTGCTACTCTGACTGCACATTATAAAGAAAACTTAGAACACATTGGTCCTTTTTACTTTCTCTCTATCTTACAGGTAGAGAAAGTATTGTGATCGTCAAAAAAATCGAACTCGAGATTTTGATGAATTTTGACGTTTCATGACTTCCTGAATCCGAAAAAGTGGTTTTTGAATTTCCGTCTGTCTGTCTGTCTGTCTGTCTGTCTGTCTGTCTGTCTGTACCTCCAACTAGAGCCTAAACTATTTTACCGATTGAGCTGAAACTTGATATCTAGGGTTTTCATAGGGTTGCCCCGAGGGGTTTTTGGAATTGGACATCTACCCCTAAAATTAAGGGTAGTTTACTGAAGGGCAAAAAAGAGAAAAAGTCGATTTTCTCAAAATCGGCTCTAACGATTTTGATTAAATTTCATTTATGAACATAAATAAATATTCCAAACAAAATGGCTACTCTCAATATTTCGGCAAAATCGTTTTAAGGGCTCCGGTCTGATGCGTAAATTAACATTTTTTATAATAGCTCCGAAACTATTTGAGATATGAAATTACTTAGCATTACAAATATGTATATATATTTATAATACAAATATTTTATTCGAAACAATTTTTATAAAATCAATAACTTTCAATATATACGCAATTATATATATATTTTTAACTTTTTGGGCATTAAAGCTTAAGTATTGCGACCGTAAGAAAAAACTAACCTGAAATGTTGATGGATGTCGACGTCTCATGACCCCCCGAACCCTTAAAAATAGTCTTTGCAATGCCGTCTGTCTGTGTGTCTATAAAACTTAAAATTAAGGGTAGTTTACTGAAGGGCAAAAAGAGAAAAAGTCGATTTTCTCAAAATCGGCTCTAACGATTTTGATTAAATTTCATTTATGAACATAAATAAATATTCCAAACAAAATGGCTACTCTCAATATTTCGGCAAAATCGTTTTAAGGGCTCCGGTTGATGCGTAAATTAACATTTTTTATAATAGCTCCGAAACTATTTGAGATATGAAATTACTTAGCATTACAAATATGTATATATATTTATAATACAAATATTTTATTCGAAACATATTTTTATAAAATCAATAACTTTCAATATATACGCAATTATATATATATTTTTAACTTTTTGGGCATTAAAAATTAAGTATTGCGACCGTAAGAAAAACTAACCTGAAATGTTGATGGATGTCGACCTCTCATGACCCCCCGAACCCTTAAAAATAGTCTTTGCAATGCCGTCTGTCTGTGTGTCTATTAAAACTTAAAATTAAGGGTAGTTTACTGAATGGCAAAAAGA
This sequence comes from Timema podura, assembly GCA_033556935.1. Lineage (NCBI taxonomy): Eukaryota > Metazoa > Arthropoda > Insecta > Phasmatodea > Timematidae > Timema > Timema podura. Next base: position 2,101,930 of record JAVRXN010000010.1, read on the forward strand.
GAAAAAGTCGATTTTCTCAAAATCGGCTACAACGATTTTGATTAAATTTCATTATAAAACATTATTAAATATTCCAAACAAAATGGCTACCCTCAATATTTCGGCAAAATGGCTTTAAGGGCTCCGGTCTGATGCGTAAATTAACATTTTTTTAAATAGCTCCGAAACTATTTGAGATAAGAAATTACTTAGCATTACAAATATGTATATATATTTATAATACAGATATTTTATCCGAAACATATTTTTATAAAATAAATAACTTTCAATATATGCGCAATTATATGAATTTTTTTAACTTTTTGGACATTAAAGTGTAAGTATTGCGACCGTAAAAAAAAAACTAACCTGAAATGTTGATGGATGTCGACGTCTCATGACCCCCTGAACCCTAAAAAATAGTCTTTGCAATGCCGTCTCTCTGTGTGTCTATAAAAACTTAAAATTAAGGGTAGTTTACTGAAGAACGAAAAGAGAAAAATTTGGTTTTCTCAAAATCTGCTTAACCGATTTTGATTAAAATTCGTATCTAGGCGTTGATTAAGATTATAAATAAACTGGCTATTTTCATTTTCCTATGAAAATGATTTTTAGGGTACATTACAGAAGCGTTAATTTCCGTATCTCCACAACTATTGGAGAAACTAAACAACTTATCATTGCAAAATTGTAGGACTATTAGAAATAAAAAACTTTTATTTGACATATATTTTTATAAAAACAGCAGTTTCTGAGATATTTGCAAATATATTAATACAATTTTGTGAGCTTTAGTTGTAAACATATACTACTTAAGTCTTAACGCAATAATACTCCAATGCCATAGAGTAATTAAATATAAGTAAGTATCTAAAAAAAGTATGTTATTTTTCCTTAAATCTCTTAGGAGAAATGTTTGCATAGCAATGATCTATCTCCATTTTAGACTCAATAGTCAATATTTACATTTTTTATTGGTCAAAATGTATAAATGAATAATTAAATATCAATGCGATGACTTGAAGATCTGCAACACCTTTTAAAATGTTAAAATTTTAACCAGAAATCGAAATTTTAATACGAAGTGTTGACCCTTGTGGAAGACATTAAACTGTTTGAAATGATCTTAGGTGGACAAAGATGCGCCTCTTTTCTCATTGATTCTATATCATTGTATATTATTTTATGCGTGTTCTTATGTGGAGTGGTGATGATACAATGTACATTATTCCGTTCAGAAATCTTACGAGTTTATAGAAAGAGAGAGAAAGTCTGTGCGGTGTGCCGTACCATTTATTTACTTTCTCTCTATCTTACAGGTAGAGAAAGTATTAAGATCGTCAAAAAAATCGAACTCGAGATTTTGATGAATTTTGACGTTTCATGACTTCCTGAATCCGAAAAAGTGGTTTTTGAATTTCCGTCTGTCTGTCTGTCTGTCTGTCTGTCTGTCTGTCTGTACCTCCAACTAGAGCCTAAACTATTTTACCGATTGAGCTGAAACTTGATATCTAGGGTTTTCATAGGGTTGCCCCGAGGGTTTTTGGAATTGGATATCTACCCCTAAAATTAAGGGTAGTTTACTGAAGGGCAAAAAGAGAAAAAGTCGATTTTCTCAAAATCGGCTCTAACGATTTTGATTAAATTTCATTTATGAACATTAATAAATATTCCAAACAAAATGGCTACTCTCAATATTTCGGCAAAATCGCTTTAAGGGCTCCGGTCTGATGCGTAAATTAACATTTTTTATAATAGCTCCGAAACTATTTGAGATATGAAATTACTTAGCATTACAAATATGTATATATATTTATTATACAAATATTTTATTCGAAACATATTTTTATAAAATCAATAACTTTCAATATATACGCAATTATATATATATTTTTAACTTTTTGGATATTAAAGCTTAAGTATTGCGACCGTAAGAAAAACTAACCTGAAATGTTGATGGAATTCGACGTCTCATGACCCCCCGAACCCTAAAAAATAGTCTTTGCAATGCCGTCTGTCTGTGTGTCTATTAAAACTTAAAATTAAGGGTAGTTTACTGAAGGGCAAAAAGAGAAAAAGTCGATTTTCTCAAAATCGGCTCTAACGATTTTGATTAAATATCATTTATAAACATTAATAAATATTCCAAACAAAATGGCTACCCTCAATATTTCGGCAAAATGGCTTTAAGGGCTCCGGTCTGATGCGTCAATTAACATTTTTTTAAATAGCTCCGAAACTATTTGAGATATGAAATTACTTAGCATTACAAATATGTATATATATTTATAATACAGATATTTTATCCGAAACATATTTTTATAAAATCAATAACTTTCAATCTATACGCAATTATATGAATTTTTTTAACTTTTTGGACATTAAAGTTTAAGTATTGCGACCGTAAAAAAAAAACTAACCTGAAATGTTGATGGATGTCGACGTCTCATGACCCCCCGAACCCTAAAAAATAGTCTTTGCAATGCCGTCTGTCTGTGTGTCTATAAAAACTTAAAATTAAGGGTAGTTTACTGAAGGATGAAAAGAGAAAAATTTGGTTTTCTCAAAATCTGCTTAAACGATTTTGATTAAAATTCGTATCTAGGCGTTGATTAAGATTATAAATAAACTGGCTATTTTCATTTTCCTATGAAAATGATTTTTAGGGTACATTACAGAAGCGTTAATTTCCGTATCTTCACAACTATTGGAGAAACTAAACAACTTATCATTGCAAAATTGTAGGACTATTAGAAATAAAAAACTTTTATTTGACATATATTTTTATAAAAACAGCAGTTTCTGAGATATTTGCAAATATATTAATACAATTATGTGAGCTTTAGTTGTAAACATATACTTCTTAAGTCTTAACGCAATAATACTCCAATGCCATAGAGTAATTAAATATAAGTAAGTATCTAAAAAAGTATGTTATTTTTCCTTAAATCTCTTAGGAGAAATGTTTGCATAGCAATGATCTATCTCCATTTTAGACTCAATAGTCAATATTTACATTTTTTATAGGTCAAAATGTATAAATGAATAATTAAATATCAATGCGATGACTTGAAGATCTGCAACACCTTTTAAAATGTTAAAATTTTAACCAGAAATCGAAATTTTTATACGAAGTGTTGACCCTTGTGGAAGACATTAAACTGTTTGAAATGCTCTTAGGTGGACAAAGATGCGCCTCTTTTCTCATTGATTCTATATCATTGTATATTATTTTATGCGTGTTTTTATGTGGAGTGGTGATGATACAATGTACATTATTCCGTTCAGAAATCTTACGTGTTTATAGAAAGAGAGAGAAAGTCTGTGCGGTGTGCCGTACCATTTATTCATTAAAGGACGGCGGTCGACTGCAAATATAATAATTGTTAAAGAGAGGACTGAGAAGTATTGAAGACGTTTAAAACCCCGATTTATTTATGAAGTGGAGATATTCTTTAATATTGTTTTCACCAAAATGAAGGCAAAAGTTCTGACCAGTTAAAAAGTTTAAATTCTAATTATAAAGCTATTTTTTAATGTGTGATATATAATATTTTTATATAGAGTCGCACAAAACAATCCCACATATTGTGACCCTATCAAAACATAACTTTATTTAAGAGAGGAAGGCTAGATAAAGATTTCTAACCTTTTGCTATAGTCTTAGAAGTACACATTTTCACGTAAATCGTCTTTTTTTAAAAAACTTTAAACTCAGAATTCAAACTTTCTAAATAGTCAGAAAAACCTTCTTTTAATTTTCGCCAACATTTTGATGAAAACTATGTTAAAAAATCCAGGATTTCTAAAAGTCTGCACGTGCCTCAGTGTTTTCCGATGAGCACCCTCAACAACTTTGAATATCCTCAACTGGGATGATTTTTAAACACATCTTTGATAAATCACATTTTTATATTGAAAATAAGAAATTAATTGTTTTAAATCCATACATATAAGTGTTTTTAAAGCATTATTTTTGTAATTTTTTTATAAAATGTATTAAACATAATTTTCTAAAAATGTTTTCATTCAAAGCTGTGTACCTCTGTCTATATTTATAGTACACTCTAGTGCCAGTAGAGGGGCGGCTCAAGGGCCACGCTAATCGGGCGGCTGCCTTGGGCGCCAACTCAAGGGGGCGTCAGACAGAGCTAGACCTAACCTAACGTAGTCTGGGCGTGATATGAAAATAATCTCCAAACCTAACGCAATCTGTGCGTTATATGAAAAGTGTCCCCAAACCTAACGTAGCCTGGGGGTGATATGAAAATAGTCTCCAAACCTAACGTAATCTGTGCGTTATATGAAAAGAGTACCCAAACCTAACGTAGTCTGGGCGTAATATGAAAATAGTCTCCAAACCTAACGTAATCTGGGCGTTATATGAAAATAATCCCCAAACCTAACGTAATCTAGGCGTAATAGTGGAGTTGCTAAGTATAACACCCGTACACTTTTTGATACCAACATGAAATTTCACATATTAGTATAATTTGTTGGTGCAATTATAACGTAAACCGTTAAAATGACTAAATAATTTGAAAACAGAATTAGGATCCAAAGTTTTGAAATATATAATTTTTCCAAATGTGAATATAAGCTTACAAACTAGACCCTAATCCTAAACCAAACAAAGCCAACAATATCCTAAGCTTGTCAAACATATTCTGAATATAATACATTACATTTAAGGTATAAGGGACTACTTTTAAACAGTTTCAACTAGGTTTAAATAAGATATAAGACACTCATGTCAAAACAAAGTATTGAACTTAACAAGTTTTGCCGATCTTCCAAATAATTAAAAATACAAAACCTTAGCTAACGTAGCCGAACTGAATTTAACAATGACTACTTACATTAATCAACTTAGACTTAGCTATATTAACTTATAATAATATGAGTAATATATTGTTATGATATAGATAAACTAAATTCATGATAGCCAGCTTTGCTACTAGAGTGTACAAATAAAAATTAGTACATTGTAAATAAGAACAAATAAAAATCAGATACAGATTCTAAAGTTAGCAACTGGTCCACTTGATTTATTCACTATTGGAAGTTATTCTTTCCGATTGCGTTTCTGTTTAACGCCTGTAATAGTGTATATTTAAATCAAGGTTTGTGGTTAGTTATTTTTATTCCATGATATAATAAGTTATAACACTTATATAATAGAGAAATATAATTATATATAACATTATGATGTATTTCTAATAAGCCTTTGTGAGCAAAATATATATTATTTTAAATTTCAAAGTTTTATTTCCAATCAAGATACAACCTACGACTGATTAAACAATATAATGAATACTCTTTTCTGCGCCAACATAACATCTCTGTTCTCATTAATAATGGTTGGGTTGTATGTAGGAATGAACAGGCTTACAGGCTTAGGTCTACTTTCTAGTCTAATTATCCAGATAAATCTAAAATAAACTGTACGAAGGGCATTATAAGACAGTTGCAACATTTGCTAAACCTATTTACCATTCATAAGTGAAGCTAAATGCCACGTTTGATATAAAGTATCACTTCCGATCTAAACATAAGAATATAATTATTTTTTCCAAATAGTGACAGTCCAAAAAACATGTCTATATTTTTTTGAAAACTAATACTATCTTATAACTATAATATGTTCATAACATATACTTTTTTAACTTAACAAATTTAATCTAAACTTGAGGTGGTAGAAGTAACTTAATGTGTTATCTTAATAAGTTTCCCAGTAAGATGGCGGTTTTGTGTGGAAGACGGCTATGTTAAGAATTCATACATTTTTTGATCTAAAAATTTCTATTTAAATTATATCAAGATTACTCCAAATAGTATCTTAACTTTTGAAAGGAAGTGGAGGTTGCCAAAACTGAATGAATGGTCGTCCCACTATCTTTCTTACTTCTCTTACTCTCACAAAATAGTATCATAAATATGTTTAATATATATATTTATAATGTATTTAAGGCAATATTACAATTTAACCAAAACATTATTTATATACATTAAAATTTGTAGGAATACCTTCTGAGGGGCAATTTTTATTACTTACAATAAGATTCTGGTTAAAATAAAGGTCTTTCAGATGTCCATTCCTACCAAAATCGGAGCATATATGAGCATATGAGAGTGCCCACACTCCCCTCCTCCCTCCATAACCTCCGGCCTCCCCCACCCCCACGTCCTTGAACACTTTAGAAGTGATAATTTAATTTAGAAACAGAACTGTTATTGCATGCCAGTCTAAAGAGGCTTTCCTTTCTCTTTAATTTGTCTCCTTGACTCTTAATTTTGTATTGATACACCATAGATACAGCACATTTAATAACAACATCTAAAGTATTACATTTTCTTGGTGATTTGCACTATGGTGAATATTTTTAAAAACAGAAAGTGGTGTAGGTTTCAGAGTCAAGATGCTCTCCCTGACAGTTTTTTTCTTGTTACACCTCCAAACAGATTAATAAGATTTATTAATATGTAATCATATATATTGACATATTCTAAACATGTTGTGTTGATTTTTACTAATTAAATTAAGTTAATATATTTCTTGTATTTAAATTAGGTAGGATTAATAAAAGATTATTGTAGTCTCCCCTTTCCTCTCAACATTTCTGACAAAAATTTCCACGCATTCAAACAGGCTTTTATTCTATCATCGCTAGGGGCAACTTTTTTGACCGCGCGTCTGTAGAAGCGTTTTTTTAGATTTGGTCTCACCCTAAACATTGATAAAATCCTTACATAAGATGGATTTTGCCCACCCCCACCCCCTGTGTAAGAAAACATAATAAAATAATGACTCCCCCACCCCCACCACAAAAATCCTTACGTACTTCTGAGCTCTATTGGCAAATATATATTTTTTAAATTGAAGTCTGGGAAATTGGGAGTTGATTATTAGGCTTCTTGATGTTTCTGTAAAATATGAATAGTTAACAATATGTTTCTTTCATTTATGCCTTTTGGTGAAATGTGATTCTCTTTTTTTCCCATCGTGCTTCTGCAAAGATGTATATTATCTAGTTTTACTAATCTTATGAGCTTTAAGTAAATGTTTCCATTTTTATTCAAAGGAGAGAGAAAGTCTGTGTGGTGCATCATACCATATATTTGTTGTATTAGGCCTAGTTACTAGCCTTAATAATATGGAAACTAGTTAGTATTATACAACTTATAGACTTGTTTGTAGTTTCATCTTTATTGAAACATTATTTCTTACTTAGTGGATACCAAAACTGATATCATAGAAGAATCATCTATTGAAAACATTTATCTACAGATAATTTTGGCCAAGTAGTCCCTTTCAACTTCTAATTAAAAATATTATAACTAAATATCAGAAATAGAAAGCACCAATTTGAGTATTTATTATATTTTCTTTCTTATACTAAATATTGATTTAGTAATATTAACATGAGTGTGGATATAAGGGGATGATACATTATTGCTTAAAATTCCAAACTACAAGGTCAATATTGACTGTAGAGACAATAAACGAGGTAGGGGGAATTTGTGGTTTGAGAGAAGAGCTTAATGGTTTCAAACATGGAAACTTGAAATTTTGAGTAAAGGATCGTTTTTGGCCCTAAACAAGAAATAGGACCGAATTTTGCGAAATTCAATCTGTAAGGGATGAAAAAGGGGAGTCTAAGGTCTTCAAAATTCACTGACTGTCCATCTGTCCATAGTGGACATAGATCCTTGAAATCTAAAATGAATGTTTCTTTATAGAATTGGGTAAGTGTAGTATAAAACTAAAATTCTGCATATAGTAAAAGATTCCACTCCAAATAACTATAAAAGTCCAATAATTTAAAATTTTAAAATGGGAGTCCAGAAAATAAAGGGGAGTTTTTAAATCAAATAAGTATAGTAGACAATCTAAATTTGGCAGGTTGGTAGAAGTACGGCTTCAAATAAACAAATCAGTCTTAAGTTTGTGATTTTGAAGTGGGAGTTAGAGAAATGGGGAAGAGGAGGCTAACATTTTCAAAACCAGTGGATAAACTACTTCTCTCTGTGGTATAAAACTGGAATTCGTCAAATTAACTACCAAATCTGGACATTTTAAATTTCAAAATGAGAATATAGGTAGGAGGGGGGTGGGGATAGGGTGTACAAGTAGGAGGTAGAAAATTTAAATTTGTCAGGAATGTAGAGGGATAACTTCAAATAACCACAAATATATTTTAAATATTAGTTATTTCTAAGGAGGCTGGTGGTATAGTGGGTCTCAAATTTCAAAAACTAAAAGACTAAACTAACTTCTAAAAGTGTTAGACAATTGACTTTAGTCAAGCGGGTATAAGGACCAACTCCTAAATTCTTAAATTTTAAAATGAAGTAGAGTAAAATAGGGAGAGATGGTCCCCTCAAAATGTTATCCAAGCTATATAAAAACAATTTTTGTGGTGGTAGAAACATGAAATGTCACCATGTTATTTAATAGCCCTTCCCGGATAGCCAAATGACGTCTAAACAAATGGAATTTCAAAATTGAAGCCCAGGAAATGGAAGCTCTTTAAATGTATACAACCGATATAGAACACTTTTTGACGTGGTTAGGATGAAATTTGGTAGGCACGTAAAATATCATATAAGATAACCAAATAAGTCTTAAAATTTCAAATTGGAATTGAGGGAATTAAGGAAGGTTAGGGGTTTGGAGGTGAGAGTAAATTGCCATTTTTCCAAAACCAAATTTCATTTTATGAATGAAAGAAAATTTATATTCACTATGTTGGTAAAAGGACAACCTCACATAATCATAAAAGTGGGAAAGTTTGGAATTCGAAAATTTACTGCTGGGAAATGGGAGGGGCCCCTAAAATTTCCTAAGCTAATAAAAAAAAATCGACATGGTGGAACACTAACTTAAAGTAAATGAATACACAAACTAAAGACTATATTAAAGTAGATACATTAGTATTACAAATATATAGCTAAAATCGAAATATAAATTAGCTCATATCTAGGAGCGACATAACAATTAAAATAAATCAATATTCAGGCGACATAACTTGGTGACCATGTTTCTCTTTGGAAAATCATAAGCCTGTGCGAACCTTAGAAATTTCAAATCTAAATTCGAATCTTGCTGAGATTCGGATTTGATTCGAGTTTTCGAGTCTTATTATTAGAGAGATTCGTGGTGGATTCGAAATTTGGAATCTAAGTAAATTTCAGATTCGGATTCGATGGACTTAGTTCGAAATTCAAATCTTTTCATACTTAAGAATAATTTCAACTTTCTATGGTCTTATACAGCAAACCATTATAAAAAAAAGTTATTTCGTTAAAGCCTTTCATAATATAGTCATGAGGCTTTTTTTACTTGCTTAACTTAATTTTAAGCTTAAAATATTTTCAAAGACTCCTAAGGATAAGTTATTTGGATTTGAAAAATTTTCTAAATTATATTATTTGGTTCGGATTCGATTCGAAATTTTATTTTTAGTATGATAAAAATTCTGGGCAGGATATTCGACTCGGAATCAATTCGAGCGTGTTTGCCAAGATTGGGAATCGACTATAAATGGAAAATCATGGTTTCGCACAGGCTTAGAATCATGATACTTCACATTTAATATGTTTCTGTAACATAGTACATTATTTAATGTATTCTCTATGGTGAAATGTGATACTCTTTTTTCAAACATGTTTCTATGATCGTGATTAGGTAAAATTTGTTTTGGCAATGGAGCACGACAACCGCCCCGTGATTGCGTTTGTTTGTGCACTCAGTTTGTAGACTAGGTAATATTTTATTTCTAAGATTTTTATTTTTATTTATTAATTGAATATCTGTTTTGTTATTGCCGTGATTATCTCAGGATTGTACACGGAGGAACTATCAAAATTATAACAATTGGATGCTCACCAATAAAGCAGGAATGCTATAGCTAAATACTTCAAAGCTTAATCTAGTACATTATAAAATCAAAGTGACCAGAATATTATGAAATATACAAGGTCTAAATTTGTTTGACACATATTTCAATCAAATTTCTATTAAAGCTTATTTCTGTATGATTATGATTATTATTATTATATTTTTATTATTATTATTATTATTATTATTATTATTATTATTATTATTATATTAGTATTTTGATGATAGTGATCATAATTTTAGTTTCAAGCCTGTCTAAACTACATAAATAGAACTTTTTTATTTACATTTTAGTTGATAATTTCCATACAAAACATTTAATAACTATAGCTGTGATTAAAATCATATTTGGGAATAGCTAAGAGTATTTTTTCACATACTTTGTACTGTCAACAATTTTACTAACTTTATTAAATTATATTTTACTGTGATGAAAATATTTAATTTTTAAGAAATCTTCAATTATATTATAGTAAAATAATCTTATACTGTGAGAGTTTTCAGTGTAATTTAGAACTATGTATTTATTTCTATTCCCCTTTACTAAAATTAAGAGATATTTCATTTTATATACAGACACGAGAAGGTGTTGGACAAGTGTAATAATTGGACAAAGGATTATGATATTTTTGTTGTGTAAACCTAAAAGCGCGTTTAGGGAGATGAGCTTCATTTTCAGATTTGATTTTACTATATACTGATTTAAGACCAATTTATTAACTCTCATTGGTCATCTTTATAAAATAATGTTGAATATAGTCATTCTAGTGTTTGAAATAAGAATACCAAATATCAAAATCAAATACCAAATATCTACTCAGGAAACTATTATTATTGTATTCTACATGCAATTAACTGTTGTTTTTTTGTTAAGTTTATAAAGTAGAATATCACTTGTATATTTTGTTTGTATTAATTTGACAACAAAATGTAAACATTAATGCAACCATTACAACATAAGTATTTAATTTAAATTATATTTTGTGCGCCGTGTCTTACTTCTAACTACAGCTATCCGCGTATTTACTCCGATGGGTTAGGAATGAGGAAGGTTAAATTTTTGGGAAATGTGCCCAAATTTGCGTTGAAGGAGAATTATAAACATATTAGGAAAAAACACTCTCCGTACACCCGATCGGGATTCGAACACTGATATCCCAGTTATTTGCAGTCAAGTCTGATTAAAAAGTTAAACCTACAGAATTGTGACCGCAGAAGTTGGTCACAAAATATGTAATAATTCATTTACAAGTGCATTTCCAAGACTCGTGTCACGTTTAAACTGTAGAAGCAGTGGCATTGTATATTTGGGTCGAACACTCAATTGTTTGAAGAGTTTTGCCCAAGGAAAGGAAGGGTGGGGGTGAGGTGGGGTAAGGGATTACCTCTACTTGGACTCTGAACTATTATACTCGGTAAGAAAGCAGCTCATAGCTACGGTATCAGCTTGTCTTTCTCACGAGGAACATTTTGAAAGTGAGTGATTTCAAATAATTCTCACTTGGATATTTTAAGTTCTACCCGAGTCGAGGGGCGCAACAAATCTACCGTAAGGCTATGTATTTGTTATTTCCTTGTCTGTGGCCTAGGCCTACTATCTTAAGTGTTTAGAGACTTAACGTGAAGTTTATTCTTTTAATACAAGTTATTTAAAATAAGTTTTAGATAAAAACGCCAGCCATGCCCAAAAGAGTATTTTAAAGGAGGGTAATAGGGGATCCTGCGGTAAAGTAATGAAGAATTTTCCTAAAGTACCACTAAAAGCAATCTACACTGTTTTTAAACATAATTGGGGTTTTAATACATATGAATTGTTCAAGACTCTGCTAAACTACTAGCCAAGGCATTGAGGATAAATACAAAAATGCATTGCTAATAAGTAATAAAACTTTGTGTGGTTGGGGCATGTGGAGGAGGGGCTTCACATCCCCCCTCCCCCTCAGTAAGGCTCTGAAAAGTGCAACAAGTGGTCACGGAGTAATGGCACAACGGGATTAGACCTATGTTAAAGGAAATATGTTATTTAGGGGACATGTTTTGTGAGTATTATAGCTGCTTGCATGTTTATGTAATATTAAATTTGTACGTGTTTGTACCGCCGTATCTCTTAAAGGCCTGCTATCACGCATGTGATATTAGGGAAATATAGGTGTGCCATGAAGCAGTGCCAACATGTAGATTCTACTGGCCATACAACTGTGACCTACTACTTGATTACATCGTTCAACAAACAAACATGTTAATAACATATCAAATAAAACACGACATGCAAATCACCTTTATGTAAATAGTCAGTATTGAGATTATTATGACAGGCCAAAAAAATAAACTTTGAAAATAAAATCAGCCTTGATCCCATCCCACCTATCTATAAAACACGTCATAAGCCTATGAGATTTTAATAAATAGACTCACCCCTGTCCAGTGACATCGTCATAGTATCAGGATTCCCTAAATTCCAAATCCAGTTTTACTGTACACACTACGGTTTCCAAACTTAACTAGCTCAGAGTTGTCCGTACTAGAGACTACCACTTTCACTATCTACTCTCGGAGTCAAAGGAATGAGAGTCGTAACAGGATTTAGCCAATGGGACGCCAACGCTGTCTCCCCTTCTCTCCTCACTCCCCTCTCCTGTAAAACCAGGTAGGCAAGTATTCATCGTCAGCATGTAGCGCATTTGTGTTGCTCTCAGGTAAACTTGAAAATGAACACTTAAACACGAGCCACACTCAATATTTATTTTATTTTACATTTAGCACCGCGTCTTACTATACCGTTCGGGTTATACGCTTAAGTACTAATTACGCTAATGGATTAGGAATTGGGAAGGTTGAATTTAGAGGAAGTGAACCCGCATTTGCGTGGAGGAGAGTGGAAAACCATTTAGGAAAAACCACCCCCAGTTAATCCGACCGAGATTCGAACATCGATCTCCCCGTCCTCTGCGGTCGAGGTCAGCACGACTAGCGCGTTAGCCACTACGCCACCGAGGCGGGTTAACCACACTCAAATTGTCAAAGCACACTCTCACTTTTTTGAGGAGAAATTTTATTCTTAAATAAAACATTCAATAAGATTGTGTTTAAAGGTTCACTAGCTGAAACGCCAATAATTGTGACATTTAAAAAATTATTTTGGGTATGGTTTGAAAAAAAAAAATCCAGACCCAGATCCAAATATTATTTGTGGTATTTAACGTGCACTTTCCGAACTGACTGATTATATCCGCGTAAGATTTATAAACTTACTTAAATCTAGAAAAGACACAACACCCAGCCCCCTGGTCGTTAATTCATCACTATGAAAGGGGAAACCCACATTTCACCAATGAAACATTTTCCAGCCATGTCTGGAATCGAACCGTGGAACGTATGTTTAAAGTCAGGCATGCTACTGACTAGGCTGAGGTGTCAGACATATCCGAAAAAAATTGTTTAATTAAGAGTAACAATTAACAATACCTCGATTTTCTTGCTAATGGACCTATCTGATAACTAGGAAAAGTTACTAGCTCTACTTTCACGTATTCATAAGTCAAGTGATGTGATCTACAGCTGTCACTTGGATAGATACATATTATAAACTAAAACAAGGGTAAAGTTGCTGAGATGATACCTTTGAAAATATATTTTCCGTAATCTGGCAGTCCAGTTAGGAACCGAGTTTAAATTCCGCGTTAGGACGTGAAATAAATTACTTGGTGTAATTCGAGGTAAGCTGATGCTATTTTTCTTTTAATTACTAAGGAAATAATGTTTGAATATAAACGAATAGACTACTTTAGAAAACGTTAAACAGTGTAATACTTCGCCTGTTGGTGTGCATTTCATACTCATGCATTTTTATATTACTGTCACTGTCTTTAAATTAAAATGTCTATATTCTTTAAGCACCAAGGCTTCTAGATCGTACTCTTGCTTGGTTCCAAAATCTTACAAGAAATTTTGATGGATACATGTATATGGTGACAATTTACTGAATTTAGCCAGAACACTCTAGTTTAGGCCTATATATAATAGCCTACTATGATTAATTAAGATTTTATTATTAAAGATATGTCAATTTTATTTCAATTTAATATTTTAATATATAGACCTCACAATTACAACTATAAAATACATATAGGTACGATGTTATTATTATTGTATTTATTAACATGGCGAAATTAAGGCATAATCCTTCTCTTACATTTAACCATGTCTTAAGTTAACATTGCACTGCATTTATCAATTTTTATAACTAAATAAAAAACAGGTGACAAGTATTTGACACATGGACATAAAACATATAAAATATTACAATGAGATAAACACGTAAAAAACCAGCAACCAAAACAGTAATCAACTTGAACACACTATCTCTAGATCAGTAGTGGAAACAGAGAGATGAAATAAAATAAAATTAGTAAACATTCTTACACCAAACACGTACACACATGGATTGTGCCGCAGCTCACACGCTAGAGATATAGTGATTAGTGAGTTTGTTTCTAAAATCAGATGGCCCATTCACATCTGTGAAGTCTACAGGTGATTGGTTCCAGGCTAAGGCAGATGAAACAGTGAAAGATTTTAAATAAAAATTAGCTTTGAATCTCGGAACACAGATCAAGCTAGCTGACTTAGCCCGAGTGCAGAGACTAGCCTGTACTTGTTGAAATTGAAATCGAGAGGTCAGGGAGCTGGGTAAGCCAGTCGTAATTACTTGTACAGCAGTACGTCTTGTTCAAGTCTCATCCAAGCAAGCTTCCACAAGTATGGAGTGACATGATCCCGGTATTTCATATTAAAGATATATCGAGCACACACATTACGCAGCCTCTGAAATCAGAGTTTCTGTTAAGTCACTAAACACAACATCACAATAATCAAAATGAGAACGAACAATTCCTGAACCACCAAGGCTTTGATATTTATTGGTAAGAATTGCTTGAGTCTCTTTAAATATGTATTGTAGCAAAAGTTATTTTTACATATAGCAGTCACATGGTCAGTCCAAGTCAAGTTTTCATTAATAGTAAGGCATAAATTACGTACGGTAGTTGAGATGGATATGGGTTCAGAGTTGAGCTCAATGCCAGGCAGAGTTGACCATCAATTCTAGATAATATCATTTTGGAAACAATAAATATACCATTTGATTTCCTTGGATTAAAAGAAAAGTTATTATATATGGCCTTAATATATGTTTTTAATTTATGTATAGCCGTTTCTATTTCCAATGGACGGGAAGAGATATATATCTGTAAATCATCGGCGTGAAGGTGATACTTATAATGAGAGATGCTGTCAGGTAAATCATTAATTAATAATGAGAACAAAAGTGGGCCTAATATAGACCTCAGGGGACACCGGTCCTAACCGATAGCCACGAGGAGAAATTTCTATTAACCTTCACACTTTTCTGACTACCAATCAGATAAGGCATCATCCATTTCATAGCACTCAAAGAAAACCTATATGACTCAAACAATTACGCAGTAGCATATTGTGATTAACACAGTTAAATGCCTGCGAGAAGTCAAGTTAAGTGATTATAGTATATTATTACCATCCATAGCGAGACGAATGTCATCAAATACATTAGTTTTATTAAATGCGATGCCGTATTATGCTTAGGACGAAAATCAGATTGAAACTGCTTTAGCAAAGCATGCTCGTTAATGAAGTACAAAATTTGTGTGTGCCCAAATATTCAAGCGCTTTATATAGATTATGGAGAGTATAAATAGGACGGAATTCCTTAATACTAGTCGGGTTGTTAATCTTGGATACAGGATAACATAAGCCATTCTGATGTTAGAACCAAAGGTAAGATTGATGAAACCGGTTGCTGAAATTGTACCCAATGTAAGGGTTTGGGAAACAATGACTTACTCCCATAAAGGTTTTAAATGAAACTGTTAAAAAAAGGTATTGTTTAAGTTTGAAGCTATTTCTGTATAGTGATGCAACTAAATAATTTTTAGGTCTGGCGAATATATTAATTAAAAAATTAAATCCCCTAAGTTGTACGATTTTGGTAACCTTCCCCTAAAATGTTGTCAATGAATGTTGACAACCAAAGATATGTTTTTATTTTTAAAACTTTATTGCCAGGGTCAACCTTAATGGCGTGCAAAGAGTGAGGCCACACAGGGCCCCGCGATTCGGGGGGCCCCTTAGAATAAAATTTTGATACGCTAATCACCCTAAAGTGAAAAAAAATATGTTTGAACTCAAAGTTCTCGAAATGAGTAAAATCAACATTTAAGTGTCTACTTTTACGTGTACCCCCTTTTTGATCCTTAAGGGAAAATAAGGACGGCGTACAACATTTAAAAAAAGGCAATGAATACAGAGCAAGCTGTCAAGACCTGTTAAGTGAATATATTATCTAATAATATAATCCCCTATGTCCAGCCAGTTCGATCTGTAAACATAATAGAAGGGGCACATTCAAAATTTGTTTGTATTTTGAAAGTGCAGATAAAACAGCTGCTCTCCTAAGGAAAATTAACTAGATTAATTTTAATTAGGAAAGCCAGAAAATCAGTGTTATGACCAGTCACCAGTTCATAGAGGGCGGGAGCACACACACATTTAAATAATACGAGAGATGATTACTATTCTATAACTAACTAATTGTTTAATAACATGGAATATAACGTATACAACTATTTACTAAAGATGCTTGATACGTGGTATCTGTCCCTGGGTAAACTACCCTATCTCTACTATACTCATGAACCATCCAGAGGTGTTTAGTTTGACAACATCCTCTGATGAAATACCGGCTGTTCCTCCCTAACTGGAACTTACATGATCAGTATTATTATTATTATTAGCACCGCGTCTTACTACCCGTTCGGGTTATACGCACTTACGCTAATGTGTAATGGTAGGGTGGTTGTGAGATGAAATGGAGGACCTACAGTTTACGTGGAATCCGAACCACGATGGAGGCCTGGCATTCCTCACTTCACAAGTTGTGATTAATACACGTCTTGTCAGAGGTGAGAAGGGTTGGCAATCAGATAAATCTTTGCGAGACCGAGGATTGAGCCCGGACTCTAGCACAGAAGTCTGACACTTACCCTAGACCACCAGGTCACCGACAACATGATCAGTACAAAAGCCATTGTCTCATGACTAGGAATGTAAGCTAGGCGGCCGTCCTATTTTGCAACAATTCCTAGTATCTCTATGCACTTCTGTAGCTGCTCATTATTAATTTTGAATGTACACTCTGTTCAACATATTGTTGGATCCCAACAATATCTCTCAATTTCTAACCTTGGTACGCTCTTTTCATTGGTTTAGCTACTAACAAAGATAAACTTTGTGCAGTTATTATAATAGAATAAAAAAGTCATTTGAAAGAAAATCGTAAATTTCCACATTTTGTCGTAATACGAGTGTATACATCATGGTGCGGTGCAGCGCAGCTGGTCTCGTACTTCCAATCGGTAATGATGAAATCTCGGAGCGGGCCGTCCTTTGACTCCCCCGTCATCATCCTGGAACTCTTCCTAGCCGTTATCCTCCAGGCAGAAGTCTACTGTTCTCGATTCTGTTGTTCCTGTTCACTTGAGACGGCCTGGTCCTCCCTCCTGGGCTGAGCTGCTCGATGTTAGTGTTACTAGTGGCTTTTAGGACTACCAGTACTTCTCCCCGTTCCAGATAGCCCTCTGTTGAGAATAGGGACACCAATCGCATTGTAGAGCTATCTGAAACTAACGGGTAAGGTTAAGTCGACACTGTCTGAGGCAGTAGGCCTCCCTCTTCTCATTGACGTACTCAGCAATGTCCGCCATCATCTGACGATAATGACCCGTCTCTGGTGACCATTCCGAAGCTGTAGTGTCGGATCCCTCATTGGTGACAGTCGAGAGGTCCGTCTCAATTATGCTCTCCTCTTCTAGAGTACGCTCCTAGTCGTCCTCCTCCTGTTCTAGAACTTCATGCTTGATGTCTTTGGGTTCGAAAACAGGATCTTCAGGTGGTAGGTGGTGTCTCTGTAGAACTTCGATATCTTCAACTTTTAGCTGTTATTCGTCCATGGGGGGGATCTTCAAGTGACTTGCATCTTCTTTGTCGGCGTTCTGGGGCTGCACGGCGAAGTTTTAGTCTGTTGGCATGAATAGTAACTTCCTTATTGTTTATTTTTATCTTGTAATCCACATCACTAGTTTCTTGAGGATTACGTATGGACCCTTCCATCGTTTTGCCAGTTTCCTCGAAAATCCTTGTTTTAAGTATGTATCGTGCAGATAAACAAAGTCCCTTACGTCAAACATTTTGTTTGTATTCTTCAAGTCATAGTACTGTTTTTGTTTCTCTCTTGCGTTTTTATTGGCCTCTCTTAATGCCTTGTAAGTCTCCCTTAATCTAACAGCTAATAGTTGTGATGGTCCAACCTCTTCGTTAAGGTTAGGCTCAAGGTCATATTCAGTTGGCAACGGCATCTCCTTACCATAAAATTAAGGACCCGGTTACTGTATTTTTGGTTCTCCTATAGGCCATCGCTGCATATGATACCCACAAGTCCCATTTTTCTGTGATCTGTCAACAAACTGGGAGATCATGTTTACTATCTTCTGATGAAGTTGTTCTACCATTCCGTTACTCATAGGGTGGTATGGGGTTGTCTGTAATTTCCTTATCCGCAGAAGTCTTCAGGTGTCTTCCAATAAATTAGAAATAAAATTCCTACCATGATCGGTCAGTAACCGTTTCGGTGCTCCGTGACGAAAGACGATCTCCGTTACAAACACTCTGGTGATTGTCTCCTCAGTCTGGTCTGGTATGGCGAAAGCTTCATACCACCTCGAGAAATGATCTATAAAAGTGAGCAATACCTATTTCCATTGTTAGATACTGAGAGTGGGCCCACTATGTTCATGGATACTTGCTCGAATGGCTCTGAAGTCGGTTAATATTTCCCTAATGGTACTGTTATTTTGCTGCCTGTTTTCCTGTGAGCAGAAGCGTCCCACCCTAAAACATAGTTCTCTATGTCACTTGACATGCCCTTCCAAAAATATCTCTCCTTTATAATGTCTTGAATTCTCTTGACCCTTTGATGAATGGTGTATTGTGATGATTTTCAACTACACGGCTTATCATTGACCTTGGAATCACTAACCTCCACTTGTTGTCTTCATGGAAGTAGAAAAACGAATCCTTATCAAAAGAATTTTTTTTGTAAATTTCCATTTTGCAAACCTAAACTCTTATTATTACAATAATGGTCTGTTTCATGTTCTTGACGTAACACCTCTCTGCTTAGTAAAGGTAACATATTCAGCCTGTTCAATTTTGATTTTTTGTTGACCAAGTCCGTTGGCATGTGGTATTTTTATACTAGGCTTATGTGTAACTGTAAAATCAAACAATCCTTCCCCTATGGGGTCTGGAAGAAATTAGACGTAAGGCGTAACGAAGTGGGTAAAGATAAAAAAAGCATCGAGACTCTAATAAAAAAAATTCGTGGTGTCCTCTGCGGGTTTGAAATTTTCAAAGAACTATTTTCGCTAAACTGTACTTTGAAATAATCTCCTTCCCCTCACTACACCCATCTGCCAGTCACTGTGGATCTCCACGTATCGTCCAGGTTAGCTGTCCAGAAGGGTAACCATCTGGGTCTTCACTGACAGTGTGTTAACCAAGGAAAAGGGGATTTTATTAAATTGAATATTATGTTGTGATAGAAAAAATATATGTATAAGAAATTCAAAAACATTTCCCCGGGATAGTATTTTCCAGTTAAGGACCTAGACATTTACTTTAACAAAAAAAAGTGACCTGCCTGCAAGACGTCAGGGTGAATTATAAACTCTAACCCTTATAAGTAAGTTACTCTTGATATTTTTTTAAACTCAGATGGGTAAAACCATTATAACAGGACAACAACAACAACAACAACAAAACACTGGCCTTGCACGGTCCAGAACCCGTGATCTGTCCTGCCAACATTGTTTATGTATATGTCATTAGGGAGTGTAATTTAGCTATAAAGGATCTGGATATACTGAGTGGTCTAGTAGAAAGAAAATAAAAATAATAAGATTTCGAGGTGTCTTGTATATGCATTAGCTCGGGATCAGGTGATGGAAAACTACTCTTGTAATAAACTGGACTGCCGAGGACGACGATCGGTGTTCGATCCCAGTTGGGTGCTATGAAGTTATTATTCCTAAAATGTTTTCCACTCACCCTCCACGCAAATGTGAGTGTATGTAATCTTAAAGCAAACTTACTCTTCTTTAACACATTAGCTTAATTAGTACATCGGCGTAAAACCCACACGGGCTTGGTTCTCTTAGGTGTACCAATCAAACACTTTGGCACTACCTTTGGTAATCTGATTTATAAAGAGAGTCAATAATTTGGTATTGATAATACAGGGCTAACTAAATCATTATGGACTATTGGCAATTTTAACATGAAATACACTTGTCACAATAGATAAATGTCTTGAAACTATTTTGCTATCAATTGTAAAGGTGGATAATGAAGCGGGGTGGGGGGACTAGTGAACATGTCTTGACCACCACTCTTTTAAAATTAATAAAATTAACATAGGTTCATATTTCATTTTGACAATTATTATTTAACAAAGTAATGTCATCACAAATATCATTTTTACTTTCTTGCACACCTCGCGTGCCATAGTCAAAGATTTGGAAATAACGTAAGCTTTAGTGACGAAGGGAAGGGGGGGACACAAATGCTAAGAGGAGGATGTAACTCAACACATATAAGAGAGTGAGTTGTAAAGATTATTTTCATGTCTTTTTTTTTTTTTTGTTCTTGTGATATTAGAAATGCTTCACTTCTTATTACCTTTGATGTTATCCGTAAATTTACAATAATGAAGTATGGTGGATAAGAAATACGTAATTTAGAGAAATGTTTTCCTACATTTGCATGAAGGGAATGAGCAATCATGAGTAAAGCAACTCAGTTCACGCGGCCAGAACTCAACCGAGATTTGTAGCAAAGGTACCTAATAAAATTTAAAAAAACATAATTTTAATTGTGTTCAATTGCAGAAGTTTTTATGAAGGACTTTGAATATATAAAGTGTATTATTATATAGTGCTTGTATCTAAAGGTTCCTGGAGGAAATGGTCAGATTACATTTTTTGTCAAATTAACAAAGATATTGTGAATAGATTTTGTCAACAATTACGCTAATGGTTTTAGGGATTAGGAAGTTTATACTCATAGGAAGTTTACCCGCATTTTCGGGGAGGGAGCGTGGAAAACCAGTTTAGGAAAACCAACCTCAGTACACCCGACCGAGATTTGAACCTGGATCTCCCCGTCATTGGCAGTCCAGTCTACACGGGAATAGCGCGTTAGACAATGAGGCCACCAAAGCGGGGGCTAGAGATATTAAAATATGTATAAACGTATAAAGTTATATTTGATTCTCGAATATAATTAATAAAAAACAGGTTAAGAGAGTTTGAAATTTTTGATAGTTACAAGTTCAATGGTGTAACTATAGGGTGTGGGAAAATTCCGCAGGCCCACGCCCAAAATAGGGCCCACCCCGCAGGTCCACCGAACTAAAATTAATTTGGTAAGAATTAAGGCGGTCTTTTAAGTCTATTTTTGTTTCGTAAAGATCTCATTATTCAATCAAAAATTACTCAATTGTCATTTTATTTTACATAGTTTATGCTGTACAAACAATGTCTATACATATTTTTCTGTAAAATCAATAGAAACAGATGAAAGGTCATTTTAAAAACTTTATTAAAATTATTTGAGAAGCACATAAATCAAAAAAGGCTGCAGGGATTAGCTATAAGTAGATGGTGGGGCGTTTCAGATCAATTTGGCATTTGACCTTTGACCCGACGCTGATATGCTGGATTTTGTCACGTGACCATGCCCCCTCTATCCCTGATTGGCTGTTGGCTTTCCCTCTTCCATCTGCTCCCTAGTAATGGGTTTTCCCGATGACGTCATCGTTCTGTCGCAGCCCGGCGCCAATTTGGCGACTTGACAAGACAGGAATAGATCATGACCTTGAATGATGTCGCAACCTCTCCCCCCTATGTGCAATTGGTTTTGTCTGATGACTGGCGCCAGTTTGGCGGCTTGACCAGACGAGTTGAGACAGGAATAGATCGTGACCTTGAAACCGCGAGCTTGGTCATTGACCATGGAACCCTCCCCTGGCAAAGGGTTTTCCTTGATGACTGGCGCCAGTTTGGCGGGTTGACAATACAAGTCTAGACAAGAATAGATCACGACTTTGAATTATGTCGCAATGGGTCTTCTCTGATGACTGGCGCCAGCTTGCCGGCTCGACCAGACAAGTAGAAACAGGAATAGATCGTGACCTTGAAACCGTGAGCTAGGTCATTGACCCTTGCAACCCTCCCCCAACAATGAGTTTTCCCTGATGTCTGGCGACAGTTGGGCGTGTCGACAATACAAGAATAGATCACGACCCTGAATGATGTCGTAATCCACCCACCCCCTTCCTCCTCATCGGTGTAGCAACCTCTCCCCCTACCCCCCGTGGCAATGGGTTTTCCTGATGACTGGCACCAGTTTGGTGGTTTGACCAGACGACTTGAGACAGGAATAGAACGTGAAATTGAAACTGTAAGCTTGGTCACTGACCCTGGCACACTTCCCCCCCAGGCAAAGGGTTTTCCCTGATGATTGGCACTAGTTTGGCGTTTTGTCAATACAAGTCGAGACAAGAATAGATCACGACTTGAATGATGTCGCAATGGGTCTTCCCTGATGACTTTCGCCAGTTTGGTGGCTCGACCAGACAAGTAGAGACAGGAATAGATCGTGACCTTGAAACCATGAGCTAGGTCATTGACCCTTACAACCCCCCCAACAATGGGTTTTCCCTGATAAATGGCGCCAGTTGGGCGGGTCGACAATACAAGAATAGATAATGACCCTGATGATGTCGTAATCCACCCACCCGCTTCCTCCTCATTGGTGTCGCAAACTCTTCCCCATCTCTATGTGACAATGGATTTTCCCTGATGACTGGCACCAGCTTGACGGCTTGACCAGAGGAGTAGAGACAGTAGTAGATCGTGACCTTGAAAGCGTGAGCTAGGTTATTGACCCTGTCAACTCTCCCCTGGCAATGGGTTTTTCCTGATGACTGGCGCCAGCTTGGCGGGTCGACAAGGCAAGTCGATACAAGAATAGATCGGACCTTGAATGATGTTGCAATCCGCCTCTTCTATGTACTTCCCTGGTGACGTCATCGCTCTGTCGCAACCCTGGTTGGTAGGAGCTATAAATATCACAACCTGTTTTGAAATCCTTTATTGTATAACTTGTCTTTGTTGGTAGTTTACTATTGGCTGAATATTATTTAAAAATTGTATAAACAAGAGTTGTTAAATAAATTAAATAATGTAATACTTATTTAAGAGTAGTTTATTGGATAAATTTATTACAAAATATAAAATTATTTGAGGGTAGTTGACTAAAAAATAAATCTTATTTAAAAGATGTTTTGAACAAGTGTTTTTATAATTAACATAATAATGTGTTTATTGAAGGTGGTATTTTAAATACCATAACTCTATCAGTTTCTGTAAGCCCGGCACTTATGAAAGACTTCGCATAGTCAGCCTAAATGCAGCAGAAAACAAACCATTTAAAAATAAATTTTGAGGTTTCAAAAGCACTCTTGTCTGTTTGAAAATATCTAAACACCCGTTCTCAACGCTAAAAATGCTGTCCATTTCTATACAAAGCGAATAGATCTGAAACCGTCACCATCCTGCACATAGGGGAATATATATAAATCTTGGCCGATGGCCGAGGACGGCCATTACTGTTGAGCTTTAAAATGAATACACCAAGAACAGGCTAACGTTTCAAAGTGAGGCTTGTGTTATCATAAATTACACATTGCCATGGACGAGCTAACGTTGCTGAATGTCTCAATTTCACATAATAGTATGGAGAATATTTAATCTTACTATCATATCACGTAGATAATCCGTTTACTATTTTATTTCATGTTATACTGAATATCAAACTTAGCTGTTGCGTTGTATCTTTTAGAGAATGAGTTGTGGGGAGATCCACAAACATCCGAGGATCTGAAGGCCCTCGGTGTCTACATGGAGGAATTGACTGAAAACGGTTGGTAATTGCTGACTAATGAAAGACTAGATTTGTAAGAAAAAATAATTAGCTTTTAAAAATCAAACAAAAAATAGCACCATGCAAAACTGTTTTGAAATATGAATGATGTGCTTAATTGGTGGGTTTTCATGAGTAAAATTGCAAAATTATCAGGTTTTTGTTTTATAAATCCTAAACGGTAAATATTATATTGATTTAAGTTTATTTCCTTGTTGAAATATTATTGTATGACACCTTGGCTCAGTTGGTAGAATGCCTGACTCTTGATATAGATATCCCGGGTTCGAGTCCCGGCAGAATAGCTATTATTGTGAAAATGACTATTCAGATTAATAGGTAGTTTCTGTACGATTATTAAGGGCTAAATTCTAATAGAAAAGTATGTTTGTTTCAGATGCATGGGACCGCTATATGTTGTATCTTCAACATCAGATGTCTGCGGTGGTATCACCACCAGCCCTACACCCCCAGTGCCACACGAATCTATCATGGGTTTTTTTCCACTCTGTATGCGATTAATGCATCTATAAATGAGATTATTATTTTACGTTAAATAATTTAAAAATTAATGTGTAATATATTATTAATATTATAAGTTAAAAGAGCATATAATAAACAGATTGATTGGTAAACCTCTATAATAGAATAATAATAGGTGAAAACACTTTTCAAATAGAACCAACCTTAAAATAAATTAAATGTCCCAGACAAGTGTATTTTAAATTGGGTAGCTAGAGCAAATGGAAGATCCGTTTTAATATTTTATATGCATACTGTCCACTCCAAGGACAAATTATAAATAAAATGTTCATTTTGTTTTTTGCTACCTTATATAATAGCTTGATTGATTTAAAAAGTGCAAAGAATTAATTTTTTAACTAACTTTAGTTGGAAGAATATTGTTTCAATTGCTTACTTTGAACATTAGTTTGACTTGTGTTTGAATTCAAACTCTTGTGTTTTAGCTCAAATAAATAACGGAGACGCCTGTCCGAACCGGGGTGAAGACGTGGTACAGACCTAAACTCCGCAGACCCCTTTCAGCCGGCAGAAGCTTTGCCACCTCTTGACGTCTTCCCGTAAGACAGTGGTTTTGGTGTGAGGCAAGCGGGAATCACAGCCCCCCTTTAAGGCGTGGATATGGTGGTGGCGGGGCCATCGTCAGAACCACAAACAGGATTTTGTGGCCCAGTTAATCAGGTTGGTGGAGCATTGTCTCAAGGTGTTTCTCTTCGAATCGTCAAGGAGAGAATAAAATAACTGAGGCGTTTCTTTTATACTGGTAGAGAATTTACCGTATATCTTGATGCTCCTGCAAGCGATCGTGACGCATTAGGCTGGCTTGAAGAACAAATTACTAATTTGCTCAATCAGCTGCAGGACCATGGGGTCAGCGCCAATGATCATGTCTGCTTTTTTTGAAAACACATACTCGACGTTGAATCCTGTATACGTCTCATTTAGGAGGGCGGATCAGTTAGACGCTCGAGCCATGCTCGATAACGTAAGTCGCGTGTTGCAGAGTAATAGCTTGTTCTTGAGTACGGCACCACTGTATGTTAAACTTAGACATTTTAAGGAGCCTCGCGGGAATGCACGCCATTGTGATAAACACTCCCGGCTAACACATACAATCTAAGAAATAAAGGAATCATTACGATTCTAAATGGTGGCAATACACTTTGTTTAGTCCGTGCATTGATTGTCGCCAAGGCTGTGTATGACTTTAAAAGAGAGCCAGGATGCATGGACGTGAACACCGTTAAACAGATCAAAATGGGTCGTCATATTCAAAAACTCAAAGGAGAGGAACTATGCCGTGATGCCCGTGTGAATCTTTTGAAAGGTGGTGGAATAAATGAGCTGAAACAATTTCAAACATACTTCTCCGAATACAAAATCACGGTGTTTAGGGAGCGTCGGGGGAGACAAGAGCTATATGAGGGGACTATTCCTCCCGAACATTAATTTAAGGGCTACCTTGATTTGTATTTTCACGACGATTAGTACAACCATTTTGACGTCATAACATCCTTGACAGCCGCATTTAAGTGCTCGTATTTTGCCGTAAGTGTCACGTGCCTTTTTATCATAAGAACGAGCAGAATTGCGAGTCCACGTGCTAAAAGTGCTACACTAAAGCGGTTTGCAATGGAGGTCAAACTGTGGTCTGTAAAGACTGTGGGCTTTGGTTCACAAACCACACATGTTTTGATAACCATAAACGTCCCGGTTTTTGCAAAGGTCACATTTCGATCTCTGAGGTTAAAAAGGTTTGTGAGGTATGTGGGCAATTTTTCAGTATGGAAAAGTCAATGCATCACATAGGTGTTATGAGACATTTTAGAATATGGGAAACCCATCGTCCCTTTGGTCATTTCTGCTATATGAAGCAAGCCCCATCCAAGCCGTCACTGGAAAAGAGTAATTTAATATTTGTATTCTATGATTTTGAATGCAGACAAGAAACGCTTCTTCAAGTTGCGGTCAACACGTACTTGCACTAACCTAACCTCAGTGTCGTGCAGACATGTAGATGGAAATGACCATCATTGCACTGAGTGCGGGGGTGATAGGACTCGCATATTCAAGAGTGATACCACAGTGGCCCAATTTTTCGTATTTATAGAGCCAATTAAAGTAACAAAATTTAAGGACATCACCCTCCTCGGGCATAATACAAAAAGCTATGACGAAAATTTATTTTTAAAATACATGATGGAGGTAATAAAAATTGATTCCAGAGCTCATAATGAACGGTGGTAAAATCATGTCCATACGTTACGGCCCGCTCCACTTTATTGACTCACTGAACATTCTCCCGACTTCGTTGTCCAAGATGCCCAAGACATTCGTCCTGGACGAGTCTTTGGCCAAGGGACATTTACCCCAATTATTCATTAAAAAAAACTTGGGGTATGGAGTCCCTTGCCGCCAAAAGAGGAATACGGCATCGGTGAGATGTCAGTTGAGAGAAAGGAGCACTTTGAGAAGTGGTATAACGTGTTAGTCAAAGAAAATTATGTCTTTGATTTTAATCGCGAGTTGGAACTGTATTGAGTGAAAGACGTAGAGATCCTATGGAAGGGCTGCCTAAAGTTTAGAGATATGCTTATTTAAAAAGCAAAGGTGGATTCTTTCAGAGTGGTGTGTACTATCGCTGGAGCGGCCATGTTGGTTTACTGCCGTAGTCATCTTAAGGAGAATACTATCAGTATTATCCCTAACGGTGGCTACCGGTGTGCAGACCAACAGTCGCACATAGCTGTACAATGGCTCTGCTGGGAGGCCCATTACCGCGGTGTCTCTATTCTTCATGCGGGTAACGGTCGTGAGGAATATGTGTTAGGGCGACGTGAATACGGCATTGTTAAAGCTGGAGATACCACCACCGTCTTTCAGTTTTGAGGCTGTTATTGGCACGGGTGCCCTCTCTGTTATCCATGCAGGACCACCCCCATTCAAAAACAGCCCCCACGAGACCATGGACCCGCGTTATGAAGCGACAATGGCATGTGTGGAAAAGTTTAAGAATGCAGGCTACATGATCGTAGAGATGTGGGAGTGTACGTTTAATGCGATGAAACGCACAGACAAGGACTTGAAACGATTTGTTCTCCAACACGAGGTGTACAGCAAGAAGCCCCTCAGTCCCAGGGACGCATTATTTGGTGGGCGTACAAATTGTATCAAACTCTTCCACGAAGCAGACTTTTCATGTGGAGAGAAGATCAAGTACTTGGATGTGTGTTAATTGTATCCTTACATTTGCAAATACAAAAAATATCTCATCGGCCACCCTAAAATTCACTTGGAAACAAATTGTCCCGCTATAGATCAAGTATAAGGCATAGCCAAAGTTACAGTGACTTCTCCTCGGGATTTATTCATGCCCGTATTACCTACACGGATGCACGACAAGTTAATGTTCATCTTGTGCAGGAAATGCGGAAAGGAGGAAAACCAAGGCGCGTGTCAGCACAACAACAAAAAAGATCGCTGGTTGACAGGCGGAGTGGGTGATTGACGAGATCCGGAAAGCCGTTGAGAAAGGCTACACCATTGAAGCCGTACATGAAGTGTGGGAGTACAATGTATCTTTTTACGACCGTCAGACATGTTCTGGAAGTTAGTTTCACGGCTGCATTGATACTTTTTTGAAAATCAAACAAGAAGCCAGCCAATGGCCAGAGTGGTGTACCTCACAAGATGAAAAGTTAGCTTACATTCAAAATTATGAGGAAAGGAACGGGGTAATACTCGATTTCGGCTCCGTTTGTAAAAACCCTGGTCTCCGCACTCTGGCTAAACTCTTTTTGAATTCGCTATGGGGAAAGTTTGGCCAAAGACCCGATTTACCAAACGTATCCGATGTCAACGACTATCAGGGCATTCACATGTACCTGACGGATCAGTACATCACCGTGGACAGCGTCATTGATGTAAATTATCAGGTTATGTTCCTCAATTACAAGGATGCACGTGACGCGTTACGCCCTAATCCTAAAACGAGTGTGGCGGTGGATTGTTACACGACTGCTATGGCTAGGTTGCATTTATACTGCATCCTTGAAAAATTGGGGGACCGCGTTTTATATCACGATACAGATATATTCACTGAACGCCCTGGCGATTGGAGTCCAACGACCGGAGACTTTTTAGGTGACCTCACTGGCGAAATTCAAGATTACGGTCTGGAAAGCTACATTAGCGCCTTTGTATCTGGCGGTCCCAAGAATTACGCGTTCCGAGTTTGCGTTGGTGGCGACCCTGCCAAAACAAAAACGGTATGCAAGGTTCGCGGGATCACCATAAACTACGGCAACCGGAACGACGTTAATTTTGACGTTATGAAAGCGATGGTCGCCGAACAGGCCGCGGAAAATACATACAGATACCACACTAATTTGTAAGAAAAGGTCTTGCGACTCTATGTACCGTTTCGCAGAATATAGTCTACCGGCCGGTGTACACCAAACGGCTGATAACCGATGATTATAATCCGTTGCCGTTTGGGCATCAAAGTCCTTGTAAACGCGATCACCACGACTAAAAGGTGATCATTTAGACGGGCTGAATAATCATATTTTTTTTCTTTCCCTCTAGACAGTTCCACTGACATACCATTTTTCAAAGATTTGCGAAATTATTTCATTTTTTTTCTGCATGAAATCAAGCATATTTTTTTATTAATTCATTTTATGCATTCGGGATGATTTTCTTATATTTTTTATCCGCCATTATAAATCTCCACCTACCTGGTTATTTCTAGTCAAATAGAATTAGTTGTTTATATATATTTTTATTTTAGTAAAAATTGTTTTTATATATATATATATATTTCAATTATAGTCAAATTTGAAACCATCTGTACATATATTCAAATACTATTCAAACTGGACATTATAATTTAGTACCGAGGCCACTATTCCCGCTACGAGCTCAAGAAATTAATTATTGTTTCCATAATATATATTCTATAACTATCATTCTTTTTTGTAAATAAATATTCCAAGTATACTTTCCGTGGTAAGGGATATATTTGTAGAAATATTGATTTGTGTGAACAAATATTCCAAGTATACTTTTCATGGTATGAGATATATTTGAAAATAAATATTCCAAGTATACTTTTCATTGTATGAGATATATTTGTAGAAACTTTGATTTGTGTAAATCAATATTCCAAGTATACTTTTCATGGTGTGATATATAATTGTAAATAAATATTCCAAGTATACTTTTCGTGGTATAAGATATATTTGAAAAAACTTTGATTTGTGTAAATAAATATTCCATGTATACTTTTCAATGTGTGAGATTATTTGTAAAAACTTTAATCTGTGTAAATAAATATTTTTTCGAGTATACTTTTCAAGGTGTGAGATATATTTGTAAAAACTTTGATCTGTGTAAATAAACTTATTTCCAAGTATACTTTTTACGTTGTGAGATATATTTGTAAAAAAATTGATTTGTGTAAATAAATATTCCAATTATACTTTCTATGGTTTTATATATATTTGTGTAAATAAATATTCCAAGTATACAGGGAGCGGCAAAAAGATCTGACGGTATTAAAGTACAAATAACACAAATGTTAAGAGTGATAAAAAATGTTTTATTGGTTATTACAGAATGGTGTTAATGGAAATTAAAGAAAATAACATTGGAACAACCGATTTTATCAGTTTAAGATTTGAAGATGACGTCCATCAAATGGTGCCCTTCTGTGATGAAGCACTCTTCCAGTCTCGCACCAAAACTGTCGAACACCTTCCCTAACATTGCAGGAAACTGGTTGGCGATTTCTTGAGTTATGGCCACCTTAAGTTCGCCCAATGTGCGGGGCTTGTTTGTGTAGACTCTTGATTTCAAGAAACCCCACAAGAAAAAATCACAAACGCTTAGATCAGGGGAGCGTGGTGGCCATGCAATATCCCCGAAACGCGAGATTACTCGGCCACGAAACTTACTTTTCTAAAAATCCATCACCTCATTGGCTGTATGGACAGTTGCCCCATCCTGCTGAAACCACATTCTACTGCGCACTAAGCGTTTTCTCCGAAGTTCAGGTATCAGGAAGTTTTGTAACATCAACAGATAACGTTGCGAATTGACCGTAACAGTTCGACCACCCTCTTCAAAGAAGTATGGCCCAATGACACAAGTTTTTGTTACACCACACCACACAGTGACCTTAGGACTATGCAGAGGACGTTCATGCAGTTCTTCTGGATTTGTAGCTGACCAATAACGAAAGTTCTGTTTGTTTACATAACCATCCAGATGAAAATGCACCTCGTCGCTCATCATGAAATTTTTTCATCTGTCATCAAATCAATCACTTGCTCTGAAAATGCTTTTCGCTTTGCATAGTCATTGGGTTTTAACTGCTGAACAATAGCCATTTTTTATGGATGGAAATGCAGATCGAACCGCAAAATTCGTCTTACCGAGCGGTCAGACATATGCAAAGAAGCAGCTTGTTTACGGGTCGGCCGCCGATGACTGGCTTCCACAGCTTCTACTCTATCGATATTCTCTGGCGTCCGGGCTGACCTTGGACGGCCTGTCGACTTCCGTTTCAACGCTGAACCAGTAGCTCTGAAGTTACTCACCCACAGCATAATTGTGTTGCGTGTCGGAACTTTTCCTCGTGGACCTAAATTAAAACGTCTACGGAACTGCCGCTGCACAGCAACACAGGAATCGCCACGTTTAAAAAACGCCTCGACAACAAACGCGCGATGCTCAACCGACCACTGTTCCATGGCTACTAAAAATGTCCACGTGTAGGCTCTGAAACGCGCCTACCCCCACCACCCTCAACACCTACTCGCTCAACCGTGTGGCGGCGAAAACCGTCAGATCATTTTGCCACTCCCTGTACTTTTAATAGTGTGAGATATATTAGTAAATAAATGGGATGGCGCACCGCACAGACTTTATCTCTCTTTCTATAAACTCGTAAGATTTCTGAACGGAATAATGTACATTGTAACATCACCACTCAACATAAGAACACGCATAAAATAATATAATATGATATAGAATCAATGAGAAAAGCGACGCATCTTTTCCACCTAAGAGAATTTAAAACAGTTTAATAATTTAAAGACCTTAATAAAATGGTATTTGAACCATTTGCTGACAGCTTGGAAACTCGGATCTGCTTTACATATTCCAATTTATGAAAATTATATTACTAAATCTGAATGGAGGGAAGTAGAAAGAAATCTAAGGAATCCTAAAAGTTATAAAAAAGATTATGATTGGTTCCACAAGGGTCAATAATTTGTATTAAAATTTAGATTTCTGGTTAAAATTTTAACATTTTGTAAGGTGTTGTACAACTTCAAGTCATCGCATTGATATTTAAAATTCATTTATACATTTTGACCAAAAAAAATGTAAATATTGACTATTGAGGCTAAAATGGAGATAGATCATTGCTGTGCAAACATTTCTCCTAAGAGTTTTAAGGAAAAATAACATACTTTTTTAAGATACTTATATTTAATTACTCTATGGCATTGGAGAATTATTGCGTTAAGACTTAAGTATTATCTCTTTACAACTAAAGCTCACAAAATTGTATTAATATATTTGCAAATATCTCATAAACTGTTGTTTTATATAAATATATGTCAAATAAAAGTTTTTTGTTTCTAAGAGTCCTACAATTTAGCAATGATAAGTTGTTTAGTTTCTCAAATAGTTGTGGAGAAAGGAAAATTAACGCTTCTGTAAAGTACCCTAAAAATCATTTTTATAGGAAAATGAAAATAGCCAATTTATTTATAATCTTAATCAACGCCTAGATACGAATTTTAATCAAAATCGTTTGAGCAGATTTTGAGAAAACCGACTTTTTCTCTTTTCGCCCTTTATAAAACTACGCTTAATTTTAGGTTTTATAGACACACAGAGAGACGGCATTGCAAAGACTATTTTTTAGGGTTCAGGGGGTCATGAGACGTCGACAACCATCAACATTTCAGGTTAGTTTTTTTACGGTCGCAATACTTAAACTTTAATATCCAAAAAGTTAAAAAAATATATATAATCGCGTATAGATTGAAAATCATTGATTTTATAAAAATATGTTTTGAATAAAATACTTGTATTATAAATATTTATACATATTTGTAATGCTAAGTAATTTCATATCTCAAATAGTTTCGGAGCTATTATAAAAAATGTTAATTAACGCATCAAACCGGAGCACTTAAAGCCATTTTGCCGAAATATTGAGTGAAGCCATTTTGTTTGGAATATTTATTAATGTTTATAAATGAAATTTAATCAAAATCGTTAGAGCCAATTTTGAGAAAATCGACTTTTTATCTTTTGCCCTTCAGCAAACTACCCTTAATTTTAGGGGTAGATATCCAATTCCAAAAACCCTCGGGGGAAGCCTATGAAAACCCCAGATATCAAGTTCTAGCACAATCGGTAAAATAGTTTAGGCTCTAGTTGGAGGTACAGACAGACAGACAGACAGAACGGAAATTCAAAAACCACTTTTTCGGATTCAGGAAGTCATGAAACGTCAAAATTCATCAAAATCTCGAGTTCGATTTTTTTGACGATCACCATACTTACTCTACCTGTAAAATAGAAAAAAGTAAAAAACTTTGATTTGAGTTTATAAATATTTTTCCAAGTATACTTTTCAAGGTGTGAGATATATTTGTAAAAACTTTGATTTGTGTAAATAAATATTTTTCCAAGTATACTTTTTATAGTGTGAGAATATATATGTAAAAACTTTGATTTGTGTAAATATTCCAAGTATACTTTTCACGGAGTGAGATATATTTGTAAAAACTTATATTTGTTTAGATAAATATTCCATGTATACTTTTCACGATGTGAAATATATTTGTAAAAACTTCGATTTGTGTAAATAAATATTCCAAATATAATTTTCATGGTTTGTGAGCTATATTTGTAAAACTTTTTATTTGTGTAAATGAATAAATATTATAAACTGTTATATTTGTGTTTTAATGTCTACACCCGAACTCCAAACTCTCCTATCCTATAAATACAAGTTTATTTAGCATAGAAGTTCATTTTCAAACAATATGGATAAGTTGAAACAATTAAATCCTTTTACTTTCTCTTTGGGTAACAATCTAAGGTCATAACAATTTATAAATGAATATGGCAATGTTGCCATCTCCTTCCTGTCTTTGATTCTCCACACAACATATTCTAGGGATTTAAAAAACTTTTATTGCTTGGCTAATTTCTTTTATTTAAATGCTATTTATTAAGCCTACAAAATATATAGTTTCCAGCATTAAATTTTATTTAATATTACTTATGATTTTTTGTAAAAGTGTAGTTGGCTGTCGCTCTTGTTTCTTGTAGAGCCAGACTGTCGAGGATGGGGGGAGTTTGAGGTTCGAATCTCGGTCAGGTAAACTAGAGGTGTTTTCCACTCTCTTTCTACGCAAATGAGTGCTCAAATTTCCCAATTCCTAACCCATAAGCGTAATTAGTATTTAAGCGTATAATCTGCATGGTTACTAAGATGCCGTGATGAAATGTGTCGAGTTCGTGTGTGTGTGTATTTTCAATTTTACAATGTTCTCCACCCATGTATCAAACATTATGGATAAAACAACTATTTCTAAAATAATTAAATCATTTTACTTTATTCTCTTTTTGGGGTAACAATATAACATCACAACAATTAAATTTTATAAATGAAAAAAAGAATATGTGTGTGTGACACCTTACCTTAAACACCATTAGTTAAAATTATAAACTACTCACATTTACCATTTTGCGTTTAATATTTTATTCTGGCATTGTTTCCACGTGTATTATGTTATCTCCTTCCTGTCACAACATATTCTAAAGATTTAAAAAATAATAACAACAGTTTATTGCTAGTTTTTTATTGACAATCAACAATTAATTAATTTAAAACATTCATAACGAGAAGCTACAACAACAACAACAACAAAATCAACAACAACATAGAATGATTTTTTTAGGTCTTGTAACCAATATAAGTAATTAAGATTAGAGTGTAACATGAATTATATAATTGTGATAACATGGAAAAAAACATATAATCCCTCTTTTACCCAATAAAAACATCAGAAGAGAATATCGTTTTTACCATCTAGAAAATGAGTAGGAGTCACCTCCAAAATAGTTCAGGACACGCTGAGAAGTGCTAGAACGCCTATTGACAATGTCTCCAATGTTTTTACATGGACAAGATGTGTATAAATCACAACTTGTGAATGTGAGGAATGCCAGGCCTCCACCGTGGTTCGGATTCCACGTTAAACTGTAGGTCCTCCATTTCATCTCACAATCACCCTACCATTGCACATTAGCGTAAGTGCGTATAACCCGAACGGGTAGTAAGACGCGGTGCTAATAATAATAATAATAATAATAATAATAATTTTTAAATGGAAATCTTACTCTTCCAACATCCTCGAGCACGATAACATTCGGTTCATTGGGGGTCTCTTCCGATGGCACAATGTTATCACTTTTGTTTTTCTCAAGTTCATTTAAGCACTTGACACGGTTGTATTCTTCTTCTTCCTTGATCCGGTCTAACGCACTGCACAATACCTCCTCGTCCCAACAGGCATCCTGGTGAGCAGTATTTTGAGATGTTTGATGACATTAATGTTTGTGCCGTATAAAGGTGGAGAGCTTTGCGTAAGCCCCCTCAAAATTGCCGCATTTAAATGGCATAATGGCAATGGGAGATGCAGTGAAAGAAATATCCCTGGGAAAAAAAAACACCGTCGCTCAAGTGGCAACGCCCTGCGTTCCCCACTCAAAATATCTACCATTAGCTACGATGACGCTAGTAGAGTGCTACGACAACATGAGCGTGCCTAGTTTATTAATTCACTTTTAAACATCACACTTTGTCCCGAGATATATCATACAGCGTGCTTTAGATTTAAATCGCTTACAATCCAAATACTAAGCAGACTTTGGAAGTAAGACGTTACCAAAATGTCAGACCGATTATGTAGTCATCGGGTGTTTCACCCATAATTTTAACGTTTGTACATTGTTAAACACTCGAGATTTACGGGTTCTTCGGACTTTACCTCCTCCTCCGCTGGTGACTCTGATGTCTGGTAGACGGACGACTCTGGCGGTGAGTACTCTGATGTTTGGTAGGCAGATGACTCTGGCGGTGGGCACGCGGGTGACTCTGGCTGTGAGTACTGGTAGGCAGACGACTCTTGCGGTGGGTACGCCGGTGACTCTGGAGGCGGGGGCTGTGGCTGCGCCGTCGTGAAGGGTGGTGGCGGGTGGTATAGATCTCGGAAGGGTGGTGGAGGCCTGGGCAACACAGCCACCACGTCCCCTTGGCGGAAATTGTACACAGCACATGTTATATCACACAGGTAGGTCTCCTCGATTCTCTCGTAGGGTAGTATTTTAGTCGCTCTTATCGTGTGACAGGTAGATTTGCAAAACTCGATGTAGCCTCGCTCCTCTCTGTCTTGGTTCACTACTTTGTAAATTACATGTCTATCGCTCACAACCACAATGTGAATATTTTCTACAGTCATATAGGCACGACCCGCAATCGTATGACCCACAAACGTTAAATTAATATAGCCGTTCTAAGCATGGTGAGCGTACCCGAGAGCTATAAAACGTGCTGTATGGTAAGTAGGGTCCACCGTGCACATGTATTAACTACCCGTCTTCCTCATGTTGTTGTAGTTGTTAACTGTTTGACTCTTAAACGCGTTCAATGTTCACAATGGTAGGTGAACCGGGTTTTACTCCGGCGCAGGTAAATACCAATTTTTCGTTATTAAGCTCACACACGTCTTCATCTGTTAGAGTACCAAAACGACAAGGTAAAAATACAAAAAACTCGCCATCTAGATAGGCTATTAAGCGTCTCCCGAACTTTGTATTGACAGCTTTTAATTTATCCACCGAGTACTTTTGATCCAGGGTTAGATCACTTAATTTTACGATCTGCACGGTGTCAACAATATTCACCAACTGCTGTAACTTGTCCATCTAGAACCGCTCTACAAACGCTTATAAATAGACGACAGAGCGGGCCTCCCCCTATATATCCAACCCCTCCCGCGAGTGACGTCAGCGGTACGAGATGACCCCCTCGTGAAATATTCTTGTTTCGACTTTTCTGGTCGAGCCGCCAAATCGTCGCCAGTCATAAATGAAAACCCATCACCAAAGAGGGGGTGGGGATTACGACATAAATTCAAGGTCGTGTTGCAACACCAGGAAAACCCGTTGCCAGCGTCAATAACCTCAATTCTTGTCTCAACTCGTCTTGTCGTTCCGCCATAATGGCACCGGGTTTCGATGACGTCACCCGGTGGTGGTTGCGACACATACCGAAGAGGAGGGGGGAGGGGAAAGTGCGCTTCCGTGATGCGCAGTGTTCACTACTCGGTAAGCGGACGAGCAGAGAAGATGCCCTCCATTCTATGCAAGACAGCCGTAGCGAGAGGTTCATGCAGAGCCCTCGCGCCGAAACGTCACTGACTGTATGCTCCCCCCAAATAAATAAAATAAACTCCAACGTCCTTCCCTACCCATACATGAATAATTAATTACCAATAATAAATTAACAATCATTAATAATTAAGAACCAACATGTCCGGGGTGGTAGGCGGTTGTAGGGGAGGGGTTGAATGGTGAGTAAAAGAGGGGGAAAGTCTGGAACAATAACCAACATGTCTGGAAAGGGGGTCAACGGCAGGACGGGGAGGGGCTGGGGCGGGAGGGGAGGCGAAACCAACAGCCAATCAGAGGCCAGAGCTATTTATAACCGCCAATGAACGTCGTGTACCCATGGGGCGACCGGGCTACTCATAGTGTAAACAGTGTATTTATTTAATATATTATATGACAGAAACGCCTAACATGTAATCATAATAGGGAATGGGTTGTGAAATCACAACCGGCTCCTTTGTCACTGCTCCTCTGACGTCACATTCACAGCCTGTTCCTGACAGATGAAAGGAGCTGTTCCTTTTAGTTACTGGTCAGCTTGAAACGTTAAACCTGTTACTACCATAGATAAGGGAGTACTACTCTATGCCCATTTGTTTTTTCTCTGTCAAGACTGCGTCGTTACAATATCGCACGGTAGATGGCAGCACAAAACATCTACATATTAGAAGTGTTTATCAACGCTTGGCATTTCTCCTCGTCTCTCTATCACAGACAGCGTGGAACAGGTCCGGCGAAACCTTGCTCCTCGTCTCTGTCACAGGCAGCGCTGGAACAGGTCCAAAGGAACCTTTCTCCTCGTCTCTGTCACAGACTGCACTGTAACAGGTCCGGAGCAACCTTGTTTCTTTATGCTCCGGATATATTTGGGAGAAGTCGCACAGTGGAAAGGAAGGGGTTACTTCGTGTTCTTGTCACAGATCAGGTCTGGCGCAACCTTACTTAGGCCTATATAATATAGGCCTAAGTGAGGTTTTGAAGAGGAAAGCTTTCGTAATACAAAACACTATTTCCACAATACAATCACAGTATGTAATGTAGTCTCACAATAAATGGTCACGTTGATGATGAACATTGAAGGGGCCCACTTGGGAATCAAATGATTTAAGGCAAGGTTCAGCAATCTACGGCCCACCGACTGGTTTTATCTAGCCCACAAAATATTTAGAAAATAATTGTGTTCAATAAAGAGAAGTAATAACTAATTGCTGCATAAAAAATATACAGTTAATCTTTTTTGTTTGTTTTTTAATTAGCCCAACAATTTTTTTAAACCCATAAGGCCCACGATATCAAAAAGGTTGCAGACTCCTAGTCTCTGGACTGCCGATGACAGGGAGATTGGGGTTCGATCCCGGTTGATTGCAATGAGCAAGGCCGTAGTCAGGGGAGGGTTTTGGGGGTTCAACACCTCCCCCCAAATTTTATAAACCAAATATATTTGGCTTTATATATGGTTCAAACAATATCAAAATTAAGTTACAACTACAAATTAGGTGGCTGTGTTACCATAGAAAGCACTTCATAGAGCTTCTAGAGGTGTTTAATATTTTGAATTTTTTCTAGCCTTTGGCAGTTATGGTGTTATGTTGCCATAAAAACACTTCAGAAAGCTTATAGAGATGTTTAATATTTATAATTTTTCCTTGCATTCATCAGTTATGGGGCTATGTTACTATAAAAACACTTTAGAGAGTTAGAGGCGTTTAAATAATATATAAATTTTTCCTAGCCTCCTGCAGTTAGAGGGTTCTGTTACCATAAAAAAACACTTTAGAGAGCTTATAGAGCTGTGTAATATTTATAATATGTTCTAGCCTTCGGCAGTTAGGGGGTTATGTTGCCATAAAAATCACTTCAGATGGATTCTAGAGGTGTTTAATATTTATAAATTTTTCTAGCTTCCAGCAATTTGGGGATGTGCCCACCAAACCTCCCTGATATTATCGGCTGGCTACGGCCTTGGCAATGAGGGTGGTTTTTCGTAAATGTTTTCCACTCTCATTTCACACAAATATGGGTGCACTTCCTCTAAAAACCAACCATCCCCATCCCTAACACATTAGCCTAATTAGTGCATATGCCTATAAACTGAACGGACAGTAGACGTGATGCTAACAAAATTAGGCTGGGAGTAGTTTTGTATATAGGGCCTGTGACAAAAAGGAGCAGTTAAAAGGAACAGATCCAGTGGTGGAGCAGTAGCAGATTGCTCCTGCTCCACTAGAGGAGCAGTTTTCCCATCCCTAAATCAGACCAACGAATTACTAGTAATAAGATACTGTAAGAAGTAGAGATAGCCAACATAACACAAACTTTGCAGAGTTGCCAATGTAACAATATTAATAAGTTTTACTGATAAATTAAATCTAGCGAAATTCTAGTTTTCAAAGATTAATTTTTTGTAAACTACCCTAAAATTATTTATTATTTGTAAAAATAAAAACTATTTATATTTATCATGATAAGCCATTTATAGATTCCCGTTTTGAATTCAATCTTCAAGGATATTTTCAAAATATTAAAACTTTCTATAATTTGCTCTAACTAAGCCACCCTTAAATTTATATATTTTAAATAGGTAAAACTAAATTATTTTTAATATATAAAATAGTCTCCTGATATCAAATGATATAACTAAAACTATGTTTATGATTCTGTGTTTATCTGGCACGGGTGGGGTTGGGTCAGCCCAAGAATGCTAGTTTTAGAAATGTATGTATTGTGTGTCCGTTGGTAGCATTCCTTGACAATTTTAAGAATGCTCTTAAAGGTGGTCTTCAGAGAATTTGTATTTAGAGAAACTACAGTTGCTATGTGCCCTGATTGGTGCAGACTTGAGTGGAAGGAGAGGCCTTAGGCCTTCCGAGCAAATGTTCTTTGTATGTTAAAACAGAGGGGGCGAAATTATGGAAGACACTGATAGTGTGGTCCAGGGTATTAAAAAAATTAATAATTTAATCATGTATTAAATCGTGTAGTACCAATGTGCATTTTATTATCTTAATTCAAATAAATAATAATTAAATTTGAATAAAAATACGAATAAAACCACTATAGGAATAAAATTATAAAACAAATTTTGAAGAAAATGGCGGAAGCTATTTTTTTTAATATTCAAATAAAAATTAATGTTACGGAACTCCGCTCTATTGTTTAAAGATGGAGATATTTACTCAAAACTCGTTATATATGTGAAACGAAATAATATACACAGGCAAACCCAACCATAAATTGTCTTATAGTTATGTAAAACTTTTTTGAGTTCTGGTTTAAAATTTTATATTTTTATTTTAAAGAATAATGTCCTCATTTGTATGTATGGACCGATAAAAAAGATCAACTAGGGTCAACACTTTGTATTAAAATTTCAACTTCAGGTTAAAATTTTCGACATTTTATTAGGTGTTGCAAATATTCATGCCATCGCATTGCTAATAAATTCCTCAGTTATCAATTTTGACAAAAAAAATGTAAATATTGACTATTGAGTCTAAAATTGAGATAGAGCATTGTTGTACAAACATTTCTCTTAACAGGTTAAAGGAAAAACAACTTAAACATTTTGAGAGACTTATATTTAATTACTTAATGGCATTGGAGAATTATTGCGTTAAAACTTAAGTAGTATATGTTTACAACTAAAGCTCACAAAATAGTATCAATATATTTGCCAATATATTAGAAACTGTTGGTTTTATAAAAATATATTTCATATAAAAGTTTTTTATTTTTGATGGTACTACAATTTTGCGATGAAAAGTTATTTAGTATCTCAAATAGTTGCGGAGATACAGAAGTGTCTGTAAAAGTCATTTTCATGGGAAAATTAAAATAACCAGTTTATTTATAATCTTAATCAACGCCTAGATACAAATTTTAGTCAAAATCATTAGAGCCTATTTTGAGAAAATCAATTTTTTCGCTTTTCGCATTTATTAAACTACTTTTAATTTTAAGTTTAAACAGACACACAGACAGACGACATTGCAAAGACCACTTTTTAGGGTTTGGGGGGTCATGAGACGTCGACATCCATCAACATTTCAGTTTAGATCTTTTTTACGGTCGCAATACTTTACCTTTTGTGTTCGAAAAGCTAAAAAAATTAAATATATATATGTGTGCGCATAGTTTGAAAGTTATTGGTTTTATAAAAATATGCTTTAAATAAAATATTTGTATTATAAATAGATAATATAAACAAATAATAATAAATAATAATAAATAGTAATATGTAATGATAAATAATTTCATATTTCAAATAGTTTAGGAGATATTATATAAAAAGATAATTTACGCATCAGACCGGAACCCTTAAAGTCATTTTGCCGAAATATTGAGGGTAGCCATTTTGTTGAAAATATTTATAAAGTTTAGATATGAAATTTAATTCAAATCATAGAGCCAAATTTGAGAAAATCTACCTTTTCTTTTTTGACGTTCAGTAAACTACCCTCAATTTTAGGGTTTGATATCCAATTCCAAAAACCCCTCAGGAAAACCCTATGAAAACCCTAGATACCAAGTTTCAGGCCGATCGGCAAAGTAGTTTAGGCTATAGTTGGAGGTACAGACAGACAGAAGGAAAATCAAAAAACTTTTTCGGATTGGGGGAGAGGTGGGTCATGAAACGTCGAGATTCATCAAAATCTCGAGTTCAATTTTTTTGACGATCACAATACTTTCTCTACCTGTAAGATAGCAAGAAAGTAAAAAAAATCATTAATGAACTGCCCATGGCCTAATTCCCCCCCCCCCCCAAAAGTAAACAGCTTTATTTATTATTTTCATGCCAAACACTTCCTAGATAAACATTTTAAACAAAACCTTTATAGCCATTTTCAAAAAACTTTAATTTGAATTTTCAAAAATCATTCCTCAGTAAAATACCCTTTATTAAATGTCTACCCAAAACAAAGTGTCCTCGGCTATTTGTTATTTAAAACACAAGCAACCCATTTGGAACTTAATCATTTGGACAATTTTTAAAATATTTCCAGTTTTTTAAAAAATTGCTCATCAATAACTACCATAAATGAGTTTCCATATAAAAAATTAGTGTTAGTTGGCACGTTAAACATTTCCATGATACCCATTTCGAACCAAATCGTTAGAGCAATTTTTTTTAAATATTTCAGTTTAAAAAATCATTCATCAGTAAACAAATCATAAATGAGTTTTTACCCCAAAAACAAGTATACGAAGCTATTTGTTATGTCAAATACTTCTAAGATACCTATTTGAAACCAAATAGTTTTAGTGATTTGTAAAATATTTCAATAGTGGTAAAAATCAGTTAAACAGTAAACTACCCTTCTAAGAATTCTTTTCCCAAAAACCAATTTTATATTGCTATTAGTCATGTCAAATAAATCTTGAATATGAATTGTAATCAAAATCGTTAGGCATTTTCGACAAATTTAGAACTGAAATAAAACTCATCAGTATTATTATAGCATTATTAGCATGTCATTCAATGAAATGACATCTACAAAATGTAATCTGCATAAAATATTAAAATAAACTAAAGGGATGTAAAGAAGAGAATTAAAATTGATAGATTCTACAATAATATCATTTGTGTTCTATTAA
Source organism: Timema podura (assembly GCA_033556935.1). Classification (NCBI taxonomy): domain Eukaryota; kingdom Metazoa; phylum Arthropoda; class Insecta; order Phasmatodea; family Timematidae; genus Timema; species Timema podura. Next base: position 2,144,552 of record JAVRXN010000010.1, read on the forward strand.
CATTGAGTGGATGTTCCCGGATACGATCACCATCTTCATTACAGTATTCTGCAAGCATGGCGGAAGCGAAGGCGTGGCAGTTCCAACACACGTCTAAACCCTTGAACTCCAAGTTGAAGAAAGGCCTGACTATCGTTGGTTCAATGCCGCGAACTACGAGCACTGCTCCCCTAGCGGACGTCCTTGGTAACTCTTTCCAACCCCCCATTTCCTTCCTTTCTCCTCATTAAATGCCCTTTGCTGGTCTTGTTCAAGAGTCAGAGAGAAGAGTATATAACGAGTGACTTTTGGGTTCACAAACTGTAGTTCATCATAATATATCCTCTGAGGAGGAACCTCTGCTGGAGCACCTGAAGGAGATACGTATGGTCTTGATGTTTGAGTCGTAGGACCCACCACCTCGACGCCGGGGGAATCTCGTCTGATGTTCCAAGATGTTTATCATATCCTCGAAGGAGGAACCTCTGCCGCAGAACCTGAAGGAGATACGGATGGTCTTGTTGTTTGAGTCATGGGTCACACCGACTGGACGCCGAGGGATTCTCGTCTGTTGTTCCAAGTATTCAACAAAATGTCCAAGTCCTTCAGACTTGATGTGGTGGTTAAGGAGACTAATTTAGTTCTTGTTTGTCGAGGTGGCTATAATATTAGTCCTACGTCAATCTGACGTGTTTTCTTTAGTGAAGATGATGTTATTATTTTATGTCCATCAGATGCGTTGTTTTAGTCAGAGCGACTAAGTTTAGTTTTTGTGTCAAGATGACTTAATTTTCTTTAGTCAGACTACATAATTCTCCTATGTCCATATGACATAGCTTAAATACAGGAGCTTTGAGCTCTATATTAATAGGAACCTTGCTTTAAGTTTCCTCTTCTCCACAAGTTCATTATTCAATATTAAGTCCATATGACTTTCACAATATCCCATGACGCCGAGGACGTCATGCTCACGTGTTCAAAATTTTGTATGGCTACAAGCAGGTTGTCTAACGCCACATTTGAGGACCTAGTTAGGTCAGTATCTCATAACTTTCTAGTTGGCATCTCTTTATTCTGTGTTACTATTTTGGGTGCGCAAGGTGTAGAGCACGGCTAGTTTGGTATAGTGGCCCGCTCAGATAATATTTTCTTTGGGCCCGTGTTGGCACCTTTTTGTTCTAGTAGTTAATGTTGGTGTGTACCAAACTTGATGTTTACCCCAGACAGCGGGTAGTGACATAAATGTACTATTGAATGCTCTAGCAGTACCCACTAGGAAAGGACCGGCCATTCTACAATTAAGTTTTGACACCTGTTTGTTAGCCATTTGCTGATTTAATGAACAGTCCGTCCTCTTACCACTTATAATGTAGGCTCTCTATGATTCAGTTCTTAATTACAAGTTAAGCCAGCTAGCTAGGCTGACTCTAAAATTATAGGATCTGTTGTCACATCTTTATTTGTATTTAATTCACCATGTTTTCTTTTTAGACCCTTCTGGTGGAAGTCAGGCGCCAGCCCGGCTGTTTTGGAGTCCAATACTTTATATCTACTTAATGTCCTTTTGACTGTAGCCGTGTCGTCTTGAACACGTATTAACCCGAGCCACGGGAAGTTCCTATAAATTTGGAATTGTTAAACCCTATCTTATTAGCTAATTTAACGGACTTTAATTACAGTATATTATTCATTAGTCCCACTTTCTATGTTCTTTGTCAACTGTAACCAGATATCTACTTTTAAGTTTTTGTATAATTAATCTATTATTGTTACTTAATGATCTCTCTTATTCCTATGAAACATTACCCTATCTCACCCTTGTTGTACATTTACCTTGTATCACAATACCGTTACCTCCTCTATATATTAGAGTAAAGGGGAATTAACGTGTCAGTGTTAGTTGTCACGTCAAACATTTACATGATACCCATTTCGAACCAAATCATTAGAGCCATTTTTTAAATATTTCAAGATTTTGAAAAACCATTCATCAGTAAACAAATCATAAATGAGTTTTTACCCCAAAATCAAGCATACGAAGCTATTTGTTATGTCAAATACTTCTAAGATACCTATTTGAAACCAAATAGTTTTAGTGATTTGTAAAAATATTAATTGTGGTAAAAATCAGTTAACAGTAAACTACCCTTCTACGAATTCTTTTCCCAAAAACTAATTTTATGTTGCTATTAGTCATGTCAAATAGATCTTGAATATGAATTGTAAGCAAAATCGTTAGGCATTTTCGACAAATTTTGAACTGAAAAAAAAACTCATCAGTATTATTATTTTTTTTAGAAGCATGTCTTACTACCCGTACGGGCTATACGCCTATGTACTAATTACACTAATGAGCTAGGGATTAGGAATGCTTCATTTGAAGGAAATGTATCCGCATTTGCGTGAGGGAGAGTGGAAAAATATTTACGGAAAATCACCCTCATTGCACCCGACCTGGATCAAACCCCAATCTACCTGTACTCGGCAGTCTAGTGCAACACGAGATTAGCGCGTTAGGCACACGACCACCGAAGCGGGTTACTCATCAAAGCTAGCCTTTATTGAAGGGCTAGACTAAGAAAAAATAAGTTGTGTGTTAAAGCCCTATAATCTATAACACAAAACTTTATTTTTACACCGAGCCCTTCAATAAAGGCTAGTTTACTGATGAATAACCTGCTTCAATGGCCATGTAAGTCTAACGCGCTAATCTCGTGTTGCACTAGATTTCCGAAGACAGAGAGATTTTGTAGATAAATAATGTGTTGTTTATTACGTAGGGGTTTAGAATTGATAATTTCTGTAAATTTTAGTCAATCTTTCGAAGAAAATATCATAAAAAAATATATGCATTTTAATTTTAAATCTAGAACAGACAAAACGTCCAGCCCCCGGCCGTTAATCCATCACTGTGAAAGGATAAACCCACATTTCAACAATGAAAAGTTTATCGGCTGTGCCAGAAATTGAACCCAGGACCCTTAGGTCAGTAGACCTGCGCACTACCAGTTGAGCTAAGGTGTTGAATTATTAAATATTTAACATGGGTTGTATCTTTAAAGTTCTATTTAAATCTATCAAAATTTGTTTGTCAAGTTTCCCCACCACTCTTTTATTATATTTCAACCCTCTTGGGTGGCCGCATTGTTTAAGGCGCAACTTTCACAATAGATTAGACTGCTGATGACGGGTAGATCGTGGTTCGAACCTGGCCAGATGTAATGAGGGTGATTTTCACTTTAATAGTTTCCCATCTCTTTCCACTCAAATGCGGGTACACGTTCTCTAGATTCAAGCTCCTCATCTCTAAACCCTTAGCGTAATTAGTACATAAGCGTATAGCCCAAGCTTATAGCCGTAAGACTAGAGGCTAAAATAAATATTATATATATTTGAAAATATTTTAGTTTGTTTTAATATCTGGCTGTCTGGTCGCACATAAACTTTAATCAGATTAAATACAAGGATTGTGATAAAAAATACCCGAAAGAGATTTGTAATTTTCGTGGCTTTTCATAGCTCTGGGCCACTAAGGGTAGCCCTATTGTAAACAAAGACTTACTACTTTCAGGCTTATCTGCATATTTTCACTAATGGGGTAAAGATGAGGAAGGTAGAATTTAAAGAAATATGCCCGAATCAACGTAGGAGACGGAGAAACAATTTAGGAATAAAACAATTCAGTGGACCCGTCAAAGAGTCGAACTCCTTCTCCCCGTCACTAATAAACAATACCAAGCGAGAGTGACATATTATTTTGACATATCCATGCGGGTGGCAGTACCAAAGATTATATTGACGTGTGCCTATTTGTGTTTCATATTTGGTTTATATCTACAAGTTAGTTCGAATTACACAGACAGACATGTTCGTCGCAACTTTTATTTTTCATATCAAATAATAAAAACCTTTGAAATTTGATTTCAAATATTATTATTTTTATTTATCATCGCGTCTTACTACCCGTTCGGGTTGTACGCTTAAATACTAATTATGCTAATGGGCTAGGAATTGAGAAGGTTGAATTTAGATGAAGTGAACCTGCATCTGATTGGAGGTGAGTGTAAAATGTTTTAGGAAAACCCACCCTTAGCTCAGTCGAATGAGATTCGAACCTTGATCTCCCCGTCCTCGGCAGTCTGGCTCATCACGAAACTAGTGTGTTAACCAACTACGCCACCGAGGCGGGGGATTTAAAATAAAAAGGACACAGGTTAATATATTATTTTTGAAATCTACAAAAATAATCTCGGAGATCCCAGATCTTACTTTGATATGTTAAAAGGAGTAGTTGATGGGCACGCGGAGACCATGACAGGCTCATCTAGTGTGATTTGGTGATGATGAAAATGTCGGGGTTCTAATCCTGGCCCAGTGTGTCGTAAGGAATTCCTCAACGGTTTCCTTCTTTCCTTCTATACATATTCAGGTACGTTAAATATTATATCTACCTTTATCTACCTGGATCTATTAGATTGATTAAAAATGTATACCCCGGACGGCTAAGAAGGTGATAGAAGAAAATTATAGCTAGTTTGTATATTTAAGCCTATATAAAACTGCATGGTTTATTTAAGTAGTAAAAAAATACATATAGTTAATTAATTTTAAAACTTAATTGTATGTCTAACAGAAATATGAACTGTGTTAGAAATATCATATAGTATATATTTACATTAAAACGCAAAGCTGTATGAAGCAGTGGCGTGTGGTCAATTCTGGGCAAAGAAAAGCAGCGAGGCTACAATAAAGGTGGGCTGATAAACCATAGTTTAATTGTACGCTCACAATGGTCCTTCCTTTTTGTGTGTGTAGAGTTTAAAGTGGCCTATTATGGGGAATAAAGGAAGGGGGTGACAACAAATATGAATGGAATAGAACAAAATCACTGGCGATCTTAAAAATATTACGCAATCATTAAATTATATATATTAAAATAACAATGTTAATTTTAATAATAATAGTAATAATAATAATAATGATAAACTTATGATTGCAGAAGTTTTGTCTTGGGCTGTGGACAGCTAATCAGTTTGACCTTTGGCATGCCTCTTACTAGCTTTGCAAATATTATTAATACCACTGAATCCAGATTTATTCTAAGCTAGGGTGACTATTTCCTACTCATGCCAATCCGGGACAAAAATTATAAAACAGAATAATTAACAGTAACATCACTAAATAGTTTTTACTATGTATAAAAATTATCAAAATAAGTATTCACCGTAAGTAATCAAATAAACCAAGAAGAACTCTACGAAATCAGTACTAAAAACCCATACATATACTAAAAACCATACATATACTAAAAACCATACATATACAGTATAAAATATAAGAATAAGTCATTATTATTTGAGGAACAAAAAATGCTTATATAAAAAACACTATATATTTTATATTTTTCTGAATGAATTTTAAATAAATCGTCATTGCTTTTAATGTTTCGTAGATCAGTGGGTTTTTTTTCTGCGCTCCACAAATTATTAATTATGGAAAAAATCCTTTCTGTAGCTGCATTTGTCCCTGGAAGGCTTCTCGCTAACTTCTCGCCCCTGCCATTGTTCAGTGGGTGAATTAAACAAGACAAATCTTTGGTTTTTTTTTTTATTGTATCCTGACTCCTGAGGTCTAGCCTAGTGTATCAAAACGCGCGATAAATCTGACACGCGTTGACAAAATAATTTGATAAAATAAAATCTTGTATATTCAAAACGGGACGGTTCTCAAAATTCTGGACGTTTTCCGGGACATTTACAAATGCGGAACAATGTGCTAAAACTCGGGACTGTCCCGGAAAATCCTGTACGAATGGTCACCCTATTCTACACGACATTATCGTTAGTAAATAGTAAGGTCAACAAAATAATTTTTCACCAACTCAACACCCCGATAATTAATAAACACTTTTATAAAATTGATTATTGAAATGTAAAAAAAAAATTGTTACTGCGCCTAAAAATGGAGTGGGTCTGTTTCAATTTTTTTTTTTCGAGATAGACCAGGACGAAGGACTATACTTCCAAATATTACTTAAGAGTTTTGATACAGCAGCCCTTCTCTTCCACTGCTGCACTTGTTGACGCACTCATTCTACTAATGTACACAAAGTAACAAACCACTTCCCTTGGAGGATCAAACAAGCGTCAATATTCTGTAAAATAAAACTAAACTTACTGTAAATTGGTGATAAATAAGTTATTTTGAAATATAGTACCCATAATTATACACAGAAACAATAAACATTGCTAAAACAACCTAAGAATAAGATTTTAACAGTATTAATATATCGCCTAGAGAATCGCTACTTCCCTTTCACCGATGAGGGCTGGACGAGCCGGAAACAAACGAATGACCGAATAAAGAACGAGACCAGCTGTCTGGCCGGTCAGTCTTGAGTGAGAAAGAATTGCTTGCGCTAAGAAACAAGAACAGCCATCTCAACAAATATTATCAGTAGGGACCGGATTTTGCCTATTTGCTATCATTTTCCTAGATTGTTAAACATAGGCTGTTGATATGTATATTTATTTCATGTTATTACGATTACAGTATGCTATTTTTATAGTGCCTATAATTGCCTATTCGGTTAGTTTTTTCCTATTTTATAAATAAAAGCCTTAAATGCGCCTATTTTGGCTTTGTACTATCTTTCTATCTTTTTTCCCCTTCTGAGAGAGAGTTTAGTTTCTTAGAAATGGAAGTTACGGCATTATTGAGTGGCGGGGGGCAGGGAGGGGGGAGAAGGCATGTTACGTGGCTTTAATTGACATGCTGTGTCCTTGACAGACTATGTTTATACAGGGCCACGTGACACGTCCTCCCCTGGACATGTGACGCGGCCTGCACTACTCATTGGTCATTGCTTCGCGCGGGAGAAATTCCCATAATTTACCCTATTAAACGAGACATTCTTGTATGTAGGCTTAGTATATATTTGTAAATTTTTCCTTGAAAACGGGCCTAAGTATTTTAATGAAAATGAGTTATCTAGCGTTTGCGGGTGCTAGGTCTCGACTTTGGGAAAACTCATTTAGTGGGTATGGGGGAGGGGGGGTTGTATATTTGTAATTATCTGAAAACGGCTCAATAATTTATATTAAATTGGTTTATCTACGTTTTTGGGTAAGAGAAAGCAATATAGCTAGGTCTCGACTTTGGAAAAACTCATTTATTGAGCAGTTGTCAAATTTAAAATTTTGCCCCTTGACATCCTGTGAAGTAGAACGAAACTTTTTTAAATCATTCTATTAGACAATAGAACCAATTTTAAAATTGAAAACCTAGGAAAGTACTTAGTGATTCACAGCAATGGAAATTGCTTGTAAGCTGCAGGTAGCAAACTTTTAGTAAAATAAATTTTACATTGCTTATTGGCCTATTTTTTTAAGTGCCTATTTTGGCTTGCCCGAATTGCGCCAGGAGCTTAAAAGTGCGCTCCCAGACCGGACCCGAATTGCGCCAATACCCCTTCTCAAGACCGGACCCAAATTGCGCCAACTGTGAACGTAAACAAATATTAATGCTTTGGCTGGCGGTAAGAAGGACACAAGTCAAAAAATATTATTTAATTAACTATATTTAACCATATAAAACAAAATCTAACTTTATAACATCACAGTAAAATTTCCATATTAAAAACATTGTCAATAATAGCTAAATGTAAACTAAATTATAATATAATAATAACAAATAAATAAAAAAAGTCATACAAAGGATATTTGAGGGTTACATACCTTACAGAGCTTAATCTATATATTAACAAAATCGTTAAAAATAATTTCAAAATATTTTGAATTTTTTAAAACTAGTCATCAGTAAACTACCCCTAATAGGACTTTGCCCCAAAACCTAATATACAGTATTAATTATCATCTTAAATATACACAAGATGTATGTTTAATCAAAATTGTTAAAGATATTTTTGAGAAATTTCAAATTCTTTTAAAATTAGTCATTAGTAAACTGCCCACTATTCAATTTTTTTAAGATCAATTATAAAATTCTGTTCATAATTTAAAAAACTCCCCAGATATACACTTTGAACCAAACTACTTAAGCCAATGATTGGGTAGTTGGAGCTCAAATCCTGGTCAAGTGAACTGAAGGTGGTTTTTTCCTAAACAGTTTTCCACTCTCCCTCCAGGCAAATTCGGATTCCCTTTCTCTACATTCAACCTATCTTATCCAAAGCCCAATATTATAATTAGCACATAAAGGTATAACTCAAACAAGAAGTAAAACGTAATGCAAAAAAAAATATTAACAGTGAAAAGTATAATAATAAAGTCAAAAATTATAGCAGTATTTATGTAAAGTTGTAAAATAAAATGTTTCGCTTTCTATGCTTGCACCAAATAGATCGACAGCCTACTATCTTGGTTTGTGGAAATGTTGACACGATGCACTCATGGAGTGCTCGCTTGAAATCCATTACAATGTGTAAAGGTTGAAGGTGAAGTTGTCTCTTCTCACACTCGTCCGTTAGGATTCTCATAGCGTCAATGTAGCTCTGCTTTTTCTTGTATTTAAAAGAAAATATCACAACCTCTTCTCTTTTTAGTTTTTTAACAAAAAGTTTTCGTCTAGAGTATTATTTAATTCAATTGAATCAAAGTAGAATTGAATTTCGTCGGAAGATTTAGGCAAATTTGGCAGTTTGTTATTCCTGAAACACTTCATGTCCTTGCGGGTCAATATTTTTATAGCTTTTTCTCTGTAGGCACCTCTTTGTGGATCAACTTTAAAGGCCTTACGTCAATCGCCTCAGCTTTCCTCTAACTGCGTTGCTGTTGGATTTTCTGTTCAACTCTTGATCTAGTAGTGATTCGTGGTTGTGTTGATCTTCAATCCGCGAGAAAATATGTTTTCCATCAAGCGTGAATATTTTGGCCTTACAGTCCTTTTTAGTGCATCTCCACCTCTCTTCCCTCGTCAAATTCAATTGATTCACCTGTTGATACGTATAATTACTATAGACAATCAGATATTTCCCTCTTTCACTATAAATCCTTTCCATAACAATAATCACGGTCCATACAAAACCCATGCAAAAATAAAACAATTACACATCTGTACAGTTACCGTTGCCGAGATAATTTGTTAATACTGGCCAGACTTATGTAATAAAAGCTAATACAGATCTTGTTGGGGGCTCTTAGGGCGTTTTTACATACTTTTATCTAAGGAAGGGAAGACAAGAAGTGGCGAGAGCTTGTTTGTGTTGATGTTTGTTTATTTCATCCCCCCTCGTTCACCTGAATTAGACTTGGCGCAATTCGGGTCCGGGCTAAGTGAACATTTTTAAATCCCTTAATCACTGGCGCAATTCGGGCTTGCCCGCCTATTTTGGTGCCTAAATCCGATATTTTTAATGCCTATTTGCCTGCCTATTTTAAACATTTTTGGTGCTTAAGAATCCGGTCCCTAATTATCAGTATCCTTGTTGGAAAGGTTTCTAATAATTTTAATGGGCTTGCCCGAATTGCGCCAATCTACCTAGCTTGGACCCGAATATCGCCAAGAGCTTAAAAGTGCCCCCCAAACCGGACCCGAATTGCGCCAATACCCCCTTCACAAGACCGGACCCGAATTGCGCCAACTGTGAACGTAAACAAATATTAATGCTTTGGCTGGCGATAAGAAGGACACAAGTCAAAAATTATTATTTTATTAACTATATTTAACTATATAAAACCAAATCTAACATTATAACATCACAGTAAAATTACCATATTAAAAATATTGTCAATAATAGCTAAATGTAAGATAAATTATAATTTAGTAATAACAAATAAAATAAAAAATAAGTCAAACATAAAAAACAAGTCATACAAAGTATTTTTGAGGGTCACATATCTCTCAGAGCTTAATCTATATATTAACAAAATCGTTAAAAATAATTTCAAAATATTTTGAATTTTTGAAAACTAGTCATCAGTAAACTACCCTTTAAAGGACTTTGCCCCCAAAATCAAGTATACAGTATTTTGTCATCTTAAATATACTCAAGATGTATTTTTTAATCAAAATTGTTAAAGCTATTTTTGAGAAATTTCAAATTCTTTAAAAATTAGTCATTAGTAAACTGACCATTATTAATTTTTTTTAAGATCAATTATATAATCCTGTTCATCATTTAAAGAACTCCCCAGATATACACTTTGAACCAAATTACTTAATTATTAAAACTGAAAAAATACTCCTGGACACGGTAATCGAGCCCGTGTCAGGTTTCATTTTTCAATTTTCATTATATATCTAGATGGAGTAATCCTCACTAAAAGCATAAATAATAGCTTTGACTATTTTATTCCAAATTACTTAAGCCAATGATTGGGTAGTTGGAGTTCGAATCCTGGTCTAGTGAACTGAAGGTGGTTTTTCCTTAATGGTTTTCCACTCTCCCTCCAGGCAAATTAGGATTCCCTTTATCTACATTCAACCTATTTCTTCCCAAAGCCCACTATTATAATTAGCACATAAAGGTATAACTCAAACAGGTAGTAAAATGCAATTCAAAAAAATCAAAAGTGAAAAGTATAATAATCAAGTCAAAAATTATAGTACTATTTATGTAAAGTTGTAAAATAAAATTGTTTCACTTGCTATGCTTGCACCAAATGAGATCGAAAGCCTACCATCTTGGTTTGTGGAAATGCTGACACGATGCACTCATGGAGTGCTTGCTTGAAATGAGTCACAATGTATAAAGGTTGAAGGTGATGTTTTCTCTTCTCTCACTCGTCCTTTAGGATTCTCATAGCGTCAATGAAGCTCTGCTTTTTCCTGTCTTTAAGAGAAAATATCACAACCCCCTTCTCTTTTTAGTTTTTTAACAAAAAGTTTTCGCCTCGAGTAGTATTTAATTAAATTGAATCTAAGGCGAATTGAATTTCGTCGGAAAATTTAGGCAAATTTGACAGTTTGTTATTTCTGAAACACTTCATGTCCTTGCGGGTCAATGTTTTTATAGTTGTTTCTCTGTAGCTACCTCTTTGTGGATCAACTTTAAAGGCCTTACTTCAATCGCCTCAGTTTTCCTCTTAACTGCGTTGCTGTTGGATTTTCTGTTCAACTCTTGATCTAGTAGTGATTCGTGGTTGTGTTGATCTTCAATCCGCGAGAAAATATGTTTTCCATCAAGTGTGAATATTTTGGCCTTACAGTCCTTTTTAGTGCATCTCCACCTCTCTTCCCTCGTCAAATTCAATTGATTCACCTGTTGATACGTATAATTATTATGGACAATCAGATCTTTCCCTCTTTCACTATAAATCCTTTCCATATCAATTATTATCGCTAATATCACAGTCCACACAAAACCTGAACAAAAATAAAACAATTACATATATGGACAGTTACCGTTGCCGAGATAATTTGTTAATACTGGCCAGACTTATGTCAGAAAAGCTAATACAGATCTTGTTGGAAGCTCTTAGGGCATTTTTACATTCCTTTATCTAAGGAAGGGAAGACCAGAAGTGGCGAGAGCTTGTTTACGTTGATGTTTGTTTATTTCGTCCCCCCTCGTCTACCTGAATTAGACTTGGCGCAATTCGGGTCCGGGTTAAATGAATATTTTTATATCCCTTAATTACTGGCGCAGTTCGGGCTTGCCCATTTTAATAAATCGTTTTAACATTATTTTCCTTTTATTTTTTTATTCCCTTTTTAATTTAAGGGAAGCTTAGCTTCCCTTGAATAAACTCCACTGTGCTGAAATGTGTAAGGTCAGTGACTGGAGAAAATGGCAACAGTACTGGAGGCTTCCTTAATACTGTTGTATTGAGGGGAACATCTTCCGAGAAATATACAATAGATTACAAGGAGGGTAAGGAGGTATATACAAGTTTTCTGACCTTTGAATCGATGCAAAGACTTGTGTTCAAGTAAAATACATTTAACGCCACCCTCCCCTTAGTGCTAAAAAAGCTACACGATCATTAGCTTGAGTCTCAAACTAGGAAACGTTGGCCACTTGAAGCATTGATTGACCTTATAAAGTCAACGCTTCAAGCTAGTTATTAATCAGCCTGGGACAATAGACACACTAGCTAGTGTGTGTCTCTTTGAGTTGGAATAATAGGGGGTTTAATATAACAAAATAAATAATAACCTATACATTGAGATAACTATGTTCAGGACTTCAGGGCAAATGTTTAGCTTCCCAGCGTGGAATTCAACGATTTCAACCTATACATTACGTCCTACCCATCTTTTCTTACTAAACATACATGTCATTGCCTGTGTGCCTACCGGTCGAAGATAAAATTTGTTGATCTTCCTTTAGCCAAGGAAATCCAACGAACAATATCACTATACTATAAAATATTTAACCTTAGTAGTAGAAGGCGATATAACATAGGTACCTATTTTTAATATTTAGAATAAAATAGCACACGATTCTCTTGTAAATTAATAAAAGTATTTCTTGTGCTGCGTTGTATTTATTGGAAACCACACCGGTGTGAAAGCAGATTGAATGTCAGGTTCCACACCTATGTAGGTTGGTTATATACACCTATTACTATAATTGCCACCATCGGTGATCGTGAGGCAGATTCAAACATAGATGATATACAGCCTAAAATTTGGCGCGTATAAAGCGTGAGTTTGTGTATTATCGAATGTTTAGAGGTGATGTGCTCTAAATTTCCAAAAGACCCAGGTTACACACCTATGTAGATAATTGATCTATATAATATAACTTTATGGACATATGTGGCTGAAATATTCGAGCTGTCATCTGCATATCATTCTGTAAGAGAGAAGAAAACTTTCGGGTATCTCTTTTTCTTTTAAACCCATACAAGGCAATGTGGCATTTTGACTTAATTCATTAATTTGAGTGAATATATGAGATAAAACAATGTGTAAATAAAAGCTTTTAAGAGCATAACAAATTTCGAAACTGTTAGTTTTTCCTTTAAATAAGTTTATGTAGCCTAATATAAGTGATGATTTTTGAAGGAAGCTAGTTTGGAAGGCTTTATGTCGTACCAGAATCCCATGGTGTGAAGAGAATAGAAGTGATCCCACGTGCATGCTTACCCACACTTCACCACATTGCTGCCTTCCACTGTGACGTCACCTGGGTTGCAAGCTACCCTAGTTTTCACCCATTTTTAGTTTCTCTTCAAGCGATTCATGCGCCAAATCCATTCTACACGTTCCATCAAAAAAACAAATTTGTCATGCCAAATTGTACAGTATATGGCTGCCACAATAATTCACATAAAACAAAATGTAGTACTATTAAGTACTTCCGATTTCCACAAAGGGAAGATGTCAACGCAAAAAGGGTTGCAGCAAGCAAAAGAAAATGCAAAATAAATATTAAGAATGATGAGTGAAAAGTGTTAATTTATAAAATATAATTATAAATATTACTATTTAAATGTGTTTGCTTAAAGCTACTTTCAATATTTTGACTCCAGCTAGAATATGTTCCATACACTTCGGACCAGAATCTCTTAGTAAAAGCAGAACGCAGATGATGCCAAGTTATTCACCTGAAAAATGCCGAAAGCTGAAAGATGATTCAGTTCCATCGTTACACCTTCCATTCAAAGAATACATAAACCAAGATAATCAACGCTCTGAAAGACACAAAAAAAGAGAAAGAAAACATCTTGTTCGTGAAATATTGGCAATAACTTTGACAAATTCATGGTAATCCTTATTGTAATATTTTAAATATGTTCACCACGGCTCATTGACTTTTCTGGCTGTGCATATATAATTACGAAAAAGGGGCAGAGATGATAAACTATTTAGTAAAATATCTCCCAATACACCCTGTTGTAATTCGAACCCCAACCTCCCCATTACCGTAGACCAAACCAAATTAACTTGTCATTTATACCTCATGCCTCCCAATGCGGGTTTTACTTTTATCTAATTTGATTACTAAGACACCTAAATAGTTATTTTTCAGCACATTTTAAATATCTTATATCAGAATATTTCAGATTATTATGCGATTATAAATTTACATTAATTTGCATAGCTTTAATTTTTACTGAAAGATAGCTATTATTTCTATACTTGATCCAAAACTCTTATTAGAAAGAGTTTTGTTTAATTTTTCAGTATTATAAATAAGCAGGAACTGCCAGTATTAAGCGAGGAGAGGGAAAAATTTTAAAAAGAAAGGTCAACATTTTCGCATCCTTAATTTGGTCCCATCAACTAACTGCAAGTTACCTCCTAATGATCTACCGCATCTAAATAATAGGTATTTGAAATAAATTATATCACATGTCTTATTTTGTAAAACATTTTCGTGAATATACAGACATATTATTTGGAAGAAGGAATTTATTTTTAGTAATGGTTATTAATCGCTTAAGTTACTTCAATTGAAATACCAATGCTGGTATTTTAAAAGAATGCTTCGCAATTATTTTTCTTCACATCATGTAAGTACTGGTATGGCGTTTGGATTCACCACTCTGGCTGGTTTTGGTCACGTGACCACGCCCCCTCGTTTTCTGATTGGGTCTTGGCTTTCTCCTCTTCCCTCCCTCTAACCCCTCCCATGACCCCTTCCCCTTCTCCCCCTGGCCCTTTTCTGGTGTTTCAAATATGTTGGTTCTTGTTCAAACTTGCTATTTTCTGTCCCATTGATTTTTATGTGTGCTCAGTAGTTTTTATATTGGTTTTTTATGTGTGCTCATAGGTTTTTAATGTTTCTGTAGGATTTGGAGGGCATTGGAGTTTATTTTTTATTTATTGGCGTGCAGTCCACGGTGTCGGGCACGGTATCACGCAGCACGACGGTAGCGTATTGTAGAGTGTGTTCCCAGCCGTGCTAGTGAGCGCGGGCGCCTCCCTCTCCTTACATCGCCACGGCACAGAATTAACTTAGCTACAGTGTCCCCTTGCTCTGGTGATGTGCCTTTTACTTCAACCCACCTCACACCTAACTTCGTCATACCCCTCCTAATGAGTTCAATAGGGGTCATCAGATGTCACAACAACCCTAACTTGTTTTAAATGTTGAAAGAGAGTGCAAACGACTCTGTTGAAGAGTCATGAACCCCCACCCCAAGATCGCTTAGCGCAACGGTCGTGGCCTTCTGAAGGCCGCAGGTTTAGATGTGCTTTCCCCAGCCCCAAGGCCACTTGGCACATCGGTCGTGGCTTTCTGAAGGCCGCAAGTTTAGATGTGTTTTCTAATGCCCACTCAGGGACCAATTTTTCGGAAACAATCCTTGTTGTGTTTCAGCGTTCGCGATATACGGTAACATGGATTCAAACCTTGAATAATAAAATTAGTGGCTGTATCAGCATTTGCGAGGGGGTGAAATGTGAAAAGATGTATACCAACCAGGATGTTTATTAAAACACATAGGTAGTTTCAAATAGCCAAAGCTATTATTTATGAATACTCCATTTATATATCATTGACACTGTGATACGGGATTCCAATCCGGAACCAACAAATAATTATCACGTGCAATATAGAATTATGTCTCTTGTAATAACCGGCTAAAAGCAATATAGTTATTATACTGGTAAACATTAAAATATCAAATTCCCTCACCAGTGTGTCAAAATGATTATTTTGAGATGGCCACGGTGTCTGTTAAAAAAGCACCTGTTCGTAGAAGCTACAGCCATCTTTTGTCACAAACTTGAACTAAGCTCATCAGGCAAGGGTGAAATAATAGATGATTTTGTGAGAGAGAGCGTATTCTTAAATAGTTAAAGAGAGGCAAACTTACCTATTAGACGATCTATTGGGTCCAACAGTTTACCGCAGCAAGTTTTTCAACAAGAAATAGATAAGGCTGACATTTAGACGGTGTGCCTCGTGGGATTCTAACCTCGGTATCTTTTTGACGGGTTGGTAGGGATTTTAAGCCCTTACATTGGTCGCAGTGTGGTGCGTGAC
This sequence comes from Timema podura, assembly GCA_033556935.1. Taxonomy (NCBI): domain Eukaryota; kingdom Metazoa; phylum Arthropoda; class Insecta; order Phasmatodea; family Timematidae; genus Timema; species Timema podura. The sequence continues at coordinate 2,160,432 of JAVRXN010000010.1, forward strand.
CAGACGAAATGTGTACCAGTATTTTCCCTGGTTTGAAATATGAAATAATTATCGTTTGTTGCCCTCTAAGGGACATGAACCCCAACCTCCTTACGTCACAGGGTGAGATGTGTACCCACATTTGCACGTCAATGACAACTGAATACGGTGAAGGAATCAAACCCTCCAACGATGTCTAGATATCTTTGACCGAATGAGAGAGACAAAATAATAAATTAGTGATGTACCATTATTTGCGCAGGGGTAAATGTGAAAACAGCCAAAGTTACTATTTATACTTACTCCTGCTAGATATAATTAACACCTGGATACGGGATTAGAACCAAGGAGTTTTGGAGCAAACATATAGGGTTTGTATTTATAAAAGGAATTAGCGTTTGTTGACCTTGCAGGGACTCAAACACCTACATCCTCCCGTCACAGGGTGAGATGTGTACCCACATTTGTGCTGCTGGAAAAATAAACACGTTACTCAGTTTGGATAGTGGTCCTTTACCACATATCGGATCCCCCTAGCCACATAAGTGTCTAATACGTCCATATTCGCAGGGCGTATGAGCAAAAATGATGAATAACGCTAAATTCCTTCTCCTTTATACTGATCGGGAAACACCCGATGCGGAAACAATATTATTGACCAATAAGAACCCGTCACCTTAATATTTGGAACACCCCCGTTGAAGCGACTTTAAATATACCTTGAAATCATTACATTCGGTCATTGTGATTAATAATTGCAAGCGATAAGCATCGAAATGAGTTTCGACGCCCTGGAAAATTGGATAAATTCAGGTATGTTTTAAAAGCTTTTGTATATTTTAATAGTCACTATTTTGCGTATTAAGTCTTTGGTGTACAGCGGTATTTGTTCCTTTGATAGACTGTTAAGAAGACACACTCCCGCAACCTGAAGCGTCGGTAGCACCGGATAGACTGAACCTTTTAGCGATTTTTAGCGAGGACGGAATTGCCTGGCGAATTGCGACTGGTCCATGGGTAATTAGCATCCTGCTATAAATTTAGAGAATTGGCAGTGGTTTTTTCCAACGTAGTAATTAATATGTGTTTATTAAATTTCAGACTACTGGGATCCATATGATCTGGACACTGGCCTGAGGGACCACGTGGCGCCTGCAGAGGGTTTAGCGGCGTGTGTGTGGGTGCCGCCCATTGTAAGCGGCGAAGCGATGGGTTCTGTACCGACGCAGCTTCTAGAAGCGGTCGGTGCTTTGCCTGGTGCCGCATTATTCACGCCACTGGCAGGCTTCGTCTCCCAGGACCATACCGACGCCAGTGGAAATGCGATCCCTAATATTTGGGGTGAATTGGACGTGATAGACCAGCTGATATGTAAGTTTGCCATCATATATTTTAGTACCATCTACAAGTAACAATAATCTATAGCCACTAGGTTGGAAATAGACAGCTTATTACGCAATGAGTTATCCACGTCCTCTCTTCCCTCGAACCACTGTTGTTTAGCAAGCATACCAAAATCTTTTGTCAGATTACCTTTTCGAGAATATTAGCTCTTATTATTCACGGTACAAACAAGAAAAGAGAGAGAGAAAATTATAATCGTTTTAGTAATGTTTTCAATGTGATGGATCAAATTCAACCGTCACCTTAGCGCATTCGATATTATGTCTGTATACTAAACTATTGGTCCCGGGTTTGAATCTCGACACGGCTAAAAATGTTGGTCTGTAAAAGAGTTACCCGAGCTTTAGGCCAGAAAACAGTAACGCATTTAAATTAAATTATAATATTGAATGAAATAAAAATTGCTTTATTTAATTCTAAAACTAAATTATTTCTACCAATAGAAAACTTAATTATGACCATTACAAATTACTTACTACCTTCAATAGTTATTTTGACCAATTAGTGTTAAGACGTTAGACCCCCAATAACTTATTTAAAGCTATAGTTCTTGAATGACTACCGTACTTGTGGTAAACTTGGTTTCTTAGCGGTTCAACAGATAGCTTTGGCATGCAATTTAGAATAGAAAAAATGTTGCGCTCTGATGTAATATTGATCTAGTGTTTGTATACAGATATTGCTTTACAGTATTAAAATATATACGGGCATAGTAATAATTAACCAGGGAAATTATATCGTTGCTTTAGCCGATTTTTAAAAAGAGAGAAAAACCCTATATATTTGCTTGCTGAGCCACAGGTCCCGGGTTGGATTCCCTGGAAAGGGTGAGATGTAGGTTTAACCTTTCATAGTGATAAATTAACTGCTCTGGACTGTATTTTGTATATGTTCTATGGTTCAAGTATATTTATTACATACATTTTGTGAATGTTGGTTTCAAATATATTTATTACACACACTTTGCGATTGTTGGTTTCAGTTAAAACAATTATATTAGAAAAAATTGTAACATAATATTTAATACCGAAAGTAGTTTGAAATTGAAAAATATTATATGTGTTGTATAATTTTAAAGAGAAAAAAGCGTAAGTTTGCAGAAAATATGTTTGGAACAATTATATTTAAATACAAGACGTGTATTAATCACAACTTGTGAATGTGAGGAATGCCAGGCCTCCACCGTGGTTTGTATTCCACGTTAAACTGTAGATCCCCATTTCATCTCACAATCACCCTACCATTACACATTAGCGTAAGTGCGTATAACCCAACGGGTAGTAAGACGCGGTGCTAATAATAATAATAAAAAAATAATATATTTAAAGTGTTTACTTTGAAGTTTGTTTGACACGTGCTAGTGTGCTATAGTTCAAATGGAGGGTGAAAATGGTGGCTTCATCCTCCTGCCGCCGCTGGCTGTGAGACCCCTTAACCCCACCACAGGAGCACCGCCATCAAGACAGGGAAATGGTGTTCGAGCCCATATGCGGCGAGGCAGATGGGGTCCACGGTCCTCCCGCAACCCGTGGTGGGGCGATAGCGGGACCATATTCGGCGCCACAATAGGGAATTAGTTGCCCCTTAAACCAGATTGGTGGAACATTGTCCAATTGTCCCTCTTCGAATCGTCGAGGAGAGAATGAAACAATTAAGCCTTTTCTTTTATACTAGTAAAGAAATTACCCTACATCTTGTTGCTCCAGCAACGATCGTGACGCATTAAGCTGGCTTGAAGAACAACTTACTAATTTGCTCAATCGGCTTCAGGAACAAGGTGTCAGCGCCGATGATCATGTCGGCTTACTTTTGAATACTTATTATTCTCTTTTGGGAGGGTGGATCAGTTAGACGCTCGAGCATGCTCAATAAAGTAAATCGCGTGTTGCAAAGTAATAGCTTGTTCTTAAGTACGGAAACACTGTACGTTAAACTCAGCCATTTTAAGGAGCCTCGTGGGAGTGCACGCCATTGTGATAAGCTACCCCTTCTAGCACTTATAGCCGTAGTAACAAAGGAATCATTACGATTCAAAATGGCGACATACTTTGCCTTCACTGTGCATTGGTTGTTGCCAAAGCTATATGTGACATTTAAAGAGAGCCAGGATGCATGGAATTGAACACCTTTAAACATATTAAAATTAGTAGGCCTATTCAAAAAATCAAAGCAGAAGAACTATGCCGTATGCCCGTGTGAATCTTTTGAAAGGTGGTGGGCTAACTGAACTGAAACAATTTCAAACATACCTCCGCGGAGATACAAAATCACAGTGTTCAGGGAACGTTGGGGATGTCAGGTCCTATATGAGGGGCCTATTCCTCCCAAAAAAGTTTTAAGGGCTACTTGATTTGTATTTTCCCGACGATAAACAAAACAATTATGTTGTAATAACATCGTTGACAGCTGAATTTAAGTGCTGTAATTTTGCCGTTAGTGCCGTGTGCCGTTCAGTAATAAAAATGCGTACAAACTCGAATCTGCGTGCAAAAAGTGCTAAGCTAAAGCGGCTTGCAGTGGATGTCAAACTGTGACCTGTGTAGACTGTGGGCGTTGGATCACAAACCAGACTTGTTTTGATAACCATAAATCGTCCCGATTTTTGCAGAGGTCATATGTAGATCTGTGATGTCAAAAAGTTTTCAAGGTCTGTGGGCAAATTTCATTTAAAAGTCAAATTATTTACACAAGTGCTATGAGACTTTTTGTAGAATAGCGAGAGCCATCGTCCTTTTGGTCATTTCTATATATGAAGCAAGCCCCATCCAAGCCGTCACTGGAAAAGAGCAATTTCATGTTTGAATTCTATGATTTTGAATGCAGACATGAAAAGCTTCTTCAAGGTACGGTCAACACGTACTTGCACGAAACTAACCTCTTTTTCGTGCAGACGTGTTGCAAGGTTTGCTTTCATATTGATGTAAATGACCATCACAGAACATAATGCGGGGGCAATAGGACGCGCATATTCAATGGTGATAACACAATTACCCAATTTTCTGATTTATAGACCAAATTAAAGGAACAAAATTAAGGATATCACCCTCCTACGACATAATGCGAAGGTCTATGATGGGAGTTTCATTTTAAAATGTATGATGGAGGTAAAAAATTGAATCCAAAGCTCATAATGAACGGTGTGAAAATCATGTCCATGCGTTGCGGCCCGCTCCACTTTATTGTCTCAACGAACTTTCTCCCGATTTCATTGTCCAAGATGCCCAAAACATTCGGCTTGGATGAGTCTTTGGCCAAGGAACATTCCCCCCATTTTTTAAATAAAAAAGAAAACGTGGAGTATAGGGTCCCTTGGTACCAAAGGAGGACTACGGCTTTGGTAAGATGTCTATTGAAGGAAAGAAGCACTTTGAGAAGTGGTATGACGCGTTGGTTAAAGAAAATTATGTCTTTGATTTTAACTGCGAGCTGGAACTGTATTGCGTGAAAGATGTAGAGATCCTACGGCGTGCTTGCTTAAAGTTAAGAAATATTCTTATGGAAAAAGCAAAGGTGGATCCTATTAAGAGAGGCGTGTACGATTGCAGGAGCGACCATGTTGGTTTACCGCCGAAGTAATCTTTAGGAGAATACCAACGGTAAAATCCTAACGGTGGTTACCGGTGGGCAGACCAACATTCGCACGTAGCCGTACAATGGCTCTGCTGGGAGGCCCTACGAAAGTGGTGTCTCTATCCTTCATGTGGCTAACGGCCGTGAGGAATGTGTGTTAGAGCTACGTGTAGACGGCGTTGTTAAGGCTGGAGATACCACAACAGTCTTCCAGTTCTGGGATTGTTATGGGAACGGGTGCCCTCTCTGTAATCCCAGTAGGACCAGCCCTATCAACAACAGCCCCCACGATACTATGGAGACGCGCTATGAAGCTACCATGGCTTGGTTGCAAAAATTAAGAATGCCGGCTAAACGGTCGTAGAGTTGTGAGTGTACGTTTAATACAATGAAACGCACAGGCAAGGACTTGAAACAATTTCAACTCCAGCACGAGGTGTACAGGAAGGAGCCCCTCAGTCCCAGAGACGCAATATTAGTCGAGAGTACAAATTGTATTAAACTATTTCACGAAACAGACCTTTCTTGTGGAGATAAGATCAAGTAATTGGGGGGTTGTTCATTGTATCATTACGTTTGCAAGTAAATAATATCCTATTAGCCACCCCAAAATTCATTTGAACCAAATTATTCGTCTATATATCAAATAGAAGGCATAACCAAAGTTACCGTGATGCCTCGATGGGATTGATTTATTTATACCCGTACTGCCTACAAGAATGCACGACTGGTTAGTATTCATAATGTGCAGGAAATTTGGGGAAGATAAAAACCAATGCTTGTCAGCACAACGATAAAAAATATTTCTGGTTGACAGGCGTTTTGGGTGATTGACGAGATCCGGAAAACCGTGGAGAAAGGCTACACCGTTGAATCCGTACACGAAGTTTGGGAGTACAATGTATCTGTTTACGATAGTCACACACATTCTGGAGGATTGTTTCACGGGTATATTGAAACTTTTTTGAAAATCAAACAAGAAGCCAGTGGATAGCCAGAGTGGTGTAGCTCACAAGATGAGAAGTTAGCTTACAATCAAAATTATGAGGAAAGGGAAAGGGTAAAATTCGATTTGAGCTCTGTTTGTAATAACCCTGTCTCCGCACCCTGGCTAAAATCTTTTTAAATTAACTATGCGGAAAACTTGCGCAAAGACTCGATTTACTACTCTTAGCCGTTATCAACGACAATCAGGGCATCCACAAGTAACTGACGGATCCGTTCATCACCGTGGACAGAGTCATTGATATAAATGATTGGTTATGTTCCTCAATAACAAGACGCGTATGACGCATTGTGCCCTAAACCTAACAAGAGTGTGGTGGTTCATGCTACACGACTACTATGGCTAGGTTGCACTTATACAGCATCCATGAAAAATTGGGTAAACACATTTTGTATCATGATACAGATAGCGTCCTATTCACGGAAAGCCCCAGCGATTGGAGTCCACCGCCCAGAGACTTTTTAGGTGCCTCACTAACGAAATTTAAGATTACGGTTCGGGAAGCTATATTAGCGCCTTTGTATCTGGCGTTCCCAAAAATTACGCGTACCGAGTTTGTGTTGGTGGCGACCCTGCCAAAACCAAAACGCTAATCAATGTTCAAGGGATCACCATAAACTACGTTAACCGGAACGACGCTAATTTTGACGTTTTGAAAGTGATGGTCATCGAACAGGCTGCAAACAGATACCATACAAAATTGTAAGAAAAGTTTTGCGACTGTATGTACCGTTTCGTAGAATAAATTCTACCGGCATGTGTACACCAAACGGTGGATAACCAATAATTTTAAAACGTTTCCGTTTGGGTATCAGATTCCTTGTAAACGCGCTCACCACGACTTTAAGGTGATTATTTAGATGGGTTGAATAATCTTTTTTTTTCTTTCACTATAGATAGTTCCACTGACATAAATTTTTCAAAGATTTGAGATTTTTCATATTGTTTTCTGCATAAAAACACGAATATTTTTTATTTATTTATTTTATGCACCCGGGATACATTTTTATATTTTTTATCCACGAGTACAATCCTTCACCTACATGATTATTTCTTGTTAAATTGAATTAGTTGTTTGTATATATTTTAATTCTAGTCAAATTTGTTTATTTTCTTGTAAATATTTTAAATTGAAATCCTATGGTTGTGTACATATTTTCAAATACTCTTTAAACTGGACTTTGTAAATTAATACCAAGGCCACTATTCCGGCTACGAGCTCAAGAGATCGATTATTGTTTCCATAATATACTTCAAGTTTTAAGATATATTCTATAACTATAATTTTTTGTACATAAATATTCCAAGAATATTTTTCATGGCGTGATCCATATTTCTAAAACTTTTATATTTGTGTTAATAAATATTTCAAGTATACTTTTCATGGTGTGAGATATATTTGTAAAAAAATATTTAATTTATTATTTTCACGCTGTGAGCTATTTTTGTGTGAATAAATATTATAAAAACTGTTATGTTTGTGTTTTAATGTCCACACCCCCTCCCTCCTAACCGATATATACTAGTTCATTTAGCTTATAAGCTCAGTCTTAAACATTATGAACAAGTTGAAACATCCATTTTTTGCCATTATCAGCGGAACTTCAACTGTGTAAAGTCACATTTTTTGGTCGACTTTATCCGTCACCTGGACACAATGTTTGACGTTAAATTTGATAAAATGGCCTAGCATTATGCTTTATGGCAACCAGGATTCGAAAAAGACGTGTCAAATTCCCGCGTAATATTCTGTAATGCTTGCCGGAAATGGATGACACCTGTAATGACTCTCCACAGCTGATTATCCTGGATGACCTGATGCGTGAAGCCAACGAAGTGGTCGTCGATCTTTTCACCAAAGGATGCCACCATCAAAATATTAGCGTCATGTACCTTACACAAAATATATTCCACCAGGGCAGAGGACAAAGAGACATTTTCTTAAAGCACATAATATAGTGCATTTTAAAAATCCCCGGGATAAAGCTCAGATTCAGCAATTTGCACGTCAAGTCTGTCCTGAAAACCCTGAGTTTTTCAAGAGGCTTAGGCTGATGATACAATTATTACCCAAGGGTATATATTGTTATATTTAAAACAAGGTACATCCAAATGGTTCTGATATAGAACCAGCACAAATGTCGGGTGCTGCGTATATACTACCACGCAAAATCTATAAAAACACCGACACTTCCCGATTACAGATCGTTTCATACCTATGAGTCCCAAAGTGCTAAAGTAGGCCCCTCTGCTTCGTGCGATGCATTGCATAAACCTGCAGCAACGTGTCGGTTTGTTGAAAATGGCTGACAAGAAATTGATTGATTTTTTTTTAGTTTGCCTACAACACTTTAAAAGAGCAGGTGCCGTAAAAAAATACACAGAAACAAAGTTACGTGCTCACAAGCAGGTGTTGCGCAAGCTGGTCAAACGAGGAGTGTGCTGGAAGAAGAGACAACTACTCGTTCAGAAAGGAGGAAAGTTTCTGCCCATACTTTTAGCCCCATTATTCAGCGGGTCATCGGTTCCTTATTCAACAAGTATATAATGGAACATACGAAAAAAATGATATTGGTGTCTCCGGAAACATTAAACCGTTACGAGCAACACCACCAACTAATGGCATCGGCCACAAATCTAGTGGTCTCCGAGCTAGACAAGGAAATGGAAAAAAATCCTCTCTTCAAAACTTGACAAGAATAAATGAACGTTATACCAACAAGTTCTACAGCGCTATCTGCACTTTAGTCAACACCTCCACCGCCTGAAAATACCATCACGACAACTAACCCTGAAATGTATGTACTTCCCATCTTGCTGTACTCAATACTGTGCCAGTACAGCCACGTAAAAAGCTAAACTTTTACTAGAACATATTAATTCTAGGGGTGATATCACTTGGGAAGAAAACTGGAAGAGATTATTTACGGTACGCCTCTCCGTGAATCCAATATTGTGAATTTAGTCAACGATCTGGTCAGAGCAAGAAGACACAGAGAGCCGACGGGGTGGCGAGGTTTCTCACGGTGCTTAAAAGACCTTCCGAAGGAATTAATTTAAATCCGAAAAGTTTGGCGCCCATTAGAGATCCAACGCCCGTATCCCAACCACTTACACCGACAAAACGCCCTAAGAAGAAGAAACTAAAAGGGTGGACGAAAACAGGTGGCTGCCGTTTCAAACTTAATGGTCCTTTTAGCCGACATCTACTATGACCCTTCTCATCCTACAGGGTTTGCAGGAGTGGCGTAGCTCGTAAATGCGTCCAAGAAATATCCGACAAAGTACGAAAATGTCTTCGTGCGCAGGACGCTTATAACCTACACAAACCGGTGATAAAAAAGTTTCTACGCAACAAGAACGTGTTGTCAAAATTGACGATATCTGGCAAGCTGATCTCAACGATATGCGAAGTCTCGGAAAATACAACGACGGTGCGGTGTACTTGCTCACCATCATCGATCGTGTTTAGCAAGATGGCCTGGGCGAGGACGCTTCCATCCAAGACGGGGAGCGTCGTGAGAGACGCCTTTAGGGACATTTTCAAACAAAGTGGCCGTAAACCTCTAAGTTTACAGACGACAAGGGGAAGAGTTCACGGCACGTCTAGTCCGAAATTTCTTAAGAAAGGTCGTGCATTACTACACAACTCATAATCCAAAAGTGAAGGCAAGAATCGTGGAATGATTCAATAGAACTCTGAAAGGACGCATGTGGCGCTACTTTACCAAAAATAACAGTATTGCTATGTGGACGTCCTACAAGATCTCGCCGATGCTTACAACGGGCAAAACATTTCAGAATCAAGATGGCTTCTGCCAAAGTTTCAGAAACCAATGTGCTTCAAGTCAGAGATAATCTGTACGGCAAACGCGTCCAAACTCGAATAGTAAGCCAAAACTCAAAGTCAGTGACATGGTGCGTATTAGTCAAATCCAAAATGTGTTTGAAAAGGGCTACGAAAACCCAAATTTGGAGCGAAAAAGTTTTCAAAGTCACAGCGTCGTGTTGCGGCAACCAGTCGTCTACAGAGTGACCGATCTTTACGGTGAGGAGGTGGAGGAAACGTTATACGAACCCGAATTGCAACGCGTACGTCTTCCCGAAACTTTTAAAGTTGATAAAAATTACTTACGTGTCAAGGTAAAGGGCCAGAAAGAAAGTGTACGTGCAGTGGAAAGGTTACCCTCCAAGTTTAATTCTTGGAATTCCTGCCAGTTACGTCAGCGCCCTACCACGAAAGACCAGTTTTACAAGTACTGTGCCGAACGACAACCCTATGGGATATTTCCCGAAAAATACCCTCTTAATTTCACTATTTCATAAAGCAACTACCCTACCGTCTTACACTTGACGGACAATCGGGAGTCGCTTTCACAGAATTCCAATATTCGTGTTCTTTCACCACCGTTCCCCAGGGCCAAAATATTGTATGGTACAACTGGGTTGACTCTAACGGGTGGAACAAATATTGCAGGATCACATCCCAGCTGGAAATTACAGCACTATCCATGTATCAATGAAGTTTAAAATACATTTTAGTGTAATAATCTGCAGCCATTGCTGATCCGACCAACTAGTTAATATATAATGTTACTTTTGATCATCTCACACCTCTCTGGTGAGGAAAAATAGTATTTGTCAAAAAAAAAAATCTCGAGATTTTGATGGATGTCGACGCTTCATAACCCCCTAAATCCAAAAAAGCGTTTTTTTAAAAAAAAATGTCATTCTGTAACTCTGACTAGAGACAAAACGATTTTACCAATTGGGATAAAACTTGGGATATGGGATTTTTATAAAGTTTATCAAGAGTTTCTTTTTAATAATCTATCCAATCCTAAAATTAATGGTAGTATTTTTTACTTAGGGATGGAAAGTGAAAAAATAGATTATATCAAACTCGACTCGATTAAAATTAATATATATATATTGTTTGATATTAAAACAATATATATTGTTTGATATTAAAACAATATATATATTGTTTGATATTAAAACAATATATATATATAGTTTGATATTAAAACAAAATGGAAGTTCTCATTTTCTCATGAAAATAACTTTGAGGGTAATTTACACTTAAAGAAACTTCCAATTTTTATCGTATCGCCGCACCTCTTTGGGATACGAAATAGTTTATCATTTCAAAAATGAAGGAATATTAAATATAAACATCGTTATTTGAAATTATACTACTACAAAGCCACACGGTTGACTCACTCACTGGCATTAATGTTTACCTACTTTCAGATGAGCTAGAAACTTGAAATTTGACAGACTTATAGCTTTTTAAATATATTACTACCCAGTCTAATATAAATTAAAATAGCTTCACTTGGTGATTGTAGGGGTGGCAAAATTGATTACAGCTCAGACAGACGGTGCAGCCGCTCAGTCTTGTAATAAACACGCAAAGGGTTTAACCCACACCAAATCACGGAAATTGTTGGGGTGGTACAACATTCCAAAAGTTTGGGAACCGCTGGTCTACAGAATATAATATTTTTCTCTTTCAGCACTTTCTTAAATTTACTTACTAAGTTCAGTACGATTGCAAGGTTTGATTAAAAATCTCAAGTTTAAGTAATGTAATGCGTTTACAAGTATATTGTTACATTTACAATTGTCAATTCACTTTTTACACATAACACTTTTTAATTTATTTCTACACGATAAACTGCTGTGACATTTTATATACACAATTAATTTACCTTCTTACAGGCACACTTTTCGTATGACGCTGTTTTTTTGAGACTATACAATTGTTACTGGCATATCCCTGGCCCTCAAACTTTGATTCCTTACTCACAACTTCACGAACTGTTACATATTTTTCTGGGATGTCTTTATGATCTTATGTGCCAGAAATCTAGAGGTCACTTCTATTACACTGGGTTGTAATATATTTATTAGATTTTATGAGGCCGTTTTTTACGACTTTAATTTGTTTTGTTTGGATTCTCACGGCATACCATCGGGAATAATTGTATAATATATACAGATAATCATATATACATACATTACATATATAAATAAATACATTACATATACAACGTGTTTCTAAAACATTGCATCAAACTTTGGCAGGATACTCCTTGGGTGAAATTAGAATAATTCTCATAAGCAACCTAGGGTCCATCTTCAATATTAAGGGCGGTATACACCCCTAAAGACAGAGCTAAAACGACTGTTGTGTGAAATATTATGAAAACTGCTTAGGGTATTGCAACGAATCTTTGTATACTACTTATTGAAACCTTGATCATTATTAAACTAAATGTGCTGTTACCGTTACCCACCCCCATCATGTAAAAAAGGGGGGGTTGTAACACATTTTTTCTAAAATAGAATATGTCAGAGTAAGTATTACCAATTTTTACTTAATATTACAAAACAGGGAATCAAAATTAACAAAAAAGTGTCTTGGAGAAACTGTCTAGCTTTCCCCGTTTCTGAGATAATCATGCATGTTTAATTTCAAAGATAAGTGTTAATTCCTGCCAGGTAGGGAGCCAATAAAGCTGTGTTGATTCACCCCCTCCTTTCCCCCACTCTTATTATCACTATCTTCCCCTCCCTCCATGAGCAGACTGCATCAGTCCACACGACTTCACTGCATGTTGCGCGTATTACTAGTCAAATGGCAAAGTACACAAACGCAGAAATGACAGACATGGTCATGCTGTACGGTGAAGCTAGAGGAAACGCAAGAGCAGCTGCACGGTTGTACCACGATAGATATCCTGCGCGACGTCAACCTTATCACCGGACCTTCACCGATGTCACTCAGCGACTTCGTGAAACAGGTACATTTCAGCTACGAGGGGGAGCTGGTCACCCGAGGAATGATCGCACTCCAATTGTCGAAGAAGAGGTACTGAATTATGTGGATGATAACGCGTCAACAAGCACACGTGCCATTGCGCATCAAACGAATGTGTCCAATTCCACAGTATGGCGTGTCATGGATGATCAGCTGCTGCATCCGTACCACATGCGCAAGGTGCAGGCATTGGGGCCAGCAGATTATGCTCCTCGACATGAATTCTCCGACTGGTTTCTGCAGCAGTATGGAGTGGTTCCTGATTTCTCCACTATAATATTGTTTTCCGATGAGGCAACATTCACCAGAGACGGCTATTTTAATAGTACAAATAGTCACATTTGGAATGACGTGAACCCTCATGCAACTATCATCATAGGTAACCAGCATAGATTTTCTGTCAACATCTGGGCAGGCATTGTGGGTAACCATCTCATTGGCCCTTACCTGATGCCACGATGTTTGACTGGCCACATCTACTACCAATTTCTGAAATTTGCATTGCCACAGTTCTTTGAGAATGTACCGCTCTCCGTTAGACAACGAATGTGGCTACAACATGACGGTGCCCCACCTCATTTCACAAGAGCTGTGCGTGACTACCTCAACACTGCATTTCCTGCCCGATGGATAGGAAGAGGTGGGCCTGTTGCGTGGCCACCACGCTCTCCTGACCTAAATCCGTTAGACTTCTTTCTGTGGGGCTTTGTCAAAGCTTTGGTGTACGAGACAGCTGTTGAATCTGAGGAAGACCTGTTAGCCAGGATAGTTGCTGCATGTGATAAGGTTCAAGAAACTCTACGTGTTTTCGAAAGAGTACGCCAGTCATTGATACGTCGCCCCAATTATTGAAATAACGTTAGGGGCCACCATTTTGAACACTTGCTTTGAATCTGCTTTTGAAGCTAGGAACTAAAACATGCAATAACTACAATTTGTATTTCTTAATGTAGCTTTCAATATTCCAGTGAGTGTAATGAATAAAATCCCACCCAAGTGTGAACTGTGTAAGCATAACTCACTAATGTAATAAATAGCAACACATCGGAGCTTATGAAGAAGGAAAAGTATCAGAGTTTCTCCATCATAACACACAAATCAGCCTTGTTTACCAAATATACGTGATACATAGTCACACGTCCTGGTAAAAATGGTTAAACGACTGCATTGCGAAATAAAACTGCGATTCTGGCTGCCTACCTGGCAGGCATTTGCACCTGGCTCTGATCTCAAACTTGTGTAATTATCTCAGAAACGGGGAAAGCTAGACAGTTTCTCCAAGACACCTTTTTTGTTAATTTTGATTCTCTGTTTTGTAATCTTAAGTAATAATTGGTAATACTTACTCTGACATATTTTATTTTAGAAAAAATGTGTTACAACCCCCCCTTTTTTACATGATGGGGGTGGCTAACGGTAGCAGCACATTTAGTTTATTAATGATCAAGGTTTCAATAAGTAGTATACAAAGATTCGTTGTAATACCCTAAGCAGTTTTCATAATATTTCACACAACAGTCGTTTTTAGCTCTGTCTTTAGGGGTGTATACCGCCCTTAATATTGAAGATGGACCCTTAGGTTGCTTATGAGAATTATTCTAATTTCACCCAAGGAGTATCCTGCCAAAGTTTGATGCAATGTTTTAGAAACACGTTGTATATTACGGGAGTCTTTAAATTAGGAAATTACTGTAATGCTCTGTGGGTGTGATATTACTCTTTTCTCTAACATTGTATATTATTTCGCTTAAGCTCTTTGGTGGAATGTGCAACAATGTCTATTATCTCGTTTCAAATATCTTAAGAGTTATAAGTAAATATTAATTTTTTATTATAGTAGCGAGAAAGTCTATGCTGTGCACACTCCCCACATTTAAAAAATAAACAAATTACCCCTTTAGCATACAAAAATTTATAAATTTGTTTGTGGATATAATTTAGAAAAAAAAATCTTGCTAGAAAATTACGAAGTTTAGCTCCAGTATTAGTGCATCCAGCTACGGAGCTAAGGGCCTGGGCTGGATCACTGGCATGGTCGAGAAATTTATCACTGTTGGAATGTGGGGTTACCCTTTCACAGTGATGAATTGACGGCCAGAAAATGGATTTTGTGTCTGTCCTAGATTTAAGATTAGAGTAATTAGTACAAAGGGTATAACCTGAACAGGTAGTAAGATACGCGGCGCTAAAATAAAAGTTTAAAAAAACATTAGCACCGACAACTTACAATGGCATCACATAACATAATTAGTGAGCCGCTACTGTATGAGCTAGGTTCATGTTACAGACGTGTCCAGATGGACACTAACAATACGTGCATTTGTGCACAGAATGTCTACATCAATATTTCACACCCTCCTTTCCTGCTCCACAATCATAATCGCTTTTTATGTCCTTTCTCGTCAAATGTTTTTTCTAAAGTATTTTCTCTTTGTTCAGACGTAAAGAATTAGTTTTATTACAACTATCAAAACATAGTTTGTAGTTCCCAAATTCAATTCCCACGTCATTTTTAAATTAAAATAATATGTAGATGAGGCTATATCCGTAATTAACAAATACTCATATTTGACATCATATATAGATAATGATTTAAATACGTAACATCCACCCCCCCCCTTTTCCCTCTACTCTATTAGTTCGGCATATCTGTTTAAAGTACACTTGGTGAGTTTATTTAATATTATAATTAATTACACTAGTGTGTTAATGATGAGCAATATCTAAAACAGAGGAAATGTTCCCACATTTCTGTGGAGGGACAAAGGGAAATCATTTAGAAAGATGCAACCTTTGTTTATACATTCGGAATTTGAACTTTGACCATCATTCATCGTTAAACTAAACTAAATGAGCTTAGTGTTTAAGTTTAAATTTAAAAATGAACCGATGGTTTAGTTCGGCCCGGGGTGACCTGGCGGTCTAGGGCTAAGGTGTCAGACTTCCGGGGTTCAATCCTCGGTCCCGCACAGATTTTATATGATTGCCAAACCCTTCCTTCACCTCTGACAAGACTTATATTAATCACAACTTGTGTGGAATTCCAGGCATCCACCGTGGTTCGGATTCCACGTTAAACTTTAGGTCCTCTATTTCATCTCACAATCACCCTTCTATTACACATTAACGTAATTGCGAAAGGGTAGTAAGACACGGTGATAATAGTTCGGTCCCTGACTTACAGTTTTCATTTATAATAGCCAGAGAAAAAGACTAATCCGCCTCCTCCCCCACCCTCTCTGCCAAACCCAAAACTTCAGCCCAGACTTTCCAGTCACTCCATCGCTGACGAAGATAGTTTTTTTTTTGTTTCTCAACGGAACGGATTGTTAGCATCCACTTTCATCTTTTTCTCAGCACCACAAACGCTATCTTACATATTTTTCTCGACGTTAGCTCTGTCCAAACAACGTTAAAATAGAACTGCACCACTTTATTTTAGTTTAGAACAATATCTATAGTGAAAAATGAAAGGATTATTATTTTCAATCATATTCACTTGGTTTATGATTCGTCTGCAGATAAAAAAAAATTAAACCAAGAAAATACGATCATGCAATAATTATTGAAACAAAACTTCTTACAAAAATTTAACTTTTAGCTGGCGTTAAATTTTACAAAATGGTAGAGAAATGTGTTTATATTAATACAATGTAAACCGTTTTAGCACAAGTCTTCCCACATTCCAATAACAATCCCATTTTGTTTATTGCAGTGATATTTAAATTATTTTTTGAAAATTAAATTTAAGTTAGCTGGGTGGATTTCAATAAAACATAAACAATATAAGTGAATTGATCTTTACAGTAGTACAAATCTGATTAAAATATCTATAATAGTTTTCTTAGTAATCGTGTGGAGAGAAATCGTCTTAGAAACCGGCCGTGCTCATCTCTCATTGTGATCCATCCACTTATAAAGGAATTTTTTCATATACTTTTTATTGTTAACAATTTGACTCACTTTACTAAACTCGTTTATTGTGATATAAATATTATTTTTTAAGAAAATCCGTAATTATTAATTGTAAGAAAATATTGTTCTATTATGGTAAAATAATCTTATACTGAAAAAGATTCAGTGTAATTTATTTTTATATTTATTTCTATTTCCCTTTACTAAAATTAAGAGATATTTAATTTTCTATACAGACAAGAGAAGGTGTTGTACAAGTGTAATTGAACAGAATATTATGAACTTTTTTTTCTTATAATCCTAACGCGCGTTTAGGGAGATAAGCTTCATTTTAAGACTTGATTTTATTATAAACTGATTTAAAACCGATTTGTTAACTTCCATTGAACATTAATATAAAATTATAATACTGATACTTAGTATACGCGTCTTACTATCCTTTGAATTTATGCCTAAGTATTAATTACGCTAATGGGCTAGGATTTGAGAAGGTTGGATATAGAGGACGTGAACCCGCATTTGTGTGGAGGGAGAGTGAAAACAATTTAGGGAATCCAGTTCAACCAAGCAAGATTCGAACCTTGGTCTACTCGTCCTAAGCAGTCTAGCTCAACACTAAACTATGCCACTTAGGCTGGTATTAGTATAAAATAATGTTGAATATAATCATTCCATTGTTTAAAATAAGAAGGTATTGCCGACACCAAACCTATACTTAGGAAACTCTTTACATTGTATTTTACATGCTTTTAATTTTTTTTTAGTTTATAAAGTAGCATATCACTTGTATATTTTGTTTGTATTAATTTGACAACAAAATGTAAAAATAAATGCAACCTTTACAACATAAGTATTTAATTTTAATTACTGATATATTTTGTGCGCCGTGTCTTACTTCCCATTATGTCTATTCGCATATTTACTCCCATAGATAAGGAATGAGGAAGGTAAAATGTTTGGGAAATGTGCCCGTATTTGCGTTGAAGGAGAATTATAAGCATATTAAGAAAAAAAACACTCAGTACACCCAATCGGGATATCTGAGTTATTAACAGTCCAGTCTAACGAAGAAGTGAATCCTAAAGAATTGTGACCGCAGAAGTTGGTCACAAAAATGTAATAAATCATTTACAAGTGCATTTCAAAGACCTCGTGTCACGTTTAAACTGTAGAAGCAGTGGCATTGTATATTTGGGTCCAACACTCTCAATTGTTTGAAAAGTTTTGGTCAATGTAAGTGGATAGTGGCTGGGTTACAGGTTACCGCTACCTGGACTGTTGTACTCCGTGAGGCTGTTGCCCGACTAAGAATATCCAAATTGACAGAAACGTCAATCTAGGTCATCCTAGAGAGGGCTGATTTTCTGTTTGAGTACAGAGTCACTCTCGTGACTCTTAACCTCGTGAATGAACTTAATCCTTATGAAATGAAACAAGTGAAATGACCTGTAAAAATTTACAATAGCATTAGTATATTACACTGTGAGGTGAACATTGGTGATCGTGAGTGTTAGCGCTGGGTTAGGGTTTAGGAAGGATTTTCTTTTCAGGGATGGGGTAGGTGTGCTTAGGTATGATGGTGAGTTGTGGGTGAATCATGAGTGTCGTTTTCCGGGATGGAATGGTAGGATCGACTGTTCTTGGGATTTGGTTTGAGAGGGATGGTTACATTTCCATTCCCCATCTGGGGCCGACAACGGCGCCAGGATTATCCTCTGACTCATAAAAAACCAAGTCGGTTATCCCAGTGGAGTCCGGCGGTGACAAAGGTAGTGTTTGCGGGGTTGTTAGGATTTTCTTTTCTTGGGATTTGGCCTGAAGGGGATACATCTCCATTCACCATCTGGGGCTGACCCCGGTGCCAGGATTATCCTCTGACTAGTAGAAAACCTAGTCGGTTGTCCCAGTGGCATCCGGCCGTGACTAAGGTAGTAATGGCATGAAATGAGCGATTGTGTGATAGTTGGGTTTGGGTAGGAAGGAGGATGGGGTGGTTGGTAGGTGAGGTTGTCGTCGTTCCCACTGGCGTAGTTGATTGTCAAGTATTAAATCTTTTTTGTTACAATAGGAATGCTACATCTAGGTTTTTATGTTTTTTTATGGGTTTTTTCTACTATTATTTTCAACTAGGGATTTTTTGTTTTTTTTTATATTTTAATTTGGGTTTTAATTTTTTTTAATTTTATATTATAACAGACATTAAATAGAATTAAGTGCTCAACTACGCCAGCCTGGGTCGTTTATGTCGTAGTTCAGTCGGGTCGTATTGTCCGAGTCCTCTAACTATCTCGTTCGCGTGTGTCTCAGTCTTGTCGTAGAACTTTTTGTTCCTATACTGGTAGATTTCCTGTAGTTGGCGGCAGTTTGTCATCGTGTGTAGGTCTGCTATTCTAGTGTGCCTGTCTTCCCCCGTAATCGTACGTAATATCCTGTTTTGAGTTACCTGAAGTTTGCTAGTGTTTGTTTTGGAGGCATAACTCCATACTACACAGTTATAAATTGTTATGGGTTGAATTATTTGTTTGTATAGTAATATTTTAGTGGGAATTTCGAGTTGCCCCCCTTTGAACAGTGAGAACAGTTGAATGTATCTACCCACTACTTTACCGTTGGTCTTATCTATATGACTCCTCCAGGTAAGTTTCTTATCTATTGTGATCCCAAGGTACTTGACTTTGTCTTGGAGTGGGATCTCTGTGTCAAAAAGTATAACGGGGCGGGGAGTGGTTTCCTACCTTTGGATAAGATTATGGCGGCTGATTTAACGGGATTTACTTTAATTCTCCAGTTGGAGAGCCAATCCTGGAGGAGGTATCTTTGCATAGCAAGTGATGCATAATTTATGTTTTTATTGGTTGCGTATACATGGTATCGTCGGCGAAGAGTCTAACCTTGACGTGATCGTGGGTGGGGATGTCTGCTACATAAATGTTATACAAGTGCGGTGCTAGTGATGAACCCTGTGGTACCCTTGCTTTAATGGTATGTGTCTGTGACCTCTTGCAGTCCATAACCACCTGGAACGTACGCCGTCTGAGGGAGCTGGCTATCAAGAAGATTGATCATTTTGGGTAGTTGAATTTTATTAATTTTTGAATGAGTCCAGAGTGCCAAACTTTGTCAAAAGCCTTCTCGACGTCTAAGAAAACGGCTATTACGTATTTTTTGTCTTTAAATGCATTTGTTACGTCTTCTACTATGTTTATTGTGGGATGGGTGGTGGAGTGGTGGGCTTGAAATCTAAACTAAATGTCTGGAATAACACCTAGTCCATCGTTTATTCTTTATCTTTTAAGTATTAACCTTTCGTAAACTTTACTAAGGGTCGTGAGTAAACTTATCGGCCTTCTGTTCTGATGGAACATCGGGTCCTTTCCGGGTTTGGGGATTGTTATTACTCTAGCCAGCTTTCAGACCTCCGGGAAATAGCAGAGCGTCAGTAGTGAGTTGAGTAGGGCCAGTAGTACTAGTACCGCTCTCCTTGGCATTTGTTTTAGTAATCTCGTTGGGATGTGGTCGTGTCCGGGTGCTTTGTTCCTAGGTGTGTGCTTTATAGTGGTGGTGAGCTCGTCCAGAGTAATTACTTCTGCCCTAGGTCGTTCGGTCCTTCCAGATATTCCCTGACTGTTCTAGTCACGTCTCTGGTAAAGTCGTGGTGTTGTGGCTCGTCGTTGGGTTTGAATTGTTTCTCTAATACCACGGCTATGGCTTCCGCCATCTCAGGGCTGTCATAAACCAGGCCGTGTTCCCCGTGTATGGCTGGTACTGTCTTTCTCCTGGTGGTCCCCTTAAGTTGTCGTGTTACTTCCACAACTTGGTTTTGTCAAGTGCTGCCTCGGTGACGTATGCGCCCCATTTATTTTGTCTGATGTCCTTGACTCTCTCCTCACTTGGGCTCTGAGTCGGTTGTAGGTAGTCCTATGTTGAGGAGTCCTGTAGGTCTGCCAGTTTCTTCTCGCTTCCGTTTCTGGGCTATAATAAAGTCCAGATCTGGGTAGTCTTGCCGGAAGTCATGTTGTATGGGTGTTCTAGTGGTGTTTACCCTGTAGGCTTCTTGCACTGTGGTTGTGAAGAGTTGTAACGCGGCGTCAGCCTGTTCTATTGTATCTACATCCCGTATTTCTGGTAGGGTGTCCTCTAACGATCCCTAAACTCGTCCCAGTCCAGGTTTCTTTTGTTAAATTGAGTCTCCTTATCCTGAAGTTAGTGTTTAATTTGACCTCACACAATATTGGATTGTGGTCCGAATCCACTCCTTTAGTACCATCATGTCCTCCGTGGTTACGCCAATGTTGGTAAGTGCCACGTCTATGATGTCGGGTCTATTTTGATAGTAGGAAGGGTAAAAAGTAGGTTCATCAGGGGCAACTACTACGTAGTCGTGTGTGTCAGCGTGGTCCACTAGTACTCTGCCGTTCACGGTGGTTATTCGGCTGTTCCAGATGGTGTTTTTAGAGTTAAGATCGCCCGCCAAAAAACAGTTTATCTGCGTCAGTGATTATGTCTAAGTCTTGTGGTAGTAGCGTCTTAGTCGGGGGCTGTATATGGCCGCGAACCGGACACTCCCGCCGCTAGTATTTACGTTTATTCCGGTGGCTTCTAAGTTCTAGAGATTTTGAAAATGGTGTGGGTAGTGAGGTAGATGGGTCCTGATAAAGATAGCCGTGCCCCCTCCCCTTCTTCGAGGCCTGTCGGTTCTGTAAATTGTGTAGCCGTAAAAGTGAATTTTTTCTCTGGGTTTATATGGGTCTCATTGATTAGGGCAATATCTATTGAATAAGTTTAAAAAAGGTCTTCTAGCTCCTTAGATTGCGTGAGTATCCCGTTTGCGTTCCATATAAAAACCCGAAGTATGCCTTTCGTCACAGTCGCGTTTGTATTAGTAATAGTCAGTCGAGAATTATTCGGTCACTCCCTCTAGCAGTATCATAAGTTTTTCAGTCTTGTCGGTGGCCTCCCTGAGTCTAGTGAGGTAGGGTCTGAAGTATGTTAATATCTTGAAAATGTTTAGATCCTTGAGGAGGTTGATGATGTATTTTAAATCTGATAGTGGGGAAGATGTGTTCTCTTGTTGTGGTCGGATGTTGCGCCCCACCGTAACATCGGTATAGGAGCGGTAACTGGATGCGGCCTCTGCGGTTCGTTTCGCTGATGGGCCCGGGGTTTGGCGGTCGGTCGGAGGGACAGTTTGACGGGAGCGCGGGATAGGGGGATAGTTAATACCGGTGGTAGGTGGGGGCGTCGTACGTGGTGTTCGCGTCTGACGTGTACTGGTCTGATTGTGTCTGGCCTCCAACAGTTGCACGTAAACCGGGCACTTGCTGTAGTTGGCCGTGTGTGGGCCCTTGCAATTGACGCATCTGGCCGGTGTTGTATTGTCTTTTTTGGGGCATCTGGGGGTGAGGTGTGCTCCGAGACACTTCACGCATCTGAGCAAGTTCGAACAGTTGTTCTTTGTATGCCCATGACGCTGACACTTGTGACATTGCACGATAGTGTTCCGGGGAGGGATATAATGTTCTACCTTAACTCGTGTCTGGTTGAGGTACCTAACTTCGAAGATAGTGGTTTGTGTTTGTGACTTAGCTAGTGTGACTAAGAATGTCGGGAGTAGTGTCACAGTCTGAGCTGTGCTTGTGGCCTCTGCCTTGC
Organism: Timema podura; assembly: GCA_033556935.1. Taxonomy (NCBI): domain Eukaryota; kingdom Metazoa; phylum Arthropoda; class Insecta; order Phasmatodea; family Timematidae; genus Timema; species Timema podura. The sequence goes on from JAVRXN010000010.1 coordinate 2,182,784, forward strand.
GGCTAAATTGGCGCACGTCAGTAACTGGGTACCCTAAGTCTGTAAGCTCAGTTCGGATACTCTCGGGGTCCATGTTGGGCGGCAGTCCCTTTATGACTACCTTCACTGGTTTGTCTCGTGGGAGTGAATAAGTGTAAAACTCTTGGTTCATTTCCTCGAGGAGGCTTTTAACCAGTTTGAAATCGTGTGCGGAGGTGGTCTGTATCTTTAGTCCGTATTTTATATAGCTAACTCTTGCTCTAGATTCGGTGTCTTTGGCAATTTCTGTCATATTTTTATAATTGTGGATCCCTACCGTCACTATCGGGGGTAGTCTCTCCTTCTTGTTGGTCTCAGTCTGTGTCGGGGGTGTGTCGTTGTTGGTGTTTGTCTCATTGTCAAGTGGTTTGAATTTGTTGTCAACCGTCGTGATGGTTCTCTTGGATTGGGTCTTGCGGTGTTCTTGATCTTGCGCTTCCGCTTGAGTTTGTCCACAAGTGTGAACGCGCCATTTCCGTCGTGGTCGGTTTCCATGTCGGTCGTGTCCATGTTGGTCTCGGAGTTGGAGAAGTCGGCATTCCTGCTTGACCTTGGCTTGATGAATATCAGTTCTTTGTCAGTAGTCTTTGAGTCGGCCATTTCGCTCAACCCTAAAAAGGGCAGGCTAGTGGCCAGTGTGGAAGGGTTTGAGTTCCCTCTTCTGTGCAGTGTGGGTGGCTTGTGTTGTTCTGTATGATGTCCCAGAGGACGGACTCCGGCTGCGAGGTATTGCTTCGCAGCCGGTCACGCTTTACGGCAACTGTGGCTTCGTTGGCACCGTTAGGTACCAACCACAGCAAACCACCGAAACGTCCGTCCCGAGTTTAGTTAGGTGTAGAGTACTTGATTGGATTTCCCCGGAGGGAGTAAGACGAGCGTCGGACAACTTGCTGGGTAACGCTAAGCTACCTCAGGAAACACGTGAGGGAGGCAGGACGAGACCTTGCACTCCCATGACTGTTGTACTCACAGAGACAGCAGCTTTTATATCTCAGCTTGTCTTTCTCACGAGGAACATTTTGCAAGTGAGTTGTTTTAAAGAATTCTCACTTGGAAGCACTGTTATCACTGGATATTTTAAGTTCTACCCGAGTCGAGGGGCGCAGCAAATCTCCCGTAATGCTATGTATCTGTTATTTCCTTGTCCGTGGCCAGGGATAGATAATACTTGTTTGCAATACTATATTTTACATAGAGAGAGAGATTAATATATTTAAAAAATAGCAACTAACATTAATTTTGTATAAAATAAAGTTATAAAATATATAAAAATTAAAATTAATGTTATTAAAAGTTTTATTTGAATTTTTATTTGATTAAACATATTTTAATGTTTTATAATAGGGTCTAATAGAATGTAATTTAAGTTACACCTGGTGATTTTTACATGGACATTATAATAATTTACATGGACATATAATATTTTACATGGATACTATTATAATAATTTTAATTTATACTTATTTTTTAAATTTCTTTTTCTTTTACCCATTGTTTTGTATAGATACCCCAAGATGAGGAAAGAGAGGAAAACCTAGAGGCCATAAAGTCCGCACCCCTAAAGTGGTATAGGGGTACGGATCTCCGTAAACCCTCCGGGTGTACGAGGACTATGTTCGTGGTGGTCTTCAGCACTCAAACTACCTTCACGTGGGCTCAGGCGGTTTTAGCGCCGTGCGTTCCAACGCCCATTAGGGCGTCAAGAGAGTTAGCCAAAGAGATAGTGGACCCCGCTTCTTGTCGGAGGGGGTCCATATCTGGAGCTTTGGCCGGGTCCCAAAACTAATAAAAAAGGTTCCAGGGAGGGAGGAGGAATACCTTGTGTTAAGGAGGAAACAGGGAGTCCTCCAATTCAAGACCCAGACTGAGAGGTCTGGGATTTGGAAGTCCTGTGAGTAAAATAGATGTTTTATTTCACTATAATTATATTTTTTTATTTTTCTGAATGAAATCACAAATATAGTTTTCCTAAACAATTTAAATGAAAAAATTTACATACAATTCTATATATTTTAACGCATTAGAAAACATTTGGTTTGCTTTAAAAAATCTTTATAAAATGTAACAAAGAAAAAATTTTGATTAAAAAAATAGGCTGAATAAATATTTTTTTAAATTTATAAATTTTTATATGTTCGTAAAAAGTGTAATTTTGTTATAATGTAATATTTATAAGTACATTATTAATTAAAATATATTAACTGTGTTGTAAAATATTTGTAGTCTTGGAAAAATAATCCATTATGTGATTGGAGTGTTTTGTTTTAGGCCGCACCAACCTTGCCGCCCACATGAGGCCTCCCCGCCTCCAGCTTCCCCTCCACAAGTTGCGGCCACGCCACCCATCCCTACCTCAGCCATCAACATCTGGACTGGGGAGGGCAAATAGGATGATAGCTTTATTCCTCCCAATAAAAAGTAGTTAGAGGGAGAAGAGAAAGAGGAGGCTGGAGGAAAAATGAACCCCCTACTGAAGGTATATAATTTTTTTTAACATAAAAGATTAAAAAATAGAAAAATAAAAAGTTTATTAAACATTTAGAAACTACAAGAATTATTAAATAGATTTTTTAAAATACCTAATTTTTTTCATCCCATTCACAAAAATTTATAAAAATATTAATAATATTAGATTCAAACAATTATTTTTTCTTTTTATATAAATCATTGCTCAATTCTTTTTACTTTCTCTCTATCTTAAAGGTAGAGAAAGTATGGTGATCGTCAAAAAAATCGACTCGAGATTTTTATGAATCCGAAAAAGTGGTTTTTGAATTTCCGTCTGTCTGTCCTGTCTGTCTGTACCTCCAACTAGAGCCTAAACTATTTTACCAATTGAGCTAAAACTTGATATCTAGGGTTTTCATAGGGTTGCCCCTAGGGATTTTTGGAATTGGATATCTACCCCTAAAATTAAGGGTAGTTTACTGAAGGGAAAAAAGAGAAAAAGTCGATTTTCTCAAAATCGTTAGAGACGATTTTGATTAAATTTCATTTATAAACATTAGTCAATATTCCAAATAAAATGGCTACCCTCAATATTTCGGCAAAATGGCTTTAAGGGCTCCAGTCTGATGCGTTAGTTAACATTTTTTATAATAGCTCCGAAACTATTTGAGATATGAAATTACTTAGCATTACAAATATGTATATATATTTATGACACATATTTTATTCGAAACATATTTTTATAAAATCAATAACTTTCAATCTATACGCAATTAAATGAATTTTTAACTTTTTGGACATTAAAGTGTAAGTATTGCGACCGTAAAAAAAAACTAACCTGAAATGTTGATGGATGTCGACGTCTCATGACCCCCTAACCCTAAAAAATATCTTTGCAATGCCGTCTGTCTGTGTGTTATAAAAACTTAAAATTAAGCGTAGTTTTATAAGGGCGAAAAGAGAAAAATTCGGTTTTCTCAAAATCTGCTCAAACGATTTTGATTAAAATTCGTATCTAGGCGTTGATTAAGATTATAAATAAACTGGCTATTTTCATTTTCTATGAAACTGATTTTTAGGGTACTTTACAGAAGCGTTAATTTCCGTATCTCAACAACTATTTGAGAAACTAAACAACTTATCATGCAAAATTGTAGTACTATTATAAATAAAAAACTTATATTTGACATATATTTTTATAAAAGCAACAGTTTCTGAGATATTTGCAAATATATTAATAAAATTTTGTGAGCTTTAGTTGTAAACATATACTACTTAAGTCTTAACGCAATAATTATCCAATGCCATAGAGTAATTAAATATAAGTATCTAAAAAGTATGTTATTTTTCCTTAAAGCTCTTTAGACTCAATAGTCAATATTTACATTTTTTATTGGTCAAAATGTATAAATGAATAATTAAATATCAATGCGATGACTTGAAGATCTGCAACACCTTAAAAAATGTTAAAATTTTAACCAGAAATCGAAATTTTAATACGAAGTGTTGACCCTTGTGGAAGACATTAAACTGTTTGAAAGCTCTTAGGTGGACAAAGATGCGCCTCTTTTCTCATTGATTATATATCATTGTATATTATTTTATGCGTGTTCTTATGTGGAGTGGTGATGATACAATGTACATTATTCCGTTCAGAAATCTTAAGAGTTTATAGAAAGAGAGAGAAAGTCTGTGCGGTGCGCCGTACCATTTATTTTCTTTTTATATTATCATTGTTTTTCATGTGTATCTGGTAAAAAAAAAAAGGTCCTTAAATTAATAACAAGATTGTCACAGCCAGCAAGGAATTACATCATACTAATTTATATCAAATTGAAAATAATTAACAATACCTTATTTAAAATATTAAGGTTACTTGGAACAGAGCACTAGGCTAGATCATGGTCTAAATTAGGAGGGATAGCCAGCATACTTACCTTGGTGATATTGGAGCAGAAAATTGTTTAAATAGAACACTATAAAACACAAACACCTTTTTAAGGACAAGCTTTCACTGTCACAGTCAGCTTCATAAGGCCAAGAGAGTAGACTGACAGTCTGTGACAGTGAAAGCTTGTCCTTAAAAATGTGTGTGTGTTTTTTTTAGTGTTCTATCTAAACAATTTGTACTCTAGTGTCACCAAGGTAATTGTGCTGTCTATCCCTCCTAATTTAAACCATTATTTAAAATATTGAAATTATGCAACTTCAAAAGGTTCATAATTAAAAAAATGTATATAGCTAAGCCTACGTTACAAGGGTTACCAGATATTAAAAAATAATAACATTGCTACCAAGGCAACAAAGTTTGTTATCCTAAGCCTCTATTCACAAAGGACATGCTGTGGATGGCGTAACACATTTTGCGTATTTTGGATCTCAGTTGACGTCACGATCTCACCTAGCCTTCTCCGAAAGTCCCATAAGAGCAATGTTAAATCGCCGATCTCACCAAACTTTTTCTAAATGGAATATAAATCTTAAAAATCTCTCTTTTGAACAGGGGCTCTGTGACGTAGACACCTATTGAATCGCATTTGGGAGAAGGAAATAAATCCAAGAACCTGTTTTTTGAGAAATTAAAAAACCCTGTATAACATGTTTTCTTAATTCAACCAAAACAATTTTTTTACTGAACTTTCAGAACGTTATTCTTATCCATTTCCAGTGTTCAGACATTTTCCAAGTACTTTACTTTAACTTGTAAAATTATAAAAAGTTGGTTGATATGTTTCCTTCTTCCAACTGATGGATAAAGTGATTAGAAAAATAAAGGAAAAACTCAATAAAAAACTTCAAATGTTATTCACAAATAATAAAGAGTAAAAAAAAAATCTATCTGATCGAATCTCGAATTAATAATTTTTGTTAAATATTTTCTGAAGTAGGTGTTGTCATCTACTTTTTCACTTTTTTTTTGTATTAATAAAATATATTTTGCCCCACTATGGCACAATAAAATTATTATATATCACACACCCTCAGTAGTCAGGCTTCACCATTCACTAATGTTCAAAGCACTCACTTTAGAAAAAAATTGGGGAAAAATTCATCATCATCATCATCATCAGCTGCGTTTGTGGTAGGCCAGGTAACTAAGTCCTCTTAGAGGTCTCTCTTCTCTGTGGGTATGTAGGTGATGATCTTCTGTATGTCATGAATTTTTTTTCGTTTATGTATATTTTTACCATGTATGCAGTCTCTGTAAGAAGAGTTATTTCATCCAATAATTTTGGATTTTAAAGGATAAATCTCATCTCGTCGATGCCATCAATGAACTCTGAAGCTGTTACAGAACCCTTAGCAGGATATAGAAGGTCCCGGTATTTAGAAATAAAAAATTGCGAACGTTTGTCAATGGTTTTCGTTGATTATTTTTTTAAATTTTGACCACCAATCTATATAGTTTAGGATTTTTTTCTGAAGACACCTTCCTCACAGAATATCCCGATTCTCTCGCCGTTTGTATCAACTCACAGTACTCATTCGGAGTGTATATTTTGTCTATTTTTCTAATCTTACGCCTGGTGGTACCGAAGTTCCTATCACACCATAGGAACGAATGTCCACGAACAGGAAAATATTGTTAGATTGTATCAAAACGACCAAGTGATACCAAGGCAAGTAGAAAACGGACAAGCGTATTTTATGGTTTTGGCCATCGTAAGTGTCGCTCAAAATGTGTAGTTCTAGAATAGTAGAAGTCTTATCCTGAATCTTCAACCAAAGTAGGCTACATACCTCATCAGGGCCTCTTCTATCCACACCTTCTATATATGTATTGAAATTCGCTGAACTTGTTTTCACATCGTGGATACAGAAAACGTACAACCAAAGATTTCTCAAATAGAACATCTCTTGCCCCGGGATTTTTGGTAGTGAGAAATTTTGAATGTAGTCGAATGCGAGGCATACTACATCTTCTTTTTCAGTGCACATTTCCAACACTTCTCTTTGTTTTGAGTAAAATTTCTTAGCTCGTAGCCGATCGCGACGCGTTTCGCGGTGTCATTCAGAACTAGTGATTTGATCTTCGTTTCCAACTCCTCACATGTACTGCAGACGTAAATTTTGAATCTCCCAAATCTATATCCATAGTTTTCATTATAATATTTCCGATAAAAATCATATTTGACACAAGGTCATACTGTGGATATTTCACACAGAACAGGCGGTCAAAGTTTTTATGTCCAGCTAAGCACTCAGACATTGAAACTGTTCACTAGTGTAGTGAGACTGGTGAAGCGGGAACTCTCTATATGACTATCAATAGCACCGAGTATTTCTGGAGGTAGCGTGCTACCCTGATTCATGTGTTTTCCACGTTTGTCAATTGGAGATTTTCCGGAAGCAAGCTGAGATATAAATTCTGCCGTCTCTGCGAGTACAACAGTCCAGGTAGCGGTAACCTGTAACCCGCCTCACCCCCTTACATTGACCAAAACTTTTCAAACAATTGAGAGTGTTGGACCCATATATACAATGCCACTGCTTCTACAGTTTAAACGTGACACGAGTCTTGGAAATGCACTTTTAAATGATTTATTACATTTTTGTGACCAACTTCTGCGGTCACAATTCTTTAGGATTCACTTCTTCGTTAGACTGGACTGTTAATAACTCAGATATCCCGATTGGGTGTACTGAGTGTTTTTTCCTAATATGCTTATAATTCTCCTTCAACGCAAATACGGGCACATTTTCCAAACATTTTACCTTCCTCATTCCTTATCTATGAGAGTAAATATGCGAATAGCCATAATGGGAAGTAAGACACGGCGCACAAAATATATCAGTAATTAAAATTAAATACTTATGTTGTAAAGGTTGCATTTATTTTTACATTTTGTTGTCAAATTAATACAAACAAAATATACAAGTGATATGCTACTTTATAAACTAAAAAAAAATTAAAAGCATGGAAAATACAATGTAAAGAGTTTCCTAAGTATAGGTTTGGTGTCGGCAATACCTTCTTATTTTAAACAATGGAATGATTATATTCAACATTATTTTATACTAATACCAGCCTAAGTGGCATAGTTTAGTGTTGAGCTAGACTGCTTAGGACGAGTAGACCAAGGTTCGAATCTTGCTTGGTTGAACTGGATTCCCTAAATTGTTTTCACTCTCCCTCCACACAAATGCGGGTTCACGTCCTCTATATCCAACCTTCTCAAATCCTAGCCCATTAGCGTAATTAGTACTTAAGCGTATAAACCGAAAGGGTAGTAAAAGATATACTAAGTATCAGTATTATTATTTTATATTAATGTGCAATGAAAGTTAACAAATCGTTTTTAAATCAGTTTAAAATAAAATCAAGTCTAATCTCCCTAAGCGCGGGTTAGGATTATACAAAAAAAAATCTAATAATATTCTGTCCAATTACACTTGTCCAACACCTTCTCGTGTCTGTATGGAAAATTAAATATATCTTAATTTTAGTAAAGGAGAATAGAAATAAATAAAAAAAAATTACACTGAAATTTTTTTTCAGTATAAGATTATTTTACCATAATAGAACAATATTTTCTTACAATTAATAATTGCAGATTTTAAGAAATTTATATCACAATAAACGAGTTTAGTTAAGTGAGTAAAATAGTTCACTATCATCAAAAAATTAATACAATAAATATAGAAATAAGATTTAACAGAAATTTGATTCAAATATGTCTCAAACAAATTTAAACATTGCTATATTTCATAATATTTTGGTCACTTTGATTTCGTAATGAACTAAATCGAGCTTTGACATATTTAGCTATAGCATTCTTGCTTTATTGGTGAACATCCAGCTGTCCTATTTGTGAAAGTTCCTTCGTGTACAATCCTAAGCTAACCATGGCAATCACAAACCAGTTATGGCAATTAACAAATAAAAAATCTTAGAAATAAAATATTACCTAGTCTATAATCTGAGTGCACAAACGAGCGCAATCGCAGGACGGCCGTTGGACTCCATTGACAATGCAAACTTTACATAACCACATATTTGAAAAAAGAGCCTCACATTTCACCAACGAACATAAATTAAATAATAGACTCATTTACAGAAACATATTAAGTATGAAGCATCATTATTATCCAAATAAAATCATGGTCACCAAGTTATGTCACCTGAATTGGCTTATTTTAATTGTTATGTTGCTCTTGGATATACGATAATAGCTATGTATTTGTAAATCTAATGTATCCACTTTAAGATAATATTTGATTTGTGTTTTGAGTTACTTTTAGTACTTTAAACCTTTTTACTCTGCCTTTACAAATTTGCGTTCCAAATGTCTTACTACAGTCCAATTTTTATAAAAAGATACTTTTATAAAGCTATTTTTTGCTATCAACATCAATAACATTTTCTATTTTGTTATTTTGTTATTTTTGTTATCACCGTGCCTTAATATTCGTTCAAGCTATACACTTATGTAATAATATTTACGCTATTGTATTAGAGATGAGGGAGGCTTAATTAGTATAAAGTGTACCCACATTTGGAACATAAGAGTTATTTTTGCTTAGGAAATTTTAGAGGCCCCTCCCATTTCCCAGCAGTAAATTTTCGAATTCCAAACTTTCTAGCTTTTATGGTTATGTGGGATGGTCCTTTTATCAAATTGGTAAATTTAAATTTTCTTTCATGCATTAAAGTATATTTTCTTCGGAAAGATGGCAATTTACTCTCATTTCCAAACCCCTTTCCCCTCACCCTTCTTAGCATCCGCAATTCCAATTTGAAATTTTAAGACTTATTTGGTTATCTTATATGATATTTTATGTGGCTACCAAATGTCAACCTAACCACATCTTAAAGAATGTTATATTTTGGTTGTATACATTTTAACCATTACCGTTTCCTGTGCTTCAATTTTGAAATTACATTTGTTCAAGAGTGTAGGAAACGCGAGAAAATGTTTTTGCAGTTTTTTTTTATCAAAATATGTTCTTGGCCAAAATAAATAAATATTGCTCCAGTAGAAATATATAGTTTAATTTTCTTCACTTGGTGATATCAACAGTTGTTGCATATCTGTCATGAGCATAGCAGCATTAGATGAGAAACTTTTTAAATGAATTAATGTAAACAATGTATCCCTGTCTAGCGACTCAAACCTGTGTTATTATTAAATTGCATGGTGACATTTCAATCTTTTATATTTACAAAAATTGCATTTAAATAGCTTTGTAAACATTTTGAGGAGGCCATCTCTCCCTATTTTCCAAGCCTTCATTTTGAAATTTAATAATTCAGTCCTTGATACTGTTTTAAGTTGGTCTTTAAGTCCGCATGACTTATGTAAATCATCTAACACTTTGAGAAGTAGTTTAGTCTTATAGTTGTAAAAATTTGAGACCCTTATATCACCAGCCTCCTTAGAAATAACTAATATTTAAAATGTGTTTGTGGTTATTTGAAGTTATCCCTCTACATTCCTGACAAATTTAAATTTTCTACCTCCTACATGTACACCTCTATCCCCTCCCCCACCCCCGTCCTTCCCCATTTCCTGTAGTCTCATTTTGAAATTTAAAATGTTCAGACTTTATAGTTAAAATGGGTGGTCCCTATCTCCACTTGACGAATTCCAGGTTTATACCACACATAAAAGTAATTTATTCACTGGTTTTGCAAATTTTAGCCCCACCTCCCCATTTTTATAAGTCACACTTAAAAATCTCAAATTTAAGACCTATTTGGTTATCTGAAGCTGTACCTTTACCAGCATGCAAAATTTAGACTTTCTACCATACTTAATTTTTTTTATAAATTCTCCTTTTTTCCTGGACTCCCTTTATAAACTTTAAAATTGTAGGACTTTTATAATCATTTGGAGTGGTATCTTTGCCTATATGTAGAATTTCAGTTTTATACCACACTGAGAAGAGGTTGTTTATAATAGTTTTGTAAGTTTCTAACAACTCACCCCACTTTTCCAACCCACTGAGAATTTTTAAATTATAACATTTATTTGAAAATCTGAAGTTTCATTTCTACCTGTTTTTAAAATTTTAATTTTTAACCTCATCTCAAGTTGTTTCTAGCTGTAGCTTTCACTTCCTCATTTTTCATAGTTTAGATTAAAATTTACACATGTTTTTGTTTATTTAGAATAATCTAACGAACACAAGCTCTCTACTACACAGAGAAGTAGTTGAATGTATTATTTTTGGTAAATAATGAGCCCGCCCTCTTCCTCTACCATTTCTTGGCTCCCACGTATTAATTTCAAATATTAAGGGCCGGTTGCACAAACAATAATCAGTGACTTGATCAGAGATCAGATGTATGTTGATCTCCAATCAGTGTCTCAAACCTCGTTTTCAGTTGCACTATTAACGATTAGGACGTGATTGTCGATCAAATCTTTGGTCAAGTTAACCAGCCCATTTTCTCCCATCAACTGTTTGATTCCCCGATCAGTGTGTTGATGACCTGTAACTGTTATGTTCTTGAAAATTATAATTTGTATTTTATAATCTTTATTTATTAAATAATATTTAATAGGTATATTTATATATAGTTCAATTTATTTTTAAAGTTAGTTTGATTCATAAGTGTGAAGTATGGAGTCTTCAAATGAAGTTTTTAATTTGAATAATGAGGTTATAGAAAATGTTCAAGTTCTAAGACAACTACGAGAAAGATATGAACTTTTCTTTAAATATAGCAATAGAGAATTTGAGTAGAGGTTTAGATTGAGTAAACGTTCTTGTGTTTATTTGATAGGATTGTTAAATGATTATCTAGTACATTTCACATTAAGGAATGCGCCGGTTTCACCAATGAACCAATTGTTATTGACATTAAGATTTTTTGCAATTGGCACATTCCAAATAGTAATAGGGGATCTAAGAGGTGTCAACAAATCAACTGTATACAGAATTGTTCGTAGAGTGACTCGTCACCTAGCCTTAATGGCTAAAGATAAAATAAAACTTTAAATAGATCAAAAAAACATTTCACTCTTACAGAATATGTCTATTGCTGGGTTTTCTGGAATTATTGGAGCTATAGACTGCACTCACACTCTTATACTCTCACCAGGGGGTGTGAATGCAGAGCTATATAGAAACAGAAAGGGCTAATTTTCTGTAAACGTTTGAGCTGTGTGCACAGCTTCATTAAAGTTCGTCAATGTTGTAGCTTGATGGCCTGGGTCTGTACATGACTACAATATTTTTAAACAGCTGATTATGAGCTCAGCTACAAAACAGACATTCCTGAGGGAAACCTACTAGGTGATGGAGGTTATGCTTGCAATGCTTTTTTACTAACCCCACTCAGTTCTCCAACTAATGAAGCTGAAGCCAGTGGCGCAGGAACAGGGGGGTACGGGGGTAAATTTTACCCCACCTAAAAATTGAGAGGGGTAAAAAGTATCGTTTTTACCCCCAGAAATAATTTAGTTAAACTTTTAGATAATATAAAGATCTTGTTGAGGCAAGATAAAAAGTTCACACTAAGGTAACTAAGGTAAGGTGCTTGGAGCACACATGGTTTGAAAACTCTGATAGTGATACCAGCTACGTCAGCTACTGCAGAAAGAAGTTTTTCAATGCTTGAACGAAAAAATAAACTACCTTCACTTCACGATGAGGCAACGTAGACTAATTCACCTGTGTCTGCTGAGTGCATACCTTGAGAGGCTCAACAAACTTGAAAATTGCATAACTATTTAATGGTTTTATATCTAGTAACGAATATAGGGCAAAGGTGTATGGAATCCTACTTTAATTTTCGGTGATTCATAATTTTTAGCTATGCCACATCAGTTATATTTTTTCTTAATTTGTTTGGTGTATATTAATTCTTATGTTTGCCATAACTAAAATAAATGAGAAAAATGCACAATGGGACCATTAAATACAAGTATCCCTCGTCATACGCGATCTCACTTTCCGCGTTTTCGCCATAACGCGATTAAGAAATAGTAAAAATAAGGCATTGTCGGCTGTAATTCCACAGTCACCCTGTGCGGTGGTGACTTCACCTTGTACACGCACATTCCAGTGAGGACAAAGATCTTTACTGTACAGTTTAGTGTTAGGGGGGTGGTATTGACTACATTGGAAATGCATGGGCAGAAGTTAAACCGTCCTGTATGAAGGGAGTTTGGAAAAATATTTGGCCTTAAGTTTCTGATTCTCATGATTTTGATCCTGAACACGAGCTTTCCAATTCAAGACATGACATCATTGACATAGCAATAGGTTGGATTTAAGACGTAGACCAGGCAAATATGTGGATGAATTGGTCCAATCCCACTAAATATAACTCATCAATGAAGATTTTCTAGAAATGGAGAATGGCATAAAGGATGTTGTTGAGCTTATCAAAAAACTTCAACAAAACAAATTGATAAATTTTGTTAACACATAGACAGTGCAATTAGAATCATTGAAGAGAATGATCCTAAGATGGATGGAAGTGCTAAAGTTACCAAGGAGATGAGTTATTAGGCTTGCTACAAAGCACTCTTTAGAGAGAGGAAGTCTTGACTATTTCATCAAAAAAAGTTGAAAATCTTCAGTCTAACGACCCTGGGTACTTCACGACAGCAAAAGCTGTCAGGCAAGAGCCTTCAAGAGAGCAGGAGCTTACCTTCCCAGGACCTTTCAGAGAGCAAGAGCTTACAGTCCAAGGGACTTAAAGGGAGTAGGACCTTACCATTCCAGGGCCCTCAAGAGAGCAAGAGCTTACCATCCCAGGGCCCTCAAGAAAGCAAGAGCTTACTGTTCCTGGGCCCTCAAGAGAATAAGAGCCTACCAGAGCCTAGCATCTAAGGGTCGTCAAGAGAGCAAGAGCCTTCCGTCCAAGGGCCGTCAAGAAAGCAAGAGCTTAGCGTTCCAGAGCCCTCACGAGAGCAAGAGCCTACAATCTAAGGGTAGTCAAGAGCTTACAGTCCAAGGGACTTCAAGAGAGCAAGATCCTACCAGAGCATACCATCCCAGCCAGGGCCCTCCAGAGAGCCTACCATCCCAATGACTTCAAGAGAGCAAAAGCTTACTATCCCAGGACCTTCAATAGACCAAGAGCCTACCGTCTCAGAGCCTTCAAGAGAGCAAGAGCTTACCAAGGACCGTCAAGAGAGCAAGGGCTTACCGTCTCAGAGCCTTCAAGAGAGCAAGAGCTTACAGTCCCAGGGCCCTCAAGAGAGCAAGAGCCTACCATCAAGAACAAGATAGTGATAATCCAAATTTGCCAAATCCAGTTAATTTATCATGCGATTGAAGATGAACAGTAAGCGTACTTGTAGCCTTGTATGAATTAGATGAATTAATTAAAAATTGTGTTTTTTACAAATTTTAGTGAATTGAAGATTGACAATAGGTGTAGGCTACCTATAGCATTGTACAAGTTAGATAAATTAATAAAAATTGCATTCATTTACAAGTTTTAGGTTTTTATTTACTTTTTTCCTTTGGAGTAATCCCTATCTCACCCATGTGAGTCAATTCACTTGCCTTTTCGTGTTACGCGATTATTTATCAGAATCAATCACTCGCATAGTGCAAGAGATAGCTGTATTACATTTCCCTGGTCTTTTTTTAATCTCAAAAATGTTATTCCCTATAAAAGCACATGATTAATTTTACCCCCCTAAATAAAAACGTTCCTGCACCACTGGCTGAAGCATTATATAATCAATCTCATTCACACAAGGAACCCTATTGAGAGAGCTTTTGGCGTTGTGAAGATAAGATTTCCCTGCCTTACAATGGGCCTAAGGTTAAAGCTATCGACAACATTGAAGTGCATTGTTGCTTGCTTTGTGCTTCATAATATTTTACTTGAAAGAGGAGAAGATGATCCACTACCATTAGAAGATCTATATATACCTGCAAGAATTTATCCTCTAGTTGATGTTCCTTTGAATCGTCATAATGAAAGAGGGAAAGTTGCTACTGCGACCAGAACAATACTTATAAATACAACTTTCTTGGAAAGGGTAGAAAGGTGAGAATTGATAATTACAATAGTTTTTTAGTAAATGAACCAATTATTATATTACACAATAAGTTTTATTTTATAATAATGAAAAACAATAAAAATGTATTATATAGTCAAAGTAGCCTTTGTTAAATATTAATTCTTCAAGTTGCTTAGTTCAATTAATTTAATTTCCAGCATAGCTTTTTTGATTTGAAGCTCTGCTTATTGAACTTCTAATGTTGTCTGAAGGATTTTCATTTCCATCTTATATTTTTCTTCAATAAGCTGAATTTTCTTTCTCTCAATAGAGCACCTAGTATCTGTGAATCCTTCTAAAATACTTTGATGAAAGGAAAAGTTTTTTTTAAATTGATTTTCTTCTTTTTTGTAGGAAGCGACATCATTGAAGAGAGTGTGATTGACAAGTCTTTTTGAGCATTTGAAAGTAATGGCTCATTTTGATTATTTTCCATTAATGTAGAGTTGCTGCAAACCACCACTACAGGATTCTCAATGATAGTTGAATGAGTAGGGTTGAAAATACATTCTTCTGACTGCTATAAAAATAATAAACAATTGTTATTTATAAACAAGAGTTTTGTTTTAAATTATCATGAAACTAAATACCACTATTTAACTCAATAAAAGATAATAATTACCTTTTCAACTTGTTCCTCTCGAGGAAGTTCAATGTGATATTCTGCGTCACTGTCGCTTAAATTTACCAATGGGACAAATTGTGGTTTGAGAAGTGCCATTAGTTTAGCTCCTTCATCATCCAGCTGCTTGGTAAATGTTCCACCTCCAGTCTTATACAATTCCACCTGAAAAAAAACTTGAATATTCCACTATTTACACTTAAGCCAACTATCTGGATTGTTAAAATCAAATTTACTAATTCGAAAATGTGTTAGGTTAGGTTTAGTCACAATAAGAATAATTAAATTCATGAAACTACAAATTTCTAATTTATTAATTTATAAAATATTATGTCAAGTTAAGTTCAGTGAAAATACAAAAAAAAAAGTTTATGAAACTATAAAATTAATAATTTCAGAAAAATTATCGAGGTTAGGGTTAGTATCAATTAAAAAACAGCTAAATTGTTGATTCTATACAGTTTAAACTTATTGGTTCACAAAATATTAGGTTAGGTTAGGTTTAGTGACAATGAAAACCATTAAATTTATGAAACAATAAAGTTAAAATTTATTAATTAAGAAACTATATTAGGCTAGGACTAGTGACAAAAAATATTTAAAATTTATTGAAATAGTAATATTAATACTGTATAATACTATAAAGTGTTTCATAAAAATAAACATTTTACCTTGTCATTAGCTGATGCATTTTGAACTTTCCTTTGTAGTTTTCATAGTATATTTTTAATTGTTCTGAGGATCTCTGAACACATGTGATGTTTTTATTAAAGTCGTTAGCTAAACTTTTCCAGGCCGCCTCTTTCGGTTTACTTAGTCACAGCATAAGTTTTTTTTTATTTTCTATTATCGACACGTATTCTTCCAACAAATACAATAACAGGACACGCTCATTTGAAGTAAAGTTGAAACTTCGGGATTTCTTTTCACTCATTATGTTATTTTGATATAATATAAATAATTTAAAAGCTCATTTTATAACCTAACTATAATAATACATTAATACAAACGTCTATTAATAATTTCAAACAAATTTACGTGTATTAATTAAACAAATAAAGAAAAAAAAGATATTCACAAAGCCAATCTGGTGTATACTTTTAGGCTATGTTACAACAGTCAGCTTTTCGAAAATAGAACTTTTTACAACGTTGCCATGTTAGTTTTATTTGATTCTCCGGTCCACTCTGTGGTCAGGTGATTGGAGTTTTTGATCTCTAGTTAACTTTGTTGCAACCCAAATTTTTCTTGATGATTGACAATCCGGTGATTGAAGAATCAAAATGATGTCTGTGCAATCGGCCCTAAGATTTATTTGGTTATTTTGAAAGGTCATTCTACTACTTACAAATTTAAATATTATATAACAGCTAAAAGTTGTTTTTATTTTTATAAATCCTTACACCCTCCCCCCATTATTTCCCGGGGTCCCATTTAAAATTAATCACTGTAAAAAAAAATCATACTTTTTCCATACAACAATATTGTATTTCTCCCATACTTTTAAATATACCATACGGACATAGGAATTTTCCCATATATCTATCGAATATTTTCAGTGGACCCGACAGCGCCCATACATTCGTATGGAAAAAATACAATTTTTATGGTAAACACTGACGCGTCACTCAGTGCTCATGCGCTTTAATAGAAATAGTGGGAGAAGACGCAGAAGAGAGGTTCGGCTTCATGTTTAGAAGACGTTGGCCATATTTGTTTATAGAAGAATCTAATGTAAGTAGAAAAGTTCTGAAATTATTTATTCTTTTGTTAAACGAGTAAATTTATTGCTGTATTTTCTCACCAGGTTAGTGAAGAACAAGTTAATTATTTATGACTATAATTTATGCTGCGAAAAAGGGAGGAATTGCGCTTGTTTAACTTAACTTTGTAACATGTGGCAGTTTTTCTTTTTTTTTGTGAATCAAATTGTTTCCTACATGTGACTAAGGTTTAATAAAATAGGTAGTGTTATTTGTAATATGGAAAAAGTTTAGGTAGCCTACCAAACTATTTTATTAACTTGAAATATAGGCTGTGTCTGAATAGTAGCACACTTATGCTCTTTGCTTGAAAGTTGCAATGGAGTTTACTAAAAGGGTGTAAGTCGGTTTTTGATGGTGTCTGAATTCTTTTAAAGTGACCTGATGCGATGTGCCCCTTATGTGCACTTATAGGTAAGAAGCTTTTTAAAATGGCTAAATAAGTATTCATTGTTTACTCAAAATGATTTTCTGTGCTATTTTGTTCATTTAGATAACTAAATTTCTTTCTGGAAAATGAAAATCTCTTTTTAAAGGTAAAAAGTTTAAAAGCTGTATATTAAAACTATACATACACTACACATACTATACACTAATAGGCCAAATGATAAACTTTTTATTTTTTTTGCAAGTAGGCTATTGATAAGTTACACCCTACATTTAAATAACTTAATGCAAACTTTTTTTTATAATAAGATAATTTGGTAGAGTTGTTTTTTGTGTGGACCTGATGGCACAAACTTAAAAATTGAGATCATTACTGGAAAAGTTTGAATAGCAGACCTATATTTTTGCGTGATAAAATATTTAGAATAGCTTTAAACAAAATATCATGGAATTAAATTCATATTTAAACCCATATTGGTCAGTTTATTTATCCTTAAAAACAAAGTTAAAAGAATGGTGCCATAGTTAAAAACTTACTAGGCCTTATGTGAACCTTGACACACCACAATCAAAATTCAATCTCATTTATATAGAAAGGCATGTTTCAGAATTACCCACTAGGTAGCTTTAGCTGTACTATGCAATTTAGGGCACCAACAATAATTTTTATTAAAGTGTGCAGTAAAGCCTACAAATGGACAGACTATTCATACACAGCCATAACATATATTTTTTTCTATATTCAATAAATATTTCTAAAAGTAAATGAGCGGATTTAGGCCTACTTATATTATAAATTATATAAATGGTTATGATAAATAAATATAATAAGATATTATGTTAATATAAAACATAGGTCTATATAAATGGGGCAGATTACATAAATAAATGTCTTTAGACCTCTAAATGGCGCCTATGCTATATTATATTTATAAATGTAATTTATAGGCTGCATTATTTTAAATACGCTTATATTGGGTACCATATATTTATATAGCCTAGAGGGGCCTAGGCCTATCTTAAGCTTTTAAGCCTCTGCCCCAAATCTGAATATTGACCCTCAGACTGACCAAATGTCATGCTTTAAATATTTATAAGCTAAACATAAGAAACACACTAGCCATATGTTGAAAAAAAAATTTCATTAAGCTCACTTAGGCCTACTAGTAACTTTATTAATCATATTAGCCACATAAAACTGCTGATGTTAAAATATGTTTATTATAACATTTAAAAAATAATTTGCGAGATGAATAGTGACCCTCAATCAGATTAGATGGCATCTTGTTAACTACCACATCCAACATCTCATTAATTAGGCTATACTTTCTAGAAAAATAAGGGTAAAGTCATAGTAATGGGAGTGTTACGGAAGGACACTTTTTAGCTGTTTCTTTGATTATTAAAGCAAAACTATTTAACTTAAACATTAAAAAAAACAATCAAATAGCCAAAGCTATTATTTATGCTTTTAGTGAGGATTGCTCCATCTATATATCATATTCTGTAAAAATTGAAAAATGACACCTGGACACGGGAATCGAACCTGGGACCTTTGGACTTAGTACGCCAATGCTCTAACCACTGAGCTATCCTGGAATCGTCCTGTGCCCAGGGTCATTTTTCACTCATATTTTAAGGCAGAGTGGCTGCGTTATCTGATAGCTCGTGATCTTCAATAAAATCACACATTTGTAGCCGAAGATTCCCGCACGTCCATCATAGACTGCCTTAAAATATGAGTGAAAAATGACCCTGGGCACAGGACCACTCCTGGATAGCTCAGTGGTAGAGCATTGGATTACTAAGCCAAAGGTCCCGGGTTCAATTCCCGTGTCCAAGTGTCATTTTTCAATCTTCAGAATTAAAAAAAAGAGCTCGCAGCATGGAGCAGATAAGTGACACTTTTTTCCAACTTAATGGCAACATTTTTGCATTTTATTTAAAAAACTAAAAAAAACAATCTTTGGTGATAGAACACAATCACCTAATTTTAAGAAAACATATTTTTAACAAAATAACACTTTCTAGTTGTGTTATTAATCATATAAGACACATAAGAACTACTGACGTTATAATATTTTCGTTATTTTGTTTTTTGATTAATTATATTGTGGAACAAATTTTAAACACCTCTGTTGTTTACTACTGCTTTTCACTAAAGTCATTTCACAATTTCAGTCAGACAACCTCACAACTAAATTACTAGATTTTAACCAAAGCTTCAAAAATGTAATTTTGTTTAATTGAAGGCTAGGTTAGATTAGCTTAAGTTGGATTAGATTAATCTATTTTTGTTTGTTTTGTATGGTTTTATAATCATTTTAAATGTAAATATTTAAAATAAGAGGTAGTTTAGCTTCTTTCTTTTTTTAAAGTTGGCCATCTTGTTTTACTGTAACTAACTTTGCTTAATTTTCTAACGCGACTTGTTTTGAATATTTTTAAGTGTTTGTGAATAATTATGTGTGAAAATTTCAATGAAGGCCTAGGTAATTCATTGAAAGACACAATATTTTTTTTCATTAGATAACAAGGACGTAGTTATTCATTTACAGGATTTGGGATTGTTGCAAAAAAAAGTTAAATGTTTAAGATGCTTTAATTATTATGCCTTGAAAGAATATGGCGGAAAGGTAGCCCTTGAAAAAATACTAAGTGTGTATATAAGACTTATTTTTATATCAGTACTTTTTATTTGTTTCATATGACTTATAAGATTGTTTGGTAGCATTTTTTATTTTTTAAAGATATATCCTAAAATCAGGCTTTTGTGTTCTATTCCCAAATCTTGTGTTATGGAGGGACAAATTAAAGACATGATAAAATCTTGTGAAAACTTAATATAATAATTCTTCTCCTCTTTACATTGCAGAATGTTAGTATTTGTTATGGATAATTGTTGATGTAAGTTTGTAAAAAAAAATTAAATTTATTTTATGAGGATTAGTTGTTTTTCAAATTTAAAACAAGCAGGCTACACGTAATTGTATGGAAGGACAATTTTATCGCACTTGTAATTAGTTGATACGTTCACATTAGTTTGTGGCGGTAATTGCTGTCTAGACATATGAGACTGTCAAAATGTAAAAATACAAGATTATTGAGCATACTGACTAAGCAGCACATGACTTAAAATCTAATGAATGAACACAACACCTAGCTGTAAATGCATCCCTGATGTGTAAGGGAATCCCACTCCATCAACAATTTTTTTTGACATTGTCGGGAATTGAACCCTGGACCTTTGATTCAGTATATCTGAGCACTACCAACTGAGTCATACAGTTAATTTTACCTCACAACCCACATGATATTTTTGGTACTGGAAGAACTATTGTTGTGTCTTTATCGTCTAGCCGGAACACTGGATCTTATATTTATCAAGACACTTCATCCCATTACTTGGAACACATTGTTTTGAAGAATGTTTCATTTTAATACAAGCTTAACTTAAAACGATTTAAAGATATTACAAGTATTAAATATTCTACTATTTACAATACTTAAAAATAAGGACTATATTGTAAACTTCATTAGACCTAAAGTCTGTTCAGCGTAAGAATTGTTTTTTGAAAGGCCTTTTTCCATACCAGAAATATATTATATAGGATATTGGTAGGAAAAAAGACCTTTCAGAGTATAATTCCTACCGTGAATGGAGTATAGTTCTAAATGAACTTTAGGTAGGTAGGCCCTACAGTACTTGTCCCATAAACAAATTTGCAATTGGTCTAATTTAAAGGTTAGGTATAAAACATTGTTCTTAAAAATAAAATGTGGTGTGTCACAGCCTACTTGATGTATGGATTGACCTGATACAATTACCAATGTATTAATATGTAATTTATTCTAGAGTTCCATAGTAAGTTTTCTTCATTAGTGTAAATACTTATAAGGCCTATAGTCTTCTTTAGGCCCAACAAATTTTTCCTTCGGTAACAGTAATTTGTTATCTCTATAACTTCTTAATAACTGGTATACTATATATTAAAAAAAACAAAACAAGAATATGGATTGTGTATAGGCCTAGAAATACAAAGATAAAAGGCGCAAAACAAAATGGTTGAATCTATATTCTTTTAGGGACAACAATTAACTATATTATGTCGAATTAATAGACAGCTTAGAAATTGCTATCCTTTCATAACACAGTTTTATCAACCTTTTTTCACCTTTCATTCCACTTAAAAAATGTAAATGAGCATAATAAAACCCATATGATATTTATAATATGAAAGGGCAATCAATTACCTACAATTTGATACATAGCATGATACGTATGAATACAATTTAAATTTAAAATATTGGTCCCTGATTATCATAGCTTCACCCAACTATATTTTAACTAAACATTTGGACCTGTGTTTCTCGCCCGTCATACCATTCTATTTCTACTTCCTGCCACTTGCAAAGTCTTAAGATCCGGGTGACAGCATAGCCAGAGTGTATGTACACCGCAGAGATATTTTCGCGTTTCTTGCACACAATGCTGATTTATTCCTACTGAATGTTTTAGCAGAATACTTCAATCTACCGTAAATTCATTTCTAAACACATTAATAGGTCTATGTGGCTAGATAGAGGTCAAGGTTCACTGGTGGTAGTCAATGCAACATCCTTAACAACCCACACTTTTCACATGTAACAGTTTTTATGTTAAGAGTATCACTCAATTACCGGGTACAGTACATAAACTAATGCGTGTATATATGGTTTAAATTACTGGTGTATCACGTTAACTACAAAAAATATTTTAAAAAAAACACTACTCGAAAGAAAATGGCAAGTCTATAAAGATCTACTGTAGGTTGTAAAGTGTTTCTAGTGGAGGCTTTTTACACTCTCCATACAAATTTTGAAGAAAATATAGTAGCTATCGCCATAGCCTAAGTGGTCAAAGGTACACTATGGTGAAAAGTAAGCTCTCCCATAAATTGAAAATTAATTATATTTCATTTTGTACAGTTGGCACTACATCAGCTATTATTTTCCTTCACAGTGTTTATACAGTCTGATTTTTACAGGATGCCCACTTTGACCACCAACATTGAAAGTCACTAAAGTTTGATATTATAAAAATATGTTTTAATTGATCTATTAATTGAAAAGTTATAAAAATTCAAATCTCTATGAATTTCCTAATTGTTATTATTTTACAACTGCTTATTTTTATTTTAATGTGTAAGGTTCCTAAAGGTTAATGGTAAGTAAATGTTATTTATTTTTGATGTGGCTAAGTTTTCTAATACAGTGACATATCCAGGATTTCATTTGGGGAGGGGTGGTCTAAAGGAAAATTCCTTCATTCCCATACCCATATATTGTGTTAGATCACGGCTGTGAGCAGAGATTTCGGAGGGGGGGGTTGTCCGGACAACCCCTCCCCCACGTGGTGGGCTATGATTAGGCCCATAGATAGGGAAAGGAGGGACCCCCCCTGAAATGAAATCCTGGCTATGTCACGTAAACATTTAATATTTAAGTGAGATTTATTCTTTATACCACATTTACACAGAGCCACAAATAACGGCATAAACATTAAACCCTGTATAAAGAAACTTATGTTGATATTTTTAGTAGCTGCTTCCATTTAAAAAAAAGTGTAATAAACATAAAAATTGTTATGAAAAATTTGAAAAATGCAGCCATTGGGAAAACCTGGAAAAGTCGCGGAATTTTTTAGTATAAGTTTTGTAGCCACCCTGAACTTATATTTTCTATGTTTATTAACTGATAGCCTTTTAAAATTATGTAGTTAATAAAAACAAAATTGACAGGAAAGTTTCAAATAATGTATGGAAAATTCAGGGAATTTTATAGAAATTTTGTAGATATGCTGTAATAGTTTTTTATACTTTCACAGGGTTTTTCAAGAAAGAAATCTTTGATGGGACCCAAAAGAGGAAAGAGAGTCAAAGAGGACACTACACACAGTAAATTCTCAAGTCAACAAATTGATAGACCGCATAGGAGACAAAGAAGTAGATGCTTTATAGGGCAACACTTGTGAATAAAATTCCAACCTAAATTATGTTTTGTTAGTGTAGTGGGACCCTTAATACATCCTAATCAAAAAGTGATTTGTTTTCTTTTTTGTGAAATTCATGGCTGGGAAATTATTTCCCAGTTATCATTTAGAATACTGAATTATTGTGTGGGGTTTTCCACTCAACAAAAGAACATATATTTTAGGGCTTTTGTGTAAATATTTAGATTTATGCAACAAATCAGCCTAAAGTTAAACATAACTAACACAACATATACAACGTTTATGTATTGTTTTAATATTTATTGATAATTTTTAATTTGCAAATTTTTTAGGCATCTTTGAAACTACAGTACAAATTTAAAACAAATGTATTTAGTATATTCTTATATATTAGGATGGTATTAGTTTTATCAAAATAGATAATATTATAAACCTCTACTTTTATGACTTATTAATTTAAACATTATAGGCCTAGGGGAAAATTGTTTTGGACAGTGTTTAGTAATCCACCATAACCCTGCAAAAATGAGTACTACCTCAAAAAGTTAATAAAAAATTTCCTTATTAGGACTATAGTAGATATTTGACCAATCATGTTGCCATCACATAAATTGAATATATATAGGGACATGCAAAATTCGCATTTGTGATAAAACAAATTTTTACACTAATTTTACTGTTTTTACACAAATAACACGAATTTCACTTTTTTCACTTGAACAGCACGAATTAAGTGTTTTCCAAATATATATTTTTTTTGTTCAAATGTGGAGATTGCACCTCATCATGCATTACAATACGACCGAAAGGTTTCAGAGTGTCAGTTGGTATGAGCCAAGCTGGTGGTCAGATACTCTTGGTGACTCTGGGCTAGAAATACCCCTGTCCTCTTGTACTATTTAATGGGACGGGAATACCAATCTCAGCAGCAAGTGAGCCAGCGGTAGTAGTCACACTACCTGCCTGACAAGGGGATAGGGCACATAGCACCTTGAGAATATTTAAGAAGTGTCAAACCTTGATATTTAAGGGTGTAAACTAGAACATAATTGAATTAATTTCCCATGAATATTAATCATCATTATATTTATATAATAGTTGCTACTATAGTTAACACTGTAAGAATAGTTTATTTTACTTAACTTGCCATAGAAAAATAAAGAATAAACACTCATTTTGGAACCAGACCAGGAAACCGTAGCACCGACTCGAGTCCTAGTGGAACCATTGATATATTGTATGAAAATACTTTTAAACATTGTCATTGCGTGCTATTAACCTAATGTTGCTGTATAAATGGTGCTATATTATTCTGGACTTAAGCCCTAATTTTTTTGATGACTACTAATTGGACTTGTATCTACATAAATATCACTTTCAGCATAAAATTTTATCGGTTTTCTGAGAAAAATAACAACACTTTTACCCAAAAAATAACCTCCCCTTTTGCAGGCCTCTAATTATATATCATAATAATTATATAAACTTAATCTTTTTTATGCACTATACGTTATCATTTTGATACAACTTAATGTTTAGAGACATTTCTGCATGATCATAATTTTATTTATGTCATAATAGAATGTATTTGTAAACAAATAATTGAATAAACTACAAACAAAATGTAATTAAGTCTTAGAGCCATTTGCAAGACTAATGCCAAGGGATTCCAAAAGTAAAGCAATACGAAAGAAAAAGAAATTCCCTTGAAAGTAAAACTGGTGGCCCGCAAGAAGTTTTTGCTAGCAGTCATGTGATGAAACTTAACACAGAGATACCTCACCCCATAGCGAAATAAATTTATCTAAATACACTGCCTTCTATAACAGCGATTTTCAACCTCTGTGCCATGAAGAGTCGGGGGGGAAGGCCAAAATATTGAGTAAAAAATCACTAATGTTAATTTTAGACGCAGGCCTATAGTATATTTTTAAAACAGCTGCTATTGTAAAATTCCAAGTATTTCCATTCTTCTTGTTCCAGACCCTCAAGTAACCGTAATAATCACATTATTAACCTTTACAAGCTATTAATGCGAGTCCTTAGTCAGTTGTTTGAATCAGCTTTGTCATTCTGTGTTATATTGTCTTATTCATTTTTTTAATTTATATTTCATTTTAACTATTAATAATTTTTTTAGATCTCTTTAGACATGTCTAATTAAAAAATGTAATTCAGGTGACAAAGTGTGGCTGGCAAACTACATATTACAGTTAGTGTTAGTCCTAAAACTGTCGTGTGCCAGTATAGTGACAATTATTGAGCATTATTTTTGATTAATTTAATTTGGAGAGAAGCAGAAAATGTCTCAAGTGTTTTGAGAAACTGGATAACCAAGCTATAGTTCCTGGTAAGTTGAAAATACACCTCCACACAAAGAAAATACATATATGGGAAAAATCAATTAAATATTTTAAACCACTAGTACATTTTTTCAATAAAACTATTATAATACACTATCGAATTTCTAAACACAATCGTAAGACATATTTCTTTAATTATAAAATCTCCTTAAAAGCTGATGGTGTGCCTTGAAAATGTTAGTACCTTGTTCAGTGTCCCACAAGTTACAAAAAGTTGTAAGTCGCTTTTATAGTGATTTTGCTCTATAAATTTAATAAAACTAAACAAAATTTATAATAAATTGTTAATTATATCACCACTTGATTAACTTCCATTATAAATTATTATTATATCCAATTATAAAAATGATAGATCATTTAGACCCAGGCCTAGCACCCACCATTACTAAACAAACTAAAACAAAATCTGCTCTAAAAATCAGAGCACCATATCATGAAGTGTGTTGCCTTGAAAATAAATGCACAGTGCATGTGCACAAATTTTCTGAAAGTAAGATGAAAGGCTGATCAGGACCGGATCTATGTGAGACTTAACTTTGATGTTCTTGCAGCAAATCAAGGAGTTTTCCTCCTTTGATTACACTTTTGGAACATTTATCATCCTTGCATACTTTGTGATTTTTTAAATACAACTATATATATTTTTATAATCCATAATATCTGTAGATCACTGTGAAAAATGCTTTCCACTTTAGCGCAACATTCTGCAAGAGCATGTTTTAATAGTTTGCTCTAAGACAGTTAACATGTAAGTAAAATAATATCCCAAAGTACGTCTTCTGTAAAAGTGTGGGAAAACTATTTTCCAAAAGCATTATAAAGAGCTGCTTTAGTACAAATAATTATAACTATAATTTTATGTAAAGTTGTATTTTCAACTTTTGAAAATAAAATATTTGATGGTTAAAAAATGTATAATTATTTTAGATTATTTGTCAAATTTAAATGTTATTTTGATTAGTGTGTTGTAATCTTGAAAAAGCAATTTCTCTTGTGTTCTTCCCTGGTAGTAGAAGAATAGTAAACAAAATCATTACAGCAGCAATATTTTCAATAAATGTAAATAAATATATTAAAAAATTTGAAACCTTGGGTCTGTTTATGATTTTTATCATTAGTAGTTTATGTACCATTGGGATTAACAGGCTATTTATAACTAACAGCAGTAAAGGACTCAAGTTATTTAATTTTATATATTTACATTCTTTGTACAGAGCTTCTGAGATACTAATAGGCCTGGGTACTTTGCCCATGTAAATTAATATCACTGAGTTGAGGCTTATGCCTCAGGAATAGTGGGTCGGTACTGCATGGGGTGGAAGTGTCGCCACGGCCAAAACCACCTAGGCCTAGATAAGGTGAGTTTTGCTAGTGTCAATAAAACATTCCATGGGTTGAATAAATAACAGTAGTGATATGTATTAATTTAACAGATTATAGTGATCCAATACATTTACTATGCACACTATTATTTGATCAAAACTTGTAAGCTGGAGAGTGACAAGTTTTTAATTTGGAAAATTTTTGTCGTCCCATGGATATAATAATTTAGAATATCTTCAAACTTTTGATCTATTTTATATTTTAAAATTCAAAATTGTCTTCCAAGTGTAAAAACACAAAAAAAAAATATTTTTTTGTGTAAAAAACACAAAAAAAATATATTTTTTTTGGCCATTTAATCACCTTGAGTTAGATAGAGTAAGGCAAACTGCAGAGATGATCTTGATGTTAAAAAAACACTATTTTTGTGAAATACACAGTACAACTTTGGAATTCCTGAACAAAATCTCAACATGGCTTGACATGTGGGAGAATCTTAAAATTTATGATAAAACCTCTATAAAACACAGCAAACCTGCCACTTCAACAGACAACAAAAACAATCACTCTCCTGAATTACTTAGTTAAAACACTTTAGTTTTCAGTAAAATTTCAAACAAAACACACAGCTGCCACGCACCTGGAAAATACAGGGAAATTTTTTGGGTTTAAAAAAATCGGGAAAGCACATGAAATTTCATCAAAAAGCTGAAATTGACTGGAGTTTATTTGTGAATACACTGTCATACACTGCTTGCAAACTTTAAATAGTATAAACAATATAAACTAAAAATTTTAACTAAATGACTGAGCAGTCTGACTGAAACATGTCTCAATTGTGACAACTCCCGGGTGCAACCAAGATGACTTGATCAGCAAATGGTGCACATGCTGTACCTTAACGGAGCTTCCTTCCCCCTCCCCCCACTGTACCCTACCTATCTGGCCATTTTGACTGTTTTTAATATTTTAGAAATTGTCAAAGTGTCATTATTGTCCGTTTAAATCTCAAATGGTTTTAACATTTTATGTTACAGTCAACAGTATTGATACTGGTATTGCATCAAAAGTATCGGAGCATCCCTAGTGTTAGTTGAGCATCTTTTAAAAGTGTAAAATATTAAAACCATTTCTGACTCCAAAACTTTTTTATTCAAATTTTTATTTTTACTTATTTAGAGATACCTATTTGGTGGAGGGGGGGGACGGGACTGAGGGAATTCTAACCCAAATAAAGTTTTTAACCATTCTTTCTGTCCTGTCTGAAACAGTTTGATGGATTTTGTTAAAACTTATTCTCCAGGTCGTGTCTGATAAGTCTGTCCAAGGACCCTTGGAAGCCATGTGCACTTTAAAGTTGCAATGGCGTCAACTTAAAGGCACCCGCCTCAACGGCGTAGTTAGCTAACGCGCCAGTCGTGTTGAGCTAGACCACCGTGGATGAGGAGATCAAGGTTCGAATCTCAGTCAGGTGAACTGGGGGTTCCTAAATGATTTTCCACTCTCCCTCCATGCAAATGTGGGCTCACTTCCACTAAATTCAACCTTCCCAATTCCTAATCCATTAGTGTTATTAGTACTTAAGTGTATAACCCAAACGGGTAGTAAGACGCGGTGCTAAATAAAAAAACCTGAAAAGCTGGAAGCTATTATTGATGGTGTCAGTATTCTATTTCATGTGTACAATTGAACCCCTTACACCACACTTTATTAAGGGGCACATGCGACTTGCCCTTTATCATGCACTTTAGTTTAATCAACATTTTATATTGAATAAAAGTATTTTAGATTGTGTGTATATTGAATAAAACATCCGCAAATTGTTAATTAAAACTAATATTTTGTGTTCTTTGCTAAACAGTTAAATTTCTCTCTAGCGTGAAAATCTCTGTTCAAAGGAAATTTATTTTAGCTCCTCAGTAAAAATTGTTTAAGAATAATACTTTTCTGATATAAGTAAATTAATTAGGGTAATATACCAATTTATAAATACGTATATATTTAACAATTGTTCTAAATGTGCAGAAATGTTATTTGATATCAGGGAGTCGAACTGAAATGTTTATCGGTTCGGGTTCCTGTTTCGGTTCTCCAAACAACCATTCCAAGATTCTAGTTCTAGAAACAAAGCTCCCGTTCTTTTCAGCTCTTAGGATCCGGTTCTGATTCCGGTTCTCTTAAATTTTTATTTAAGTCATTACCCATATAAAATTATTAAATAAAAATTATATATTACAATTTATTTTACGACAAAATAAATGTTAAATAATTAGTCATTTTTTAAACAAAAATCCCTGCTGTACTGCACACAATGATTATACTATCTGGACTTCTTGATATTTCAAGATAGTCTGTTATCAACATGTGGAAATCATCAGCTACATTAAGCGAGTTATCTGATTCAACAACCATCTTGACTCAATAATGGCTGTTATACTGCCAGGAGTAAAATCCAGAGAATTCACAACTATGCACATATTAATTACATATCGCACACAAGGTTTATTACAGGCTCTGCTTAAACTGAGTGAAGGATGACCCTGGGCACGGGACGATTCCTGGATAGCTCAGTAATAGACCGTTAGCGCGCTAAGTCAAAGGTCCCGGGTTTGATTCCCGTGTCCAATTGTCATTTTTCAACTAAATTAATGTTGATTGAATTTGATGGACACGACTGTGCTAACATTAATTATCAGTTTATATCACCTTGTGTGTGATTTGTAGTCAAATAATGTAGGTCGTTAATTGAAATATGAAACATGTAAAGATGTTTTATTTTGTACAAAAATCTTTGGAAATATCTTTCAGCTCAACGACGATTGTACACACAGCCAGAATGTAGTTTTTTTTTCCCCAGAAATAAGTTTATTTATTTTTTCCATAAACATGTCAAATAAATAATTTGGATAAATTTCACTATTCCTATACCCAGTTATATAAAAAAAACTATCCATTATATGAAAAATACAACAAACTTATTAGTGAAATGTCACTATACCCATACCCCAATATGGGGAAGATACAACCAATGCATTTATGATATTTTGTTTCTCCCATTACTAAACAGGGGGAAAATCTGATCCCGGTATATAAAAATTACAACCAATGTATAGGTAAAATATAATTTTTTTTCCCTAAACAAACATGGGAAAAAACCAACCCAGTATATGAAAAATACAACCTTCATAGCGGTCAAATATTAATTTTTCCATACACAGGTATGGGAAAAATATCGACCCAGTATATGAAAATTACTACCAACGTATGGCACTTTTCTCATGACCGTTTATGGGAAAACTTCAATACTTGTATGGGTTAATTACTTCCAATATATGTATGGGAATTTTACCACAGATTTTTCTTACAGTATGTACAGACTTATAGTTATTTGACATGTCCCTTTACTTAAACATTTCAATTTTATACCACAATGGGAATTAGTTGTTTCTATTAGTTTTGAAATATTTAAGCTCATTTTTCTAACTATCATTAAAAATTTCCATTTTTAATACTTATTTGGATATTTGGAATTGTCCTCCTAAACGACTGTCAAATTTAAATTTTCTAGCACACATAAAAGGTTTTTGTTGTGTTAATATCCCCTTCCCTATGTCCCAGGGTCCCACTAATTAAACAAAAATGTTCATACTTTTATAATTATTTGGAGTGATCCCATTGGTTGTCTGAAAAATTTCAATCTTCTATCACCCTGGAAAGTATTTATTTATATTAGTTTTGGTAGTCTTGAACAGAATTTTTAACCAACACACCTCGGGACACATCGTGTGGATGCCGTACATAAATTAATTTCATCTTAGTATTCTGCGACCCGATAAACTCCCATATATCAAATTTCATCTTGGTTGAAGGACATAGAGTTTACTGCCCCTTTTTTCCCTTTACACCTCTTTAGGCGATTAAATTTGAAAAACCCTCAAAATTTCTCACCAAATTCTATAAAGAAACATTCATTTTAAATTTCAAGGCTCTATGTCCACTAGTTCAAAAAATGCACGGTCTGTGAATTTTGGAAAATTTTGAACTCCCTTTTTCTTCTCTTACATTTTGATGAATTTCACAATATAATCTCTGGTATAGAGCCAAAAAGGAACTTTAAATAAAAATTTCAAAAGTCCATGTTTGAAACCATAAAGATCTTCTAACAAATACCACCAACTCCCCCACATCATTTATTGTCTCTACAGGCAAAATTGGCCTTGTAGTTTGGAATTTTAAGCAATAATGTATCATCCCCGTATATCCACACTCGTGCTATTATTATTAAATCACTATTTAGTTTAATATAAGAGATAAAACATATAAAATCCACATATACTTCTAATATTTAGATATAGTATTTTTAAATAGCAGTTGAAATGGACTATTTGGTCGAAATTAACTGTAGATAAATGTTTTCAATAGATGATTCTTCTATGATATCAGTTTTGGTATCCACTAAGTGAGAAATGTTTTAATCAAGACGAAACGACAAACAAGTTTATAGGTTGAATAATATTAACTTGTGTTCGTATTATTAAGGCTAATAACTAGGTAGGCCTACCTCAATAAATAAATGGTATGGTACACCACACAGACTTTCTCTCTCCTATGTCTAAAAAAGGAAACATTTACTTAAAACTCTTTAAGATTGTGTGAACCAAATAATATACATTTTTGCAAAAATAATATGGAAAAAAAGAGCATCACATTCCACAAAGAGGCATACATCAAAGAAATGTGTAGCATGTCCTCTATCTAAAGGACATCTACAAGCATGACAATAAAACTATGAATGAAATAAAGGAATTAAAAGAAAGACTAATCTATTCCTTTAGAAGGTAGAAGACAATTTAAACTAATCTATTTCTTTAGAAAGTAGAAGAAAATGGCTTACGATGGACAGGATGCAGTCTGATATAATCACCATGCTTTCACGGACCTTTCCGCCAGCATGGCGGCTTGGCTGATGTCTGAGCTGATGGACGCACGAGATGGAAGAGAACTTCAGTATCACCAGTCGACGCCTCAACCCTAAGGCGCTGATTCCCTAGCGGCGCTTCTGGGAAACACTCTCTCAACACCCCCTTAACGTCCGTTGATCCACCATTTGGTTCGTTCTTCGTTCCCGAGTTAGACCCGTGTGCCACAGGACTGCACTTTTTTGTAAAATTTCGTCGAAGGAAGAACTTCGGAACAACTCTTCAGCGCACTAATAATGATGGTCACGATGGATCAGGAGTCGGACTCACCGCCGCGTCGCAGAAGAAGCCTCGCCAGATCCGATTACATATCACCTTATATCTACAATTTGAATAATATGTCCTTCCGACATAGTTTTTCCTATTGTAATATTGTTTTTATGCGTCCTTCAGACACTAGCTGAAGTTTATGCTTTATAATTATGTTTTTATGTGTCCTTCAGACACTAGCTGTATGCTTTATATGTTTTATGTGTCCTTCAGAACTAGTGAAGTTATCTTTCTATATTGTTTTATGTGTCCTTCAGACACCTAAGGGCTGTAAGTTATGCTTTGTACTAGTATTGTTTTATGTGTCCTTCAGACACTAGCTGAAGTTATGCTTTATAATTTGTTTTATGTGTCCTTCAGACACTAGCTGAAGTTATGCTTTGTAATATTGTTTTATGTGTCCTTCAGGCACTTGCTGAAGTTATGCTTTATAATTATGTTTTTCTTTATGTCCTTCTTACATGTTTGATTTAGCCAACGAAACTTATATGTTACTACCTATCGTCAGATAGTTTGGCTTTAAGCTCTATATAAGGAGGACCAGGTGGTCAAGTTTTTCTGATCCTTGGATTCATGTAACTACCCTGGGTGCTTATGGCACATTAATGTTCCATAACGCCCTAAACGGCATGTTCATAAATTCGATATTTGGATGGCTACAAGCAGTTTGTCTAACGCCTTTTGTCTAGGACCTAGTTAGGTCAGTCTCACTACTTTCTTTTTGGCACCTTTTCTGTGTTACTATCTAGGTTGCGCAAAGTGCGGAACGCGGCTAGTTTCATATAGTGGCCCGCACAGATAGTATTTTCTTTCGCCCCTTGTTTGCGCCTCGTTTGGCTATGTATTTAATGTTAGAATGTACTAGCTTTGATGTCCACTCCGTCGATATTGTAAGGTAGCAACTTATTGTCTTAGCCCACGCTTTATGCTATACCTCCTCACATGACTGCAGAATAGTTTGCCTAGCTACGCCCAAGGCCTGATTTAGAGAAAGCCTTAAGTCCTTAAATTATATACCTAGTTAGTTAGTTATTGTTTTGTCTCATTAATATATGGGCTGGCTTTTTTTTAACTGTTAAAGATTTAACAGCACCACACAATATTTTGGCAGCAGTGCTACCCACATTTATTGGTTTTACATGGAACCTTAAATCAGGTCTTCCTCTTTTCAGAATATTTATTACTGTGAATAGCTATGAATTTATTAATGATTAATTATTATATTCCACACAATTAGTGCAAATAACAAATTAAATCAAAAATATTTTTATTTTTAAAACGCTGAGTTAAAAAAAAACTTATATAATTTAAGGGTCCCAATACTAATTTAAAATATTTTATATTATTTCCGGGTAGACAAAGAAAAAGGATTTTGATAAAATCTTATCCATTGGACATATTTTAGTTATAAAAGTGAATTTATTTGTTTCTTCAGCGTTATTCAGACTGTATATAACTTTGTGGTACCATATTTCGATTCCATACTTTATTTAATGTTACCAAAACAGCCACAATATAACTATTAGTCAAAGAGTTTTGATAAATACTTTGATTGAGAAAAGTGTAATTTATTAAGATTTATGTTGTATATCATTTTCTAATAAATTAAATGTATAATGTTAACCTTTGTTTTTGGTCAAAGCTGTTTTTTTTACTAAATCAATCCTGGAAATCCAAACCATAATACTGGTTATGTCATCTGCAAGTATTAATATAATACCAGAGTGATGAGGTTTAAATGAATGAAAAGCAAGGTGAAATTTTGTTTTTGGTTTACGAGCTTAAAAACACTTTTAAATTATATATATGCTTTTTTAAGGTTTAGAATGTAAATATCTTAAATAAATAAAAAAAAATATTGTAGGTTCTGTACCATTTTTAAAAATGTCTGTCGCCAAAGATACCTGGAACTTCATAACCGATTGTGGCGCGTTTATTTATATTCGTTAGGATGTCTGCTAAGGGAGGATCTATCATACATACAATCAGGGTTTGAGTATCCGTTAAAAATACAGCCGGTTTTGTTTATATCTCTAACTTGGATATCTGGAACCACTTAACCTACTGCGGATGCGGTTTTTACTTTAATACTGGACCAATATCCAGGCAGGTTTTAGCATTATTTGTGTATAATCAGGTGTTTCGGTGTGAGTCCCGGTGAAGGGCCAGCCGACTGTTTGTATACCTTTATGGTACCCTATAATTACTGAGGTGTAATTTTTATGTTGGGCAGAGTAGTGATCGAAATACACAATATGTATAAACTATTTCTAACACAATTTATAGCACGAACGGTACAGCTTTTGGCTGGAACGTGACTAACGATTTATTATTTGAAAAACCCTTTTAAGACAGAATTCGTGAGACATCTGTCGGCGTTACAGTGAACTACAAATGTAAACAAACATGAACGTTTTGACGGTACTAATTGAACTCCAACATTTTATTATTCTGTAGAGTATTTATCCAGGCATTTTTAAGTGTAATAATTATAATTGGGTGTTTTGGTTTAAGTCTCGGTGAAGTGTCAGCTGGATATATATCTATGGAACCACTTAACCGATTACGATGTAGATGTAGTTGTTTTTTTGTTTTTTTTGTATAATATTTATCCAAGAAAGTTTTTCCAAGATATAATCAGGTTTTGTGTTGTAAATCTCGGTGAAGGATCAGTCGGATATTTGTGTATATCTCTGCAACAGCAAACTGATTCCGAGGTAGTTTATTATATTCTTCAGGATATTAACCAGGCAAATTGTAGCATGATATATTTAGGTCTTGGGTTTCGAGTCCCTGTTAAAGTTTCGGATGGATGTTGTGAATATGTTGTCTAAGATATTTATAACCACATAAACGATTGGAGTGAAGAATTTTTACTGCATCCATTTTTGAGTTATTAATTTTTGAAATTTAAAAAAAAAAAACATTTTTGATCTGCTGAGCAAACCTTAACTGACAATAACTCTGGATCTAATTGTGCTAGAGTCCTGAATTATGGCTCATTTGAAAGATCTTTAATTGGGCTTTCATTTGATATGACACATGCAAATTTTATATTTTTTAAAATCTCAAGGTAATTCAAAGAAATTTTAAATTCTGAATATTAAAAAAAGCAGATTTTTAAAAATTCTTAAAAAAATATATGCTAAATATACATTATTTTTCTACATATCCTGAAAGTTTCATAATGGGATCTCAATGGGATTATTATAAAAACATAAATAGCATAAGTTGATGCAACTGTTAATGTGCTAATTACTTGCCAGTTTGACGATCCATGACTGGCAGGGTATTCATTTGGTTTGTGTAAAAATGCCACACATGTTCTTCCAAACAATGTTAATATTAAATAACCAAAATAAGCATCTAAATATGTTAAAATAATTGTGTTCTAGCATAATTCAATCCCAAATTCAGTAACTTATAAGATTCTGTATTCATGTTTACACTTACAAAATCACTTTATTTTAGAATGTACTGATACTCTTTTTTTTCTTTTAAATTTTTCCACACTTGTCTGATAATGCTAGATTTACCTTTTTTGTCTCGGTCATGGTTACATTATATTATGTTTATCAAACCTTTTACAACAAATTCTGAAAGTTTCAAAATGGGATCTTATTGGGATCATATGAAAACCTAATTTTAAAACTACATGCACTGTGTAATTTTGTATTTTTCCAATATTTATAAAAATAATTTGAAGTACCTACTGAACCTACTTCAAAACTTCACATCTGTTTCACTGCAAAAAGTTTTCTGGTTGCATTTTCTGTCTCGGCCTTTGTCAATGTGTAAACTCTTCCTGTTGCTGTTTTTTTTATTATTATTATTATTTAGCACCGCATCTTACTACCCGTTCGTATTATACGCTTAAGTACTAATTACGCTAATGGACTAGGAATTGGGAAGGTTGAATAGAGGAAGTGAACCCGCATTTGCGTGGAGGGAGAGTGGAAAACCATTTAGGAAAAACCACCCCCAGTTCACCCGACCGAGATTCGAACCTCGATCTCCCCGTCCTCGGCAGTCGGGCTCAACACGACTAGCGCGTTAGCCAACTACACCACCGAGGCGGGTAAAATCTGTTGCTGTTAATGGATCCACTGTCGTGAGGATGCTGCTTCAGTGCACACGAAGAATGTCAGGTACTGTAGGGTATGTGAAATTTGAAAGAGCTGGACCATGGGGATGAAGGAAACTCACTTTGAATTCCTGCTTATCTTCAAATGAATCAAGAACACAAGCCAGCCACCAGATGTCACCATATAGGCATGTCACGAAACCAACGATTTCTGTGAAGTCTAGTTCATCATCACACCTTGTTGTTGTTTCTGCCTCCCTTGAAGATGCTGAGAAGGAGTACAGTTTAGTGAGTACTTTACTCTTACTTAAAGGGATAAAGAAGTGCAGTTTCAAGGTGCCTTCAATAGTCTGGGCAGATATCTTCCGGTCCTTCAAGATCATTTCTTCATTTTTATGCTTCTGGATTGTGCTGTATGCAAAGTGCATGGAACTGATGTTTACTTTAGCCCACTCATAAAGCTGCCGGGGTGTCATGATTTGCTCATTATAAACAAGGCGTAGACTTTCCTTTGCAGCCAGTCTCTTCACAGTGCCACCAATCCCATCACATGAACTTTTCCCTTGGGAGGTTGCAAAGAAATGCCACTCTGCTTTGACCTCAAAGTCTTCCTCATGTAAACACAGGTTAAAGAAATTAAGTCGGTTCTTGTACTGTGCTCCACATCCATCGGAAAAGTAGTATATTTTCGATGGAGTTGGAGTAAAATGCGACCTCATGAAATCCATGAGTACCCGTTGAAAACAATGAACAGCAATGGTGTCATGGATAGGACAATCAGAAATAACTACGAAACTGGTATGCTGCATCTCGCCGCTTAGGTCACTTCTTGAGTAGATGGAGAATGGATGAATTGTTGCTTTTGCATTATTCCAATGATATCCCTGCGCAGCATCTTGCAAGATAAAGGAGTAATTCTCAGCATAATCACAAAGCACTATGAACTCACCCTCTTTTAGTACCTCCTTAAGATGACTAAGAAATGACGATTGCTGTTTTGCAATAAAACTGTGTCTCAGAAGTTTGGGAAGGGATTCAATAAAATCATTAATAAATTCCCCACGTGGTTTAGTGAAAGTCTCTAAGCTGGTGTTCTTATCAATTATAACCCCCTGTTTGAATGTCACATTCTCAAGACAGTTTACTTCAAAACAATATTCCAGCCTAGCTCGTAAAACATCTGCTCCTGGGCAGTTTGAACATTCACCAAAGTAGCATGATTCAGATGGATTATCACATATCAATGTTTGTAAAGCATCTTGGTATTTTTTATCAGTTTTTCACCTTCTCTTAATTCTGGGAATTTACACTGTGCTACCTTCAACTTAGCATTTTGATGTATTGTACACACACAGACACTGTGTGTACCACTTGCTCCTGCCAGAACACAGTATTTTGGCCTAAGTTCACAAAACTTAGAAAATTCAATTTTAATATCTGAGTGTTTCTCCCTAAAATGTACAAACAGTTCTTTTAAATTACATAGGATAAGTTGTTTTTGGATATGCTCCCGTTTTCCACATACTTTAACCGAGACAAAGTCTTTCCTCCCTGGCATGATACGGCTCACTTCTTCACTCTCATAAAAAGATTGTACTTTTGCAGCAATTTCTGGCTTCAATGTTTTTCCAGGTTTTGAATCAGGGTATGACATAATTCCTTTCTCTTTCTGGAGTATTTTAGCTTTACGGGCTGTGTAATTAGCTACACCAAATTCATCTTGAATTTTCTGTACGGTCCAGCTATAAGGTAATGTAGTAAGGATTTGCATAATCACACTTTTATCTGTAGTTGTTTGAAACTTTTCTTTCATCTGGAGAAGTATTTCATCACCAGGAGGAGTTTCCAAACTATCAGAAGTGTCACTGGTTTCCAGCACTTTGAATTTAAAAGCTTCACTTACTCTTTTAAGCTTTTCTGCTGGGTATATCTTTTCTAATAATCTGTGCTTTTTTATCGGTGACTCGTTTATAGCAATTAGGCTACGGTTCAAACAAGCCAGAGCATCCGCTTTTTCAGGAAAAGAAATATTAATTTCTTGGGGTGAATCATCATCTATATCATCAGAGGGAGGCTCTGTAGATTGATCTTTATTCACAGAATTTGACAATAATTTGCGACAATTGTCACATATCTTATCACCAGACTTAATCTTTGAACTGAACTTGTGTAGCAGATTATTATTCACCAATCTCAAGTTCTTATTGTGATAATTATGTTTTGGTTTATTGAGTGGATTGCAACAAAACAAATTCACTTTTGTCTTTGATGTTGATCCATCCATATTTATAACTTCTCTTACAATGAATTAAAAAATATTCAGATTTAAGCAAATCATAAAAGTTGTATTGTTAAAAAAATCACTAAAACTTATACAAAATAAAATGTCCCAATCATAGAATATTCACATTCACTAATAGTCTAAAGACAAACACGTATACCTTTATAGAAAGTAACTTTAATTCAATAGAGAGAGAGAGAGAAATGCCTAAACACTGATTGCTCTCACCACAGCTGAACAATGACTAATTGGTTGTGTGAAGGTTGAGCAATATGGTGATTTCTTCATAGTTCTCTGCCTGTTAGAACATGCATGCATTGTGTGCAGTTCAGGAAAATACCACTTCCCATGTAAAAATAAAGTAAAGCTATACTTGACTTTATTAATTATAATTTATTTACTTACGCAATTAATTAAAAACATATTAAATAAATATTAATGTAAGTAATATTTTCATTGAATAATTATAAATATTATTTAAGATTAATAAATTAAAATGTGTAGGCCTATAGTTGATTGTAAAACATACTGCCAAGTGTTGACTGTATAAAATCAACATGTTATCAATGAAAAATTGTTTATTTATAATCCCATTATGATCCGAATTTGAAACAGAATTTGTTGAAAAAGGTCGGATAAACAAATTTTTTTTATTTTCATATTTAAAAAAAAAACTACTTTTGGAAATTTTCAAAAAACAAAAAAGAAATGATTGCTTGTAAAATGAGATTGCTTGAGACCCTATCATGTTAGATATCATTTTAAAGCCCAGTTAATGAGCTTTAAAATGAGACTTTATACAGCTCTTTATCTTAAATAGGGTCTAAGTTACAGGCAATTCAAAATTATAATGCATGTCTTTTTTTACAAATTTTGAAATATTTTGGCAGCTGTATATAAAAAACAATACCTGAAAAAAAATAGGAATCGCTTTTTCCATAAATACTCTCAGAATTTTGAGTTTGGTTGAAATCGGTGATGGTGAATTTGAATTTTTTTTGGTTGATTTGACATGGAATGACCCTTAAGCGTATTGTCCGAACGGGTAGTAAAACGCAGTGACAAATAAAAATGAAACATTAGGTTAATCAAATGTTATGTTGCGAGTCCCTGGAAATGCTGACAGGCCTAGCAATAATGGATTTTGAGGGTCAACTGGAAGGTGAAATTCCGTTCTTCACCGAAGGGGATAGTATAGTTCAGAGTGAACTATAGGATAATATTTATATGTAATATGATATTACCTATTTCAACCACATCTGCTTCTCATCTGGGCTACACGACTTAAATAATTATTGTGGTATAGTGATAAAGAAGATACCAATTAAAGAGGATGTAACCATATTTGCTAGGAAGGAAGTTGGTTAACAATGTAGGAAAACGTCCCTCAATATGTCCGGTCAGTATGAGAACCTTGTTTCATCCATCACTGAAAATGGACCATAAGAGAAAACTTTTGTCCGCGTGACCACCGATGCAGTAGAAAATAAAACATTTACAGCATTTCCTAGAATATTTATTTTACTTTGTAATTCTGTTTACTATAAGATATAAAATATTTAATTCTATGTGTATTTCGATTAGATATCACACTGGTCTATAATCTATTATTTGGGGCTTTCTTTTTTAAGTTCAATCAATAATGTTTTTACTACAATGAGTATATCAACAAATCTCAGAACCAACTTGGTGGCGAAGATAAATAACGCGCTAGTTTCGTATTGAGCTAGACTGACAAGGACGGGAAGATCAAGGTTCGAATCTCGCTCGAGTGAACTGGGGTGTTTTTTCCTAAATGGTTTTCCACTCTTCCTCCACGCAAATGCGGGTTCACTTCTTCTAAATTCAACCATCCCAATTCCTAACCCTTTAGAATAAATAGTACTTAAGCATATTGTTCGAACGGGTAGTAAGACGTGGTGCTAAAATTTAAAAAAACTCTCAACAAGAATATGTATGCAATTCCTATAAACACTCTTTCCTTGTCCTGTTGATTTAAGATTGACTTTAATATATTGTTAAGGTTACCTGAGAAACAGTGAAGTTTTTTCTGGCATTCAAACATATTAATGAATAGTTCGTTCTGTGTGTGCTAGCTTGCCATGAAGGTCTGAGTTTAGCGTTAAATAGTTAAATGGCGCTTGTCTAAAAAGTGAGTTGAATCACCTTATTCACTTTATCAAATAATGCACTAGAGAAATACTGAAAGTTTCAAATGCAGTTAACTTTCATACATCTTCTAAACATTAATGTCTTGCAGTAAGCCAACCGTTATTACTCCTTCCAAGCTAATTTCAAGAACAAATAAATTATGTATTTTGTAGTCTGCACTACTATTTATATGTTAAAATCTCATGATACTCAAATAATTATTGGTTACCTTATTATTACTATGATTGATATTAGAATTTTTTTTAAACCAAGAATCTTACAAGCGAACGAATTACAAATTTATTTAACGGTAATATAGTGGGACTATAACACAATCGATAGCTTGTTTTTCTATTCAACTGAGGATCCCAGGTTCGATTCCTACATCGCGGTACTTTTATCTTTAGTGAAATGTGTGATTCCCCTTTTAAAGTGATGAGCTAATGGGATGGGGATGTTGTGTCTTTTCAAGTTTTAAGATAAAACCAGCACACGAATTTGATACTATCAATAGGTTCAGAAAGTGCACGTTAAATAACTCAAATAATATTTTTTTAAACATTAGGACGCTACGCTGCTCTCTAAGTGAGATTGTTATTAATTATTGAATAAAATAAGAAAATAAGGTGTACTCACATATATTAAATATAGCTTTAGATTTATCTGTGAATCAAAATAGTTAGTAAAAAAAGTTTCAGCTTAAAGTTTGGCTTAATAATATGCGTTGTTTGGCTAGTTTTCATTCTTTACGCATCTTTGATGTATGCATTATTACGGATCAAGTGTGTACTCGGTGCAGGTTATTTGGATTTCATAACCAGGCTCACCATCCTCTTCTCGTTTATGCGGTCCTGCTCCATCGAAAGTTGTAGGCACGCGGCATTATTTATTATTATTATTATTATTACCGTGTCTTACTACCCTTTCGGTTTTTACTCACGCTAATGTGTAATGGTAGGGTGATTGTGAGATGAAATGGAGGACCCACAGTTTAACGTGGAATCCGAACCACGGTGGAGGTCTGGTATTCCACACATTCACAAGTTGTGATCAATACACGTCTTGTCAGAGGTGAAGGAAGGGTTTGGCAACCAGTCACGCGGCATGCATAAGTAAAACTACTGATAGCAATATAACATATTTCGAAAAGTATTATTTGCATATGAATAAAATAATTTTTACTAGAAAAAACATATCTTTTTACATATTCCTAATTTTATCCAGATATTTCCCAAAATTTTTAAAATCCCATTTATGAGACTTTTTGTTTAAAAAAATATATGTATATTATTATATTTAAATATATATTTGAAACCCTCACGGTAAAAGCTTTTAAAAATATCCCGCACAATTAAGTAGAAATGATAATCATAAAACTTACATTTAATGACTCACAAATTCCGTTAATCGTCTTTTTTCAAAATTCTTACCAACCCATTTTATGTGGGCACGCTAGCACGTAGCTACAACCCAAGTTTTGGCTTTATATGTTTTCATAAGGATTCCATGCCTAGTACAGAACCCAAAAAAAAAAGAATTGTGACTTAGAATTAAAATTAATAAACACACTCAATCATAATTTTTATTGCTATATTATTATTGTTTAAAAACAATTTCTATACCAACAATATTTAATTATTCTATTGTCGGTTGTATTTATGTCGTTTATAAATATTTTAAATTGAGCTCTTATAATTACAAAACTATAAACAAGTAGACTACACGTAGCTATGAAGAATATTAGAAGTAGCGTAAGCCAATGATTTTCGTTCATTCCTAAAATAGTTATTTTGGTAAAAATAATGTAAAATTATTGAAGGACATATTTTTTTTTTTTTCCTGCTCTTTTTATTGTTTCAAGTTTAGACATACAATGTAAATTAAAAAATATATTTTCTAATTAATTATATCTCAAATCTTGGTTTTACATATTTCTATGTGGGGATTTATTTATTGGTTCATATATATCCATATTTTTATTTAATCAGATACATATTCGATATACTTTAATATAAGGCTTAAAATCAGTTACAATAACAATATTTCAAATACAATAATTTATATTGTGTCTCAAAAATTTACAAAAGTGTTAAGAAACATTTTCTTTATACATATTAAAAGACTCATTAAAAGACAAGCTATCACCATTATACTCTTCAAGGAGTGACGCCGAGTTTTGAGCCGCAATGTCGGGGTTTTACAGAAATACGTCCAAAGTCAAAGTTTAATTTTTCTGAGTTACCTTAGGAAATCATTTATGATTTTTGGTCAAGTGTTTCTACAACAATGTATAGACCTATTCATTCATTTCACAAATCTTAGCGAGTTTTTAGTAAATGTCCATTTCAAGATAAAAGCGAGATAAACTCTGTGTGGTGCGCCGTACCATTTATTTTTTATTACTAAAATACAAAATTGCCTTTACCTCTATGCGAGTAATTTTGTGGACCTTTAATTTCTAAGACGCTTTTATTATTATTATTATTATTATTATTTATTATTATTGAAGTTTACCGACCTATCTACACAACCAGAGGCCATGTAACATCACTAAAACCATTCTACTCATATTAATGTGTACGACAAGATCCATAATTTCTGAACCCCCTTTTTTAACAACCTGTATATACATGTGTGTGTGATTTCTCTAAAAACATGCCTCGAACTAAAATAATTTTATAAATATTTTCAGGGGATAGAACTAATAGCTAGAACACACATTCCCACCCTCCCCTAAGTAAACTCCTGGATGCGCCACTGAATCTTAATATCTTCCAAATTAATTCTGTTATAAGTGGTAAAAGGTCTTGTTCGTCTTTAAAACATAAATAAAACTATTTAGAGAAATCCTTTTTACCTCTCTCTTCTTACAAAACCAACGTTATACAAATAGGTTTTATCTAATCAAGAAAACACTGTTTATGCCAATTATTTATAAAGTAAACATAA
The DNA here is from genome assembly GCA_033556935.1 of Timema podura. Taxonomy (NCBI): domain Eukaryota; kingdom Metazoa; phylum Arthropoda; class Insecta; order Phasmatodea; family Timematidae; genus Timema; species Timema podura. The sequence continues at coordinate 2,226,389 of JAVRXN010000010.1, forward strand.
TCAAGTTTACTCTGTAAAAACACTTTTAACATAGATCATACAAATACATCACAGAAAACATTTTCAATAGCTCAGGTTTGTATGGGACAGACAATTAGTGTCAAATCAAGGGTTTTACCTGAACAGGATATAAATGGTTCGAAGGAAGGGGGAGTAGCGGGGTTTACAGAACCCCCCCCCGAGATGATTTTTTTTTCATAGCCTTCAGCTTTGAGTTCATCGTGTCGTGAAATGGGGTCTTAAGAATAAGTTATATAGTTTAATATCGTAGATCAATAAGTAAAATGTCAGCTTTGTGAGATAGAGTCCTGGGCGTGATTCCTAACATGGCCGTAAAATTAATGATTAATCGAATATGTGTTTCCCCTTTCAGAGTGATGAAATTGACGGGCAGGCTCTATAAGTTAGTTGATAAGGTTTGTGACCTGCCTCGGTGTTAGCACGGTCTAACGCGCTTTTCTTATGTTAGACTAAACTGCCGAGGACGGGGCGCAATCCCGGCCGAGTGTACCGAGGGTGCTTTTTACTACATGGTTTCCCATTCTTCCCACGCAAATGTGTGTGCACTTCCTGTAAATTACACATACCACATCACAAAGCCTATCAGCGTAATTTGTACATAGCCGTATAACCCGAACTGGTAGTAAGACGCGGTGCTAAAGAAAGTCTTGCACTGACAATTAGTCGGTTTAGAAATGACAATAATAATAATAATAATAATGATACTTAAGACTTTGTCTTTTATTATATTATATTTAAAATTAAACCCCCTTTATTATTGTTGAAAATCTTACTTGAGGAGCACTATGGAAGCTCACAAAGTTGACCATCACCTTTATTTAACATTGTCATGACGATGCAATAAAAAATCTTTGAAACAAAAAAAATCTCTCAAAATATTTTAAAGATAAGTTTAACACTTTGGAGTATTTTTATTGAACTATCATGTTTATTTTAATACTTTTAAAAATTGTGCACATTTTAAATTTTGAGGCTATTTTTCCTTTTTTATTTCTTTAATTTATTGCAATACAAGTATTATATTATTTGTGTGTTTTATTACTTTCTCTCTATCTTACAGGTAGAGAAAGTATGGTGATCGTCAAAAAAATCGAACTCGAGATTTTGATGAATTTTGACGTTTCATGACTCCCTGAATCCGAAAAAGTGGTTTTTGAATTTCCGTCTGTCTGTCTGTCTGTCTGTACCTCCAACTAGAGCCTAAACTATTTTACCGATTGAGCTGAAACTTGATATCTAGGGTTTTCATAGGGTTGCCCCGAGGGGTTTTTGGAATTGGATATCTACCCCTAAAATTAAGGGTAGTTTACTGAAGGGGAAAAAAGAGAAAAAGTCGATTTTCTCGAAATCGGCTCTAACGATTTTGATTAAATTTCATTTATAAACATTAATAAATATTCCAAACAAAATGGCTACCCTCAATATTTCGACAAAATGGCTTTAAGGGCTCCGGTCTGATGCGTCAATTAACATTTTTTTAAAATAGCTCCGAAACTATTTGAGATATGAAATTACTTAGCATTACAAATATATATATATATTTATAATACAGATATTTTATCCGAAACATATTTTTATAAAATCAATAACTTTCAATCTATACGCAATTATATGAATTTTTTAACTTTTTGGACATTAAAGTTTAAGTATTGCGACCGTAAAAAAAAAACTAACCTGAAATGTTGATGGATGTCGACGTCTCATGACCCCCCGAACCTTAAAAAATAGTCTTTGCAATGCCGTCTGTCTGTGTGTCTATAAAAACTTAAAATTAAGGCTAGTTTACTGAAGGGCGAAAAGAGAAAAATTTGGTTTTCTCAAAATCTGCTCAAACGATTTTGATTAAAATTCGTATCTAGGCGTTGATTAAGATTATAAATAAACTGGCTATTTTCATTTTCCTATGAAAATTATTTTTAGGGTACATTACAGAAGCGTTAATTTCCGTATCTCCACAACTATTGGAGAAACTAAACAACTTATCATTGCAAAATTGTAGGACTATTAGAAATAAAAAAACTTTTATTTGACATATATTTTTATAAAAGCAGCAGTTTCTGAGATATTTGCAAATATATTAATACAATTTTGTGAGCTTTAGTTGTAAACATATACTACTTAAGTCTTAACGCAATAATTCTCCAATGCCATAGAGTAATTAAATATAAGTATCTAAAAAAGTATGTTATTTTTCCTTAAATCTCTTAGGAGAGATGTTTGCATAGCAATGATCTATCTCCATTTTAGACTCAATAGTCAATATTTACATTTTTTATTGGTCAAAATGTATAAATGAATAATTAAATATCAATGCGATGACTTGAAGATCTGCAACACCTTATAAAATGTTAAAATTTTAACCAGAAATCGAAATTTTAATACGAAGTGTTGACCCTTGTGGAAGACATTAAACTGTTTGAAATGTTCTTAGGTGGACAAAGATGCGCCTCTTTTCTCATTGATTCTATATCATTGTATATTATTTTATGCGTGTTCTTATGTGGAGTGGTGATGATACAATGTACATTTTTCCGTTCAGAAATCTTACGAGCTTATAGAAAGAGAGAGAAAGTCTGTGCGGTGTGCCGTACCATTTATTTCTCAAAACCTTAACTAAACAGTAATATTGTTCTTACCACGTATTATTATCCATTTTGGTATACGCTTATGTACTAGTTAGGCCAATGGGTCAGGGATGAGGTATGTGTAACTTGGAGGTGGTGCACCAGCATTTGCGTAGAGAGAGTATAAAAACAATTTAGGAAAAACCACCCTCAGTACACCCGACCTGGATCAAACCCTGATCTCCCCGTCCTTGGCATTTAAATCGAACACGAGATTAGCGCGTTAGACTATGCAGGCACCGAGGCGGGTAAAAAATTATTATTATTATAAAGTATTGATTATTAAGGTGAATATAAAAGACGCGTTTTAAGTCAAAATGGCCTTAAAAACCATAATTGGTACCGAGGGCCGCTGGGATCTTAGTTTTTCCTGGATGACAGAACTCTTAGCTGCCCCCACGGTTTAATCTAAGAATGAAGGCATTTTTAAAATATATTTTTAGACGTTTGGAAATAACGATTTTATTTAAAATGGTTATCTGGGAAGTGTTTGATATGACAAAGAACAATGTTTGTGTTTTGTTTTTCTGAAAAGCTTTTTTAGCACTGCGTCTTACTAACTATTTCGGATTATACGCCTATGTACTAATTATACTATTAGTTTAGGGATGAGGTAGGTATGATTTAGAGGAAGTTCACCCACATTGGCGTGGAAGGAGAGTGTGAAACCATTTACGAAAAACCCCTTAAGTAGATCTACACCCAGCCTGGATATGATTGGTGCCTGATCTGACAAGCCAACAAGACTATTATCAGATTGACAATTAGATTGCGTGTCTGGCTATGTGGACTTGGAAAAGCAACCAAGAACAAATAATAAAAGAAATAGTTTTTGAAAATAATATAATTAGTTTACACTGATATTTAGGTAAGTTTGATATAAAGTTCACCAACCACTAGCAAGATTTGTATAGTAGGGTGTCGAACACAAAACCATTTTGGATATATTATTTAAATAGATATCATCATGAAATGTACTAAAACAGTAATGAAAATCTTTCTAAACAAATAAAAAGTAATTTGATGTTATTGGTTTTAAAAGTGAAAAGTGTTAAATTGTAATTGTGATGGATATAATACAACTTGTCATTATGGCTGGCAATAGATTACGACAGTTTTTTCAATTGCTTTAGTTACGAAAGTGGGTTAGATTCGTGAGTCAGTCATACTGTCCACGAAATGTGATTACCTCAAGCACAACAGCAGATTTTTCAGAAATATTGGCGAGGACTGGCTTTCGGCGGGGGGAACAGGTTCTGCCTTTAGTCTGGTCAGAAGTATGAGTCATAATATCAAAGGCATTATGTATCTATTTATAGTTTATGTGGATTGCTTTGGGCAGGGGTGGGTAAAGGAGAGGCTTGTGGGATGAAAAGGTCTATTGAAAGTTGAATGAGAAGAAAAATATTGTTGGGAGAATTTGTCAGGGTCAAGCATTTATAGTTTGATGTTGATTACTGTAGAAAAAGAATAAAGGGTGGGAAAGGAAAATAGAATCAGGGGTGCAACAAATGAGGGAGAGATTACAAGAAGTTAAAAAAAATGCACAAGCATGCAGGTAATCATAAACAATTAAACATTAAAAATTCAACAATTAAATAGACATAAAATATGATTTTGACGGAATAGCTATTTAAACAGAATTTTAATTAAAAATAGAGTAGTATATTTATTCCTTCTTGGATCAAATTAGGAGCTGTATATGGTCTAGGCCTGCGAATACATATTGTTGAATAGAGGATAATTGGGACCATCACGGCACCACTTGTGTTCTTAACACAAATTCTGTTTTGTGCACTGGAGCGCCTTTAAGGAGTGTGTAATGGAGGATTTTCCTTTTAAAAAATCCCGTTCTTTCCTAGGTTTTGGTCGAATTGCTCAGATATGTAGGGTCTAGGCCTATGCACACTTATACGGTTGGATAGAAAATTGAATTTACTATCAGGGCCTCGCTTTGTGCTCTTGACACAAATTCTGGTTTTATCGCTTGAGCGCATTAAAAAAGTGTGTAATGGATGATTTTCATTAGAAAGATCCCGGTCTTCTCCAAGTTTTTGTCAAATAGCTCAGACCTGTAGGTTTTAGGCCTATGCACACTTATACGGTTGGATAGAGAATTAAATTTACTATCAGGGCCTCGCTTTGTCCTCTTGACACAAATTCTGGTTTGATCGCTGTAGCGCCTTAGAGAAGTGTGTAATGGAGGATTTTCATTAGAAAAATCCCGGACCTCCTCAAGTTTTGGTCAAATTGCTCAGATCTTTAAGGTCTAGGCCTATGCACACTTATATGATTGGAGAGAGAATTAAATTTACTATCAGGGACCCGCTTTGTGCTCTTGACACAAATTCTGATTTGATCGCTGGAGCTCCTTAAGGAAGTGTGTAGTTGAGGATTTTCTTTTTAAAAAAATCCCGTTCCTCCCCAAGTTTCTAAACTCCCCAAAATAAACGTAAAAATCTTATATTTTAATATTCATATAGCTATATTGTAGTATTCATTTATCTATATTAGCGCACTCTTTAAAATCCAGGTTATAATTCATGTAACTATAGATGTTTCAACTGTTTAATCTAGTACAGTAAAACCTTGGACTGCGAGTAACTTGGTCTGCGAGTGTTTTGTAAGACGAGCAAAATTTTTCAATAAATTTTAACTTGATAAACGAGCGATATCTTTCAATACGAGCAGTTTCATTGGATAGGTTCTTTGTTAAAGTCGCACAAAAAAAAATTGAGTTAGCCAACATATAGCAGTGATTCCGTTAGTGACAGTGAAAGTCGTCCTAAACAATAACTCACCTCCTCCTATCTCTCTCGTCCACCTCACACCAGCCACCATTAAATTTAATTAATAAATTTGATTACAGTACAGTTACATTTAAATAACGAAAATAAAAAAGGTATTAATCATTATTAGATTAAATATTTTTGGGTTGTGGGACGAATCATCTGAGTTTCCATTATTTCTTATGGGGGAAATTCACTTTGATATACGAGTGCTTTGTATTACGAACACGTTTACGAAACGAATTATGCTCGCAATCCAAGGTTTTACTGTAACATATTTAGTTGATTACAAGCCGGCGCTTTACCCTAAACGCCACAAAATAAACGTTTATGTGGTTGTGGAATAGCTCAACCCCTTTAGTTAATGAGTAATTCTTATTAAAATACATATTATATATTAATTAATGAGTAATTATTATTAAAATACGTATTATATATTATTATATTTTAACCGTCGAAAGTCTTGAGAGCTGCAACAATCACATAAATAGATTATAGGGCCTAATATATTAGCTATCCTAATTAATCACTTTGGAAAATTCAAAATGGCATCCAAAATACCTTACAACGTTATGTGGAAATCCGAGATGGCCACTCCTATTGATCTCTATAATATAACTAGATGGACATCTGCGGATAAAATTTTCGAGCTGTCTTTTGCACAACATTGTGTAAAAGAGTAGGAAACTTTCGGGTATCTCTTTCTCTCCTACACACATACAAGGCAATTTGGCATTTAAACATCATTAGCTAATTTTAATGAATATATGAGATATATCAATGTATGATTAGTTAAACGAAGTACATGGGTAAATAAAAGGTTTGAAGAGCATGACTAAGGTCAAAACTCATGACTTGTTTCTTTAAACAAGTTGATTTAGGTTAAAATATTAATACTTCCTACAAGCCTATAAGCTAAATTATCGTTTGAACGTAAGACTTATATACAAAGTTTGTCATTCGAACAAAAGTAACCAGGTTTTTAGCTACCTTATTTCACTATAGTTATCCAACATTAAATATAATATGGCCTCTGAAAGCAAAATGCAATACAAGCTAAGAGCCAACTTTATTATATTATAATATAGTAATGCTTCATACAAGCCTCTAGCCTAAATGATATAATTTGAATTCAAAACCACTACACAAAGTTTATTATTCAAATGAATGTAATTAATTCTGAAGCTATCTTTTTTCATTTTAGATATCGAACTCTAAATATAATATTGTTTCAGAAACCATTATATTAGCTAATTACCAATTTTAAACATATTGTAGTCTTGGCAGAATGTAAACAACATGGGCTTTAGCTACTTATTTTAATATATAAAAGATTGTATTCTTATTTGTACAATAATACTTTTAAAATTGAATAATTGTATATCCTCTAATGTAAATGTATCCTCAGTCAAGCGGGGTGAAAAAAAACTTTTATTCGTGAGAGACACGTTTTTGCTCAAGAACATTGAAAGAAACCCGTTTAATTTGTCCCCTCGCTTGGAAGCAGATGACAAACTTGGCGTCACGATTTGGTCCATTGCAAGGGGTGTGTTAGAGAGAAATACACTAGCAAATTGCTACTCACACATTTCGAAATTAGGGGTCCCCATAACGGTAACTTACCCTTGTACACGACACCCTGGTACTCCCAAAAATTCGAACTCATAGCGGAAAATCCCCGGCACCCTGTTGCTCCTAGCAGCTCGAACCCATATTAATAACTCCTAATCCTAATCTCAAAACCTACAGCCAAACCCTATAGCAGTGAATTCCCTCCTTTCCCCTTCGCTTACATCCTCCCACCCCTTCCCCCTATTTTTTTAACCACAACCCTTTCTCCCCTCCTTTCCCACACACATCATCTTAAACCCCCTTTACCCTCCCACCCACCATAACTAACAATTTAAAGGTGTATGGGTATCTACATTCTCTATCGAGGCGAATGCTGATGCACCTATCATAATCCGATTACATCCTCCACACCAACCTCTCTTTCTTACACCCAACTACTTGAACCACTCACCCCCTTCCCTGGAACCCTATCTCTTAGTCTATAACGGTGAATTACACTCTCCCAACCCAGGGCCCCTAATTTTGAAACGTGCGAGTAGTGATTCGCTAGCGTATTTCTCTCATCTCGCACACAATCTCGCAAACCCCTAATTTTGAAAATTCTGCGCTGCAAAAACTGACGTCACGCGATCGAATAGCGAGCGGATTCTACTCGCCAGCCTCACACTATGTGAGACAGGCCTTGTCTGTCGAGTAGGAAATAAAATAACAAAATGGATGCCATCCCCCTCTTCGGTTGCAGCATTCTGAGAGTGATTTTGTTGAAATAAACTTACCACTGTACAAAATAGGTTTACGGAAGAAAGAAATATGATTGCTTTGTACACTTTATGCAATCCTTCAATAAAAATATTTGTTTGGGTGAAAACTTAATTATATATTCTAAATTTTTCAAATTTATTTAATTGTCAATTTGACTAAGTCGGTAGAGTGAACGTCTCATAATCTGAAGTTAGCCAGTTCAAATCCTGTCATCTCCATTTTTTTTTATAAATTATCAGACTTTAAACTTTAATTTAAATGATCGTATTAGTAAGGGGGGAGCTGAATTGTATCCATTCAGACAGTTTCTTAAACAAGCATCACAAATAGAAAGTCTGATTTGTATCAATTCTCACAATATCCACAAAATCCTGAATTGTATCCATTCTGAATGGTATCCATTCAGACAGTTTTCAAACAAACGACTTTAACAAAAATCCTGATTTTTATACACTGTAATTATTTGCATCATATCAACAAAATCATGAATTGTATTCAATCCGAATGGTATTCATTCAGACAATTTCTTAAACAAGCATCACAAATAAAAAGTCTGATTTGTATCCATTTTCATAATATCCACAAAATCCTGAATTGTATCCATTTAATTGGGGTGCCACTCGTCTGATAGATGGCAGCAGCTGAGACTCTCCTTAACTCATTGCGTGTTTACTAGAGACCAGCACTATCACTCAGTTAATATATATATATATATATAATAAAGATAAAATATTTATTCGTGTTTTTTTAAAATAATAATATAAGGGTATTTTAATGATCTAATTTAAAATTGGTACATGAGGAAGCATTTACTAAAATAAATTACGATTTTAAATAGTTTGAAAAATTTAATATTTCAGGATCCCGAAACTTTCATAAAAAATGTGTTGATGCATGAAAGGCTAAGTTTTGTTCGGGTGGGTTCGTTTATAATATTAAAAATTATAGCTATTGCCTTTTAAATACTTTGGTGCCATGTTATGACATTATTTGAATATTCATGTTATAGATAATAACGTTATTTTGTGATTGATGAGAGTTTTGTTGATTTGTTTGGATTATATATAATTTATTTTACAATATTAATTTTGTTATCATTGAAAACTTGTTTCTTTCTGTGTGAAGAGATGGCTAAAAATATAAAACTTGTCAAATGATGACAAAGAAATACAAGGAATCCCGCTCTCTTTATATACCTACTATTATGAAAATAAACATTAAGTCCTTAACTTATATGTTTACGGGTACATAATCACTTTTAACCATAGTCTCAATAATTCCCTTCAAATCCCAAGATGAATTTTATTATTTAACAGTTAAAAGCAAATATTTTGATTTTTAAACACTGACCTCCCTCTCGTTTCACTTCAGATGGATAGATGGCTAGGCATTTCTACTTATATTAGGCCTAATGGGAATAAGTTCACATTGTCTGAACATATAAGTTTAGCTGTTGCGGAGAGTGGTAAATATAAACAAGAATTTTTAGGGGGTTTCAATCAAAATGAACAAAATTAGCACATAAAATGTAAGCCTATGTTCAATTTGAGTATGATAGCCTATAAATAAGGTTTCTTAATCCAACTTCAACCAAGGTAGCCCTACAATATAATTTGTACTCTTGATACAGATTTTGGTTTGGGACCTAGAGCGCCTTAGAAAAGTGAGTAAAGCAAGATTTTTCTTTAAAAAAATGTTTCACTTATGCTTTGGTCAAATTACTCAGATATGTAGGGCCTAGGCTTATGCACACTTATATGGTCGGATAGAAAATTGAGTTAATATCAGGGCCTGGCTTTGTGCTCTTTACACATATTCTGGTTTGGGCCCTGGGGAACCTTAAAGATATGTTAAGATATGTGTAATGCAAGAGTTTTCTTAAAAAAAAGTATTATCTTCCCCAATTTTGGGTCAAATTGCTCGGATATGTAGGGTCTAGACCTATGAACACTTATATGTTTGAATAAAGAATTGATTTTACTAGCAGGGCCCTGTTTTGTGCTGTTGACACTAATTCCGCTTTGGGCCCTGAAGCGCCTTATAAATGTGAGTAAAACATGATTTTTCTTAAAAAATAATATGTCTCTCACCATATTTTATTCAAATTTCTCAGAGCTAAAGGGTCTAGGCCTATACACACTTATATGGTTGGATAGAGAATTGATTTTACTATCAGTGCCCCGCTTTGTGCTCTTGACACAAATGGCTTGGGTCCTGGAGGCCCTTAAAAATATGTGTAATGCTAGATTTCCCCCCACGTTTGGTTAAATTTTATATAAATGTTGATATTAAATAGGTTTATTTAATGCATATGATTAGTAATATTCTTTTTTGGGCCTTAAAATGTCTAAATTTTATGTACATGTTGATATAAAATAGGATGATGTTTGCAAAACTCATTTTTGGTCCTTAAAAAGGTCTTTAATGCATATTATGGTTTGTAATATGTATTTAGCTATAGCAGCCCATTCTTTAAGTTTCATGTTAAAATTCATGTAGCTTTAGACGTTTCAACTGTCTAATTTAGTAACATATTTATTTGGTTGTAGGCCTGTGTATTACCCTAAACTCCCTAAAATAAACGTGTAAGCATTTATATTTATAATATAACTGGATGGACACCTGCGGCTAAACATTTTGTGCTGTCGTCTGCACACCATTGTGTAAGAGAGAAGAAAATTTTCGGGTATCTATTTCTCTCCTAAACACATACAAGGCAATGTGGCATTTTGACATCGTTCGCTAATTTTTTGTGAATATATTAGATATATCAATGTATGATTAGTTAAACGAAATAAATCTGCTAATAAAAGGTTTGAAGAGCCTAACTAAGTTCAACAATCATGAATTATTTCTTTAAATAAGTCGATCTAGGCTAAAATAGTGATACTGTCTATAAGCCTAAGCCTATATGATTGATTGAATGTTAAGATTGCTACACAAAGTTTTTCATTAGAACAAAAGTAATCAGGTTTTTAGCGACCTTATTTAATTATAGTTATCGAACATTAAATATAATATGGTTTCTGCAAGTAATATACAAGCTGAGAGCCAACTTTAAATATATTGTAATATAGTAATACTCCCTTCTTACAAGCCTTATAACCTAAATGATAGTTTTAATGTAAAATTAATACACAGAGTTTGTTATTCAAACACATGTAATTCAGTATTAAGCTACCTTATTTCATTATAGTTATCGAAAATTATATTTAATGTGGCTTCTGAAAGCAATAAGCTATACAAGCTAAGAGCCAACTTTAAATATATTGTAATATTCATACAAACCTATAACCTAAATGATAATAGGAATGTAAAACTATTACACAAAGTTCAAAAATCAAAAGAATTTAATTAAGTTTTAAGTAACCTATTTTCTTTTTAGTTATTGAACTTTAAATATAATATTGTTTCTGAAAGCACTATATAAGCTAATACCAATTTTAAATATATTATAGTATTGGCAAAACGTAAATAACATGGGCGTTAGCTACATATTTTAATATATTAAAGATTTAATTCTTATTTGTACAATACTACCTTTAAAATCGAAGTGTATATTCTTTAATGTAAATGTTTCCTCAGTCAAGTGGGGTATAATAAATTAATACTTCACTATTTAAAAAAAAATTATTCACAAGATACACGTTTTTGCAAAATAACACTGAAATAAACCGTTAAATCTGTCCCCTCGCTAGCAAGCAGACGACAAATTTTAACGCTATGATTTAGTCCATTGCAAGGGGTGTGTTTATGTCCATCCAGTATAGTATAGAGATCACTGCGTTAAACCTTATTTATAGGCTATCATACTCAACTTATACACAAGCCTACATTTCATGTGATAATTTTGTTAGTTTTGATTGTAAACCCCCAAATATTAGTGTTTATATTTACCACTTTCCACACCAGCTAAACCTATATGTTCAGACAATGTGAATTTATTCCCATTAGGCCTACTATAAGAAGAAATGCCTAGCCATCTATCCAGCTGAAGTGAAACGAGAGGAAGGTCAGTGTTTAAAAATCAAAATATTTGCTTTTAACTGTTAAAAAATAAAATTCATCTTGTGATTTGAGGGGAATTATTGAGACTATGGTTAAAAGTGATTATGTACCAGTAAACCTATAAGTTAAGGACCTATGTTTATTTCTATAATAGTAGGTATATAAAGAGAGCGGAATTAATTGTATTTCTTTGTCATCGTATGACAAGTTTTATATTTTTTGCCATCTCTACACACAGAAAGACACAAATCGCCAATGATAACTAAATTAATATTGTAAAATAAATTATATATAATCTAAACAAATCAACAAAACTCTCATCAATCACAGAAGAACGTTATTATTTATAACATGAATATTCAAATAAAGTCATAACATGGCACCAAAGTATTTAAAAGGCAATGGTTATAATTTTTAGTATAATAAACGAACCCACACGAACAAAAGTTAACCTTTCAGGCGTTAACACATTTTTTATGAAATTTCGGGATCCTGAAATATTACATTTCTCAAACTATTTAGAATATTAATTTATTTTAGAAAATGTTTCCCCATATACCAATTTTAAACTAGATCATTATTATTTTTAAAAACCAATCATTTGTAAATGACCCTTATATTATTATTTTAAAAGAAACACGAATAAATATTTTATCTTTATTATATATATATATATATATATATATACATTAACTGAGTGATAGTGCTGGTCTCTAGTAAACACGCAATGAGATAAGGAGAGTCTCAGCTGCTGCCATCTATCAGACAAGTGTTACCCCAATTAAATGGATACAATTCAGGATTTTGTGGATATAATGCAAATAATTACAGTGGATACAAATCAGGATTTTTATTAAAGTCGTTTATTTGAAAACTATCTGAATGTATACCATTCAGAATGAATACAATTCAGGATTTTGTGGGATTTATGAGAATGGATACAAATCAGACTTTTTATTTGTGATGCTTGTTTAAGAAATGTTTGAATGGATACCATTCAGAATGGATACAATTCAGTCGTCTCTTAGTCGGCATATAATTCGTTTTAAATATTTTTTAATGAAGTATACAAGGTATTTGAGCCTACGTAGACTAACATAATACTCCTTAAAAATAATTTTAAAAGGTAGTAAATTAAAAACCGTAGGCCCGCATCAGTCTAAGATACAAATTAATTTTGAAATTTTGTGTGTAGGTGATTATTTAAAATTAAATTAATGGGTTTTATGACATAAAAATTTACACATTTTAAAATAAGGCTAAGCAAGCTAATTATTATTCGCATAGTAAAAACCTTTAGGGCATATTTATGTTTTAAAAATAGTTGCGAAAATAAAATAATATATTACTGAATTCTAATTACTAAAAAGTTATTTAAATTCAGACAAAAATTAAAATACTGTAACCGGGGTGGGATTAAACTCCTGGACAACTGAGTTTAGGTCAAGCACACTACCAAGTGTGCTAAAGTAGAAGTTGGTTGACATGACGGGTTTACATATAGTCATATAACTAGAAAATTTTTGAGACAACAAGCTTAAATGTATACAAATGGAAGATGGCTTCCTAATAAAACTAAACAAATCATTTTATATGATCCACTCAATACAATAATAGTGTTTACTTTCAGTTACGTATTTTGTATAATGGCGTGTTGTGGCATCTCATCGCCTCAATCCTTTGGCACACGTCATGGTTTTACAGTGTTGTCGGATTGATAACTCAGTCGCAAGCGAAACAAAACTACACCGACTCGCACGACAGTAGAAACCTTTCAAAATTAGCTCTGTTTTAGTACAGCCTGCGATTTGCGAGTTCATGAATTGCGAGCTAGCTCGCAAGCGAATATTTTCACAAGTTTCAAAATTAGGGGTCCAGGTCTCGACAGGCCTTCCACCCCCTTCCCATCTAACCCCTGGCTCCATACCTATCATCCTATAACCCTCACGGCAATTAGAGGTGGCGGCATGGATTTAAAATAATATTAAAGTTATATATAACGTTATAGGCGAAAGTGGAGAATCAAAATGGCTCCCTACCCCCCTTGTACGCAACCTATGCATGTCATGACATGCACCCTCAACCCCGGGTCCTATAGTCCTCAAGGCAAGGTCATAGGTTCTAAAATCTATGGGGTGATGGATTATTTAAGGTTGTTTATTTGATGGTAATTATGTATAATGAGATGGGAGTTATAGTTTATTACACCTAGCTTTATAAGGCCTAACGGCACAAGACCTAAACTCCATAAGAACTAAACCCCATAAGACCTAACTTTAAAAGACTTAATTTCACTCCACCTATGCAACTAGCGTTCAAAAATGGAACAAAAAGCCTCGGAAAGGATGGATTTAAAGGGCATTGACCCGGCAAAGAAAATTGACTACGGATTGGTAGGGAGAAAATAGACGTCGGAGAGGCTTATGTTCCAAAGAGACCCAGCTGGTTGCTGTTCATGATGACGATTAAAGGAATAGCAAGTATTGCGATCATTTATTTAATATATAATTAATAGTAACTTTAAAATAAATTATAGTCTATGTATTAGGAACCAATCATAGCTAATATTGATCTTGCAACAACTAATAAATTATCTATTTATAAAGCTATTGTACTTAGAGTGACCGCCTTTGTGTTCTAGGGGCTACAGATACAAAGGTCCCGGATCCGATACTCGATGCTTCAAGATTTGCTGAGAAGTTGTGGGTCTGAAACAAGGCCAACTCAGCCTCGTGTGGACAAATGAAGAGCTACTTGAATGAACAAGTAGCGGATCCAGTCTAGAAAACTGAGATTAATGGCTGGGGTGATTGTTGTGCTGACAACATGACACCCTTTATCCGCAGAAGTTGGCACTCTCTTCACCAACAGACTGCGGTCGCTTAGTCGATATGGCTTGCGTGTGGGCTTACGCCATGTATTATTATTATTATTATTATTGGCCATCTAAAATTGTTTTATATGTATTTATCTACAATTTTATAAAGGAGCTATAACTTAGCTTTGTTCGAGAATATTCAGTTCATCTCGACGAATATGAAACATAAAGTTTTTTAAGCACCGCAGGACTGTTTACGATAACTGCATTATTGATAAGGTCGCAATATATCAATGCCAATGAGGGTAATACACCTATTTATAAAAAAAATAATGCTGCGTCATACTACCCAGCTGAAATATTGACACCTTTGCATCACTATGGTAGGAATGAAGAAGGTATAATGTAGAGTAACTATCACTGTATTTGCATGGAGGTGGAGTGGGAAACCATAAAGGAAAATAAACCTCAGTACACATAGGTCATATGCCAGAAGAAGCTGAGTTT
Source organism: Timema podura (assembly GCA_033556935.1). NCBI lineage: Eukaryota > Metazoa > Arthropoda > Insecta > Phasmatodea > Timematidae > Timema > Timema podura. The sequence goes on from JAVRXN010000010.1 coordinate 2,241,490, forward strand.
TAAAAAGTAAACACTCAACTCCAAGAAATGACTTGTGGACTAGGGATAGAGTGAAAACCTCACTTCAGAGAAATGAATAGTGTGAAGCCACGCTTACACGAGGCCAGTTGATGGCAGGTTAGACTGGCGTCAATTTTCGAATATGCCTGTCAAATGGCCTCGTGTATACGTGGCTAAAGTAAAGAATGAGTGAGGAAAATTTTGCTCGGGACTGCACTTCTGTTTAATTTTTCCTATCTAAGCCTTTTCTTGGTAATGAGTATTCACCCACACTTCTCACTTACTCATTTTCGTTCTTGTATACCGCCTATAGCCAGGAATATCTCCTCAGCCTCTGACACTGTAAGACCAGATGGAGACTAAAACTTATTTTGGGGGGGAATGGGGAAGGAGGAGGAGGAGGAGGAAAACTTGCTAAGGAGTCAGTATCATCTGGCTTACCGTTGACGAAGATTTGTGTTCGAGTCCCTGCTGGAATCACTCACCTTACTGGAAAGGATTTTTTTATTCTTTCTCCAGGCATATGCTGGTAAACTTCCTCTTGAATTACCTCTTCATACTTAAGTTGGGAGATTCAGATACTTCTGGGGGAAATTTTTAATTAAAATGGTGGACATCGACGCCACCCCTTTCCCATGGCGAAGTGACGCCCCCACACCAACGCCAACACCCCACCTCTTCGTCTCTTATTAATTGCATTGATTAATTAACTACCCTAATTAATCGCTTTGGAAAATTCAAAATGGAAACTTGTAAGCAGAGGTGGAGCCAGACCCCTAAAACCCCATCAACGCGACCTCATGATGACAAATTCCTTAGGCCCAGCAACTAATTTATATTCTCTCTCTAGGCGAATGCTGATGCACTTGACATATTCTGAATACCTCCTTTACACCCTAACCCCATAACGGTAAATTACCCACATTTCCTCGTAAGGTTATGACATTTCCTTTGACTTGCACACCAAGTTTTGCTGCAAAATTCCCTTTTTGATACTATTAACGTTATTTTTGACAGGTTTTGCCCCCGAGCCCTAGAACCCACAACGGTGAGCTACCCTTGACGCTCTGACACCCCCTTAAACATGACGTCCCGACGCCACCAACACCTGGACCCCATAACGATAATTTACCCTCAACGTCTGGACGCCCCACGAACACGACACCCCGACACTCCCAACAACTCGAACCCATAGCGGTAAATCCCTGGCACCCTGTTGCTCCTAGAAACTCGAGCCCATATCAATAACTCCTCATCCTGACCTCCCTCTCTACCAACCAGTGCAGGTATCGACAGGCTTTCCACCACCTTTCCTCTAACTCCTGGCTCCATACCCTCCATCCTCTAACCCGCACGACAATTTAAAGATGGTTGCATGAGATTAAAAATAGAACTAAAATCTTATTAAAATATAATTAAAGTTATATTTAACCTTATAGCGTGATGTGGAAAATCAAAATGGCTCCCTACCCACCTCCCCCTTGTACGCAGCCTATGCAGGTCCCGATATGCATCCTCAACCCCGGGTCCAATAGCCCTCAAGGCAAGGTCATTGGTTCTAAAATCTAGGAGGTAATGGATTATTTTAATGTTGTTTATTTGATGGTCATGATGGGACTGAATATTTGTAATGAGATGCAGGTTATAATTTATTACACCTAGCCTTATAAGACCTAACGTCACAAGACATAAATGTTATAAGAACTAAACCCTATAAGACCTAACTTTATAAGACCTAACTTCACAGCACCTAATTTTATAGCTCCTAACTCTACTAGAACTAAAAGCACTTGACCTAAAATTCATTTTTCATAAATTATTTTAAACTATCCTTAACTGTTCAAACAGGCAGTGGACCTAAAGGCACAAGACCTAAATCTTATAAGACCTAACTTCACAAGACCTAATTCTTTAAGACCTAAAGTCATTGCTCCTAAACTTTAGGTCTTGTGGAATTAGGTCCACTGCATGTCACCCTTTTCAAAACCATTGACCTCTACCGATTCAGAACGATTTTCAAAACAGTTGACATCTACTGATTCAGAACAATTTTCAAAACCATCTACTTCTACGTTTTTTTAATTCGGAACAATTTTCAAAACCAACCAAATCTACAGATTCTACGACACTCTTATATTCTAAGCCATTGACATCAACAGATTTAAAGACATGTTTACCTGTAAAACAAAGCTCAACAGCCAGTGTTACAGCTGATAAACCTTCTAATAACTCTGCACTGACATGTTCAAATCAAGAAAAATTATCAAACCCATCAACATCTACTTGTACAAAAACAGATAAACCTTCTAAAACTTCATCATCAAGCAACAAATTGAGTTCCACTTTGAGATCTACAGATTACGAGTTTAAGGTTCCGTCAACTCTGATCTATAAAAATAACACTAAGAAAAAGGTTCCATATGCATCTAAAAAAAATTTAATTCTTCATGAAGACAAAACAACTAGCCAGATCAAACTTCTACGTCCCACTCGAATTTACCAATACCAAAGAATATTCTCTACGCCATCTTTAAAAATTACAGAACCTTCTCTAAAATCTATTTACGTCATCACAGAAACATGGGCTAAACCCATGCCGATATCAGAATTCAAAAGTTTGTGCAAGACGATTAAAAATAGACCATAATAATTTTTCAATATTTTTTAAAACTAATACATTGTGTTAAAATGTTGTGTTTTTTAAAAAAATATGTTACAATAATCACTCTAAAATATGCATTTTTTTCCCCTTAATATTTAGACTTATTATTTTGGGAGTTGATTATGTAGCTCATGAGTAGGGGGCGGATTTTGCCCTAAATGCCTTTTTTATTCCTTTGTTTTGAAAAGTAGGCTTTTGAGGTATAATTTTATTTTCGATGATAGCAAATAAAATGTGATCACTTTTATAATGCCTATAAATGCCTATTTCATTGTTTAGTGCCTATTTTACAAATGGGAGCCTTAAAGTGCCTTTTTTTATCTCTCTCTTCCTCCCACCCTCTTTTTTTCTTTCTAAATACTTGCGGCTGCCCCCTCCCCCCTTCCTTCACTCCTTAGGTTACTCCACGTGGATACTCGTGATAGGTAGGAAAACCCCATGTGTCCAGTGGTCTGATAGGTTCAGACTGGTCAAACTGGTGACGAAGATTTTCTTCTAGCGCACAGCAGTGTCACTTCATTCAGTGGTTGTGTATAATACGCTGTTGTTAGATGTGCATATCTGTTCATTAATATTTCTTTGTATTGGACTCAGTGTAGATTATTGAATTAATAGAAAATACCTGCTATTGTTCTAACTAAGTTTCATTTCTTATTGAAGGATTTCAACAACAAAGTGTAAATATTTACCAAAGCGTAGCATAAAGTTCTTAACTCCCCCAAAAAAATTGTAAACTTAGTTCTCTTGTAGGTGATGCTTTGTTAATTTTAATTTGTAGGATGCACATATATATTAATGGATGAAAATCTCCATTTGTAATATTTAGGTAAAATGCGAGAAGAAGTATCACCTAGAACAACAAAAAAATACTGCAATACATTTGAAGAATTCCAGAAAGAAAACAGGACCGCAACTAATTTTTCCTGAAGTTGGCGATGCCGTTAAAACCCAAGAGCAATTTTTTGCTGACTTACGCTCTGCAATGGTAGCTGCAAATATTCATTGAAAGAAGCTGGATAATCCAGATTTCGGGGCATAGAAATAAACCTGAATCAGGCTTCTGGCTCAGTTGGCACGGCCATCATCGACAAACTTAACAGAGTGTTGCAGCAAAATCCTGGGTAGAAAGTGATGGCAAGTATTGCAGACATCTTAGAAGGACAAACTACATCACTCCCAGAAGTAAAGCTTTGCTCAGCTGAGCTAGCCAATCTGAAGTTTTGCCCGATGACTTCATGGGAAGTCGAGAGAAGTTTCTCACAGTATAAAAACATTTTGTCCGAAAACAGAACCAAATCTACACCTGAAAATATTGAGAAGTATTTGGTAATTAGCTCTAATAGTAATTAATTTTTATTTATAGAAAGTGTATGCTGGATTTTAAGAATGAATAATACAATTTTTGAGTGTTTTAGTGCTTTTTTTTTGCATTAATATGCCTCTTTATATGTCAATTTTTTTCTTTTTGGTGCCTATTTATTGCCTTTTTTTACTTTATAATGACTATTTATTGCCTTTTTTACTTTATAATGCCTATTTATGTGCCTATTTTTGTGATTTTTAGTGCCTATAAATCCGCCCCCTACTCATGAGATATATTTAATTACTAATGTTTAATAAGTTGTATAGTAGCGCCTAACTCAATTGAAGGTTGAGTTTGTTGGTCAGTTGGCCTCACTGTGTACGATACTTTTAGTGTTTATGGATTACATGGATTTATTTAACCTTCATGTATAATTTATTTGTTCATTCATAGCTTGTACTTTATGTAAATGAGATGTCTTGAAGTTGCTGATAATGTCTGAAACTTAATTTGTATGTGATAATAAAACAACTATCATATGTATTTTTTATGTGCAGATCTAGTGTGATCTTCAATGTAGAATGAGAAGGTTGTTTTTGGGTGTTGGTAATGTTGCGTTATATATGATAATTAATTATCATATGTATTTTTTTTGTGCAGATCTAGTGTGATCTTCAATTAAATTTTTTTTTTGCATTATGCCTCTTAATTGATTCTTTTGTGGAATGAGGATGTGGTTTTTGGGTGTTGGTGATGTTGCGTCATATATAATAACTTATTATCATATGTATTTTTTATAATCAAATCTAGTATGATCTTCAATAATTTTTTTTGTTGGTATTATGCCTTTTAAATGATTATTATGTAGAATGATGATGCTTATCTTAAAGGAGTAATATGTATTAATTTATGTGAAGAATTAATAATATTTAGCACCGCGTCTTACTACCCGTTCGGGTTATACGCTTAAGTACTAATTACGCTAATGGATTATGAATTGGGAGGGTTGAATTTAGAGGAAGTGAACCCGCATTTGCGTGGAGGGAGAGTGGAAATCCATTTAGGAAAAACCACCCCCAGTTCACCCGACCGAGATTCGAACCTCGATCTCCTCATCCTCGGCGGTCGAGCTCAACACGACTAGCGCGTTAGCCGACTACGCCACCGAGGCGGGTTATGTGAAGAATTAACTTTGTCAATTATTTGTGTATTATGTCATGTTTGTTAATTTGACCAATTTGACTCTTACTAACATAAATGTAGTCAAGGTAAACATTTTGAATATCAAAGTGTGTTAAGGAAAAACAGAAAACATTGAGTATAAACAACTTGTAAAAGTGTTAATCAAACGATATTTATCCTCAATATTTAATCTATTGAGTAATTTATTTAAATTAATACCTTTGTAATTTATTAATTATTTATTTAGCTTATATTATCTTCATTTACTCCTTAGGAAAGATTCAATTAGAATGTTTTCTAAAATGTTATAATTAAATATGTTTGTCACAAATGTATAAAATGAGTTTTATATAATTTTTTATTAAAAACAATATTCTCAAATTTATAGAGTTCAAAAAATATATTTCTTAATATATCAGTCTCGGTAAAACATATATAATGCTTTCTCGAGACGTTGAAATATTATAAAACATTTAGCACTCGGGAAAGGAGATCATGTATTTTACCAAGGCCTTTAGCTATACAACGTGTTTCTAAAACAATGCATCAAACTTTGGCAGGATACTCCTTGGGTGAAATTAGAATAACTCTCATAAGCAACCTAGGGTCCATCTTCAATATTAAGGGCGGTATACACCCCCAAAGACAGAGCTAAAAACGACTGTTGTGTGAAATATTATGAAAACTGCTTAGGGTATTACAACGAATCTTTGTATACTACTTATTGAAACCTTGATCATTAATAAACTAAATGTGCTGTTACCGTTACCCACACCCATCATGTAAAAAAGGGGGGGGGGGGGGGGGGTTGTAACACATTTTTTCTAAAATAGAATATGTCAGAGTAAGTATTACCAATTTTTACTTAAGATTAAAAAAAAAAGGAAATCAAAATTAACAAAAAAGGTGTATTGGAGAAACTGTCTAGATTTCCCCGTTTCTGAGATAATCACACAAGTTTGAGATCAGATCCAAGTGCAAATGCCTGCAAGGTAGGCAGCCAGAATCGCAGTTTTATTTCGCAATGGAGTTTTTTTAACCATTTTATTTATTACACTCACTGGAATATTGAAAGCTACATTAAGAAATACAAATTTTAGTTATTGCATGTTTTAGTTCCTAGCTTCAAAAGCAGATTCATAGCAAGTGTTCAAAATGGTGGCCCCTAACGTTATTGCAATAATTGAGGTGACGTATCAATGACTGGCGTACTCTTTCAAAAACACGTGGAGTTTCTTGAACCTTATCACATGCAGCAACTATCCTGGTTAACAGGTCTTCCTCAGATTCAACAGCTGTCTCGTACACCAAAGCTTTGACAAAGCCCCACAGAAAGAAGTCTAACGGATTTAGGTCAGGAGAGCGTGGTGGCCACACAACAGGCCCACCTCTTCCTATCCATCGGGCAGGAAATGCAGTGTTGAGGTAGTCACGCACAGCTCTTGTGAAATGAGGTGGGGCACCGTTATGTTGTAGCCACATGCGTTGTCTAACGGAGAGCGGTACATTCTCGAGGAACTGTGGCAATGCAAATTTCAGAAATTGGTAGTAGATGTGGCCAGTCAAACGTCGTAGCATCAGGTAAGGGCCAATGAGATGGTTACCCACAATGCCTGCCCAGATGTTGACAGAAAATCTATGCTGGTTGCCCATGATGATAGTTGCGTGAGGGCTCACGTCATTCCAAATGTGACTATTTGTACTATTAAAATAGCCGTCTCTGGTGAATGTTGCCTCATCGGAAAACAATATTATAGTGGAGAAATCAGAAAATACTCCGCACTGCTGCAGAAACCAGTCGGGGAATTCATGTCGAGGAGCATAATCTGCTGAGGCTCGATGCTGCAGATCTTTTTCTCACAGGTCGCATGCGAGCCCGTCCGAGTGGCGTGTTTCGTCTACGAACGAGGAAGTTACTATTTCGGTATGCTCCACATTATTTAATTCGTATGCGATCCGAGTACACGAAAGAAGCGAGGAGCTAGTATGACCGCAAATATTCTCATACATTTTCGGCAGCCATTTTTTAAATGGTCGTACTTCCGTTTCAAGTAGCCAATCACATTCATTTTAAAAGAGTGTTTGATTTGATCGTCACGGCTCTTCTATTGAATTTTTAATAGTTAAAAATGTCAAAATGCATCACAAATGAACAAAAGTTAATTCTTCTTGATTTTGTAGAAAGTAAGTATAAAGTTATGAAAAATGAATTGTTAATCAGTTATTTCTAAATTATTTTTGTTTTAAAGAACCCACAAATTATTTATATTTTAAAGAACCCACGTTTTTTGTTCAAGGAAATGAAGATATTAAAAGAGGAAAATTAACACAGCAGTTTACTGCCAAGGATGCTGCCAAATTATGGTAGGACATTGCTAAAATTCTGAACGCATGTGCAGGAGCCTCGAAAGGATGGAAAGAATGGAGAAAAGTGAGTTAAATTTGTCAATGGACTTAAAAACATATTCGTAGTATTAACACCACACTCCTAAACAAAGAGAGTGATTAAGTTTTGAGCTTTTATCATAAGTATGCTTAATTTTATTGGTTGTCTTATTTCCTAGCTCTATTATGATAGGCCTATACAATAGTTTAGCCATGTGACTTTATGGGAGTGTGGATTGCTCTGGCAAGTACTAATGTATTATACACTATATATGCAGGGGATATAACACAATCGCCTGTTTTTAAGAAAAAATATTTTTAGCATAATAACACTACCAAGTTGCATTATTAATTATATAAGACACATCCAAACTACTGATGTTCAAATATTTACACTCTTAGTCTAATAATAAATTAAATTAAATCGTAGCTCACCTATTTTAAGGCATACCGTTCTGTCATATTCCTTAGCATTTCCCGGGGGAGCATGAATAATAAATAGGCCTATGTTGCACTAAAATACTGTGTTCATGAACACTATTTTGAAACAGTCTTATAGATTCCTATTCTATTAGGCTATGGATTTTATCTTTAAATTATTTTTAGTAAAAGTATTGTAAAAACAATAGCATCGAGCCCCAAACACCATTAAAAATCCCATTGCTTATAGAGGTAGCTAATTTAATTCTGATTTGTATTTGTTTCAGGATATTTTGTGGTTTTGATTGTGATTCTAAATTTACTCTTATTTTTATAATTTTATTTCCTACTGAATTTACACTTCTATTTTTATAATAATTTTATTTCCTACTGAATTTACACTCCGATTGTTATAATGACTATTTCCTAGTTTAACAGTTTATAATTTCCATTCTCATTGTTTAGACTTGGCAAGATATTAAAACCCATGTGAAGGGGAAGGCTGCTGCTCTTTCTCGAGAGCTAGGAAAGACTGGAGGTGGCCCTTCTGTTGAAGAAGAGCTAAACGATTTTCAGAAACGTGTATTACAAATAATAGGACCTAACTTGACATTTGGACATACCAACACCAATGAATCAGTGGTCATTTTGGATTACCCGGTACAATAAATCAATTTTTATTTACCTACATAGTCCTAGTTTTTTTTTAAACAATACAATCTATTGCCTTTTTTTTTTAAACATTGTATTTCTTCAAAAGCAATTTTAACTAGTCGGACAAAAGTAGCCTATTTTAACAAAGTTTTGACATTGAAAAAATTAAAATTTATCTAACTTCACTACCACCTATGCCTATTTTCTTTAAGTTTTGCTGTATTTTATCTTTGCAAATTTTCAGGTTATAACATGCGGTTATGTAAAATGTGTATGCATTAAAAGAGTAGGGTCTTCTCTTAATATTAAAATAAATGTTATTGCAAAACATTGTAGTTTTTTTTTCTTCTTTTTTTAGATTCCACTAACAGAGTACACAGAAGAAACAGATGACCAAAATATTATTCTACCAACCCCAGCAAATACAAGCAGGCCTTTACTTGAAACTGAGAACACAGAATTGTCAATAGGAAACCTTAAAAGACCTCAAAGTAAAACACACAAAAAAAGTAAGTTTGATCCAACATGCCTATAATTATATGATTTCAAAACAAGATCAACAGATAATTATTGTAGTATTTATATTTTATTTAATCTGAATAATCCAAATTGTTTTTGTTTGTCAGTGAAAAACTTAATTAAACAAATTACTAGGTGCTAATCACAGCTTCTAATAAAGTAGTGTAACAGAGGTGCAGAATATGTCCAAACATGCAAACAAGGTTAGGGGGAAATTAAAGCACGTACATTTGGGCCAAGGAGAATTTCAAACATTGTGTTGGCGTTTTGAGTGGCGGTTCTGATATAGTAGTAGGTAATTGTTTTATAAAACGGTAGCATACAACTCCAACACTATCAGCCTTAATACTTTTGGGTCCGGGCCCCCATAATTGTTCACTGTTTTATTTTGTTCTCTTTGATCTTCGGGGAAATTTTGTATGAAAATGTTATATTCTTGAGAAATAATGGGTCCATGATTTTTTATGTGTTATTGAATAGATCTTATCCGCCTCCGTAAGTTTTTTATTATATAATGTGTTATAAAATACTATAGCAAAGTGTCCTTGGTACTCTGTAAAATATACTTTTATGTACATATGTGCTGAGGGTGAGAGGGGAAACAATTTAAGAAAAACACTTTTACACCCGACTGGGATTCGAACTCTGATCTCTTCATTGGCAGTTAAGTCTATTGCGAGAGTGACTCTTTAGACCAATTTTTTACCACTGATGCAATGTTGTTTTCAGTTTTGATAATTGGCTCGTGTTAAATGTAATGCAATATTTTTTTTTATGATTTCTAATATTCTTGGCACACTTTTTACAGGTTCAGTCAAACAACCCAGACTCAGAGATAAAATTTTAAATAAAAGTGAGGAAATGGCAAAAAAAATGAATCACATTCAACTTGTCAATTTGAGATTAAAAAAAAAAGAGCTTCGCCTGAAAAATGAAAAGATGCGGTTTGAAGAAAAAAAACATGAAGAGAAGATGATTTTACAAAGAGAAACAAATCATTTGTTTGGTGAATTAATTACCGAAATGATCGACATTGGGAAACATTTAGTTGGTGCAATCAATACATTGGCTTCAAAATCTAAATAATATCGTGGGCCTTTACTTGTTGATCAAAGTTTATTTACTTTTCTTATTTTGAGATGTTGTGTTTTCTTCATTTGTGTTTTTTTTAATGTTTGCTATAGTATTCCTTGAACCCTATTAAAAAAATAAAAATAAGTTTGTTGTAAATAGTTATTTTTTTCTCTCAATAAAAAAATATTTAAGAAGGGTTGTGCAAAACTTTGACTTTGCTTAAAAACTAGTATCAGTTTCGAATTTACTTTAAAAAAAATTGGCTTTGACAAATTACAAAGCTTTGCTAATATAAAATACTTTGAGCAAAAATAATCAATTTATAGCCCATTAATTCCATTCTAATCTGTTATATACATTAAAAATCTAATGTAAATGAATTGCAAGTTGTGATAACAACTTTATCATATTTTAACTAAATATTACAAACAATTTTGCAATAAAAAATTTCAAGTGATTTTAGTCTATAAAGGTTTATATATATAACCACAGTATCTTTTTAAGCATAAAATACTTTTTTTTAACTCAGCTTCGAGAATATTTAGTTTTAGTTCACTTCAAACTAAAAAAGCAGACTTTGCACACTTCTATATATAGCTACCCTAAATTAAAACGGAGTTTGATTAAGAGCTGATAAGTACACAGAATAATTAAATCGGTGATGTGATTTTTTTTTTAAATTAAATGTAAAAATATATATATATTTGCAATTGACACCTGTAGATGGTGTTGATACACATTGTTTTAAGATAGTTTAATGTTCTCAATGAACAACAGGATGGTTAAATAAATAAAACCTGGACTTTTGTAGTGTGTTGAAATTCAACCAATTGATGTAGTTAGCCTATTTTATATAACTAGAAGCTAGAATCTGAACGAGAATTTTGGTAATCATACATATCTAACCACGCCGTTACCTTGTGGAGTAGGCAAAATAGCCTACCCCTTCCTTTTGATCCACATAAGAATAAGAATTAATATGGTAAACTTCCTATAAGTTCAAATAATATAAACAAAATAAAATGTGTATTTTGTCTGTGTCTGTAGATATGAGCACACAAAAAATAAGAAACCTAGAAAGATTACACTTAGCATAGATATTTAGGGGATCTTTGAGGATGTGCTCCTCAGGCATATATTTTTAATTATTTTTTTATCTATTGTGAAACATTCTTTCACCATGTAAACAAGGGCTACTCTTAATGAATTATAAGGAAAATATAAACATCAAATAGGCCTTCAGAGAGAAATTATAAAATAGTTAACTCCAAAATTAAGGATCCCTGAAACTTTGTGTATGATGTAAGGAAATCTTGATTAAATGTGCCTAGAGCTTTTTTTTTCCTAAATCGAGAACTCGAGCATGGTTTTGTTCAATATTGCATCTATTTTGAGCTTGGTGCCTTAGACAACAAAACCACAAATCCTGAAAACTCCAAAACTAAGAAGCATAGAAAAATTAAACTTGGATTAAGTTTATGTACTTCAAGTAAACTCATGCTATACAATTTGAGCATATTTTATTTACATTTACATACATTCAGAGCTTTGTGTCTTATTGGTTTGAGCAACTCCAAAACAAAAAAAAACCTACCCCATAGAAAGCATGACATTGCAGTGCACATATATATTTAGGCTAACATTAATTTGTGCTTTTAATTACTATCACTATTTACAGAAAGTTTAGTACATACATAAACAAAACCTTTAAAAATAAAGATTAATTCAACACATTTTCAAATACAAATATATGTACACCATTATTACCATCTTATTTTTTATAAATTTTAAAGGTTGTGGGATTTGTGCACACATTAAAGTGTTTTACATAAAAGTTTTAGTAGTTTTATTAAAATTTAGGGTTCATTATTAACTTTACTTTACTCTAAAGAATTGCACTTCCTTTTAGCAAGTATGTAAATCATTGTCTGTTAGTTTGGAAAAATTAACAGCTTTAGGGTCTTGCCACTCCAAAAGTACACATTTAAAATCAATCAAATGTGTTATGTATAACACTAGTGGTTGGAATGAAATGTATTTAAATGTGCTCTGTCGGTAAAGCTTGATTTCAGGCTCACACAATGGGCGTTTTTTTTTACTGACACAAAATATTTTATTTATTAAAACTATTGCATTGCAACAGTCATAATACATTATTCATAGTCTTAGCCCTTAGGGTAAAAGTATGAAATGCAAAAAAATTACAACCTATTTAGGCCAATCAAACTTTTAGTACACAACAAACATGAGATAAAATTTTGATGTGCCATATTTACACTTATTAACTGCCAAAATATCTTGCCTAGGCCTATCATTCAACTTTTAACAAAACAACAAACTTGAAATATGATTTTAATCTATTTACACTTTGGTCAGATGTTAAAATAAGTATTATAAGCCTATCTTTAAACTTTTAACATAACAACAAACTTATGATATTAATCTATTTACACTTTCGTTAAGCTGCAAAATATGTAACAGTTAACAAAATACTAAAAAAAATATTGGCTTTTTTACTTGTGTTTGTATTTATATAGCCAAGTACATACATAATCACATCGTAGGCAGCAACTGCATATAACTCATAAACAACAACTCCAAACTTAATCCATCCTCACTATCTTTCTCCACATTTTCCTATCCTTGCATACCCCCTCACTTCAACAACACACATACACCGAGTCATACAAGCTATTTTATTCTTAAAACTCTAAATTTTTCTCTTTTTCACACACTTGTTTACAACAGTTAACCCCGTCTTACATGGCCTATCCCTTCCTTTTGATCCACACACTCTCTCATCATATATTAGTTTCATCATTCAATCTACACTCAACCTCTCAACATGCCCAAACCAACGTAATATGCCTCTTTCACATTGAGCCATTATATTCCCTTTCAAACAGAACTTCATGACCCATTCATTACTAACTATCAATTCTCTCTATTCATTAGTATTTATTAAACTTCGAAAATAATGGTATTAAGAGGTAAAATATGGCACAAATTGCATTAGTTAATTGTAAAACGAGTTCGTAATAAGCGATCACGTACTCTACGACCACCTGCCAACAAATTCCCTAGTCTTTCTGGATGTTGGTTCTCGTTCATATCCATTTCCAACTGATTGTTTAGTGGTATCTCATCATATAGGGGTAAATTTTCTTTAATACACATGTTATGCAGTACAGCACAAGCATTTATGATGCTTGATGCTTTTTCTGGAGAATAATGTAGCACTCGATGCTTTAGTAAACAACGAAACCTGCCCTTAAGAAGTCCATTGCAACGTTCTATAACGTTTCTTGTAGAACTATGGGTGCTGTTGTAAAGTGATTCTGGTGAACCTGCATTTATTTCGCCTTCAATTGGAGTCATCAGCCAAGGCTCCAGGGGATAGCCACTATCACCTAAGTTAAAATAAAATAAAAATCTATCAAATGGTAGAACAAATATGAACAACAATTATGTTTCATAATTCTAGAGATTGTGTTTACATTTAACAGACACATAAAATTAAAAATAATAACATAATATTGCTGTTGAGGATTTTTTTTAATGTATTTGCAAACACTTACCTAAAAGCCAAACATTTTGGTTTCCCTGATGTGTAGCCAATTCCACAAGCCCTGCTCGCACATTTGAGTTGGCATATATAAATGCATCGTGGGTTCGCCCTGGATAGCGCGAATTAACATTTAATATGTGCATGGCTGAATCACAGACCTAAAATAAAAACTATACATTAATGATACTTAAATCTAAGACATTTGGAACATGAAAGTTCATTGCAGCACTTACAAAAGTATATCATCTATCCCTGTTTTGAGCTAGTTTATTAACACCCTTTCTGTTTCAGGTTCATTCTATTGAGGACCACACTAAGCATTCACTAACTTTCTTGCATACTGCCCTAAGTGTGAAAGTACTTGGTGTGCTTAGGTGTGTCAAGTTAATATGAAACCCACTTTGCAAAATCGTTTAGAATTCACCAATGTTGTTAAAATAAAACTAGTTTAGGTCTTTGATAGCCAGCCCTGGCACTTTGGGTGGACATTCCGGAAGAAACTGCGTCTTACTACCTGTTTGGGTTTTAGGCTTATGCACTAATTATGCCACTATAGTTTTAGGGATGATGAAGGTTATATTTAGAGGAAGTGTACCCACAATTACTTGAAATTAGAGTGGAAAAAAATGGTCTAGCAGTGAGGCATTAGACTTCGGTGCCGGGTGTCCGGGGTTCAATCCTCGGTCCCAGCACAGATTTATATAGATGCCAAACCCTTCCTCCACCTCTGACAAGACGTCTATTAATCACAACTTGTGAATGTGTGGAATGCCAGGCCTCCACCGTGGTTCGGATCACACGTTAAACTGTAGGTCCTCCATTTTATCTCACAATCACCCTACCATTACACATTAGTGTAAGTGCGTACAACCCGAACGGGTGGTAAGACGCGGTGCTAATAATAATGATAATGATAATAATAATAATATTGATAATAATAATAATAATAATAGAGAGGAAAATTGGGGGGTGGGGGGGGCTCGGTACATCCGACAGAGATTTGATCTCCCCATCATCAGCAGTCTACTTTGAGAGTGATACTTTAGACCAAACCATTCTGCCACAAATAGAGTCTTAGCTTTCACTACTTCAAATAATGTCAAATTTGACCTCTTTCTTTCTCAGCCTCTTTGTCAGTGAACACTTCTTTATAAACATTTTAAGATATCAATGTAAATTAAACAAGATCACTAGCTAGAGTAAAGCATTACTTAAGTGTGAATTAAAATTGATACATTATATACAAAAATGCAATATTATTTCTGTATTATTTATGCATTCTAATTTTCTTTTGTTTTTATTCAGATATAATTACAAAATACATGAAACAATTGGGGCAAACATAAAGTAATTTTGTTCAAACTTATTTTCTGTAATATTGGCTATACAGACTTCAAAGAGAAGCAAGTAATATTAACTTTTATCAATTAATATTGGTGGGTATGTGGACATTCTAGTCTTGTTTGATTTGCTAGTGGCAGACAGAAAGGTCAGGGTTTGAATCTTCTGGATGTATTGAGAGTATTTTCCATTAGAATTTGTTTCCCACTTTCCCTCCACACAGATATGAGTAGATAAATTTATCTTGAAATCTAAACTACCTCATCCTTTGTGTTATTTTACTGTGGATAGCCCAACATAATTTTGGACAAAATAAAAAAAACTAATTACACATACCAGCTGCACATTTATAGAATGATATTTTTTGTGGTTGAAGTAATCCCTTTCTCTGTATCTGACATCTTCCATTGGAGGTGCTACTATTGCCACATGTGTACAGTCAATAGCACCAATAATTCCTGGGAACTCTTACATTTCATAAAACCTAAAACACATATTTACTGTAGTTAGATTTATATTATACATATAGTGTACCCTTCATTTACCTTTAAATGTAGCAAGCTTACCTTGCATGGTTTCACTAAGGCACAGCTTATAAGTTATAGGATAGGGCCAAAGTGTATTATGTCATGTTAAGGCTGATAACTTTAACAGTAAACAGGGTGTAGACACACTTAATTTTTCATTTAAAATAATTAAATGTCACATCAAGAATTCACTTTTCTTATCTTCTAAGCTTTCAAAGCTATCTATGTATTTATTAAATTAACAACACTTTATTAATCCTAAGCCAGTTACTTTATAATTTATTTGAAAACTGTGCAGTGATGTAAACTTTTAGAAAAATATTAATAACAATTTTTAATAATTTTGCAAGTCGTGTTATTAAATTGAACTAGTCGAAGCCTAATCTTGGTAACACACCATTTGCCTCGGCTGAAAATTTACCTGTACTGATGGGAACATGGTCTAAATCTTAAGCTTTTTAGCTTATTCTCTACCTCCATGCAAATGCGGCTACATTTACTAGAAAAATACCTTTTTCATTCCTACAACATTAGCATATGGAATATAAATATATATATATAGCTTGAGTGGATAGTGAAATACTGTGAAAAATAAATTGTAATGTGTAAGGACTAGTCTTACCCTTGTCTCAAAGTGGCAAGCGATGCAGGAGTTAGATCAAATCGAACCACATGATCAAATAAATGGGTGTTAATAGCATTACTAACTTCTGTGATAGCTCTGCTCACAGAAGACTGATGGATGCACAAATTACTATCTTGGCCAACTGAAGTCTGGTATGAGCCACCAGCAAAAAACCGCAATGCAGCGAGGACCTTATATAAATAAATAAATTATGTAGGCCTACTAGCATTTGCCCTGAAGGGTTGTAAGCTTTAGTTCCATTTTGGTACAGCTTATGAACTGTTGTGATCAATTAATATAAAACCGTTTGCTACCTTTCAGGATAAACTCAGTATATCAACTAGGCTACAAAGCAGTTAAGATAGACCTACATTATATTGCAAAAAAGTTGTATGATTACATACCCATTATAAATTTACCCTAGATATTCGAATAAAGATTACCATACAGAGTAGGAAACTGCCATTTTCACTGTAAAATTTTGTATCGGTAGGGAGCCGAGTTCTTGTTCTAGAACTTTACTTGAAAGTGTAAAATAACTTTTCATATTAAATAATTACCAGGCCTAATTTTAAAAATAATAGCTAATGGGTTTTTAAATACATTTTCAAAGTCTTATAGATTAATTTAGTTAATTTAATATGTCCCATTTTAGTTTGAAAATACCTATGGCACAAATTACTTGAAAAATTCCTGAAGTAACCATATTTGTACTAGGCCTACTACTGTATTTGAGCTATGTCACTGATACTTAAATTTGTGCAGTATTATAATATAATTTCAAAAAGAAAAATATGCCTACACCCAATTTTAAAAAAAATAGTTCTATAGTAATAAGATTATCTTATAAGCTTAATTGAAAAAATGTTTAGCTCTTCTAATCAAATTACGTGAAATTAACTGCCACAAATAATAAAAAAATAATTTATTGTGTTCTAAAATAGGCCTACATACTTTAGGTGTTATGTTGGAACATTTCCATCAAATTAAATATTTATGTTTTTCTGTGATTTAGATTAATAACTATTTTATTTTATAAGTAGCCTAACATAAAATAACTATACATTATTATTGATACTAATCGTTTGCAAGGATTATTTGATGGTATTTGATAAAATACAAATTTTTTAAACACTCATTAATAGCGTACTATCCCCTTAAGTGGTCTGTGTTCATGTAGGCTATCATTACTCTTACCCATAAGCTAACTAGAGTAGTAACCATTGTTTACTAAATTTCTTCCAAGCACATATACAAGTTCAAATACCATTTCTTTTATCAATTTTGCAGGCAAGTGTCCATACATCTAAACCAATATAACAAACACAATTAATGTCGGGTCTACTGATAGTAAGGATAAATCTAAAACAGTTGCAAATATTTTTAAACACTAGTTCACTTTGGGCCTAAAATAAATGTATGTAAAAATATCAAAATGTTATACAAAAGTAATGATACTTTTCATATTAATGACTATTACCTTTGTTTCTAATGTGAGGGCAGATGAACGAGAAGGTTGCTCCATAACCTCTTCCAATGATTCTATTAAATTGTTTGCGAGACGTTTGTTTAGTCTGAAAAGTTTCACAAATTGGTTGTCTTCCAAATCAAATGCATTTTCTGGTCGTCTTCTGACTCTAAATCGGCGGTTTGCTTGAATCTCCGCCTCTTCTAAATCTCTCAACGCAAAATACAACAACATATTATCAATGTGATCGTCCATTTTCTCACTAGTTCGTAAGCGAGTTAATTCTTTTCACTTGTCGCGGAGCAGACGACCTATGGCCCGAGTACACGGATCGCATACGCCGCTCTTTGTGTTGTTCAGGCATACCAAAAGTTGAATACCATTCGACCTACGATCACGTGACCTCCAAAGTCGAATGCGTGATATCTCCAGCATAGCCCCTCTGGTCCCAATGCCTGCACCTTGCGCATGTGGTACGGATGCAGCAGCTGATCATGCATGACACGCCATACTGTGGAATTGGACACATTCGTTTGATACGCAATGGCACGTGTGCTTGTTGACGCGTTATCATCCACATAATTCAGTACCTCTTCTTCGACAATTGGAGTGCGAAAATTACTCGGGTAACCAGCTCCCCCTCGTAGCTGATATGTACCTGTTTCACGAAGTCGCTAAGTGACATCGGTGAAGGTCCAGTGATAAGGTTGACGTCGCGCGTCGTGGTACAACCGTGCAGCTGCTCTTGCGTTTCCTCTAGCTTCACCGTACAGCATGACCATGTCTGTCATTTCTGCGTTTGTGTACTTTGCCATTTGACTAGTAATACGCGCAACATGCAGTGAAGTCGTGTGGACTGATGCAGTCTGCTCGTGGAGGGAGGGGAATATAGTGATAATAAGAGTGGGGGAAAGGAGGGGGTGAAGCAACACAGCTTTATTTGCTCCCTACCTGGCAGGAATTAACACTTATCTTTGAAATTAAACATGCATGATTATCTCAGAAACGGGGAAAGCTAGACAGTTTCTCCAAGACACCTTTTCTGTTAATTTTGATTCCCTGTTTTGAAATCTTAAGTAAAAATTGGTAATACTTACTCTGACATATTTTACTTTAGAAAAAATGTGTTACAACCCCTCCTTTTTTACATGATGGGGGTGGGTAACGGTAACAGCACATTTAGTTTATTAATGATCAAGGTTTCAATAAGTAGTATACAAAGATTCGTTGTAATACCCTAAGCAGTTTTCATAATATTTCACACAACAGTCGTTTTTAGCTCTGTCTTTAGGGGTGTATACCGCCCTTAATATTGAAGATGGACCCTAGGTTGCTAATGAGAGTTATTCTAATTTCACCCAAGGAGTATCCTGCCAAAGTTTGATGCAATGTTTTAGAAACATGTTGTATAGATAATTTAAACTATTCAAACTTTACGGCTCCTTAGTTGAGGCATATAGATATGTCTACCTTGCTAATACAATTTATAGATAAACCTCAAGGCAAAAGGCTATTCAAATAATTGAACCTTGGCGAAACTAATTTTTATACAAGGCAACCCAGAAAGAAATACATATAAACCCTTGCTTTTCAAATTAAAAATATATTTCCACCTTAAAAATATAAAATATTTCGTTTCCCGAGACAAATGGTTATAAAAAAATAGTTTAGCTCAGGAAAACATATTCTTTAATTTGGCGAGGTACCGATTATTATTTAAAAAAAGTCTAATGAAATTGAATATGATATTAATTTAAACCTTGCTTTCCTCCATAAATCATAGATTATAATTTCCCGAAGCAGAAAGATATGTATAGCCTTCTTTCTCGTCCAATGATATTAAATTCATTTAGTGAGGCTAATGACTGCCCTGGTACAACATATTTAATAGTTTACTCAACAAATAATTATAATGTTTATTAGCCGAGGCAGACAGATTTAATTAAAATATTCCATAAACAAACTCACAGTTATAAGAAACGTGCGGCAGCGGTCTTTCGACATTCTGGGTATAATATTTGAACTAAAACACAGCACACAATAAATTGACTGATACAATACTGACCGTTAAATGACGGCTATGCGTATGTTGGTACACGTCAGTACAAAGAGATTAACTGATAAAGAAAGTATACTCACAGTATACAAGTAGTGGTGGCAGTCCAAATGGAATCGTCCTACCGGGATATCTTTCGGTGTCCCGATGGCCAAGTCCCCCCTCCTCCCTTAGGAATAAATTTAATTTACTATTTTTAGGGTTATTAAGGGTGGCCCTAGGTACAATGTGCCTCCAGGTCTCCCCTACCTGTAATAAAATTAAAATAAAATAAAAAACTTTGTAACTTGTCAATTTTCTCTCTTAGTTGGCACTATTAGGCTAGTAAAAATTTAAGATAAATAACTTCTGCAGGCATGTAAGAATAATACATTTTTCAAGTGAAGATCACCCTTTTGTAGCCATCTAATATTTAAAAAAATTGTCAAGCGAACACCACTCCAAATAATTTCATGAGGCACTTAATTTTCAAAAACTTGGCAACTGAAGATTACTCCATATATATTCTAAGAGTCATTTAAATTTCAAAAATTTGTTAACCGAAGACTACTCCAAATACATTCTAGAGGCATTTAAATTTCAAAGATTTGCCAAGTGAAGTGCACTCCAAATTGCTTATATAGACACCTGATTTTTAAAAATTTGCCAAGAGAGGACTACTTCAAATAGCTTCTAGAGGTGTGTAATTTTCAAACATTTGACTGACAAAGACCATTCTGAATAGTTTCTAGAAAAGACTAATTAAAAAAAGGCGAGGATCAGTCGAAATAGCTTCTAGAGGTATCTAAATTTAATTTTTTTTAGGAATAACCCGACCAAATAGCTTCCAGTTGCATCCAAATCTTAACATTAAGCCTATAACATTTTACTGGAGAGGTTCCTTAAGACTCTCCTTTGAGTTGGAGGGGAACCCCATTTTTTTTAAAAAAAAAAGGCTAACTACCTCCTCCAAGACTCCTTACCAAAGAAATTTTATTCTGGCTACTACTCAAGCCCATCCCCCCTCCAAGTAAATCTCCGGGTGTGCCACTGGGTTTTAGTATTAATATAATCCAAGAAATATTACATTTTAACAATTTACATTTAAATTAGTTCACATTATACAAAAATTAAAATTGATAGTATGCTTAGTTATAATAATTATAATGAGGGAGACACCAACCCTAGTGACGCCACTGCATCACCCTACAAATAATTATTTAGTTGTTTAGGCCAATGATTTTACATTTATGTATATTAGGCCCCTAATGTATATCTTCAGGCTAAGATTTTTTTTATAAAACACTTAAGATAGACCAGTGATTTGCCTATCCACGTCCAGTGTAGCACTTTACACACAAACACGTATTATTATAATAAATAGGCAATTTTACTTAAATTATATTCTACAAAATTTAAATATCTTACTAGTCGAATTATAAATTCCAAAATTTCAAATCATAATTCAAGTACCGGTATATTAATCTAAATTCATATCAATATTATCGGATCCACTTACCTCCTATACTAAAAACAAATGCTTTATCATAATATTCTCCATTTCGTAGTACATCGTAAACTTGATTTTCTTTAATAGTTCCATCCTCACCGTTTAGATCTTATATATATTTTATTTCTACTATCTCAAAATGGAGATCATTTGCAAATCTTACCTGAGCAAACATTTTACGCAGACAGAAAAAAACTTTTATATAACAATAGCGTACGCGTTTGAAATCTCAAGATAAAAGATCGTTGATGTTGAGAAATTTTTAACGGTTGAGGCGTCAACTTTTGAGGAAACAGTCATACCAACATCAGTGCGAAAATGTAATCCAAAATGAATTTTTTCAACTCGCATATAATAATATTTAATTACATTTTTTATCTCACCTACATTAATGTAAAATTGAATATAATGTATTAACTAAATTAGGGGAAACGTAAGTACAGTGAGACATATAGAACAGTGAGACAGGTGTAATTTTAAGGGGAAATTATATCTTTAGGTTGGCAGTTTTGTATAGTTTGCTGTGTTTTTATGTGAAGGTGACTTTCATGTGATTTCACACTTCTCTATTTCTAAGGTAAGAAAATATCATTAATATTGTGTTTGATTGAGGTTGAAGTAAAATTTTAATATTTAAATCCTCTTTTGTGCATTTTTTTTATAATCATCTCAATAATCTGAGACCAAGAACATCTGCTAGGGCAAGCACTTGGCTAACCATGCTGTAAAGTTTGGTTATGTTGTCTTTGTTACTTGAAGTTGGCAGCCATTTTTACAATAAGTTGGTAAAAAGGAACAGTGAGACAAAACATGGTGAGGAACAGTGAGACTGTCTCACTGTACCACATGTTGAACACTGAGACAGTCTCACTGTTCCTTACCATAATGTGCCTCATTGTTAATAGATTTTTTTTCTCTAAATAATGGCTTCATTTAGCATTTGAGGCATATATAATTTTTATCTCTATTTTTTTTAACTTTGAGTAGCAGAGCAAGTGGGAAATTATGTAATACAGGATTTTTTTTCAGAATTAAGATGCCGCGAAAGAAGAAAACCGATAAAATAATTGGAAGAACACCACCAGAAACCATGGAGGCTTCTGTAAAACTTGTTATTGAAGAAGGAAGGAGTATACGCCAAGCTGCAGCCACGAAGGGCGTAAAATTCCAGACTCTAGCCAGATATATTAAAAAATTTAAAAGTGTTCCTTCATCAAGAATGGCTCCAAACTATAGAGTGAAACAGATTTTCCCGCCAGATCTTGAAATCTCTCTCTGCAATTAGATTATAAAATGTTCTAAAATGTTTTATGGGCTTTCCCTGAAAGATTGTCGGCAACTAGCATATGAACTCTCGGCAAGAAATAATTTATAAATTCCCGACAGTTGGAACACTGTTCAACTGGCATCAGAAGCTTGGATGAAAGGATTTCGTCAACGTTTTAGAGAGCTTTCATTAAGAACTCCTGAAGGATGTAGTTTAGTCCGAGCCATCGGTTTTAATAAGGCCAATGTAGATTTATTTTTTATGAAATTAGAAGAAGTCATGAGCCGGCACAGTTGTTTTGGTACAGGCATGCGTCTGTACAATTTGGATGAGACTGGAACCATGACGGTTCAATCGTCTCAAAAGATTTTGGCACCGAAAGGTGCAAAACAGGTCAGCAAAGTTATTAGTACAGAGCGTGGCACTCTTGTCACCACATGCTGTATTGTTGGGGCATCTGACAACGCTGTACCACCCGCCTTGATCTTCCCCCGAGTCCATTATAAGCTGAACATGACAAATGGTGCTCCACCAGGATCTGTTGGACTAGCAACAAAAGGTGGGTGGATGAATTCGGAGAAATTGGTTGAGGTCATCTAACACTTCATCAAGCGTACCCAGTCATCTACAAAAAATCCTACACTACTCCTTATGGACAACCGCGAGAGTCATCTTTCCATTAAGGTGCTTGATTTGTGCAAAGCCAATGGCGTGACAGTACTGACAATCCCACCACACTGTACTAACAAGCTACAGCCACTAGACGTATGATTGCTAAAAACCATTCCACACATTTTATAACGCTGCTATAGATTTGGGGATGATGTCTCACCCTGGAGAGGTATTTTCAATTTACAATGTTGCTTCGTGTGTTGGAGAAGCTTATCCACGAGCCATGACCCCTCTAAATATTGCAGCTGCGTTTAAGAAAACCGGGATCTATCCATTTAATTGACATGTATTTACAGAAGAAGACTTTTTACCAAGCTCAGTCACAGACAAGCCTGCCTCTACAGCATTGAATGATCTTAATAGACATTATCTTGCGACAACTCAGTGAAAATTAATGTCCCTGCAGAAGTTTCTGTTGTTGATCACCTTCATGTTGTCACTACATGCCCAAGTAGGCCAGAATCAAGTAGTCCAATCTATATAAGTCCAGAAGACATAAGAGGTTTTCCCAAGAAAAAGGAGGAGACAACTAGAAAGGGAAGGCAAAGAGGTAAAAAACCATGATAGCAACTGACACGCCAGAGAAAGAGGAAATTGCCAACAAAAAACGCCTGAAAATACAACCTCAAGAAAAAGAAAAGTATTAAAAAAATTGTTTGGGGATGAAATTGAAGATAGTGACGAAGATGGAGTTCAGCTAGAATATAAAGAATCTTCTGATGAAATGAATTTTTTCTGAACCAGAACCTGAACAGGAGCTCTTCGGTAATCTTCATTGTGATCCAGAACCAGACAACTTTGTGCTTGTAGAATTCAAAGAAAAGGGGAACAGGTCTAATGCAAATATTTACTATTGTGGACAAGTTTTTAAAAAAATTGGTGACAGTGCATTTAAATTAACTTTCTCCGTAAAAGTATGAAGCGTCATGGAAAATTTATATTTCCTTTGATTAAAGACATAGCAACAGTGTAAAAAAATTATATCAAAATGATCTTTCCCAACCCACAAAGGCTTGGGGCAACTAAGAGACAGCAAGCATTTATTTCATTTAATATTAAATTAGATAATTATAATGTTCGTTAATATTAACTAAATACTATATTATGGATGAAAATTATGTCTCACTGTACCACAGGTGAGAGGAACAGTGAGAATTTTTGGTGTTTTAACATTTTTATACTTTTTTGTTCTTTAAAAAATTATATATTGGTTCTATTTTGTATTGACTGTAGGTTTGCACCATATATAAAATAATTATTTGTCAAACGTAATTTTTCCTTTTTATATTTTAAAAATAAAATACTTCAAAAATTACCTGTCTCACTGTACCGACGTTTCCCCTACTTAATATTATTAACTTTGTTTTGTGTTCCCTCCTTTCATGGCTGTACTTCATTATTATGTTTTGTTTGAGCTTTAATCATATTGGCTGTGTACTTGGTATGATTATTTTCATTTTCTGCTTTCGCGTTCTCTCTTAATCTTATATAGGTTATGCGCTAGCCCAAATTTGATTCATTGAAGCTTAGACACGTTTATTAAAATCAATAGCTTTTCGTGAGTGATATTTATTTTGAATGTTGTAGGTTATTACGTTCATACAATAACCGTGCGTCAAAATATGTATCTATTATTGAGATGTCTCTTAAAAGAAAGCAATATTTGGAACCAGATTATAGACCATCCAAGGCTATTCCAAGGACTACTAAAGGGAGGTTAAAATTTGGGAAAGATGTTATGAAAATGAAGAAACGTTAAAATGTATAATTAGGAATAACAAAAAGTAAGTTTTGATTTTTGTTATCTATCACCTTTGGCATCAATATGACGTAATAAACGTGGTTGTCTAGTGTTAGACAAGCAACCCACACAATTATATAGGTAGGTCTATGCAGGCAACTGTTCTCTGCTTAAGTTCCTGTGAGATTAATTAAAAAACAAACAAGCCTTCACACCTTTCATTGTTAAAGGTACTCATATATTAGTCTAGTTAGTATTGGTTTGACCCGTTCCAGAGAAAACCAGAAAAAAATTACAGTTCCAGAGGTTTCCAGACAAAGCCTGGATCGTGTTGGTTTGGGCTGTCCTAGAGAGAACCAGAACAAACCATAGCCACAGAGTGTTCAAGACTAGTTCTGTTTCGTATTGGTTTGGATCGTCCCAGAGAGAACCAGACAAAACCGCAGACCCAGAGTGCTCCAGACAAAGTTTGATTCGTATTGGTTTGGCTCGTCTCAAAGAAAACCTGAAAAAACTACAATTCCAGACAAATCATGGCTTGTAAAATAAATGGTACGGAGCACCGCACAGACTTTCTCTCTCTTTCTATAAACTCCTAAGATTTCTGAACGGAATAATGTACAATGTATCATCACCACTCCACATAAGAACACGCATAAAATAATATACAATGATATAGAATCAATGAGAAAAGAGGCGCATCTTTGTCCACCTAAGAGCATTTCAAACAGGTTAATGTCTTCCACAAGGGTCAACACTTCGTATTAAAATTTCGATTTCTGGTTAAAATTTTAACATTTTATAAGGTGTTGCAGATCTTCAAGTCATCGCATTGATATTTAATTATTCATTTATACATTTTGACCAATAAAAAATGTAAATATTGACTATTGAGTCTAAAATGGAGATAGATCATTGCTATGCAAACATTTCTCCTAAGAGATTTAAGGAAAAATAACATACTTTTTTAGATACTTATATTTAATTACTCTATGGCATTGGAGAATTATTGCGTTAAGACTTAAGTAGTATATGTTTACAACTAAAGCTCACAAAATTGTATTAATATATTTGCAAATATCTCAGCAACTGCTGCTTTTATAAAAATATATGTCAAATAAATTTTTTTTATTTCTGATAGTCCTACAATTTTGCAATGATAAGTTGTTTAGTTTCTCCAATAGTTGTGGAGATAAGGAAATTAACGCTTCTGTAAAGTACCCTAAAAATCATTTTCATAGGAAAATGAAAATAGCCAGTTTATTTATAATCTTAATCAACGCCTAGATACGAATTTTAATCAAAATCGTTTGAGTAGATTTTGAGAAAACCAAATTTTTCTCTTTTCGCCCTTCAGTAAACTACACTTAATTTTAAGTTTTTATAGACACACAGACAGACGGCATTGCAAAGACTATTTTTTAGGGTTCGGGGGGTCATGAGACGTCGACATCCATCAACATTTCAGGTTAGTTTTTTTTACGGTCGCAATACTTAAACTTTAATGTCCAAAAAGTTAAAAAAATTCATGTATAATTGCGTATAGATTGAAAGTTATTGATTTTATAAAAATATGTTTCAGATAAAATATCTGTATTATAAATATATATACATATTTGTAATGCTAAGTAATTTCATATCTCAAATAGTTTCGGAGCTATTTAAAAAAATGTTAATTGACGCATCAGACCGGAGCCCTTAAAGCCATTTTGCCGAAATATTGAGGGTAGCCATTTTGTTTGGAATATTTATTAATGTTTATAAATGAAATTTAATCAAAATCGTTGTAGCCGATTTTGAGAAAATCGACTTTTTCTCTTTTTGCCCTTCAGTAAACTACCCTTAATTTTAAGTTTTAATAGACACACAGACAGACGGCATTGCAAAGACTATTTTTTAGGGTTCGGGGGGTCATGAGACGTCGAAATCCATCAACATTTCAGGTTAGTTTTTTCTACGATCGCAATACTTAAGCTTTAATGTCCAAAAAGCTAAAAATATATATATAATTGCGTATAGATTAAAAATTATTGAGTTTATAAAAATATGTTTCGAATAAAATATTTGTATTATAAATATATATACATATTTGTAATGCTAAGTAATTTCATATCTTAAATAGTTTCGGAGCTATTATAAAAAATGTTAATTTACGCATCAGACCGGAGCCCTTAAAGCGATTTTGCCGAAATATTGAGGGTAGCCATTTTATTTGGAATATTTATTAATGTTTATAAATGAAATTTAATCAAAATCGTTTGAGCCGATTTTGAGAAAATCGACTTTTTCTCTTTTTGCCCTTCGGTAAACTACCCTTAATTTTAAGTTTTAATAGACACACAGACAGACGGCATTGCAAAGACTATTTTTTAGGGTTCGGGGGGTCATGAGACGTCGAAATCCATCAACATTTCAGGTTAGTTTTTTCTACGATCGCAATACTTAAGCTTTAATGTCCAAAAAGCTAAAAATATATATATAATTGCGTATAGATTAAAAATTATTGATTTTATAAAAATATGTTTCGAATAAAATATCTGTATTATAAATATATATACATATTTGTAATGCTAAGTAATTTCATATCTCAAATAGTTTCGGAGCTATTATAAAAAATGTTAATTTACGCATCAGACCGGAGCCCTTAAAGCGATTTTGCCGAAATATTGAGGGTAGCCATTTTGTTTGGAATATTTATTAATGTTCATAAATGAAATTTAATCAAAATCGTTAGAGCCGATTTTGAGAAAATCGACTTTTTCTGTTTTTTCCCTTCAGTAAACTACCCTTAATTTTAGGGGTAGATGTCCAATTCCAAAAACCCCTCGGGGCAACCCTATGAAAACCCAAGATATCAAGTTTCAGCTCAATCGGTAAAATAGTTTAGGCTCTAGTTGGAGGTACAGACAGACAGACAGACAGACAGACAGACAGACGGAAATTCAAAAACCACTTTTTTGGATTCAGGAAGTCATGAAACGTCAAAATTCATCAAAATCTCGAGCTCGAATTTTTTGACGATCACAATACTTTCTCTACCTGTAAGATAGAGAGAAAGTAAAAATTGTATGGCCCGTCCCAGAGAAAACCAGAAAAAACTTCAGTCCCAGAGTTTATCAGATAAAGTCTGGTTCGTATTGGTTTGGCCTGTCGCAGAGAGAACCCGTAAAATTACAGTCCCAAAGTGTTCCAGAGAAAGTTTGGTTTCCATTGTTTTGTTAAGTACCTAAGCGAAACAGACTAAATCACAGATCCAGAATGTTCTAGACAAAGTCTGGCTCGTATTAGTTTGTTCTGTCCTAAAGAGAACCAGAATAATCCACAGTACCAGAATGTTTCAAATAAAGTCTGGTTTGCATTGGTTTGTTTGGTCCCAAAAAGAACCAGACCAAGTCATAGTCCCGGAGTTTTCCAGACCAATTCTGGTTTGTATTGGTTTGGCCCGTCCCAGAGCAAACCAGAAAAAAAATAATCCCAGAGTGTTCCAAGCAAAGTAAGGTTTTCACTGATTTGTTCCCTCCCAGTGATATCCAGAAAAGTTACAGTCCCAGAGTGTTCCAGACAAAGTCTGATTTACATTTGCTTGTTCCGTCCCAGAGAGAACCAGTAAAAACCACAGAGATTTCCAGACAATGTCTAGATTACATTGGTTTTTTCCATCCCAAAGAAAATCAGACTAAGCCACAGACCCGGAGTGTTCCATATAAAATATGGTTCATATAGGTTTGGCCCATCCCAAAAAGAACCAGACTAAACCAAAGCCTCGGGGTGTTCCAGACTAAGTCTGGTTCGTATTGGTTTTTCCCATATTAAAGAGAACCATACCTAACATCATACCCTGAGTTTCCCATACAAAGTCTGGTTTGCATTGGTTTGGACCATCTTAAAGAAAACCATACCAAACCACATACTTGGAGTGTTCCAGAAAATACTTTTTTGTTCTGTCGTAATAAAAAACCCGGAAAAAGCCACAGACCTGAAGCATTCCAGACTAAATCTGGGCCCCATTGGTTTGGCCCATCCCAAAGAGAACCATACAAAACCACATACCTGGAGTGTTCAGGACAAAATATGGTTTGTGTTGGCTAGTCCAGTCCCAAAGAAAACAGACAAAACCACATAGCTGGAGTGTTCCAGATAAAGTTTGGTTTGTGTTTGTTTGTTCTGTCCCATAAGAAACAAGACCAAATCACAGATCAAGGGTGGTCCAGACAAAGTCTGATTTGCACTGGTTTGTTCAGTCTCAAAGAAAACCAGACCAAACCACAGATCAAGAGTGTTCCAGATAAAGTCTGGTTTGCATTGGTTTCTTCTGTTCCAAAGAAACCCAGACTAAACCCTGGATCAAGAGTGTTCCGGACAAAGTCTGGTTTGCATTGGTTTGTGCTGTCCCAAAGAAACCCAGACCAAACCATAGATCAAGAGTGTTCCAGAAAAAGTCTGGTTTGCACTGGTTTGTTCTGTCACAAAGAAAACCAAACCAAACCATAGATCAAGAGTGTTCTAGATAGTCTGGTTTGCATTGGTTCCTTGTATACCAACAAACCCAGACCAAACCACAGATCAGGAGTGTTCCCAACAAAGTTTGGTTTGCACTGATTTGTTCTGTCCCAAAGAAACCCAGACTAAGCCACAGATCTAGTGTGTTCCAGACAAAGGGTGGTTTGCACTTGTGTGTTATGTCCCGTAGAAAACAACACCAAATCATAAATGAAGAATGTTCCAGACAAAGTCTGGTTTGCATTGGTTTGTTCTGCCCCAAAGAAAACCAGACCAAACCACAAATAAAGAGTTTTCCTGAAAAAGTCTCGATTGCTTTGGTTTGTCCTATTCCACAGAAAACCAGATAATACCACGGACAACGAGCGTTCTAGACAAAGTTTGTTTTGCATTGGTTTGTTCTGTACCAAGGAGAACCAGGACAAACCACATAACCAGAGTGTTCCAGACAAAGTCTGGTTTGCATTGGTTTGTTCTGTCCCAAAGAAAACCAGAACAAACCTCAGATCTAGAGCGTTCTAGACAATGTCTGGTTTGCATTGGTTTGTTCTGTCCCAAGGAAAACCAAAACAAACCTCAGATCTAGAGCGTTTTAGACCAGGTCTGGATTGCAATGGTTTGGCACATACCATCAAGAAACAGGTCAAACCACAAACCCAAAGTGTTCCAGACAAAGTCTGGTTTGCCTGGGTTTGGCCCTTCCCAAAGAAGACCATTTTAAACCATAGACCTTGAGTGTTCCAGACAAGGTCTGGTTCCTATTGGTATACTCTGTCCCTGGGAGAACCTGACAAATCCATAGCAGCCCACACATGAGTAATGGTCTGGATTTCCTTGGACCTTAAGGAACCATACGAAACAAACTACGGTTTTCCTTGGTTGGTATACTCCTGTACTTTTCCACCAGGGTTCTATTATGCAACGACATTTATGATATATGATTGAGAAGAATCTCTAATCCTAATATATTTAAAATATCAAAAGATATAGTACCTAAACCAAAATTACGTGATTTGTGATAAACATTTTATTGATGAGTGCAAAAATCCCAGCTCAAAGCGACTTAAAATATACTCCTCATCATCTATAAATCTTCATGGTAAGTTTAGATTAGTTCAAAAATTAATCTGTAAATTTCCAAAATCCTAATTGATCTTAAGATATCCAGGCTCTCTTACTTTTATCTAAAGCTATGGTGAAATTTCAATTACTTTTAGGCCTATATTAACTGAGTTGTCTAGAATAAAACTGCACGTTTTACCAAACTATCGAAAATGAAGTAATTGTATGTTTCAAAGCAGAATTTTTCAAGGAATATGAAAATATGATCGATTAGTGTCAAACTGCACTCTATCCGCATTAAATGGTGTGGTGAAATCACCACTTGGGCACAAACTGTACTTTCTCCCGTGGATAAAGTTCAGAATGGTTCCAAGATGACCATTGATCAATCACAGCTTACCATTTGCTACTTATTGTTCTCTTGCTTACCAGTCAGCTGTTTAAGTTCATTGAATGAGTTTTTTGTACGTGTTGTGATGTTTTATACTTTATTTTAAGTGCTAAACACTGAATACTGTCCTTAAACTACGCTACAGAGGATAAAAAGTGTCGAAAAATTATTCCACGACCTGAAACATGGAAGAAGAATGTTTTAAAATTTAACAGGTTAGTGAGTGTTTTGAATATCACAAACTATCACTGAAAGCTATTTTAATGCATTATTTTTACACATAAAATATAAATTTATTTAACGGAAATAATTCAGCAGCTTCTTGATTCAGAACATTAATGTCTACGGTAATTACACTATTATTATTGGGTTACGAATCAATCAAGCTATGTAATTTTTTTAGGTTAGTGGATGGTACATGCTTTGGATAAGGTTTATAGCTTGAATTTTTTTGTTGTAGGTACAAAGCATAAAATATACCTACATATCCACAGTGTAAACATGAAAATCACAAACTGTATCACTGCAAATTATTGAAAATGCATGATGTTAAATATGTCTACGAGATGTTCTATCAAAAACCCCGAAATTATGTTCAGGATAACTTTATTGTAAAACACACAACAATCTCTAACATTAAAAGGAGAAGAGCAACAAAAGGAACGTACTCTGAGAAGGATGCAACAGCCAAATACATCATTAGCCAAATACTTCATTAGAAAAAGAGCACAAAACGAAGTTCGAGTTTGCAGAGAAGCTTTTCTCACTATTCTTGGCATATCGGCGAGACGTGTGAATACCGTGCTCAATAAATATTATCACACTGGGAATTTTGACGAAAATAGGGGTGGTTTTCGAAAGAAAGACGAATATCGAAATAAGAAGGAATGTGTGATTCGGTTTATTAACACTCTCAAGTGTGTAGAATCACACTACTGCAGGGGAAAGAGTAACAGAAAATATTTACCTTCAGAGTTAAGTATCACAATATTGTGGAAAATGTACTCAGAAATTCAGACAAATGTACCCCTAAAAGAAAACTATTTCCGTATGAGTTTTAATACTAATTATAATTTGGGTTTTGGATCTCCTAGATCAGATATGTGCTCTGTGTGCCTACAACTTCGAGGAAGAATTGCTACAGCGAAAGATGAAATGGAAAAGATGACCTTAACAACAGAACTGCGTGTTCATAAAGCTCGCGCTAAAATGTTCTTTGAACTGTTGTGTGACGAAGACCCATCTAAACTTATACTGTCTTTTGACTGTGAAAAAATATTCCATTGCCTCGTTTGCCAGATCAATGTGTGTATTATTCAAGACAGTTTTATATGTTTAACTTCACCCTTGTCAGAGGGAACAGCAACGCTCATCTTGCTCCTGATGATGTGACATCCTATGTGTGGACTGAAAATGAGTTTCTAAAAGATTCAAACACTATAGCTTCATGTGTGTTTGACCTTTTGCTGTCTTCTAATATGTTTGACTACACCACACTTCGTCTTGTCTCGGACTGGTGTGGTGAGCAAAATAAGAATTATATGATGGTATGTATGCTAATGAGGGGTTTGGAGAGTATAAAACCACAAAATATTGAAAGTGTAGCGATTGTCTTTCCAGTTACAGGTCACAGTTACATACCTCCAAATGAGGTATTTGAATTCATTGAAAGAGACATCAAGAAACGTGAAATCATTCAAACTCGTGTAGAAGTACACGTTTTGGTTTCAAAGCATTCAACTGTCAAGAAAGTTGGTGAGGAAGCCAAAGTTTATGATTTTAAAGCGTCCTTAAAGGGCGTTGTAAAAAAATGTACATCATGTTTTTTTTCAAATTTCTAAAACTAAGCGAATTTTCACTAAACGATCCAAAACTAACAATGTAATAGTATGTGGTTGGCCTCATTTTAAAACTGATGTTGGTAATTACAAGAATTTGTTCATGACTTCACGTTGTTACAATGACATTCAACTTATTGAAATTTCCAAAATAAATAAAGTAACAGAATAAAAGAAGAAGGATGTTGAGAACTTGCTGAAGAAGCACTATGGAGAAGAATGGAGTAATAACGACACATTGAAATTCTACGTTCTGCCACATTACCTCCCCTCTACTTTAATATATAGAGGAGGTAACGATATCTTGTTACACGGTAAATGTACAATGGTGAGATAGGGAAATGTTTCATAAGAGTAAGAGAAATCATTAGGTAACAATAATAGATTTATTATACCATAACCTAAAAGTAGATATCGGGTTACATTTGTTAAAGAAGATAGAAAGTGGGACCAATGAATAATAACCAGTAATTAAAGTCCGTTAAACTAGCTAGGGAAAACAAGTAACTCATAAGTGAACCACCCTATGTTTTAAACTAACAGTAAGAAAGGTTTTAACAACTCCAAACTTAGAGGAACTTCCCGTGGCTCAAGACGACACGGTAACAGTCAAAAGGACATTAAGTAGATATAGAGTATTGGACTCCAAAACAGCCGGGCTGGTGCCTGACTTCCAACAGAAGAGTCTAAACAGAAAACATGGTGAATTAAATACAAATAAAGATGTGACAACAGATCCTATAATTTTAGAGTTACTGAGCTAAACTCGGCCTAGCTAGCTGGCTTGACTTTTAACCAAGAACTGACTTATAGAGAGCCTACATTATAAATGGTAAGAGGACGGACTGTCCATTACATCAGCAAATGGCTAACAATCAGGTGTCATCACTAAATATTACTATGGCCGGTCCTTTCCCAGTGGGTACTGCCAGAACATTCAATAGTACATTTATGTCATTAGTCACTGCCTGGGGTAATCATCAAGTTTAGTACACACCAACATTAACTACTAGAAAAAATAAGATGCCAACAAGGGGCCAATGAAAATACTATCTGAGCGGGCCACTATACCAAACTAGCCGTTGTTCCGCACTTTGCGCACCCAAAATAGTAACACAGAATAAAGAGATGCCAACTAGAAAGTTATGAGATACTGACCTAACTAGGTCCTCAAATAAGGGCGTTAGACAACCTGCTTGTAGCCATACAAAATTTTGAACACGTGAGCATGACGTCCTCGGCGTCATGGGATATTGTAAAGTCATATGGACTTAATATTGAATAATGAACTTGTGGAGAAGAGGAAACTTAAAGCAAGGTTCCTATTACATATAGAGCTCAAAGCTCCTGTATTTAAGCTATGTCATATGGACATAGGAGAATTATGTAGTCTGACTAAAGAAAATTAAGTCAGCTTGACACAAAAACTAAACTTAGTCACTCTGACTATAACTACCCGTCTGATGGACGTACAAATAATATTAGTCACTTTGTCTAAAGAAAACATGTCTGATGGACATACAAAATATGTTAGTCACTTTGACTAAAGTAAAAACGTCTGATGGACGTACAAAATATGTCAGTCAACTTGACTAAATAAAACACGTCTGATGGACGTACAAAATATGTTAGTCAACTTGACTAAAGAAAACACGTCTGATGGACGTACAAAATATGTTAGTCAACTTGACTAAAGCAAACACGTCTGATAGACGTACAAAATATTATAGTCATTTTGATTAACAAAAACTGAATTCGTCTCCTTAACTACCATAACATGTATGAAGGACTTGGATATTTTGTTGAATACTTGGGACATCAGATGAGACTCCCTTGGCGTGAAGGCGGTGAGACCCACGACTCAAACAACAAGACCATCCGTATCTCCTTCAGGTGCTGCGGCAGAGGTTCCTCCTTCGAGGATATGATAAACTTCTTGGAACATCAGACGAGATTCCCCCGGCGTCGAGGTGGTGAATCCCACGACTCAAACATCAAGACCATATGTATCTCCTTCAGGTGCTGCAGCAGAGGTTCCTCCCCAGAGGATATATTATGATGAACTACAGTTTGTGAACCCAGAAGCCACTCGTTATATACTCTTCTCTCTGACTCTTGAACAAGACCAGAAAAGGGCATGAAATGAGGAGAAATGAAGGAAAGGGGGGGGGGCGGTTGGAAAGGTGGAGAAAGAGTTACCAAGGAAGTCCTCTAGGGGAGCAGTGCTCGTAGTTCGCAGCATTGAACCAACGATAGTCAGGCCTTTCTTCAACTTGGAGTTCAAGGGTTTAGACGTGTGTTGGAACTGCCACGCCTTCGCTTCCGCCATGCTTGCAGAATACTGTATCGAAGCATGGTGATCGTATCCGGGAGCATCCACTCCATGTAAGTAGAACACAAATTATATTATTTCAGAATATATCAGTTTTAATTCTCTTCTTTACATCCCTTTAGTTCATTTGAGTGTTTTATGCAAATTACGGTTTGTAGATTTCATTTCACTTGAGTGACATGCCACAGTTAAAGTTATTGATGGAAGTGTAGACTCAGAAGAACCAATTGTTATGCAGTGCTGTCAGCCACAAGAAGAAGAGCAAAATCTTTTCATATAAATTGGTTCAGATGGTCATTAAATGGGTGGACTGTCTAGTTGATTACTGTATTTATTTGACTAATTATTCTTTTAACATTCTAATATTATTGATTTTTAAGTATTTTTAAAATTATTATTGAAGAATAAACTTGTCCAAAATCAAGGTTTGTTTTTTCAAATACATTATTATTCTTTAAAAGCAAAAGTTGATCCTAATAGAATTTCCTTTAATAAGAATTAATTCCATACTAGTACCAATGTAACCTTGAGTTACAATAGGTCCCGCCCCCATGTTAACCTTTACACGTAACTCTCCTTTTTGATTCATACTATCTGCTCCAAATAGTATCGAAGCTATTAAAATCTATACAATAGTACTCTTCTCTATTATAGTTATTGTAGTTTGGTACAATATAATAAACATTTCTGAACAATATAAAAACAGAATATTATAGGATAATGTTCTGTCTACAAATAAAACTGTTCATGTACTTACCGAATGTATCTTCTGGGTAGAGCAACCACCAAGACGGGCCAACACCTATAGAATCCTAGTACTGGGAGTTGACCGAGCGAGCTATGATGTTTCAACAGCTGATGTCCACACCGATTTGATCAACGCAACACTAAAATAGGCCGGCTAGCATCTGCCTCGACTAGAGGAAGACTGCTTACCTGCCCTCTGATGGGAGAAACGTGAACTACATCCACAACATCAGGTGATTGAAGAAATATTCTGGAAGGTGGATGGAGCTCTAACAACAAAAGGGCTACGTGACTGTCGAAAGCTTCTAGAAGGACGACACTGACCGAGTGTTATTTTCCCCCACCTGGCGTGCCTAGCAACGAAAACCCTATATAGAGTGATGTTCGTGTATTCAAAAAGTGTAACATTGCAACATGTTACAACATACTACTCCCCCCATCTTAAGCGTCACGCAAAGGTTTCCCTCAAGTGTCATACTACCCACTCCATATAAAACACCAATTGTAATAAACTTCCTGCGATAGTAAGCTTCTCTATTGTAGTCCTATGTAGACTGTCTTTAATCTGTAAGAATTCAGCCAAGAACGAAACTCCCCCACAAAATCAATATATTCATCTACTTATCACTTGTATTTCTTCTGGTTAGAGCCACCTTCAAGACTGGAAAACTACCTCACGTCCTAAGTCGAAGAGGAGGTAGCAACCAGCCGTCGTGCACCACTAGCCAATGTTCCGAGCAGACAGGTCAAATCGGAACTGACGGAAACTATCTACTAAATGGAACTTCCCTGGTGTCCAGCGCGGAAGACAAATCTAAGAACCAACTTATCGCGTGATGTCTGTTCATCGCGTCCACCAACCAACGGAGCGAGAAAATCAGGCGGCTCGTGTTGAAGCGACCTGGCAAATCCATGAATAGTCAAGCATGGTGTGATGTTCGAAAAATGACCGTTGAAAGCCATCAACCAATCTAGACATTCCCCCCTTATTCCTATGCGACTAGAAACACTATTTAAACCTTGTGGTTTGTAAACTCATTATTATTCGATTTCTTCAAGTGACACCATGTCGTAGACTATTATTCTACAATTTCTTCAAGAGACACTATGTCGTGGATTATTATTCTACGATTTCTTCAAGAGACACTATGTCGTAGACTATTATTCTACGATTTCTTCAAGAGACACCATGCCGTAGATTGTTATCTTCGTTATCATCTGGAATAGTCCTATCCTGGACATGGACAATTTACTGGAGGATGTCGTAATTAATCGTATCAATATTGGTTTAGTAGTTTGGAATAAGCCAAACTAAGAGTAATTTATTTATTAAATGTTTTATGAGACTTTTAATTGGTTTGCCGCCACTTGGGCGCTAGTATCAAAGAAGTCAAGTATTTTTTTTTAGATTGCCACATTTATTAGCTTGTGTTATTAGAAGTCTTTAATTTAATTTGACAAGTTCGATCTCTGAATGAATGTAAATTCTTCCCCTTTTTTGTGTAACGGTTTCATACTTAATTGTTCTTTTTTTTTTAGGATTTAACGTACATGTAGCAGATTGTTTGATTTTGACTAAATAAAATTTAAAAGTATAAAATTGAAATTTCTTGTAGTTTAACTAGACAAATTTTATTATGTCATAAAATTTAATTAACAAGGAGAGTTCTACTTTTGAGTCGTTTCACAA
Organism: Timema podura; assembly: GCA_033556935.1. Classification (NCBI taxonomy): domain Eukaryota; kingdom Metazoa; phylum Arthropoda; class Insecta; order Phasmatodea; family Timematidae; genus Timema; species Timema podura. Next base: position 2,279,003 of record JAVRXN010000010.1, read on the forward strand.
TATTCCCGCGGGAGATTGACTATATGCCAGAAAGTCAAACTCTCGTGTTTGTAAAAAACATCAGTGCGATGTTTATTGTAAATGTAGCAACGTCGGCTTTAATTTTGATGAAGCCGACACTTTAAAAACATTATAAAAACGCTTATAAGGCGCTTAATTTTTGTGTATAAATAACTATCAGGTTAGATATTTATTAGCTTGTGATTTGGTTATTAGTAGAACATTCACATTTATGTTGCCAATATTCACTGTTGTGACAGAATAGGCTAATCGAGTTGTTGTCTCTTCTAGATGACTGTTTTGACGTTAACTTACGTTGTAAATGATTTTCAACAAACTTTAGATGGATTGTTGAGGCCATGTTAAATTTTGTTTCTATTGTTATTATGAATAAAACATTCATATTTTTATTTAATTGTTGCTCTGTCATGCTTTCTTCCTTTATAATTTAGTTTACCTCCCACCTTCCTTTTAGACTAAAGTGGCCATAGCTAAGAGTGGGTGGTATCAAAAGGACTATTCGTTTTCTACGCTTGATGGAGAAGTGCTGTCCTGGACTTGGACAATGTCAGGATAAACTTTCTTATTCTATGGACTTATACAATGGCAGTTTATTTTTTGGACTCTGACTTAAATTTAACTTTTAGTGTTAGCCAAGCTAGGCGTCGTAATTTTGCTATTTAATATTTTTTTTGTTACCTGAACATTTATTTTGAAATGAAACTCTATATTTTGTCCATTGATCTCTATAATATAACTGGATGGACATACACATGCATATTCCAAGGACAAAGGCGTGACGCTCAAGTGTATCGTCTGCTACACTGAGGGGGGGAGGCGGGGGGACAGATTTAACGGTTTCTTTCAATGTTCTTATGCGGAAACATGTCTCTGATGAATAAAAGGGTTATTGTTTGAAAATAATGAAGTATTATACCACATTTTACTGAAGAAACATTTACATTAAAGGATATACAAACCAGTTTTACAGGTAATACTGTACAAATACGAATAAAATCTTTAATATATTTAAATATGTAGTTATCACCTATGTTGTTTACAGTCTGCCAAGACTACACTTATATTTAAAGTTGGTTATTAGCTTGTATATTGGATTCTGAAACCATATTATATTGAAAGTTCGATAAATATAATGAATAAGGTATCTTAAAACTTGATTACATTTGTTTGAATGACACACTTTGTGTAGAAGTCTTGCGTTCAAATGATCATTTAGGTTATTGGCTTGTAGGAAGTACAGTATTTACTAAACCCTGATTTTAGTAATAATCCCAATCTGTGAGGCCTTATTTCGTACCAGAATACTATCATATATATAATATTTTGGTAGGATAAACGGCAATTTAGAACGGAAGTAGAAATTTCCTTCTGGAAGGTCTTTTATACTAACTAAATACTACTATAGGATAGGATTCTAGTACGAGATAAAGCCTTACAAGCGAGCTTCCTTCAAAAATCATCGTATATATTAGGCTACATCAACTTATTTAAAGAAAAAATGAACCAGTTTTGAACTTTTATATGCTCTTCAAAGCTTTAACTAACATATTTATTTAATTTAACCATTCACACATTGATGTATCTCATATACTCAATCAAATTAATGAACGATGTAAAATTGCCACATTGCCTTTTATGTGTGTAAGAGAGAAAGAAATACCCGAAAGATTCCTTCTCTCTTACACAATGGTATGCAGACGACAGCTCGAAAATTTCAGCCAGAGATGTCCATCCAGTTATATTATAGAGATCAATGATTTTGTCTGTCGCCACTTGGGCGCTAGAACCTGTTGTATTACTTAAACTTTTTAGATAGCCACAATTATTAGTTGATTTTGTGTTGGACACGTTAAATATAATTCATTTTGAAATTGCGGTTACTAGTAATTGTTTTGATAATATTAAGGTAGTCTTTTTGATTTTTATATTTTTAAGTATGGATTATTGTAACGTAACTTTTCTGACTGATAAAATTAATCATGTGATTAATTCACATTAGAATATTTTCAAATCTTTTGCTATGCTTTGGTTGTAGTATTGTATTTTCTTTATATTCACAAGTAAGTGGAGGTTTCCTATTTTTGAGTCTAGATCAGATAATCCCGCGGGAGTTTGACTAAAGTCTGTTAGCCAAACTCTCGTGTCTTTTAAAATATCTAATAAATATTTAATATTTATTATTGACATTTTGAAGTCTGCATTCATTGGTGTGAATCAGACACTTTGGTAACAATTTAATAAGGCCCATAAGGCTCTTATGTGGTTATTATTTGCTATAATTGTTTGTACTTAAATCAACCTTATGTGTTGTTCTGTCTCTTCAAGACTGACCCATTTGATTGTAGGATATGTTACATGTGATATAACATTCACTCAGGTTAACTGCGCGAAATTATTTTTTATTTTCTACATACCTCAGTTTGATTTTTGGGACCATGTAAAGATTTCTGCTTTGTTGTTATTGCTTTGAATTCATATGGTTGTTATTAGACCATGTAAAGATTTCTTCTTTGTTGTTATTGCTTTGAATAAACCATTCATATTGTTGTTATTAAAAAATCTGGAAGCTGGCGCAGTCTTTCTACGACATACTTCCCGGTGCCACCAATCCTCTTATCCAGGAGCTTGGGAATTACGTCATCGACCCTGGATGGTGCCACCGACGTCCCAAAGCCCTGCTCGGATAAGCGAGATGTGACGAATGTGCTTTGGGAGGCTCTCACCTAGCCCCCCATAGAGTAGTGTCTCCGCACGTAACTCTAAATAACCCTTAGTCGGTTCACCACAATTTTGTTTTTTTAAATTAATATTAATTAATAATATGCTTTTTTGTTTGTTTCAGTAACTTCGCGAAATGCGACAACCCGTCAGTGAATTTGCTCTCGTGCACTCCTTCAGGGTGCATTAGAGCATGCTTTTTTGCGTCTGCGTCTTGTTATTAAATCTTGTATATGATTTCCCTTTTTATATGTTTTGTAGATTACTCCCACTCCCTTTTATATTATTTGTGGTCGTAAATAAAAGGTAGTAGAGTGGGGTCTAGCACCAAATTGAACTTTATTCACATTGATTGGTGTCAAACTGCAATTTATCCACAATTTAGAGACAAAGTGAACTTTCTCCAAACTTTATTTCACTAAAATTCTTATCAGTGGCAACAAAATATAGTTTCCTTCCTTTCAAGTGTATTTTAAAAGTCTTAATTTCAATATGCATAAATCAGTTTCGTTCTGTAGCTTTGAGATCAGCTGGAATCAGTTTTTGCGTCTCTTGAAAACTAGATTTTTGGATAAAGTGTGTTTGATTCTATGCCATTCAATTTACGGACAATTTGGGTTTTATCTATAGTACACTCGTCCTCTATTTCGGGGAAAATAAAATAGGTTTCTTTCTTAGAAATTTTATTTTTTTATTTTCTTGGCATGTCCAAAGTCACCCAATGAACTCGCTAAAAAAAGTAAAAATGCAAAAAAAGTTTATAAACAATTTTGGCCCAAATCTAATGTAAACATTATATTAACTGGCAACCATCAAATTCAATATAATCATTTCCGTAACTATACTCTGAAACTACTTACCGAATTACTAGTTATTAGAAAAATGTTTAATTATGTCTAGTTTATGGTTAAACTTAAAAAAAATTTCACACTAAACTCTAGAGAAAGAAAACAAAAGATAAAAAGCTGTCAAATGAATGAATGTTAACTCTTGTTTGAAAATCAATTGTAAATTTTAGTTGTTTGATCATCAACTTGGCACTAATACTGATTACGTGAACAATAGCAAGGCCATCCGAAGCCTCCCCCATGTCTGGAGAAACCCCAGTCCAAGCCTTTATAAAAATAGCACACTCCACCCTTTTCAATTAGGTCAAACTTGTGTTACCAGACAGATGTAAGGGGGGAACATCTTGCGTCTATGAAAAAGGCACGGTCTCACAAAATTGTGTGATTTATCTCTGAATTGAACATTAATTTTGCTTTTTGTATTAATTTTATAGCTACCACAGGGGGTCTACTGACTCGTTGACCGCCTCCCTTCCCCCGAATCCTCGCCTGCCTGCAGGCTTATTATAACTAGGGCCTGGATGTTGATGACGTAAAAAAAATTAAAACATGCACTTTAAAAAGCTAAAAATATACTTTATTAAATGACCTAAAACTTAAGAAAATGTATCATAAAATGAATAAAAATGATCTTATAATAAATGTTTAAAAAATTCTTCAGAAAATAGGCACCAACTAATATTTGTTCTTTTAATTCACCTTAGTCTGAGTTGGTCTCAGGTTGACTAAAGTGAAGGATCTATGGTTATCTGCCAGCAAGTTCTTATACCTCGAAAAGCTGCGTTCTACATCAACTGATGTGATCGGAGCGTACTTGAAGTGGTGAATATCGTTGGCTGTTAAATCCTCCTCAATCCCATCCATAGAATATTTATTACCACAGAGCATATCTGAGATTTGACACAAAGTTTTATACCCAGTATTCTTGTCCACCGCTTTTTCCAGTTTACACGCAATAGCTGTAGCAATTTTTCCATGAGCGTTGTTAACACCAGTCTCCACCTGTTTGACTAGTGAAATGGAATCTATCATTGCCTCACCCCTTTTTTCCAGTGATGTGATAGTTGTTGACAATATTGCAAAGTTTGACCTAATAAATACCAAACTGCCCTCCATGTTTGGCTCAGAGAATATATCTTGAGCAATTTGTTTTGAAGCAGCTTCTTCACAGTCAAAACTCTGTACTATTTGTTTCAATACCTGGGAATGTTCACAATAATACAAACCTGCATTTATCTATGTGCCCCAGCGTGTGATGATAGGTTGTGGTGTTAAAGCGATGTCCTCGGCTTTGAAATGTGCAGCTCGTGAGGGTGCTTTTAAGAAAAACTTTTAACGTTTGCCACAAGCCTGTCTATGTTGGGATGATTTGCTCGCACTTCTTCACAAACTCTATGTAGACCATGTGCTAGGCACGTGACATGTATCCTTTTAGAGTAAAGTGCCTTCAATAAATTAGCTGCTCGTACCATATTTGGTGCTGCATCACTTAGAAATAAAAGCACATAGTCATGTTTTATGCCCTCAGGCCACAGAAGAAACATAGCACTGTCAAACATTTTGAATACTGTCGAGTAATTGGCCTTTTCTAATACTTCGGTGGTCAATAACAATATTTCACCTGGTCTATCCAATTCTAATGTTCCAATCATAACATTGGCTACATAGCGCCCCACAGCATCAGTGGTCTCATCGATATAAACTCATAGCTTCTTCCCGCGAGTACCGCACCTTATTTTATTTAAAACTTCTTTGTAGCACTGTGGTAAATAATTCTTACGTAATGTCGATTCGTCTGGTATTTCTTGGTTTGTGTATTTTTTCCAAAAATGCTCGTAAGTTTGGATTAGAGAGTTTATATAGTGTATTGTTTGCTAACATTAACACGTCACACAACTCTTTACTAATCTATGAGGACTTGGTAGATTGTGAAGCAACTGAAGTTAGCAAGCGTTGACTACTGCTTTCTTTGATGCACGCTCAATAGCACGCACGTGCTTCTCGCGACCAACATGCTGTGTCACAGTAAACAGTCTTTCAGGCGATACTTTGGTTTCACACAACTTACAATATAGTAGGCTTCCACCAGTAGAAAACACACTATCACCAAACTCGGCTACTATTTGTTTTAAATGAACTGACATTTTAGGTTTAATTTTAGGCATTTTCAAAGTGGTGCTGAAACGCTACAGTGTACTGCACGCCACAGAACAACTACACCAACTGCACGCTGTGAACTGTTCATGGAAAAACCACGCCTTTCCCTTCCTCCTCCACCTTAACAGCTGTATGAGCCAGAGAAGCGCTTGGGACTCAAGGTAACATTCCAGACATTCCATTCCGCAAATAACTTGCTTCCAGCAAAAGCGAGTGTAGGCCTGTATTTGTATAGCCAACTAACCTTCAGCCAGTTATTAGCAAAATAATAAGATGTTGAAATGTTTTATTTCAGTATTTTGAAATAAGCGTTTTTTTATAAACTACTACTTAAGGCTGGGAGACGTAATTTCATAAAATAATATGGGGACATGACAAAATAACCTAAGATGACAAAATTCTTCAAAAAATGACCAAATAATTCTCCAAAATTAAAGAAAATGACTTAAAATTAAAAAAATAGCAAAAAATAAAAATAAATAAAGCAAACTAAAAAGGATATATTTGCAAACGAGATGTCTTTAACAGAGTTGATATATATTGGAGCATTGCACCAGACCCCTCAGTAAAAGATGACATGTCATCAACATCCTAGCCCTAACATCAACCTGGCCATGTCTTGTCTTCATCGCTTGGATTAAAGCATTGCGTTGCTTGGAAATGAAAATGAACTCTTCCATTTTCAACGCATCTAGTCTAACAACATTTATATCAAGGGTAGATAAGTTTTTAAAGTCACTTCACTGCCTAGAACACCACCAGCTGACATCAACTTGTCTTGATCATTTAGACTCCTTGGATCAACACGAGATGGAGCTTAGCAGAAAGTAGATTAGCAAGTTTGCTATTTACCCAGGAAGTTATTTGTGAGAAAAAGAAACGCATTAATTTGGTTTATTTTGGAGAACAAATTTCCATGGACAAATAAAGTTAGTTCTTGATATTTGACAACTTAAAACTAGTTACTCAATAAACCTTCATGGTTTTTTGTCAATTGACCTGGGCTTTATCTTCTTAATTGTGGTTAGTAAAACTATCATTAAAACAAACTATAATATTATATAAAACAAAATTTATCAATTGGTAAAAGTTAGATCCTTATGTTGTTTATATAAATATATACATTGATGAATAAATTAAAAGCCTCACGATTTTATAATCAATGTAGAGGGACATGCAAAGCTCGCATTTGCGATTAAACACATTTTTACACGAATTCTACTGTTTTCACGCAAATAACACAAATTTAAGCTTTTTTTTAAATAAACAATATTTATTTGTAACGTGGCAAGTACCACATCATGCAATATAATTTTCAACGCGGTAACACTGGTGAAAGCACTATACCAGGGCTGCCGTTTATGCGATTAGTGTCAGTTTTTACTTATTTTATAGGTATAAAATGGATCACAGGAAAAATGAATGTTTTCAGGATATTTAAGATTTTAATTTATCTGAGGTTATCGTTAAAAATCACGATTTCTACTTTTACACATTACGATACCTAAATTTGATTATTTGTTTACCAACTTTATAAGATTTCAAGCTATGTCCAAGGAAGGATATTAATATATATGTACCTTGCTACAGGCGGTCATGTTTGGAAAAATTATATCTTCTTAATTTTTATCCCCTTCTCCTTATTTGATATTAGTTTAGTCTTCTATGACGATATGTTTCGGTGTTATTATTGTTTGTTTTAAATCTAAGTTTATAATCGATTATTTCAATATTGCTATTTGTAAGACACGAAGGTAATGATATTGAGATATCGAGTTTGATATAACTAAGTGTGAAATGTTTTGTGTTTATTTATATTTGATTTATCTCCGTATATGTTAATAAATACTTAAATACACAATATGAACAAAAAGTGTAGACAGTTTTATCCAAGTTTTTTTTATGAATTCTGATTCCACTCGTATTTACGGAAATAATATAGCTTTCAGCTTATAATAACATCTTTTTTTGAGAAAAATAACACCACTTTTATCCTAAAAATAGGCTCAGCTTTTGCATGTCTCGATCACCGTAACATAAAAAGAAACATTTAAATTTTAGTTACTAATAAATAATGGTCTTGACAAAATACTATTTGATTGAAATACATTGTTTGTGACGGGTTTTGGTGACTTCGCGACTTCGGTAATAGGTAATGAGAAAGTTCAGCTTCTATTACGTGTGGGAAATTTGGATTTTTGATAGTTAAAAATGTATATCTTAAAATGGGTGTAAAAATTGCTATCGGTCTTTTCAACGTAGGTGACGCCGCATCCATATTTTATTTGATAAAAACCAGAAAGGACTTGAATCAAACTTCAGGTAAAGACTTTACATATACAGAGGGGCTTGAAAAAATATATACACATTTTACTAGATTGGTGCATTAAACTGTATATAAAATTTTTGGTCCCTTCTGTATCTGGATTGTAATAAACCACCACACTCAAACGTAAGTAAACAAATATCAACAAATTCCAACAGATTAAATATTATTTAAAATTATATATTTAATATATATATATTTATTTGATCATTTATTTGAGGTATTTAACGTGTACTTGTCAAACCTACTGATTATTTTAGGACACGATATTTTTTTTTAAACGAGCGTGAAAGGTCCTACCCATTTTGTCGGGAATGATATTTTCACATACCTTCCATGGCTCTTTTATATGCAACAATCGAATTCTCCTCCGAAGGAAGTTGTGCTACGAACTTTAATTGTTTGAGAAAAATCCATCAACCTCGGTTAGGTTTGAACCCACGAATATTGCGTCTTAAGGTGAGCACTTAACCTTAATAGCATCGAGGTTTTCTATTTAACTATGCTGCACAAAAATGAAATAAACATATCCAAACAAAAAATCCCCTTCCCTCTTCCTTCCAAACTCCCACCTTTCTCAATCAATACTCCATCAACCCTTTATCGTGCCCTTTTTACTTTCTCTCTATCTTACAGGTAGAGAAAGTATTGTGATCGTCAAAAAAATCGAACTCGAGATTTTGATGAATTTTGACGTTTCATGACTTCCTGAATCCGAAAAAGTGGTTTTTGAATTTCCGTCTGTCTGTCTGTCTGTCTGTCTGTCTGTCTGTACCTCCAACTAGAGCCTAAACTATTTTACCGATTGAGCTGAAACTTGATATCTAGGGTTTTCATAGGGTTGCCCCGAGGAGTTTTTGGAATTGGATATCTACTCCTAAAATTAAGGGTAGTTTACTGAAGGGCAAAAAGAGAAAAAGTCGATTTTCTCAAAATCGGCTCTAACGATTTTGATTAAATTTCATTTATGAACATTAATAAATATTCCAAACAAAATGGCTACTCTCAATATTTCGGCAAAATCGTTTTAAGGGCTCCGGTCTGATGCGTAAATTAACATTTTTTATAATAGCTCCGAAACTATTTGAGATATGAAATTACTTAGCATTACAAATATGTATATATATTTATAATACAAATATTTTATTCGAAACATATTTTTATAAAATCAATAACTTTCAATATATACGCAATTATATGAATTTTTTTAAACTTTTTGGACATTAAAGTTTAAATATTGCGACCGTAAAAAAAAAAACTAACCTGAAATGTTGATGGATGTCGACGTCTCATGACCCCCCGAACCCTAAAAAATAGTCTTTGAAATGCCGTCTGTCTGTGTGTCTATAAAAACTTAAAATTAAGGGTAGTTTACTGAAGGACGAAAAGAGAAAAATTTGGTTTTCTCAAAATATGCTTAAACGATTTTGATTAAAATTCGTATCTAGGCGTTGATTAAGATTATAAATAAACTGGCTATTTTCATTTTCCTATGAAAATGATTTTTAGGGTACTTTACAGAAGCGTTAATTTCCGTATCTCCACAACTATTGGAGAAACTAAACAACTTATCATTGCAAAATTGTAGGACTATTAGAAATAAAAAACTTTTATTTGACATATATTTTTATAAAAGCAGAAGTTTCTGAGATATTTGCAAATATATTAATACAATTTTGTGAGCTTTAGTTGTAAACATATACTACTTAAGTCTTAACGCAATAATACTCCAATGCCATAGAGTAATTAAATATAAGTAAGTATCTAAAAAAAGTATGTTATTTTTCCTTAAATCTCTTAGGAGAAATGTTTGCATAGCAATGATCTATCTCCATTTTAGACTCAATAGTCAATATTTACATTCTTTATTGGTCAAAATGTATAAATGAATAATTAAATATCAATGCGATGACTTGAAGATCTGCAACACCTTTTAAAATGTTAAAATTTTAACCAGAAATCGAAATTTTAAAACGAAGTGTTGACCCTTGTGGAAGACATTAAACTGTTTGAAATGTTCTTAGGTGGACAAAGATGCGCCTCTTTTCTCATTGATTCTATATCATTGTATATTATTTTATGCGTGTTCTTATGTGGAGTGGTGATGATACAATGTACATTATTCCGTTCAGAAATCTTACGAGTTTATAGAAAGAGAGAGAAAGTCTGTGCGGTGTGCCGTACCATTTATTTTTCCTTTTTCCACCCCGTTCATCCTCTCCCTCAAAACCCAACCATCATCTACACTAATATATTTTCCGACACTCCTCAATCTCATGCAAACTAAACAACCAACGATATCCTTTTCAAGACTGATCAAAGCTGTCATTATATATTCAAAATGTCTCTCAATGACTGTAAGAAAACGAGAAGGCCAGGAATAATATGACCATCTATAATAACTTTTTAGGAATTACTCAAAGACTTAATTTAAATACCTGCAACTCAATGACTTATTTCAATCGAATACAGTAATATTGTACCAAGGCTGTGAATTAAAAAATTTTCTTATCCCTTGTCACATTGACAAACAACAGTGGTGATTTGAGCATCAAATTTCAATCTTCCTAGATAACTTAAGCGAAAAGATCCATGTTGCATGGATGTGATGAGCAAGCTGGGGGGGGGGGGATAGGTGGGAAAAACTTGTCAAAGTTAAGCCCATGCTTCTAGGCTACTTTCACAATTCGGTTTTTGGGGATACCTAGGTATTCTTAAGACCCATAAGAAATTGGTGAAAGAGTTTTATTGGCCAGGCATGTATAACGACGTTAGAGAGTGGGTGAGGAGCTGTGAACCGTATCTCATGGCAAAACCCGCTCAGAGCATACAAGTTGGGTTGCATTCAGCCCTTGTAGCTCAGCGTCAGTAGGAGAAGGTGACTATCGATATTGTTGGACCCATCACACGTTCTTATAATGGAGATATCTATGTTATTACCTTGATGGATGTTTTTTCTAGGTATGTCATGGTGAGACCTTCTTAGGAAAATGAAGGGTATTACTGTTGCCCATGTGCCGTCAAGAAGGGTTTGGGCTATCCTTGGAGCACCACGCAAGATTATGAGTGACACTGGACTATGTTTTATGTCCAAGTCATTTCATGTGTGTGATTTGCCATTATTTTCAGGCATGTAATCACTAGCCCCTATAATCCCTCTCCAAATCATGTGGCAAGATTCAACAAGAACTTAAAGGTGGCTTTAACTTTCTTCCATAGTAAATCCCTATATTTTTTGAATTTTGTTTTCAACTCTACGTGGCACAAGTCAACTGGAGCGTCTCTAACGTACATTTTGCTTGGTAGGGAGATTAAACACCCTCTTATGGTGATGTGTGATGTCCATCTCTTATTGTTGAATCTGGGGACTCTTCTAATTCATAAAAATGCAGGCTTGCTTTTCTGAATTTGAAAGCGATCTCAGAGGGGAGTCGCAAAGGCGTATAACAAAGGCTGACTATCGGGGAGCTTTGTGATTGGGGAACATGTTTTATTAAAATATTCTCATCTCAGCTCAGCCGCTAACAAGGTATCTGCTAATGTATTGCCTGGCAGTGTTAGCAACCCAACAGATGAACGGTGAGATAAGTGAATTATCTGAAAATGGTACCTCCATAGTTTGACACACGGCCTAACAGAGTCAGTTAGACTAGAAATGTCGTGGATCCAAGGAATATTCAGTTATATCTATTTTTGTCCTGTGCAGAAGAAATGGTATTTTGGTATAAAAATGTAGGGTATAACTTCTCAGGAACTAGCTTACTGAGATTAAGTTAGGAGGTAACTATTTAGGAACTATAATGTATTTTATTAGTAACTTGGTGGTTTCGTTTCTTATGACCGTTTATTCCCTAACTAAACATTGATATATTCACGCTCTGATTATTGTAACAGTGAGAAATATGGATAAGTTTCATGTATATATATATATATGTTGTGTATATTTTTGCTATATATTAAATTAGATTTAAGTTGGGTACATTAGTTTTTTTTTTGAAGGATGCCTTTGAAAGGCCAGGTATAGACTGTTATCTCCATTAAGTGCTTGGTGCCATCTTATGATAGTCTGGGGGAGTGTATTCTGGCTGGGGCGGGTAGTTCGATGATAGAGGTAGAGTTGGTGAAGATGGTGAGAGGCAGTGGTGGCTGAGCTTATTAGATACATTGGTGTTTAGGTGGAGAGTTGTCTTCTTTGAAGTCTTCGTCAGATGTTTCTTGTCGTAGGATGTTGGCAAAATCCCAGCCCATCTGGTTTAGAGGGATCAAGACGGAGAGTCGTTGACAGGGGTCTGAGGGTAGGCTGGAGAGGGGGTTGAGGAATGGGTGTATTGGAGTGGGGGCAAGTAGAAGTGATTGGAGGAGGAGGTAAAAGAGAGTTCTGGGTAGAGGAATATCTGGCGGTGGCAGGCTTCTCTATCTTCTGTCCGCATCTCCTTCCTCTTCCTTTGGAGTAAATAAAATATTTGGTGGTAAAGGGAGAAGGCCAAGGGCACTATCTTCAAAGTAAAGGAGTAAAGGCAGCGGGCCAAGGGCGCTACCTTCGAAGAGTTAAGCAAATAGAAATTGAAAAGTAAAGTTAAATTTAATTAATTTATTTGTATGGTCTTTTTATTATATTAAACATCAATATATTTATATACATAATAAAAAACACAGAGATAAATTTATAATGGATACCAGCCCCAAAAGGCTCTCTAGCACCAGCGATACATAGAAACAGTAATAAAAAATCAACAAAGTGATAAAATCTGTCGCTCTGACCGGTTGATAAGGTGCGTTCTCCCAGGGTAGGGGTGGGAAAATAGTATAAAAATTGCCTTTTCACCTATAATAGGTCGTCATGGACCTTAAAAATTAACAATCATACAGAAATATCAGGAGAAACCAGGGGAAAATAATAAAAAGAATTGAAGGAAACTCGTGAGAAATAAAAGACTGCAGGCGAGTGAGACGTCGGGGTCTGTTGATGTCCTGACAAGTACACCACCAGAACCACATACAGGACTACCTAGGGAGACCCTTGAGCACAATTTGACCTTTGATTTTTGACCCCTGTTTAGAGTGAGTTTGTATTGTGATGATTACGCAATGCTGTGACTGTGACGTCATCATAGCACTGTGATTGGCTGTTGGCTTTGCCCTTCCCCTGACCCCCTTTCCCTACCCCCTGCTCCCTTTCCCCTGTTTGTATGTGTTTCAAGCTTGTTGGTTCCTGTCCAAACTTGTTTATTCCTGTCTCATTGATTTTTTATGTATGCGCATTGGTTTTTTTTATGTCTGGGTAAGATTTGGACGGGCGTCGTTGGAGTTTATTTGTTGGAGGATTTTATTTATTTATTGGTAGGGGAGTGTGCAGTCTCGGGCGTTAGACACGCGTTCCACGATGGTCGAGTTTGTGAATGAGCGCAGGAGCTTCGCCTTCCTTACATCATCCTCTCTGTGCCGTCGCACATAATGAGCTAAGTTAGAGCGCTCCCTTGCACAACCGCAGTGCCTTTCACTTCCCCCCTCCACCAACCCAATTTCCATCCTCCCTCCACCTCCCCTCTTCGTGAACTCGGTGGGTCAAATACCCCTGGGGGGACTGAAATGTGTGGAAACCGACATTAAACTCTTAGCTAGAGTCGTTAACACTAAAATTGTTATAAATGTTGAAAGCAGGTAGTAATGACCCACCCCACCCCTTAACAGGAAAGCCCTCTTGACGCATCAGGTCGAAGCCCTCTGAAGGCCCCGGATCAGTTGTGCTTTCTAACGCTCATTCCTGGGCCGATTTTTCGGAAACAATCCCTACTAAAACACCTTGTTGTGTTTCAGCGTTCACCATGAACGGTAATATGGATTCGAACCTTGATATCATTGCCCAAATTAGAGACAGAATAATAAAATTAGTGGTTGTATGGATGTAACATCATTTGCGTTGTGTTGAAATATGAAAATAATAGGTTGTTTAAGAATAAAATAGCCAAAGCTATTATTATTTATGCTTTAGTGATGATTACTCCAGACAGATATCATTACACCTAGACACGTAAATCGAACTCGGGACCTTTGGATCAACAACAAATATTTATCATGCGCAATATAGGGTTCTGTATATCTCTTTTAATAACCGGCTAAAGCAATAATATAATTTATACGGTTAATTATTATGTCGATATAATTAAAAACGCTGTAATACTGTATATATAGTATTTTTGTTTTAAAATCATATTCCCTCGCCAGAGCGTCAAATTCACGGTGCCTAGATGCCTGCGCTATCTGTTAGCGTGAGGGTTGAAATTACCTGTTTCTAGATGTCAAAGCCATCTGATAGCTCAAAATTTAACTAAGCTCTTCAGACAAAGTGAGATAACCGCTGTTTGGGGGGAGAAAGAGAGAGTGTATTGTTACTTGTAGATTTTACCTTTTTATACAAATTTAAAATATGTTCTTAATAGTTAAAGAGCGGAAAACATACATATTAGACGATCTATTGCGTCCAACAGTTAACCTCAGCAGGGATTTGATTTCAACATTCTCCACCAGAAATAGACAAGCCTCACATGTAGACGGCGTACCCACTGGGATTCGAACGGAGGGAGTAGCAACACTAATACATGTTAGAACACTTGTCCAATCAAATACATCCTTCCCGTTATGAGTGCACACGCATTTGCAAGTCCACCGCAAGAAATTGATGAGCTGGACATTTATATGGCGTGCCCACCAGTATCTTTCGGTGGGGTGGTAGGGATTTGAAGCCCTTACATAGGTCTCCGGCAAACTTTGATGGTAGTGTGTGACTAGGACTAGGACTAGGACTAGGAATTTGTATTTATAAAAGTAATTAGCGTTTGTCGACCTATCAACCCTTGTAGGGATTTGAAACCCCCTACCTCCTTACGTCACAGGGCGAGATGTGTAAACGCATTTGCGTGGTTGTAAAAAATAAACATGAGCGCAGAATGCCCATCTCTTATGTAGGTTAGAAGGGTCATGCTTCCAGGGATTTGAAGCCCTACATCGGTCACCGGCAGAGATTGTCAGTGGTGTGTGACCAGGCGAAATGTATACCAGCATTTGCTCAGGGTTTTAAATGTGAAATTGTATTAATAAAAGTAATTAGCGTTTGTCGACCTATAAACCCTAGTAGAGATTTGAACCCCCTACCTCCTTAGGTCACAGGGCGAGATGTGCACTCGCATTTGTGCAGTTGAAAAAACTAACACGACCAAATAGGATGGATAGAGGTCCTTAACGGCATATTGGGCCCCCATAATCAGCAGTGGGGTAACACGTCCGTGTTCGCGAACGCGTGAGCACGATTGACGTGTTACGGTAAATCCATGCTGTTTTACACGAATCACCTATGAGAAAACAATATTATTGACCAATAAGAATCCGCCACTTTTACATGTGGGTTACCCCGTTGAAACGACTATAAATATACCTTGAAATCATTACATTAGGTCATCATAATCAATAATTGCGGTAGATAGACATCGTAATGAGTTTCGACACCCTGGAAAATTGGATAAATGCAGATATGTTTTAAAGCGTTTTGTATATTTTAATGGTAACTATTTTGCTTATTACGTCTTTGGTTTACAGAGGTATTTGTTTCTTTGATAGAGTGTCAAGAAGATGAAACTCAGGCGCCTGCAGCCATAACTCAGCCGGCAGTGCCCGATAGACTAGACACTTTAGCGCTTTTTAGCGAGGAGAGAATTTGCCTGGCGGATAGCAACTGGTCCATGGATAATTAGCGTCCTGCTATAGATTTTAGAGAATTACCAGTGTTTTATTTCCCACGATAGTAATAAATATGTATTTATTTAATTTCAGATTACTGGGATCCATACGGACTGGACGACGGCCTGAGGGACCACGTAGCACCCTCAGTGGATTTATAAGATTGTGTGCGGGCGCCGCCCATTGAAAGCAGCGAGGCGGTGGTGAGCCCTGTACCGGACCAGCTCCTAGAAGCGGTCGGTTCTCTACCCCGCGCAGCAGGCTTCACCACACCGACAGGTTTCACCCCACATGACCCTACCTCAACCTCCGGAAAGATTATCAATGGTTTGCCTGAGGTTTGGGTTGAATTGGACCCGATAGAACACCTAATATGCAAGTTTTCCATTCTTTAATTACTAAATAATATATTTTAAATTTATATAAAACGGTACCAGCTACAAGTAACAGTACTCTAGCCACTATCTTAGAAATAGAACAGCTTATTACACAATATTTATTTGAGTCCTCTCCTCACCTATACCCACCGTTGTTTCACTGGCATACCAACAACTTTTGTCAGATGACCGTACCAAGATTAACCAAAAATAATATTAGTTCTTATATTCCTAGTATAGAAGGTTATAGTCATTTTTTATTTTATTTATTTCAAAGAGGTAAATCCAAAAAAGAGAGAGAAAATTATAATTGTCACTTTAGACACTTATTAAATTTACGTTTGCAATGTGCTGGAAATTTTTTTATAAGATATTCAGCCACTACCTTAGCACATTCGATAGCATGTCTGTATATTAAGCTATTGGTACCGGGCTCGATTACCGAAATGGTTAAAATATGCTGGTTTCATAAATTAACAGCCAGCGGACTGGATTCTTTGGATGTCCTGGTCTTAAGTACTACGCATTTTATAAATAAAAAAGTGACCCAACTTTAGGCTGGAAAACATTAATGGAACTAAATTAAATAATTTTATTCAATGAAAAAATTATTTATTAAATTCTAAAACAAAATTATTTCTGCCAATAGAAAACTTAATTCTGACCATTAAAAAATTACTTTCTAACATCAATATCTATTTTTACCAATTTGTGTTAAGACATGTTTTCTTGAATACTTTATTAAAAGCTAGATTTCTTGAATAATTAGCGTGGTGTTTGTGATAAACCTGTTTACCTATCGAGCTAACAGAGAGCGTTGGCAGTCAATTTAAAGCAAAAGAAAGTGTGCTCTGCGAAGCTATTATATGTTATATGATTTTAAAGCGAGAATAATGTAGATCTAATGTTTCAATGTGTTTTAAGTATACAAATATTCTTACAGGCATTCAAATATACCAACTTACTAATTAACTGGAGACATTATATTGCTGCTCTAGCCGGTTATTAAAAAGAGAGAAAACCCCTATATATTGGTTTGTCATGCCAAAGGTCGCGGGTTCGATTCCCGGCATGGATGAAAATTTAACATTGGTGAAATGTAGGTCTAAACTTTCTTTGTGATAAATTAACTGCCCTGGAATCTATTTTGTACCTGTCCTAGGGTTCAAGTGTATTTATTACACACACTTTGCGAATGTTGGTATCAATTACAGCAATTCTGTTTAGAAAAATTGTAACAACATATTATATTAATACCAAAAGTAATATATGTTAATCATAGCATTTAAAGAAAAAAAAACACTCGTAAACTCGCAGAAAATAGAATAAATATGATTGGAACAATTATATTTAAAGTGTTTATTTTGAAGTTATTTTGACGTGTTTGAATTCAGAATTTAGTGTTTTATGAATTAAATGGGTGTTGGAGATTCGGGCAAAGGACACGGTGCTTCACCTTCGCCACCACTTCACCCCACTGCAGCAGCACCTCCGTGCCAGGGAGACGGTGTTCAAACTAATGCTGCGGTGAGGCAGATGGGATCCACGGTCCTCTTTCAGCTCGTGGCGGCGGCGGGACCATCATCGACACCACGGCCGGGAATTAGTGGCCCAGTAAATCAGGTTGGGGGAGCATTGTCCCAAGGTATCACTCTTCGAATCGTCGAGGATAGAACAAGCAATTAAAGATGTATTTTTTATGTCGTGCGTGAATTGATCATACAATTAGGGACGCCAGAGAGCGATCATGACTCTCAATACTGGCTCCAGGAGCAAATCAATGCTTTGCTAGTGCGTCTTCAGGATCACGGAGTTAGTGCGGAGGATCACGTAGGTCTGCTATTAACACAGACTCCTCGTCAAGACCTGTATTTGTGTCATTTAGACGTGCAGATCAGTTTGACGTGCAGGCTGTGCTCTCTAATGTAGAACGAGTGTAACAAAACAATGCTTTGTTCCTCACTCCGTCCCCCTTGTATGTCAAGTTACACCACTTTAAAGAGCCGCGTGGGAAGGGGGGTTGTAAATGTAATAAACTCTTTCCAGCTGGCACATATAGCCCTAATAACAACGGAATCATTACGATTCAAAATGGTGACGATACAATTTGCCTTGCCGTTTATTGGCTGTCGTCAAGAAATATCTCTGGTTGATAGGCGTCTTGGTGATTGACGAAATCTGGAAAGCCGTTGAGAAAGGCTACACTGTTGAAGCAGTACACAAAATGTGGGAATACAATGTATTTGTCTACTATCGTTAGACAAGTTCTGGTGGATTGTTTCACGGGTACATTGATACTTTTTTGAAAATTAAATGGATGACGCCTGTAAAGATGCTCCACAGATGATTATACGGGACGACCTGATGCGTAAAGCCAACTAAGTGGTCGTTGATCTTTTCACCAAAGGATGCCATCGTCAAAATATTAGCGTCATGTACCTTACACAAAATATATTCCACCAGTGCAAGGGTCAACAAGACATATCCTTAAACGCACATTATATCGTGCTTTATAAAAATCCTAGGGATAAAGCTCGGATTCAATACTTTGCATGTCAAGTCTGTCCTGAAAACCCCCGTGATTTACAAGAGGTTTACGCTGATGTTACAAGTATTCCCCACGTGTATATATTGTTAGATTTCAAGCAAGGTACACCCGAATGGTTTAGATATAGAACCCATACAAATATCAGTTTCTCCGTATACCTACCACGCAAAAAAGCTATAAAAATACTGACACTCCCCGATTACAGATCATTTTATACACATGAGTCACAAAATGCTGAAGCAAGTCCCTGTATTGCGTGCGATGAATTGCATGAACCCGCAGAAACGTGTCGCTTTGTTGAAACGGCATAAAAGAAACTATTTGAATCTGTTCGCGAGTAGGCTAACAACACTTTAAAAGGACGGGTTCCTTTGAAAAATGCGCGATGGGAGTGCAAGGTATCGTCCTGCCTCCCTTACGTGTTCCTGGCTTGTTCGAGCGTCGGTAGCGGTTTGCTGTTCTCAACGTCTGCGATGGAGCCCTCTGCGAAGGTGAAGAAAGGAGTCGGCGTCGGGGTCGGGAGAAGACCGCCGGATGAGGCGAAGAAGAATCCCGGGCCCGGGAAGCGACCGGCCCCGAGTCGGAGGAAGCTGGCGGCGAGCGTCGAGGGAACCGCCGCCAGTAGCAGGCTTGTGCTGCCCGTCCAGGCAGGGGGAGTCGAAGGTTTCCGCTCGCGGGGACTGAAGGCCCCTCCGGTCAGGAAGGAGCTGGTGCCGGGTGGCAAGTGGTCCGCCACGAGCCCGAAGGCCGAGGCTTTAGCGGCAGCTGCCCTCTCGAGGGGCAACAAGCCTGCAGGCGAGGCCGAAGCCGGCGGGGCCGCTCCAACTCCCGGAGTCGTGCGTGCCGCCGGCCGAGGCCAGCGGGAGTCTCTTTCGGGAGACGAATCGGCCCTTTCTAGGGCCAACAAGGCTTCGGCCCTTTCCAGGGCCAACAGGGCTGGCGTGGCCAGCCCACCGGGTGCAGGCAGCGGGGCCCCTCCAATTACCGGAGGTGAGCGTGCCGCTGACCGAGCCCAGCGAGAGTCACCGCTCGGTGACGATTCGGCCCTTTCTAGGGCCAACAAGACGGCCCTTTCTAGGGCCAACACGTCGGCCAGCGTGACCTCACCAAGTACCGGTGAGGTGGGCGCAGATGGCCAAGGGGAAGTCAGCGGGGCCCCTCCGACTTCAGGAGGGCTGCGTGCCACTGGTGGAACCACCGGGGCATCCGGCGATGCGTCCTCGGGTCTAGGCCCGTTGACCAGCGCCGGCCCCCAGCAAAGCGTCGGCAGCAATGCCGATGCGGGCGTGCCCAGCGGGGCCCCTCCGGCTACAGGAGGTGAGCGTGCCGCTGGCAGCCAAGAAGAACTGGAGGCCCTTTTCAGGGCCACCAGCCCGCAAACCGGGATGGACGGCGAAAGCTCCCGCCAGCACGATGGGTGGAAACCTAACGGTGCCAACGGAAGCCCTGACCAGGGGGAGCCAAGCCATCTGTCGCCGGTAAAGACCGCGGCAAGCGGCGCTGACGCACGCGTTATCGCAAGGGCCTCACAAGCCCGCGTCAACTCCGACACCTCCCGCCAAGGGGTGTCGGCAGGCAAGAAGCGCCCGGCTGAATTCTCTTCAGACTCTGAAGACCGGGTCACACGCTTCCCGCGTGTTGACAGCTCGAGCGAGTCCGTGGACGTGGAGGGACTATCTTCAGGATCAGACCTCCCGCTGATGCGAGGCGAGTCGAGCCAGGGGTCGGATGATGAGTCTGAAGGGTTTCAGACCGTAAGACCCCGCCGAAGGGGTAAGGCCGGCAACACCAGGAAGCTACCGGGGGGCAACCCTAACCATTTAGGCGGTAGCTCTGGTGATGAGAGCGAAAACGGAGGTGGCCTGGGCCAGGGTGCGCCAGCGCTGACTAAAGGTGAGAAGCGGCGGAAACCTAAGGGTAAGAACACAAGCCGTGCCTCGCCTCAGCCTGGTACTAGTGGTTCTGGGCCGGCTCCCAAAGCCAAGGGGAAGATCCCTCCCATCATCTTGTGTGATGTGGAGGACTACTCCAAGGTGGCGAGGGCCATTCGAACCAAGGTTCGAGAGCCTGTGGAGGCAGTCAGGCAGCCGGGGGATCGAGTGCGCCTCCAGTGCGGGTCGGAGGAAGATTACCGCGCCCTCCAGAAGTTCTTGCCGAGCTTGGGGATCCAGCATTGGTCCTACGAGCTGGGTCGGGAGCGACTGGTCAGGGTCGTGGTGAAGGGACTCCTGACACGGACAAGCCCTGACGACATCCAGGAAGAGCTGGCGGAGATGGGTTTCCCCGTGAAATCTGTCTCCCAGATGCTCTCCCAGTGGAAACGGGACCAGAGGACCGGAGAAAGGCAACGGTTGCCGAACTTCGTTGTCTCTCTGACTCCCGGGGAGCAAACCGCAAGGCTGTACTCCATATCAGTCCTGTGCGGGCTCCGCGTCAAGGTGGAGAAGTACAAGTCTCCCGGAGGCCCGGTGCAGTGCAAGAACTGCTTCCGGTTTGGGCATGTGCGGAGGGATTGCCGCGCTAATACTAGGTGTGGGTTCTGTGGTGGTGACCACGAGAGGGGCGGGTGCCCGGAGGAGAGACGATCTCCTCCGAAGTGCCTGCACTGCTCAGGAGCTCACTCCTCAGCTTGGCGTGGATGTCCCACGTACAAGTCCTTGAGAGCGGCAGGGACAGTACGGGCCTCCAAGGTTAGCGAAGGGAGGACGGATGGCCTTAGCGAAGGCCAGAAGCCCTCGGGGCACGTTACGGTACGGAAGGTGACCGTGACTCCAGCTCCGAAGCCAAAGCCGCTGGTGCAATCTTTCGCCAGTGCGCTGTCAGCGAGACCAACCCCTCCATCCCAGGCCGAGGCACCTGCCAAAGCCACTCTACCTGAACCGGTCGCATCCGGTTCATCCCTATCGGTCGAGGACCCGTCCAAGACCGTTCCTCTCCCAATCCCTTCCCTACCCACCCCCGCACCCCGCACCACCCTCCCCAAACCCCTTCACCCTTCCAACCCCTTCCTACCACTCCCCACTCCAACCCCTGTCAACCTTGCCACGCCCACACCCAACCCTACCCCTGAGGATGAAGCTACAAAGCTCAAAATTTGTATTGAGCTTCTCAAGGAGATTCCGGGACTGGATCCTTGGGACTTTTCATCGAGTCTCTTGAGGAAGGTCCAGGAATCTCCGAGGAGTAATCGTGGCCACCTGGTCATGGAGCATATCATCCTCTACCTGGTCTCCCTTGGCAGCGCACCCGAATAGAGGACCCCCAGTGCTGAAGGAGCTCACGGTCGCACTCTGGAACGCCAACGGAGTCGCGAGGAAGAAGGCTGAGCTGGAAAGTTTCCTGGCAAAGCATCGCGTCGACGTAATGCTGTTGGGAGAAACCCACTTGCGCTCCGCAGTGAGGTTCTCGTTGGCGGAGTTCATCTGCCATCGGAGTGACCGAGCGGGGGATGTGGGAAGGGGTGGGACGGCGGTCCTGGTCCGGAGGGGCCTTGACCATCACGTCGTCTCTCTTCCTCCCCTCCAACACATGGAAGCAACGGCTATCCAACTGGTGACCTCTACCGGCCCAGTGCGTCTTATCTCCATCTACTTCCCTCACTACCGCCGGTTCAACCAGGCACCGAGGGCTGACATGGAGGTGCTGCTTCGAGGTACCACGCCTGTTTTAATCGGTGGTGACTTCAACGCGAAGCACCCTTCATGGGGCTCTAGGATTATGTGCGCTCGCGGCGGATTGCTCCTCGACGTCATAGATCTACACGGTTTGGTGGCTTCCGGTCCCCCGACCCCTACCCACTTCCCTCTCAATCCCATTGGCTTCCCGGACGTCCTCGACTTCGTTGTCTCCAGAGGGATCAGAAGGCGGTTGGTGCTGAAGTCTCTAGCTGAGCTAGACTCGGATCACAACCCCGTTCTTGTGAACTTGGACGCGCGGTGTCCTTCATAGACCCCCCCGAAAAACCTGACCTTAAGCGCACTGACTGGGACAAGTTCACAAATGTGTTGAGAGAGAGGTTGGGACCCACTCCTACCTTTCGAACAGCAGCAGAAATCGATCGCGGTGCGGAGTTCATAACTTCCGCCATCAAGGGGTCGCTCGAAGCTTCGACGCCGAGGCACCGTCCTAAGAGGGCGCCACAGGCTTCTTTGCCCGATTCTATCCTCAGGCACGTCCGGGAAAAAAATCGGCTGAGGAAGGCTTGGCAAACCTCGAGGGACCCGGTAGACAAGGCCAACTGGAGCCGCAAAGTCCATGCGGTTCGCGAGATGGTCAAAGAATACCGGAACAGTGTCTGGGAGGACAAGATTGAGAGCTTGTGCGTACAGGACAGGTCCCTGTGGCGCATGACGAGGAACTTGATGTGGGTTCCCGCACCAAGGCCGCCTATTGTAGGTCGCAACGGGGTGGCCAACTCCGACCAGGAGAAGGCCGATGCTCTCGCTGAGCACTTAGAGGCGCAATTTGTACCGACTGACAACCCGTCAGACCCGGTGCACATTGGGCACGTGGATCAGGTCATCGCAGCGGTCTCGTACAGACCCTTGGATGAACCGGAGCCCACGGAGGCGGCAGAAATGTCGCGGGCGTTAACCGCTCTAAGATTAAACAAGGCCCCCGGACGCGACGGCATCAATAACGCGGTCCTCCGAAAGCTGCCCTTGGAGGCGATTAACTTCCTCGTGGAGTTATTCAACGCCGTCCTGCTCCTGAGTCACTTCCCAGAGCTCTGGAAGCACGCCAACGTCCTCTGCTTTCATAAACCGGGTAAGGACCCGGCCCTAACTTCGTCTTACCGACCGATCAGCTTGCTCGACTGTTTGGGCAAGCTGTTCGAAAGACTACTACTGACGAGACTGACCCGACATGTTCGCGAGGCGGGCATCTTGGTGGACGAGCAGTTCGGCTTTCGGGCGGGACACGCTACGTCTCATCAACTTGTCCGGCTCGTGGAGCAGGTTACGAGGAACTTCAACATCAACAGGCTGACTGGTGCTGTCTTTCTCGACGTGGCAAAGGCCTTCGACCGTGTTTGGCACGAAGGTCTCCTTTTCAAACTCCTCTCCTTGAACCTTCCCTTCTACTTAGTTAAGATTGTTCAATCTTATCTATCCAACCGGACCTTCTCCACTACCTTTGGGAACGCCACATCCCAGGTCAGAAGCATCCGGGCTGGAGTGCCACAGGGTTCCCTCGTGGGCCCGGTGCTCTTCAGTCTGTATGTGAACGACATTCCGAAATCCCCAGACACCAAGTTAGCACTGTATGCGGACGACACGGCCCTAGTAGCGGAGTCGTGGCGAGGGCAGCTGGTGGAGAGGCGACTCCAGACGCACCTGACGCAGTTGGAGGGGTGGCTGACTACCTGGAGAACGAGTATTAACGTGGAGAAGAGTACAGCAGTGCTCTTCACATGGAAAAGAAAGTTCTACAGGCCGGCCCCACTCCGGCTGTTCGGAGAACAGATCAGATGGGCGGACAGTGCTAAGTACTTAGGACTTACGCTGGACACCAAGCTGACCTGGCGACTTCACTGCACAGAGAGACTGACCAAGGCGAAGCAAAGGCTGGGAATCCTAGGCCCACTGCTTAACAGGCGTAGCGCCCTGTCCACAAGGAACGGTCTGACACTGTACAAGCAGCTGCTCAGACCGATCCTCGACTATGCGTGTCCCGCTTGGGGCCACCTGGCGGACACGTATATGAGGAGGATGCAAGCATTCCAGAGTAGGTGTCTGAGGATCATTGTGGACGCACCTTGGTACGTTCGGAATGTGAATCTGCACCAAGACCTGGATATGCCGACCATCAAGGACCACTTCCGGAAGCTGGCGCAGTCCTTCTACGCCAGACTCCCCGGTGCCACCAATCCTCTTATCCAGGGGCTTGGGAATTACGTCATCGACCCTGGGGGGTGCCACCGACGTCCCAAAGCCCTGCTCGGATAAGCGAGAAGTGACAAACGTGGTTTGGGAGGCTCTCACACAGCCCCCCATAGAGTAGTGTCTCCGCACGTAACTCTAAAAACCTCTTAGTCGGTTCCCAAAATTTTCTTTTCCCTAATAATATTAATTATAATATGCTTTTTGTTAGTTTCAGTTAACTTCGCGAAATGCGACAACCCGTCAGCTAATTATCCGAAAACCACACGGTGTGACCAATTGGTCGGTACGTGTTGGAATTTGCTCCCGTGCACCCCTTCAGGGTGCATTAGAGCATGCATAATGAGTCTGGAGTCTGGGAAAAATGCGCAGAAGACAAAGTTACGTGCTCACAAGCAGGTGTTGTGCAAGATGATCAAACGAGGAGAGTGCTGGAAGAAGAGATAACTACTCGTTCAGAAAGGGTTGCGTTCCTACCCTTACTTTTAGCTCCATTATTCAACGGTGTCCTCGGTTCCTTATTTAACAAGTATATAATGGATCAAACGAAAAAGATAATATTGGTGTCCCCGGAAACTTTACACCATTAAGAGTAACACCACAAAAAAGTGAAATCTGTCACAAATCTAGTGGACTCTGAGTTGGGAAAGGAAATGGAAAAAATCCTCGCTTCAAAACTTGACGACAAGTCTAAATGTACTTTATAACAACAAATGCTACAGCGCTATCTGCACTTTAGTCAACACCCTCCACCACCTGAATATAGCGCCACAACCACCCCTGAAGTGTCTGTACCTACCATCCCTGCTGTACACCATATTGTACCAGTTGAGGCACGTTAAAAAGGCGAAATTTTACTAGAACATATTATTTCTTGAGGTATCTCTTGGGACGAAAACGCGGAATTGAGTATTCATGAAACGCCTCTCCGCGGATCCAATATTGTCGATTTAGTCAACGTTCCGGTCAGAGCAAGAAGACACAGCGAGCCGTCGGGGAATAAAGAGATATATATAAATACGGAACCACTTAAACGATTGCAAATTTTTTTTGTAGGATATTTCTTCAGGCATGTTTTAACATGATATAATCAGGTTTTGTGTTGTGAGTCTTGGTGAAGGACCAGCCGGATATTTGTGTATATCTCTGGAGCAGATAACTGATTTCACTGTAGTTTATTATAGTCCATAGAATATTAACCAGGCAGATTTTAGCATGATATACTTCAGTTTTGTGGTTAGAGTCCCTGTTTAAGTTTCGGATGGATGTTGTATTTATGTTATCTAGGATATTTATAACTATATAAACAATTGCAGTGCAGTTTTTTTCAATTAAGTAGTATTTATCTTTTAACATTAGTTTAATCAAGTGTTTTTCTATGAGTCCCTGGAAATGCTGAGAGGTCTAGTGATAATGGATTTTGTGGGTCAGCTGGAAGGTGAAATTTCATTCTTCCGTGAAGGGGATAATAGTCCAGAGTTAACTATAGGAGAATATTTATATGTAACATAATATTACCTATTTCAACCACCTCAACTACTTATCCGGGCTACACGCCTAAAATAATTTTTGTGGGAAGTAATGTAAGCGATACAATTTAAAGAGGATGTAATCACATTTTCTTGGAGGGAAGTTGGGGAAATAATTTTCGGAAAGGTCCCTGATAATTCTAGGCCAGGATTAGAACCCTGTTTCATCAATGAAAATGGATCATATGAGAAAATATGAGTCCGCGTTTATACCGATTCAGTAGAATATAAATTATTTACGGTATTTCCTAGAATATATATTTTAATTTGTTATTTTGTTTACTTTAAAATATTAAATATTTAATTTTGTGTATGTTTAGAGTAGATATTACACGTGTCTATAGGCTATTATTTTGGGCATGCTTTTTTAATTTCAATCAATAATATTTCTATTACAATGAGATTACAAACAACTCTCAGACCCACTTCGGTGGTGTAGTTAGCTAACGCGCTAGTTTCGTGTTGAGCTAGACTGACGAGGACGGCGAAATTAAGGTTCAAATCTCGCTCGTGTGAACTGAGGGTGGTTTTCCCTAAATCGTTTTCCACTCTCCCCCCACGCAAATGCTGGTTAACTTCCTCTAAATTCACCATTACCAATTCCTTATTCATTATATTAATTAGTAAATAGGCCTATTACCAGAACGGGTAGTAAGACACTTTGCTAAAAACCACGTTAACTCTCAAAAAGAATGTGTATGCAATTCCTTTAAATAATCTTTCCTTGTCCTATTGATTTAAGATTGACTATATAATGATTATTTGAGAAACAGTGAAGTTTTCCTGGCATTCAAACATGTTAATAAATAGTTCGTTCTGTGTGTGCTAGCTGGCCGTGAAGGTTCGACTATAGCGTAGAGTAGTTAAAAGGCGCTTGTCTAAAAGGTCAGTTGGATCGGCTTATTCACTTTAGCAAGTAAAGCACTAGCAAAATACTGACCGTTTCAAATGCAGTTAACATTCACACGTCTTCTAAACATTTACATCTTGCAGTAAGCCAACAGCTATTAATCCTTCCAAATTAATTTCAAGAACAAATAAATGATGTATTTTGTTATATGTTAAAATCTCATACGCCTCAAATAATTATTGATTACCTTTATAATAATAATAATAATAATAATAATAATAATAATAATAATAATAATAATAATAATAATATAATAATAAATGCTTTCGAAACCTATAATTCTACAAAAAAAGATTTATAGATTTTTTTTAGCACCGCATCTTACTACCCGTTCGGATTATACGCTTAAGTACTAATTACACTAATGGATTAGGAATTGGGAAGGTTGAATTTAGAGGAAGTGAACCCGCATTTGCGTGGAGGGAGAGTGGAAAACCATTTAGGAAAAACCACCCCCAGTTCACCCGACCGAGATTCGAACCTCGATCTCCCCGTCCTCGGTGGTCTGACTCAACACGACTGGCGCGTTAGCCAACTACGCCACCGAGGCGGGTTATAGATTTATTGAAGGGTAAGATTGTGGGACAGTTTACCTTAAACGATTGCATGTTTATCTAATGGACTAATGTTCCCAGGTTCGATTCCTGACATAACGGAACTTTTATTTTTAGTGATATGATTGTTTACCCTTTCAAAATGATGAGTTTGATGGACGGGGGGTAGAGGTTGTGTATTTTCAAGTTTTAAGATAGAATCGAAGTAGTGTTGTGATTTTATCAGTCAGTTCAGAAAATGCACGTTAAAAAACCTCAAATACATTTTTAACATGAAACCTTGGATGCTACGCTGTTCTCTAAGTGAGATAGTTTATTAATTATTGAATAAAATAAGAAAACTAAGAGTTGACCTGGTGGTCTAGGGGTAAGGTGTCAGACTTCTGTCCGGTCCGGGGTTCAATCCTTGGTACCGGCACAGATTTATCTGATTGCCAAACCCTTCCTTCACATCTGACAAGGTGTGTATTAATCACAGCTTGTGAATGTGAGAAATGCCAGGCTTCCACCGTGGTTCGGATTCCACGTTAAACTGTAGATCCTCCATTTCATCTCACAATCACCCTACAATTACACATTAACGTAAGTGCGTATAACCCGAACGGGTAGTAAGACGCGGTGCTAGTAATAATAAATAAAATTTTGCCTAAGACCGAATGCCTGATACACCACATCCAACAGTAGTTCATGAAGTGTTACAAGGCAAACTCATAGAAAAATTTATATTTTAGGCACAACTCAAATTCAAACATGATTTCTTAAACCACTCCCTTGAATCGTAGCCAAGAACGATACTAATTAGTAAGAACCTTACAGTAAAGTAATAGTCGCAAAATGGTCTAGGGGTAAGGTATCGGATTTCTAAGCTGGGAGTTCGGGGTTCAATCCTCGGTCGTGGCACAGATTAATCTGATTGCCAAACCCTTCCTTCACCTCTGACAAGACGTGTATTGATCTCATCTAGTGAATATGTGGAATACCAGGCATTCACCGTGGTTCGGATCCAACGTTAAACTGCAGGTCCTCCATTCCATCTCACAATCACCCTACCACTACACATTAATGTAAGTAAATACAACCCGAACGGTTAGTAAGACGTGGTGGTAATAATAGTAATAATAATATACAGTCGCAAAGAAAACTCAATAGCAGTCGTCAATTCATTCAACGTGGTGAAAATATTTTTATTTAGAGACGTTATCCATAATATTTACTTTAATCCTTTTTTTAATATGTCAATATTCAAACTACCCTGCCAAATTTTCTCATTTATAAAATAAAATAACAGGCTATGGTAAAGTCTTATAAAAACGTGATTTGCAAGGACAGTATAAGAAATAAACAAAAACCGACAGTGAGAGAATGGTGTCAGATAATAAACAGAATATAGGTAAATTAGATTGATGAACAATTATTTTCAAAATAATGAGGTATTTCATGTGCATACTTTTTAACAGAAGAAACCCAATCAGGATTCAAGCCCTAACTTTCTTGTCACAGGCAAAAAAAAAAATCAAACTTATTTAAACCTGACATCCAAGCTAGTTTACACCTTGTCTTCCTCACACTTCTTCATATAAGATCCTCCCCTATCGCCACTCCTTATTTCGACCCTCCTTGAAAATGCTCTTGTCTAATACTTCCT
This sequence comes from Timema podura, assembly GCA_033556935.1. Taxonomy (NCBI): domain Eukaryota; kingdom Metazoa; phylum Arthropoda; class Insecta; order Phasmatodea; family Timematidae; genus Timema; species Timema podura. The sequence continues at coordinate 2,308,252 of JAVRXN010000010.1, forward strand.
TGACTTTGGAAGCCTAGCCTGTAACATCCAATTGAATAACTACACTCTAAACTATCGAAAGCGCATGGCTGGAGAGGACATCGCGTATAGTGTGTTTGGTGAAGGCAGGGTCTATTATACCACAGAGCAAGATTGTTCGCTGTAGGCCTACTCATTTCACGGCAGCAACCAATAAGCACTGACTCGAAGGCCAAACAAAACAAACTCAAAAAATATCATTTGGTAACAAGATTAAGCCGCTTCGGTGGTCACATGTTCTAAGACGCTACTCTCGCAATAGACTAGACTAACAATGACGGGGATATCCAGGTTCAATCCCGGTCGGGTTCACTGAGAGGGTTTTTTCCTTAATGGTTTTCAACTCTCCATTCACGCAAATGTGGGAACACTATCTGTAAATCAGCCTTACTCAGAATTGAAAAATTAAATTAAATAGCCTACAGGCGTAAAATCCGAATGGGTATGGTGCAGCACTAAAATATATATACATAATATATATTATATATATATATAAATATATATACATATATATTTATATATATACATATATATTTATATATATATGTTATTTGGTTCTGGACCATCATAATGCGGAGTTGTCTAAACTTACATATTCATATATTGCTTCCTTGAAAAAAAGAATAAGCACATTTAAAGTGCTCTATGCCATAGTAAAGATTCAGTAAATAAACAACCCATTAAACATTAAATTTATTTGAAAATGATAATCAACGTAAATCTTATTTAATTACAATTTATCTCAATCAAAGTATTTATCAAAACTGTTACCAATAATTATATATAGGTAACATTAAATAAAGTATGTAGTCGAACTATAGTGCCACAAAGTTATAGTCAGTCATAATAACGTTGAAGAAACATATAAACTCTCTTTAATAACTAAAATATACCCAATGGATAATATTATCTAATCTCTTTTTTTTTCTACCCGGAAATAATATTAAATATTTTAAACTAGGATTGGGACCCTTAAATTATATACTTTTTTTACCTCATCATCTTAAAAATAAAGTAAAAATCTTTTAGATTTAATATGTTATTTGCACTACATGTGTGGAATATTAATTAATCGTTAATAAATTCATAATTGGCTATTCACAGTAATTAAGATTCTTAAAAGGGAAGACTTGCTTTATATTACCATGTAAAACCAATAAATGTGGGTAGCACTGCTGCCAAAATAATATGTGTTGTGGTTAAATCTTTAACAGCTAAAAAAAAAAAGATCCAGCCCATATATTAATGAGACAAAACATAATTAATTAAGTATGTAACGAATAAGCCTAGATCTGAAATCCAAATAACCTGCACCAAGTGCACACTTGATCCATAATAATGCATATATTTAAGATGCGTAATGAATGAAAGCTAGCCAAACAACGCATATTATTAAGTCATTGAAATATTGCTGAAACTTTTTTTTAACAACTATTTTGGTTCCCTGATAATGTTAGTTATATTTAATATAAATGAGTACACCTTAGTTTTCTTATTTTCTTCAATAAGTAATAATCGATCTCACTTAGAGATCAGCGTAGCATCCTAAGGTTTTATTTTTAAATTTTATTTGAGGTATTTAATGTGCACTTTCTGAACCTACTGATAAAATCAGCACATGACTTTGATACTCTCTTAAAATTTGAAAATACACAACATCGCCATCCCATTAGTTCATTACTTTAAAAGGAGAAACACACATTTCACTAAAGATAAAACTACCGCAATGTAGGAATTGAACCTGGGATCCTCAGTTTAGTAAAAAAACAAGCTATCGATTGTGCTAAGAGTTTCACCATCTTACCGTTAAATAAATCTGTAATTCGTGCTCTTGTAGGATTCTTTGTTTAGAACAAAATTCTAATAATAATAATAATAATAATAATAATATTAATAATAATAGTAATGTAACCTATAATTATTTGAGTATTATGAGATTTTAACATATAAGTTGTAGTGCAGACTACAAAATACATCATTTATTTGTTCTTGAAATTAGCTTGGAAGGAGTAATAACTGTTGGCTTACTGCAAGACATAATTGTTTAGAAGATGTATGAAAGTTAACTGCATTTGAAACGGTCAGTATTTTGCTAGTGTATTACTTGCTAAAGTGAATAAGGGGATCCAACTGACTTTTTAGACAAGCGCCATTTAACTCTTTTACGCTAAACTCAGACCTTCACGGCCAGCTAGCACACACAGAACGAACTATTCATTAATATGTTTGAATGCCAGGAAAACTTCATTGTTTCTCTGATAACCTCCTTCATATAGTCAATCTTAAATCAATATACCAAAGAAGAGTATTTAATGGAATTGCATACATATTCTTGTTGAAAGTATTTTAAATTTTAACACCACGTCTTACTACCCGTTCGGACAATACGCTTAAGTACTAATTATTCTAAAGGGTTAGGAATTGGGGCGGTTGAATTTAAAGGAAGTGAACCCTCATTTGAGTGGAGGAAACGTGGAAATTCATTGAGGAAAAAATTCGCCCCAGTTCACTCGAGCGAGATTCGAACCTCGATCTCCCCGTCCTTGTCAGTCTAGGTCAACACGAAACTAGCGCTTTATTTATCGTCACCACCAAGTTGGGTCTGAGATTTGTTGATAATCTCATTGTAGTAAAAACATTATTGATTGAACTTAAAAAAGAAAGCCCCAAAATAATAGATTCTAGACCAGTGTGATATCTGCTCGAAATACATACAAAATTAAATATTTGATACTTATAGTAAACATAATTACAAAGTAAACTAAATATTCTAGGAAATGCCGTAAATGATTTATTTTCTACTGCATCGGTGGTCACGCGGACAAACAAATTTTCATATGGTCCATTTTCAGTGATGGATGAAACAAGGTTCTCATACTGACCGGACATATTGAGGGACGTTTTCCTACATTGTTAACCAACTTCCCTCCTAGCAAATATGGTTACATCCTCTTTAATTGGTATCTTCTTCATCACTATACCACAATAATTATTTAAGTCGTGTAGCCCAGATGATTATAAATTGAAATAGGTAATATTATTTTACATATAAATATTCTCCTATAGTTCACTCTGAATTATATTATCCTCTTCGCGGAAGAGCGGAATTTAACTTTCCAGTTAACCCACAAAATCCATTATTGCTAGGCCTGTCAGCATTTCTAGGGACTCACAACATAACATTTGATTAATCTAATGGTAAAACCTGCCTGGATATAAATACAACATAATTGAAAAAAACTGCAATGCAATCGCTTATGTGGTTATAAATATCCCAGATAACATATATACAACATCCATCCGAAACTTTAACAGGGACTCGAAACCCAAGAACTAAGTATTTCATACTAGAATTTGCCTGGTTAATATTCTACAGAATATAATAAACTACCTCAGAATCGGTTTGCTGTTCCAGAGATATACACAAATATCCGGTTCGTCCTTCACCGAGACTCACAACACAAAACCTGATTATATCATGCTAAAACATACCTGGAGAAATATTCTACAAAAAAAGAAAAACTACTCCGCAATCGGTTAAGTGGTTCCATAGATATATACACATATCCAGCAGACACTTCACCGGAACTTACACCAAAACACCGATCATAATTACTATACTAAGAAATACTTGGATAAATACTCTACAGAATAATACAAATTACACCTAAGTAATTATGTGGTTCAATAAATGTATACAAACAATCGTCTGGCCCTTCACCGGGACTCACACCGAAACACCTGACTATACACAAATAATGATAAAAACTGCCTAAATATTGGTCCAGTATTAAAGTAAAAACCACACTGCAATCAGTTAAGTGGTTCCAGAGATCCTAAGTTACAGATATATACAAAACCGGCCGTATTTTTAACGGAGATTCAAACCCTGATTGTATGTATGCTAGATCCTCCCTTAGCAGACATCCTAATGAATATAAATAAACGCACTAAAATCGGTTATAAAGTTCCAGGTATCTTTGGCAACAGGCAGACATTTTTAAAAACGGTACAGAACTTACAATATTATTTTACTTAAAGATATTTACATTCCAAACCTTAAAAAAGCATATATATCATTTAAAGTGTTTTTAAGCTCGTAAACAAAAAAAAAATTCTCTCTGCTTTTCATTCATTTAAACCTCCTCACTCTGATATTATATTAATACTTGCAGATGACAAAACCAGTTTTATGGTTTAGATTTACAGAATTTATTTAGTAAAAAAAACAGATTTGATAAAAAACAAAAAGAGTTAACATTATACATTTAATTTATTAGAAAATGATAATAAACGTAAATCTTAATAAACTACAACTTTCTCAATCAAAGTATTTATCAAAACTTTTTACTAATAGTTATATTGTTGCCGTTTTTGTAACATTAAATAAGGTATGGAATCGAACTATGGTACCACAAAGTTATATAGAAAGTCATTATAACTTTGAAGAAACAAATAAATGTCACTTTTATAACTAAAATATGTCCAATGGATAAGATTTTATCTAATTTTTTTTGTCTACCCGGAAATTGTATAAATATTTTATATCAGGATTGGACCCTTAAATTACATAATTTTTTTAAACTTAATGTCCTAAAAATAAAGTAAAAATATTTTAGATTCAATTAGTTATTTGCACTACATGTGTATAATATAATAATTAATCATTAATAAATTCATAATTAGCTATTCACAGTAATTAAAATTCTGAAAAGGGGGAGACCTGCTTTATGTTACCATGTAAAACCAATAAATGTGGGTAGCACTGCTGCCAAAAATTGTATATTTTACAGCTAAAAAAAAAAAAAAAGCCAGGCCATAGATTAATGAGACCGAACATAATTAATTAACTAGGTATGTAACAAATAATTGATTCTATTAGGAAGGGAACAAAAAGGTAAAATTAATTTAGTAGATCAAACCATTTGAACATCTCCAAAAGAAATTTCTCCTCCCCCATCACTCCTTTCAAACAGTCAAGAAATAGTTTAAGGACTTAAGGCTTTCTTTAAATCCGGCCTCGGGCGTAGCTAGGCAAACTATTCTGCAGTCATGTGTGGAGGTGTAGCATACCGCGCGGGCGTTTAGCCAACAAGTTGCTACCTTTCAATCTCGACGGAGTGTACCATTCAGTACACTGCAAAGAAGACTTCGGGTGGCTATACTTTTGAAAACCGCTGATGGGCACCACCAAAATAACCCAATTATAATACAAAAGTCAATAGGCGATCCTACAGTGCTATCTATCGAGCAAGAGAGAGCCTTAGTAGAAAGATTAAAAGTTATTTGTAATCGTGGTTTTGCTCATTCATCGGAAAGTGTGCGTAAACCTTGTCCAGTTTGCTAAGTCTCTTAACATCAAGACCCCTTGGAATGATTATGCCAAAATTGCAGGCAAAGATTGGTTTATTTCTTTTATGAAACAACATCAAGATATCTCCCTAAGAAATCCAGAAGGTTTGTCAAAATCTCGCGCTGAAGGAATGAATAGAAATGCAGTAGAAGAATTTTACAAATTACTAATTATGTCACAGTTGATCTTGGAATCCATGTTCAGCCACAATCTGCTTACAATATGGATGAAACTGGTTTTAAGATTAACAACAAATCATCTAAATTAGTAGCAGAAAGGGGGAATGAATAGAGAGGTAGTTTCATTAACAAGCTTAGAGAGAGGTGAAAACGTGACCGTTATAGCATGCTGCAGCGCTAGTAGGGTTTTGATTTTCAAGGGAAAAAGGATGCAACAGGAATTTAACATCAGAATGCCATCGGGATCATTAGTACTAGTGTCAGAGAGTGGGTATACGAATGAAAAATGGTTCCTAAAATGGCTGCAAAATTTTCAAAAACACCGATCTTCTGGGAAATGCCTGCCTATTTTAGATGGCCACTCATCACATCACTCTCTTCAATGTCTTGAGTTTGTTTACATAATGAAATTGAGCTATTCTGCCTTCTTCCTCACACCACGCACGTTCTGCAGCCTCTCGATAGGTCATTTTTTAAACCCCTAAAAGCTTTTTATCATCAAGAAACTAATTCATTCATTCATTCACAACAACCCAAAGAGCTAAATCACCAAATTAACTTTCGGCAGACTGCTAAATGCTACTTGGATCAAAGGAGTAACTGTTGGGAATGTGATCAAAGGTTTTGACTGTACAGGGATATTCCCTTACAATTGAGATAAAATGCCTAAATAAAAATGTCTTCCTTCACACACCTTTATTGCAGATAGGCCTATAGGAGAAACGGGAACTCCATGTGACACTGCAGGACCATCAACCAGACAACAAACATCTACCATTACTTTTTCTCAAGTATTACCAACACCGGTCAAAGCTTCACACACATACAGACAAAAGAGGACAAAACAAAGAGCCTGCCGTCTAACATCACAAGAAAATGTTGATAAAGTAAGATCTAAAAGAGCTTTACTGTTCAAAAAATAAACTAATACTGGTATGACCTTGAAATACCAAGTCTCTAAAAAGCCTAAAAGACATATTTTATCTGAGTTCACTACACTTAGTAACTCAGATGAAGACTATAATATCGATATTATTTTTGACAATGAAGAAGATGAAGAAGAAGAAAATGCACCATGTGGTTTTTGTAAAATTCAATTGGAAAAGGAGACTGGATTAGGTGAAAAACTTGCAAATTTTGGTTTCATGAAGTATGTGTCGGGGCCTTTGGAAAAAAACAGTTCAAGTGTGGAAAATGTATATAAACTTTTTTTTTTGCATCTAGTAGTATACACCTTAGAAAAAAATTGAGGCGTACAGATGCAAAACTTATTCAGTCCACCATAGATGGTTTTCAGTAAAACACAAAAAACCTACAGATTTTTCCCAAAATGACATAATAAAAAGCTTACGTATTCATGTGAAAGATCATAATTATATTATTAATCAACAATGAGTCTGGAAATGTATGTTCGGTATTTGATGAGTAATTTATCAATTTAAAATGGATTCAATGAGTTCTGCAGCAAATCGATGGATTAAACCAGTTTTGAAACTACAGCTTTGGGATGCAACAAGTCTTGCTACCAAAAGTTTCAAAGTCCACGATAAAGAAAAATCTAACAAAACGCCAATATTTTTTCACCTTTATTCTATTTATTCTTTATCAAAATATGAAAACGTGTTAATAATCTTTTATGTCCATACTTTTAATATAAAAATTCTGTTTCTACTAATTAAAATAAAATAAGCAATATACAAAACAAAATACAATTTTGGAAATTGATACTTTTTTCCCTGTGAATAAAAACTTGTATGCTTAAACTCTCAAATCCTCTTCTTCACAATATGACATTTCACTTAATTCTTCATTCACGCCATTGCCATCATCATTGTCCATTACTTAGATGTTGGTGATTAAATTCCTATAGTATGAAAAGTCCTCTAACCCCCTCCATTCTTCCCCAAAATGATTTATCAACAACTTTTCCACATCAATAAGTTTCTTTGCCTAAATTGGAACCTCATTCGGTAACTGAGAAGGATTCAAGTTATTTAGTTATTTCCCACGTTTCAGTATTGATTTGTAAACTCCTAAATCTGTCCTGTAATTTACCTCTCCTCTCACCTTGACATCACCAGACATATTATTTTTCAACAATATCCTTTTAGAAGCTACAAATTTGAAATGCCATTGAGCTGGTGGTTTGATGACAGTTTCCACAATACCTTTCCAATCATATACCAAAATGTCTGCACCCAGATCCATCACTGTACCATTGAGAGCAAAAATGTCTTTATATTGTTCTGGTTTAATGATGGTGTCCTTTTTTCTCACTATTTTTTCAATACGTCCGAAGACCCTGTCTGGTGGTAGAAAGGAGTGCCCCACGATAGGGAATGTAATTTGAACTAATTTAACACCTGAAGCACTTGAGGAAAGCCACTTTGCTAACATGCCACTCATGGTGGTGTTTTTATTTTGTCCTGGACACCCATCTGAAAATAATTTAATGCACGTTATGTTCTCCAAATTGGTGTTGCAAAGTCTGTGGTACAGCATGGATGCAATCTCGTTAGAGCCCTTAGCTCTCTCGTTTTCAGACTAAGTGTAAATAAAGACTTGGTTCTTTGGTTGAGGTGATCCAGATTGCCCTTGGCAAACTGTAAAATTGAATTGGTGCAATTGCCTGGAATAATATGCACACTGGTCCGGCACTCTTGGCAAAACCATATTTTTTTGACAATCGAAAGAAAGTTTTATAGTATGCTCTTCTTCATGTTTTAGCATTTCATAAAATACTTTTGATTTCAACTGGTGAACTCTTAATTTTACAAGCGATTCCACTTTGTCATTTGAAGCTGTTGTGGTGGCCAGAGCCTTCAGTCTGATACATTCCGAGCAGGCATCAGTTGCTGGTGATATAAAACTTATATTTAAATCACTTAAGTTAATCCAACAGCTCATTTTACAAAAAATAAAACATTAAAATACTGACATATATTTTGGAGGGATGTAAAGAGTTTTGAAAATAACAATGTCATCACGCCATTGCCGTACAGGGATTCAATGAGTTTTGAAACAAAATAAAGGATTGGATTTAAATAGTTTTGAAACAAAACATGTCATGGATTCAGCAAGATTTGCAACTACACTCACTTTTCAAAGCTTAAATAGACGGGGAAAGAGCAGGTTTTGAATCTCAAGAATATGATAAATCAATAGAGGTTTTGGATAAGATAGCAACACCATCGCTAACTCTTTTTTTTATTTTATGGATTGAACTAGTTTTGCAACTACACGCCTCAATTAAACTGACTATACACATGGTAAAATATAAAAATAAATATGTGATTCAAATAACCCCATCCCTGACCCAAATAGCGCCATGTTTTTACTAAAATGTTATTTCCACTTGATAATGTTCTTTATTAATTATGTCCTTCTTAGATTGTTTCAAAAAAACTATTACTAGGTATGGTTCAGAAAATATGAATAAAGATATAAATAGCTCTTAAAAAAATCTCACAAACATATTATGGGTGAAAACTTAAATTAAAGTTGAAATGACCCAAATAGCCCCACCCTACCATATAGAATAAATCCATATTCCGTGATATTAATAATATTTGCAAAGCTGTTAAAAGGCATGCCAAAGGTCAAAATGATTTGCAGTTCACACCCCAAAAGAAAATTTCGGAAGTCGTAAACGGACCATTTTTTATAACTATTATCATTATTGTTTAGTTGGAATTAGAATTATTATTTAAATACTCGTGTATATATATATATATATAATTTATTGATTGAGTATTATTTCTAAGATAACCAATTGTTTTGTGTCCCCCCCTTCTTTTTCACCATAATACTTTAAATTGTACAAAAAACAAACAAGGAAGGACCATTGAGACCTTCCAATTAATCTACTTTCCATCAGACCCCTTTATTGTAGCCTCATTGCTTCCCTTTGTCTAGAATTGACCACACGCCTCTGGCGGAATTGTAACTGATGACGTGCGCGAGAGGCTCTTAAGACTTTATTATTATTATTATTATTATTATTATTATTATTATTATTATTATTATTATTATTATTATAATATTTTATCTTCTGTTACCAAGAAGACAAGATTCTAAAGTGATATTGCCGTGCGCCAGTTAATATTCTGACGCAATGCGCCGTGCAAGCGAATTGATGAGAGAACCTGAAATATATATAATAATAATAATAATAATAATAATAATAATAATAATAATAATAATAATAATAATAATAATAATAATAATAATCGACTTTAATGGCGAAGTTAAGGCTACCGCCTTTTCTTACACTTAACCAATACATTAAAAATGAAATTTAACAAAATGACATAGTATATAAAAACACACAAAAAGGTATAAAAACTAGAGCTAAGATACACAAGGATTATATAATATGAAAACGCGCGCGCGCGCACACACACACACACGCCCACACAAGGTGTGATTACGTCTCACACTCCTGAATCTCACGAATGAGCTTCCACACGCAGCTTATTTGCGACTTTTCGCTCGAAACCATTCAATTCTAATTTCTTTACATCGTTGATTAGGGTATTCCATGAACGAGAAGCTGAAACAGTGAAAGAATTTGAGTAATGATTGGAATTATGAAGGGGAATGAATAAAGTTGAGTTTTCTTGTGATCGAGTGTTGAAATTATTATTAGAGTTGAGTGAGCGTATACGTGAAGAAAGGTATTGTGGGGAGTTGGAAGTCAATAGTTTCTTTATGATGGTCATCGAGTGTAAAGTTCATCTTTCTTTAAGTCGTAGCCAAGTTAGTCTCTTATAGTATGGGGAAATATGATCACGTGACCGGAGGTCGAATATAAATCTAACACATGTGTTTTGGAGTCTTTGTAGTCTTGCCGCAAGGTCAGCTGCAGGTCATTACTACATATACTACATCATAATCTAATACTACATCACAATAGTCGAAAAGCGGGAAGATAAGGGATTGGATAAGAGTGGATTTAATATTCATTGGTATAAATTTTCTCAGGCTCTTAAGTGAGTGTAAGGCAAAGAACACTTTTTTACATAGGGTCTATTTGTTTCACATAATTATTCCATGTTAGGTTTTCATTTATATGTAAACCAAGGTTATTATTTATATGTAAACCAAGGTTATTAACAACCGGAACAAATGTTATTTAAATTTATTTTCTGTACAGATGTGAAATTCAATGTGGTTAATAATTTTTTTGACCCTATAACAATAGATTGAGATTTCTTAGGATTGAAATTGAGACCATTTTGTAGTGACCAATTAGGTGTTGCACTTAAGTCAGCATTCATATTGTCCACGGCACTATCAATATGAGAAAGAGAAGATGATAAAGTTGGAAATCATCGGCATATAGATGATGTTGAGAATGTTGCAAACATCTTGGGAGATCATTTATAAACATCGAGAAAAGGAGAGGGCCAATATATAGCTGCACCATGATGGCTGTGGTCTCGTGACTCATGTCTGGTCTGGCACTCACGATTCAGTTTTGGATTTTGCGATCGGTGAATTAGAACATGACGTTCATCAACAGATACCATCCAGCCCACCCAGCTAGTAGAGGATTCAGGGGATTGCAGTAAGTCACAGACAGGGTGATTATCAAAGTTAGGATCGTATCAATTATTAAAATGGCTAAAGTCACAATCCAAGGTGAAGAGACGGACCTACCAACAACACTGAACCAGGTAATACAGCAGCTTCAGAAATTGAGGACAGAGAACGAACAACATAGAGCTAATCAAATGGATACCAGTCAAAGATCCGAACCCCAATTGATGTTAGAAACTTATCCTTTATTCCTACACTTTCCATACTCTTTGGTTGAGCAGACGATAATATCCTTGTGTTTTTGTTAAGATGGAACAAATATCGATTATTTAAGGTTGGAGCGATGCAGATAGTTTAGCTGTTTCTAGATTAAGGGGAAGCCTTAGATCTTACTTTAGCAAGTACTGTGTGTGGTAAGGCTCCTACTTTTAGACATTTGAGACAGGAACTACTCAATAGATTTAAACGCAAGTATACTAGTGGGTTCCACCGAGATTAGCTGACTATGGTCAACCTACGGCTAATGAAATTGTGGAGGAATTTACAGATCGTATTCGCAAGAATAAATCCAACACCTATGAATTAGGTAACAACTTGGTTCATAATGAGCAGAGTCAGATTTTTATGATGAATATTTAAAAAATTATCATTAATTTTTCAAAATAGTGGTATTTGGTGTTGAGAATTCAACACACATATTTACCGGTACATCACCTAGTTTATATCACCAAACTGTAACATACAACAGGTAGTAAAGTTTTTTTCATCGTGGTCATCAGTGACTACCAAATTTTATGTTGAAAAATATCGTTCACTGTTTGCATTTGAAATGGGCAACCAAAGAGATTGTAGCGATTTTTCTACAGAAAAACAAAAATGTTCACCTTTGGGTTTCATACCGATTACAGCTGTTACCATATACTCATAGTCACTGTCAATTTGTTCGGAAATTAATGTGCACAGTTCTTGGTGGCCTAGTTGAAAATCACAACGCAAGTCTCGGAAAGCAGGAAGGTCCTTGAACATTCTTTCAAGTTCCCTCCCATCAATTGAACTAGGCCTGCTCAGTAATTTAATAGGGTCAAACAGGTACCCTAATGCTTTTATCACTTTAATTTGGTCCCCAATTTTGGCTAACATTGAATTTAGCTTAACACAAGTTAGTGCAACACATGCCTTCAAATATTCCTCAGTTGGTCCGCTACAAAGTGGTGAAACTTTAGCTAACATATGCACAACGTTGGTACCAAATTGACCATTTCTTACTAATTCACACTTGGCTTTCAGTGATTCAATTTTTGATTGTACCAAATGGGCCACGGGCTTCTCTTTACTTAAAACTCCAAATAGTAAAGCAAATAGGTGAAATATACAGGTTGGACCATGTATGAAAGAATTATGCTATTGATGATAGAAGCATGAAACTTGGGGCACATGTATTATAAAAAGATTCTATTATAGCTATGAGGCCATCCCAGATTTCCCCCCTAGCAGTAATGGCAGGCATTCAAAATGGTGACATCAAAAAATTGTTATTCTTATCTTTTGTGTGCCATTTGATGCGACTAATTCCATATTTTTATGCTATTTCATGTGAATTTATGTTAAAAATATGTGTAAAAAAACATCCATTAGTTCATAAAAACACACGTACAAATCTAGGGTGCGAAAAAAGAGCTGTTTTATATCATTGCAGGGTTTTTTCAGTTTAGGGAGTGTTATGAAAATTTAACAAAGCTACCTATTGATGAAAGTCACGAGCAGAACAACGCTCTTGTCAAGGGTGACGGTGGAGCTATTGGCTTAATGGAGAACCCTGCTGCCCTTCTGAGATGGACGGTTGCGGGTCCTGAGGTGGCTCGAGTAGTTGAGGAATATTTGACTATTCTTATATCCCATGACTTAGATGAAAGTCGACATCATGAAGATTACCTTTCAAAGCAAAAACGCTTCATAGCCGATGTTCAAATTTAACGAAAACTTTTGAAGAAATGGGCAACCCTTTCATCGACTGCAGCGAAGAACTGGTCACTTTGGATTTAAGGCTGGTAGTAGATACCACAGATGTTACAGAGTTGAATAATATTCAAAATTTGAGACAGCAGCAAACTCAAGAATGTTTCCAACGTCGTCTTGTGGATTGCACTGAATCCATAGATGCAACAGTCAAAAAGAACAATATTTTTCTCTTCAACAGGACGAGTGGTGGAAGAGCTCGAGATCGTGGCAAGGAGCAGCTTCCGAATTTTGCTAGCTTTACATCTCTTGCCAACTATGTCAGGGAGATCTGGACAACTTCTTTCACCACGAGAATTAGAACTATCCTCCAGCAATTTCTGAAAATTGTGATTAGCGCTTTGGAAATAAATCCGATCTTTTTGCTTGCCTCGAAAGTCTTCTTCTGCCTGGAGAGGACCCTACCCTTACTGCAGATGTAGACATGACCATTATTGAAGCAAATATTGTGTGCTTAGACAGTGGAGATACTTTTTTAGCTATGGCAGAAGATTTATTTTTAAGCCTACTTGAAAAGTGAACTCTACGGCTCAACAGGTGGGTTAGAAGTTGTTTTTGAAGAATACAGGTCAGATTTGCTGAAATGCACAATACGTTAGAAAGTAGGCAAGGATGTTTGGCGTCACGTTGAAGTAGATAAGGCATTTTCAAGAAATTGGACAGATTTTTATGAGATATGGCACAAATAAAGAAGAACTGTTCCAAATTCTCATTGATGTCATTCGTGTGGAAAAGTATTCAGCAATGGACACTCTTCGTCAGACCATTCTATCCACGACCCCTATGGACTTGTCGCGTTTGAAACCTTGTAGTCACGAGGAGGTGGACACCAAAATGCTACTTCACGCCTCAGATGGAGCTGCAAAGGGCTGCAAGAAGATTTTGATTCGAACTATGTATATAGACGTATTTGTGTTCGCCTTTGCTCTTCACAACTATTTGCCTGGCTGTGCGAAAATCTCTGGATTGCTCTGGGTACCGGAAAGACATAAACACTTCATTGACATCTCTGCTATATCTCAAAAGCTAGGTCCTTACCAGTGTGCGAGTCTTTTGGCTTTTCACTCCTTAACATAATTCGATATGACCTCCATATCCAAGGTAAAAGGGAATAAGACAGCGCGGCAGATCTGGAATGATCTCCATCCAATGAATGAATCTTTTTACGTTCTCTCCGACTTGCCAACTCCAGATGAAGGGGCATAAGTCCTTCCAGTTCAATGATCAAAATCAGTTGCCAATAAAAGATCGTGGGAATTTGTTCGTATCTTTCTGTACACCGTATCTCTTCATTTAAAAAGGTTCACCATCATCACAACTCTTCGTGTAATCTTCATAAGCCGATTTGAGCAATGAGTACAAACTACAAGCCGTCCCCTGATGAGCGCGGAGTGTTTTCTTGACATGACTAGCCTTGAGGAACGATTTAGCAGTCCCTCTTGCAGGTACACGCAGAAAACTTAGTTAATACATTCAGAATTAGAAGCACGCCTCTTAAGGGTGATTTAGCCCCATCATAGGGGTCAAATGCACCTTTACATGGAAACATGTTGTTATAAAATTTATTTTTAGTCATTCGTATTGCGTTTTCAGTGTTTTAATTAAATTATATTGATTTTGTATTTTTCCATTTAGGGGAGGTTTCATCCCCTTTAATGGATGTTGAACGTTTAAAACGTCTGATAGAGCGAGTAATTTTTGCCTTAAAATCTTGTTTTAAGAAGAGCTGCAACCTTAACAGCCCGCGTCGTGATCCAGGATGGCGCGTTCTTAGGATTCCTTCTCCGTTGCACTCCCACCCCCCTCCCACATGAATGAAAGGATCGGCCACACAGAATGCAAAATACCACAGTGTCTTGCGATCCTAAGAACGCTGATCTGTAATACACTATATCGCATCATCTTTGTCAAACATGCGCCGTCCTATCGCAGTGGGCTGAAGGGGGACGCAGCTGGCTAGCTTCAGTTTGTGTTTCGAGTCTGTTTCCCTCTGTGCTTAGTCCTCTAGTAGGTACATGGAGACAGAAAAGATCATAGAAGAGGTACGAAAATAAATAAAAAATATTTATTCAAAAGACTCCAATTCCCGGCACAGTCTGTGATACTCACCAAGTTGCTCTCATTTCTTATTGAACTCGTGGATAAAGTTCCTTTTCTTACATTTTCTTATCATAGTTAATAATGCAAGCACTTCCTCTTCATCAGAAGAATCATTCATTTTCAATAGCACACAATAGCCACTAAAAATTTTAAAAAACGAGCATAATGCAACAACAAAATCTGCTGTTTTCATACTTTGCGCCGCCCGCACTAGTGTACCGCTGTGTGTGTGTGACGTCTCCTGATCGCAGGCCGCTGAAGTTTCCGGCTACGTACTTCTCGTTGCAGTAGCCTGCGTTCTGTGCGGCCGAGCCTTAATCTCTTCTGAAGTTTGTGTAAAGTATCCTTCTATTAGTTTTTGTCAAACCACATCGTTTTATTTTAATAAGAAATTCCCTTCTTTGAATATATTTTTCTTCCAGTTTAAAACTTTTTCCACCCCCAAAGTACCCCCTACCCCTAGTAAAACCTAGAGGTGGTCATTTATAAATTGTCAATCAGGATTGTATAACAAATACAAGGCTTCACGAGCCTTTAAAACGAATCATATTCACTTTAACACGCCAGAAAAGTCTGAAAACAGACGGCTAAACCGACTAACGCGTTTTGACGACTAAGGGCCAGTTTCATAGTCAGATCTAGTACGTATCAAGTGCGGCGCTATACTAATTACAAGACGTCACCTACCTGAAATTGAATGGAATGGGCCAGTTTCATAGTCAGATCTAGTACGTATCAAGTGCGGCGCTACACTAAATACAAGACGTCACCTACCTGAAATTGAATGGAATGGGCCAGTTTCATAGTCAGATCTAGTACGTATCAAGTGCGGCGCTATACTAAATACAAGACGTCACCTACCTGAAATTGAATGGAATGGGCCAGTTTCATATGCTAAAGTGGCCCATTCCATTTTGGTCTAGGTAGGTGTCTTCCTGTATTTAGTATCGACTCGCACTTTAGGATCACTAAGTCTGACTATGAAACTGGCCCTAAGGGTTTATTTAGGGTGTTGTAAAAAGTGACCGGAGCGATGTATCCGAGGTCTCCCACATGTAAATCTATCTTCACTGACCCTAGATCACCACAAAACCAAGAAATTGCTTTTTTTTACTGAAGTGAAAGTGCATAATTCTTCTGAATTTATACAGTAATCCTCTGGACCATTTAGATCACAAGTATTTTCCCCTTTATATGTTTTACTCACTGTTTTTATATTTTAATAAATTAATTGTTCTTTAAAATGTACGCCGATGTGATAGTTTATTTCTAGAAAAATATCCCATAGAAATGAATATAATTTTATAGTTACCTACTTTTCATGTACTACCTTATGTATAACTGAAACCAACACAATGTCTTCCTTTTCTACTTAGTTTCAGAACCAGAGAATATTAAACTAGGAGATCATATCATTTCAGTTTAAGAACCTCCTGTTTAGGTTAAGGTTTTCCTTAAACAACTTTTTTTTGGTGATGTAAGTGTTACTGGTATTTTCATACTTTCACATGTTTGATTATGTTTAATAATAACAATAATATTATTTTTAATTTGATAGAGTGTGTGTGTTGGTACAGTAGGTACCCATTGTTAATTATAAGATTAACATAGTATGGTATATAAACCTTTCTTGTTCATTGTGAGTTGGAAACTTGGAATTTAGCAACTAGCTTTTATACAGGATGGGTTAAATGGTTAACTCATTGTGTTAATTGTTGTCCATTTTAAACTAAGGAAATGATGTGATGCTTTCAAATTAGTGATATTATTCTAAACTTGACTTGTATCCATTGTAGGGACTGCCTTTCACCGGTAGCTTGTGAGTAAATGATCAAGTGTCTGAAACGGCAACGATATGGCTGTGGGAATCGCTGTCTTAGCTATTGCATGATCTCATGCTGTAGCTAGAAGTCCGTTGATTGGTGCGCTATGCCGTCATCAGAGTAATCTTCCATAAGTAGCAGAATCTAATTTGCTTGTCCTAGAGCTGGGCTCTAGAGAGTTGGCTGCACGCAGTTGGCCCTAGTGTGTATTAGTGTCTTGAAGGAATGTAAGGCACTTGCCATGTACGTGTTAACATAGTGTTAGTGTGTGATACCTAACTAGAGTATTTGTGGACTTAGATCAAAACTTAGAATGTGGTATAGGCTTACAGGTGCTTGGGTGACAGGTGAACCCCAACCCCCGTCACGATGACTACCGTTGTATTGTTTCAATTTATTTTAATAAATCCAATAGCAGAAGTAATTGTCAACCATTCATTCAAATTATCCTGACTGAATTCATAATATTGTATATTCACTGTGTCCTAAGGGCCATGTTGGTGATCGTAAAGTCCCGTGCTCTTACATTACAGTAACTTTATTTTGTTCTAGTGCTAAAACTAAAATTCAATTACCCTATCTCAGCAGATTATTTACTTATAGTTTTTAGAGGATAAAGATATTAAAATTTGAGACAGATATTTCATATATTAAGTTGGCCTATATACTCACTCTCCCCCACAGCCGCTCCCCCTACCCCTCACCCCAACCACCCTTTATGTACACTCGGTCGATGCTGTAGGGTAGTAACTTGCTGGATCACCCCTTTTGGTATGCTGTACTTCATAAATGATAGCAAACCGGATTTTATATCTTAAAACTAAAGTCGGAATTAGAGTAGACCTTAAATCGATAGATTATTTCTTATCTGTTGAGAGGGCTGATGGAGGAGGGGTTATGTATTTTAATGCATTTTGCGAAACATAAATGTTTTGATTTACTAAATTATTATTGTCAATTGTTAATGTGGACTATATTACACATAATATATAATAAATACATATTTAATGACTATGTAATATATGTATTTATATATTTACTATATATAGTATATGTATCATAAATATATATATTATGGTACGTATTACAAAAATATATATTATATACAATATTTAATAATATATTAAATAATATTTATGGAATTTAATATCATATTTTATAATATATCATATAAACAGTACACTATATATATAATATATATTTTATATTGATATATATATAATATATATTTTATATTGATATATATATAATATATATTTTATATTGATATATATATAATATATATTTTATATTGATATATATATAATAAATGTGTATATAATAGACATAAAATATATTTTATATATATTAAATATATATAATATTATGTATAGTATACTATATATAAAATATTTAATAAATCTTATATATTAAATATATAATCTTATGTACAGTATATTATATAAATTAAATATATAATATCATGTATAATATATTATATATATGACATTTTTAGATATAATCCTAACTATTATAAATGCGAATGTGAGTTTTGTTTGTTTGTTTGTTTGTTACGCTTTCACGCCTAAACTACTCGACCGATCATCATGAAATTTCGCATACACGTTGTCATGGGTACATAAAAGGACATAGGGTACCTTTCATCCAGAAAAAATGCAAATGTGAGTTTGTTTGTTTGTTTGTTTGTTATTGTTTGTTACGCTTTCACGCCTAAACTACTAGACCAATCATCATGAAATTTCGCATACACGTTGTCATGGGTACAGAAAAAGACATAGGGTACCTTTCATCCAGAAAAAAAAATGCAAGTGTGAGTTTGTTTGTTTGTTTGTTTGTTATTGTTTGTTACGCTTTCACGCCTAAACTACTCGACCGATCATCATGAAATTTCGCATACACGTTGTCATGGGTACAGAAAGGACTTAGGGTACCTTTCATTTAGAAAAAATGCAAATGTGTGTTTGTTTGTTTGTTTGTTTGTTTGTTTGTTATTGTTTGCTACGCTTTCACGCCTAAACTACTCGACCGATCATCATGAAATTTTGCATACACGTTGTCATAGGTACAGAAAAGGATATAGGGTACCTTTCATCCAGAAAAAATGTGAATGTGAGTTTGTTTGTTTGTTTGTTTGTTATTGTTTGTTACGCTTTCACGCCTAAACTACTCGACCGATCATCATGAAATTTCGCAAACACGTTGTCATGGGTACAGAAAAAGACATAGGGTACCTTTCATCCAGAAAAAATGCAAATGTGAGTTTGTTTGTTTGTTTGTTATTGTTTGCTACGCTTTCACGCCTAAACTACTCGACCGATCATCATGAAATTTCGCATACACGTTGTCATAGGTACAGAAAAGGACATAGGGTACCTTTCATCCAGAAAAAAAGTACTGTTCCTGACGGATAGAAAAAAAATAACTGTTAGACGGTCTGGCTTAACAACTCGGCCTACTGATATGAATAAATTAATTACAACATGATGCCTGGAGTACAGAAAAAGGGACCTGCGGTATCCCAGAAGAAAATCTGATATCCCGAATAAAAATCTGTTCCCGAGTTATTTTAGGCACATCTATCTTAAAATGATTAAAAATGATTATATTCAGCTAATTAAGTTCTGTCTGTTCACCCCGTTATGGTTGTCGTAAGAAGTTTGGTATTATTGGTATTGGTATATCAAATAAAAACATTATTTTTACTTTAAAATGCGGTATCGATTTGTGTTATAGAATGTACTAACTAATATGGTATCGTTTTGTTTATCTATGGCTATGAAGCTTGGAGAAAGAGAAGAAAGGGAGTAGGGAAACAGCAATACATGTTTGCGATTCATTTGTTTACAAACATTGATTTGTTACCGTCTATTTATCTGTGTTTAGTCCTATTTTAATAATATAGTAATTGTTTTACGTTTTCAGTTTTTATTGTTCCTTTTTTTTCTCTTTGAGCGATAGTTTATCATTTATTATTATTAGGTTAGTTATTTTAATTCTGGTTCTACTTTTTTACCTTAAGGTAATAGTGTGTCTGTTTTAATTTTTAGGTTAGAAATATTTTTTTTCTTAAAAAAACAGTTTTTTCCTTTTTCTTTTTTGAAATGCCTCGCAAACGTAATTCTAACCTATCTAGGAGCTCATTGCGAGCCCGGGCAGCTAAAATCGCTCGATCCCAAGAACCCTCCATTCATGCCGAATTAAGGAGGCAAGAACAAATGGAGCGACAAACTGATTTGAGAGCTGATGAGACACGTTATCAAAGAAAGGAAAGACTGGAGGACCAAGCCACCCGCCAGGCTTCTATGAGAGCAGCTGAGACGCCCCTTCAAACACAATTGCGTTTAGAGGAACAAGCCGAACGCCAGAGAGCTCTGAGAGCTACTGAAACGCTCCTTCAAACGCAGATCCGTTTAGATGTACAAGCTGAACGCCAAGCTGCTTTGAGAGCAACTGAGACGCCTCATCAAACGCAGCTCCATCTAGATGAGCAAGATGAACCCCAGAGAGCTTTGAGAGCTACTGAGACGCCCCTTCAAACTCAGCTCCGTTTAGACGAACAAGCCCAGCGGCAGGCAGCCATTAGAGTCACAGAAACTACACAAGAGTCGCAGGCGAGAAGAATCGTTCATGCAGAAATGCAAACCGAACGCCGACGAACTTTTATGCGTAACAGTTGGTCCTTATTTAATAATTCCGGATTTGAATACGATCCTTTAATTGATTACAAAAATCATACTTTAATTGTTGTTGGTTTGATGAATAAAAAATGCCAGTTTTGTGATGCTTTAAAATGGAAAGATGAGACCGCAGGGATGTGTTGTTCTAATGGCAAAGTTTCCCTTCCTTTACTTGGTGAACCAGAACAGCCTCTGAAAACTCTATATTTATATGATGCAAATGAATCACGGCGCTTTTTAAATAGAATTAGAAAGTATAACTCATGCTTTCAAATGACATCTTTTGGAGTAGATAAGGAGATAAGAATGCCCGGGTTTTCGCCAAACTTTACCGTACAAGGTCAGATATATCATCAAATTGGTTCACTTTTTCCAACAGAGAACGAACACCATAAATTCTTGCAAGTTTATTTCATGGGTGATGAAGAAAATGAAGTAAACCGTCGTTGCTTATACATTCAAGGAGTTGAAAGAGACACGGTATTAAAAATTCAAAGAATGTTACATAAACACAACATTTTGATAAATACCTTTAAAACCGCAATAGAGAACTGGCCTCAAGAAGATTATAAGGTTGTCATCCATGCTGATCGAACTCCACGTGGCGAACATGAGAGGCGCTATAATGCACCGACAATTAATGAAGTTGCTGTCGTGGTGAGTGGCGACCAGTTCTCTTCACGAGACATAGTGTTACGAGCACACGATAATACACTTACACGTGTAGCCGATACTCATAAGTTTTATGATGCTTTGCAGTACCCATTAATTTTTAGCAAGGGAGAGTCGGGATACCATTTTAATATTCCACTCATTAATCCCACTACAAAACAGCCAGTTCCCAATAAAAAAGTTTCATGCATGGATTTTTACGCCTATCACATGATGCTTTGAGAAAATGACTTTAACCTCCTTCCACGGTCAAGACAGCTCTTTCACCAATTTTTAGTTGATATGTACATCAAAGTAGAGAGTGAACGTCTTCGTTACATTTCTTTAAACCAGAAAAAACTGCGAACTGAAAATTACATTCACCTGCAAGATGCGATTAGCACGGATGGTAATATAAGCCCCAATGATTTAGGCAGAATGGTTATTCTTCCCTCTACTTTTGTGAACAGCCCCCGCTATCTGCATGAATACACACAAGACGCTTTCGCCTATGTGCGCACTTACGGCAGGCCTGACCTATTCGTAACTTTCACCTGCAATCCCTCATGGAAGGAAATAACAGAAGAGCTAATGCTCGGGCAAAGAGCTACTGACCGACATGACTTAGTTGCCCGTGTGTTTCGTTTAAAGGTTCAAAAACTAATGAATTGTTATTACAAAGGGAAAAGTATTTGGAAACGTCCAGTGCCACATGTATTCCATTGAATGGCAGAAACGAGGACTGCCACATGTGCATTTTCTTATTTGGTTGCAAGAAAAGCTGCGTCCCAATCAAATAGATAACATAATAAGCGCTGAGATTCCGGATCCAGAACAAGATAAGGATTTGCACGATACCGTAGTCAGAAACATGGTTCATGGTCCCTGTGGAGCACGCAATCCAGCATCACCTTGCATGAAAAATGGAAAATGCACAAAAAAATTTCCCCGAGAGCTGCTAAAGGAAACAGTGCACAATAATAAGGGTTACCCTTTGTACAGACGAAGAGCACCCGAAGATGGTGGTAAAAGTGTTACAATTCAGAATCGCATTGGGGTGGTCCAAACTTTTGATAATAGCTGGGTTGTACCATATTCACCCATTTTATGTAAAATATTTAATGCCCACATTAATGTAGAAGCCTGCAACTCTGTTCGTGCTATTAAATATATTTGCAAATACATTAATAAAGGAAGTGTTCAGGTGATCTTCAATCTGCGTAACGAAGGTGTAGCGCAAACTATTAATGAAGTACAAACCTATCAAGCCGGGCGATATGTCAGTAGTAATGAGGCGGCGTGGCGGCTCCTTGGTTTACCCTTACACGAAAGACATCCGACTGTTACACATCTTGCCATACACTTAGAAAATGGACAGCGTGTTTTCTTTAATGAGAGTAATTTCCAGGAAAGGATTTCATCACCTCCTAAAACCACATTAACTGCCTTTTTCCAGCTTTGTCAGACAGATACTTTCGCTAAAAGATTATTGTATTCCCAAGTTCCCCATTATTATACATGGAACACCTCAAAAAAGGAGTGGAAACGCCGCGTTCAAGGTACGCCTGTTGAAGATTTCCTAGGGGTTAAATCATCAGACGCTCTTGGTCGTGTCTACACCGTCCATGTAACGAACTTTGAATGCTTTTGTCTGCGCATGTTATTGCATCATGTTCGAGGTCCAACTAGCTATAGAGACCTTAACATTGTCAACGGTCAGGAATGCGGAACATATAGAGAAGCATGTGAAGCTCTATATTTGTTAGAGAATGATAACCACTGGGACGAAACTATGGAGGAAGCCGTGCAGTGCAGATCACCAGACAAAATCAGGGAACTTTTCGCAACCCTCATATCATCTTGCGGTCTTTCCAATCCTCAAACGCTGTGGGATAAGTACAAAGAGTACATGGCGGAAGATATTTTGCGGCGGTTACAGCAAGTACATGCAGATATGACTTTTAATGAGCACATCTACTACGAAGCGCTGACGAAAATTGAAAACAAGGTTATGACAATGGTGGGAAAGAAGCTTCAAGATTTCGGAATGGTAAGCCCTCAACGATCAGACGAAAATGACTTAAACGATGAAATTACTCGGGAATTAAACTATGATTTCACAGTATTGCAACAGAAAGTAACCGAATTAGTTCCTCGGTTGCTTCCAGAACAAAGTCACGTCTTTCAACAAGTGTTACATCAAGTAGAGTCAGGGAATGGTGCACTCCTCTTTCTTGACGCCCCTGGAGGAACCGGGAAAACGTTTTTGCTGAACTTATTATTGGCGTTCATAAGGAAAGACCAGAAAATTGCTGTTGCCGTCGCTTCCTCCGGTATAGCAGCTACACTACTGAACGGTAGCCGTACTGCACATTCCGTTCTAAAATTGCCACTAAATCTTGCACTTGCACAGGAAGAGTCACCCATCTGCAATTTCAGCAAAAATAGCTCTCGAGGTATGATGCTACGACAATGTAAACTTTTAGTGTGGGACGAAAGTACGATGTCCCACAAAAAAGCTATAGAGGCGTTAAACCAAACTCTTCAGGACTTGCGAGACAGTACAGATATTATGGGAGGAATGGTAGTTTTACTGGCTGGTGACTTCCGACAAACTCTACCGGTGATCCAGAGGGGCACACATGCAGATGAAATCAAAGCCTGCCTCAAGTCATCAAGATTGTGGGAAAAAGTGAAAAAATTCAGCCTAACAACGAATATGAGAGTCTACCTTTATAATGACGTAGATTCAGGACATTACGCAGAGACACTATTGAAAATTGGCGATGGACGTTTGGACACGGATGCTGAAGGTTGTATTTTACTTACAGGGGAATTCTGTAATTTGGTGGAAAATGATGTGGAGCTCATTGCTAAAGTTTACCCAGACTTACAACTAAATTTAAATTGTGATCATTGGTTGTGTTCAAGAGCAATTCTTGCACCAAAAAATGAAATCGTTAACAAAATCAACACTGACATTTTGAAAGAGGTGCAGGGAGAAATAAAGGAGTATTTGTCAATAGATACAATCATGGACACAGAACAGAGCACTTCATATCCCGCTGAGTTTTTAAATTCTCTGGAGCTATCGGGTGTACCCTCGCATAAACTACAATTGAAATTAGGTGTACCAGTTATGCTTATGCGAAATTTAGATGCACCCCGTTTATGTAATGGGACGAGGCTTCGAATTACACAATTAGGGCAAAATATAATCTGTGCCACCATTTTAACAGGTGTGGGAAAAGGGGAAAGTGTAATCATATCTCGAATCCCAATAATCCCCACTGACCTACCATTTCAATTCAAAAGACTCCAGTTTCCAATCAAACTTAGTTTTGCTATTACTATTAACAAAGCGCAAGGGCAAACATTGCAGGTAGCAGGGGTGCATTTGGAAATGCCATGTTTTTCCCATGGCCAGCTATATGTAGCCTGTTCGCGTGTGTCCAATGCCCAGAATTTGTATGTATTTGCGCCAAATGGAAGGACAAACAACATAGTATATAGGAGCGTCCTAAAATAATGATCTATTCTGTGCCCATGATTGCAACGGTCAAGAACAAGCGGAGTAAATAAGGGCTTTTAATTAACTGTAAGTAAAATTTAAGATGGAGTAGGATCTTCCAATTCGTGGCAAGGCATAACCTATGACTCTACTGACACACATTCCGCTACTTCTTTTCTACTCCTACACTTAATCCTGATTTATATTGTGTAGTTTGTTTTTTTCTTTTATCTCTACCTCTATTGACTAACAACCTCAATATGTTCATCGTTTTTATTGTCATACTTCCTGTGTCAATCTACAACCTGAATTTATTGATAAAATCTATATTAACGCGAGCGAAGCCGCGGGCAAAATCTAGTGTATAAATAAGTAATTAAATTTATCATATTTTTAGATATAATATAGATAAGTAGATAATATTTATTTAGTATATAATCCATATATAATTTAATATATACTATATATATTTACTATACAGCTAATACATATAAGTTATATTATAGATAACATATTTGAACAAGATTATTGTTTAACATTGGGTCCGGCGCGCTCTCATTGCTTACCATAACTGTGCTCCCTGTTAAATCTGTCTCCCTCCTTGAGGGTCTGGGTCCTTTTTATCTGTGGCCCAGTATTCTAGAAGTGGAGGATTCCAGACCCTTAGCTGAGACCACCCTATATATACACGGTCAGTGATAGACAGGTGTGGTCAGTTCTTGGTTCTCAACCAGTGAGTCCGGGAGTGGGCCAGCGAGTCTAGTGTTCGTGTGACGCGTGTCGGTATAGTTTGTACGGAGGAGGGACCAGTGGTGGGGGGCCGCGAGTGTCTTGAACTTTGAATGTAAATTGTACCGTGAACGAACATTTTAAGAAACTGATATTTAGATATTTAACTAACTATTCAGTATTTTTATCAACAAGCTGTTTACTTGATTTGATGTAATTCTATTTTATGTGTTTTCATTTATTTATTAATTTAAAGACAATTACTAGTATTAACTGAACTGCTTAGTTATAATTTATTCATCGTAATTCTATTTATTGTGTTTTCATTTGTTTATTAATTTACAGACTATTATTTTGACTGCTTAATTTGTTGAATTGTTTAGCTCTATATTTAATTCAGTGAATGTCTTTTGAATAATCAAAACCTTGGGTGATCCGTGATTATTTTAATTCATATTTAACCTGCAACATACCCCCAATATCCCCAAAAGAGCTCGTGGTTCACACGGTCACGTGTAAACGGCCCGTGACCCTCCCAGATATATATATTATACATAAATATTATACAGTATATATTAAATATTTTGTGTGTATATTATATCAACATAAAATATTATATATAAAGTCAGGTTCGAGTCCCCAGTTAAATGCTGGCTGTATGTTTGAATATTTACTACCTGTTTGTTGGGAATCTCAAATTTGGTTTTGAAACTAAAACATATTAATAATAGGATGTTAGAATATATCCTTATAATAAATAACGTTTTTCAACCGCTCCTGGATACAGGTGTATTTAGTTATACGCTAGTGCGATAGGATTAAGGAGGTTGTAAATAAACACGCTCAATACGCTCGGCTGGGAAACTAACCCTGGCTTCCCCCCTATCTGTCAAACTATACTCGAATAGCATGATATATATATACACTCGTGAAATCTGATTCATATTGTAATAATATCATTTTTAAATTGATAAATTAGCTATCTTATAAAGCATAAGTGTTTCTTTATTTGTTACAAGGTGTGACTCCGCTTTGAAGGACTATTTTCATAGGCCATGGGTGGTATGTAAGAACGTTAGTGAATGCTCAGTGTACCGATGGTGTGGTCCCGAGCACACGACACAATCAAACCCACGCTAGTGTCCACTTAGTCAAGTTCTTGCTACGGCCCTATATCTTCCCCTCAATATCCATTAGACCAATCACACACATTTTAATGTATTGAGTGGAGGTTTGATGCCAACTACGTCTACCGGGCGTCAATACGACTCTTCGTCAGGGAATTATGGGCGCCCTTAAATCCTTCGCTAGTGGTACCACCGTCAACTATTATAATTGCTCTTGAAGGCGTAAATTTGATTGTTCGGGCTCGGGAAAAAGGTCATAATACTCGTGAGGGACAGCCTCACCTGATGACTATAATTTTTTTTGTTCGGGTAAGATTTTCTAGAATCTGCTATAGCACAAAAACGAGTTGTGAACTTTAATCAAAACCGGCCGCTGTTTTGCTGGATATCAAAGTGTGATCTATTCCCTACAAGGTAGCATCAATTTCCTGCCACAGCTCCCGAAGCCGAGGGCTGATGCCCAGGTCCTTGTCTCACCTCAATAATGTATAAAAACATATACAGGGGTGATATGTAATCTAACCTTGCTCTACGTGACTTAGATGACATCTTAGCCATGTAGAGTAAGCTGAAATGATATATTTTATTATTTATTTTTTACTTGGAATTGACGTCAGAATCAACTTAACTCACCATATATATCAAAGTTTGGGACGAATATTTTTATTTTAATAGGTAGACACCGAAAAAAAAACTTATCTTAGTTATTTTTAAACGCACGTATATTAAAATATGTATAGTAAAATTTGTATGGTCATTTAAGTGAATAACAATAAATAAATGAGAAATTGTTTATTATATTAATAGACCAAAATTGATATGAAATTTATAAGAATATATGAATGACAATATTTTATGAATGTTAAGTCATATTTTTATATACCTCACAAAAATAAAAGTTAATATATTATGTACAATTTTGTTTTATATATATTTATTAAAAGTAATTTTATATGTATATAATTTTTTTTCAAATTTATTTTGTATCATCCATACAAATACGGTAATATAGTTATTTCATATTTCATGACATAGTTATAAATTATATTAATATTTAAACTTATTATGCTTGTTGTGGTTAGATGACATCTTATTACTTAACATATCTGAGATATCATCTATAGTATAATATAGTGGGGATTTTAAATATTATATTATAACCAATATATATATCTATATATAATATGATATATTACATATAATATTATATATTACATATAATATTATATATATTTTATTTCAATTATATAATCTGATACATCATAAATATATACGATATATTTATCGTGCATAAAATAAATATACATTAAATATGATATGTATAGTATGTATAGAATATTATATATACTATAAATATATATAAAAATATACTGCCTGTATTTAATAAATATATGTTATTAATTTTATATATTTTAGGTATATCATATACAATATATTATACATTGCATTGTATATATATTACATAAAATACATAATTTTTTAAACTAAATTAATGTGTTATACCAAACCATTTGGGCATTGCTAAATTAATTAAAATACATAAACCCTACACCATCCCCCCTTTTAACAGTCAAGAAATAGTTTATGGGATCAAGTCCTTCCATAGCTCCGGCCTTAGTCGAAAGCTATGCATTCTGCTTTGCAATAATGTATAAAGTATAGTATACCACCAGGGCTGAGCCAGCAAGTTGATAGCTTGCAACCTTGACGGATCGTACGTTTGTGTATGTCAGTTCAGAATTTAATTAAAATGATCTAAAATATATTTGTTCTTAGTTTTTGTATAACTTTTGTAATAAGTTTATTCTACATGCTTCAATACTTATTATTCACGTTTTTACTGACATTTTTAATATGATTGTCGGACACGCTAACTTTGATAAGTGAAGCAATCGTTCACCATTATAAATTATGGAAATTATTGAACCAATATTGATATGCTGAAGTAAAATAAATAAACGGTAAAATATAATTGTACATTATTTCTCGAAACGAATATTGTAGCTTGGAAATAAATTTTCAAAAACCAGTTATGAATAGTTAAATAATTTTTACTCATAAAAGAAAAAAATTAATAATCATATGAAATATTCTTTTTACATAAATTCAAAAAAGTTTTGAAATACTCTTTTTATAAATCATATTTTCAAAAATCAATTATCAGGAAACTATACTGTAATTTTTCTCAGAAAACAATTGTATATACTGTATTGTGTACACTGTATCATGTAAATCACGCCGAAGATGATAATTATAAACAAAATTGTTAAGAAAATTTTCGATAAGTTCAAAATTTTCTAAAATTAAGTCTTCATATAACTACCTTAATTTTGGAGCTAGAATTAAAATCATAATGTCTCTTGGAGACGAGGCCATATGATATAATTTAAATATCGGGTTTGTAAGACATTCATAAAACTACTTTGGCTGTAGCCTCAGGTATAGTTAGACATACAGATGGCAAGACAGAATTGTAAAACCAACTTTATTGAGTTCAGGGGCATATAATATGGGAAGATCAATGATAACCACGATGTTAGAAATTTCCCCGATTAGATTTCTATGTATGAACCAGCAATAACCTACATGGTTGGTGTAACGATGATTGTCCTTGTGTGTCCCAGTTTATTCGAGATTCAATAATTGGTTCGAAAACTACAAGAGTAAGTAACTTACACAAACATAAAGCCAGACACGGTCTTCCGACTAAAGGTTTTACTCTAAAGTCACAAAATTAAAATATTAAAAAATATTAAACTTTTTTTTGGCAAAAATAGTTTATTTGAATGTTGATATGAGGTTTTCACTTAACTAAAGGTCGTAGTAGTGCAAAAAGCCATGTTTCGCCAGCTGGAATACAACTGTCTAGAGACGACGAGAGACGAACTAAGGACTACCCAGCGTAACATGTTTACATTTATACAATTGTAATGCGAAAGTTGTTAGGCAGGAAGTATACTAAAACGTTTAAAGTCTGTTATTAAGGCTCATATATTATCAGTAGTGAGAGGTATACCTCAGGACAAATTGACCTTTGACCCCGTGATGATTTTTCCCGGTGACGTAATCGCTCATTAGGGTGATGTCGCAACCCTGATGAATCATTATGATACCTGGTGTCAGTTTGGTGGCTCGACGTGTCGAGACAGAAATATACCATGGGTGACGTTGGTAGCCTGGTAATGATGTAATAATAATACCTGGGATTTTCCTCCCAGTAACGTGTATTGAATCTATTTATGTGCTTATACCTGGTACCAGAGTGGTGGGTCAACATGTGGATACACGATTATATCAAGGGTGATGACTCATACCTGGTGCCAGGGTGGTTGGTCAACTTGTTGCTACAGGAATATACCAAGGGTGAAGACTCATACATGGCACCAGATCCACAGATCGACATGTTGGTACAGAAATATACCAAGGGGAATGACTCATACCTGGTTCCAAAGTTGCGGCTAGACTTGTCGATACAAGAATATACCATCTAATTGTGGCACTCCCAGTTGGTAACAGCTATAAATATCAGCACCTCTTTCTAAATTATTTCATTGTATAACTTGTTTTCAAGTATTAAATACGCAAGCCAAGATGAGTGATAACGCCGCATTGACAAATCTGGATGAGTAAATATACGTTTCAAACGGGCACACACATTATTTATTTGTTGTCAAATCATAGTATATACATTTAATTAATTTAAAAATTACAATAAGCCAATGTATAGTTGTCTAAGTTTACTAATTTAAAATGGGTACCTGAGAATTGAAAACTAATTAACACTTTTTTAGATGACATTCTGATAAAGTTACGACTGAACAAGTGTTTCTTATAATCAATGGTAATTTATTGAAAATCTTCATTCCAAGTTATAATTAAACGGTAATTAATTTTTATGGTAGTTTACTAATGGCTGGATAGTATTTAAAATATTTTAAACAGATGTGGTTACAAAAAATATATAATGGGATTTTTTATTTAAACATTTATTGTAAACATTTGTTACAAACTATAAAATTATATGAGGGTATTTTAGTAAAAAACTAAATTTTATTTAAAAATTGTATGAACAAGTGTTTCTTATAATTAACAAAATAATGTGTTTATTGAGGTAGTTTATTAAATATCACAATGTCTTCAGTTTCTGAGGCCCATGCATTTAAGAAAGACTTTGCATAGTCCATTCTAAATGCAAGAGAAAACAAACCACTTAGAAACTAATTTTGGGCTTCAAAAACACTCCTGTACTGTTCAAAATTATCCAAACACACGTTCTCCCCACTACAAAATGGTGCCTATCTCTATATGTAGCAAATAACTCTGCAACGGCCACCATGCTGTACACGGTTGATGTGTGTAAAGCTCGGCCGCTAGCTGAGGACAGCCGACTACTGCAGAGCTTTATAATACAGATACCGTGAACAGTCTCACGCTTCACAGTGAGGCGTGTGGTATCATAAAGTATACATTTATAAAGCAAGCTCTGGACGAGCTAACGCTGTTAAAAGTTTCAGGTTTCTTTAACACACTCGAGATGATTTTATCATCCTATTAAATCACGTTGACAATTTGTTTGCAGCTCAAACTTATATCCATTCTGCGTCATTTAATGGGGGAAACTAAATTCATATGCAATTAAAAATTAAATTTTGTGTGTGCGTGAGTGTGTGTGAAATAAAAATTCTGAAAAATAAAAAATAAAAAATACTTCTCAGTATTTTTTTCTTTCTCTCGGGCTAGTTGCAAGATAGACTACCCATTTATGTCCAGCTATGTCTATCACTGATGACGACTATACGGTCATCATACATACGTCTAAGAGTGATTTCACGATTTGTCAGACTAATCTTCTGAGAAGGCTACGTATTGTTGAAAAACTTTGATATTACCGACTTGTAGTTGTAGTAGCCCAATATACTGTTAAACACCGCACAATTCCCTCCACATTTTTCTAATTGGACAAAGGGCTTAAAGTGATTCTTGACACTCATGCCGACGGTGACTCGCTTTGCGTCTACTTCATCCAGTGGAAACAGAGGGTTTAAAATACTGGTTATGGCGAGCGCATTCACTGGCTTTGCTTTGTGGGTAAGGGGGTCCTAACACCCAATGTTGAAATAATGTACCACAAACAGATAAATCACTCAGTTCCTTGATGATAAACTCTTTGTTGTCATCGATGTAACAATGGAAGTCTACAATGACGTCCATGATTTAAATGACCGGGTAAGGGACGGTAAGTCGCTTATATTAATTCCAAAAACCAGTCACGACGTTTCTGTCCTTGTAAATGATGATGATGATGATGATGTTGGCAAACTCCCTGTACACGTTACAGTTGACGGTCTCAGTGAGAGCTCTGGTGAAGCTCACTTCGATGCTCAGAGAGCCATGCCTCGTTAAATTCAATGCAATGTCATGTGGGCAGAAAAATAAGGTGTGAAATAAAAAGCCATGAGATGATATCCCTTAGGGGCTTCCCGTGTGATGGTTATACCTTCGTTCGTGAAAAGGATACCCGTTTCTGAAAATAGTGTGTGGTAGGACATGACATAGCTACCGTTCAAAAAATCTGGCTGTAATGGTTTTGATGGCACTTGTTCCCCGTCCACGTACAATGAGAAATGGTTCATACCGTAGATTTGAGAATTGAACGGGTTCTTGGTGGCGTCTCCATTGAACGCAGCATTGGATATGAATTACACGATGCATTGTTTGGTTAACTGTCCTGTGAATACGTTGTCCAATGATTTCCTTTGCACACCTGTAGGAGTAGTGAGTGCTTTTACTTCCACGGGGGTACTGAGATAATTTGCGGGACTGAGGTGTAATGTTTTTCATGTTCCAACAGTACAAAGTGTGCTACTTTGACACTTGCACTAGAAGACAAGCTTCAACGATGTGAGTTCAGTGGTGGCTAAAAGAATAAACCCATCTCTGGAATGGACCAACTTGACTCTGAGATCGGTGTTATAAAGTTATTTCTCTTGGTTAAACACATCATCGTGTAGATACCCCAAAAATCCACTGTATTAGTTTTGTAGAGAGACTGCGATGACATTCAAATCCTTGTTGTTGGCGCTAACCTCTTCATAGGTGACAGGGCTGTCTTTGAACCACAAGCCACAAGTCAAATGTGTTCTTTTAGATTCAATGTTGTAATTAAGCAACTTCTCAATGTTTGATCTATAAACATACGTGTTTCTGGACGATTAGAAAAGTTTTTTCTTTAAAACACATCCACCTGTGTTAATAATGAATGAAACCAGTTGTTGATGGGAGCGATTTGATACACCTCAGTGAAATCGCCACTATCGGGTATAGTGGTAGCCACCCTAAAATAGAGCATGGTCTGTGATCGATATAGAACTCACCTTGATTGATAACGGTAAATTCAATGGGTGAATCATCGGTGAGGGAAGATACAGTTTTGTACTGGATCCATTGTCCACTTTCGCGACTGGTTTGCATCGGTGGAACGGAAAGAGATCGAGCTTGCTGTTGGAACACTCGCAGGACCGGGGGTGTAGAAAATATATTTCAACTGAAATTATCTATCACTTCTTTCTTCTTCTTATTCGTTACCTTTATACGTCAGCCAACAACACAATACTGACGTCAGTACTTCTTACCATACCCTTTATAGCCTGAGCCAGGCATCAGTGTGTCAATCCTCTTCTCCGCCTTTCGTCTCAATTTTTTTCCAGCTTAGCTGGAACGCTGTTGTAGAGGTCTCTGAATGGATGACGCTGATTGGCGACGTCGGAGAACACGTCGATACCTGTATGAAGTGCTTGTTTTCCAATGGCTGTGGCACCACTTCTCAACAACGGTACGACGCTGTTGAAGAAGCCGCAGAAAAAACTTCCTATTTCTTGCTTACATTGATAGGAAACGTCATGGTAGATAGAGAATATTCCTGTTACACGTCCGGTTGACGTAGTATTTTTGGTAAGGACAGTTCATGTTGAGCAGAGTCGAAAATGAAGTTTCACGCAAACTTTTCCAAACTCGAATGGTACAGGTTCACCAGTGTCTTTTCTTATATTGATTTCCAGGCTTTCAATTTCCCTTCTAAGTACGGGCACGTAGTGTAATGGAATATAGCTAACGGTCTTATATGTTCCGTAGACATAGTTAAAGTTGTTAATACCTACGATACAACGGGCTGTTGTTCAATGATATCCGTGTAAATATACATTTGAGAGGGTAAGCACAGTAGACTGTTGGTAGCGTATGGTGACTTTTAGACTTTGATCAGATTAGTCCTAGGTTTGAAACCGATCTGTAGACTTAGTTGACTAGATAGAGTCAACAGCTGTATATTTATTGAAGTAGTGACAATTTCCACTTTTTATTAAAGTTTGTGTACTTGAATGTAATTCCGGAATTTCTTTTAAGCACCTCTACATCGTTTAGGGCCTTGACCATGTCATGGATAGTGCTGTAATTTGCAGACGGGATATGATTAATATTTGTTTCGCACCGTTAGCGTCCACCCAGTTGTACCATATAATATTTTGGCCCTCAGGTACGGTGGTGAATGAGCAAGGATAACGAGATTCGGCGAGAGCGAATTTCTACTCTCCATCGATTATGAGTCGGTAAGGTAGTTTTGTGGTGAAATTCACTCGGGTATTTTGAATAAATATTCCAGAGAGCTGTCTCTCAGCAAAGATGTATAAACTGATCCTTCATGGTGGGTGCTGAAGTAATTGGCAGGAATCAAAGAATTAAACTTGGTGGGGTAGCATTTACACTGCATGTACACTTTCGTTCTTGTGTTTTTACCCTTGACACATAGTATTTTATCATCTTTAAAGATTACATGAAGAGGTAACTGTTGCAATTTGAGTTCGTAAAACGTCCCTCTCCATCTCTTCACCATCAAGAACGGTCAACCTATAGACGATGGGTGGTTGCATCACAACGCTGATGATTTGGAAAATTTATTCGCACCAATTGATCCCGTAGCCCTTTTCAAACAGTATTTTGGATTTGCTAGTAAACACATTGTCAGCGACTTTTAGCTTTTGTTTATTAAGTGATTTTGGGCACCGGTTGGCGCACAGGTTATCTCTGAATCGGAGATATTTTGGTATCTGAAACGTCAACGAACACTATCTTAATACTGGAAAGTTTTGCACCTTTTAAGCGTCATCGAGGTCCTGGAAGACGTCTTCATGTGTTATTTTTGGCACCCTTTTAGAGTTATATTGATCTTTTAAACGATGGTTGTCTTCACGTCTTAATTATGGGTGGTGCAGTAATACATGCCTTCCTTATTGCGAAATTGCCGGACTAGAGGTGACGTGAACTTGGTCCCCTTGTCCGTCTATTAACTTAGAAGTTTATGGCCACTTTGTTTTGAAAAGGTGCTGAAAGGCATCCTTCACAACATTCCCCGTCTTGGAGGGAAGCATCCTCACCCATGCCATCTTTATAAACAAGATGATAATGGTGAGTCAGCACACGGCACCAAAGTTGTATTTAATGGGACTTCGCATATCGTTGAAATTGAATTTCCAGAGATCGTAAATATTTGACTGTGACTGGATATTATTTGCCCACCTTTATGAGTGACGCTGCCCCTATAAACTTTGCAGGATGAGAAGGGTAGTAGTAGATGTCGGATATACATTCCATTAAACAAGGAAAGGCAGCCGCCGGTTTTCTTCCACCCATTTCAATTCCTTTTTTTTTCGGCGAAGGGCGTTGCAACGGTGTAAGTGGTTTGGGTACGGGTGTCAGATATTTAAAGGGCTCTAAGCGGTTTGGACTTACAATAAACTCTTTCGGGAAATATTTTTTTTGGAGCGTCGTGATAAACCCTCACCACCCCGACGGCACGCTATGTCTTCTTACTCTGACCAGATCGTTGACTAAATCCACAATATTGGATCCACGGAGAGGCATGCAGTGAATACTCACTTCACCGTTTGCGTCCCAAGAGATAACACATTGGGAAATAATATGTTCTAGTAAAGGTTTACCCTTTTTAAGTGACTGTATGTGTACAGTATTGAATAGCACAGGGATGGGAAGTACTGACACTTCAGTGGTAGCTCTGGTGCTATATTCAGCTGGCGGAGTATTCTGACTAAAATGCAGATAGCGCTGTATCACTTGTTGGTATAAAGTGCATTTAGACTTGTCGTCAACTTTTGATGCGAAGATTTTTTCTATTTTTTTGACCAGCTCAGAGAACACTAGATTTTTGGCCTATACCACATGTTAGTAGTTTTGCTCGTAACAGTGTTATGATTACAGTTACAATAATATTTTTTTCTTGTGTTCCATTATATACTTTTTGAATAAGGATTCCAGGACACCGCAGATTAATGTGGCTAAAAGTAAGGGTATAAAATCTCCTCTTTTCTGGAAGAATATTCTCCTGTTCTTCTTCCAGTATGCTCCGCGTTTGACTAGCTTACTTAACATCTGCATGTGATCACGTATTTTTGTCTTATGCGCAGTTTTCAAAGGCAACCTCCCTTTAAATATGTTGTAGGCACACTCGCAAATAATAGTCAAACAGTTTCTTTTTTACCGTTTTCAGCAAGGTGACCCATTGCTGCGGGCTCATGGGATGCATCGCATGCAACAGAAGGGCTTGATATAACACCTTGGTACTCATGTTTATGAAATTATTTGTAATTTCAGAAGCAAAAGCAGATTAGCAAATTCTAATGTTCCCTGGAGGGGGAGCACGAGGGCAAATTCCAACACATATTGACCAATCCTTTACACCACGTGGTTTTCAGGAAATTAACTCTAACAGTATGTCACATTTAGCGATGGTTCTGAAACAAAAGAAAAAACATATTAATATTAATATTAACTGGGGAAAAATTATATTTCCAAACCGGGTAAGGGTTTTTAGAGCTGCGTGTAGAGACACTACTCTATGGGGGGGCTGGTGAAACCCCTCTTTTTTTAGAAATAATAGCCAAGGAGTCACAAGAGAACAATAGTATATTTTTATTGAGAAATACCGAATCAAACATAAACAATAAGAATTCATAAATATTGTTACACCGTCTCCGTGCCTTCTACTTAACGACCACAATTAAATAAAAGGGAGAAGGTATAATCTACATAAGGGAAAATATAAGCAGTATTAAAAATATAACAATAATATGGTTTATTTAGTATAAACGTAGATAAAGCAAAGTACAGTGGTCTCATTATATCATTCTGAATAATGCTGAAAATAATAACGTGAAGCGCAGAATGTAAACCTTCCATGTTTACATTTATTACAAGTCGTCTTTAAGAGACACAATATTACGTAGATTATAACATCAAAAGCGAAGTTAAACTACCAAAAGTGAAGTGGAGTAAGATATCCACAAAAATGAAACAAACATTAAATATTCTTGCCTGATGGGCTCCTCAAACAATTACAAGTTACAATACGAAAATTTACAATTACATAAAACATAACGCGAGAGTTTGACTTCCAGACGCTAGTCAAAATCTCCCGGGACTAACTATATCTTAGAAAAACTAAAGAATGAAATTTAGAACAAAATTAAATTATATAAAAAAAATAACAAGCTTAATTTTAATTCTACAGTCGCGTGAAATAGCAAAATACAAAAGTCCACACATTTTAACAATTTACATTTAAATTCACTCAATACAAAATTACCAATGGTGGATTTCAAACCAAACTAATAAACTAACAAACTAACCAACCGCGCCTAAGTGGCGGTATTCAAGTTACATTTATGCGACTGAGATCATAAAGCAAAAAGTTAAATATTAAGCAAAACACAAAATAAAGATTTTAACACGAAAATATTATAAGTTGAAAATGAATAGAGTTCTTTATAAGTAACTGCCATAGTTACGTTCCAATTTATGATGTATGAATGTTTATCCGGTCATTGTCCAGGTAGACGACAATGATCCGTCCTCGTTCGTAGATTTTAGATAGTCAAAGTTTTTAGACAATGTCAGCCTGTTTTATAGTGATTTTCGTTGCACGGAAAGAGGGGAGGTAATTACTAGCACGCAGTTGCTAGCTGTCATCGGTCACGTAGTCACTTTGTAGGGTTGTTCCATCGGAAAATTAGAACAAGTCGGCGATCATTGGATGTTTGTGTTGTTTGGGGAAGTTCATCTGACATCCGTCAGAGGGCGGGTGGATTGTTGTCTTCTAGCGTGCTCCATGTTGTCATTCCTTAGTTTCAATCTGACTAGACGGAGAATGACCACGCGTTGATTGTAGACTCTCTTTAGCTCGGCCCCATTCTTCACATTGGCTGCACGGTGTAGTTCAGCTTTGGTGGCGGCTAGTGATAGAAGATTTCAAAGGTAAGTTCCTGAACAAATATGAGTAATATTACAGAAGATTGTACAGCATGAAATATACTGTGTCGTATTATCTTTCCGTATTAGCCTACAGGAACTACAACAGAGAAATGTACCATTGTAGGGATTCTATTTAGGTCGGAATTATAGAGCGGGTGGTATGAATTCTTGATAGTTACGTATCAACATTATAACGGGATGGATCCAATTGTAACTAACTGTAAGTTAACGTTACAAATCTCCCCCCCTTGACCAGGAGAATAAGAAGATGCAGCATCCGTCCCCAGCAAGGCGGAACATCAAAGGGCTCAAGTTGTCCTTCTTGTACATCATCTTCCCAAACAGCATGAGATGATCCATTTTTTCCAGCTCTAGATTCCATCATCTAGAGAAGCAGTCGGTACCACAACGTAGACTTTACCAGAAACCAGGAGAGAAAGGAAAACAGGATGCGCAACGAAAAACCATATACAACAAGTCTTGTCGAGATGTAAGTGGCGCTAAGTCATACGCAACCACATGTCTAATTGTCTGTATGAACACATGAAGAATCTCTTCTTTCTTCTACGTTCAAACTCAGATTCTCACAATAAAGTTCACTAGACTATAAAGTCACAAAAGTTTATCCTCATGAAATCCTAAAATCCTATAGAAATCCTACATAGATGTATCGGAGGAGCGTCCCCCCCTCAACACTTTTGAAGGTTCCTATTCAAAGGTTTGAGAGTTTCAAATGTTAGATCACCATAATCTCACTATATTCTATATAAGACCATTCTCAGCACTCAATCTAGAATAGAGTGTCTCAAAACATAGAATAGAGAAAGTTACGTCATAATTAAATCAAAACAACATTTGATTTCGTGATCCAAATTCCATGAAGTGGAACATCAACAAAATTGTGCCATAATAATATATAAACTATTCACTTATTTCATAAACACATACTATCTACAAGTTCAATTACGGTTCAATACCTGTAAATAACTATACACATGGCCAACAATATATATATAACAAAACACTGTATCTACAAACCACTGATATATAACATATCATTAATGGTAAACAAAATTTAAATTTTAAACACGATTTGGCTCACAGCCATGGCACAATGCCATCAAACAAGACTCAAATTAATAAGGGATGCCAAAAGATTAATTATAGGTCCCCATATACCTATAAAAATTAGGCGTGATTCCACATTATTATTAAGAGTATGAATAAACTTCGGTCAATACTATAATTAACAAAATGAGATTACGTTAATTGACCGTTCATTAAATGACTCAACAATAGTCAAATAATATCAAGACATCAAGTCTTACCAAAAACAGGAATACCAAAAAGATCAAATACAAGTCCCCATAAACTTATAAAAAAATTTCTTGGCATCCTACATTTACCTAAGTAAATCCAAAATGGAGTAATTAAATCTGTAAGTACAATAACTTACGAACATTATCCATTAAACTATGACATTCTAAGACGTCGGTATTAGTTTAAGATGGCTCACATGAGCTCTTCGCGTATCGGTCGGGTCTGTCTGGCACATCAACCTGACCGACACGGGTGTTAAGAAAGATTCAACTGACCAGGGTCTATCCCATCTGGGAGAGAGCCTGGCAGATATTTATTTAACGCTAGACAACATAAAGAAACAAGCACAAGAACTACAACGGGGGAAGGGGGGCATGGAAATGCGCTTGACTCGTAAGACCCATGATTCTTACGGCGCACAACTAGTTTCCTGAACTACACTTGCTCCGTACATGTCCTAACTGTTTACAATTAAAGCAGCGAATTCCTGACAAAAACTTACTATCCAACGCTCGCGGGCCAATATGGTTCTTCTTCACAGGTTGCACACCCAACTGAGAAATCGCAGTATTATTCCTAGACCTACCACAATAACTAGGATTCGAACCCACGCCTGGATTGTCAACAATAAAAGGCGCATGATTTTCCAGAAACTCACTTTCAGACAACAAAGTACCTTCAATTAGGGAAGCTAGCTCATGTAACTCAACTATCGTACTAGGTTTAGAAGTAAATACAAAATGACGTCGAGACAAGGGCGACACATTCTCCAAAATAATATTTACTATCTGACATTCAGAAAGATCTAACCCTAAAACTTCAACGGCCTCAGAAATGGCCATGATGAAACTCCTTAACGACTCATCAGGACGTTGAAAGCGATGTACATACTGCTTACACAAACTATCTTTAGCTCTAGTAGGGACAAGACAGTCTAATATCTTACGACTAATAAGTTTCCAACTTAACCTATTAACTAACCCTTCAGAAAACAAACGAGTTAAATATCCAGAAGTTTTACCTAAACACAATGCAATAAACTCGGACTCAGAACCGATATTTAAATGACAAATCCTTTGAACCTCAATTAAAAATAAAAAAAGAGATGAGCTGTCCTGACCATCACACAGTGGTATTCGACTTACAAAATCAACGAGAATTTTACTTTGGATTTTATCACTCACCCAAGCGCGTGACATTTCAATTGGATCTCCAACCCTCACCGGTACTGAATGATGATTCTCCACTCCCACTGTTGCCTGGTCTCGAGACGTATCGCTCTCCGAAAGGATTCCCACGAGAACTGCACGAAGTCTTGCTACGGTGGTTTCTGTTGAACCTTGCAGTCCACGCTTAGCAAGCTCGGAGATAAGGCTTTCTTTATTGAGTCGGTAAACATCAGATTTAGACAACACGCTCGGCTCGCCAGTCACTACTCCCTCAGTCGAAGCGTCCGTAGTCAAATTGTGTTCCATTATGAAACAGAAAGAGATACAAGGTTAAACTCAGGCTATGATTTCACAACAACAACAAAAATATACCGTATAATTTTCCAACA
Organism: Timema podura; assembly: GCA_033556935.1. Lineage (NCBI taxonomy): Eukaryota > Metazoa > Arthropoda > Insecta > Phasmatodea > Timematidae > Timema > Timema podura. Next base: position 2,349,174 of record JAVRXN010000010.1, read on the forward strand.
TTTTTCAGCAATGATATAGGTTATTAATTAACTAATTAAACAGGAAGATCAGTTAATTAAAAGGACAGCAGGGTGGCGCAGTGTTACACCGTCTCCGTGCCTTCTACTTAACGACCACAATTAAATAAAAGGGAGAAGGTATAATCTACATAAGGGAAAATATAAGCAGTATTAAAAATATAACAATAATATGGTTTATTTAGTATAAACGTAGATAAAGCAAAGTACAGTGGTCTCATTATATCATTCTGAATAATGCTGAAAATAATAACGTGAAGCGCAGAATGTAAACCTTCCATGTTTACATTTATTACAAGTCGTCTTTAAGAGACACAATATTACGTAGATTATAACATCAAAAGCGAAGTTAAACTACCAAAAGTGAAGTGGAGTAAGATATCCACAAAAATGAAACAAACATTAAATATTCTTGCCTGATGGGCTCCTCAAACAATTACAAGTTACAATACGAAAATTTACAATTACATAAAACATAACGCGAGAGTTTGACTTCCAGACGCTAGTCAAAATCTCCCGGGACTAACTATATCTTAGAAAAACTAAAGAATGAAATTTAGAACAAAATTAAATTATATAAAAAAAATAACAAGCTTAATTTTAATTCTACAGTCGCGTGAAATAGCAAAATACAAAAGTCCACACATTTTAACAATTTACATTTAAATTCACTCAATACAAAATTACCAATGGTGGATTTCAAACCAAACTAATAAACTAACAAACTAACCAACCGCGCCTAAGTGGCGGTATTCAAGTTACATTTATGCGACTGAGATCATAAAGCAAAAAGTTAAATATTAAGCAAAACACAAAATAAAGATTTTAACACGAAAATATTATAAGTTGAAAATGAATAGAGTTCTTTATAAGTAACTGCCATAGTTACGTTCCAATTTATGATGTATGAATGTTTATCCGGTCATTGTCCAGGTAGACGACAATGATCCGTCCTCGTTCGTAGATTTTAGATAGTCAAAGTTTTTAGACAATGTCAGCCTGTTTTATAGTGATTTTCGTTGCACGGAAAGAGGGGAGGTAATTACTAGCACGCAGTTGCTAGCTGTCATCGGTCACGTAGTCACTTTGTAGGGTTGTTCCATCGGAAAATTAGAACAAGTCGGCGATCATTGGATGTTTGTGTTGTTTGGGGAAGTTCATCTGACATCCGTCAGAGGGCGGGTGGATTGTTGTCTTCTAGCGTGCTCCATGTTGTCATTCCTTAGTTTCAATCTGACTAGACGGAGAATGACCACGCGTTGATTGTAGACTCTCTTTAGCTCGGCCCCATTCTTCACATTGGCTGCACGGTGTAGTTCAGCTTTGGTGGCGGCTAGTGATAGAAGATTTCAAAGGTAAGTTCCTGAACAAATATGAGTAATATTACAGAAGATTGTACAGCATGAAATATACTGTGTCGTATTATCTTTCCGTATTAGCCTACAGGAACTACAACAGAGAAATGTACCATTGTAGGGATTCTATTTAGGTCGGAATTATAGAGCGGGTGGTATGAATTCTTGATAGTTACGTATCAACATTATAACGGGATGGATCCAATTGTAACTAACTGTAAGTTAACGTTACAATATATATATATATATATATTGACTAGAGGTCTAATCTGCCATATTACGGCTTCCAGAAGAGACAATCATAATTACCATCAAGGATATTGAACAACAAGGTACAACTCAAAGGTCGGAATTTGAATTAAACTCTTTTAAAATGTTTAGTCACCTGGTGACAATTATTTGTACTATCATAATGTTTTAAAGAAACAGTAATAACTTTCAAAATATAAGAAATCCGCCGTCTCGCGGCAACAATTTTGGAATGTACAATAATTAAAGTCCCCAAGGAAGTTATGTCAAAATCTTTTACTAAGCGCCTTACACTCTTGCGCTAATAATACGTACTCTAACGTAATTGAATTTAATAGACATAATGGATGATGTACGTGGAGATATCTTACAATCACAAAAATGTTCAAATGCATCAAAGTTTAATAGTACAGTACCAAATTCATAAGCACTCAGCCTAAAAATGAATATCAAAGAAATTAAATAATAAAGCATAAATCTAAATAATTAAAGCGTTCTACTTTCCCATGGCAATTTAATGTAATTCAAAGATATTAATGTTACAAAGCGCTATGGTAATAGTTTAAGAGCTTTCTTCTCGTACCATCAAATTGTTATTTCAAAGCAATTAAGGTTATAAGCATATTACTTAATGTTAAAGTCCTCAATCTCCACATAATATAAATTAGAATTAAACTATCAAGCTATTATTTACCCACACAATAACTATTTGGTTTATCACCACAGCAAAACGTAAGTTTGAATAAGTTAAGGTTATAAGAACATATCTGAACGTTAAGGTGCTTGGTTCCCACATAATACTATGTAAATTTAAGCTATCAAAGTTAACATACTCAAAATGTTCAGTAAATGACATCAACTGCTAATCAGACAGACAGCAAGAGCGCAATTAAACGCAAGGCACCAAGCGGTGAAACAGAAATTACTTTGCATTGGAGAAAGGTTAAGTTCCCCTAATAGGTAAAATACTAATAGATATGTGGTTACAAATTAACCACGCTGATACCAAAAATACCCATCCCATAATCGAAATTTAAATTAATAAGTCCAAAAAGAATAATAATAAAGTAGAGTAGGCGTAAAGTGTGTACATTCTATTTAATTGAAATAACATTTTAAAAATGACAATTTTTCACCAACTTTGGCTATCTTTTTCTGACTCATTACATTTTTACTTTCTCTCTATCTTACAGGTAGAGAAAGTATGGTGATCGTCAAAAAAATCGAACTCGAGATTTTGATGAATTTTTACGTTTCATGACTCCCTGAATCCGAAAAAGTGGTTTTTGAATTTCCGTCTGTCTGTCTGTCTGTCTGTCTGTACCTCCAACTAGAGCCTAAACTATTTTACCGATTGAGCTAAAACTTGATATCTAGGGTTTTCATAGGGTTGCCCCGAGGGGTTTTTGGAATTGGATATCCACCCCTAAAATTAAGGGTAGTTTACTGAAGGGAAAAAAGAGAAAAAGGAGATTTTCTCAAAATCGGCAGTAACGATTTTGATTAAATTTCATTTATGAACATTAATAAATATTCCAAACAAAATGGCTACTCTCAATATTTCGGCAAAATGGCTTTAAGGGCTCCGGTCTGATGCGTAAATAAACATTTTTTATAATAGCTCCGAAACCATTTGAGATATGAAATTACTTAGCATCACAAATATGTATATATATTTATAATACAAATATTTTATTCGAAACATATTTTTATAAAATCAATAATTTTCAATCTATAAGCAATTATATGAATTTTTTTTAACTTTTTGGACATTAAATATTAGGTATTGCGACCGTAAAAAAAAAACTAACCTGAAATGTTGATGGATGTCGATGTCTCATGACCCTCACAACCCTAAAAAATAGTCTTTGAAATGCCGTCTGTCTGTGTGTCTATAAAAACTTAAAATTAAGGGTAGTTTAATGAAGGGCGAAAAGAGAAAAAATTGGTTTTCTCAAAATCTGCTCAAACGATTTTGATTAAAATTCGTATCTAGGCGCTGATTAAGATTATAAATAAACTGGCTCTTTTTATTTTCCTATGAAAATGATTTTTAGGGTACTTTACAGAAGCGTTAATTTCCGTATCTCCACAACTATTTGAGAAACTAAACAACTTATCATTGCAAAATTGTAGGACTATTAAAAATAAAAAACTTTTTTTTGACATATATTTTTATAAAAGCAACAGTTTCTGAGATATTTGCAAATATATTTAACACAATTTTGTGAGCTTTAGTTGTAAACATATACTACTTAAGTCTTAACGCAATAATTCTCCAATGCCATAGAGTAATTAAATATAAGTATCTAAAAAAAGTATGTTATTTTTCCTTAAAGCTCTTAGGATAAATGTTTGCACAGGAATGATCTATCTCCATTTTAGACTCAATAGTCAATATTTACATTTTTTATTGGTCAAAATGTATAAATGAATAATTAAATATCAATGCGATGACTTGAAGATCTGCAACACCTTATAAAATGTTAAAACTTTAACCAGAAATCGAAATTTTAATACAAAGAGTTGACCCTTGTGGAAGACATTAAACTGTTGAATATGCTCTTTGGGGGACAAAGATGCGCCTCTTTTCTCATTGATTCTATATCATTGTATATTATTTTATGCGTGTTCTTATGTGGAGTGGTGATGATACAATGTACATTATTCCGTTCAGAAATCTTGCGAGCTTATAGAAAGAGAGAGAAGTCTGTGCGGAGCGCCGTACCATTTATTTTAACAGCCTATCTTCTAGAACAAAGTGTGGTTTTTGCTTTGGTTTTTCTATCTACTGTACAAACAAATTGTGGTGATCTTATTTTAATTCTAACCACCTTATACCATGTATTTAAATAGTTTGCGCAAGTAGCGACTGTAAAAACTATGTCACTGAAAAATACAAAAAGAAATGGCTATTTTTTTTAATATAGGAAAGAAAATATATTTTTATATACTCCTACAGTAATAGATAAACTAAATAAATATGTCACAATTGACTGTAATTAATGATTTCCTAAGATAACTAAGAAAACTTGTACTTTTACAGGGATTCGAGCCCTTGTCCTTTGACTTTGGACGTTATTCTATAAAACCCCGAGATTGTAGCTCAAAACTCTGCATCACTCCTTGGAGAGTACATCGGTGACAGCTTGTCTTTTGTTGTGTAACAAACAACAAAGTTTAAAGGATTATGAGATTAACTGTGAAGTGTAAGGACACTCTGAAAGGGAGGAAGTATAGGAGGGATGAGAGGGGTAGGTGTGGTGACTGCCATAGCTACAGTAGCGCACCTCTATTGAGGTGATATTACAGAGTACTACTTGGAAGAGTGATTTGCAAGACCTCGAGATGTCCATCCGAATCTTAAGTTTTAACGCAATAATTCTTTATTTTCATACAGTAAATAAATAACTCTCTCAAAAGCTTTTGTTCTTTTTCCTTTAACCTCTTAGGGGAAATATTTGTACATCAATGATCTGTCTCTATAATTTTAGACTCAATATTCAATATTTACCTTTTTTATTGGTCTAAATTTATAAATGGGGGATTTAATAAAAATGCGATAACCATAAGATGTGCAACCACTAATAAAATGTCGAAAATTTTAACTGGAAGTCGAAATTTTAATAGGAAGTATTGACCCTTAAGGAACCAATATCGATTTTTTTACTTCAAATATAATAATGAGGACTTTAATTCTTTAAAAAGAAAATCATAAAATTTAAGTCCGGTAGTCAAAAAATGTTTAACTAAAGTATAACGCAATTTTTGCTCGGTTTTGCTAATGGATATTATTTCGCTTAACATATATTACGAGTTTTGAGTAGATATCTCAATTTTTAAACAATGGAGTGAGAAAGTCCGTGCGGAGCTCCATACCATTTATTTTTTGTTATAACATGTATGGATAAGTTGTAGGCCTATAGTGGTGGGTTTCGTTGCATTTAGCTATGTTGGGCCTTTTAGAATCATATTGTTATTGACCGTGGATCCTGTGGGCTCATAGTCCCAGGATCTATACTATTGGGTTGATCTAAATAGACCTACTGTGCGTTCTTTCTTTTGATTGAATACCACAATTTGTTGTGAATAAAATAATTAGTGAAAATAATGTAAAACATGTTTAATTTGTTTTGAGTTAAGTTACTCTTAGCAAGCAACGCTCATTGAGCAATTTATTTCGGTTTTGTCATTTAAGTACCTTTATAAAAAATTAGAGTGTTAGAAGCTCGAAAAACGTAAACTATCCCATTAGGCCTAATATTAAAAATAATGATACTTAGACAAATGTTTATGGCACTCTTTTATTTATATATTTACACTTATTAGGGTAAATTCAATATTTTAATGTATATATTTGTTAATTTTTATTTTATTTTTATACTAGTCGTACTCTGCTCCAATTGTAATACTCATATCATCCGAAACGATCAGTGTTTGATGGAACCACCGGTTTGTGTCCAGGACAACTGAAACATAAAAAAAAAACTTATTGTAATAACATTATTTAAGTCTTTGACTGAAGGTAATATGAACAATAATTTCTGTTCTATGTTTATGGGACCGAGCTCTATACTTCACATTGTAATTGGGAGAGCTGAAAAGTATCCAAACAGAATGATATTCGTTCAAGATTTTTACTATGTGTCAGTTTTAGAAAAAATTGGAATAGCTACCTACGTCTTAGAATTTTGTTCCAGGCGAACAATTTAGTGTTTAATAATCCTGACAAGTATCCTTTATAGATTGTATTTATTTAATCTTTTCTAGAAAACCAACATATGATGAGATTCATGAACAGTATCCACCATAATTATATCCAAAAATGGAATATTAATTCACCACACGTCTGCTAGAGTGCAACATAAAAGCCAAACAAAAACTTTGAATTGTATCACTGAAATAATATTCACAAATGACAGATTTAACTTTCCGTGACTGACACTGCTGCATTTTCGCAACAAATGTATTTTTTGGTAATATTTTTGAAAAATAAAGGTAATTAGGTCGGATCCCCTTAAAGTATTCCTCAATTAGTTCCTGCTGTGTGTTTATTCTTTTTAAATACGGAAGTTTTAACTCGCGCCATGCAGGAATGCTGTGAATAAGCAACGGTGCCATTCGGGATGTCATACGTCTGGGCTATTGGTAATTGTTGCCGTATGTTTAAAATAAAATAATACAGTAATAATGTAGACGTAAGTTGTTAATAATGTTGTAATACAGTGAAATATAAAATAATGACTTACAATATGTTTTTATATATCTTTCTAATACTAAGCGGTTTTTTAACAGTTTAAAAATATTGTAATTTTAGTTAATTTAGTAAAATTTACAAAAATTAAATATTATTCAAATGTTTATTTAATAATATTGCTTCATTAATAATATTATGTATTAAAGTATGCGTTTTTTATTATTATTTAGAACAGTATAATATGTTGCAAGAATGCAATGGTGCCAGTCCTCATGTTATTTATTTTTGCGCCAGTCCTTGGAGGTTAACTTGCTAGATGTCTGCTAAAATGGAGTATAAACGCCAAACTAAAGTCCTGAAAAGTTTCCATTGGAATTATATCGACAAATGGTGGTGAGCAGTCAAAAGGTCACATCACAACACAAAATACAGAAGCATCTTTAAAGTAGGATTATATAAATTTTAATTTCCAAAATATTGAATGTAGGCCTAAAATATTATCAAATAAAGTTAATAAATCGCTGTTGTTGTTGTTTGCCTCGCTAGCAAAGATGTGTAATTTTAGCTTTCTGATTAAGGAGTATTGTGGGCTTAAACGATGTATGTTGATTGTTGAGTTGTTTTACTGTCTGGAAAGTTTATCTACTCATGTTGGATGGATTTTTGGCCAGTTCTTCCCGCTCGTGAAGTAGCTTTAGTAGATGATAGACATGTCTCCAGATATCTATGGGAATGTCTTCGTAACAATGTGGGCAACAGCAGATCCCATAGGTTTTCTCAGAGAAGTGTCGAGGGTTGGCGCGTTGGTGGGGGATAATGAAGGGATTGGGGGAGGAAAGAGTCGAATCTTAGGGTGAGGAGTTTATGGTCGCTGTGCAACCGTCTAGGATAGGAACGAAGCAGTTTGGAGTGTTCGATAGCATGACAAATACAGATATGAAAGGATTTGGCCGGAAGCTCTATGTTGCTGAGTGAGGGGAGGGTTCCATGGGTGAGTGGGTACGTGAGGAAGTGGTCGAAGGTGTATCCGAGTATTTGCTAGGGTTCCACACATTTCTGAATATAGCGTATTGAACCATCATGGATGTAGAGGAACTGGGAACTGGATGGAGTACTACCAGAATGTGCTGGAGGGGGCCGGGGGAGTTGGATAGAATGTCAGCTACATGAATATTTCGTGGGTGCTTGTGAGGGAGTGAGGATATCACAGACCTGAATGTTTCGTACGTATTGGTGGATGAGAAAAGAAATGAACATTAATAGAACTTAGTTCCCGGGTTCTATCCCCAGCGCTTCCAATATTTATCTGTGAAGCAGTGGGTGTGGAACGGGGTCAAACTCAGCCTCATCAGGACAAATGGAGAGTCACTTGTTACCAGTCTTACCCTCCGTTTGGGTTGTTTGTTTATGTAGTCTACTAATTACACTAATAGATTTAGGGATCAGATAGGTTATATTTAGAGGAAGTGTACCCGAATTTGCGTACAGTGAGAATATAAAACTATTTTGGGAAAATCAGATTCAGTACACCCAACCGAGATTCGAACCTCAATCACCCCGTCTTCGATATTCTAGTTTACCGTGAGAGTAGCACCTTAGACCATGCGGCCACCGAAGTGGGTTACATTAATAAAGAAGTAGATAAAACCCTCTGTTCACAAATGTTGGCACTATCATCACTAATGGCGGTGGCCGCTTGGTCGGTATAACTATAACTTGCTTGCAGGCAAAATCTTTGTCAACCCAAAGGTGAAAGTAGTGATGGGCATAATCGAATGAATTTAATCAAATAATTCGATTATTCTGAATAATAGATTCGTTCGATTATTTTACAACTATTCGAATGAAATTGGTAGCTATTAACTAGATACTTCTTACAGCTGCGAACTGGCCGATTCATTCGATGACCACTCCCTTCCCAAAAAGCTGAGGAAAATCGACTTCATGAAGTGAATGTTTACTTGTTTTTTTTTTCAATACAAAATAGATGTTCTCCTTAAAGTCATTTTCAAAACACAGTTCGCTTTTGCTACGTGAAAATCGACCTTACGCTTTCAAATGATTTTTAGGCTATTTGAACACAAAGCAGAGCTGGCTGTACAGTTCACAATCTAAATCAAACAAAAATATTTTGAATTTAAACTACCAAATTATTCGATTATTTTTATTAATTTTTACTCGATGTTTTTTTTTTCTGTTACCTTATTGACGGTTATGTTTAAATAAGCCAACTGGTTTTTAAATATTATAGTAGTTTGGAAAAAGCCAGCGGAAAATTAAATATCGTAGCTATATTCAAATAAATTGCTTTTGGAATAATGATAAAGAGGGAGTAGGGAGCTCAGAAATGTTTTAAATCGATTCCACGAGATCGACAGTAAAACATTTAAACACAATCGACACAACTTGAATTTTTAGTAAAATCATTTAAAATACCTATTTTACTTTACCAATTATTCATTTTTGACTCTCACCCTCACGTGGACTAAATACCTGGTTTTCTGATGACATATATATCCAGGTTCTAATCTCTGCTGAATGTACTGTAGGTTTTTTTGTGCCTAAAATTGCTTATCACTTTTCCTCCAAGTAAATGCAGGTATATTTCCTCTTAATGGCAGCATATTTTCAATTGATTCAGATATACAAATCAAAGTATTATTTAAATGGAATTTTGTTAGTAATGATTTTAATATTTAGAAAATGTTGAGTGTCAATTATTTAAATTACTTTAAACACATAAGAAAATATATGTTCTTAGGTTTTGTGATCATTCTTACGAAAAAGTGTTTTTATTCGTAGTAAGGTAAGTGTATTAGCAGCTAAGAAGCGTCATGTTTATGTAAATCTATGCTAGAGATAGATTCGGACGAAGGGCAACACAACACTACACTAATAACCGGTACCTTGCCACTGATATGAATATAAACATTTAGACCTACCTCTTCCCTAACAGTTCAACAATACCCATTTATACTAATTTATTACCATCCCAACGTCTACATAACAATAATTCATTATTGGACTTCGATCTTCCCATTTGTGGACTGTTACATAAACATATTTAGCTGTCTAGCAATACATTTACATTATGTCGTGGCAGTCTTAATAGCCTACTAGTTTGTCTCATATCTAACAAATTTTATTATATACGTTACCTGTTACTTTTTATGTAAAAAAATAAAAGCGAGATTTTATTTCATAAGATTATGGATTATTCTGTTTAGTCTTATATTGAAAGTTTGATTTAGTTCTTCGCAATGCACTCTTTGAGAGTTGAAAGTGTCACTGGCGCTGGCACGTGCCGGTCGCGGTGGCTCAAAGGGCGCATTCCTCAGGCCTTGTTTTCAGGGTGAATCATCAAATGTTACGTAACAAAGTTAATAAAATAGTAGAAACATGCAATATTATATTAAATAGTCTAGTTAATTCAGAAAATTGGTGATATACTAGAAAAATTCACTGTTCGACCATTTAGAAAGGGAGGATGGTTCTGTTGTAACATTAGATAAAATTCATGTTAGTTCTTTAAAAATTACAGAAAACTTAGCACTAAGGTTTAATTAAAACATAATTTTGATTTATTTTAAAATACTGCTTAAAAACCCAGGCGCTCTTTACAAAGAAATATAATAAATATAGATTAAACTTTAATAAATTCTCAATAAGTCTTGAAAACAATAATAATATTTACTAAACTTTAAAATTTTGTGTTAGTGATGGTATGTGGAAGGGAGGGTGTATATTTCCACAAATGAGTTAGGTTTGTTTAGTTTGGCTCCCTCTCCGATCCCATGCTATTTTTTTGTATGGAAAATGTTCCACTCTTTTTCCCCTGAATCTGGAGTTTTTCTCCCAAGTATGAGGTCTTGTGTGTGGAATACTGAAAGGAGGCTTTGTTTAACGAAGTTGCCTACTCGGTGAATTCAAAGATATTTTGTGAAGCAGGTTGGATCTTAACTTGACACACTCAAGCATGAAATCTGTGGCCTCATCTGCAGTTCTTACCTCCTCCATGAATACCCTTCCCCTTTTTCGCTACCTGTGTCAGGAGGGTACACATTCCACTGGAGGAGCTGAATGGTCTCCATCCAAACAGTTTTCAAATAAACGACTTTAACACAAATCATGATTTGTATCCACTATTATTATTTGCGTTATATCCACAAAATCCTGAATTGTATCCAATTAATTGCGGTGCCACATGGCTGCTAGGTGGCAGCAGCAAAGACTCTATTTAACTAATAACATATTTACTATCAATCACTATCAATATTTTAATTTAAAAAATACTTGTTGGTTTTTCTTTTAAAATAAAAATAAAAGGGTAGGCCTACTTTACAAATTAGTGATTTTTAAAAATAATTATAATTATTTTAAAATTGCTATATGGGGATGAATTTCCTAAAATAAATTAATTTAAGGGTAATTTACGGATGTTGGTCTTAGGACTGAAGAGTATACATCAGTATTTACAACGAACCACACACGGTCAGTCTTCGCATCAGTATTTTCATCAGTTCCAGCTCTTGCATGCCCTGCAACTAATTGGAGATTATTTTATTGATAAACATATTTGTATTCAATTAAGACAACCTGGACACGTGAATCGAAATCTGGAACATTGGCTTTGCGCGTCAATGCTCTACCAATGAGGTGCATAAACTTTCCCCCACACATGAAAGACTAATATAATGACCGCACCTAATGCAATCGTTTGCGCTGCGTTAGTGCTGCTCACCAACAAAAAAATTGTTAGTGCTACATTTTTGGGGAAGTTATAAGCCAAAATCATTGGGCGAGTCAACTGACCCAACCAATGATTTTGGCTTATATCTTCCATATAAATTAGCACTAACGATTATTTTTCTTGCTGAGCAGCACTAACGTAACACTAACGATTGCATTAGGTTTTGTTGTTAGTGCTACACCACAAGATGATGGGCGGAGCCAGGTTGACGTCAAATTACATGAAAATGAAAAGATTATGATTAACAATGAAGACGTAAGTTTGTTTGTTTAAAAATATTTTTCATTCATAATCTTTTCATTTTCATAATTTACATTTTCTATTTTACTCAATTTAGCCTTATTGTTCTTTAACATATATTACTTGATTCTTTAATTTCGATTTTTCAGTTTTCCATGAATATTATACGTTAATTAAGTACCGAAACATGTTGGATTAAGCTTCCAGATTTCTCCATCTGATCTGGAATACCAATTAGGAGTAATGGGACGTTGATTTCAGATAAGACTTAGATATAACTCAACCTTTTCATTAAATCTAACTAATTTTTAATTTATATATTTTAATAAAAACTTTTTACTGGAGATGTTAACTTTATTTTAACCTGTTGTTTTAAATAAGTTATATTTTTTATTCTTGTAATAAACTACGCTTACATTGGAATTTTAATATGTTATGAATGATAGTTTGACCATTTGACTCTTTTAAATGTCCAATTATTGAGTCAGTAAATATTTTAAATTTAACGAAAATTTGTTATAAGATAAGTGTTATTCCAAGAGTGTAAATGATTTCTCTAGGGTCTTATGTTGTACAGAGATCAATCCCTACTATTCACATTTATAAATTCATTAATTTGAAATTATATCATCTCAATTTTTAAATAACAATATTTAGGTCTTAACATATATAGATAGCTATATGTATTTGTCGCCAAAGAAAACCATTTTTAATTTGGTATCGTGAACATTTAAACCTCGATATTATGTCTAATCTTTGCGTTTTATGTGCCCTTGAAAACAAAAGGTGGGTTTTGTATTTCTGTCTGACCCCTTGCCTTTTGTATGTCCCTGGGGCTCAAGAGAAAAGATTTGATAGATTTCTTTCAAACATTAATAATTGTATATTATATTATATTATATTATATTATTTATTATGGTTACACCTTGAGGCGTATTTTAAATTTTGATTTAAGACCTAAAATTAGGGCAGTTTACTGACAACTAATTTATGAACATTCAATTTTTAAAAAATATTTAGAACTATTTTTTTAAAATGGATATTTGGCGAGTATTTTACATGATAAATAAAGTTGTAGGCCTATAATTGTTTCATAGGGGGAAAGCGTATATGTGTTTACTAGCTATTAATAGTATAGTAAATAACTCCTGGAACATATTTATTGGGACACAAATAGTAGTTAGATCGGGCCCCAAATTACATCACTAAAATATTAAATTATAAAAATATCTAAGGGGGCGGCCAGACTGAGCGACTAGAATATAAAATAGAACACGTGGGTTGTAATGAGAGGTGGCCAGACTGGAGCGCGCGAGTGAGCGACTGAGCGCGCACGCTTGAAAGATAGAACTGGTTCTATTTTTCAAGCGTACCCAGTACAGTCTAGTTTACAGGCGCTGGGCAATATTATTATATGTTGGTTCATCGAGTGCTAGGAAAACTTCTCATTTTGACATTTTTATTACTATCAATTGGCTTAGCACACTTTCTGGAAATTGAAAAATGACACCTGGACACGGGAATCGAACCCGCTACCTTTGGCTTAGTACGCCAATGCTCTAACCACTGAGCTATCCAGGATTCGTCCCGTTCCCAGGATCATTCTTCACTCATATTTTAAGGCAGAGCCTATGATGGACGTGCGGAAATCGTCGGCTACAAGTGTGTGATTATATTAATATCACAAGCTATCAGATAGCGCAGCCTTCTTCAACTCAGTAGTTGGCTTATTGCAATCATTTGTACAATTATATAATTGTACGGGATTGCATATTAAGAATTAAATAGCCAAAGCTATTATTTATGCTTTTAGTGAGGATCACTCCATCTGGATATCCATATTTTGAAATTTGAATAATGACACCTGGATAGCTCAGTGGTTAGAGCATTGGCGTACTAAGCCAAAGGTACCAGGTTCAATACCCGTGTCCAGGTGTCAATTTTTAATTTTCAGAATATGATATCTAGATGGAGTAATCCTCACTATAATCATAAATAATAGCTTTGACTATTTATTATAATTATTATTAATACTATTATAAGCACCACGTCTTACTACCCGTTCGGGTTATACGCACTTACGCTAATGTGCAATGGTAAGGTGATTGTGAGATGAAATGGAGGACCTACAGTTTAACGTGTAATCCGAACCACGGTGGAGGCATGGCATTCCTCACATTCACAAGTTGTGATTAATACACGTCTTGTCAGAGGTGAAGAAAGGGTTTGGCAATCAGATAAATTTGTGCGAGGACCGAGGATTGAACCCCTGACCCTTAGCACAGAAGTCTGACACATTACCCCTAGACCACCAGGTCATCGTTTGACTATTCAATTTTTATTTTTAGCACACTTGCTACTAACGGCCTAATTTAATTGATAAGATCATAAACCATACTTATATGTATGTATATATATATATAAAACTGATATATTAAAATACTTCAATATTATCAAAGTAGGCCTTTACAAATAAGAATCACCATTAGCGTGGAGAGATGAGGAGAAAACCACAACAATAAATCACTTGTTAAAAATACCCTCAGTTCACTCAGCTAAGATTTGGAGCCTCCTCGTCAACAAATAACGAGAGGTATCAGCTAATCACGCGCTCGCCAGTCTGGCCCCCCAGTCGCTTACGCGCTCGCACGCTTGTCAGTCTGGCCGAAACCTAAACGAAACTCAAACCACTCATTGCAATAATTTAAGTGATTGTTGTGTTACGATCTTGTATGTATGGCATAAATCTCTAGAGCTAAGTGTATCCAAAACATTTGGGGGAGGGGGTAGCTCCACAAATTTAGAGTGCAAAATCAATTTTAATGAAGTATTATTTTTAAGTATTAATTAACTTAATTATTACTAACTTAAAAATTAGTATTGTTAACAAGAACGAATATTTTGTAATATTTTCAAAGAAATGTGTGCAACTTATATAATTTAAATGACTCTAAATTAAAAATGCGAATATGTTTTAGGCCAGACAAATCTACGAATCATGTGTCCTAACACCAAATAGTTATTTGTTTGAATACATTTCTTGCGATATATTTTAACCATAGTTTCTGTGAAACTGGGCCACAAAATACCAGGTCCGAAAAAATGTACTGTCATATCCAAAGGAAATTCAGAATACTCATAGTTAGCCTTATAGGTTATAGCAATAAAATGATTGATTTTTATTTGTGGCTCTTTTTAACTGAATAAATAATCTCAAAAACTTTAACATTTTCTTACATATTTAATGTGGCAGACAAAAAAAACTTTTAGCCTTGCGCATCAATATAGGCTACATAATAGGTCTATTATAAAAATTTTCCAACCAAGTCTTATTACGCACTTGGGTTATCCGCATTTAATAACGCTTATTGAGTAGCTGGAGATAAAGATGGAATTTAAATTAAATTTACCCACATTTGTGTGGAGGATAAGTGGGAAACAATTTAGAAAACACACTCTCATTGCACCTATCTGGAATTCGAAACTTGACCTCACTGTAACCAGAAAATCAGAACCCGATATTTAGTTCACATGCCTATTGATCCGAGTATAAACTATATACATATGGTATAATTAAAGTGACTCGACCTAACAGGCTGTTTTTAGTTCAATATGACTAATTATTTTGATCAAATAAAAGGTGTATCTCTTCTAAACTAAATTTGGTTCATCAATAGTTGTTACATTTAGAGTGTTAACGGCTATTTTTGGTATGTTTAGGTGTTCATAAAAAAAAGCTACTCGTTTATAGGACAAGACTGTTTGTTTAAAAAAATTGTGTACAATGAATATTAAAATATAACCGTTATATTTTATGGACATTTTGAGTTCAAAAAGGTTAAAGCTATGAGTACAAATTTGGAAGAAAAAACACACAAATACGGTTGTTCATTCAATTTTAGCGATATTTTACTTTTGGTAAATTATCAAACTGGATAGTTGACATGTCAAAGTGAACCTGTCATCACTTAAAATATCAAACAAAAAAGCAATATTTATAATTAATTATAATAATAAGCTACGTTAATAGTGTGTTTAGAATATTTGTACTTTCTAAACATGTGTGTGTAGTTAGTTATGGTTAAGGAATTTAAATGTATGGAAAAATTTATAAAATAAAACTATTTAATTCATGTTTGTTACATTAGATTAAATACTTTACTTTACTAGTTCTGTAGCCACCCCAAAATAGTTTCTATTTTTTTGATACGTACCAATTGTCATTAGTCATCACATTATTTTCAGTATGGATTACATTTGGAGAAATTGATATGAATGAATATCAAAAATAAATGTTACTCTTTTCTTTGCGGGAAGTTAACAAGTAGGTATAAATACTATCCTCAAGAAAAAGGAAGGAGATTTCAGGTATTTGCGAGAAACTGATAAGTTGTAGCCACATCCCAAACCCAACTCATTCTCTCTCTCTCTTCTCAGTTGTTCACAGCCCTGGGGTGGGGGGAGGGGGGAGGACGAGACTTTTCAAGGTAGAAACTACCTAACCACCAGTTAGGAGTTGCCTTTAAATTTAATGGTCATTTCAAAGTTCATTCTTAAGTAAAACACACGAATACTTTGTTAAGATACACCTAGATACGGCTTTCTTAGCTTAGAGATGTCTTAGACTTAATTGTCTACGGGTTCAATATTGATCCTCATCCACATACCCGGTGGGGCATGTCGGATCCTAAACGTAGGCCTCAATACATCAAATAATTAGGTTTTACCCGGGGTATGGGTGATGGCCAAGGGCATTGAATCAGTATCCGAGAATATGATAGGTCTAGTGAAGGCATTTTTCCTCAATGGTTTCCACTCTTCCTTAACATAAGTGTGGGTACACTCCTTATAAAATTAATGGAGTCCTAACGAGTGGAAAACCAAAACATAAGAAACATAACTATTCACTTAATAAAGCCACATCCTGTGTCTTTTGTAAACGATAAACCGACCAGGGCTTTATCTAAAGCCGGTGACATTAACATTATTTTTATCAGCATAGTGATATTAGCTCTTTACTTTGTGATAATACTAATTCATTTCTCCTTAATTACCTTTCCCTTAGACTAAGATAGCAATATATTCGCAAGGAAGCTACCTCTTAAAAACACGTCAGCATGAACATAATATGTGTTTCTATTCTGCGTTCCTGGATGTAACAAGGCCCCGGCAAATATAGAAGGCCACAGTTCAATCCTAGACAAGGTATAATAATCCCCCTGAGCTAAATTTGGTGGTTACCCATCCTCTATCCTACTGAAGTCTCGAATAAGTCCTTAAACTTCATTTTCCTAATTATAGTGTTTTTAAATCAGTAACTTAATATGTTTAATTGATAGTAAGCTTATATCTCCTTTGTTTATTATTTTTATTCCCCTCTCCTTATTTTATAAACGTTTTAGTTTTCCTTCTATGATGACGACATGTTTTGGTGATGTTAAACCATCTTCAAGTCTTATTTGTATTAAAGATGATTGATTTTAACTCATACTACAGGAAGGTTTGTGAAATTTTACGGTTTTATATGGAATCATTTTTAGTGAGATCAATAAGTTTTAGTTAGCCCCTGCGGTGAGTGGAAGTAAAAAAACTAGCCATCAGCCAAGATGCTGCCTTGGTAATGAACGTTGAGAGAGAGAGAGAGAGAGAGCATTGCTTGCAGCGCTACTATATTTGGTCACAACTCCCGTGGGCCGCGTGTTTGTGTGAACGGGGCAGTAAAAATAACTCGAGGGAAGGAAGGAAGAGATGCAGTGGTGGTACGTAAGGGATCTGGGTGATGAAGGATCAACTTAACATGGTGCCTGCCACTTGGAGGGACTTTCAATGACAATACTTTTTTTAACAACATATTTAAATTATATTAGAGACTTATCCATCTCGAGTGTTGAAACTTATTGCAGTCGTTCAGCTGTCTCGTCATATTTAAATAATGGCTTGATATTTCAAAATATCGTTTGCCCGAAAATGAGGATGAAAGATACCAACAGTTCCCTGGAGTCCAACACCTTTAACTCTGTTGATAGCGCGTCATACTCTAAACCAAAGGTTCCGGGCTTGATTCTCAGCATGACCCAAAAAATTATGATTGGGGAAATTGGGGCCACTTTCACAATGATGAATTAATAGCTTAGAGTTTATCTGTAATTTCAGTTTTATAATTAAGTTAGCTTATAAGTCGTATACTGATATGTGATGTCATTTCAGAAAGTTGACGCTAAATACCCAATAGCAACACTTATAGTAAAAAGCTTAAAAACTATGTGTGAAAATGTAATATCAATTTGTTTTAACAACGGGTTACGAAAATGGCCCCTGTAGTGTAGTTAAGAGGTCTGTTTAGACATCTGAGACAGAGCCAATCAGACGTCACGCTCAAGTCAAATATTGATAAACTGAGTAGAAACGAATTTGGTCTTCGCTGGAATGATCTAGATGTACAAACATAGTTTTAAAGTTGAAATCTTCCAGTACAAAAAACGACATATTTGGGTTGCTCGTTACGATACACATGCCTATAAATCAAAAGATACTGATCTAGGGTAGTAGAATGGCTCTTTGCAAATCAAATGATGTAGCTTAGTAGTGAGGTGACTATTCACTATGAGGCATCCTGTGAGGTAATAACAGTACAGTACAGTACAGTACAGTGACGATATCCCTCGGCCAAAAGACCGTTGACGAAGGAGGTGGGAAGTGAGGTGATCTCGTTTCCTCTGCCCCTTTCATTTTTACTTATATTCAACACCTGCTGTAGAAACTACTGTACAGGTGCAAGCAAACTCTTTCTACTAATAGTTTGACAAAATCTCGGTGAGTGAAATAATGAAAGTCTGTTGTGCACTTACATATGTTTATATTTCAAAATTTTAACACATGAACGACAAGCGTATCTAGCGTGTTAGCTATTTTCTTAAATTATTAAAATATAATACAAAATATAGCTAATCAACATGGAGAGACAGAAAAAACATGTGGATTACAGAGGAGGGAACAAATCAAAAATGAACCTCACACTCGGAGCCAAGTGCAAGAAAATAAATTGAACAAGGGTAAGAAACTGTGCATTGTTGGTTCTAGGTAAGACCATACATGTTGTTATATTACCAGGTAAAAAGATAATGATTTAGTTAGGAAAAAATACTAATTTAATTTTAATAACCTCTATTACAAGTGAACAAATTATTGCATGTCTAACAGCTACTAAACCTAAATGTGATGGGAGAAATCTTGACTCTTTGTGTCTCGAAGAATCCCTTCCACATCTGGTTCCTTATTTCCTACTTTTAATCTTAAATCTGGATCAACGTAGAGCCGATTTCTATGCTTGTTCTTCATATAACAAAATATCGAAAATTTTTGTTCACAAAGATATGTGTAACAAAAGTGAACTAGATGTTTAAAAGCTCTTTCACCTAACTTCTTATAATCAGGAAAAACCTTCACACACCAAAATTGGTTCAGTCTACATTCTTTGAAAACT
The DNA here is from genome assembly GCA_033556935.1 of Timema podura. Taxonomy (NCBI): domain Eukaryota; kingdom Metazoa; phylum Arthropoda; class Insecta; order Phasmatodea; family Timematidae; genus Timema; species Timema podura. The sequence goes on from JAVRXN010000010.1 coordinate 2,368,466, forward strand.
GATTTCAATGAACCATCACAAGTCACATCAGAAAGTGTATATTGCTCTTCCACAGATAGAGTTGTGAGCTGTACATCACCACATTCGATAGGATTCCTTATCCAGGAGTTTTCAGGATTTGGTGTGGTAAAGTAATCTCTGAAGATAGTCGATAAATCACAAATGTTTTCAGTGATGTTATATTCTACTTCTGGTAGCAATATTTTTTGTAAGTGGACTCCAGAAATGTCTCCAGTGTTGGAATATTAGTTCTACGCGACATGTCCATAACCATGATAGTCACTGCTTCAATCTTATCTTCAACATAAAAATATTCACATCACTACCTCGCAAGCTTGTATTTAGAGTGTTTAAGTATGCGAAAACGTCTGCTAAGTAGGCTACCAAACACAACCACGCAAAATTGTTCAATGATCACATGGAAATTTTGAATCCCTCAGAAAAGTCATACTTAATTACGTGACCAAAGAATCTTTTCGATATTTCCCCCCTTGACAACCAACGCACTTCTGTATGCTAAAGTAGCTGCAAATGCTGGCTTCCCATTTCTTCATACAGTTTTGGGAAGATCCTAGAATTCAAAGCTCGATATTTGATAAAATTAATAATCTTGACAACTTCATCAACCTGAGAGTATTTTGTTTCCTCCTCTGTATCACTTCTTGATCTTTTAAAAGCTCCTGTCTGTAACCACGCTTCATTTTCTACTGGCTGGACTACCTCCGTAGGTTGAAACCACCCTCATTGTTGTATTTTTTTAATTATATTTATGTGAAAGTGTGGAATAAAATGCTAGATTTTGTAATGGGATTGGAGCCACGGACCTCCTGGTCGGGTTACGTGGACACCTTGGGGTCTGCGGACCACCAATTGGGAACCACTGATGTAGTGTAATAAAGAATATATCCACCCCGACAGATAAAAAATTAATTATGTTGTCATGATCATAACAATCAATTTTAAGTTTTGAATATTCTTTTTGTGGTTTTGAAGCATCTGAGCTGCCATTGAAAAGTTTTGCCTTCAGAAAGGCTTTATTCTAGAACTGAGTCATTTCAGTACTTCACCCCTAGAAAGGAAAAATAACTAGAATATAAAGTAATACATTTTCAATCCTAGTCAATGCTGAGATTATTCAAATCTCTCTCTGGGGGAGGCCTCGAGAATGAGTGAATGAGTGTAAAAGGAGTGCCAATGTTTCGTTATTGCAATTTAAGTATCTAACCCTAACTCACCACTAAAATTCTACTCATGTTCTGACGTCATTTCTTGGTCAAATGACCGAGAAAAACTGTATTTGAAACTAAAAAACAAACAAACTATACTGACACTATAGAATTGAAACACAAACCATATATTACCATCCCTACAAAATATTTTTGTATCTTATTGTCATAATTGCTAACATTAAATAAAAAAATCCCGTACATCTTAGGCTAGTCGGTTTATTGATGACAATATCAGGTTGGAATGTTCCTGCCAGGATATAGATCATAAAGGTCTGTGGAATTATGTGTCTGTCTAAAATAAAAAACGATAGCATCTTATTTTAAAATATAGATCAAGGTTGTGCAGATGCAAATACGAGCGTGAGAGGTTAAGAGCCTTGACAGCGGCAGAGGGGAAGTGTCAGAACAAGTATACCCTGCTACTGGTAGGAAGCCTGTTCTAGAAGGCCTTGTTTCGTACCAGAATACCAATGAATGGTAGTATTTTGGTAAAATAAAAGACCTTCATGAACGGGCCTCCTACCCAAATCATGGTATAGCATTCTAGCACGGTATGTGGTTGTTATCTTTGCCTTCCTTCTATTTCACATATGGCGAGCGTGTTAAAGAAAAAGCACGCGGTCCGCTTTAAGTGATTCTTACGACTAAGCTTAGAAACGTTAAAAAATCGGAGCATTTAGCTTAGATCAAGTTTATTTAAATTGGCTTGGATCAAGATTGTCGCCTTTGAGACTGTAGTAGGGTATGATCGTCAATTGCTAGTTTTCATAGTGCGGACACAGTTTTCTTCTAAATCTGAGGAATTTGATTTATTAAAAAATACTAGCTTGTATGGAAAACATGTTATAACAATTTAATTTATTTCCCCTTTTTATTTAGTTTAGTTTCTCAAAAATAAGAATACCAATTTTAATAAGCGTAATACAATTTCTTATTAAGATATATTTGAGTGCATTAACAATTTATTCTACGCTTCACGTCTTACTACCCATTCGGGCTATAGGAATTTAATAAAACTAATAGGACAGGTGTTACTTTGTTTGTTTCGGAGGACCAATAATTTTTAAATACATAATTCCATCTTTCTGGTTTATTTAACTATATTTTCTAAGTCACACACAAAAAAAAGTCTACAATAATAATAATAATAAATGGTACGGCGCACCGCACAGACTTTCTCTCTCTTTCTATAAGCTCGTAAGATTTCTGAACGGAATAATGTACATTGTATCATCACCACTCCACATAAGAACACGCATAAAATAATATACAATGATATAGAATCAATGAGAAAAGAGGCGCATCTTTGTCCACCTAAGAGCATTTCAAACAGTTTAATGTCTTCCACAAAGGTCAACACTTCGTATTAAAATTTCGATTTCTGGTTAAAATTTTAACATTTTATAAGGTGTTGCACATATTCAAGTCATCGCATTTATATTTAATTATTCATTTATACATTTTGACCAATAAAAAATGTAAATATTGACTATTGAGTCTAAAATGGAGATAGATCATTGCTGTGCAAACATTTCTTCTAAGAGCTTTAAGGGAAAATAACATACTTTTTTTAGATACTTACTTATATTTAATTACTCTATGGCATTGGAGAATTATTGCGTTAAGACTTAAGTAGTATATGTTTACAACTAAAGCTCACAAAATTGTATTAATATATTTGCAAATATCTCATAAACTGTTGGTTTAATAAAAATATATGTCAAATAAAAGTTTTTTATTTCTAATAGTCCTACAATTTTGCAATGATAAGTTGTTTAGTTTCTCAAATAGTTGTGGAGATACGGAAATTAACGCTTCTGTAAAGTACCCTAAAAATCATTTTCATAGGAAAATAAAAATAGCCAGTTTATTTATAATCTTAATCAACGTCTAGATACAAATTTTAATCAAAATCGTTTGAGCAGATTTTGAGAAAACCAAATTTTTTTCTTTTCGCCCTTCAGTAAACTACCCTTAATTTTAAGTTTTTATAGACACACAGACAGACGGCATTGCAAAGACTATTTTTTAGGGTTGTGGGGGTCATGAGACGTCGACATCCATCAACATTTCAGGTTAGTTTTGTTTTTAACGGTCGCAATACTTAAACTTTAATGTCCAAAAAGTTTAAAAATTCATTTAATTGCGTATAGATTGAAAGTTATTGATTTTATAAAAATATGTTTCGGATAAAATACTTGTATTATAAATATATATACATATTTGTAATGCTAAGTAATTTCATATCTCAAATAGTTTCGGAGCTATTATAAAAAATGTTAATTAACGCATCAGACCGGAGCCCTTAAATCCATTTTGCCAAAATATTGAGGGTAGCCATTTTGTTTGGAATATTTATCACTGTTTATAAATGAAATTAAATCAAAATCGTTAGAGCCGATTTTGAGAAAATCGACTTTTTCTCTTTTTGCCCATCAGTAAATTACCCTTAATTTTAAGTTTTAATAGACACACAGACAGACGGCATCGCAAAGACTATATTTTAGGGTTCGGGGGGTCATGAGACGTCGACATCCATCAACATTTCAGGTTAGTTTTTTTTACGATCGCAATACTTATGCTTTAATGTCCAAAAAGTTAAAAATATATATATAATTGCGTATAGATTGAAAATTATTGATTTTATAAAAATATGTTTCGAATAAAATATTTGTATTATAAATATATATACATATTTGTAATGCTAAGTAATTTCATATCTCAAATAGTTTCGGATCTATTATAAAATAAATGGTACGGCACACCGCACCGACTTTCTCTCTCTTTCTATAAACTCCTAAGATTTCTGAACGGAATAATGTACATTGTATCATCACCACTCCACATAAGAACACGAATAAATAATATACAATGATATAGAATCAATGAGAAAAGAGGCGCATCTTTGTCCACCTAAGAGCATTTCAAACAGTTTAATGTCTTCCACAAGGGTCAACACTTCGTATTAAAATTTCGATTTCTGGTTAAAATTTTAACATTTTATAAGGTGTTGCAGATCTTCAAGTCATCGCATTGATATTTAATTATTCATGTATACATTTTGACCAATAAAAAATGTAAATATTGACTATTGAGTCTAAAATGGAGATAGATCATTGCTATGCAAACATATCTCCTAAGAGATTTAAGGAAAAATAACATACTTTTTTAGATACTTATATTTAATTACTCTATGGCATTGGAGAATTATTGCGTTAAGACTTAAGTAGTATATGTTTACAACTAAAGCTCACAAAATTGTATTAATATATTTGCAAATATCTCAGAAACTGCTGCTTTTATAAAAATATATGTAAAATAAAAGTTTTTTATTTCTGATAGTCCTACAATTTTGCAATGATAAGTTGTTTAGTTTCTCCAATAGTTGTGGAGATACGGAAATTAACGCTTCTGTAAAGTACCCTAAAAATCATTTTCATAGGAAAATGAAAATAGCCAGTTTATTTATAATCTTAATCAACGCCTAGATACGAATTTTAATCAAAATCGTTTGAGTAGATTTTGAGAAAACCAAATTTTTCTCTTTTCGCCCTTCAGTAAACTACCCTTAATTTTAAGTTTTTATAGACACACAGACAGACGGCATTGCAAAGACTATTTTTTAGGGTTCGGGGGGTCATGAGACGTCGAAATCCATCAACATTTCAGGTTAGTTTTTTTTACGATCGCAATACTTAAGCTTTAATGTCCAAAAAGCTAAAAATATATATATAATTGCGTATAGATTAAAAATTATTTATTTTATAAAAATATATTTCGAATAAAATATTTGTATAATAAATATATATACATATTTATAATGCTAAGTAATTTCATATCTCAAATAGTTTCGGAGCTATTATAAAAAATGTTAATTTACGCATCAGACCGGAGCCCTTAAAGCGATTTTGCCGAAATATTGAGAGTAGCCATTTTGTTTGGAATATTTATTAATGTTCATAAATGAAATTTAATCAAAATCGTTAGAGCCGATTTTGAGAAAATCGACTTTTTCTGTTTTTTCCCTTCAGTAAACTACCCTTAATTTTAGGGGTAGATGTCCAATTCCAAAAACCCCTCGGGGCAACCCTATGAAAACCCAAGATATCAAGTTTCAGCTCAATCGGTAAAATAGTTTAGGCTCTAGTTGGAGGTACAGACAGACAGACAGACAGACAGACGGAAATTCAAAAACTACTTTTTCGGATTCAGGAAGTCATGAAACGTCAAAATTCATTAAAATCTCGACTTCGATTTTTTTGACGATCACCATACTTTCTCTACCTGTAAGATAGAGAGGGTTCAATCCTCGGTCCCGGCAAAGATTTATCTGAATGCCAAACCCTTCCTTCACCTCTGACAAGACGTGTATTAATCACAACTTGTGAATGTGAGGAATGCCAGGCCTCCACCGTGGTTCGGATTCCACGTTAAACTGTAGGTCCTCCATTTCGTCTCACAATCACCCTACCATTACACATTAGCGTAAGTGCGTATAACCCGAACGGGTAGTAAGACGCGGTGCTAATAATAATAATAATAATAATAATAAAGATAGAGAGAAAGTAAAAATGTTAATTTACGCATCAGACCGGAGCCCTTAAAGCCATTTTGCCGAAATATTGAGAGTAGCCATTTTGTTTGGAATATTTATTACTGTTCATAAATGAAATTTAATCAAAATCGTTAAAGCCGATTTTGAGAAAATCGACTTTTTCTCTTTTTTCCCTTCAGTAAACTACCCTTAATTTTAGCGGTAGATATCCAATTCCAAAAACCCCTCGGGGCAACCCTATGAAAACCCTAGATATCAAGTTTTAGCTCAATCGGTAAAATAGTTTAGGCTCTAGTTGGAGGTACAGACAGACAGACAGACAGACGGAAATTCATAAACCACTTTTTCGGATTCAGGGAGTCATGAAACGTCAAGATTCATCAAAATCTTGAGTTCGATTTTTTTGACAATCACTATACTTTCTCTACCTGTAAGATAGAGAGAAAGTAATAATCTCCTTGGTAGCAGAACAAAATAAACAAAAGAATCAGTCTAGACAGCTTAACATAATAAAAACACTCTGCTATAGTATTTTGTATAGACGACATCCTGCGTGTAGCAGTTGAACCAAAGAAGGTAGATTATTTAATAAGTGTACCTACATTTGTAGTAAGCGTGAGAAAACATAAAATAAACCTTAGTACACCCAACTGAGATAAAATCCCCGACCTCCCTGTCACCAGCAGTCTCCAGCCTATTCCGAGACTGTACTTGTGGAACAAAGTCAAGTTGATTTAGCGGAGTTAGCCCGACAATATTGTGGGCACTCTTCATTTATTTATAATATTATTGTATCTGTGAAAGAATTATACGTGGAGATTATGATGAAGTTTTATGTGCCCCAGAACCCAAAAACAATTCTCTCTGTCCTCGGGGCGTTGTTTGATATTGATTGATCATTTGAGTTCAGATTACTGATTACTTATTGATGAGTACTTAGTCTCAAGCTATACTAGACTATCTGAGAAAGCAAACACGATTGTGTCATACCATTCATTTCCTGCAATCCAACTTGCTAATTACGTAGTATAGAGTTACTTCAAAACTTTGCAGAGCTACAGTAAACTTTACTATGCACTGGCAGTATTTACCTTTGGGCATATAAAACATTAAACATTTAGCCTTGTGCAGTGAGTGGTATTCAACTTTTGTTATTGACGTACCACCAGATATAATTTATATTCAACATTGTACCCCCAAAGCTGTTGGTGCGTAGTGCAAGCTATACATATTGTATAATATACATCTAAGATAATTACATTCATAATAATGTCCTAGCCAATAAATTTTAAATTAGAACAAGGAGAATCTGGACCTAGTAATTTAGTGTTTATCGTGATATAGTAATAATAATAATAATAATACATTTTTAATTTTACGTACCCCTAATATGTATTCGTGCACCTACCCCCGGGATACGTCTACCCCAGGTTGAATACCACTAGCCTAGTAAGGAACCTTTCAAGTGCCAACGTGACATTTTCACTATTTCTTGAAATAATTTCTTATCTAAAATAAAATAAACTAAACCTTATATTTCCCACTTCGGTGGCCGCGTGGTCTAACGCGCTATTCTCGCAGTAGACTAGACTGCCGATGACTGCAAATGCGGATACACTTCCTATAAATATAACCTTTACAACACCTAAAAATCAATAGCGTAATTAGTACGTAAGGGTACGTAACTGCGGTACTAGAAATAGAAAAAAAAAATCTAATACGATTGATTATACATTTTACCCATACGACTGAACTCAGCTCCGTTTCATTTTGTAAATATTACGAACGTAAGTACGGCTTGGCCATTTAAAGCTATACAATGTTAATATTACCTGTGCATTAAAGACTATAGAAATTAAATGAATATATTTTATTCAAATAAAATACTAAGTAGGCTACACACAAACTTTTATAAGAAATAACATAATAATTAAGTGATACCTGATTATTTTAAAGCGTCATTTTCTAATCAGGGCTATCTAATACTGATGTTCATTGCAAATTATTAAAATCTGTTTCAAGTAAATGTTTAATTAAATCAAATGTTAACATGTAACTCATCTGGTCCTAATATTGTAAGAAATAATCAGTAGTCTATTACATCAAAACGATTCACAATGAACGGTAGTATGGATTATAAGAAAAGTAATTATTAATTATATAAGCGTATAACCCGAACGGGTAGTAAGACGCGGTGCTAAATATATATTAATTATATACTCCCAATTCAGTAAAAAGATTATCGATGTAGATTACCGATTATGTTAATTATTTGCTCATGCTTCAATATTTGCACCAAATAAACCCAATTACTGATTAATAAGAATATTCTATCAATGTCTGATACTAATTAAGAACTATGTACAGTACTTTCTTAAGAATATGATTACAGTTAATATTCTTATTTAGGGATTTTATTTAAAATTTGAATTATATCATGAATCTAGTTACGGTCTATAAATGTTTGCTGCCATTATATTCTACAAACTCACGCATACAAAGTTTTGTTTTAAATTTTATTTGAAAATAATTGTGTTTTTTGTAAAAAGAAATTGAAAATGAGATTGGTCCTAGAGATATAAAAAAAATCGAACCCTTTATAGCTTTAAATGACCAAGCAGTTCTTAAGTTTAATAAATTATTAGGGCCATGCCCATAATTATTTTTGGGGAACTCCTCAAAGAGGATGAGAAAGTGGGTGACCTGGTGGTCTAGGGGTAAGGTGTCAGACTTCTGTGCTAGGGGTCCGGGGTTCAAACCTCAGTCCCGGCACAGATTTATCTGATTGCCAAACCCTTCCTTCACCTCTGACAAGATTGTGTATTAATCACAACTTGTGAATGTGAGGAATGCCAGGCCTCCACCGTGGTTCGGATTCCACGTTAAACTGTAGGTCCTCCATTTCATCTCACAATCACCCTACCATTGCACATTAGCGTAAGTGCGTATAACCCGAACGGGTAGTAAGACGCGGTGCTAATAATAATAGGATGAGAAAGGTATTTTTCTAAACAATGAGTCCCTCTTGAAGCAATTTAAAGCTATTTGAAATAATTGAGATTATAGCTACTATGAACTTTATAAGACTTCAATATTTTTGTTCAATAGGTCGATCTGTTTAGGCTATCCAGATTGTTGGGGTAGGGACGAAGGAGGTAGAATTAAGAAGAGATGTAACCACATCTTAGTGGAGGTAGAGTGGAAAACAGTTTAGGAAAAAACACCTTCGGACATCCAACCTAAATACCAGCCCCATTATCTCGTTATTGGCAATCAAGTTTATTGCGAGGTTGACGCCCCTTACCACGTGACCACCGATGCAGGTAAAATTACAATTATCTACTAGCCTAGATATTTAGGAGTAGTACACAAATATATTATTAATAATACTTTTGTGAGGGGTTTGAAGACCCAAAACCCCCTGTCCACTCCCCCTCCCTAACAATACAGTCCTGTGTAATCTTCTCAGTATGGCATCGTATTGAAACGGAAACAAGTCATATATGTATAAATGTATAATCAATTTGTTACTAAGTGTAAGTACAAAACAAAATAATCGTTTCATATACAGTTTATCGACTTAATTATTTAAATTTTAAGTTGTTATTTTATTAATATTTGATAATATACTAATTCACTAAAAAGGTACACTTTAAATGTTAGTGCTGCCCTGTCGGCTTTATTCCAATCCTTTATAAATGTAATGTTGACTCGCAGCTTAGAAAAAAAACCCACCGATATTTTGTATAGTTTTACCATCTTGCACAACAATGGATGTATGAGCACTTGTTCTAAGTAGTAACTTGTGTGTAATATTTTAATAATTCAGTTTCAATTCCACAAAGCAAAATCCGATAACCTTATATTTATTTTAAAGATTATTGGTAGGAGAAACGTATAAAAAATATTGACTTTCCTTACCCCCTACCCCACGATCTCTTATGCATGTGCTGAAACAGCCTTCCTTGTCTTTAGAAAGTGTAAGTTGACTAGATATGAAATAAATCTCATTTGGCGCGATCATATAACCAGCACATATGCACCGCTTAGTTGCAGGACCACTTGGAAAGCAATCCAGATGAACTACACAACTTCAGAATGAACGTATTACTAACTCTATTTGAAGCCGCGTACAGCTGGCTCATTGCCCGGCCGTGTGAACAAGTGGAGTTCTTTGGGCAGACAGATGTTGCACGAATCACATCGAGTTCATCACAATGACACAAAATAGCAACCTCCCTTTCATATCCAACACTAAATTGGATTCTGACAGAAACTGGATCGCATCCTCTCCAACCCTCCTTTATAAACATCCCCCTTACTATCAGCCTTTTAAGGGTCCCACCTAATTGAAGGTTCACCCTTGTGGGAATTTCAGTTCTAGAGCTTAAAATTCACTAAGTGCTTTCTCAAACACCTTAATAATTTATTATGTGACCCTATTAAAAATAAGTTTTATACATAGGCCTATGTGAGGACGGTTAGCTATAATTTAGTCAGCATTTACTTTGGTCTCAGAACAGAGACATTTCATGTGTAAGTCGCTGAAAATGAGATAATTTAACCTTCTCATAAAACATGTTTAAATTGTAAAACTTAAAAAATAAGGTTTTTAATCGTATAAGATAAGTGAATATCCTTCAGCCCATTTTGAATACTAATACTTGTTGAATAACGCGGTATTCCTGAACGTTATGAAACGCGTCTTAAGAGTTTAAGTAGACGACCGCGTTAACCACTTAGAAGTTAAGTTATATTATGTTATTTAAGAGATGGTTTGTTATCTCAAAATTTAGTTCACGACAAATTAGAGGTGAATGGTATCAACATGTGCAGGCATGAAAACCTTACATTTTAAATTTTATAACAATTCATAAATGATGAAGATATCTCGTTTCCGGTGATATTTAACGCAAAATGCCATATTTTTAAGTTAATGTTTTTTCAACAGGGCCACAACAGATAATTTTGATCCGATAATTCAGCTCAGTTAGTAGCATGTTTGTCTACTGAGATAGAGGTCCTGGGTTTGATTCCCGGCTGGCCAAAATATTTATCATTGGTGAAATGTGGCTTCTTTCACAGTGAAGAACTGACACCCGAGGGATGAATGTTGTGTCTGTGCTATATTTAAGTTAGTTTATACTGATATAATATGTTGGTTCAGAAACTGCAAATAAGTCAACAAAAATGAACAGAGCATTATTCTAAGCTAAGTGAATATTGTTTTAGTGGTTTAGTAGCTTAGGAACTGACATTAATACTGCATTGCCAGGATATTTCACTTCGATTAAGAAGTGTCCTTGAGGGGGTGCCTCAGTAAGCGAGAAATTGCTGCACAGACGTTCAGCTATAACGCAATATTTAGTTCTACGGTGCGTTATTTAAACATATAGCTCACGCCAAAATAAAATCGGAAGATTCTAATAAAGCTATTTTCCTTAACAACTCTAGAATGTGAGTTTTTAATAGAAAAATGTGTAAAAATGTGATTTTAGCTCATTTTCAACAACTTTTTAATCATATTTACTGAGTTATAAGACTAGGTTTGTTGAAAAGAGGCTCTAGATTTAGCCTTCCTCTAATAAATACAGTAGTTTTTTGTTAATCCCACAACAGACAATTTTAAGAAATTGGTGATATAGCAGCGAGTAGTTCCAAATAACGACACGGACCATTGTATTTTAAGCCGTGTGGTCTGACAGCGATTGATACTTTCTCGCTGAAAGAGGCGGCCGCCTTAACTAATCTTTACTGATGAGTGATGACCGTTAACTAAGATTCAGATCACTCGAAGGGCTTAGTGAGTGGTTTTGTTCCTAGCTCTGGATTGGGAGGCCAGGGATCGATCCCAAATAGTTGCACTAAGGACCGCATTTATAATCTCGGAAGGCAACCAATTTCCCGTTACTCGCTTCGGTGGCTGAATGGTCACTCTCATGTTGTTGAAGGGAAGATCGGGATTCGAATCACAGTTGGGTCTACTGATGATGGTTTCCCACCCTCCATTCATGCAAATGTGTGTAGATTACCTCTAAAATGCTTCATTCCTCATCCCTAGTCCATTATATGCGTATAATCTGAACTGGTAGTGAGATGCAGTGATAAAAATCTCGTTATACAAATAAAGTAGGCCTATTGGCTGACTTCCGAATCTCAATTATTATATATAGTTCCCTAGTCACCCTAACCTGATGTCAAGTTCCTAGCTTGGGGTTTTATTACCTATTGCAATTTCATAGAATCAATCCTCTTAGTATAAATATTATCTTTCGTGATACTCAGTACTGCTAATATAAGAAACCATAACGAGATTTCCCAGCTTCGGTGGTCCAATGGTTTAAACCATAGCTTTCGCAATAGACTAAACTGTAGGCCTATATGAAGGAGATATCAAGATTCAATTCCTGGTCGGGTGTATTGAGGGTTGATTATCTTATTCTTTCCACTCTCACTCGACACAAATGAGGGTACACGTCATATTTATTGATCAATCCTCATCCCTAACACACTAGCGTAATTAGTACACATGCTTATAACTCGACAAAAAATATTTATATGAAAAATTCTTGATTTTAGGATCTTTATTTGGCTTTGTTTTTCCATTATTAAAGCTTATTAAAACAATGTAAGCAATAATATATTTTATACCCCAAACCTAACGAAATTGTGTAAAATCAAAACTATATCATTTTCATTACATCCCTTTAATAATCTGCAATATGATTTTAGTATTATAAATACGATTTTTTTAAACATCACTTACGATTTCATAGATTTTACTTTATTTCTGTTGTAAATGAAAATGGCTTTTTCCCTCCCACGTTTTACACTAAAATGATGGTAAAGGAAATGTGTAGATAACTTAAGTGTGTAAGAATGTGAAAGTGACCGTTAAATATCACATAAACTTTAGTATAAATAAACTATTATAGTAACTTTAATATCTGTTAAAAATCTCCTTCCACCTTGAATCGGACTATACTAGAGCTATTTGGTTTTAAATTTATTTGATTACTAAATATTTAATTTATTTTTATTTTTTGCAATGTTCTCTTGACCTTAATCTGGGTAATTTAATTGTGTGGATTCAAATAGCTAGTACATGTTTCTTTCAAATATATTTTAATGAGCAAAGTAATCAGTGCAAATACTAGGAGCACCTAAGACACAATATTGCAAAGTGTATTAGTTTCAGATGCGGGTTTTAAACAACACTTTTCAGCGCACAGTTAGGGCAATGGTGGAAGTACAATGGATCAAAATATATTCACTTGGGAAAATTATGTATGGATTTTTGACAGTTATTTCGATTTAATTATGACAAATGCATACATGGAGAGTAGTGTCAGCTAAACTGTTGTATGAATCACTTTTTCAATTCATGGTGTTGTGTGAATGTTTGCATAACTCTTTAGAACATGTGTTGAAGAAACAATGTTACTTCAAATCCATATTTATAAAAACAAACAAAAAACTGTTATCTAAAATTATGCAAAATATTAAAACGACAAGATGTGTGATACCCTAAGTATATCTATTTTTTTCAGAAATGTCTTTCCAATGTTGTTTGAAATGACTGCTCTCTTCGTACGAAACGCACTGTTCATAACTGTGAAGGAGCAAGGCTCTGTTTTGTAAATATAGCAGCATATTAGCTTGTCTGGCCAATCAGATGAAGTTTAACACGCTCGAATAACACCAAGAATTTGATAGATATCCAATGAGATATACTAATATCACAGGGTGTGCAAGATGTTCAGTAGTCATGGAACTAGCAGAGTGGGTTGTGCAATGTTTATATGATCAACAGATATGAGTTGCGATATTATTAGGAGGTGTGCAACATCCATGAGATCAACAGAGTTGTGTTTGCGACATTCATGGAGCTATTGGAGATGGGTGTACAGTCTTTATATGAGATGGGCTACTTTTTTAGAACTAACAAAGTTAGGTGCGGAGTATTTCTAAGGGGTGTGAGGAGTTTCTATATTTCAGAGATCTGGGTGGGCAATCTGTCCATGAGGTCGGCAACGCTACTAGGGCTAGTTGAAATGAGTGTGCGGTCTTATAAAGGGTTGTGCGACTGTTCTAGGGTAAGCATAGATATACTAGGTTTGATGTCTCCTGAGGAAGTGTGTCAAGTTTATGAGTCTTACTACTCGACACGGAAAACATCGCATCTCGTGGCCAAGAGCTGCAATCACTCTAGATTATGAAAGGTGGAGGGGTGAGAGAGCGTTCTAGTACAGTCAGTACCAAATGGAAAATAGGAAATAAGTCCATCATTGTGAATAGTTGGATTAGCACGATTATTTGAAGCCATTTTAAAAACACTTTATGCCCCTTGTATTTAAAGTTGATTAGGTATCCGTAATGATTGTCAAAAAAGGTAAAAATAAATTAAAAATATTCTACACAATACTACTGAAAGTCCTAATCTATCAAACTTAGGCGCCCCATCGTTAAGCTGACCAGAATTTTCACGCTAGAACGTCAAGATAACGACTGATGATGTGTATAATTGGTCTCCCCTTCATTCTTCAAATAGTTGACATTATTTCCGCATGCAATGTTTGCTGTGTCGAGTAGTACTATACTCCATTCACGGTAGGAAATACTCTCTGAAAGGTCTTTTTTCCTACCAATATCCTACTATATAATAGCTTTCTGGTAAAGAAAAGGGCCTTTCAGAAAACAATTCCTACGCTGAACAGACTGTAGTAGGTGTGTCATGGTCATTGGACTAGTAAAGATGGGTGTTTAGTGTTCCTAGATAGATTCGTGGCATCCCTATCCCTAGGACTATGATGGGTGTGAAGACTTCCATTCATACAACCATCACAATTTGGTGTGTCGACTTTCTAGGCGGTTAGGATGTTTCTAGGACTAGGTGTGTATTATTACTAGGACCTAGTTTGCTATGACCACCAAAGTTTGATGTGCAATGTTTCAAGAGAATATCTGTTGTTCCTATATCTATAAGAATTGTGTGTATAATTTTTCTATGGCCAATGGAATTTAGTGTGAAATGTTAATACTGGGTGTGTAATGTTTCTAGAATTGTAGAGGCGAAGTGCGTGTGGTGTGTATTCAGTGTCCCAATGAGCCCAGCTGAGGAAGATTCCCCGCTGGATTCCAGTAGTGCAAATTGCTGATGCACCAGTGAGGATGCCGAATTCCGGCTGGACGAAGATGAGAAGGACCAAGTGGGGACGGCTGGAGTGACCCCCCTGCTCGAACGACCCCCGCAAATGGATGCGGGAAGGGCCGGTGACGCTCCTCAGCAGCTGGTAACGGTCAGACTGAGGCGAGACCAGGAAGATGGGTGGCCGAGAGGAGGAGGGCGTAGCGTTAAGTGGATGGACTACCTTGTAAAACTTGAGAAGCGCTATCAGCGCAACTCCTAAGAAACGTCCATATATTGAACTATTTGGACTGTTTAGCCGACACCGAACTTGAGTTGCGGTGTTGTCATATCTGTCAAATTTGGTCTAAAAGAGTGAGAGGGAGCGAGCTAATCTGTTGTTTACATGGGTCAAGTTTCTTGGAAGGGAAAGGTAAGAGTGCGGCTTTTATCAAAGACCACACTCTGCAGAAATCTGCTGCTTTATTTTTAGCTTGAACTAATATAATCAGTAATATGGTTTTCTTAATATTTCTTACCTAGCGGAAGAAAACATTTTTAATTTGACGTTCTCGTATTAGACTGGTTTGCTGGTGACGAGTTTGGGGTTCAAATCCCAGTAGTGTATACTGAGGGTGTTTTTTTAAAACGGTTTTTTATACACGCTATTATTATTTATTTATATCACCACGTCTTACTATCCGTTCGGGTTGTACACTTATGTAATAATTACTATAATGTGTTAGGCATCAGGAAGGTTAAATTAAGAGGAGGTGCATCCATATTTTCGTGGAGTGAGAGCAGAAAACTATTTAGGAAAAACCACCTGTGAGCACCCGACCGGAATCGAACCATGATCTCCCCGTCTTCAACATGTCAGTTGAACACGGTGAGTAGCACATACTATTGGACTTGATCTCTGGTGGTGGGGAGATTGAAATTCAAATCCCAGTTGTGTGCAATAAGGGTATTTTTCCCTAAAATGGTTCCCAATCTCACTCTACGCAAATGTGGGTACATTAAATCTAAAATGTTACCTTCTTCATTCCAAGTTCATGCATGTGTACAACTCAAAATGGAAGTAAGTCACAATGAAAAAAAAAAACTATTGTGATGACTACCAAGAGTGTCGGCGAAACTTTATTAGTTTCGGGCAAGGTAGTTGTAAAGAAATATATTTTTGAGGAGTTTTTAGGGGAATGACTCAAAGCCAATGGAAAATGTTTGAAAATGGAATGCTACTAAAAGCTATTTGGGGTGGCCCTTAAGCATTTAAAAATAATAATAGATTGTTATAGAATCTATTTGAAGTTTGATACAAACCATCTTTCAGCTTCAAACTCAAGTATATCAGAGGGAACCAAACAAACTGGAGGAAGACACATTTTGATGGGGAGAGGGGTGGAGAAGAAATTGGTGGTAATACCCCGCCCTATCAAACCTCCCCCCTTCCCAGTTCACCCTCAATTAGTAACATTGGATATAAAACTATCGACAGACACACCGTAGAATGTAGATCATTTCCTCAGCATCTGACTTAACCCAAGCTATGAGGGGTGAGGACAGTGTCTGATAATAATAATAATAATAATAATAATAATAATAATAATAATGCTGATAGAGATATCTTATCAATTAACATAAAAAGTGTTTATTTTTTTATATCTTTTTTCATGGACGCAGAAAATTGGGGGTCAGAGATGTACCCTTCTTTAAAAGTGTTAGAACCCTTAAAAGGCAGGGGGGCCACACACATATGTATAAAACATAAATAAGAAATTGTGTTTTTTTACTTTATTATTTACTTTAGTTTCTTATATTACATCATCCAGATACTACTAATAATAATAATTTTAATATAAACTTAAAGACGCACTAAAATCTCCTATTGTAAAACTAGCTTGACCTACATTAGCTTGTAACAAGT
Source organism: Timema podura (assembly GCA_033556935.1). Taxonomy (NCBI): domain Eukaryota; kingdom Metazoa; phylum Arthropoda; class Insecta; order Phasmatodea; family Timematidae; genus Timema; species Timema podura. The sequence goes on from JAVRXN010000010.1 coordinate 2,385,304, forward strand.
ACAAAGACATAACTATGCAGTAATTGACCCACGGTGGGTGCCCCCAAGGAAAAAATACACCACCGTCTCCAAATCTTATGAATAATTGTAGATCATTAAAAAATATTTATACATTTATTATTGGAATTATTTTATAATACGTAATAATATAGAGTGGGTAGGTTAAATTTAGAGGAAGTGTACCCACATTTGCGTGGAGAGATAAGAGTGTAAACCCATTGAGGAAAAACCACTCTAAGTGCATTACCATACAGCCATAATATTTGATAAAATTTTTGCTGAAAAGTTTCAATATAATGTAAAAAACTTAATCTGAATTGAATAAAACAATATTAATAAATATTATAAACAAATCTATAGTCAATTATCAATATTAACATTTATAGAGGCTAAACAAACATTGATCTCTGTGAAATTGTCTACACTTTCCTCCAAGGTCAAGCTACGGGTAGTAGCTCAACAGTCAACATATCTAATCCCTGCAGCCTTTATTGATTCATGTGCTTCTTAAATAATTTTTAGTAAAGTTTTGAAAATGACCTGACAGCTGTTTCTATTGATTTTACAGAAAAATATGTACATACATTTTTGTACAGCATAAATTATGCGCAATAAAATGACTATTGAGTAATTTTTTATTGAATAATGAGATCTTTACGAAACAATGATAGGTCTGAAAGACAACGCTTTCATATATTACCAAATTAATTTTGGGTGGGTGGACCTGCGTGATGGGCCCTATTTTGAGCGTGGGCCTGTGGCATTCTGCCACCACCCTATAATTACACCAATGAACTTGTAGCTATCAAGAATTTCAAACTCTATTAACCTATTTTTTTATTAATTATATTCGATAATCAAATATAGCTTTATACGTTTATACATATTTTAACATGTATAACACTCGCTTTGATGGCCTCATGGTCTAACGCGCTACTCTTACAGTAGACTAGACTGCCAATGATGGGGAGATCAAGGTTCTAATCTCGGTCGGGTGTACTAAAGTTAGTTTCTCCAAACTGGTTTTCCACGCTCCCTCCACGCAAATGCAGGTACAATTTCTATGATTATAACCTTCCTGATCCATAAAACCACTAAACAATTTTTGAAAAAAAATCTATTCACAAATTCTCTGTTTATTTGACAAAAATTTTAATCCGACCATTTACCTCAGGAACTGAAAGAAAATATTTTGACCAGATTAAATAATATTATATACATATATATTTATATATAATATGATGTAAATCAAAATAAAATATAATATTATATTATAATATATATAAAAATATAATATAATATTATATTATATATAAAAATATTATATTATATTATTAAATAAATATTATATATCTATATAAATAAATAAATAAATATATATATATATATATATATATTCAAATTTGAAGATAGCATATAGAACAATTTTCTGCAAAAAGAAAGATTTTATTTTTAAAAATTTATAATTTTTATAGAATAAATATTACACTTATTGCCTGTACTTCAAAAATTATAAACACTAACTCTAAAAATAAGTATTTGAAATTACAATAAACATAAAGAAATATACTGCAAGAAAATGTTTTTCACACTAATTGTATAGAAAATATCCATCCATCGATTTTGACAAAATTTGATAGGCTTGAACACAAGTTTTACATTGAAGCATGATCATTTTATAATCTATTTCTCCTTTATCAATCACTTTTGTGTCAGGGACGTTCATAAAATATATACACATCACTAGCTATTTTATAATTTTAGCTACACACATTATATAATAATAATAATACATCCATTCTACAACTTTATACATTCAAAGTCCTTCATCAAAACTTCTGCAATGAACACAACGTTTTTAATTTTATTAGGGACCTGTGCTACAAATTTTGGTTGAATTCCGACCGCGTGAATTGAGGTGTTTTTCCTCGTGATTGCTCATTTCCTCCACGCAAATGTGGGAACACTTTCTCTTAATTACCGTATTTATTATCTACCCTACTTTATTATTGTAAATTTACGGATAACATCAAAGAATATTAAGAAGTGAAGCATTTCTAATATCACAAGAACAAAAAAAAAAGACATGGAAATAATATTTACACTGCACACTCTTATATGTGTTGAGTAACAAACTCCTCTTAGCATTTGTGTTCCCCCCTTCCCTTCCTCTCTAAGGCTTACGTTATTTCCAAATCTTTGACTATGGCACGCGAGGGGTGCGAGAAAGTAAAAATTATATTTGTGATGAAACTATTTTGTAAAATAATAATTGTCAAAATTAAATATGTATCTGTGTTAATGTTATTAATTTTAAAAGCGCGGTGGTCAAGGCATGTTCAATAGTCCCCCCACCCCGTTTCATTATCCACCTTTACAATTGATAGCAAAATAGTTTCAAGATATTTATCTATTGGGACAAGTGTATTTCTTGTTCAAATTGTCAATACTGTAGTCCAAAATGATTTAGTTAGCCCCGTATTATCGATACCAAATTATTGACTCTGTTTACAGATCAGATTACCAAAGGTAGGGCCAAAGTGTTTGATTGGTACACCAAAGTGAACCGAGCCCGTGTGGGTTTTACGCCGATGTACTAATTAAGCTAATGTGTCAGAGAAGGGTAAGGTTGCTTTTAGATGACTTACACTCACATTTGCGGGGAGGGTGAGTGGAAAACATTTTAGGAATAATAACCTCATAGCACCAAACTGGGATCGAACACCAATCCCCGTCCTCAGCAGTCCAGTTTTTTGCAAGAGTAGTGCCTTAAATCATGAGGTCACCAAAACGGGTCCTGTAATTATATTAATTAGGTATTCTACGCACATTATTTGAAATTAATGGATGGATTTTAAACTACAGTATTAAAATTGTATTTTTCATGCAGAAATGATAATAAATTCATGACACTTTTTTTTATCCAATTCACAAGAGTAGAACATTTATTTTTCTTTCGTCTGGTTGAGAGATAAAGTAGTTTTTTATTTTATTTTCTTCGATCTCTTTTTACAGAAACGGCTTCCATTGCAAAACACGTGGTATTCACACAACTGATTTAATAAATGAACGCAGTCGAGTTGATATTTTTCCTGAGAACATCTGCTCGTCACCGTGCAACGCTTGGCATCACTGCCATGAGTTTTCTCGAGAGGTTCATTTTGTTCAACCTTACACCGCTAGGTCACAGGCTACTGCACCACAACACTTTTTTGAATCAAAATAAAACTGTACCACTTTATTTTAGTTTAGAACAATATGTAGGCTGAAAAATGAATGGATAATTATTCTCAATCATATTTACTCGGTTTATACTTTGTCTGCAGATTTAAAAAAAAAACACACTAAACCAAGAAAATACGATCATGCAAAAATTATTTAAACAAAGCTGCTTACAAATATTTAACTTTTAACTGGCGTTAAATTATACTAAATGATAGAGAAATGTGTTTATTGTAATAAAATGAAAACCGTTTTAGCCTAAGTCTTCCCACATTTCAATGACAAGCCCAGTTTGTTTCATGCAGTGATCTTTAAATTATTTTTTAAAACTTAAATTTGAATTGGCTGGGTAGATAGGAATAAACTATAAACCATGTAAATGAATTGATCTTTACAGTAGTAAAAATCTGATTAAAATATGTATAATAGTTTTCTTAGTAATCATGTACAGAGAAATCGTCTTAGAAACCGGCCGCGCTCATCTCTCATGGTGATCCATCCCCTTAAGTAGGTTAAGATTTATGTTGATGTAATAAATAATAAATATTCCTTGTAAGTAGCTTGTAAGGATAAATTGTAATTAGGTTTTAAGGTTAGGTTAGGTCCAATGAATGTGGTTTCGCGTAGAGAGTGGGCGGAGCGAGAACTCCGGTAGGGCGCCTCCCTAGGTGGCGGATAGGGGGATGCTCGTCACTGCTGAGGGTCTTGCCGACCAGGGAGGTAATTCCGGTAGCGGTGGGATATTCAGCTTGAAAGGGTACCGGGGTCTTAATATACCCGGGGCGGACCAACTAGAATTGAACATCAGGAGAGGAGAATACATGGACATTAGGTTAGGGGCTAGTTATTTACTAGGTTAAATTGGGTTAGTGTAGGAAGTGAATAGAAGGAATGTTGTGATAAAACGCCTCAATTTATATTAATAGGTATTGAGGTATGTAGTTAGGATAAAATGAAAATTAATAAATGTATTTACTGCCTGTAAATAAATAAATAAATGAATAAAATGTCCCAATGACCAAGCAAGTAAATTGCGTCAAATACTGGGCATGACTGTAGACGATAGACTTCAGGTCTCTAAGCAACACTCTCTCCAAATATATTAGTGTTTTCTCTAGGCAAAGAGACATATTTTCCCAGTATCGATAGTAAGAAATTTGTACTTCACACTTGTCTACCCCCACCTTCTTTACTTACTTACACAAACCATTTTCAACCACTAGTATTATTAATGAAAAAAAATTGTCAGAATTATTAATTTTTCGGATTTCAAAACACATAGTACACCATTGTTTAGATTACTTGGATTCTTAAATATGAGACAGCTAGTTAAATATACGATTTTAATATTTATGTATGATATCATACATAGTATAAATACTTAAATTTGCTTAGATTTTAAATATGTCGATCAAAGCTTATCGACCAGAAATAAGACCACAAAAAAGCTAATAGTGCCAAAAGTTAAAACTACTTGTTTTATGAAATCAAGCTTTCATTGGAATGGTGCAAAGATTTGGAAATCAACGGATAAAAATATTACTTATTTATCAAAATTCAAATTTAAATCAGGCTTATATTACATTATTCTTGACGATTCAGAAGTGAGCTATTAGTATTAGTACTGATAGTAACAGTAATAATAATAATACTAATCGTCTTAACAGTATTAATATAAATAACAAAAGAAGATTCCTATGATTTTGTAATACTCGACTATCATCTAATTATAAAAGTATACTTTAGTATAAGTGTAACAATATTCTTCAAATAAAAATACTCATTGTGTCAGATTAACACATTATTTATATAGTAAACGGTTTATTTTATGAAACAACCTATTATTAGTTATCTAGTTTATATATGTTTACCTTGTTTATCTACAGTTTTATGCCCTCAGCTCTATACTCTATATACACATTAAGAGGCGCATTAACCATATTTCTGTAATGCCTCTAGAATAATAATAATAATGAATATCTCTAAACTTGAAATTAATATGTAAATTGTAATAGTCTGTAATTTGTAATGTATGGAATTGGATTGTTTGTATTAGTTATTAATAAATAATAAACTCTCTCTCCCATCATAGTTGGGTGTTGAATATTCGTAAAGGATATGCAGTATTCCTAGGATTATCAGAACAGGCTTTTAATTTTTTATAGAAGTTGTGCACTATTATTAGGCTCATCAAAGCTGAGTGTGTGATGTTACTAAGGGATTCACTATTTTTCAGAAGGTTTATTAATGTTCCTAAACTTGAGTCAGAACTGCCTTTCTTTATATTAGAAAATGGCTCGTCTCTCACTAAGGTTTTATATACCACAACTGAAAACTGTTTCAATCCTGTTGGATCATTGGCTAACAAGATGTGTTTGATCAATGGGGCTGGTGAAATATGATTGCTTGAACATTTATCGTAAGCGGATAGCATCACAAGCCTGGTTGAGGGATGCACCAAAACCATAACTTGGACGGATCAAATGCCGGATTTAGTCGGGGAGGGGTGACTTGAACATGAATAGTCTGGAGAGGAACAAATGTGATGCTTTGATTGGCTCTGACCTCCTTCTGATATTTCGATGATAAACTTAAATCTGATAGTAGTTCTAACAATTTCCGTGACAGATAAATAATGGCCTAGTAAGTTTTTAACTTTGCACCCAGGCCGCAATATTGTCAAATGTATTTTAATTGGAAGTTTATTAATGATCCTAATAATATTCCACTTTCACTTCTACTAAACTCTAAGTGAGTTCAGGAGCTTCTCCAGAACTCTTGGACCATTTTGTTTCCACGGCTTCATTCACTTGCCTTATTCTTGCTCCTTCCCCTGTTCTTGTCTTAGTTGCACCTACCCACCTGAAAGTGCCCGAGGGAGAAGGTTTAGTTAGTATAACACAGGACATAAGACTACTGATGCACGTGCGCCCTTTAACTTATCCAACAAAAATGTTGTTTTACGATTTAATTTCCTTCCCATGTTATATTCAACTTAATTACTTGTAAATAGGTGTAACGTATCTCCAACAGACATTTTCTCACACTAGGGTTGGGCGTTTAGCTTAAACCTAGCCTAACCTATTATTACTGTTTAAAAAATAAAATATCACGAAAACAATTTCTAGTCATATTGGGAAATAAATGGTATCGAGAAGAGTTCAAATCCTAAATAGTATGAACATTCTATTTTTCTTTATTTAAGTGATGACTTTCAGTCACAAGGATCAATAGCAGTAAAACAATGACAACACATTCACTAATACGTGGATAGTAAAATAAAATAAGTGGTACGATAGTCCACATGGACTTTCTCACTGAATTGTTTGAAATTGGAGATATTTACTCAAAGCTCGTAATATATGTGAAACGAAATAGCAAACCTGAGCAAAAATTGCGTTATAATTACGTAAAACACTTTTGACTCTCGGTTTTAAATTTTATAATTTCATTTTTAAAGAATTAAAGTCCTCACTTGTATAATTGGACCAAAAAAAAGATCAATACTGGGTCCACAAGGGTCAACACTACGTATTAAAATTTAGACTATCAGTTAAAATTTTCGACCTTTTTTTAGAGGTTGCACATCTTATGGTTATAGCATTTTTATTAAAATTTCCCCATTTATAAATTTAGACCAATAAAAAAGGTATATATTGACTAATGAATCTAAAATGATTAAGATAGATCATTGCTGTTCAAACATTTCCCCTAAGAGGTTAAAGGAAAAATAACATCAACTTTTTAAGAATCTTTTAATGAAATAGAATTTCATTTGGTAATCATTCTAATCAAAATTTTCCACCCATCATATATTTTAAATTTATAAATATTTTCAAAATATAAACCTCAAGGCATCCATATGTGTCAGGAAATGTTCTCACAGTTGGATGACTAAAGATATTTTTTGTATTGTTGACAACTAAATGTCATCGTTCGCAGTTACTCCAACCCTATTGCAAATACTTGTGAAACATGGCTGGAAGACAAGTTTTGTCTCTCTTCTTTTCGCTCCATTTCATTCTTTCACTTCTCCAAGGATATACCATGGTGTGACTTAAAAAAAAACATGGATGGTTCTGGAACAATTTCCTTCGAAAGATGTACATAAAAAGAAGGCTTCTCTACATAGTCATCCACAGTCGTCCACAGTCGTCCCACAGCATTGTACGAGAACGGTCCGCGATCATTATATCAACTAACAGTCGTTCCACGGCATTACATAGGAACTGTCCGCGTCAAGTTAATCTCTCTATTTTCAAAAATAAAAACTGATCGAGTACAAAGAAACAGTCACTGAATTACCGTACCGGGTTAAGTTTATAAATATAGTAAATAAAGAATATTAAACTGATAAAAAGCAAGTTCTCATATACAAAGACAGTTAGAACCCAGCACCTACTAACATTAACAAGCCGGAGCACAACAAGACTCCAACCTCCGAAAGTCCCCTACCTTCACCACCTTCACAAAAACAACATTATAAAGTGTAACACAACAAGACTCCAACCTCCAAGAGTCCACCTTCACAAAAACAACATTATAAAGTGTAACACAACAAGACTCCAACCTCCAAGAGTCCACCTTCACAAAAACAACATTATAAAGTGTAACACAACAAGACTCCAACCTCCAAGAGTCCACCTTCACAAAAACAACATTATAAAGTGTAACACAACAAGACTCCAACCTCCAAGAGTCCACCTTCACAAAAACAACATTATAAAGTGTAACACAACAAGACTCCAACCTCCAAGAGTCCACCTTCACAAAAACAACATTATAAAGTGTAACACAACAAGACTCCAACCTCCAAGAGTCCACCTTCACAAAAACAACATTATAAAGTGTAACACAACAAGACTCCAACCTCCAAGAGTCCACCTTCACAAAAACAACATTATAAAGTGTAACACAACAAGACTCCAACCTCCAAGAGTCCACCTTCACAAAAACAACATTATAAAGTGTAACACAACAAGACTCCAACCTCCAAGAGTTCACCTTCACAAAAACAACATTATAAAGTGTAACACAACAAGACTCCAACCTCCAAGAGTCCACCTTCACAAAAACAACATTATAAAGTGTAACACAACAAGACTCCAACCTCCAAGAGTCCACCTTCACAAAAACAACATTATAAAGTGTAACACAACAAGACTCCAACCTCCAAGAGTCCACCTTCACAAAAACAACATTATAAAGTGTAACACAACAAGACTCCAACCTCCAAGAGTCCACCTTCACAAAAACAACATTATAAAGTGTAACACAACAAGACTCCAACCTCCAAGAGTCCACCTTCACAAAAACAACATTATAAAGTGTAACACAACAAGACTCCAACCTCCAAGAGTCCACCTTCACAAAAACAACATTATAAAGTGTAACACAACAAGACTCCAACCTCCAAGAGTTCACTTTCACAAAAACAACATTATAAAGTGTAACACAACAAGACTGCAACCTCCAAGAGTTCACTTTCACAAAAACAACATTATAAAGTGTAACACAACAAGACTCCAACCTCCAAGAGTTCACTTTCACAAAAACAACATTATAAAGTGTAACACAACAAGACTCCAACCTCCAAGAGTCCACCTTCACAAAAACAACATTATAAAGTGTAACACAACAAGACTCCAACCTCCAAGAGTTCACTTTCACAAAAACAACATTATAAAGTGTAACACAACAAGACTCCAACCTCCAAGAGTTCACTTTCACAAAAACAACATTATAAAGTGTAACACAACAAGACTCCAACCTCCAAGAGTTCACTTTCACAAAAACAACATTATAAAGTGTAACACAACAAGACTCCAACCTCCAAGAGTTCACCTTCACAAAAACAACATTATAAAGTGTAACACAACAAGACTCCAACCTCCAAGAGTTCACTTTCACAAAAACAACATTATAAAGTGTAACACAACAAGCAGAGGATTCATCATCATCTCACCTCACAAAATACACTACAAGTGGCTTCAACAACGAGGGACTTCACCAGTGAAGAATAACGCTCCAAACTTAATTATTTACTTACTCTAGGGCATTAGATAATTACTAGTGGACCGTTGCAGCGATTTGTGCAGATTATTGAACTAAAATGTATTCAAAACTTTTTATTGGTAAAAGATCTCTATAAAAAGCATTCACTCGACTTTCTAGCTAATAATTTACTTGTCAAAGGCTATACACTTTACATAGATCTTTTGATGTCTAATTTTAATCAAAACGTTTATTTGCCCCCTTCGAACCATGATGATAACTTTAAAACGACTCATCTTCCAGCGCTCCATCTATTTGTGGTACCAAAACCCTCAAGTAAAAATTAGTTATTACTTTTAACCAAGGACAAATATTTTATCTATCCATGTACAACTATACACCAATCATGGTTTTCATGGTGATGTACACAAATAATGATTGTACAGATTGGCTCCTGCGTACACAGAATGAAAAGATGGAAAATTTGCTAGGAAATTTGGTTTTTTGTTTTAAGCTACTATTTTTGCGACATCCCAGACCCATAACGCTTAAAATGAGTGGACGTTTGTCAAAATCGGTTCTACCATTTTCTCGCAATTTCACTTATAGGAAAAGGGCTTATAAAATTATACATAATAGCAGAGGTAAACATTCAAAGATAAAGAAGAGGAAGGATAAAAATCAACATATATATAACATAATATCATCGGTTTGTTTGATAAATACATATACAAATAATCGCCGTAATCTTTATGTTTGTTGCACCATACAACTAAAGTAAGAGTTGAGTTGGCATTATTTGTAACCAGAGAGAAATATTTTATCTACATATATACACTCATGCTCAAAGCAGGGATTCTATGGTGACTAAACAAAGAATGAAAAGCTGAAAATTCTTTGAGACAGTTTTTTGTTGGAAACTACTATTTTTACCAACAATCTAGATCCTTATCCTTTAAAATTAGAGGTCTTTTGTCAAAATATGTTCAATCATTTCCTAGCAATTTCTATTACCGCAAATGGGCTTATCAAATTAGAGTGAGAGAGAGTTAGAGATAGAGTTTAAGACAGAGCGTGTTTTAGAGAGGGAGTTAGAGAGAAAATCGAGAGGGTGAGTTTGAGAGAGAGATTGAGTATGAGATAGAGAGAGTGAGTTTAAAATAGATAGTGAGATTGAGATAGAGAGAGAGTGAGAGTGATTTTGAGAGAGTTTAAAATAGAGGTTTGATAAAGAGGGAGCTTGAGAGAGAGAGAGAGAGAGAGAGAGAGAGAGAGAGTGCGTTTGTGAGATATAGTTCAAGATATAGAGCGTTTGAGAAAGAGAGAGCGTTTGAGAGAGAGCTTAAGAGACAGAGAGAGTATAATAAAGATAATGTGTGACACATTGTGTGATAGAGAGTGTATGTGAGGATAGAGAGTGTGTGAGAGAGAGAGAATGAGAGAATATTATATTAGAGAGAGTGTGAGAGAGAATGTGTGAAAGCGTGAGAGAGAGTGTCAGAAAGAAAGAATGTGAAAATATAATAGATGGGATACACAAAACATTACTTTTAAATATCATATCCTCAAAATTAAGTGGTAAAATGAAAACATGGCTTAACTTATGTATTTGTATTGTGTTACAATTTGCACAAATGAACACCAAAAACCATTATTTGGAAAAAATTAACACCAACACACATACTTAGATAGTTAAAATGGCTCTTTTTAAACATTATTCAAGATCATTTTATTGTTTTTGAGACTACACTACATACCAAAACATATTTAAACATCATTTTATCATGCGCGAAACAAAACGTAGGCAATATTTACACGAACTTAACAACTTAACCTTTTAATTTGAGAAAAATGCTCAATATTATTGATTTAAATGCGAATTAACGACAACCACATTCTTAAAAAAAACGTTTCCCCAGTTTAGGCATTTCAATCTAGATGTGTTATGACCAGCATCCAAAGATAAAGTTATGATGTGTTTGGAACAACAAATAAAGATTGAGTTATTATTTTTTATAATTTTAGAAAACATTCTAAATAATAATAAAATAAGGAGCAGTAATGATTATGGTTAAGACTTATATAAACACTTAAGACTCGCAATATAAAGTGAAACGATTTAATACACTAATGAATTAATAAAATGTTAAAAATTATTAAAAGGTTGAATTTGATATACTTTAATGTTCAAAAACCGGTTAAACTGTGCTTTCAACAAGCAAAAACATGTCATGATAAGTTTAAAATGTATCAATAACATCATCAACAACAATTATTAGGCCATAAGTTGACGACAAGTCAAAAAAATAATAAGTTATATACAATAAATTAAAACATAATTAAAATAACTAGAACAAAAATTGAGGATAACACATAGTTTACATTCCAACACTGATGTTGAATAGTTAAATACAATTAGCCTCGTAGGTATTACGTCTTTCAAAGTGATGCAAAATAATGTATTGTAAAGTTTTGTACTGTAATTAAAACGTTGGTATTTAATATAAGTTTAAGTATAGAACTACTCGTAAGTCTTATTCTTGTTTAGTTCCATTACTCCTTTAGCAGGTATTCGGTGTTTAAAAGAAAGACGATTCAATTCGACATGTTTCGGTATGATTATACCATAATCATGGCCACAAAGTCGCTATGCGAGAACACCAGGTGATTTTACTATGTTAGTCAAAGAAATATATTTTATTTAGAGATTTACAGCCACGCAGCAAATAACGGTTTCCATGGTGATTTAACAAAGAATGAAAAACTGAAAATTCTCTGTAAAAATCGGGTTTTCATGGAAAACTACTGTTTTTCCCGACATACTGGACTCCTAACAGTTAAAATGAGTGGTCGTTTGTCAAAATATGTTCAGTCATTTCCTCGTAATTTCTATTACCGTAAACGGGCCTATCAATTATATATAAGGATTACGTTAAAGATTAAGTAGTATCTCTTTACAACTAAAGCTTACAAAATTGTATTAATATATTTGCCAATATCTCAGAAACTATTGGTTTTATTAAAATATATTTCAAATAAAAGTTTTTTTATTTTTATTTTGCAATTCCGCGTATGTAACCTACCCTAAAAGTCATTTTCACGGGAATTTAAAATAGCCAGTCTATTTATAATCTTAATCAACGCCGCCTAGATATGAATTTTAATCAAAATCGTTAGAGCTGATTTTGAAAATATCAATTTTTTTCTCTTTTCGCCCTATATATATATTGAACTACTCTTATTCTAGGGTTAAGCAGACACACAGATAGACGGCACTGAAAAAAACAAATTTTTTAGGGCTCGGAGGTCTCGAAACGTCGATATCCATCAACATCTCGGGCTAGATTTTTTTTACGGTTGCAATACTTTACCTTAAGTGTTCGAAAAGTTAAAAAATACTCATATTTGCGTATAGGCCTAGCTTGGAATTTATTTGTTTTATCAATTGTGTTTCAAATAAAGGATTTTTATTATAAATAGACCTATATATTTGCAATGATAAGTAATTTCATGTTACAAAGAGTTATAGAGATATGATAAGAAATTAAAATTTACACATCAGACCAGAACCCTTAAAGTCATTTTGACGAAAAATTGAGAGTAGCCATTTTTATATTAATCAATGCTTAGAAATAGAATTTAATCAAAATCGTTGGAGCCGTTTTTGATAAAATCAATTTTTTCCCTTTTTGCCCTCAGGAAAACTAACCTTAATTTTAGCGGTAGATATAAAATTCCAAAAACTCCTCGAGGCAACCCTATGAAAACTCTAGATACCAAGTTTTAGTCCGATTTTTAAAATAGTTTAGGCTCTACGCCGAGGTACAGACAGACAGACGGAAATGCGAGAACCACTTGTTCAGATTCGGAGGGTCATGAAATGTCGACATTCATCAAAATCTCGAGCTCGATTTGTCCACAATACTTTCTCTACCTGCAAGGTAGCGAGAAAGTAAAAATAAAGTACAAATGGATTAAAAAGTTTATATATGGTGGAGGTGTCAATGTGTGGTAATAAATTTTATTCAAATGCAACATGATAGAATTTAAGAAAATTCTTTTATAAATAATTTAGATTAAACATAAAGTTGATGTCAATAATAATAGAGATATTTCTTAAATATCTTCCTAGGCTTGGTCCTTATTTTATGATAAAAAAGAAAATTAATAAAATGGAATATGTTGAAAATAAAATGTCATAGCATACCGCAACAAACCGACTTTGAAAACTTTCTGGTAAATTATGGCTTAAATTTAGCCAAGACATTGCATAGACTTATAATATAATCAATATTAATGAAAGAGTATGTAATACATTTACTGAGGCAAAGTAATTTCAAAATGGTAGTCAAAGTAAAGTTTGTTATTTAAGAAAACGCCTAGATCACTAATACAAAGATATATATCTATAATAATATTATCTTGTTTACAAATTAAAAAAGTTGGTTCTCTTAGTGGATATTATGGATTGGTTTTTGCATTTATTACTCTACAAACAATTTTTACTAGACCATTGCAATACTCCACTAATGCCATTTGTTAGTTATATAAAATCAAGCAAGTGAATCGATGTTTTTGAATATTCTTGGATCATCAATAAAAATAAAATAGTTTAAAGAAATGTATATAATTTGTATTTTATAAAGCTCGCAGGGGAAGCTACACAAGAAGCATGCTCCTCTCGGTGATAGTAGAACTACTTTTCTATGGAATGAGCCATCGAGAAAGCCAGGAGGGCAAATATAAGTGCTGTTTCTAAGAGGAAGGTCGTTCTATTCAAAAGATATATTATAAAAGGAGGTATATGATTAACATTTTGTTTTTGATAAAGAGCAGAGAAAATATTTGAAATCCAGGTCTTAGTCAGTTAAGTTCCATTGTTAAAGGAACAAAACTTTAGGACCAAAAAGAGATCCAAATAGTATTATTTTAAACATATTACTGACCGTTTGTAGATCGGTGGCTATTTTATTTTCAGTCAGAAAATGTCACGCATGAAAGCGCTAAGCCGTGGTTTTGCACGCATGTTGGAATTAGCCAGCTTCTTTTTTTTACGACGTGCCACTAGCATAAATTCCTGTTGTTTGCTGACTGACACAGGCAGTGTTTTAGATGTTGGTCACGCTATGGCTTTAGAGTCAACAACTGACTTGTTGTCATTTGATTTAATAGCTTGGAAAAAATCAGTTTTGGGGTATTTTGAGAAAATATATTTGGGAGATAATCAACTTGAGAGGAATAAATAGAGTTGGAAGCTATATAGCATTAAGTTGATATCAAAATGAGGCATGCGTGAGCATTAATGGAGATACATTTAGAAATCTGGGATTTAAAGACACCGTCTTAATTTCCCAAATCCGTAACCTGATAGGAAATATCTGTGACCAGTACCTGTCAAGTTTGAGCTTCCATATCAGCAGAAGATACCAAACGTATTTGCTCTAAGTGTTATTAGCTGGTAGAATAATAATTTCACTATGAGTAGGGCTACATGGAATAGATGTTGTCATCAATATAGATTTCACAATTTTAGAGTAAGGGTTGCACTTGTATGTGGAAGTCCCCTTTCAGTTTTATATAATAGCGTTTTCTGTCTCATTCATTTTCATGATTTATAAAAACTACTTTAACAGCAGCATTTAACTCCAAACATCGAACGCTAAGAGTCTTACTCTTTGGGCAGTGAGAGGAACAAAATTACTCCAAACTTCTCAGTCACGAGGATGAGTTCAAAATATATTTAGGCCAGCTAAATTATTTAAATTACTATAAGAATTATTGGTTCTTTCTTTATTAGTTTTTACTTTATATCATGACAAACATAATGGATCTAGTTTAAAAATTATACCTGGGTGAAGAACTCTTAAGGATTTTTGTTTTGACATACCAACTTCCCAGGTTTATCTTGTCTTCACGTTCAATTACCATGTCCAGGTGTTAGTTTTCAACTAAATTGATTTACATAAATGGTATGTGTTACGAATCGTGTTTCTTTTAGTGCGAACACCATAGTGTTATAGAGAACCTACTGAGAAATATT
This sequence comes from Timema podura, assembly GCA_033556935.1. NCBI lineage: Eukaryota > Metazoa > Arthropoda > Insecta > Phasmatodea > Timematidae > Timema > Timema podura. The sequence goes on from JAVRXN010000010.1 coordinate 2,400,560, forward strand.
TCACTTACTGTCATATAATATGCCATCGTAGTTAGGATTGCAGATCCATATTAAATTATAGAACACAAGCGGGGTAAGTTTGTTACCTTTGAGGGGGTATATAATGGTGATGCTTGCACCAAACCTAAGAAAGAGGAGTTAAATATTATAATATAAAATAGTATCAACTAATATAGATGATATATTTTTATATGTAAGGTAAATCTGTAAAATTCAAAACTAAGGCATAATCATTTATTTTCATAGCAATGTAACTTATTAATTTAACTCATTTATTGCCAGCAACTAAAAGAATTCAAACAAAATAATATAATAAAACATTTAAATTATTATTTGTAGTTGACATTTTTATAGGAATGACCACGCTTTAGTTGGTAACACCTGGGCCCAATTGACCCCAAGTAAAAGCACAACCCATGAAAAAGTTTATACATCGATACCTCTAGAAGCTAAATGTAGGCTTAAATGGTAAAGAGAGTATTGAACAATTACTGATTAATAGCATGAGCGAATATTTAATGTTATTAAATATCTTAATTGTTTATTTTACTAAATAGTGAATAGCAATACATAATACATTGAGATGGGGGACACGAGATAAGGTAAGTGTTCTTGCAGTTTGTATATCAAAAGCTTTTTTGGTCAATATAAATTAAATATTTCTCCAGTACAAACATATAGTCTAATTCTCTTCCAGTGGTGACATCAACAGTTTCCTAATATCTGTCGATGGTGTCCTGAAATTTCATGACGACTATTTCTCTTTATTTCCGCCATGGTCATGATATATATTCAACAACTTTTTATATTATCATGTGAAGAATGTTAAACTCTATGTTTGTAATATAGAAATATTTTATTTATTTTGGTCAAAACAATTGTTGGCCTTTTCTCGCGTTTCCTACATTCCCACCTTAAAGGTCGATCAAGCACCTCAACGAAGCTAGAGGAAGGAATGCATTTTCAAACTTAAATTGAACTTTTTAATTAAATCTAAATGATTTTTTAGGCTTGAAAACTCACAAATAAACTGAAAATTTTAAAATGCATATCATAATTAGTTAAAAAGGACGGGGATTGGTGATTCAGGAATCTCTGACCCCAAAAATTGTGTTTTTTTTTATTGTCTCTCACCAGTGTTTAAATAAATTATCCCAACTCTGTTACTCAGGAAAATGGCTAAGCACTCCAATTCCCGATAAAATGCTTAAATAACAATGTTTACTATCTCGTATCAAGAGAAAGTATTGTATGTCTTACGTGTGTCCAAACCCAAAATAGTGTATTTTACAATTATTGTGTTTATCCCCATGTCTGTCTGTCTCTGAATAGAGATTTAAAATGGTTTGGTGGATTTTGTCCAAACTTGATATTTAGATCTTATTCGGCAATAATTTGGAACACTTTTTTATAATTTTGACCCTAGCATTTAAATTAATGGTAGAGTACTGATAAGCGACTTTTTTGAATTAATTTTTTTCGAAAATAGCTCTAACAATGTTGTTTAAAATAGATTAATAGGGAGTGTTTGACCTCTAAAATAACACTTTATACTTTGTTTTGTTTAAAATAGATTAATAGGGAGTGTTTGACTTCCAAAATAACACTTTATACTTTGTTTTTGAGCAAATATTTGTTGAAGGGTGGTTAACTGAAAAGTGATTTTTGAAAATTTGAACTATTTCAAAAATGGTTCTAAATTTGGTTCAAGATGGGTATCTGCTAGGTTTTAACAATATAAATAGCTTGATATGATTGTTTATCTTAAAATATTCATTTAATTGTAGTTTAATATAGATTTATTTTTGAAAAATCCGCAATTAAAAAAATATTGTTAACGATTTTGTTCAAAATTTGAATCTAGGTATTATTTTACATGATGAATTATATTATATGTTTATTTAAAAAATAATTTATGGGTAGTTTACTTTTGATATATTTAAGAAAATTTTAAATATTTCCAAAATAGCCCTTAAGATTCAGTTCAAAATTGGTACCTTAGAATTAATTTTCATGATAAGTAAGAATTGGTTTTCATATTTGTTTAAATACAAATAATTTAAGAGAAATTTACATATAAAGGAATTTTGAAAATTAGAATTTTTTTTCAAAACGGTGTAAACAATTTTGATTTTAATTTTTATATTTGATAGTGCTAATTGTGACTAACAAGACGTTATGCTTATTTTTATAAGAAAAACATTCTTAAAGCTATTTAATAAAAACCTATTTTGATAGATTTTTCCCAAATTATAATTCCAAATAATAATTTATATGGGAAAGATTGAACAATTGTGTCGTTATTTTTATTTTCTTAGTCAAAGGTTCAAAGGAAATAATTTACAAAGGCTTTTTAATTTTCTTTCATTCTAAACAAATATAAAAGTTGAAACATAATTTTACTTCTATAGCTTTCTTTTAAAATTTATTTGTTCACAATTAAACACATACAGAACAACAATTAATAATCGCATTAACATTTTGCTGTGCACAAGCAATCACTGATAGTTTCCACAGTAGCCTATATTTGTTGAAAATAAACATATACTAAGATGTTGCCAGCATAGCGAATAAACGTGGTGGATTTAAATTGATACCTACTATCGTTCCTTCAGGATCGCTAGTGTTTCTCAACTCTAGTTACGTTCCTAAACTTCTACTTTTATATATCTTTCCCATCCAAAACCAAGAGGGACCACTAGGGAAAAGAAATATAATATATAGCTAGTTACCTCTTATCCCTTTAGTCACAAAATCTTATAATTGATTTCTAACGGTGAAATATAAAACTGGTTTTTAAATTACAACCGTCCGGATAGATTTTTGGAAATTGTTTTGGCGTGTTCTTTGGGGGTGTACATTCAAAAACATTAAAGAGTATCTGCATTTGGGTGTATGCCATACATATAAAACCTATTCCACTTTGGCAGAAATAGTCGCTAATAACATTATTTTTCACTTTTCGTATAAGAGACATGAAGGAATAGGAAGGAGCTATGTGTGTCTTCCCTTGCCAATGTGATCAGTTCTAAGAGAAGACTAAAAGGAATGAGGGACAAGTTTTCCCTAAAGAACGGGGGACAGGTGTCGACCAAATGTCTCTCTCGGCTGCTCTGTCTTCCCATTCTTCCTAAAGTAATTATTGCTCCCTACCCAACAACGAATTCCCATCATGCAGGAGTGATTAGATTTCTGAAATGGGAAATTGAAACGGGCTGATAAGGAACGGTGTGAATGTCTGTCTGTGTATCTGTCTAGGGAGGGTCGTGAGGTAGAGACAGAGTTTATTATATTTTGATTCTATAAATAGATGAAATAATTGTTGTTAGCTCTAAATTTAATACAAGATGAAAAATGGTAAAACTTAAGTTAAAAAATATGAGGTTGAATTAAATGACCTGTCTTATATTCATCTAGAAGAAGGGATAGTGTAGCTGGTAAGTCACACACACCGTCCATGTGGCCAAATTACATATTGATTGCATTATTATATTACTTTCCATCAGGACTATCCACATTTAATTACGTCTATTGTATAGGGTAGTGTAAGTTAGAATTTATTTTAATATACCCAATTTTACATGGATAGGTAGTGGGAAAGCATTTAGTAAATAAAACCCTCAGTATACCCAGCCGTAATTCGAGCCCCAATATCCCATCAACAGAAGACCAGACTAAATGAGCCTTAAATATACTATTTATTAATTTACCAAACAAGAAATTCTTTCAAGCCTTCAAGGGTTGTAGGTCAACACTCAAAACTAACTCCTTAGTGTAGTCGAATATCGGCTGTCGAAATAAATGCGAGGATTTTTAATTAGAAAAATATCCTATGTTCCAATTAACAAATTATCAAAATTATAATATGTGGACATAAAAGTAATACAGCAAATAGGAACGACAAGGCAAGAACCGGAAGTGAATTAATAAACATAGATCAGATATGTCAAGTGTCACTTATGATTCATGAGAAGGTGGATGAAGTAATTATGTGACATAGTATCAAACAGTGGCGTGGAGTGTTGGAGTGTAGGTAAAGTTAGGTTAAGCTGTACCTTGGTTTGTTCTAATATAACACTTATTGGCCGGGTATCAATGACGATATATTCCATGTGAATTGTGAAGATGATTGGTAAATGGTGGACTGAGTGAATACAGTTCAAACCAGCGATGCCTACTCTAACATCATTCCAAGATATTTGGAATAATACATCCACATCTGCGTGGAGGGACGGTGGATAACTAACTAGGGTAAGTCACCCAAAATAAAATTGACCATAATTTGAACCTCAACATTTCTGTTAATGGCGAATTAAACTATATAAGACTGACATTTCATCCATCTGCATACCGATGCAGACTCATGGTAGCATACATTAAAATAATTACATTTTATTTTGATGGGGAAATGCTTTAAACTAACTTCAAGTTTTATTTGGAAATGGAAGTTAACTTTAATAATCACACTTAAATAAAGGCTAGCACAAAAATCTTAGAAGAGTCAATGAAAAATAGAGATCCATTCTGCAGGTGATTCTACTAGGAAGGGCTAACTAAATGAGCCACGGTATGAGAAGAAATGGCTTACTGAGTGACGTCAAAGAAGAAAGAAGAGGATTAGTCCAGGGAGACCACAAATGTAACTGATTGAGACATTCAAACAAAGAAAGACTCGGAAGTTTCAGAACATAAACAGGAATCTGCTGATAGAACATGTTGGAGAACCCAATTTGGACAAGGCAACAAACCTGTCAAAATACAGACTACCTTATATTAACAGTCACTAATTAAAACTATAAAAACAAAAATAACTGAATTTATCTTAATTTATGAAAACTACACTAACCATACAAAGTAAATGGGAGCTTTAATATTTATGTCATTTCGTCATCCTACTAAGAAATTTAAATTATCACAACTAGCACTGGGTGTGTAGTTTTAAGTCATTTATTTATGTTAGTTTATGAGATATTTGCTGATATAGCCAAAACCTTAAAAATTAGCTCTCTAAATTCATGAATAAAGTAACTGGTTTTATATATTGCTCATCTATTAGCCAAAATATCCAAATCATCTACTTCATTGTCAGAGAATATTATTTCAAACTTTGGCTGAAAATTTCGGATTTCTGTAGCCCTAATTTTTCCTACAATGAATAATGTAGCTTTATGGTAGGCTAACCCTACAATTTTTAGAATTCAGATTAGGGCAAAACTCATCCGTTTCTATAGTTGAGATCATTTTAAGCTAAAGTAACTTCTGAATATGAATACATTGTTTTAAGAGAGTTTGCAAAATCCCACAACACTGTTAACGTAGCCTAATCTTAAAATATGTTAGTACAAACTATATGTTCTAGTAAAATCAAGTCAACCCGCATGTGTGGGCATGAGGACTAAACGTCAGGCTAATCTAGGCTGGTCTTTCTGGGGAGGTTGGAGCTTTGATTATTCCTAGATGCTTTTTATTATCCTTCAACTTAAAAATGGGTATATTTTCTATTAATTCTACCTCCCTTACCCCTATCTCGTTAATGTGGTTAAATTCAGTTAGTTTAGATATATATAAATAAGCTGCATATACAATAAATATAAGGGCAATTTAAACTAACTCAGGAATTTCTAGTGATGTTAACCATACAATACAATATAGATTCAAAGAAAATAATTAAATTTACACTTTGGCTTAATCATATTGTTAATAATTCCATCTACTTTTCAAAACTACATAGCTTACCTCTTGCACTTAGTAATAGTATTTACCATTAATACAACTTAATACTTCTACTCCTAATTAAAATTTATTGAATACATGCATCGTGAATCCTGTGCAAGTCAAATGATCATCTGCGGCTGCCTCTAATGTTAGTAGGTCCAACCATAATAAATAAAGACACGTGGACATTTCTGCTCCTATTTATAAAGTTATTAAATCCACACTTCATGAATACTCTGTAAAACTGCTTTAACTACCTCTACGCTTAATTGTTATCGGTATTTTAAAACGGCACTATCTGCATAGTCCAGCTAAAGTTAAAAGTTTCGTGAAATTCCTCTTTTTAATCGAGTTTAAAAGTTGCATTTGGATTTCAGGTTGCTTTTTGGATCAGAAGTTGAGATTTCTTCCTGGACATATAATTATATTGAAAATATTAGATGATATTTTATATTTTAACACTTTAAAAGTGGTAAATTATTGGATACCTTTTTAGCAACCCATATCGGTGATCACGGGGCTTTAGATGTCAGCCATCCAATATTTATCCAAATAAAAGTATTACCAGGGGGTACAGACTCTGACGTTCTCCCTTGTACTTTTCTTAGTTTCGGACACACCCCACTGGTGGTCGTGGGGTCTAAGGCATCAGAATTTCCATAGATATGTGTGAAACAATTACATCCGAGGTTTACACCCTCAATTTTAATTAGGTACAGATGCAGAGTTTCAGCTGGGATTATATAATTATATATGTAAAATAAATATGCCCTCAGTTTCCTCAAGAACGTAAGCCAATTTTATTTGTTTTCGGTTTTTTGTTTTCTCGAAGTATTTAGCCTTGATGATCACGAAGTTAAAGCCTTAAAGACGTCAGGCTATCAATATAAATAAAAGTAAAATTAATAAGGGGAAGGTGAATATCTGTTTGGTATGCATGACAATTTTCAGCTTCAAAGGTTTCTTGGTTTCCACGTACACATCCTATTTTATTTAGGCCTACATGAGTGCTACTTTGTAGGTTTATCTATCTTATATTGAGTGAAGTTATATGTCTGTCTGTCTGTCTATTGTCTGAATACTGTATAAGTGTAAGACTCTGATGTGCAACGTTACCTGTGCAATATATTGGTAAAAAAAACAAATATTTTTACCTACTAATGTGAATAAGAACCTATCAAACCATAAAATAAAACTGGTAGCCGTATTAAATTTACTTAAATTTTCCTTTTTATTTGAGATTGAAATCTAACCTTGGTGAGCGAAAACAATTATTACAATTCAACCACATTATACTTTCTTATTTTAGATATTCAATCACACTTTGTGAGCCGATTGATTATATCAGCACACTACTTATAAATTAAGCTTAAATTTAAAACAGACACAGCAACCAGCTTCCCGGCCGTTAATTCATCACTGTCGAAGGGAAAACCCACATTTCCCCGATGATACATTTTTAAGCCATGCCGGGAATAAGCCCGAGACCCCTAGCCTTATAGGCATACACGCTGCCGACAGAGATAAGGTTCCAGACAACGCATGTACGGATAGTGAACAACTATCGGATACTTTATTAATTGCACAAACTGGTGGTCACGTGCTCTAAGATAGAACACTCACACAATATTGTATATTAAAACTAGGATACGATCCTAGATACACACACTAATATAGGTACATTATGATGAATCATCTACAAGACAACTAAACCTATCACTTCATTAATTGGAAATGGCCCAAGATACACATTTATTCACCCCCTTACCTATTTGTAATCTTGTTTTAGCACCGAGTATTACTACTTGTTCACATTATACGGATATGTAATAATTACGCTTGTGAGTTAAGGATGAAGAAGGTTGGATTTAGAGGAAGTTTACCCGCATTTGCGTGAAGGGAGAGTGGAAAATCGTTTTATAAAAATCGTGTGTACACCCGACCGGCATTCAAACCCGGTCTCCCTGTTATTGGCAGTCTAGTTCAACATGAGAGTGACGGCTTAGTCTAGGGATATCCGGAGCGGAGCGCCACAATTCAATTCATCAGTTTAGTTCATCATAACTGGCAAAGGGGGAAGGAAATACGACTCACGCGGATACATAAGTCATTATAAAAAATAGAGCGTAATTAAGTTTATTACCAAATAAACATCAGTTAGAGTTTTCATGAATTTTTCCCACGCAAGTTAACACTTTCCGGTTCTCGGCTAAAAACATCAATTTTACTGGAGTAGATTACTTTTCCTTGAAACTTCGTGGTCCGCTAAAAAAAAAAAAGGCGTCGCGGGCCACCAATTGTAAACCCCTGCATTAGATCATGCGGCCATAGAAGTAGGTATATAGTTGAATTATAAGGAGTAAGGAAGAGTAAGGCTGTTTAGATGAGATGTAACCCCATTAGTGCAAAGAGAGTTTGTAAAATGCACAGTAATAAACGATCTGCGCGAAAGAAGCTTCAATGAACCCTAGACATTGTGACCATACCTCAGATTAGATCGTTATCATTCCTTGTGTTGAACACACAAATAAATAAGCAAACATTATCTAATAAAGTGTTTACCCTCGAAAAAACTATTTATACTGTTAATTTATTGTTTGGGGAAAGTTCAGAATGATGATTTCAAAGTAAATTAGTCCTTGATATCACAAGAATGTTTAAACAATTTGTAGTGTTTATAACTTTGATTATGTACCAAATAATTTCAAATATTATAACCAATACTTTTAATTTAATCAACAAATTATTATTAGGGGAGAAATAAAAATCATTCTTAAGGTAACTAATAAAATAATGTTATCGGTGCTCGGGCATCACTACCGAATGTGAATACTTTTCCTCTAAAGCTATAAGCCTACCTACTTAACTCCTATCCCACTAGCTTAAATAATATATGGGTAAACTCAAAAGGGTAATAAGACGCTTTGAAAAAACCAACACAAATAATGAGTCAAATATTTAGCCAATAGCTGAATGTTTGTAAAAAAAATTACTGAAGGAAGTTAGCAAGAGAAATAATAAAATGTCAGTATTATTTTCTAAGTATAATGGTTACGGGAGAGTGAAAGATAAATCAATAATGCCAATTTGTTTAAAATTGAAACTTTGTCAATTAAATAGTATTTTAAACTTTGTTTGTATTATTTTGTTTTGCTAAAAAAACTAATTTTAGTTATATAGATACCAATTCAAGAAATAAAAGTCCTTTATAGGATAAATCTGATTTAATATACATCGAGAATCTAACCAAATGTAATCCGTACATATCATTTAGTAAGCTCTTTCTCTTGGCTGACATATTGTGGGTGTTGGCTAGAGCCTAGAAGATCCCATTTCGATCAAATATGATGCCTAAAAGAGTGTTTTAAGTTGAGGCTAGTACTATAAAAAGGCCAAGTCTTTTACCTAAAGCTGTGTGTTTTTAAATTTTTTTTATTTATGCCACACCACCTCTTACTATTCATCCAAACCATACACATTCAAACCACGAAAACGGTGGAAAGATAAGAAAGAGACAATTTAGAAGAAATGTAAATACATTTACGTGAGGAGATAGTTTGAAACAACGTTTTAAAAATAAAATCACCCTCATTTCTCCAAACCGGGATTTGAGCCCTTATATCTCAACCAACATGAACCTAACGTTTAGTCCTAATGTCCACCGATGCAGTGTGTTAATATACATTAAGCTAGCTTGGAAAACAAGTGCTATAGGCCTATTAGTTCTCAATGTAGACCTATACATATTATAGCCAATGGATTGGAAATGAAAGTACTAAAGTTGAATATGTTTGGTCTAGTTTTCAAAAAGTGAAGGTTTTTTTTTTCAAATAAAAAAATAAATACTTTTAAGAAATAATAAAAGATTTTAAAACTTATTATTGTTTGTATAAAAAATTGGAATATGAATTTCATTTAAATACTTTTGAGAATGTATTGTTAAGCTAACATGGTGACCGTAAACGGGAGATCACAATTTGAATATTGTGTGTTTCAATGTGGTTAAAATATGCTCTCTCTTGGCAAATGCTGGCGAATTTTCTTGAAATTCACCTTCATCATGTATGTATTTAGATTCGTCTTACCCGTTTCGGTAATCGAATGGTCTAAAAGACGTCACTGTCGCAATAAACTGGACTACCAATGACGGGAACTCGGCGTTGGAATTCCGTTCAGGCATACAGATGGTGGTTTTTCCTAAAGGGTTTTCCACGCAAATGCGGGTGCACTGCCTCTAAATTCAACCTCTCTCATCCTTAACACATTAACGCAATTAGTTGATGCGCGTAAAAGCTGGACCAGTAGTAAAATGCGGTGACAAAATAAAACAGTGTTAAGTTTCTAACAGCATTGAAGACGCATATTGCTAAAAATATGACAAGATGAACCAATCTTCCTAATGCTACTGTTGTGGTGGCTGTGTTACTAATTGATATGGTTTTACTTTATGTCTAAAATTAGATTTTAGCCTTCTACTGTTTAGTTTTTTAAAATGTACATTTACAAATATTTACAATCTTGACCTTGATAACAAATCTAAAACGGCCAACTTAAATCGCAGCTTCTATTTGAGCTACTCTTCATCACGTTTCCAATTTTTGCTGGAAAAGAATAAGCAACATAAATATTTTTCTAAAGAAAGTAAAACTACAATAGTAGACATTTTGACTCAAATAAAATTTCCAACCTCTAGAATGTGCTTAATTGACTCATTAAGTAGGTACTCTTTTTTTTTTTCACCGCGCATCTTCTGTTGGGGCTATTATGACTTAATTACACTAATGGGGGTGAGAATGTGGATGGTAGAGGGAGAGATGTAGAGGGAGAATTGGAAACCATTTAGGGAAAAATACCGCAGCACACACGCCTATGATTCGAACCCTGACCTCCCGTCACCAGAAAACCAGACTAGATGAGCCTGACATTCAGTCCACGAGTCCATCGATGCAGGTCTAAAATCATGGTAACTAAGTGAACACAAAAGTTTATAAACATTATGTTACTAAGATAAAATAAATTACATCTACATTTAAATTATTTATTTTGTGAACACTCTCCGTCATTTAACTAATTAGTTCAAAGGATTTTTTTATTTAATCAAGTAGTTGAAAAAATTATCAATCAAAACCTTTCTTTTCATTGATTGTGTATCAAGAAGAGTTAAAATATAATCTTAGCATATATTCTATGTTGTAAATATTTAATATGCTACATTCTTCTATAGTAAACTAATGTGCTATTTTGAGTGAAAATAAAAGTGCACCACTATGTAAAACAACATGCATATAGACCCTTTATTAAATTCAAACATATTTGTGACTTTTTTTTTTCAAATTCAGTTAATTCTCTTTAAAATGTACTAATGTTATGTTTGCATGGAAAATCATACATGTGTTATTTCCCAATCACAACTTGTGAATGTGAGGAATGCCAGGCCTCCACCGTGGTTCGGATTCCACGTTAAACTGTAGGTCCTCCATTTCATCTCACAATCACCCTACCATTACACATTAGCGTAAGTGCGTATAACCCGAACGGGTAGTAAGACGCGGTGCTAATAATAATAATAATAATAATAATAATAATTATAATAATAATAATAATAATAATAATATTTCCCAATTAGACCTTTTATTTAATTTGAATATCCATGAAAACTAAATAAGAAATGCAGCTATCTAAAGTTTTATGCTAATTTGAGTTTATAAAACTTGTTTTTTTTATTTAAAAAAAAAGTATTAGTCTATCTTAGTTAGACTACATGCAATTTTATATGTATGAAAATATTAAATTTTCTCTACAAAATTAAATTTACTCTAAAAGTAGTAGAGTAACTAAATATTTTAACGTCAATACATACAGATAAAACAATATTTGCCGATTTAGCATGCACTTTATAAATGTGACGGTAATATTTTAGATTTAGCCATCTTCAAGACAGGAATTTTAGCAGTTAACATATTGACTACAGAATATTTAGGATACATAATCTAGATTTGTGGATTGATGTAAATGATCATAATCTAATATCATACTAATCAAGGAAATATATGAATATATTCAACAAATTACCTATCAATACAATGCTTCTTTTGTACACAAAAAATGTATGGAATGACACTTTTACTCGTTGCTGACCGCAAGAAAACCAATTCAATAAAAACCCAACACAATTGCACCACAAATCACACTATACAGATAACTTTAAGAAAAATAATTTTAACTAATTTTGACTATTCCACTAGTAAACGATGATAATTTAAAGAAGGAACTTGCTAGACAACTACAATCTTCAACGAACTCTAAGAAACTTTACATTTTGATCAACATCGCATGTTGACAACGAGAACAGCGTGGGGAAGAGTTAAAACTGGCAAGCCTGCCATGGGGCTAAGTTTTTTTCGTTTGTTTGCCATGACGCTACAGCCACCACCATTAGCAACCGCCCTATATGGCTAACCAAGAATAGGACGTGGCGCGCGCATTCGCGCCAAGTGACGTCTCCAAACGGCGAGGGACGAAAACGTCCTGAACAGCACCGGGGATACCCTTGTAAGGCGGCCGGTATTTTTGGCTACCTTGGGAGAATAGGCTGGTGGCCGAGAATATAGATAGCGGAAAGTTGGTTGAGATCTTCAGTCGCTGCTAGCACAGAGAGCAGAAGAGGCACGCCGGAGCTAAGTGTTGTTCAAGGGTTGTAAAGAGAGGGATATCCAACATGTGTGACGATGATGTTGCTGCGCTGGTTGTGGACAATGGCTCCGGCATGTGCAAGGCCGGCTTCGCTGGTGACGACGCTCCTCGCGCCGTGTTCCCATCGATCGTTGGCCGACCCCGTCACCAGGGTGTGATGGTGGGTATGGGTCAGAAGGACAGCTACGTGGGTGATGAAGCACAATCCAAGAGAGGTATCCTTACCTTGAAATATCCCATCGAACATGGAATCATCACCAACTGGGACGACATGGAGAAGATCTGGCATCACACTTTCTACAATGAACTCCGAGTGGCTCCAGAGGAACACCCCATCTTGTTGACGGAAGCTCCTCTTAACCCTAAGGCCAACAGGGAGAAGATGACTCAGATCATGTTTGAGACGTTCAACACCCCCGCCATGTACGTCGCTATCCAGGCTGTTCTCTCCCTATACGCCTCCGGTCGTACCACTGGTATCGTGCTGGACTCTGGAGATGGTGTATCCCACACCGTGCCCATCTATGAAGGTTACGCTCTTCCTCACGCCATCCTCCGTCTGGACTTGGCTGGCCGGGACTTGACCGACTACTTGATGAAGATCTTGACTGAGCGTGGTTACAGTTTCACGACCACCGCTGAGCGGGAAATTGTCCGTGACATCAAGGAGAAGCTCTGCTATGTCGCTCTTGACTTTGAGCAGGAAATGGCCACTGCCGCCGCCTCTACCTCCCTGGAGAAGTCCTATGAACTTCCTGATGGCCAGGTTATCACCATTGGCAACGAGCGCTTCCGCTGCCCTGAGGCTCTCTTCCAGCCTTCCTTCCTGGGAATGGAATCTTGCGGTATCCACGAAACGGTCTACAACTCCATCATGAAGTGCGATGTTGACATCCGTAAGGACCTGTACGCCAACACCGTCCTCTCCGGTGGTACCACCATGTACCCTGGTATCGCTGACAGGATGCAGAAGGAAATCACTGCTCTTGCCCCATCAACAATCAAGATCAAGATCATCGCTCCCCCTGAGAGGAAGTACTCCGTATGGATCGGTGGTTCCATTTTGGCCTCCCTGTCCACCTTCCAGCAGATGTGGATCTCTAAGCAAGAATACGATGAGTCCGGCCCCGGCATTGTCCACCGCAAGTGCTTCTAAGTCAATAACAACGACTCGTCAACGACAGAAACAACATCGACACCACCGGCTACAAGAAGAAAAGCAACAAGTGATTCGTCCACAAATTAGAACATGTTTTCATAATAACCTATGCAGTGACGTTAAAAATCAGTGGATGTGGTGCTCATTAAGTTCCTTTCGTGTAAACATTTTTATGACTGGAAACCTGCTGTCCAAAATCTAATGTTTTATCTCAATGTTATTTTATGTAAGTTGAATGAAAAGATTTCCAGGAAAGAGTGTTTTCTCTCTTTTTTTTATGCTTGTTCAAAGTTACCTCAATCTGTTGTGTGAAATTAATGTAAACAAATTTAAAAGCATGAGAATGTGCAGATGATATGAACAAGATGATGACACAGGCAGAAGTACACGTTTGGAATAAATGCAATATGCAAGGTGTAAATACGTATCTGAGTTGTAACTAATTTACTTTAGCTATTAATCCCCTATCCACCCACGTCGTAATCCTTGTCACCCATAAGCTCTATAAGGTATCTTTGGCAAATATGATTACAAATTTACTGTAACAAGTGTTGTTGGTAGCCATATACTCTAACAACGGAATGATAATTATAATTTATTCACCATCATATTTTGAAAGTACATATAAAATCAATCAAATACAATTACAATTTTTTAAACTGATATGCTACATAAGCTCAAGTCTGATAGTAGATTGCAAAAAAAAAAAATTAATAAAAGAAAAGATATTTGAAAGAAAACATAAATTGCTATTATTTGCTATAAAATATCCTCTGTCACTGTCAACATCCCATCCTCAACATTCCATGTAGCTTCAGCTGGTAGCCAGAAGGAATCTTGGCTAGAGTGAGAAAGAGGAAGGAGTAGGGCATGGAGAGTAAATTTAGAACAGACGAGTTTGTTCGAGGACCAGTTGAAACCAGCAAATAATTGTGATCAACTAATTATATTAAAATTATCAACTACATATTAGTATCATCCAATAATTAAATCCATCCCACCATAGTAAATTAATTATATTTAGCATATTTAAAAAATAACAAATATATTGACTATATTTTCTTAATTATTCTGTGATAACAAATAAAAAGTGATATTCTGGAGTAGTCCTCGTTCATTGACACAAGTCATATATTAAAATGTAAATACAAAATACTCTAAAACACACATAAGTAGTTCATCATGTTTCCTCTGAGGGGTAGCAAGCTTGTCTTGCATGGCTTATAAGGTAGGGCCGTAGTGTAGTATAGCAAGGGAAGACCGCTGCCTTTCAGGATAGATGGAGTCTGCGTCGTAATAGTTCTATATTTATTACATCATCCGGCACGACGACCGAACCATATACAGAGCTCGAAACAAGACAAGACGTAAACAAACCAAGAGGGTCCCGCTCGCATGGATAAATATGGGAAGAGGGGCGCTGTTGATGCCCGGGTGAAGGAGGGAAGAACGCTAGATGGCACACCGAACATATGGGATCACCAGATGTTGTTCCCTTTATAGAGGAAGAGGTGTACAGCCACAAACAAAACTATCATCACAGCTTAGTAGAGAAACAAATCTGTACAATAGATTGATTATTTCATCAACTAACTTTATTACATTCATTATTACGGTTTGAATTAATTAACTGCATCATGTCAGTATATACTGACTGTCCGTTTATACTGAAAGGTAGCAGTCCCAATTATTGGTCCCATCTTATATGCTACATCACTGTAAAACCAATCAAGGTCAGGATAATCATAAGGTACAATCGGTTAAAATAATGATTAAGAATCAAATAGCCAAGTTATTATATATGTTTTTGTACGGATCTAGCCGCAACTAGATATTATATTCTGAAAATTGAAAAATGACGTCTGGACATGGGACTCGAAGCCGGGACCTTTGGCTTAGTACTCCAATTCTCTAATTCTGCCTTAAAATATGAGTGAAGAATGACCCTGGGCACGGGATCACTCCTGGATAGCTCAGTGGTCAGAACATTGACGTACTAAGCCAAAGGTCCCGGATTCGATTCCCTTGTCCAGGTGTCATTTTCAATTTTCAGAATATAAATTAATGCTTGTTTTGTGCAATTACTAGGGACAAGTGTTAGTGGTGTTAAACATCAGGCATAACAAGCTGACTACAAACAGCTGTAGACGTGTTTGTACTTTCATGACACAAGTGTTGGGTTTTTGTAATGGTGTCAGGGTGTCAGGGTGTCAGGGTGCTAACACTTTTTTTTTAGGTGCTAGAGCCCCTGACTTGAGGGTAATCTACTATGATTTTAATATTTAGAAAATTATTCTTTCATTAAAAATTCCTTAAAACAATGTTGATACAACTGACTTTTAGCCTATTTAAGTTCATATCGGTGTAAGTAAACCATTTTGGTAATGATTAACAACCATGGGGTTTATTTTAAATCTGAAGGAGTAAGAAATGAAAAAAAGCTAACCTTTAGCAAGCAACACCAATATAGGCTCAAATTATGAAACATTGCCAACATTTAGAGCTAAATATGTGTTCGAAGGATTCAATAGGCCCATAATATGCGCCAAGGTTGAATTAGAAAAAACATAAGAAAATTGTGGTTGCTATTAACTTACAGTAGCATCACAAATTCCTAAACACAAACCAACAAATTAGTTCCGAAATGTTTCACCAAAAAAAATCATTTACTCATAATTTGTGCCACCATAGTTTTTGTGAAACCAATATGGTGGGTACGACTTGCAGCACCACTTACGACACGTATTCATAAAATTATGCCAATATTTGGTACAGAATTTATTATATAAAAATATTTTATCACTATAATTTTCAAAATAATAATTTCCGTGCAAATTGCCTATTTTAAGTAACTTTATTTTGTTACAGACCACAACTTGTGAATGTGTGGAATGCCAGACCTCCACCGTGGTTCGGATCCCACGTTAAACTGTAGGTCCTCCATTTCATCTCACAACCACCCTACCATTACACATTAGCGTAAGTGCGTATAACCCGAACAGGTAGTAAGACGCGGTGCTAATAATAATAATAATAATAATAATGTTACAGACGCATAAATGTTAAATTTGGAGCAAAATCATTTCCTATCCCCATAATATGTGTATCATATTATATCATATCACCTTAAAATATTTTAAAATCCGTAGGTGCTTCTTGATTCACGTAACAGTAGGCTACCACAAAGTCCGAAATGCATGTCAATATTTTGTGGTGAAAGTGTGCAGCAAAAATATCCCATCCATAAATTGTGCCTCCACACTTTATATAAAATCATTTTAAAAGTTTTATTTCGACTGGCAGCACTTCTGAGTGCATAAATTATGAAACTTATTCAAATATTTAAAATGAAATTTTTGCTACGATAATATCCTACTCGCTTAATATGTGACACATACTTACCGTAAAAACATCCCAAAACACTGGGCTCTACTTGCAACACCCCTAAGTGCACTAATATTAGTGAATGAATTATTCTTACAACAAGGATAAGGAAGTTTAAAACAGTGTAGGAAACAATTAAACAAAATGTCATACCTATGTGCCAAATTATGATTACTAGGAATTGAACTCTTCTCCGATAAGTTGCTGAAATTTCCGGTTAGAATGCTCACATTCTACCTTACTACAGAAACAAATGTAGCTGAACCAAATTTAAAATATTGTAAATAAATGACACAAAGTTCAGAAATAGAACATCACAAATATGTGTATATTGATGATTAACTGAATACAATACAAATGTTATAGTAATGTGTTATAGGTATTGGTAGTGGGGGACTACCGTGAAGTTGGCCACTCACGAGTAAACAGAGTCATAAGTTCACGTCTCATTTGTTTGTGCAAGAACAAAGGTGAAACTGACAAAGCTTTTGCAGAACAATCCGGAACAAACGATCGCAACCATAAAAATGTTCCATTTTTCAAAATGGGGTGCTAACGTGAAATTCCCCCCCCCCCCCCAATGTAAATATACCATTTGTGGGTTTATCAAAACGGAAAAACTAAAATGTTTGCAGAAAAATTCTGAATAAATGAAGAACAAATAATAGCAATCATACAAACTTGAATTTTTAAATTGGGGTGGGGGTGGGGGTGGGGATTGGGGTGCACAACTTCGTGGACGTGTTTTTTCCACACTTGGTACCTACCTATTGTAAAAATTGTGGGATTATTTGAATTTGGTAAAGAAAATAGGAAAATGTGGTATCTATATATGTTTCCTGTTATATTATTTTTTATGGAGGTATCCTTCTCATGAATAATCTAGGTATGTCATCTTCACTTTCCGATACAACTTGAAACTCTTCATTTTCAGTTGAATTACAACTATCATCATCTTCAGAGCTTTTAAATTATGGATCGGTATATTCCACATCAGAATATATTATACCTAATAATGTTATCAATTGGGGAAGGAGGGAGTTCTTCCACACCCGACATGTACTCCATATATATAATATATATATTATATATATATATATGAGAGAGAGAGAGAATCGAACAAAACTGATGTTGTTCATTAGTACAAGTCATGTGACATATAATAATATATTATTTTCAAAGTGAGCTAATATTATATAAAGCTAAATTTTGATAAGGACTTGAATCGGTCAGTGAATTAGACCAAAATTATGTATTTAAAAAATTACTTGGAACTTGCAGCAATAAACTTGAGTTTACAAAAAAAAAAAAGGTAGGTTTATTAATAATTTACTTAGACAAATAAAAACTAAATATATTTTTGACATATATTTAGGTGGCTTTCCACATGTGTTCTCTTTCTATAGTTTTCCCATCCACTCTCCACGTAAATAGGGTGCATTTATTATACAAATTTGTTTCCTCTTCCTTGCACCCTAGAATAACTCAAACCTCAAAACCTAATCACTAAATAATTCAAAGTGCCTAAAAACATTGGAGAGCGATTATATATAAGTTTATAAGTTACATCTTATTTGGATAAGAATGCTTCAGTTATTTTGATTAAATTAATAAAAATAAAAATTGTTCTCTCTCTCTCTCTCTCTTTCTCACACACACACACATGATTTTTTTATGAAAGTAATTTGTAATAAATAACATTCCTTTATGAATGAAATAATTATTTCATTACATTATTTATTTGCAAAAAAATAATAAAAAGTTGGTAGGAAAACTGTTGTTACAATAGTAAATAGCGTTTGTTAACTTGCAAATGCAAACATCAATTACTAGTATAATATTACACTTGGGCCTAAAATTACTCTCTAAATTAGTTAAAAAATACATAAATAATGAACACTATTACCTTCCTATATTGTTTAGGTACCTAAATGGATATCTTACTGATTGACAAATTATATACTACCTTTATAGGAACTACAACCTGAAACTTGACGTGATGATGCCCTTATAGGTGGGATCAACAGAGACATTCTAAATATTCAAATATAATGGTTTCCAAAATTTAAGCCATATAAAAATGATGGAAAAATTGTCAGCTTAAACGTAGGTTCTTGAATTCACATAATTTTTAAGGCGATAAAAATCTATTTCTTATCAAGCATATTTTCAAGAGGCCATTCAATAAATAGTTTTACAGCTGTGGGAAAGAAAGTAAGAAAATAGAGGTTATGAATGTGATATATTAATAGTGTAATCCCTAAGTGGATTACAGGGATTCAAATAAATAAAAAAAAATGATGAATCTTTGAATGAGTAGGTGAGATAGAAGTACATACAAAAGAAAGCTATGCCACCAGAACATTAGCACGCGCAATAAGAACATTTCAGACAATCCCTCATAGCCCTTCTTAAAATGGTTACCTAGCGCATCATCAAACATATCATTTGCCTCAAGTAAATTAATGTAACTATTAAATCATGATCGAAGGAAGAGGACACTAACACCATTAGTTAACAGTAGATTATTTATTTATTCTTATTATCATTTTTTTTTAAGAAAGGAGCATAACAATATATATATATATATATATATATATATTATTTGTAAACAACAATAAAAGTATTCTTTTTAATATCATAATTTTATTTCCCCAGAAACGAGAATAACAATATATATATCTATGTAAAGAACAACAAAAGTATTCCTATTATATTTTTATATTCTCAAAAAAAACTAACAACAAAGACTTTACTACCTTACTCCTTGGTCTCATATTTAGAGCGCCAACTTTAAAAAATATAAAGTATCTCATTCGCTAGGTAAGTAGAAAACTAGCTGGGCGCTAAAACTGAACCCTTAAACTGCATTCTAACTTTAATAGTTAGCCCCAAACATATCATAACACATATTCTAATGTCAGTCAAGAAGGAACATATCAATTATATAATCTAAAGACTAATTCTACTGCTATAAATTTAAATACTAACCTCGCAAACATCATATTATTTATTTGTTTATTTTATCTAAGTTAAAGTTCTTAAATAGGTCAAAATATTAACCTACACAATTCTTATTAATAATTTGTTCATTTTATTTATGTTAAAGTTTTTTAACAAAGTCGAAATATTAATCTCACAAATTTCTTATTAATAATTTTGTTCATTTTGTTAAAGTTAAAATTTTTTTGACAAAAAATTGAAATATTAATCTCACAAATTTCTTATTAATAATTTGTCCATTTTATTTGGGTTAAAGTTCTTAACTAAGTTCAGATCATTTGTTCGCCAAGCGAACATGACGCCAAAGTTATTATTAAAGTCTCTGTAATGGTAAAAAATTAAGTCCCATTACATAGGAAAATTGCACCAAGAGCTTAAACGATTACGCATACCCCTAATGAAAATAATCCCAAAAAAGAGCCAAAAAAGAATTTAGAAAAAAGCAAAGATTATCACCGAAAATGAATTTAGCTTACATCGTCGAATTTGTAGAGATCGCCTGGTCTAGCGACCTTCTCTGCCAACCCAAGAGTGGCATATAAGTCACACGGTGCTTCTTATATACAGAACACAGCTTACAGAACACAGGGCACAAGGACGTCACAAGGGGGAAAAACCAAAGATAATAGATAGGGAGTAGAATGTTCGCCGACCATCTCGAATGATATAGAACATGATCGTGGGACTGGCGGAGTTTTACTTCTTTTCCTCTTAAGTTCTTTGATTCTGGAGAGCGGTGGCGATGGATACAGGTGAGCTCGTTTCAGTATGTTGAAGGCTGTTGGGCCGATTAGATGTGCGAGTACAAGTGGGCCGGGCGTGTTTACCTTCGAGCTGGCTGGAGACGTCCTCAATCGAATAGGGTAAGTCTTCATTATTGTAGCTAGCCGGCGGCTAATGCTACAATAGTACCATAGGCCGACACGTTAGCTCAGTCACTAGTGGGATGGTCTAATGTGCAAAGGGTTTCGGGTTCGATTTCTGGCAGAGCCGTAATATTTATTATTTAAAAAATTCTTGGCTTTCTTCTGAATGTTGTATAGGTCTTATAATTCAATAATTCTATTTAACCGTGGAAACTTGTCGTATGCCCAAAATTATCAAAATAATTGAACAATACAGTCAATTTAATTGTAACAATTTTAGAACCACTTTACTTTTAGCGTTTGATACTATAGGTAAATTACAAATATATATATATATATATAATTATATATATGTGTGTTCATGCTTTCATAATCACAATTTATGCACACATTGTATTTACCTATAGCCTAGGCCTAACTAATTTGAGGAAAATCGTCCAGATGATTTAAAATGTAGATAATCACAAAATTTTAGTGTTAATTAAAATGTAATTAATCAATAAAATGTATCATGCAGATAATCCCCAATGAACAAAATCTAAGCTCTGACTGACAGTAGAGATAATCTTACTTCTAATTAAAATATAAATTACATATAAAACATAGATAATTTAACTGAAGATAGTAATTGCAGTTTTCACTAAATTGAAGATCGTGAAACTTTTGTTTACATATGCATAATAATGTATTCAGACTTCAGAGTAATAAGTTTTCTATAAAATAATGCTATTTTCTGTATTAATAATGACTAAACTAGTTCAAATAGCTAATAAATTAAAACACTATAAAGTGCTTAAATTACTATTTTTTTCATGAAAAAGATTCTTTGTACAATGGCTCTAGAGAGTGCTTTCAAGTGTTAAGTATTTATTTCATCATTCTTGATATGCAATGTGTTGAAACCTTGGACGATCGCTTACAACCTTAAAGCCATTTATTGTTTACTAGATTGTATATTCTGTGTCAGTGATTCTGGAAACTCCTAACATATAAAATAAACATAAAGTCTATCTGCCTATCTTTATGATCATTCTTGGTTTTGAAGCTTGACGTGTTCCAGGTTTTTATGGAACCATTGTTTATTATTTTAATAATTCTAAATTCTAAATATATATATATATATATATATATATTGTTTCTTTACATTTCACAGTGATCACAAATAAAACACAAACCTAAAAATTACCGCGACATGTTTCAACAATGAAAAACCCCCGGCAGTGATATAAATATTAATATCACTAGCATATGAGGCTAATTATTTCAATAGACAACTTGTGAATGATCGTTCAAACAGAAATCTCGCATGGACTGCAGATTACTTGGGTTTCTGTGATAATAAAGCTGGAGTAGCCGCTGTATGTTGCGCGAACTGTGGAGGTGGGCTATCACCCGTTCTTGTCAACTAAGCTACACTTCCCTACAAAGTTTAGATCTCGTGAGCCAACTTGGAATTTCAGTGCATATTTTTATGTCAAACGGAAATAAAGTTATTCAGTAAAACATTGAATATTTAGGTCTGAATTAGTTTTGTAGTATTAAGTATACACATCTATAAATCTTATGAATACTAACATTTAATATTTATTTATGAATTAGTATCAATAAACAATTGTTGAATTCGGTTGATTTTAAGGGAACTTTAAGCATATGTATATAGAGTATGATTCTAACTACTATAAAATACCAGTTTATCAAATCGGTATAGTATTAAAGATATTAAATTTCAATATTAAAATTTTATTTCAAAAAGTGTGTCCTAAAACTAGTTTGATAAAACGTAAAAATTGAAGTTTCTTACCCTCATAGTTCGTTAATAAAAATACTTAAAAATACATTTATATTGTGTAATATTTCATAGAAGAAAAGTCTTTTGAATGGCAAAAATGTTTCTATGTATAATGGAAGAATGTTTTAATTGAGCCTTAAAGCTTTATGAGAATAATGTGAGTTTTTTTTTTCTTCAAGGTTTGAGTAAGGTCCAAAATTGTAGATTGTGATGACGTTTGGCGATAAGAGGCAAGAGCTAAAAGCTGCCAGAGGGCTGAATATGGAGTGTATTTATTCTGGAATAGCAGCAAGAAATAAAACTTTCCTGTAGACAAAATGCAGTTAGCAAAAGCAAAAGTACCATATAGTTCAAGTAAATATGTTTAAAGCTCAGGAGTCAACGCGATTTTTCAAGGTGAGATTATTAATAAATATTCTACCATTTAAAATTAGTTTCATTAAAATAAGTTTAAGAATACAATATTTACAATCATTTAAAAACTGGTAATCACCTCCTATAAGACACCCTGCTTATATATATATATATTTAAGATATAGCCTATGTATGAGATATATTAGACATAGTATTATGTTTATATTCCATAGATATTATACATAGTATATAATACATATTACATATTCATATATAGCTATATACAGTGTATATTAAATATATAGTTTGGGGCTATAATGGGGCATGGTACAACCTCTATAACGGCTATAGTTGATATTTTCTTGTGTTACTTTACTTCCTTGCATAGAGCAGCACACCTTATTTGTATTGAATTCTGAGAGTTAAAAGTTTGTATCAAATTATGGAAAAGGTGAAATTATTTATTCCTATGACTCATTGATTTTTTTAAAAGCTTAAATATTAACAGTGATTCCGGAACAGAGCCCCCCCCCCCGCCCTGTTTCTAAAGTGGGGGAGCTAAGAATATCTTGAAACCCCCCCCCCCACAATATTTACCATGCATATTCAAAACACTTCAGCTACAAAATTGTAGTCGAAGAAATGTTATCATATTTATTTCTAAACAAAAAAAATAATATGTTGGTAGGTAAATCATAGGATAATTTCTGAATTTCTTTATTTTGACCAACAGCCAACCAGCTCTCGAATGACTCGGGTTCAATTCAAAATATGATAGCAAAAAATCATGAAATTCGTTACTTTGCGTCACACTCTGTATACAAATTACCAGGAATAGTGTTTTTAATTAAAACTTTAAATGAACATTCTATCTGTATTTTAATGATGCTGTTTTGGCTAAATATAGGAAGCTATTTTGAGAAATGTTGTCATTTGTATGAGCTTTATAATCTCGGTCATAAATAGTTTATAGGTGCATTCAAATTTAAAGAAACTTCTAGGTGAGAAATCCAATTAATTTCTAGAGGTTTTAATTTTCTACTTTTTTTTCTAAGTGAGGTCCAATATAAAGGGCTTGTAAGAGTATTCAAATTTCAAAAGAATCTGCAGGAGAGCCTCCAAACACCTCACATTTAACTTTTTTTTGTTAACTATCTCCTTTCACAAATATCTTTCTACCACCTGTAAAATAAAAATAAAGTATAAATTTTCATTGCTGACCAAAATATTTGTATTTTATTACCCTCCCTTCCTAACATGTTATAACAACCCATGTACAATGTCATGTACAACCCATGAAAAATATACCTCCTTCTAATAGCTTCAAAAGTAATCAAGGGTTTAAAATTTTAGACGGGAAAGACCACCGCATCAATCCCAATTAAGGGCCCCCCTTCCCACTCCAAAGAAGCTTCCGGAGCTCCTGAATATTAAAGTATCAGAATTAATATTCTGTGGCATAGCATATTATTTCCCCAAGCCATTCATATACATGGAGTACCGTAACATGTGTGACCCTCTTCGGCGGTGGGTAGGAGACACAAAAACAATGAGAAAAGTTCGTATAAACTTGTGTTTCATTTGACCTTGTTTCTGAGTTATAGTCAAGTGATTGATTCCACTAAACTGTTTGTATCCATTATCGATATATCTCCACCTAGTGAGTAGGTTTGTTCTATTAATCCATCAGCTAGGTGAAAAAATAGTACCATTTCTACAGTAAAGATGTGTGAGGCGTCATTTTATTCAGTTTTTTGGTGTAGATTACGAATATGGCAACGCGGAAATCGAAATTGGTAGCTTTCTCGTCTTTTTTAATAAAAAAATTGATAAAAACAAACTTTTTTGTTTTTATTTTTTCCCTTACCAAGTATAAAATATTTGTACAAAATTTGTTTAGCTATAAATTCTCTACAAAAAAGGTTCGGTTCATTTTTAAGGTTGAACCAACGATAAAAGCCCTAACTAGGGTCGAACCTGAATAATATCCCGCTATTCCGAGTCTTAAATGCATCACTCAAAGTTCATATCATTAAAATCCACCGAACTGAATTTCCGAGAATAATAAATGGAATTTAATAATGATAATGTGTAATAATTACTGATATTCACAAAACATCATAGTTTCTATTAGTGAGACAATCTTCCTAAAGTTACTCCATTTGTACAAAATTAACTCGACTGAAGACTTCGAGAGAGCTCACCGGCAAGACCTACATTGCATGCAAATATCAAAGGAGGCTACAAAGTTAAATCTTGGCCACAGTTCCTTACAGATAGTTCAAACAAGGTTAACCTGATTAAATTTCTATTTGATTTGTGGAGCATACACATCCATCAAAGTAAACTGCAGAGTAGAGTTATGTTCATTGACAATGAAGACAAGTTGGAAACAAGTGTTGGAAAGTAACATCTGTTGAAGCGACAGAACTTACTGAACTTGCTTGTGGCCACGAAGAGGCTAGTCTCACTGTACATGCTGCACACGTTGGAGAAAGAAATGTCCCTGCAGTTGTTGTCCATGCTGATGACACCTGATTCTGTGTCATTCAACAAATTAAATGCCAAGTTTATGTGAGACTTGGTAAGCAAGGAAAAGATCGGATTGTCTCCCTTCAAAAGGATGTTGGCAAGTACAGTTCTAAACTATCAGATGGCTGCAACACTGATTACTTCATGAAAGCTCTGATACGATTTCATAGCTTCACAAGCTGTGACAGTGTTTCAGCCTTTTACGGCAAAGGAAAGAGGACGCCTTTCAAATTAATGAGCACTGCAACACACTACAGTGAACCGTTCAAAGACTTTGGAGAAGAAGGGAAGGTGAGTGACCCCCTAAGTGCCATCTTGGAGAAGTTTGTGTACCAAACGTACGGCGGTGAATAAACTGAAGTATGATTTGTACTGCTGTAAAGGAGGCAATATTCTGTCAGAGCTCTTATCTCCTTGTCATTCAACATTACGCCTCCATCTGAGTAGAGCCAACTACCGGGCCGCTATATGTGGGAGATCTTTAACATGCTTTCAGATGGCTCCCAATCCATACGAATATGGATGGTATGAGGACAATGGCTACATTGCCATCATAGGCACCGACTGCAAGGGTGCTTTGCATACTAAGCACTCCTAACAATATTTTCAGGGATGCTCAGAACCCCCAATATTTCAGCCTTTTTAAAACCTTAATATTACTGCGCTAGTTCTCTCATGGATATAGGGTTGCGCTGCGAACGTTTTCTAGCGTAGCAAATGGCAGGTGCTGCTATCTGATATGTAAGCAAGGGTTGTTATGTTGGTAGCACTCACTACTCGTGAACTGACAGCCTGGCATTTGTCAACATGTTTCTATTATAGTTTGGTTAGTGACTGTATTCGTATTGTATGTATTATTTTTGTGTTGTGCATGTTTGTTTTCTTTTTTTAAATTTATTTTTATTTTACTAAGTATACATTAAGACTAACAAATTGCACCTTAATTTTGGTCATTTTTTAAAATACGCTGCTGGAAAATTTGCAAATGTTATGCCACACCCACACCCCTTTTAATCGAGCACCCCCAGTGTTTTTTCACAAGTCCGCGCCTGTGTTTGCCATTAAGTGACTTGGAAGTCAGCCCGCTCCTGAGGAAGTACTGGAGATAATATCATGCAACAACTACAAATCCTGTCAACCAGGATTGTAACATTATGTTACAATAGGTCTCGCCCCAATGTAAACCTTCACAAGTAACTCGCCTGTGATTGCCATTAAGTGACTTGGAAGTCAGCCCGCTCCTGAGGAAGTACTGGAGATGATATCATCCAACAACTACAAATCCTGTCAACCAGGATTGTAACATTATGTTACAATAGGTCTCGCCCCAATGTAAACCTTTACAAGTAACTCGCCTATGATTGCCATTAAGTGACTTGGAAGTCAGCCCGCTCCTGAGGAAGTACTGGAGATGATATCATGCAACAACTACAAATCCTGTCAACCAGGATCATGCACGTGTTCGGACGTCAACCTCCCATGCACTGACATCTGCAGCTGCTTGTGAGATAAACCTGAAATGGATACTTAATATGAAGAGTTCGCAGTTAATGATGGTGATGGTGACAATGTTAATGACGACGATGATGATTTTGAAGAAGAATGTTAGTGAAGCTATAAATTAATATACATTACAAAGAGTTGTTAAAAATATTAATATTTCCAGAATTCTTTTTTTTAACAACCATATTAATATATATATATGTTTGTAGCAAAAGTCACCATATAACTAATATGTAACATTAGTAAGCTGTGTGTAAATAAATATGGATTAAACCTTACCAAAGTAGGAATTTACCGTAATTGTTTGTGTCAACCATAAAACTAAAACGGGAAAGACTGATTACATATAATGCAATAAAAATTAGAAATATTTTGTTTTGTGAATATGAATTACATATTAATATATTTTATTACATACGAAATTCAGTTTGGTTGATTTTAAGGATATGAACTTTGAGTGATGCATTTAAGACTCGGAATAGTGGGATATTATTCAGGTTCGACCCTCGTTAGGGCTTTTATCGTTGGTTCAACCTTAAAAATGAACTGAACATTTTTTGTAGAAAATAATATAGCTTAACCAATTTTGTATAAATATATATTTTTTAATCTATGTTTAGTAGGGGAAAAAATAAAAACCAAAAAGGTGCGTTTTTTTTTTAACTTTTTTAGCAAAAAATATTCGGTTTACAATATTCGTAATCTACACATAAAACTGAATAAAAGGACAAGCCACACGTTACCTCATAAATGATACTATTTACGTGAAAATCGGGTTCTAGCTTATAAACTATAAGGGTTGTTCCAAACACTCGGTATTTTGGAAAGAGTGCGGCACTCTACGACATGACGACTACAGGTTTGAATTCCAGCTAAAGATGGCCATTTTGATCTCTTCCTATGAATTTAATCAGCTCCACATTACTGGAATAAAACATGTTTGACTATAACTCGGAAACAAGTTCAAATAGAATACAGGCTATAAGCACCATATACCTATCTATGTCTAGCTATGTACCATATATTTAGAAAAAATCGTTAATTATATGTGTGGAGCCCACATCGGTGTTGCATGGCCTGGTGCGTCACTTTCTATAATATTTTATGTCTGGTATCAGGGAGGCCATGGTTCAAATCCTAAGTGAGTGAAATAAGGGTGTTTTTCCTTAAATTATTTTTCACTCTCCCTCCATACACAGTTTACATTCCGCATTTGTATTTCATTTATGAAAATATTAGGATAGCCTGGATGGGAAGTAAAACGCGTAGCATGATAAAAATAAATGTAGTAAGTATCTGGAATATTTTTAATAACATGTAGCTCTAATAAAAATAGGTTTAGTTTCAATCATGTTATAAGCCTAAGCAAACTTTTTGTTATGTATCACATTAAACGTAAAATACCATTTGTATCAATATAGCGGAGAGACCATAACTGGTTGATCTGGCGTTGATCGTCGACCAATTAACGGTGAAGAATGAACGAACCTCCCTTATTTCTTCTTAGTTTATATAGTAAAAATTGCAGGCACTGGAGAGGTAGACTGGAGAAATCTCTAGAATAGTCCCAAGCAATGTATGCTGAGAGGATATTGAACAGTGACGCTATGTAGTCTACCAACACCGGCAAGTCTAGGAAGAGGAAGTTGAACATGTGACGCTATGTAGTCCACCAACACCGGCAAGTCTAAGAAGAGGAAGTTGAACATGTGACGCTATGTAGTCTACCAACACCAGCAAGTCTAGGAAGAGGAAGTTGAATATGTGACGCTATGTAGTCTATCAACACCGGCAAGTCTAAGAAGAGGAAGTTGAACATGTGACGCTATGTAGTCTACCAACACCAGCAAGTCTAGGAAGAGGAAGTTGAACATGTGACGCTATGTAGTCTATCAACACCGGCAAGTCTAAGAAGAGGAAGTTGAACATGTGACGCTATGTAGTCCACCAACCGGCAAGTCTAAGAAGGAAGTTGAACATGTGACGCTATGTAGTCTACCAACACAGCAAGTCTAGGAAGAGGAAGTTGAATTTGACGCTATGTAGTCTATCACACGCAAGTTAGAGAAGTTGAATGTGTATGTAGTCTACCAACACCAGCAAGTCTAGGAAGGAAGTGAACATGTGACGCTATGTAGTCTATCAACACCGGCAAGTCTAGAAGGAGTTGAACTGTACGTAGTGTCACAACACCGGCAAGTCTAAGAAGAGGAAGTTGAACATGTGACGCTATGTAGTCTACCAACACCAGCAAGTCTAAGAAGAGGAAGTTGAACATGTGACGCTATGTAGTCTATCAACACCGGCAAGTCTAAGAAGAGGAAGTTGAACATGTGACGCTATGTAGTCTACCAACACCGGCAAGTCTAGAAAGTTAAGGTTGTAATGCCTGATGAATGCGATGGAATAATTCGTTCTTCTCGACAAAAGTCAGAAGCCCTTTGACATTGTTAAGATTGATTGGTCAATAGTATCTAAAATGAAGCAGGCATTTGAGCCTCACTTCCAAGACCTCACTGAAAAAAATCTGTAATACTCAAGGTATTAAGAATGTCCAAAATAAAGGCACCAAGTACATTTATTTTTTGTACGGGACAACTATCTACTCATGTGCTAGGCGTACTGTTGCAATTAGAAATAATAAAAATATTTCAGGAGAGATATTTAAACAACTCTACGGTCAAGGGATCAAGATTTAAAAAAAGTAAAAGCTCAAAACCTCATGAACCTGTTTCACTTGATGAAACCTGAGAGTCAGGAATCCTACAACATAGAAATTGGCTCTGCAGAGGTAGAAATTGAATTAGACCTTCACATGATTGACAATAGCAGCGGAGAAGAGTCTAAACTAAGACTTAAAAAGAAAAAAAAATTCTCTGTTGCTTTTAATAACTATTTTTCTATTGCTCTGCATTTTGTTATAATATTAAATGGTTTTTGAAGATTTACTTTTCTTATATAGTTTTTTTATAAATGATTGCTGACAAAAATAACCCTTGTCTATGAGCTTGGAACTTAGTAGGGTCTTTGACCCCAGATCCAAATGGAAAATATTACTAAAAAGTTTTAATAAGTTCTTAGATACATTAATGAAATAGTTTTACTAGGGACATTTTGAAATGCTTTTTTATGATCCTGATAATTTAAGTTTTTTGACAATGGTTGTTTTGTTATGACCACCTCACTTGGTTGATATTCTAATGTTTTGATTAAGAATTTCGTTTTTCATTATTTTTACTATTATTATTATTATTTATTATTATTATTATTATTATTAATTTATACAGGCCCATTGACACAGTGAGGTCGTTGGGGCCTTTAAAAGTATAAAAACATAGTAGAATCCCCATAGGGGAGAGACATAATAATTCACCTGCATATGCAGGTGAATACATTATATATAAGAACAATATGTGATATACATATAATAGATCTAATGATAAAATACCCATTTGAGACAATCCATAGGAGTGCTTAAATTTGCTATTGGTACAAATATAGTGATACACCTGATAAAATAACCACAGGTGTATACACTACATTAAAAGTAAAGAACAAACGTGATAAAATATAACACGTTAAAATAATAAAACATGTTAAAATATAACACGTTAAAAGGAGAAAACTTGTTTAAAAAATACATTAAAAGAACAAAACAAACATATTAAAATACAATATGTTAAAAAGACAAAAAGGAGCATATTAAAATATACTCAAAATATTAAAAATAATCTCAATATGAGATAAAATCCAAATGAGCCATTTTATAAAAGTGATTCAAATGGCATTTAAAAGATTCTCCTGGCATCTAAAACGGAGTAAACATAATACTCCAACCGCACTGTCACGTAGTAAAAAAGAAGTTCACCATTAAAATTAAGACCCAGGTGAATAGGGACATACTTGCAAAACTCCACCAGAACGTGGTAAATACTAAGGGGAGCATCGCAAAGATCACACACTGGAGGTGGAACCCCTATTAATAAAAACCCATGGGTCAGAAATGTATGCCCGATGCGGAGTCTCGTCAGGGATGACCTCCTCTCTTCTGGACTTTCGTATAGAAGAGGGCCATCGCGACCACCGTCCCTGATGGACCACAGCTTGTTCTGAGCAGGGGTCGAAACCCACTGCTCGTGCCAGGTGCGTAAGACCCCACGCCGAACATAACCCTTCAGGTCTAAAATCATAACACCCAAACTCACCTCAGGAGACAGATGGATCGCCTCCTTGACTACCTGGTCCGCCAGTTCATTTCCTGAAAGACCAGCATGACCAGGAATCCAGCAGAAGGCGAGCTGGGTGATTAATAAATCAATCTTTAAAATTTGTTCGTGTATCATCTGCACGAGTGAATTCCAGGATTACAAATTGGACAATGCCAAAAGAGCACTCATGGAGTCCGTGCAGATGATAACAGAACGATGACAATTTAGATAAATAAAACACAATGATTTAAAAATGGCGTATATTTCTGCCGTAAAAAACACTGGATTCACCAGCTAAACCAAATTTAAAATTATTTCCCCCCACAACAAAGGCGACCCCTACAGAGTCCCCACACTTTGAACCATTCGTGTAGATGCGCTGAAAACCCTGAAAGCGAGAGGAGAGGAGCTCGTTAAAGGCCCTCTCGTATATAACATGTGGGGTGGTCGATTTAGGAAACTTGGCAAGATAAAAATGGCATTTCGGAAGGTGATACGCCAGAAACTTGACCTGGAGATGTGGAGATAGCCTTTGCAAGACTATCCCACACGTGTCTAAAACCGATAGCATCCTGATCCCAACCGGGCTTGCAATACGCCAATTGGTTTCATACAAGACACGATTGGGGGGATGGAACACAGGGCGGTAAGCAACATGCTTAGGCATGCAATGCAGGTTTTACACGTAAGATTCCAGAAGATAGGACCGCCGGTAAGAAAGAGGGGGCTCACCGGCATCGGCACAGATGCAGACGAATGGATTGGTACGAAAAGCACTAGTAGCCTGTTAAATGCCAGCATGGTGGACACTATCTATTATCTTCAATTACGAAGGTCTAGCTGAGCCACAAACAAAACTGCCGTAATCAAGCTGTGATCTCACCAAGGCCCTATAGAGGCGCATTAAGGTTTCCCTATCAGCACCCCAAGAGCGACCACTAACTACTTTAAGCAAATTAAATGCTTTGACACATTTCGCTTTCAGGTCTTTGATGTGGGGGATCCAAGATAGTTTAAAATCAAAAAAAGTCCCAGGAACCTTACGGTCTCTGAGACAGGTAAAACAACGTTGTTCATTAAAATATTGGGGGCTGGCTGTATTCCACGTAATCTATGGAAGTGGATGATCTTCGTCTTGGCTGCGGAGAAGCGAAAGCCACTACGCGATTCCCACGACCATAGATTGCTTACAGCGAGTTGTATCTGCCGTTCAACCCTGTGGAGACTCGATGAACTGCATTGAATTGCGTAGTCATCCACAAAAAGGCATGAACGGACAGGAAGGCGCACGTTGTCCACAATGCCGTTTCTTGCGATGGCGAACAGCTTACAGCTTAAAATACTGCCCTGAGGCACCCCATTTTCTTGAATAAAATCATCGGATATGGTATTATTTAACCGTACCTGGAAGTGTCTATCTGACATAAAATTATCTATAAAAACAGGGAGATTCCCTAGGAACCTCAATTAAAAAGGGTCTTTAAAATGCCGTCCCGCCAGGTGGTGTCGTACGCCTTCTCCAAATCAAAGAAGACAGCCATGAGGTGCTGTTTATGGAGGAAGGCGTCATGAACTGCTGTCTCAAGGTGAACAAGATTATCCACCGTGGATCGGTTACGGCGGAAACCACATTGCATATCAGATAGTAGATTGCGGGATTCTAAATACTATATAAGCCTTTTATTAATCATTTTCTCTAATATTTTGCATTCACAACTAGTTAAGGCTATAGGTCTATAGCTAGTTGGCTCTAATTTGTCTTTGCCACTTTTATATATAGTGATAACGGTTGCTTGCTTCCACAGTGTTAGGAACTGACGAGATTCCCAAACACTATTGTACAGGTCTAAGAGGAACGCCCGTCCGTTAGGGTGGAGCTGACGCAACATTTCGTAATGAATATTGTCAGGGCTGGAAGCTGCGCTGCCCGCCTGGGACAGACCACAGGTCAGTTCATCTTTGGTAAAGGGGGGGTTATGATCTTCCCTTCGACTTTGACCAAAATCAATAGTATGGCGCTATATGTTCCGCTTATGCACCGTGAACTCGTTAAGTAGCTCGCAATACTAGAAATAGTGGTGAACATCGAGCCCAATAAATTTATGACCTCCACAGGGGAGGAGACAAGCGAGACGTTAGACATGAGGGCAGGTATATTATTAATGAAAATTTTGCTACTCCGTAATTTACGAAAATTGTCCCAAACCTTTTTTGTGGGAGTGGAGATTCTGTCTCCAAGACTCTCTTCTGCTTTCTCGAATGACATGGCGAGCTCGAGCACGTAGAATTCGGAATGACTCCAGATTCTCAAAAGTAGGACGTCGATGAAAGAGACGTAGGGCTCTTCGACGGTCAGAAATAGACAACCGTAACTCCTCCACCAGGGAACAGGACGGTGGCGCGGATTTGGCGAGGATTTAGGGAAAGAAGCCCTCGCTGCCGCGATGACCATCGAAGTGAAATGCACAGCCCTAATATTGACGTCAGGAGAATGGGGTTCATCAAATACTGCGAGCTCGCGGAATTTATCCCAGTCAGCACGTTTAAGCACACATTGGGGTAACCGTGCTGTACTGGGAGGATCTTGAAGTGGTGAAAGCATAATGGGAAAATGATCGCTGCCACATAGGTCCGAGTGAACCTCCCAAAGGAAGTAAGCAGTGATCCCAGGGTTACATAAATTTAGGTCGATGGCAGAGGATACACCATTAAAGGTGGAGAAGTGTGTCTTGGTCCCAATATTCATTAGCACCAGATTTCCCAAGAAAAGAATATCCTCTACCATCCTCCCACGGGCGTCTGTAAGATTAGACCCCCAAACCAGGCTTATGAGCATTAAAGTCCCCCAAGATGATATAGGGTGCGGGATGTTGTATAAATAGGGCCTCTAAGCTCCTCTTTGAAACACGTTCACCTGGTGGGAGGTAGATGCAGCATACTGTCACTTCCATAGCAAGTGAGATTCGGACAGTGATAACTTGGAGATCAGACACGATATTAATATCTTTATGGTATATATTGCTTCGTGCGAGTATAGCCACACCTCCGCTAGCCCGATCAAAGTATGGCTTGTCAGTACGATATGCATCGTACCCACGAAGCATCGGTTTGTCAGTTGGGCGGAAATGGGTCTCCTGTAAACACAAGATGGGAGGATGCAGGGAAGAAATTAGTAGTTTAAATTTCTCTACACTAGCATAGAAACCCCTTCAATTCCATTGTAGTAGTGAGATTATTTATTAATATAAAATTTAATTTTCCTCGCAATCCATAACACTATCTCTTAAAAATAAAAATTTATTGAGTATCTTTTTAGGTCCTCTTGCCTTTCCTAGTCTCTCCTGGACCTCCCACTTCAGGGGAGGCTTTGATTTATCCTGAAGAGACTGGGTCGATGGATCCTTGCGCGAGGGCTTTGTTAAGGCCTTCGACGCTTTCTTTACGATAATTTTCTCGACGGTCCCTCGCTGGTCCTTCCTCAAGGCACCAATGGGTCTCGCCTTTGTGGCCTCACCTGTTCCGCCACTCATCCCAGCCTCTGGAGGCCCAGAGGCGTGAGTGAGTTGCTCATTAACGGCCGCTCGTGTTTTAGTACCCCGAGGAGGGCCCGGGGGGGATTTCCCAAGGTGGACCCGGGTGGTTCCCTGAGGTGGGCTTGGGAAGTTCCCCGAGGTGGGGTTGGGGGTTACTCGGTGGTATAGGTGGGGGAGACGGCCTTTGTGGTGGTTTCGCCTCTTTTAAAAATTTAGGTACCACAGTAGTTGGTGTGGAATCACTGTAGATGTCTCGAGTAGAGATTAATGGCACAGGTCACGTAGACGTCTTAGCAAGATTAACTGCACAATGGCAGTTGGAGGAATTTATGTTCTTATTGACAATCTGGCTATATGAGGTTTGAAATACTGGAGCCTGAATCTCCAGGACTTTTTTCTCTACCTTCCATTTCGAACAGGCCCAAGACCAGGCAGAGTGTGGACCATTGCAGTTTACGTAGAACTTCAAAGATTCACATGGTGTACCGTGAGCCTCTTGTCCACAGTCTGTACAGGTCAGCTTACCACGGCATCTCAGCTTCGTATGCCCAAATTCCTGGCACTGAAAACAGCGCCGAGGGCTAGAGATATATGGCTGGAGCCTGAGCATGTG
Source organism: Timema podura (assembly GCA_033556935.1). NCBI lineage: Eukaryota > Metazoa > Arthropoda > Insecta > Phasmatodea > Timematidae > Timema > Timema podura. The sequence continues at coordinate 2,435,912 of JAVRXN010000010.1, forward strand.
GAAACCTGCTCGGACCTCCTTCGGAAGGGTCGGAGTCGCAAATGTGAGGATATACGTAACCATCTTTTTTTCTTGTCCGTTATTTTTGGGGACAATACGGTACACTTCGGTGACATGCTGGGGCGAAAGCTCCTCACAGATCTCCTCAATGCTCACGCAGTCGAGGTCAAAGCAAGTGACCACTCCCTTGCAAACACTTAGGAACCTGTTAGGTTCCACCTTCACTGGTATTAAAGCCGTATTATTCGACGGTATTCCAGTAATAGTCATAATGTTGGAGGACTGGACGTTAGTCGCATTCTGAATCAAAATAGTGTCATCACGCAAATTCCTTATCGAGGCGTCCGATTTTGCTGCACTATTTATCGCTCTTTCAAGGATAAATGGGCTGAGGTTTAAGGTTCTCATTGTCATCGACTCGAGACATCACCATGAAGTGGGTCTGGGGCCTCAACACTTCCTAGATTTCTACAATAACAGTGCTGGATGGCTTAACCCGTTTCCGCCGCTTATCCATATAACGCCCTTGTTAGGGGCCGGGCAGTAAATTGCCAGCGGCTGTTGGCAGTACGCTGCTAGCGGACAATAAGGTGTCAACTATGACAATGGAGGCTATGCCTTTTTATGGGGACAATCTGCTTAATACTCGGATCGTAGACCCAGGGTGATCCAAGTTGGTTCTACCACATGAGGCCCTGTTAACTCTCCAGCTGGGGAGCCCCATACGACGCTAGACATGACAACCTTCGCATGGGGCATCGCCAGGAGAGAGGTCATCGCAGCAAGAAGGTGCAGGAAAGTGCCAATTTTACGTCCGAGCCCTCATGAACGCAACCGATCTTTTCTTGAAGTAGTTTACCCGGTTATTTTCATCCCTAAGGCCCTTCTACTAAGATATTACAACCGGCGCACTATCATGAAGGAGCTCAAAAGCAGTGGTATCCTATAATAATCTGAGGAGAGCTGTGTTAGCTGCCAAGATCGTCAATAGAGGGGCCAAAAGACTCTGTGCAGGGATTAACGGGAGGATAAGGGAAGAGAGAGGTAAGGAGAGAGAAAGAGAAGAAAAAAGAAGGAAAAAGGATAAGGAAGAAGAAAAGGAGGTAAAAGAAAAGATATAGGATAGGTTCGTCCTGCACGAGGTACGTCCTGCACAGAAGCCTCCCCTTTAAGTCACCTCTTATGACAAGCAGGGGTTACTGCGGAACTATTCTAAACCCCGTCCCGCAGGAGAGTTTTCACTTTCACTTTCAATAAAGTGACAAATATGACAAATATTTCAAGTCAGCTATAACCTGGGAAGTTTAATGTTTTATGTTTGGTGAATGAATCAACTTATATATATATATATATATATATTGTATTCCTCATACATAAAAATGCTTCCAGTAGATAAGGTTATGTAAACCAAATATTAAACTATGTTCACACTAGTGATAATTTAAATTAGGAATTTAAATTTTTCTTCTAACTTAACACATTTCAGGAGGAATAAAGTGATGGCATCATCATATAAATCTTTAGAATTTATTGACTTTCCCTTATAGAATACTTACTTTTTCCACAATAATCAACAAAAACTTTGATTGATACCCCATTTTAAAAAATTCTTATAATATAGATCAGGTGTGTCAAACACTTTGATCAAAAGGGTAACATTGAGAATTGAAAATATTAAAGGGGGAAGAATATTATAAAATTCAACATATTGACCATCTTAAGTAAAATTAACTCAATTTTAAAATATTTATTATTAAAATAAAAAAGTACGGAAATCCACACGGACTTTCTCGCTCTATTTATTTAAAAATTGATATATTTTACTCAAAATTCGTAATGTAATATAATATACACTAGCGAACCCGAGAACAAATTGTGCTATACACACGTAAAACTTTTTTTATTCACGGGTTTTAATTTAATTTTTTTTTAAAGAATTAACATCTTTATTTGTATATTTGGACCAATAAAAATATCGATATTGGGTCCCCAAGGGTCAACACTTCATATTAAATTTTTTCCTTCCAGTTACATTTTCGGCATTTTACTAGGGGATGCACATCTTATGGTTATTGCATTGCTATTAAATTACTCTTTTATAAATTTTGACCAATAAAATAGGTAATTATTGACTATTGAGTCTAAAATGAGATAAATAGATCATTGCTGTTGCAGGGGCGCATCCGGGAGGGGTGGAGGTAGGCTCGCGCCCCCTTCAAGAAATTAAACCAATTCAATCAACGTTAAAGTCCATACTAGTTTTATTGTCACGTAATACTATCTCCCTAACAAAATTTCATATTTTAAATTAGTTATTGGTAATATTATTAAATGATTAGTATAAGGTAATTATTATAAATACTTAAGACAGTCACATTAAGTATTACAATGGTGAAAATAGGCATTAATGAAACTACCCAAATTTAAGTTGCAGACCTCTCACCTTGATGTACACTCCGTCGGGATTGAAAGGTAGCAACTTATTGGCTCAGCCCGCGAAGCATGCTCTACCTCCACACATGACTGCAAAATAGTTTGCATAGCTACGCCCATGGGGTAGCCGGTGAGTTTACCGAATAGCAATTTTTCGAAAATCAGTTTTTTGAAATTCAATTATTCGAAGTTTAATTTTTCGAAAACAAATTTTTGCAATTTTTCGAACTAATAGTTTTTCGAAAAGATCTTTTTCAAAAATAAATTAGACGAAAATAAATTTTTCGGAATCATTTTTTCGGAAATAAATTTTTCAAAATGCAGTTTTCGAAAACCAATTTCTCTATCTAGAAATTGTTAGAACGAGAAGTTTTTCAAAAACTTCTTTTTCGAAGATGAACTTACCTCAAATCTGTTTTCCAAAATAAATTTTTCAAAAAGTAGGTTTTTGAAAGATAAGTTCGAAGTATAATAACATTCTAGCTCAGGTTAGATTAGTTTAGGATAGGTTAGGTTAGGGATAATCCTCCCTATGGGTCGTGAGGGTAGAGGTAGGTTATTCCCAGTCCTCGATAAAATAGCTTCCGGAAAACCCGCAGTACACTAAATTCATTTTCCGAAAAAATAAATTAATTTGCGATTCGCAAAATTGATTCTTCAAAAAATTTACTTTCAAAAAATTCATTTTCGATTATTTGACTGTCAAACAATTGATTTTCGGTAAATTCACTTCGGGAAATTGATTTTCGGGCAGTTGATTTTCGAAAAATGTGGTTTCGACAAACATATCGTTTGGAAAATTTATGGTTCGAAAAATTGATTTTCGACAAAATTACTTTTGATGGTTTTGTATTAGTTCAATTGATTTCGATAAATTGATTTTCGAATAACTTGTTTTCGAAAAATTTACCTAGACCCCGCCCATGGCCGGAGTTAGAGAAAGCCTTAAGTCCTTAAAATATTTCTTGACTTTTGAGAAGGAGTTATGGGGGAGGGATTATGTCTTTTTGCGATGTTCAAATGGTTTGATATACTAAATTAATTTAACGTTTTTGTTCCCTTCCTGATAAAATCAATTATTCGTTACATACTTGGTTAAATAATGATGTTTGGTCTCATTAATATATGGGCTTTTTTTTTCTGTTAAAGATTTAATCATGTCACACGTTATTTTGGCAGCAGTGCTACCCACATTTATTGATTTTACATGGTAACATAAAGCAGATCTCCCCCTTTGCAGGATCTTAATTACAGTGAATTGCTAGTTATAAATTTATTAATGATTAATTATTATATTCCACACATGTAACGCAAATAATAAATTAAATATAAAAGATTTTTACTTTATTTTTAAAAATATGAGTTAAATAAACTTACATAATTTAAGGGTCCCAATCCTGATTTAAAATATTTGATATTATTTCCGGGTACCAAAAAAAAAAGACATTTGATAAAATCTTATCCATTGGACATATTTTAGTTATAAAAGAGAATTTATTTTTTTCTTGAAAGTTATTATGTCTGTTTATAACTTTGTGGGACCATAGTTCGATTCTATACTTTATTTAATATTACCAAAACGGCCACAATATAACTATTAGTAAAACTTTTTTTTTCTAAATAAATTCTGGAATTCCAAACAATAAAACTGGCCATGTCGTCTGCAAGTATGAATATAATATCAGAGTGAGGAGGTTTAAATAAATGAAGAGAAAGGAGAAATATTGTTTTTGCTTTACAAGCTTAAAAACACTTTACATGATATATCTGATTTTTTAAGATTTGGAATGTGAATATCTTTAAGCAAAAAAAAAATTATAGTTCTATACTGTTTTTATATGAATGTCTATTGATGGCAAAGATACCTGGAACTCCATAATCGATTGCGGTGCATTTAATTCTATTCACTCGGATGTCTGCTAAAGGAGAATCTCACATTACATACATTCAGGGTTTGATTTTCCGTTAAAGTTACGGCCGGATTTATTTATATCTGTAGCTTAGGATCTCTGGAACCACTTAACCGATTACGGTGTGGTTTTTACTTCTATACTGAACCAATATCTAGGCAGGTTTTAGCATTATTTGTGTATAATCAGGTGTTTCGGTGTGAGTCCCGGTGAAGGGCCAGCCTGTTTGTATACATTTATGGAACCACATAATTAGTGTGGTGTAATTTTTATTATTCTGTAGAGTATTTATCCAGGCATTTTTTAGTATAATAATTATAATCGGGTGTTTTGGTGTGAGTCCCGGTGAAGTGTCAGCCGGATATTTGTATATCTATGGAACCACTTAACCGAATGTGATGTAGTTTTTCTTTTTTTGTATAATATTTATCCAGGCATGTTTTAACATTATATAATCAGGTTTTGTGTTGTGAGTCTCGGTGAAGGATCAGCCGGATATTTGTGTATATATCTGGAACAGCTAATCAATTCCGATGTATTTTATTATATTCTGTATAATATCAACCAGGCAAATTGCAGCATACTTAGGTTTGGTGGTTCAAGTCGCTGTTAAAGTTTCGGATGGCTGTTGTGTATATTTTAACTTGGATATTTATAGCCACATGAGTGATTGCAGTGCAGTTTTTTTCAATTAGGCCTACGTAGTATTTATATCCAGGCAGGTTTTAAAATTAGTTTAATCAAATGTTTTGTTGTGAATCCCTGGAACTGCTGATAGGCCTAGCGACAATGGATTTATGGTTCAGCCGGAAGGTGAAATTCCGTTCTCCCGTGAAGGGTATAATATAGTCCAGAGTGAACTATAGGAGAATATTTATTTGTGACATAATATTACCTATTTAAACGACCTTTACTATTCATCTGGGCTACACGACTAAAATAATTACTGTGGTATAGTGATGAAGAAGATAAAAATTAAAGAGGATGCAACCACATTATCTAGAAGGGAAGTGTGGAAACAATTTAGGAAAACGTCTCGCAATATGTCCTTGCAGTATTAGAACCCTCTTTCATCCATCACTGAAAATGGACTATAAGAGAAAATTTTTGTCCGCGTGACCACCGATGCAGTAGAAAATAAATCATTTACCGTATTTCCTAGAATATTTATTTTACTTTGTAATTCTGTTTACTATAAGATATAAAATATTTAATTTTATGTGTATTTCGAGCATTATTATTATTATTATTATTAGCACCGCGTCTTACAACCCATTCGGGTTATACGCACTTACGCTAATGTGTAATGGTAGGGTGATTGTGAGTTGAAATGGAGGACCTACAGTTTAACGTGGGATCCGAACCACGGTGGAGGCCTGGCATTCCTCACATTCACAAGTTGTGATTAATACACATCTTGTCAGAGGTGAAGGAAGGGTTTGGCAATCAGATAAATCTGTGCCGGGACCGAGGATTGAACCTATTTCGAGCAGATATCACACTGGTCAATAATCAATTATTTTGGGGCTTTCTTTTTAAGTTCAATAAATAATGTTTTTTACTACGATGAGATTATCAAAAACTCTCAGAACCACCTCGGTGGCGTAGTTAGCTAACGCGCTAGTTTCGTGTTGAGCTAGACTGACAAGGATGGGAAGACCTAGGTTCGAATCTCGCTTGAGTGAACTGGGACGGGTTTTTTCATAAATGGTTTTTCAATCTCCCTCCAAGTAAACACGCGTTCACTACCTTGAAATTCAACCTTCCTAATTCCTAACCCTTTAGAGTAATTAGTACTTATGCTTACTACCCGAATGGTTAGTAAGACGCCGTACTAAAAACAAAAAAACCTCTTAGCAAGAATGTGTATGTAATTCCTTTAAACACTCTTTCCTTGTCCTGTTGATTTAAGATTGGCTATATGAAGGTTATCTAAGAAACGGTGAAGATTTTCCTGGCATTCAAATAAATGAATAAATAGTTCGTTCTGTGTGTGCTAGCTGGCCGTGAAGGTCCGAGTATAGCGTATAAAAGTTAAATGGCGCTTGTCTAAAAAGAGATTTGGATCACATTATTCACTTTATCAAGTAATGCATTGGCAAAATACTGAAATTTAAAATGCAGTTAACCTTCATACATCTTTTAACATTTATGTCTTGCAGTAAGCCGACAGTTATTACTCCTTCCAAGCTAATTTCAAGAACAAATAAATGATGTATTTTGTTTATTCTGCACTACAAATAATATGTTAAAATATCATACTCCTCAAATAATTTATTATTATTATTATTATTATTATTATTTATTATTTATATTATTATTATATATTTATTATTATTATTATTATTATTTTATTATTATTATTATTATTATTATTATTATTATTATTATTTGTTATTATTATTATTATTATTATTATTATATTATTATTATTATTATTATTATTATTATTATAAATGCTTTCTAAACCAAGAATCCTACAAGAGAACGATTTACAGATTTATTTAATGGTAAGAAAGTGGGACATTTTAGCTCAATCGTTAGCATGAACAAGGGATCCCAGATTCAAGTCCTACATTGCGGAACTTTATTCTTTAGTGAAATGTGTGTTTCCCCTTTTAAGTGATGAAATGAACGAGGGATGTTGTGTCTTTTCAAGTTTTAAGATAGTATCAAAGTCGTATGCTGATTTTATCAGTCGGTTCAGAAAGTGCACGTTAAGTAACTCAAATAAATTTTAAAAATAAAACCTTTAAGTGAACTCAGTTATTACTTTATGAAGAAAATAATAAAACTGAGGTGCACTAATTTATACCAAATATTACTTTAATTTTATCTGGGAACCAAAATAGAACAAAATCTTTCAGCAATATATCTATGGGTTAATAATATGCGTTGTTTGGCTAGCTTTCATTCTTTACGCATCTTTAATATATGCATTAGTATGGATCAAGTGTGCACTTGGTGCAGGTTATTTGGATTTCAATAACTAGTCTAACCATCCTATTTTAGTTCATGCGGTCCTGCTCCATCGAACGTTGTCGGCACGAAGCATTCATGAAAAAAGTACTGATAGCAATATAGAAATACATCGAAAAGTATTATTTGCATATAAATAAAATCATTTTTATAGTAAAAAACAAATGTTTTTGACATATTCCTAATTTTGTATTTTAGTCATTTATATATATTTAAAATTGAGTTTTAATAATGACTGAACTAAGACAAGTAGACTACACGTACCTATGGAGAATCAGTAGTAGCTTAAGCCATTAATTTTCTTGCATTCCCAAAATAGATATTTTGGTAGAAATAATGTAAACATATTGAAGGACATATATATTTTTTCTTCCTACCGTTTTTATTATTTCAAGTTTAGACATATCTTGTGAATAACATCTTTCCTAAGTAATTATATCTCAAATCTTGGTTTTACATATTTCAATGTGGGTATTTATTTAGTGGTTCATAGATACATCTTCCTCCATATTTTTATTTAATCAGATACATATTCGATACATTTGAGTATGTGTAGGCCTACAGTCAGTTACAATAAAAATATTCCAAATATAATTATTATTGTGTTTCAAAAATTTACAAAAATATTTCGAAATATTTGGTTATAGATATTAATGTTTTGGGTCCTAGCTATTAATTCAAACCCAGCCAAGGTCAATGGATTTTTCTTGAGCGTTAAAATACATAGCACAACCTCATTTGGATGGGAAGTGAAGCCATCGGTCTCAAGTCGATTGTGGCATTTAAAATAACCCTGGAAGGTGTGTGAAAATAGCTTTCCCGGCTGAATTGGTAGCCCTCTCACTATCGCTCATAGAAATTCTCGTTTGCTGATATAATCAGTCGGTGCATAAAGTGCATGTTAAATACCTCAAATAAATAAAATAAATAGACTATTAGTTATAAAATAACCTATAGGCACAGTTAAGTAATAACCATAAATAACTTTTTTGTTATCAAATTTTGTATATTTTGGAAACTAATTTATCAAAAAATAAATGTTTCTTTGCTTTGCGTCTTATTTATAGTCCGGACATTACACATTATTATAATGGTGTAGTCAGGAGTAATGTTGTGTTGCTAGCAAACGTACCCGCATGTGATTAAATTAGATTTGTTTGGATTGGGAAAATATTTAATAAAAACCTCCTTTACTACACTCGACCGGGATTCACCCTGCAGCCCAGGGCTCTAGATCTTGAAACTTTTAGCTGTAAAAATAAGTGACGTCAGACTAGTGACTAGACAGGCAGTTCTCCTCCCCAGCCTGACACCTTGCGAGACAGGTATTGTCTGTCAAGTAGGGCAGAGATGACCAACCCTCGACACTAATGGCAAGCAAAGTAATTATAAGTTCCACACTTAAGTTCACCGTAGATTAAATTAAATAAAATATATTACATCAGAAAATAAATAAACGGGCTATTTCAGCCAACTTCACTTGGTGCAAAAATCTGAATAAATTTGTTTATCACATATTCCACTATCCAAATAGGCCTAGTTTTTATTGTCCACGATGGGGAAAGGGGGCAGAAGTCAGGTAAGAGTTGAGGCTTTGGGCTATAGTTACACGCACAATGCCAACAGCGTAGAATGTAGATAGTGGTATGACAGAAAATAATGTTGGCCCCTAGACCCATAAATTATAACTTGCGAAAAATCTCGCAACTCATGATCTCACAAAACGCACGCTGTACCAAAACAGAGCTAATTTTGAAAGATTGCTACTGTCGTGCAAAGTCGGTGTGACGTTGTTTCGCTTGCGAATGAGCTTTCAATCTGACAACACTGTAAAACCGTGACGTACCAAAGGAATGAGGTGATGGGATGCCACAACGCGCCATTGTGCTTAATACGTAACTTAAAGTAAACACTATTAATGTATTGACTGTATCATGTAATACGATTTGTTTGGTTTTATTAAGAAACCATCTTCCATTTGTTTGCATCTAAGTTTATTGTCACCAAATTTTCTCAGGTTATTTAAGTATGAACTAAACGTTTATCATATTCTAGATTTCTTTAGCTCACTTGGTAGCGTACTTGTCTGAAGCTTAGAGATTCACGAGATCGATCCTAGCTCAAATATGGTATTTTAATTTTTTGTCGTAGTAAAAAATCACTTGTTAATAATTTGAATTCAGTAAAACATTATTTTATTTTTGCAACTTTCTTATGTCATAAAACCCATTAATTTAGTTTTTAAATAATCACCTAGGCCTACATACAAAATTTCTAAATTAATGCACTGTTTTTAATTTACTACCTTATAAAATTATTTTTAAAGAAACATATTGTGGTAGTCTACGTAGGCTCAAATACTTTATATACTTTTATACAAAATATTTAACTCAAATTATATGCTTATTAGTACCATAATTTTAAAATTAAAGGTATTTTCAGCCTAATAAAAAAAAATTGGAATTGTCAGGATTGAAACCACTGAAACCTAGAATATGAGCATGTAAAGTTACCACCTTAGCTAAGATGAAGGTTAAATGAATGTGAAAAAATTAAGAAACATATTATTATAATTTCATACAAAACAGGCGGTGATTCAGGTGGTTAAGCCAAGATAGTGACGACAGATGGTGATCCAGGCAGTTAAGCCAAGATAGTGACGACAGATGGTGATCGAGGCTGTTAAGCCAAGATACTGATGGAAGCTGCTGATCCAGGTGGTTAAGTCAAAATAGTGACGACAAGCAGCTAAGCCAAGGTAGTGACGATGTATGGTGATCCAGGTGGTAAGGCCAAGGTAGTTATTTAAAATGGTGATCCAGGCAGTTAAGCCAAGATAGTGATGTATTATGGTGATCCAGTCTGTTAAGCCAAGATATTATTATTAATATTATTAACACCGCGTCTTACTACCCGTTCGGGTTATACGCACTTACGCTAATGTGTAATGGTAGGGTGATTGTGAGATGAAATGGAGGAACTACAGTTTAACGTGGAATCCGAACCACGGTGGAGGCCTGGCATTCCATACATTCACAGGTTGTGGTTAATACACGTCTTGTCAGAGGTGAAGGAAGGGTTTGGCAAACAGATAAATCTGTGCCAGGACCGAGGATTGAACCCCTGACCCCAGCACAGAAGTCTGACACCTTACCCCTAGACCGCCAGGTCACCCTAAGTCAGGATATTAATGGAAGCTGCTGATCAAGGTGGTTAAGCCAAGTTAATGAAGACGGATGGTGACCAGGTGCTTAACCTAAGATAGTGACGACAAATGGTGATCCAGCATGGCGAGCACGGATCTCTATGATACGTCACCTGTATGAAATGTCATCCGTAGCCCGTCGTATGACTGAAATGCAAGCATCGATCTTTTTAATGGCGTCATATGATTGATGACGCCGCCATTTTCTCGTCATTCATGTCATAACTTACAGTTGCACTCAGAGGGCCAGCTTAACTATCGTCATAGCAAATATATTTTATAAATAATTACATTTAGTGAGTGCTGTGGCCATTCAAACTGAAGAATTCATTTATTTTACGTTTATGCTATCGGTAAGTAACAATAATTGTGCTTTATCAATATGATCACCTAACGTATTTGTATTTATTTATCAGTTAACTGAGGTGTACATGTTGGCCTGTTTCAGCTGTGTAATAGTTTATCCTTTTATAAATAATTTATTCTCGTGAGTGTTTTATTTGCTTAAACTCTTAATTGTTTTGATTTACATTTGTGCAAATGAAAAGGCAGAGTATTAGTGTTGTACTAATATAATAATTACTTAAATTATTTGTTTTTATTTACCATTTAAATTGATGAAGTGTAATAACCTTATGGCTAGACCTACCAACAATGGTGTTTCTTTTTAAGGTTATGCCGACCATTTAGATTTAAAATATTTGGCTAGGGACATGTTTTCATAACTTAAACATTTTGTAGCCCTAATTATGTGGTAGGTTTTTTTATAGTTATTACAGAGAATTGTGTTTTTAAGGCTAGGAAAGACAGAGTAAAATATTTGGCTAGGGACATGTTTTCATAACTCAAACGTTGTATGAATGTAATAATGTTGCAGGTTCTTACAGCTGTATGTTTCCCCTACTGGCATTTACGAGCAATTGTGAAAGATTTCTCTTTGGCAGTTTGTAAAACATCTCTTAGTGTCTGAGAAGAGTTAGAACTCATTTTAGGCCTACATAGCAGCTGTCAGCAGTGTGGATCAAAACAATGGAATCATGAAAGAAAACAGTAAGTTGAACTATCTTTTAAAAAATCTTAGATAACATTTTAATTTGTATCCCGATTTAACTAAGCCTACACAATATTAGTTAATTATGTATGAGTTTAACTAGGCCTGCACCATATTTGCTAATTATGTGCGGTTTTAACTAGGCCTACACCATATTTGCTAATTATGTGCGATTTTAACTAGGCCTACACAATATTAGCTAATTATGTATGAGTTTAACTAGGCCTACACAATATTAGTTAGCGATGTATGATTGCAGTTATTTTCAACTGACCCATACATACTGTCTTCCTAAGCGTATACAAGCCTAGATGGGGACAAAACCTAAGAACTCTACCTTTTAGGTGAATTTTAATTTCTCTAAAAACCTGAAAACAACAAAATGTATACTATTATTATTGTTGGGCAGAATAGTGATCGATATACACAACATGTATAAACTATTTCTAACACAATTTATAGCACGACCGGTACAGCGTTTGGCTGGAACATGACTAACGGTTTATTATTTGAAAAAGCTTTTAAGACTAAATTCGTAAGACATCTGTCGGTGTTATAGTGAACCACAAATGTGAACAAACATGAACGTTTTGACGGTAATAATTGAAATCCAACACCCCCCCTCAATTTTGAGTTCAAAAGGTCAATAGGTAACAGTCAAGCACATAAACCCAATTCGTTGATCTATTTCTCATGTTTGGCTCCAGGAAGATGTCAGCTACCTTATCCTCAGTGGGTAGATATTCAAGCCTTAGCGGGGGATCCTGGAGAGCTTGACGAATAAAATGAAACTTTATGTCTATATGTTTCGATCTTGAGTGGAAGACGGGGCTATGTGCCAATTTTCCAGCTGATTGATTGTCATTGAAAATGATGATGTTCGACAACTCCTTTAAACCAAGCTCTCGCACGAAGGTCACCAGGAAGATAGCTTCCTTCGAAGCTTCGGTGAGACTCATATACTCTGCCTCGGTTGAAGATAAGCGACGGTTTTCTGCTTTCGTGAGCACCATGATACCACCACTACAGACAAGGTCAAAGTGTAACCCGTATAGGACTTTCTGTCAGTGTCACAGTTTCCCCAGTCGGCGTCTGCGAAACCGGAAATGCCTTCATCATCCCTGGCCTAGACCAACCTCTTGTTGATGGTCTAAAATTATCGAGATTCAGTAGAAAAACCACCCATAAAAACTTGACTGAATATTTTAACCTTTGATGTCTTCTATATAGTATACATTTCTCTATGGTAGCGTATAACCTGCCACATGCATAGCTGCGGGTAGCATACAGAGTCAGGCACGATTAACCAAACATCGGGAGCGCAGCTGGGGTAAACATGCACATCAAAGCAATACTATTACTATGATTGTAAAAAGTAATATTTTACTCTTATGTCTTTAAGCATACGGCGAATGCTAAGCATGCATGGTGGACTAGCCCCTAATCCACAAGTACATTAAGGATCCGTACATCAGCGTGGATAGCTTCATTGACGTCAATGATGAGATTATGTTCCTCAATTACAAGGATGCGCTTGACGCGTTGCTCCCTAACCCTAACACAAGTGCCATGGTGGGATGCTACACGATTGCTATGGCTAAGTTGCACTTATACAGCGTCCTTGAAAAATTCAGGACACGCGTTTTGTACCATATTACTGATAACGTTCTATTCACGGAGCGTCCTGCGCTTGGAGTCCACCGACCGGAGACTTTTTGGGTGACCTTATTGAAAAACATTAGGATTACGGTCCGGGAAGCTACATTAGCGCCTTTGTATCTGGTGGCCCCAAGAATTACGCGTACCGAATTTGTATTGGTGGCGATGCTGCCCAAACAAAAACATTGTGTAAGGTTCGTGGTATCACCATAAACTACGGCAACCAGAACGGGGTTAATTTTGACGTTTTGTAGGCGATGGTCACCGAACAGGCTGTGGAAAGATACATACAGATACCGCACACAATTGTAACAAAAGGTTTTTCGAATGTATGTACCGTTTCAAGGAATGAAGTCTACCGGCCAGTGTACACCAAATGACGGATAACTGAATATTATAATATGTTGCCGTTTAGGTTTCAGAGTTCTTGTAAACGTGCTCGCCACGATTAAAAGGTGATCATTTAGACGGGCTGAATGATCATATTTTTTTATTTCATTCTAGACAGTTACAAAGACATAACATTTTTCAAAGATTAAGATTTTTAAAATAATTTTTAATTTTTTAATTTCTTTTTTTAAATTTGGTATTTTACCCTCAAAATTAGTTCCTTTTTACTTCCTCCTTGGGTATCTTTCTACCATCACAGCAGTTACAATTTATAAATAAAAAAATGAATGTGTTAGATTTGTGTGTGTGGTAACCATAAACCAAATTTAGTTAAATTTATAAACGCTATTTAAACGGCGAAATTGTTTACAACAACAACAACAACAATAATAATAATAATAATAATAATAATACACTTGTTCATCCTTTCTTCTCATTTTACTATTTATATATAATTTTTTTACTACAATTATATTAAATCACAAGTGTAAACAATAAAGCTTAACATTTACCAGTGTACGCTATTTAATATTTCATTCCCGCAAAATTGTCAGGTGTATATTGCAATCTCTTCCCTGTCAATATAGCAAAGGATTTCCTAACAATTATTCTATGGATTAAAAAAATTTCTTGCTTGTTATTTTTATTGAATGAACAGCATTTAATTAATTTAAAACATTCATAGCGTGCAACCATAACCACATAGGGTTTTTTTATTGACACGCAGCAACATTATTATACGTATTGAGACCACTACAGATAATTAATTTGAGAGTTTAGCATGTAACATGAACTATATTATTGTGATAGCAAGAAGAAACATATAATCACTCTTTAACCTAGTAAAAAAACATCAGGAGAGAATATAATCTCGTCTACCATCTAGAAAAGGAGTAGGAGTCAAATCCTAAATAGTTCAGGATAGGCTTAAAGATGCTAGAACGCCTATTGACAATGTCTCCAAAGTTTTTACCTGATATTCTTACTCTTCCCAAACCATCAAGCACAATAACGTTTGGTTCATTGTTGGCCTCTTCCAATAGCGCAACGTTTTAACGTTTGTTTTTCTCAAGTTCGTTCAAGTACTTGACACGATTATATTCCTCTTTCTCGTTCTGGTCTAATGCACTGCACAATACCTCCTCGTCCCAACGGGCATCCTGGTGAAACTCTGGAGCAGGATTTGGAGGTGTTTGATGACAGTGATGTTTGTGTCGAATAAGGCTGGAGAGCTTTGCGTAGGACTCCTCAAAAATGCTACATTTAAATTAAATAATGACCGCTGTAGCTATATGATGCAGCGAAAGAACTGGTGTAAATAAATAACCCTGTCCACGTCTCGTAAGAATAAAAACACTCGTCACTCAATAAGAAAGGCCATCTACTCCCAAACTTAACTAGCTTAAGGATATTATAAACGGTTTGTACACGTTCTCTTCTCACAAAGTAAACGCAAAATATTCCACCAATCTGTCACCGGTAGCTCAAATGACGTCACTTTGCGATAATAATAACGTAGTGAAATAAAGCTACGTCAACATATTATATTCAATGAGCACGCCTAGTTTTTTAATGCTCTTTTAAACATCACACGCTCTCCACCGAGAGATGTCGCACAGCGTGGTTTGGATTTAAATCGCTTACAGTCCAAAGAGTAGGCCTAATTTGGAAGGAAGACATTGCTGAAACTGGCCAGACTGACGATGTAGTCATCGGGTGATTACCCATAATTTAATCATTTGAATAAGTTTTGTACAGTGTTAATTCCTTAAGATTTCTGAGTTATTTGTACGTTACCTCCTCTTCCGAGGGCGTATCCATTAGTGGCGGGTACGCAGTTGACGCTGATGGTGGGTACTTGGCTGACTCTGTTGGCGGGCCAGCAGTCAAATCTTGCAGTAAGTACTCAGGTAACTGGTACGCAGGTGACGCTGATGGTGGGTACTTGGCTGTGGAGTTCTGAAGTGTGACGAGTGTTGTGGAGCTTGGAAGGGTTGTGGGGGATAGCCCGGATGGTGCTTGGGCAACACTGCCACAACGTCCTCCTTGCGGAAATTGTAAACTGCACATGTAATATCACACGAGTATGACTCCTCAATTCTCTAGTAGGGTAGTACTTCTGCCGCTCTAAGCGTGTGGCAGGTAGAGTCGCAGAATTCGATGTAGCCTCGCTCCTGTGATATACCTCCATCGTGATTAACTAGTTTAAAAAAAACATGTCTATCGTTCACATCCACACTGTGAATATTTTCTGCTCTCATATAGGCACGACCCGTAACCGTATGACCAATAAAGATTAAATTAATATAGCCCGTTCTAAGCATGGTGAGCATCCCTGCACGCTAAACGCGTGGTATGGTTTGTAGGTTCTTTAACTTGTCCACTGTATTTAATACAGAGTAGTATTTCACTAAACCGGTGCAATTCGCTAGTACACTTCTTTAACTTGTGCACTTACAACATTCATGAACTTATAAATGTTGATAGGAATGAACAAAGTATAAGAATAATTTACAAGTTTAACAAATTAGTTTATTCATATTCAAGCAATTCAAAAGGAAGTCCATAGAACTATAGGAAGATATTATTCAAACCATCCATTGTTTAAACATGAGAATATAAATTGCTACAGTAATATAAATAGCTCGACAAAGGAGCATCAGGTGTGAAGCACCCAGGTACACCCACACATATAGGTCATAGGTGTAAATAAGAAAACTTGTAGCTCGTTAAAGCAGGAAAATTACTAAGTCATCAAATAGGATGAAAGGGAGCAACTTTAAGGCAATATATAATAAGTGGCGTTCTTCAAATTTAATTACAAAATTATCATAGAGGATTCCACACCAGTCAGCTGACTGTGAGGCTTCTAACTACAACACATAATTTCAAATATAAAGAACTAAGCCCCATAAATTTAGTCCCAGGTTAAGGAGCTACAAGGGCGGTAATTAACATTAGCTCGCTACCTTGGGTTATCTCCATAAGAGAGTTATAAGATCCTAGAAGAGAAACAATTATTTTACAACTAGTAAACGGTGAACTACCAGGTGTGTATATATCGACGCTACAGATACTATGGCCGGTCAATGTCTAATTAGTACTTCTGAGCAATCAATAGTATATTTTTTATTCTGTTACCCTGAAAAGGAAACAATGATACTAGACAAAATAGTGATCATTTTCAACTAACGCTAAAGGTGCCACAAGGGGGCCGTACACAACAAACAAAACCCCACGGGCCACTACTATGGACAAGTAGCACTTCCACAGGTTGCGCACCGCATATCAGTACAGAGACACATCAGAGACAATTATCAGTTACAGACCCAATTAGGTCGTGACACAAAGCAATAGATAACCTGGTATCCTCCATTATTTTATTCTATTCTTTAAACGAGCTGCAACATGGTCATATAGTCTAAGGAGTCTAATCTTGTCCCTAATATTTGCGACTAAGCCTAATACACATAGAAAGATAGTGCATAAAGCTATAAATTATGCCTTATGGGCATAGGGAGACAAGTCATTAAAACTGACATACAAAAACTACGTCATATGGACATAGAATAAAAGAGCTCAAAGCTCAGTAAAAATAAAATCCCGCAATACTTATAGTATCCGCCGTAGTTCTCTCTGCGGCGAGGAGTTGACATAGACGCCTCAACCATCACGGTCTTCAGTACGTAATCTTAGCAGATGCTCGTAAATATCTTCCAGCAGTTCCTCCAACGAGTGGTTACAATATAATATATATACGTGAACCGATAACAAGCCTTTTAAATCAGTGGAACTGATAAAATTTGGCAAACTTAGATCCAAGTATGAAGAGGGGTGGAAAACTTCAAGGATCACGCCACCCGACTACTAGCGCTTGACGACGGTTGTTGGCAACACCCCGAATGAAGTATCTCTCATTTAGTCATCGTCTGGATCAGGTGTTATATGTTTGTGTGATGGTCTTCGAAGCCGAGTTGCCTCATTCGCTGGGGCATTTTTGAAGAGAATCGGGCGTCTTTCGCTTGTGATGTCGCAGAGAGTTTATATCTGCCACACATTATTAGAACTTATTACATCTGGTAGTAATAGTTTTAAACCTATTATAGGGCTTCATTGAATGTAAGTGTTAGAATGTATCTAACACGTTACAACTGATGCTAAACTTGTTCTATCTGTCCATGCAGATGTGTTGCCAGATGTTGTTGACTGCTTACACTGCTCGATTCTACTGACCGTCTCTTAAACACGTTCAAAGTTCACAATGGTATGTGTACCGGGTTTTACTCCGGCGCAGGTGAATATAAGTTTTTACTTATTAGGGACACACACGTCTTCATCCGGAGAGTACCAAAACGGCAGGGTAAAAATACACAAAACTCACCTTTTAGATAGGCTATTAGGCGTCTCCCGAACTTTGTATCGACCGCCTTTAACTTATCCAGGGAGTAATTTTGATCAACGACTAGATCACATAACTTTACGGTCTGCACAGTGTCAACAATATTTACCAGCTGCTGTAATTTATCCATCTTGATCAGCTGAACAAACTTTTATAAATTGTTGACCAAGTGAGCCCCCTATATATTCACCCCCTCCCCCAACCGATCAACGTCACGTGGTACGAAATGATCAGGGTCAACGACCTCATGTACTAGCTCACGGTTTCATGGTCGTGATATATTCCTGTCTTGACTTGTCAAGACACCAAGTCATCAGGATGAACAGTCTCAATGATCTCATGTAATAGCTCATGGTTTCAAGGTCGTGATCTATTCCTATCCCAAATTTTCTAACCGGCAAACTGGTGCCAGTTATGAGTCATCAGGGTTGCTACAAAGCGATGACGTCACCAGGGAATCCCATTGTCACATAGAAGGGAGGGATTTGCGACATCATTCATTCCTGTCTCAACACGTAGAGCCACCAAACTGGCGTCAGCTATGTGTCACCAGGATGCCAAATGCTTGTACACATCCTGCCTTGTGTATTTTTAGTCCTCAAAGGGTTGACAAACTTTAAGTGATAAACCTTTTTGATTCCGCCTTATTCAGAATTGATTTTTCAATCTCGCTCCATGCAAATGCGGGTGCACTCAACCACTGGAATGAAGCATTTTCTTGGATGACTGTTCTAACAGACATTAGCGGTGTTAAAAACTTCTTCTGCTCTCGGGGTTTGGCAACTACAGGGCATGGAGGAGGGATGGGTTCAAATCCTTTCTGGGGTGAACTGTTGGTATTGCTTCCTCTATGTAAGTGCTGTATCATCTCCTTTATATTCTACCTTATTCATAACTACCATATTATCTTAATATATACGTTTAACCAGAACGGGTGCGTACAATTTTAAACACCATATTCTTCTCTCGGGTTTGACAACTACAGGGCAGGAAGCACCCGATGAAAGATATCGGGTCTAAATGTTAAGATCATCTAGTTATGGCTTTCCGATGATGGTGGAGGTTGGTGATTCGAATCCCTGCTGTGGTATACTGTTGGTAGTTCTCACCAAATTGTTTCCAGCTCTCCTTCCACGTGTAACATTTTCTTACTCTTCCTACCACAATATCTTCGCTCACCACCACCTAGGGGTCTTGTAGATATCAAACAAAACACATTTTTGTAGGCTTTTATTGGGAGAGCAGCCCCTAACTGTGGATTATAAATCACTGTGAGACGTCTATCTGGAAAGAGGCCCCTGATTGTATATAATCAGAAATCTATCAATGCTCTCTAGTTGCGACATCACCCTAATGAGCGATGACGTCCCCGGGGGAAACCCATTGCCGCATAGAAGACCAATATGTACCAACCAGTACAATGGAAAAAACTCCATTGCGATGGAAATAAACCTTTACGACATTGAAGGACACCAGGTCATTATCCCCATGTCAGCATAGAAATACGATCCATTCATATTTCGACTTGTAGAGCCACAAAACTGGCTCCAGGTATGTGTCATCAGGGTTGCGACAGAGCGATGACGTCACCAGCAAAAAAACTTTTGCCACATAGAATAGGGGAGGGTTACACTTTCCTGTATCAACAGGTTGTGATATATTCCTTTCTCGACTTGTCTACCCGCCAAACTGGCGCCAGGTATTAGTCATCAAGGTTGCGACATCACTCAAAACCAAAATAGATTCAGAAGCTTAAGACTGGGAGACCGCGCCAGTAGCTCCCACTATGTTAGACAGCCGTCGAGAGAGGATGCCTGTGCCCAATCCCGCCTCCACTAGCGATGGGCATGATTGGCGAAATTGTATGAGAGGTGGGGACCGGCCGAATGAACTCATTCTCTTCATGGCAGCCGTCGAGGGAGGACGGCAAACTACCCCAACAATAAAATATCTGCGCAAATATACTCTTACGAAAACCTCAATACTACCCAGGCACTTATCCAACGGAGCACACTTAAAAACAATGGGGCACACATGAAAAACCATTGGGGCACACATCCAAATCAAATGAGAACACATTAAAAATCATATGGAACAAAATGGGCAGAAATGATCAAGTTTGAACAAGAATAATCTCCTACAAACATCCCCAATGTCCCCCACACCCTTACAAAACCCACCAGAATAAAAAACAACTATGAAAACGCTCTAAAAACTGAAATAAGGAAGGTGGAATGCTAGGTCAGCCACACTACTTTTAGGGATGAGGAATGTTGAATTTATAGGAAGTGTGCCCTAATTTACATGTAGTGAAAATGGAAAACAATTTGAAAATATCACCCTTTGTACACCCGATCAAATTTGAACCCTTCTCTTCCTTTCATTGGCAGTCTAATTTAACACAATAGTGACGTCTTAGAACATGCGGCCACCTAAGTAGACCTGTCAATAAAGATTGTTAGTAAGCTAATTAAAGCTAAACGTAAAGCTTTCAAGAATATACTATCTTCTTTAAAAAGGAATTCTACGTTGAATTTGACCATTTATATGAAAAAAAACACAGACCCTCAAAAATACTAAAAGTGAACAATAATGTCCTCTCTTCCATACACCTCCATTGTCTGGGTATATAAATCTGATAAGTTTTTAAATTTATATTTTCAGTGTAAAAAAATATAACATAATTAAAAAAATTAATCACTTCGACACTTCTAGAAATCTTGGTCCACTATCTATATTAAATCAATCGGTTATGGTATTTTTTATTTTTCACATCACAATGCACATGTCTACCTGTTACTTCACTGACTTAGCGAATCCTGACATCTTGATCCCCACACTAGATATAATTTAACCCAAACAAAATACACACAGTAAACACTGCCTTTGAATTCTAGAACAAAAGTTGTGGGGGCAAAAAATCCCTTTGTCTAAATATTCGGGGCAATAATTGTGAGTCTCGCTATGTTTTTTTCAGTATGGAACTGTATCCACATACAATTGCCTTGGATATTTGTATGAGACTCCCACAAGCACAATCGCAGTTACCAAGGTCATTTGTTGGCGGATAATTGTCTTTGGGTATTAGTCTGCAGAAATTAGTATGCGTGCATTGTTTGTCACTTTAAATTAGGCATAAGCCCGTATTCAAAGGGGGTATTGATAGGTTAATTTGGCTACTATTCACTATGCAGAGAAGGGTTCCTATTAAATATATATCTTAGTT
Source organism: Timema podura (assembly GCA_033556935.1). Lineage (NCBI taxonomy): Eukaryota > Metazoa > Arthropoda > Insecta > Phasmatodea > Timematidae > Timema > Timema podura. Next base: position 2,457,164 of record JAVRXN010000010.1, read on the forward strand.
AATATAGGGTAGGAGATAGACACAAATTTTCTAAGAAGAGGAGAGTCTATCAGTAGAGATAGATATAAAGTCAAATACTAACTGGGCAACCGTTAAGGATGACCTAATCTAAGTGGCCAGCTTAAATAAGTTATATCAAGGATGTGTTGGAATAACTAGATAAAGTTATATTTATGTCATTCTAGTAAAAATACTACTCAAGAAGAATTAGGTAACATAAACGTTCATATTTTCTTTGAGCCTCAATCGACGAGCTGCACGATAACTCAATTTGAACGTAACAATTTTTTGATCTTTCCAAACCCCTTGTTGCCAAGGAAACTTACAAAGAAGATTTATATGATCAAAGTTAATACATTTCAATTTAAGATACAAATATGACAGCACTAACAGTAGGTTTTTTTCGATATTACCTCGCTCACTGATGTAATAGAGGTATGGTTTATATTCTACCCTATTTCCTGCAAAATAAGGCGTGCACCTCAGTGACTGAATGGTCTAAGGTGTTACTTCACAATGGCTTAGAATGCCAATGAGGAGATCAGGGTTTGAATCTTAGTTGAGTATATTAAGGATGTTTTTCTCTAAATTGTTTCCCACTCTATCTAGACGCTAATGCGGGTACACTTTCTTTAAATGAAATCTTTCTCATTCCAATCCCATTAGCATACTTGACTGAATCTATCATATAACGACTTGTCAAAATAATATTTTTTTAAATGAATAAATGATTTAAGCAAATGTTCCTCCATGCTAGCTAGATATTGTGAGTTAAAGCTGAATCCTTCAATCTAGAGTAACGTTATTTAAGTTGTTCCACCATGTAACGACTTTAAGTCTTTTGTTGTTAATCTTTGACTTTACTATATATTTTTATTCTTGATATATTAACCGCCGCTAAATGGCAGATGCGTTAAACTAATCTTACATTTTAAGGACATTATTTGTCCTCAAATGGTATGGTTAAAGTTTATACATAGGGGAGGTCAGGCTTATATGATCAGGTGTGATATATGAGCATACCCGTCTGAAACTCTCCCCTTGGCAAGTATGTACTGCCACCTTATTGAAGAACGTTCAACTGCATCATAGCAACATAGACGAAAGTGAACGACGATAATAAAAGAATCACAGCGTCCTGTATTTATCAGTTTATGAAAAGGTACGTTTAAAATTAAGTTACTAAAATGTTTCCCATGGTTTGTATAAGAAACAGGGACTACATTTATCTTTGGTTTGGTCGTTATTTAAGCTCAAATATAACATAAAACCTACTCATTGCATTCCTTGAAAGAAATTAAAGTTAACATCTTATCACAACGAATAAGATGGCTGAAAAGGCGAAATGGCCCCAGTTGTTTATATGAGCATGGGTGCTCACAATACCCTGATCTTTTTTAAATTGTGAATTTATACACTTTTCACGGTGTCTACAGCTACATCATGCTTAAGATAGTCAAAATAATAGCAATTAAAATAGTTAAAGTAATAATAATAATTAAAATAACGTAAATTGTAAATAATGTTAATAAATAATAATCACAGGCAGGATCAACTTCACAATGCTCTCCAAAATTCCGAGACCTGCCAGCCAAAGGTACAAGGCAGCCTTCTACCAGAAGAATGACTCATTCTATTATATTCACGGAAACTCCTAACAAAAATAGCGTCGAGAATGCCAAGAAACATGTGTTATCACTACCAGAAAAAAGAGCAATATAGTCTTCAAATTCATCATCTGCTAAAAAGTCAAGAGATGTAGAAGATGCAGAGTGCATTTTCTGTGGGGATCTTTTTTCCACAACAGGTGGTGATTGGGTACAGTGCCAAGCATGCAAAAAATGGGCTCACGTCAAGTGCAGTGGTGTTTTTAAACAACAGAAACGTTACATTTGCGACCTTTGCGCAGACTAGCAAAATAGGCCTATCAAGACAGAATATCAGTAGGTATTAGTTTGTGCTTGTAGGATACTAAAAGAGTAGTTATTATATGTTATATCTTTACCACTATTTCCCTGTGTGTATATGGCCTATTGAGTATTTCTGTCTGATATTTAAATTATCGTTGTATGTGTATATCAAATTATAACACGATGCTCATCTTACCTCCTGGGTGTCCTCCTATGCTTTTAATATAAGCACTTGCAGCTTCTTAATTATTATTTTTTTCTAGACCAAAATTATTAAAATATCATTAATATTTATTGTATTTTGTAGACCTAATTGAATGATCAATTGAATAAAATAATATTACTTTTGGATAGCCATACTGTTTCTTATGAAATAACAGATTTTCTTAAGGTGCTCATAATTGCCTGACTTCCCCTATATTTATTTGTTTAATTCTGTTCTTGTTATCCTCCCTTGTTGAAGAGTTAAATTTTTAGTAATAAATTTAAGAAACGGTCATTAGATGGCGGAACCATTTGCGTGACACAAAGTTGCCAAAGTTTGAATATATATATATTTATTACTGCCTGGTCAATATGAGCTCTAGGCCATCTAACGGCGACATGTACATTGTACAGCTGATCAGTCAAATTATCAATTAGGTTTATCGGTCGCCCCTATGTGACAATGTTTAGCCCCTTTTAAAAATTGCTTAACTTTGAAATCTTTCTTGGTTTGGTGTATGTCGTGGCCACTAGATGACAACGTTTGCTGCGTGAATATTAATATCAGATTTAAATGTTCCTAACGCCACTCGGTGGCAGGATTTATTTGGTAAATTTTAATATCAACAGTTCTAAGGTAAAATGTTGTAAGCCTCATTTTAAAAATTTTCAGGAGAGCAACATTTTTGATTTCTTCCAAGATAATTTATATATGAGTAACTGATTATGTTTATATGAAAGATTGGATTTTATGTTATTTTTGTGGTTAAAATAACTAGCGTAGAATTAATATTACTATATTATATACTGAAAAAACTCAAAATTTGAGGGTTAACGCGTTTTACTTTGGAGAAATCTGCAAGCAATATGATATTGTAAGCCTCATTAATAATCATTAACCTGCCATAGTATATTATTATCATTGTTTTAATCTATTATTTGTTATAAGTCTACAGTATAACATACATTTTTATTTGACAAATTGAATAGAATTACTATAGGCCTTTAGCTTATAATTTGTTAGAAAACGTATAAAATGTCAATATTTAGAATACAGTTATAAAGAAGAAGGTACAAATACCCCTCAGAAACATAGGCCTGCATAAGTTATGAATTAATTGTATCTTACAAAATGAGGAGAATTAATCATTAAAAAAGTAACTAAAATACCTACTGAATAACTTGAATGCACTAGAAACAAAATATTAAATTTAATCCACTTCATCATCTTCATCTGTTTCATTCAGACAATCTTGAATGTTGTTTTTCTTTGGAAGAGTCATATATTAATGATGGTAGCGTTTTGGGATCACTCCTTTCGAACACAAATTATTCAAATCTTTGTACTTTGCAACTGAAATGGGTTGACGGTTTGAATATAAAACTTTAAGTCTAAATTCTTCACCGGACCGTCGTTTTTTCTCCTGAAACCTTAAATGAATGGGCATTTTTGATTCATCAAAACTATCATTAAGTTCTAGCACATCATTACCTTTATACATGGTTAGTCTACATATCTCACGTATTTTGATTTTTGCACCTTCTTCACTTTTGATTTTTGTATCCGGTAAAACTGATTCTTGATATTCTTTCCAGTTATAAAATGAAGTGTAAGAAAGGAAATCAACATTTTAAGGCTTTGGTGATATTCTACTGTTGGTAATTAGTGTTGTCTATTCTGATGGAGCCCAGATAACTTTGTTCCTCTAACTTGACTCAATACACGCATGCATTGAATCCAAAGGCATGTAAGTGTGTCCGGGAATGAGGTAGTTCAAAGTAATTTACTTTATACTTACCGAATGTTTTAGAAAATAGTACAACATAGCCCAAAGCTGCCAGTTCTTATTTTGTCCCGGACAGCTATCACAATACAAAGCTACAGTCTTCATATGTGTCTACTTTCAACTATGGCTATAATAATATAATAATAATAATATTATTATTCCCACCATGTGTTTCATTGTTCTTGCCTGGCTCATGAGGGGGCTGATAAACTTCTAGATCATCCTTACTGGCGCATAGATTATATGTGTCTTGTTTGAAGGAATTAGTTTGCTGTATTATCCATTTAATGAAAAGATGCTGGCATATTTTAATTCAGTTCAAACTCTATTACTAGTTGGTGTTAACTACTATCTTTGCGTATACGTATAGGAACTAGACTGTATTGTTATTATATGTTTGGTCAATTCTCCTAATCAATTGCAAATATAGCTGACATCATGCAGCTGGTATTATTATTAGGGCGCTCTAATATATTGCCATATGTCATCTTTGACATGATATGACATGTAATGCCTTGTTTGTATCTTTTTTGAACAATGGCTACTATGAGACTTTACCGGAGGGTGAATGTTGTTGCTATATCACCCCCCTTGAACTTTATGACTTTCCATCCTGCTCAATCTGTTATAATCTGTTATTTGACAATAAAACATTTTACTCTCTTCTTACCTCTTGTCTGTTATTTCCCTCCTGGGTGAACGGGGATAGCAAGGATGTAGCTTGATAAAGGGTGTAAGTGAAAGTTAGACCAAGAAACAGATGGAGAGGTAATATAAGGAAGGTCATGAATAGCCTAGGAGGGAAAGAGGCAAGGACGAGTGACAGGCAGGAGAAGAAGGTGGTTGTGTGGGAGGTTAAAGGTCCGTTGACACGGTGTTAGTGGACTAATGCAAGTTTACTAGTATTAGCTTACTAACATGCAAGTTGTGTTGACACGGTGTTAGTGGACTAATGCAAGTTTACTAGTATTAGCTTACTAACATCCAACTTGTGTTGACACGCATCTTTCACTAGTATTAGAATCGCTTCTAAAAACATGGCTGAAAATGAAGTGGTGCGAACTGATCTCTCTATTGGAGCTTTTTTTTTCATCAGTGCGTCTGATTTCTCGTTCGGGTTATCGATACACATATACTAATAATTACGCTTATGTGTTAGGAGCTAGGAAGAGTGAATTTAGAATAAGAATGGGCGGCCAAATAAATTACAATTTTTCAGTAAACGCAATGTATCATAGTTAATTGGCCTATTTAAAAAAATTGTTTTATATAGATAACATAAAAACGATTGTGATTAGTATGTCTAATATTTCTTAATTCCTTAATATATTAAAATATGTTTCAGTTGATCCCAAATAATTATTTTATTATTTTGCTTGATTTGTTATAACTCACTTAGCATACATGATCAATAAAATTAAACTCAAAGTCAATAAATCCCAATAAAACCAAACTAGGTTGGACACTTTTTTTTATAAATAGGCCTAACCCAGATTTTTTCAACCCTGTTTTAAATATTGGTATACTAATAACAAAATATCTTAATAAATGATAGCTAGCTAGGCCTAAAATATTCCTTAAAAATAGTAATAAATTAATTTGTAGATTGGTTTAGATATAAACTATCTGGTTTGCTATGAGACAGTAATATAATGTTGTGTATCTACTCAAGTTGCCAAAGCATTACTACAAAATGTTTGAAGTGTATGGGCTGAACATTATTAATTAAAACGTATAAAGATTGGTCAAAGTGTCAATTATGGAGATTGGAAAGCATACCGGTGATTTCACGTGAAATTCGCCGGCCAATCATACCATACTTGCCGATAACACGAATATTATGTTGCCAGAACTAATTATGATACTACAATGTTTTATTATATTTTGTGATTGTATGTAAAAAAAATTACATATGCCAAGTTGATTGGTAGGAAATAATGGTTTGATAACATTATTTATAACATTTGTTAACTGATATTAAATAATATCGCTCACAAGGCACTCTTGCAATAATTACATAACATTTTATTTTGGACACTTCTTGAGAATATGCACGCCTGATATCACTTTACAAAATCCTCTAGTTCAATATCCCTCGCATTCTTATCTTTATAAATCCGGTGCTTAAAATTCGACAAAAACTCATTATTTTCATAACATTCTATAAATAAGTGTCTCCCGCACAACAATATTTTAGTTGCCGCCATTTTGAATTGTCAACTTGCATTAGTAAAGTTGAAAGGTGACCAACTTTTTCAGTTGCAAGTGGACTTGCATGTTAGTAGCTTGCTCGTCTGTTTACACGGTGCAAGTTGTGCGCGCGCAGCCAAATTAGTGGACTTGCATTAGCCAACTAACATCGTGTCAACGGGCCTTAAGGACCAGCTGCGGTTTGAATAGCTGTAGAAATAGGTAAGAAAGGACTGTACTGGGCTCCACTAAATGTTTTGAAATAATTTAGGAATGATATTATCAGCCGTCGTCTGTAAATGTTTTATGATTTTTCAAACAAAGAAGGCCATATGCACATGAGTTAATAAAACCGTATTTGGTTGTCTTACATCAAATATAAACTGGCGTCTCCAATGTAAAATTATAGATAATATAGAAAATCTTGAAGAAAACCTCCAAATATAATTATGTTATTAAATACTAAAAAATCTTAACTTAGACTAAAATATCTTCTTGGACTAGAAATATATCAACACACTCTTAGTTGCCCCATGACTCAAAGTGCTAAACTAGCTCTTACTTGAAGATGCTTACTTATTTCTCCCTGCTCAACTGTGACTTCTAGTTGACCACAATGATAATAGCATTCTGGTGGAGGTTGAAGGACCCACTTTTTGCGACCCTTAAGTTGAGCTTGCCATGATGGATGCTCCACATTGTCAACCTGAAAAATTATGGTTGTCATTTGGATTTAATAAATTATATTGTATATAAATGAGCTAATATTTTAGCTAATATTTATAAGAATTAATTAGCCAAAGCTATTGCTTATGATTTTAGTGAGGATTACTCCATCTAGATATCATTTTCTGTACTAAGCCAAAGGTCCCGGGTTCGATTCCCGTATCCAGGTGTCATTTTTCAATATTCGGAATATTTATAAATCGACAAATAAAATAATTTGTTGCAATTTATTTTTGATAATAAAATTTAGAAACAAAAACTTTATTATGTATTGTGTATCACTAATTTACATAATATAATGCAGTTTACAAAAGGTTATTTTGCATCTCTTAATTAGAAGCCAAATTGTACCTTTTGTGAGGTTCACTAGGGCAAATTTCCCATTTTGATGAATTAATCATGTAAAAGTATCTATTGGCCAAGAGTATAGTTAAATGTAGTTTCTTTATTTTCATAATTCCACAAGCACAGTATTTGTATTCACGTATTGATATATTTGTGAGAGTGACATGACCTTTTCAGTTATCTTCAGGCTCACCAACTTTACATTTGTGATTAGGAAATGATGTCTGTCCCTAAGTGTAGATTGTATAAGAAATTTAAAGACATTTGGTATGTATTTGTAGAAATAGAGGTTTGATTGGGGTGGGAGTCTTGTACCACCAGGGTATTACTGGCACAACACCCCAACGATAGCTTTATTCCAGCTGGGGACTTTATTGGATAGAGGGAGGGAGTTAACATAATAAGAAAGTATTTCAAATGAATATTGAAAATTATTGAACACAAAGCTAATAATATACATTTTGATATACATAAAAAGGTAGTTCGATAACATCTAATAATACTTAGAGTTAAAGTGGGCACCCACCCGCTTAAAGCTAACTAAGAAGTCAATCAATATATTAGGTCAAGCTTTCAGACTCTATATACATAACACACCATAGAAGTTAACGCTATGTGGTGGATGAGACCACACAGCAAAACAACACTGTTGACTCTTGTAATGCTAGAAACTCCTTAAAGAGAATGTAAGCTCACTACAACGGAAGACATATAAATCAGTATAAATATAATAAGTAACTGTGAAATAAATATAGTGGCCCACTAGAAGAGTTAAAAATTAGAAAGTTATGACCCTGATTGGAAGTACAGCTAGAATAATTTCTAGTCCATGAGACAGGAAGTTTTATAATTATACTAATGCAAATAGAATAAACCAAGTTCATCTTTAAGGAAGTAGGGCTGCAACTATGTTAATACAATAGATAACATGAGAAATTCTACAACAGTACTATTCAAATTTTACCGTGTGGCGGACCGGTATTTTTTTTTCAGTGGCACCCAGGGACTGGCTTGGTGGAAAGTTAATACCTTGTAGGGTATGCATTAAAGGTGTTATTTTTTATGATAGATCGAAGATATTCCTGTTCTAGCCTGGTTGACGTAGTATCTTTGCTAGGGACAGTTCATGTTGAGCAGCGTCACAAATTATGTTTCACGCACACTTTTCCAAATTCGAATGGTACAGGTTCACCAGTGTCTGTTCTTATATTGATTTCCAGGCTTTCATTTTCCCTTCTAAGCATGGGGACGTGGTAAAACGGAGTATAGCTAACTCTCTTATGTATACCGTAGACATTATTGGTGTTGTTGATGCCGACAATACGTAAAAGTGGTGCCACAATACACCCACTGTCTGAGGATCAACAATATCCTTGTAGGTGTACATTTGTGAGGACAAGCCTTTAGAATGTTGGCGGCGTACGGTGACTTATAGACTTTGATCAGACTAGTCTTAGGATCGAAACCGAGCTGTAGACTTATTTGATTAGATAGAGTCAGCTGCTGTACATTTAGTGAAGAAGAAACAACGTCCACATTTTTATTAGGGTTTGTGTACTTGAATACAACTCCGAAATCCCCTTTAAACGCCTCTACATCGATAAGGGCTTTGACCATTTCATGGCTAGTGCTGTAATTTCCAGGCAGGATGTGATCCTTGAATATTTGTTCGACGATTTTAGCGTCCACCCAGTTGTACCATACATTATTTTGGCCCTCGTGTACGGTGGTGAAAGAACAAGGATATTGGAATTCGGCGAGAGTGACTTCCCATTGTCCGTCGAGTGTAAGACGGTAAGGTAGTTGCGTTGTGAAATTCTCGTTGGTATTTTTCGGGAAATATCCCATAGAGATGTCGCTCAGAAATGTGATGTAAAACTAGTCCTTCATGATAGGGCGCTGATGTAATTAGCAGGAATCCAAGAATTGAACTTGGTGGGGTAACCTTTCCACTGCAGGTTCACTATTATTATGGCTTCTTTACCCTTTACCCATAGTATTTTATCAACATTAAAGTTTCGGGAAGACGTATGCGTTTCAATTCGGGTTCGTAAAACGTTCCCTTCACCTCCTCGCTGTCAAGATCTGTCAACCTGTAGACAATTGGTTTTCGCAACACAACACTGCTGACTTTAAAAATTTCTTTGAACAAATTGCTTTCGTAGCCTTTTTCAAACAGCATTTTGGATTTGCTAATATGCACCGTGTCACCGACTTTGAGTTTAAGCTTACTATTCGAGTTTGGGCACCGCTTGCCATATAGATAATATCTGACTTGAAGCACATTGTCTTCTGAAACGTCTGTAGGTGCCATCTTGATTCTGAAATGTTTTGCGCAGTTGTAAGGGTCAACGAGATCTTGGAGGACGTCTATAAAGTGATACGTATTATTTATGGTAAAGTAACGCCACATTCGCCCTTTCAGAGTTCTATTGAGTCGTTCCACGATGCTTGTCTTCACGTCTGGATTATGGGTGGTGTAATAATACACGCCTTATTTATTAAGAAATTTCCTGACTAGACGTCACGTGAACTCTGTCCCCTTGTCCTTCTGTAAACATATAGGTTTATGGGCACTTTGTTTGAAAATGTCCTTAAAGGCGTCCCTCACTACGCTCCCCGTCCTGGACGGAAGTGTCCCCGCTCAGGCAATCTTGCTAAACACGTCAATGACGGTGAGCAAGTATACGGCACCGTCATTGTATTTGCCAATACTTCGCATATCATTGAGATCGGCTTGCCAGAGATCGTCAATGTTTGACACCACATACTTGTTGCGTGGAAACGTTTTAATCACGAATTTATGTAGCGTATAAGCATCCTGCATACAAAGCCATTCTCATTCTTTGGCTGGATCTATATTGGACGCCTTTATGAACGACGCCACAGCTACAAACCCTGCAGGATGTATGTAAAGGGGCGTAGCAGATGTCGGCTAAATGGTCCAATAAGCTCGGAAAGCAGTCACTTGTTTTCTTACACCATTTTCAGTTTCTTCTTCTTAGGGCGTTTCAGCGGTGTAAGTGGTTGGTGTACGGGCGTCAGATCTCTAATGGGTGCAAAGCGTTTCGGGTTGACATTAAATTATTTAGGACTTTCATTTTGTGGAGGCTGTGAGAGACTCTCGCCACCCAGATGGGTCGCTGTGTCTTCTTGCTCTGAGCAAATCGTTGACTAATCCATGATATTGGATACGAGGAGAGGGCTATCATGAATACACACTTTCCCGTTTGGGTCTCAAGAGATAACGCCTCGGGAAATAATATATTCTAGTAAAAGTTTGGCTTTGTTAGGGGCCTGTACGGGTACATAATTTGGTACAGCAGATATGGGTAGTACAAACACTTCAGGGGTAATTGTGGCGCTATTTTCAGGCGGTGGAGGGTGCTGACTACGGTGCAAATAGTGCGGTAGGACTTGTTTGGATTAAGTCCTTTGACTTGTCGTCAAGTTTTGAAACGAGGATTTTTTTCCATTTCCTTGTCAAGCTCGGAGAACACTGGATTTGTGGCCGATGCCAACTTTTTGGTGGTGTTGCTCATAATGATGTAATTTTTCGGGAGACACCAATATCATCTTTTTCACGTGTTCCATTATCTACTTGTTAAATAAGGAACCGAGGGCACCGCTGAATAATGGAGCTTAAAGTAATGGCAGGAACGCTCCTTGTTTCTGAAAGAGTAGTCTACCCTTCTTCTTCCAGCACTCTCCCTGATTGATAAGCTTGCGCAACACCTGCTTTTGAGCACGTAGCTTTACTTTATACTCATTTCTCAATAGCACCCTCCTTTTTAAAATATTGTAGACACACTTGCAAAGAGTGTCAAACAGTTTCATGTCTGCCGTTTTCTGCAAGGTGACACGTTGCTGCGAATTCATGTGATGAATCGGGCTTTCTTCAGCACTTTGGGACTCATGGTTATGAAATGATCTTTAATAGAGAAGTTTCGATGTTTTTATAGCTTTTGCGTGGTAACCCAGCACCAGACATCTGTATGGGTTCTATATTTGAACCATTCGGGTATACCTTGCTTGACATATAACACTATATAGCCGTGGGAAGTACTTGTAGCATCAGTGTAAACCTCTTGTAAAACACGTGGGTTTTAGGACATACCTGACGTGCAAATTGTTGAATCTGAACTTTATTATTGAGATTTTTAAAAAGCACGATATAATGTGCGATTAAGGAAATGTCTCTTTGACCCTTGCCCTGGTGGAATATATTTTGTGTAAGGTACATGACGCTAATATTTTGACGATGACATCCTTTGGTGAAAAGATCGATGACCACTTCGTTGGCTTCGCGCATCAGGTCGTACAGGATAATCAGCTGTGGAGCGGCATTAGAGGCGTCATCCACTTCCGGAAAACCCTTACAGAATATGACGTGGGGACTTGGCCTTTCTTGTTTGAATCCCGGCTGCCATAAAGCATAATACCAATGATATTATCAAATTTAACGTCCCACATTGTGTCCAAATGACGGATAAAAACAGCTACAAAATGTGACATTCCATAGACGGAAATATCACTGTTGATGGCCGAAAATTGATGTTTCAGTTTGTCCATAATGTTTGAGACTAAGTTTATTAGATAAATGAACTTGTATTTATTGGTTAGAAGGGAGGGGGTTTAGAAGTTGAAACACAAACATAACAGTTTTACAATATAGCTCATACAATGAAAAGAATAATCGGAATATTTATTTACAAAAAAAAATAAAGTTATAAATATTTATTTACAAATATATCTTACACCTTGAAGTATATTATACATTTTTATGTGTAGAAGATACAATAAGTAATTTATTGAGGTCGTAGCTGGAAACGTGGCCTTGGTACTAGATATCTAAGCTAATTTACAAAGTCCAGTTTAAAGAATCTTTGAATATATATACACAGAAATATGGTTTCAATTTAAAATATGTATAAAAAAATAAATAAATTTGACTAGAATTAAAATAAATATATATGAAAGCATCTAATTCAATTTCACTATAAATAATCAGGTAGGTGAAGGATTGTACTGGTGGATAAAAAATATAAGACCCTACCGGAGGGATAACGTAAATCATTAAAAAAATATACGTGTTTTCATTCAGGAAAATTTATGAAAATAACCTAAAATATTTGAAAAATTGCATGTCAGTGTAACTGTCTGGAATGAAACAAAAAAAGTTGATTATTCAGCCCGTCTAAATGATCACATTTTAGTCGTGGTGAGCGCGTTTACAAGGATTCTGATACCCAAACGGCAAAGTATTAAAATCATCAGTTATCCATCGTTTGGTATATACGGAACGGTAGACCTTAGTCTGCGAAACGGTATATACAGTCGAAAGAACTTTTCTTACAATTTTGTGAGGTATCTGTATGCACATTTACACAGCCTGTTCGGTAACCATCTTTTTCAAAACGTCAAAATTAATGTCGTTCCGGTTGCCTTAGTTTATGGGGATCCCGCGAACCTTTCACACCATTATAGTTTTGGCAGGGTCGCCACCAACTCAAACTCGGTACGTGTAATTCTTGGGGCCACCAAATACCAAGGCACTAATATAGCTTCCTGGAAGTTCGTCAGTGAGGTCAACCAAAATTTTCTGGTCGATGGACTCCAATCGGCGGGGCGTTCCGTGAATAGAAAGATATCTGTATCATAATACAAAACTCGGTTCCAAATTTTTCAAGGATGCTATATAAGTCCAACCCAGACATAGCAGTTGTGTAGCATGCTACCGCAACATTTGTGTTAGGGTTAGGTCGCAGTGCTTAACGCACATCCTTGTAATTGAGGAACATAAACTCATCATTTACATCAATGACACTGTCCAAGGTGACTTACAGATCCATCAGGTAATTGTGGTTACCCTGATAGTCGTTGACAACGGCTACATATGTTAAATCGGGTCTTTGTCCAAACTTTTCCCATAGTGAATTTAAAAAGAGTTTATCCAGCGTCCGGAGAAAAGCGTTTTACAAACAGAACCGAAATAAAGTTTCCCCCCTTCCCTTTCCACATAATTTTGAATATAAACTAACTTCTCATCTTGTGCGGTACACCACTCTGGCCATCTGATGGCTTCTTGAATAATTTTCCAAAAAGTATCAATGTACCCATGTAACAATCCACCAGAAAATGTCTGATGATCTTAAATAGACATATTGTACTCCCACACTTCGTGTACGGCTCCACCGGTGCAGTCTTTCTTAACAGCATTCTGTATCTCGTCAATCACCCAGATTCCTGTCAATCAGCGATCTTTCTTGTCGTTGTGGTGACATGCACCTTGGTTTTACTCTTCCCCGCATTTCCTGTACAATATGAACATTAACTTATTGTGTATCATTGCAGGCAATACGTCCATGAATAAATTCCATGGAGACATTACGGTAACATTAGCTATGCCTTCTACTTGATCTATAGAGAGACAATTTGGTTCCAAGTGAATTTAGGGATTGCTGATATGATATTTTATGTACTTCCAAAATAAGGATACAATAAAAACACGTCCAAGTACTTGATCTTCTCTCCACAAGAAAGGTTTGCTTCGTGGAAGAGTTTGATGAAATTTGTACGTGCGTCAAAGAATGCGTTCCTACAACTGAGGGGCTCCTTGCTGTATACCTTGTGCTGGATAACAAATTGTTTCAAGTCCTTGGGTGTGCGTTTCATCGTATTAAACACACACTCCTACATCTCTACGACCATGTAGCCGGCATTCTTAAATTTATCCACACAGGCCATGGCCGCTTCATAACGCGTCTCCATGGTCTCGTGGCATCTGTTTTTGATAGGTGTGGTCCTGTCAGGATAACAGAGAGGGCACCCGTGCCATTAACAACCCCAGAACTGGAAGACGGTGATGGTATCTCCAGCTTTAACAACGCCGTCTACACGTTGCCCTAACACATATTCCTCACGGCCCTTGCCCGCATGAAAGATAGAGACACGGCGTTGATGCGCCACCCAGTAGAGCCATTGTACAGCGACTTGCGACTGTTGGTCTGAACACCGGTAGCCACCATTAGGGATGATACCAATGGTATTCTCCTTAAGATGACCTCGGTGGTAAGCCAACATTGCGTTCCTGCAATCGTACACGCCTCTCTGAAATGATCCAAATTTGTTTTTTCCATTAGCATGTATCTTAACTTTAGACAGGCCTTCCGTAGAATCTCTACATCTTTCACTAAATACAGTTCCAACTCGAGGCTAAATTCAAAGACATAATTTTCTTTGACTAGCGCGTCATACCACTTCTCAAAGTGCTCCTTTACCTCAATTGACATCTCATCAATGCCGTAGTCCTCCTTTGGCGGCAAGGGACCCTTATTTCCTACGTTTTATTTTTTATTGAAAATATGGGGGAAATGTCTCTTGGCTAACCTAATGTATTGGGCATCTTGGACAAGGCCATCAGGAGAAAGATCAGCGAGTCAATAAATTGGAGTGGGCTGTAACGGAAGGACATGATTTTCCCACCGTTCATTATAAGCTCTGTAGTCCATTTTCTACCTCCATCATATATTTTAAAATAAAACTTACATAATAGCGCTTGGCATTATCGGCTAAGAGGGTAATGTCCTTAATATTTTTGTTTTAATTTGCTCTAGATATCAAAAAAATTGTGCCATAGTGGCATCACCCTTGAATATGCCAGTCCTATCACCCCTGCATTCGGTGCAGTTATGGTAATTTCCATTGATATGAAGGCATCCCTTGCAACACATCTGCCCGATGCAGAGGTTAGGTTCGTGCAAGTAAGTGCTGGCCGCACCTTGAAAAGCGTTTATTATCTGCACTCCATATCATAGAACACGAAAAAGAAATTGTTTTTTCCAGTGATGGCTTGGATGGGGCCTGCTTCATATAGCAAAAATAACCAAAAGGACGATGGGTCTCACGTACTTTACAAGTCCCATAACACCTTAGTGGAAATTCTGGTCTTTCCAAAGTGAAAAATTGACATCACATATCGACATGTGACCTCTGAAAAAAGCGGAGCGTTTATGGTTAACAAAACAAGTCTGTTTTGTGAACCAAGGCCCACAGTGTTTACAGACCAAAGTTCGACCTCCACTGCAATACACTTTAGCGTAGCACTTTTTGTACGTCGATTCTTATTCGTGCACATTCTTATCGTCAAATTTCACACGACACTCACGGAAAAGTAACTGCACTTAAATGCGGCTGCCAAGGATATTATGATATTGAATAAGTTTTGCTTTCCGTCGTGAAAATATAAATCAAGCTAGCCTTTAAAGGAATTTTCGGGAGGGGTAGGCTTCATAAATGACCTGCCTCCCCAGACGTTCCATGAACAAGGTTATTTTGTGTTCGGAGAGGTATGTTTGAAATAGTTTCAGCTCAGTGAGCCCACCATTTCTCAAAAAATTCACACTGTTGACATGGCACCTTTCTTCTGCTTTGAGTATGTGAGTAGGATGACCCATTTTTATTTGTTTAAAGGTGTACACGTCCATGTATCCTAATTTATTTTATTATCACTTTGGTGACAATCATCCCACGGTCATGGCAAAGTGCGTTGCCATTATGAATCGTAATGATTCCTTTACTATTAGGGCTATATGTGCTAGCGTGAGAGAGTTTATCACATTTATGTCTACCCCTTTCGCACGGCTCTCTAAAATGGTGTAACTTGACATACAAGGGAGATGAAGTGAGGAATGAAGCATAGCTTTGTACCACTCGTTCTACACTAGAGAGGAAAACCTTCACGTCAAGTTGATCTGAGCGTTTAAATGACACAAAAAGAGGTCTTGACGATGAATCTGTGTTGACTAATAGTAGATCTACGTGATCCTCCACGCTAACTCCGTGATCATGAAGACGCTCTAGCAAAGCATTAATTTGCTCCTTAAGCCAGGCTCAAGAGTCACGATCGCTCTCTGGCGTCCCTAATTGTATGCCCAATTCACGCCCGACATAAAAATAACGCTTTAAATGTTTTAGTCTCTCCTCGACGATTCGAAGAAAGCTATCTTGAAACAACCCTCCACCAACCTGATTCACCAAGCCAATAATTCACGGCTGTGGTTCTGAAGACGGTCCTGCCACCACCAAGGTTTGAGATAGGACCGTGGATCCCTTCTGTCTCACCGCAGCTTGGGTTTGAACACCGTCACCCTCGCTCGGAGGTGATGCTGCTGCGGTGGAGTAAAGGGGGTCAGGAGTGGTGGGGGCAAAGCACTGTCTTCTTTTCCCAGAAGGTTAGAGAGCGAATCTCCAACATCCATTTGAACTGAAACACACACGTTTGAATTCAAACATAGGTCAACTAGCTTCAAAGTAAACACTTTAAATATTACTGTTTCAATCTTACTAAGTTTAAGCTATTTAATTTATTTTCTGCAAACTTACGCGTGTATTTTCTCTTTAAATACTAAAATAATTTTATATTAATTTTAAATTTAAAACTAGTTTTGGTATTAATATAATATGCTAATAACATTTTTCCTAAACATAATTGATTTAACAGTTTAATATAAATGATACAAACATTCGCAAAGGGTGTGTAATAAAATACACTTGAACACTAGGACAGGTACAAAATACAGTCCAGGGCAGTTAATTTATCACTATGAAAGGTTAAACCTATAGTTCACTTATGTTAGATTTTCATCCATGCCAGGAATCGAACCCGGGACCCTTGACCCAACAAACAAATTATAATGCGCAAATATATAGATTTTCTTTCTTTTTCATAAGCGGCCTAAGCAACAATATAATTTCTCAGGTCAATTATTATGTCGGTATATATGAATGCCTGTAAGAAATATCTGTATACTTAAAACATATTGAAATAAACGCTAAAAAACACTAGATCTAAATTATTTTCGTTTTAAAATCATATACCATATAATTTTTCAGCAGAGCGCAAATTTTTTCGGCTCCAAATTGATAGTTACTAGGTGTCAGCGCCATTGTTAGCTCGAAACTTTAACTATGATCTCAACATGTAAACAGGTTTACCACCACGCTAATGTTGCAAGAAATCTAGCTTTAAATAAGGTATTGGGGAAAACATATCTTAAACCATGTAACACAAATTGTTAAAAAATAGATATTGATGTTAGAATGTAATTTTATATTTATATAGGTAATTTTTAATGGTCAGAATTTAGTTACCTATTGGTAGAAATAATGTTTTATAACTAAATAAAACCACATTTTTTCATAGAAAATAATAATTAATTTAGATCCGTTAATGTTTTATATCCTAAAGCTCGGGTCACTTTTTTTATTAATAAATGCGTATAACTTAAGACTAGGAAATTCACAAAATCTGGTCCACTGGCTGTTAATTTATCAAACCAACATTTTTAGCCATGTCGGGAATCAAACCCGGGATTATTAGCTTAGTAGACAGACATACTATCGAATGAGCTAAGGTACCGACAGATTATCCTATAAAATTTTGACCCAGCACATTGCAAACGGGAATTTAATAAGAGGCTAAAGCGACAGTTATAATTTTCTCTCTATTTTGGTTTAGAATGTTTAAAATGATTTAAATAATAAAAGGATAATAACCTTCTATACAATGAATATAACAACTAATATTCTTTTTCGTTAAACTTTAAACAGTCAGCTGACAAAATTATTTGATATGCCAGCGAAACAACGGTGGTTTAGGGAGAAGAGGAAGCAAATAAATCTTGTGTAATAAGCTGTATATTTCTAAGCTAGTGGTTATAATATTATTACTTGTAGATGGTAACTTCTATACAAACTTAAAATATGTTCTTTAATAGATAGTTTTAATAATTTAGGAGTGGCAAACTTACATATCAGGCTATCACGTTCGATTCATCCCAAACATCACGCATACCGCTGATCGTATTTCCACGGCCTGTGATAGGTTCCGGTGGGGTGAAGCCTGCTGCTAAAATCCACGGAGGGTGGTAATTCGTGTAGCCACCCACAATCGCTGGCTACAAAGAGCAGATATGTTTGTAGCTCTAGGTAGTCGTCCAACTCGTTTGGATCCCAGTAATCTGCAATTAAATAAATACATATTAATTACTATTTAGGGAAAATCACTGCCAATACCTTAAAGTTATAGCAAAATTCTAATTACCCATGGACCGCTAAGCAAATTCCATCTTCGCTTAATAACTCCAACGGGTCTGAATTATCGGGGACCGTTGGTTGAATGATATCGCTAGGTACCAGGGGTTCATCTACTTGACATTCCATCAAAGGATAAAATACCGCTGTACATCAAAGACGAAATAAGCAAAATATTTACCATTAAAATATACAAAAGGTTTAAAACATACCTGAATTCATCCAATTTTCCAGTGCGTCGAAACTCAGTTTAATGTCTATCCGACTCAATTATGAATTATTATGAACGAATGTTATGATTTCAGGGTCTATTTATAGTCGCTTCACTGGGGTGAGGCGCATTTAAATGTGTAAGCTTCTTTTTGGTCAATAATATTTTTTCCTCACAGGTGATTGGCCGATTTATGTGTAACAGCACCTATTTACCTTAACGCCTCACTCGTGTTTCAGCATCCGCTCGATATGGATGTGTTTCCCCCTGCTAAATAAGGGCACCTTTGAAGGACCGCTATTCACCCTCTGCGATTGTGTTTATTTTTCCAACCACGCAAATGTGGGTACACATCTCACCTTGTGACGGAAGGAGGTACAGGGTTAATTCCTAATAGAGTTGATAGGTCAACAATATAAATACGATTATTTCGAACAAATGTTAATCACTTTATAAATACAATAATTCTTGTAGCATTTCACATTTCAACACTCAGCAAATACCGGCACACATCTCGACCTGTGACGGAAGGAGGTAGTAGGTTGAAATCCTTACTATGGTTTGTAGGTCAACAAAATAAATACTTATATTTCGAACAAACGCTAATTACTTTATTAACACAATAATGCTTATAGCATTTCACATTTCAGCCCTCAGCAAATACCGATACACATCTCGCCCTGTAATGGAAGGAGGTAGGGGTTTAAATCCCTACTAGGGTTGATAGGTCAACAAAATAAATACGATTATTTCGAACAAATGCTAAATACTAGAACATTAATATATTAATGGGACATTGTTTTCAGATAAGACTTTTCTATAACTCAACCTTTTCATTAAAACTAACTTTCAATTTATATAATTTTATCAAAACATTTGACTGAAGACGTAAACTTTATTTTTACTTGTTGTTTAAATAAGTTATTTTTTCATTCTTGTGTTAAACTACGATAACATTGGAATTCTATGTTATGAATGATAATTTGAGCATTTGACTCTTTTAAATGTCCAATTATTGAGTCAATAATATATTTACAATTTAAAAAATTTATTATAAGATAAGTGTTATTCCAAGACTGTAAATAATTTGTCTAGGATCCCTCTGTTGTACAGGGATTTATCCCTATTATCCATATTTATAAATTCTTTAATTTTAAATTATATTATCTCAATTTTTAAATAAAAATATCTAGGTCTTAAATTATATTTATTCACTTTTACTAAAGATTGATTTATAATGTTTTCTAAAATGTTGTTAATACATTTATGTTCGTAGAGTTTTTCACGTTTCCCTCTCACAGAAATGCGGGTACATCCTGATATCCCTGTCAAATAATTAACAAATACTAATTTTATTATTCTCGTTCCTGCCTCTTTAGACATACATTTCAATTTCAACTCATTTGGGCAAAGATATCAAGGTTCGAATCCATGCTATCTGGGAAGATACCTACAAACGTACATGGTGAATGTAGAAACAAAACAAGATGTTTAAATAGGGATAGTTTGCGAAAAATCGGCCCCTGAATAAGCGTTAGAAACAACATCCGAGCCGCAGCCTTCATAGGTCATTCATGGAGGGGCAACGAACCGATGAGTCAAAGGACTTTCCTGTGACACTATTATGTCAAGGGGTGGGGTCATTACTATCCGCTTTCAACATTTATAACTAAAATAAACAAATTTATTCACACTAGATGTGACAAAGCACAAGTCAGTTACCACATATTTCAGTCCCCGGGGTATTTAACACATTCAGTTCAAGAGTAGGGGTGTTGCAGGAGGGGGAAAATTGAACATAAGTAAAATAGAGTCTTGTGGCAGGGAAATATTGCTCAAACTCTACGCTAAATGGCCGGCAAGAGAGGATGCTCCTGCAAGCTCCCACCCTCACTAGCGGTGCCAAAATCTTATGGGACGTCGCGGGAGGAGTGCCCAACGCCATGGACTGCACGTTCCCCCACCAATAAATAAAAAACTCCCACACCAATAAATAAATAAAAACTCCTACCCAAAACTTTCCCCCCTGGGACACACAATCAAATGGGGCAAAAAACTAATGGGGCACAAAATCAAATGAGAACACATAAAAATCAAATGGGACCGGAACTAACAAGTTTGGAACACATACAAATCCTAGAAAGGTGTCAAACTTGGAGGGGGAGGGAGAAAGAGCCGAGCCAGTGCTATAAATAACAGCTAATCAGAGAGCCAGGACGATTTATATCAGCCATTCACAGCCTGATCTCAACGGTCGATTACGCTACTGGCAATAAAATCAGAAGAGATTATTAACATAAAAAAATTAACATATATTCCAGATAAAAAGCTAAATAGCTATGTGATTCTTATGCTTAAACAAGACATTAAACTGTGCAGCGATATTGTGTTCAATTGAGACATTAAAAATAGCCGATATTATTGTGTGTTAGGTTTCTTTTGTAACTGAATTTCATTAATAGTTGTATTATTGTTTCATAATAAAATCAAAACCAATTGTATTTACTTGAATTCAACTAAAAAAATTGTGATCATATGGGATATTTATTTAAGAATGTGCCTAACATTTAATTTGATTTAATTTAATTTAATGAAAAGGCCTAAAAATAAAGATTTTTAACTATTTTTGATGACATGGTGGTCTAGGGGTAAGGTGTCAGACTTCTGTGCTGGAGGTCCGGGGTTCAATCCTTGGTCCTGGCACAGATTTATCTGATTGCCTAACCCTTCCTTCACCTCTGACAAGACGTGTATTAATCACAACTTGTGAATGTGAGGAATGCCAGGCCTCCACCTTTTTTTTTAGGTTTAGTTTAGTTTATTTAGACATAGTTAAAAAATACAGACAAATTAGTACTACTCCACCGTCTTAGCTGTGGTGGGGAGTGATCGTGAGTGCGTGGAGCTACGTGTCGGCATGAGTAAAAAGTGGGAAAAAACTGTGCGAATAGTGAAAAATTTGTATACATCATGTGCGGAATGAGGAGAGGAAGAGTTTGAGACTGGTTTGAAGGACATCGGAGGAACGGTGCGCCTCCCAAAGTCGGATCCCTTTTTAGGGGTGAAGAAACATAAAAGTGAGAATTTTTTTATATACAGAAAAATTGGGGAATAAATAACGAAAACTTTGTCTTAAAAATGAGAGAAATCGGACAAAAACTCTGTCAGATATTAAGGTTTGAAGTTGAGGTCATGGCAGGTCACTGTTGACTTCCTGGCGTTCTTTCGATAGTAGGAGTAAAAGTGTACTCTTGGAACAAAAATATAAATGATTATAACTCGCGTAATTTTAGTGACAGGTATGGTAATATAGGTATATAAATGATCAGTGAACCGATCTAAACACGATATCAGTGGCGTAGGCGAGAAAAACGAGATAAGGGCAAAATCTGAAAAGTGCAATAAGTGGATTTCCAAGGTGACTGGAGGGAAGAGTGAAGTGGACTAAGTGTACAGATTAAAAATAAGAAGTCCCAGTGGTGTTGGGTAAAGTGGAGGAGGTTAAACTCTAACCATAAGTGTAGCGACCATAAGGAGGTAGGGTAAATGGCGAGCAAAGGGAAATAAAAAAAGCGGGCAAAGTGAAAGATAAGAGTGAAGATGAAGAATCTCTGGCTGAGACTAGGAGAAGAGTAATGATCATGGAAAGTGAACTCAAGACAGGAAGTAAATTCGAACTCAAGAAAGGAAGTACATTCGAGTGGCAAGGTGTTTTGCTTGCAATAGATGAGTATGTGAGAGAAGCAGGAGGAAGAGCGGATATCAAAAAGACTGTGAAGATAGGCGAGTATTTCTTTCGGATTAATGAGGAATGGGTAAAGGCACAAGGGAAAGTAGAGAAGCTACAACAGGAGAATGAAAGATTGAGGAAGAAAAATTGATGGTTTAATGTAGGAAAATGCGGAATATGTGGAAAAGGATAATATAGAGAAATATGTGCCCACATATGCGGATACAGTAGCTGCAAAACCTAAAAAGCTGGAAGGAGGTGATAGGAATAGAAGAATTAGAGTAGATACCGAAAAGAAGGATAGAACTTTGTTTATTTCTTCAAAGAAGGGGAAAGATGTGGAGTATGTAGAGAAGTATATTAAAACAAACATCGATCCGAAGAAGAGTGGAATTAAGATCAGAAACATGCGGCCAGTGGGGAATTACCTATTAGTGGAAGCGGCGGATGAGGAGGAGGCAGTGAAAATAAGGCTTAACGAAACACTTGGAAAATAGCTCAATTGTAAGCTACACAAGGCTAAAGACCCATTGTTGATGATCTATAATGTAGAGGCTGATATGAAGGAAAATGAACTCAAGAATGCGATATACAAGCAAAACTTGGCGGGTAAAAATAGACAAAAAAGAGTATAAGGAAGACTTCGTGATAATATTTAAAACTAAGCCAAATTTGAGGAGAACAATTAACGTGGTGGTAGAGGTAAATCCATATACGAGGAAGCTAATGCTCGACGGAGTGTATGTGAATTTTAGGAAGCTAAATGTGAAGGATTATACAGTGGTGGCAATATGCTTTCAGTGTTGCGACTTGAGACATATAAAGAAACACTGTCATGACAAAGCGAGGTGCTCTAAATGTGGGAAAGAGGGACATGAAAGGAAGGAATGTAAAGGGAAAAAGTGTGCATTCCATGTACCTTGAGGAAGAGAAATGATAAAAGTAAGAAGGAGGAGTGTAAATACCCTGGAAAAAGAGAGTGCGAAACATACCAACTAATGCTCAAGAGACTGTTGGAGAGTACAAATTACTAGGGAGGGAGAGCAAGAGGTGGAATGAATACAGTGCATAAGTGAGGAATGAAGAGTAGTGAAGTGGAGGAATGATCAGAGTAGCGACAAGGAGCGGAGAACATTTGAGGAGAAGGGGAGGCTAGAACTAGTGGAATAGGAGATGAGGGGCCACCAAAATTAGGAGCGGTCTGTATGGGAATAGAAGAGGCTTCGGATATCCGGAGCACAGCTGAAGATGCCCTCTAGGATCCCAGTGGTGTAAATCGCTGATGTACCGGGGGCAAGATTCCAGTTGGCGGAAAGGAGAGATGGACGGAGGGAATGATCCTGCTGTTCGAGAGGCCCCCACACTTGGTAACAAGTGCGTTGTTGGGTCGGAGAGGTTCGGACTTCCAGACCGTCGTGGTCCTCCTTACAACGACTAGCAATAGTCGGGCCGATGGGAGGACTAGGATGCAGATCAGCCCAAATAGAGAAGCAAGACACGGATCAGAGGAGAAACAAGAATAAAAGATGAGGAAGAGGAGTGGTGGCTTATACGAAGAGTGCAGATTAGAGGACATACAGTAGCGTAGCACATAGTAGTATAAGGGAAGAGTAAGCTAGGTTTAGAGGATATAGTAGTAATAAGGTTTAAATGTAATTAGATTAAGTTAGGATTAGGTCCATAAGGCGTGGTTTGGTAAAGAAAGTAGGTGTAGTGAGAATATACCCGGGATGGACTAAATAGTTCAACAACAAATGGTAGATGGTAATATATGGACATTAGGTTTAGGTGCCAAAATCGATGTAGTTATTAAATAAAATGGAATTGTGACGATAGGAAAATAGAGTCAAGTAGGGTAACATGCCCCAGTTTTTAAATAGGTACTGAGGTTAAATTTAGGATAATGTCCAGTTTGTTCCTTTTCACTTAGTTGAATATATTTGTTAAAGTTTATTATTGTTTTAAGAACTGTTTTGTGAATTATCTAAATTGAACTTGACTGATTGTAGTACTAATTTGTCTGTATTTTTTAACTATGTCTAAATAAACTAAACTAAACCTCCACCGTGGTTCGGATTCCACGTTAAACTGTAGGTCCTCCATTTCATCTCACAATCACCCTACCATTACACTTTAGCGTAAGTGCGTATAACCCGAACGGGTAGTAAGACGCGGTGCTCATAATAATAATAATAATAATAACTATTTTTTGAACAAAATTAATAATAACCAGCATTTTATTTTTGCAGCTTATATTGATCGGTATTAGTAACAGTGTATGTATATATATTTTTTGTTGAATTCAATGGGTTATATTCAGTTTAATCTTAATTTTTTTCAAAACTGTATCATCAAAACTTAGGCACTTTCTTAAATAAATGATTCGACATTTAATTTATTAATTTAACTGGAAATAAAAAAAATATTTGATTTCTGGTCACGGACTGGCTCCAACCAGCCTACGGACCAACCCTGGTCCACAGACCACAATTTGAATAGCACTGCTCTTCAAGCTTCTTAACTTGAGCAAACTAAGTACTCGGCCAAGTGGGAGCTTAGCATGGAAAAATCCAGATATAGGCTAGGAGGATTCTTAGATCATAAATAAGTTAACCTTAGGCCTAATCCCAAACAGTAAATCCTATGTTATTTACTAATACCATCTCGATTAAAGAACTCAAAGAAATCTAGTTTAATGCATAATCAATGGTTGGAGCTACAATCCCTAATAGCATTTTAAGAATGCCTGGCACTCACAAAACGAATATAGAAGCACAATCTCCACCTGGCACGTACTGATTTCCGCTATTTGCCCACTCAGCAAGGTAGGTGCCTACCACATGACCACAAAAATAATATGAATTAAATATCTGAATTAGGTATCTAAGATAATACTGCGAATCTCATGTCTTCAATCCTGGTTATTTTAGTACAGTGAAAAGTAACAAATCTAATAAAGCATTGTAATATAGAGCGTCAATCAGCTCTTCATGTAAACATAACTCTAATGGTTCAGTTGTTTAATAGAGTTGATGGAGCTCGTATTTTTTACGTAAGCTGATCAAATGGATCTGTTTGTTATTTGGTGACAGACGTCCTCGGACAACCAGGAGAGCGAGACTTGTGGGCTGATAAGTCAAAATCAGTATCACCAATAATAGATAATGTTTGTTACATTTCAGTGTTGGTTGGAATAAACTATGCTTGCATGTGAGGGCTAAAAGTGATTAGCCCGTCACAGTCTTAGGGTTAAGCGATAAGAACGTGTTGACGTAATCCTAGCAAAAATGTAGTACATTTCTAGATGTGCTTTCAAGCTAACTTTATGTGTTGAATAGATGATTGTCAGCGTTTGTAGAAGGTGGAAAAAACACTATCTTATTAGCATATGTCCTTCAAATACTACTCTTCTGAAATAGTGATATAAGAAACAGTCCCTAGTAAAGTAGAAGCTGTTGTATGTAAATGTGATGTGAGAGTGCTCCGACAAAAGGGCTTTAAAAAGTGGGGAAAAGGTGGAAATTAGTTTTTTCAACTAACAAAACCTACTAAAATAAGGTGCAGGGAGGTGAATAAAGTATCGGTTTGCGGTAAGACATCATCAGAAGTAGTTATTAAAATGAACACAAGTAAACACATTTGCATAGGCATTTGCAAAACATTTTTTTACTAAAAATATATAAAAAACATGGAAAATAATGTATAATTTTGAAGAAAATCGTTCCATAAATAGAAAAGTTACAATGCAAAAACTCCAAAAAGTTTGATTCACGTGAAGTGACCAATAATTTTGTACAGGATTTCAAGTGCCAGTTTTGTGCAAACCTATTCATTATTAGCTCGGAATAATAATTGTTCGGAGTTATTAATTATTAGTTGATTACTTTTCAGTAGAGTAGAAAGAATCTTTCTGGAGTAAAAAAAATTAGTAGACGGGAATAACACCTTCTGGAACACTTTAGTTGGGAATTGATTAATGTCCTCCAAAACGGGTGTTTAAACCCCTGGAGTGTCATTAAATGCCCTTCTAAGGAAAAAGATAAAGGCGAATCAAAGAGGAAGAAGAAGAAATATAATAGGAAGCAAGAAGCTGAAAAGAATGAGGGAAAAGATGAGAAAATAGCCAAAATGTGTTCCGAGCTGATAGAGTTTGTTGAACTAGCATCTTTATTAATCACGGTAGCGTATAAGGAACTGTAGATTCTGTGCTAGAATAAGAGAACTAAAGGTTGATGAATTAAGTTGAAGAGGGCAAGAAAGTCATACTCTCAGACATATCCTCTGCGACTGAGGTAATGACTTCAGGATCAGCACAGAGAAGGGAAGAGCAAGGGAGATCAATTCGGCAACAAGATAAGGGCAAGATGAAAATTATATCGTCAAAGACATACAGGATATCACAAACATGAAGAAGATGGTAATGAAATCAAGTCCATAAGGCCAGCTGGGAAATTTCTGATTGTGTAAGCAGAAACGGACGATGACATCAAGAAGATAATGGAAACACAAGTGATCTCAAAAGAGTTGAAGTGAGAAAAACCCCGGCTGAAGAGACCACTCATCACGATGATTGACATTGCATTAGACATGGCAGAAGGCGATATTGTGAATAGCACGTATCAGCATAATCTGTTAAGGAGGATTGGTAAGGATGAGTTTATGGAGGGCTTTAAGCCTAGGCTCAAGACTGGTCCCAGGGACAATCATGTGGTAACCCATGTTGTAGAGTTTAACACCAAAGTAATGAATATCATATTAGCTTAAAGGGTGTATATAGCTTTTAGCAGTGTTACAGTTAGGGATTACGTTGTGTTAGTTATGTGTCATCGGTGCAGGGACTTGGGGAATATCAGTAAGTATCGCCCCAAAACAAACGTCGTGTTCAGAAAGTGTGGGAAAGAGGGACATGTGTTAAATAAATGCAGGGATAAGGAATAAATATGTATCGCATGTAGTAAAAGAGGTAAGGAGAAAGGTAAGGATAAGTTTTAAAATCTTAATATCTGGGATTTGGTCACACATAAAATGCTTCTGAATAGACTAATGGAGAAAACTAATTATGGAGAATGATTAAATAAACGAATTGACGATGATACTATACAAACAGATTAGAGGACTAAAAGAACTAGTTAGAAACGGTGACACAGACAAAGCCACAAAAGAGGACAAGGGTATCACAAAACCTAAATCACCCTCAAAATACGTAGGAATTTCCAGAGGGCAGCTGTGTTTAGGGTGAATAAAAAAAGGAAATTGGTCTCCACTGCCATCCAAACTGAAAAAAAATATAATAAGGAAATGGAACTAAGTGAAATATCCACGACCACGGACATCAACCTAAGGCGGACAGCATTAGAGAAATTAAAATTCTGGAGAATAAGTTTAGTATACGGGTTTGAAAAGGCAAACGTTAAGGATCTGAGTAATGCGATGGAGAAGTTAATGGAGAAGTAAATTGAGATAGAAAAACCCACTGATGATATGTTCCATAAGTTCATAGAAAAGTGTGAATCAGTTCCACATCCACTTCAAACTACTAATGTTGGAGCATTGGTCCGTAGGGGCTGTCTTCACGATCGAGAAGCAGCTGAGATGATGAACTCAGTTCGGTACTGGTCCATCCCTGGTCATTCGAACTGATAAATAGCGTGCTGAGGCTGTTCAAAATTGCGAATTTTATGGACGACTGGATGATTATCAATTTATTGACAGACACTTAAGGGATCGGTGCATGTATGCCTAATAGAGAGATTAAAGGTATAGGCATCCATTGGGTGGTGAGGGAAGTCAGTACTTCAGGGTAACATCTCGCTAAGAAGATTTCATATACTTATTGTATTATGAAATTGTACTGTCCGCTCTTCTTGGTGTGAGTTCCAAATCAAAGTTTATAAATTACGGGCATTGAAAAAATATGGGAAGGATTTGTAAGAGTGATGACATGGTAAGAGAAGGTGTTAAAATTGAGGGACCGAACCTTAACAGACCTTTAAAAGGCGATAGGTCATACATCGATGCTGGCTCTGGCGATTCATTTATGAATTTCATCCGTAACCAATTCAAGTTGAAAGTAGGGGAGAGAAATGCAGTTTTTCGAGTGGCCTCTGTACAATAGATGTCCGTAAGTATTTATTCTATTCTTGTTGAAATAATACTGGAAACGTTAATTTCAGAAGCTTTCTATTATGTTGCAACGCAATGATGGGTGGTGTATTTGTAAGTCGTTGGATTTGCCATAAGTGTGTGTGGCGAGAATATGAATATCCGGATGCTCTTTACAATCGGATACTGTGAAATGTGTTGATAAATGCAATTGAACGTCACAAGGGCGACAAATACCAACTGGAATGCGTGGAATCTCTGTGGCTGGCTACTCTAGATAAGGTATTTCAAGGTGTAAGTAAAATAGAAGAGCAATACGGGGTTAATGTACGGGCTTTTATAGGATCCACCGTATAAGGTATGCCCTTATGCCAAAGACATGCTGTTGGCTACTTCTTACGCGTGCAATGGTAACTCGTGGTCTGGTAATGAGTTCTGGTACGGGCATTTGGGCTCCACTGGGGACTCAGCTACTGCGTAGTCTACTTTTGTTGTACCAAATTCCCAACGCTGCGATTAATTTTGTACTAAACGCTACATAAATCCGATGAACAAACGAGTACCCTGTGACTTTATCTGCAGCCCTAGGTGCAGAGTACATTCCGAGAGTGATATATGATTTTGGGAATTACCGGCGAGTAGACGTTCCTCCTAAAACAATTGAGAAGAAGAACTCTTCTATAGGTAGTGACATAAAAATATGTGGAAATCAGGAAGGAATATATAATAAATTTGATGAGAGGTCCTCCGACTTTCTTGACTGAAGAAGCAGCATAACTTAAGTTTGACATTTAGAAATTTAGCTAGAGCAGGCCATGAGAAAGGTAAAACAGTTACTTTTCAAACACCTGAAGCACTGGAACGGATACAACTTAAATGGTCAACCTTCCCACGGACACGGAAATGTTGAGGATATTATTGGAAAAATATTTATCAAAAGGAAGAAAGATTTGATACAGAGGACATTTATGAACATCTAGCGAAGGTACATGGAAGAATTCTGTTTAATAATACATTGATTGGGCCTAGTTACTATGTTCATGTGTATCAACCACGGTGGACGAAAAAACAGTAAGGATAGTAGTAACATTATAATTAGACCGATAAACTGGATGAGAAGCATAATGGTACTACATTAGATCTGCAAGCTTGCAGAGGATATGATGTTGGATATAGTGTGCGTTCAAGAACCATACTCTGAAAGGGTCAAATTTCCACATATGTCTTTAACTGCAAGGATGATTACCGCTGGGAAAGCGCCTATGAGCGCTATTATTATAATCAATAGGCACATAACGGTGACAACATTAAATCAGTTCTGTTGTTCTGTAGTTCAGTTAAGAGAGCCGATAGATCAGTATCTGGAACAGGTTATATATATATAACATATCCAAATATTCCGCTAATATACGCTGCAGACGCTAACGCTAAATCACATCTGTGGAGGTTAAGAAGGTAAGCTGGGATACATTTGTCAAGGAGGAACTCCAAACAAACCCATGGGGAATTTTCCATAAGATTCTGACAGGGAAAATAAGACAACCTTCAACCATCTATGCCCTAATTAGGGTGTATGGCAGTTTTACTACCAGCTGGAGGAGTCTGTGCAAATGCTTCTTGATTTATTGTTTCTTAGTGATGAGAGAATAGGAAACACTAGGGAGCAGCTTGGGTGGCAGGATCAGATGTTCCAGGAATATCAGGAAAATTAAGATGTGGAACAGATAACACAGGAGGAAGTGATCAGTTCCAAAATGAGTTTAAGGAAGAGAAACGCAGCTGATCTAATATGGATAAGTGATGAAGTGCTGCAGGAAACTGAAGCAGAGATCGCGCCCTATATTGCAATGCTATTAAACGAGTGATTCTCTCAAGGTAGGGTTAGGAACATTGAGAAGCGGAGTGAGGTGGTCATGTTGAGCAAAGGGGAAGATAAGCACCTGCATCTTCCAAAGTAATATAGGCTGATTTGTTTGCTGAATACATTATGGAAACTACAGGAAAAGGTTCTATGCGAGTGACTTCAAAGGCATAGAAAAATTGACGGGATGTGTCGGCAACAGTATGGCTTCAGGAAGGGAAGCAGCAGATGCAATAAGTAAAGTTATGGATCTGATTGACCAAGGTACATTTGATAATCTATGGTGGCCAGCATTATTATGCGGCTGAGAAAATTAAAATGTCTCAGAAACCTATAACAGAGTTTCAGGGACTACTGTCGAGATAGATATGCAATCCTGAGAATTCCAAAAATAGACCAGCAGATGAAGTTAGCTAAGTGGTGTCCTCAAAGGTCTGTGAGTGTAACAATCTTCTGGGACATTGGTATCGAACCTGGGCTTCTGGAATTGGAGGCGATCACTGAGGCAAGGCGTGTGGTCGCCTTTGCGGGTGACCTTCTATTTATTGTCCTAGGCACATCTAGGAGGGAGCTAGAGGCCAAATGTAATAGATTTTTGGAGGTATTTGATGCCTGGTGCAGGAAGGTTAAGCTGAGGATGGCTACCGTGAAAATGACTTACATGCTCTTCAGGGGTGCGCTAAAGAGAAACCCAAGTATTAAAATTGATGGTATGACTATTAAACGTAGTAGGACAGTTAGATACCTGGGGTTGACACTAGATGAGAAGAGGGACTTTGGATCACACCTTGAGCAGATGTGTGAAAAGGCCATGACTATCATACATAATATTATAAGGATAGGCCAGAAATGCTTCTGTATCCCCATGAAGACTATTATTAAGCCATTTTGGTCTCAATGGTGGGTTATTGAGCTAGCATATGGGCTAAGTGATTGAAAAAGCCAGTTCCCGCAAAGAGGCTCCAGAGGCTGCAAAGAAATATTCAGCTGCGACAGTCTAGGGCATATAAGACAATTGACACTGATACTTTGAGTGTCACCCCGGGAATCTGCCCACTGGGCCTATAAGTAGATAGGAGAGGGGCCATGTATTGGATAAGGAAGGGAAATATATCCAGGACTGAGGAAATAATAAAAGAGGGAGTAGCCTTGGTTTTGGAGATTAATCTTTCCTTAGATGTGGAGTGGCAGGAACGATGGGAAAGGAGTAACACAGATAGGAGAAGATACCAGCTTTATCCAAGCATAATAGAGAGAATAAGATGAAACACCTGTAGCCTTCCCAGGGCCTGGTCCACTAAATCACTGGTAAAGGTCCATACTTGGCATCTATATATGACATGGGACTAACGGTAACTAGACAATGTGACTGTGGTGAGGAGGCTACGTAGGAGTACGTGTTCCTAGGTTGTGAGCTAGCACAAGAGATAAGATGTATCCTCCAGTATGAAATACAGGGCAGATTACTTGGAGATGTCTTGAGAAACCCGACCTGGTGGGGCTTCCTTTACATGATAGTTGAGACAATATCTAAACGTGAGAAAGATGGCGTACATAAATATATTGAATGTAGCTAGACCCAACAGACGAAGACAAGACAGACGTGACTCTGAGGTGTGAAACTCTACTGATAATGAAAATGATACTGGGAATATGAGTGAAGACGTATAGGAAGATCACAAAGAAGGAAAATATGTCATTGAAAAATGGGCATAAATTGGACATTACTCGACAAGGATAAAGACTAAGTCGAATTAAGGTACTGACAAATGGACGAAAGAAGAGGATATCAGACGCATAAATATGTGGCATTCTAGTTATCATGGAACTGTTGGGGTTCAGCGCGATGGAATACTTTAACTAAAGCTTGCAGGGACTGTTGCGCTGGTACTGGCAGAAGTTGTAGTAGGAGTGTAACCCCTGATGGAGGAGACTACCCCACCACAACAGAGTTCCATCTCATTTGGTAACAAGTGATGATGGGAAGAAGCGGAAAGGGACCTCCTGGGTAAGCTGATGGAGATGGACGTATATTGTCAGCAGACATCCGGTATCGTCGGGATGCAAATTCAAAGGATATTCAGGAGAAGTTGTAACAACATAGATGTAATAGCAAGAAATGTATAGTGCATTTTAGGTTAGTTTTAGTTTTCGATTAGTTTGAGATCCAGCCTTAGAGTTGGTTTCATACGACAATAGATGGAGCACCATCTCCGATAGAGCGCCTCCCCAGGTGGCGGATAGGGGGATGCCCATCTCCGCTGGATCTCCTGACGACCTTGGGGATTTGCGATACAAGGATCGGTGGGAAAACCAGCGGAGGAGGATACTGAGGGCGTAATGTACCCGGGGCGGACTAATTAGTAAGAACTCTTGGTGAATTTATGGGGATATGCGAGCTAGTTAATATTATAAGATTTATAACATGATTGTTATTTAAAAAAGGAAATACATAGTGTAAATGGGAATAACTCTAGGATAAAGAATCAAAGAGACCTGAATTAAATTTTAAGGAGTCAGGTCATAGATATATCTTAATAATAAAAAAGCCCCAAGTAAACATCAATAGGTGACAAGCTAGAATTTTAATTAGTCTCATCAGCTCAATCAAAACTAGAGGTAATGGTCACCTCACTTATTCAGTTTTACAGTGTTGTAAGGAAATTAGTTTTTGGAGAAAACTGAAGAGGACCTAAGAACATAAATTACCTTAATTCATACGTTTTAAAATGTGACAGGAGTGTATAAATATTTAAAATACAGGATAACCTACTACAAACGCATGAGAGTATACGTATACATAGAAAAAAAGAAAATATATTTCTCTGTGATGATTTAAAAAAAGTTTACAAAACACAATAATTTAGCCTAACAGTAATAAGGTCTAGCCGATAAGATTACTAATAGTAGAACCGGTGTTTAAAGTTCAACATAGATCAATGGCTTGATAATGAAACTTATTAGGAAAAACTACGTTATTGAAGCTGAGAACATTTAAGTATATACCACAAAGCCACAGCATTCAAACTTTCCACAAACACCTTCAATAATAGCATCCTAAACCTCAAAATACTCTGGTACAACCCCAAATTTATCCACACTCAATTTTATCAACAACTAACATTTCAATAAAAAGGTCACCATATTCGATTTTTTTTACTGCAACGCTTCTTACATACCTATTTTTTCAATTAAATCTGTAGGCCTACCTCCACCCTCAATGTATGTCAAGGGCAGAAAAGCCTTACACCAACGATGACACGTCCAAAATCCGATGATGCTATACCAACAAGCCTGTTCACCATAATCACCTTGCAATAGACTGTACTGCCTGTGACGAAGACATTAGTGTTTGAATCCCGGTCTAGTTAGCTGAAGGTGGCTTACCACTTTCAATCTACGCAAATATTGGTATATTTCCTCTAAATTATACTTTCTTTATTAGTTTAAATACGTTAATAGCCAGAACGGGTAGTTATTATTATGTGTTCTGTCTTACTACATGTCAATTCCTTATATCACTGAACTAGGACTGCCAATGCACCTGACATTTGCCTCCTCCTTAAGCTTCCAAAATTGTCTTCTTTCCTTCAAGTCATCCAATAATTGACTCGTCCTTCCTAAGCTCCTCTTTCCCTTAAAACTTGCCTTTTATGACGTCGTGCAGAAGATATTTCCTCCTAACTTTGTTTTCGATCCAGTTTGTTTTGTATCAAAGAATCTCGTCCAAAATGGTTTTCTTCTCAACCACTCATCATGGGACGTCTTCATTTATCACCTTGTCTGTCCGCCTGATCGTCTCGATTCTTCTCAACCATCATATTTCAAATCTCTCCTTTTGTTTATTTTACATCCGCGTTGTATAAAGTTTTTTTATTTATAATATATCAAATTAACAAAAGAATAAATTTGAAAGAAAACTATCACAAACCTCTAAAACGATTTAAAAACTAAATTGAGAGCCAATATTTTGTAGTTAGATTTTGTGTCAAGAATTTGATAATATATGTCTAACTTCCTACTAATGTGAATGTTGGTTTTGGAATATATTTTACTATTTATAGCTCGAACACAAAATTCAACACCACTCCCTCACTTAGGCATATAATATGTTCAACGTTTGACATAAGTCTTGATTAAAAACCTCCATAGCTTCCTTAGACTATAACATAACTAAATTCTTTTTATATTGTAACCCTATGACGGTAACTTGTCTTTAGCAGGTACTATTTGACTTCTTTGGCCAAAATTGTCTCTTAGTTACCAGACAATATAATAGTATATATTATCTGTGTGTGTATAAATATTTTCACACATATACGTACTGACTATACATATATAAATATATATCTGAATACAAATAACTAGCTAAGTCCATGACATGACATGAGGTGCCAAAGCGGAGGAGACCACTGGATACCTTCTTTGATGTCGACAAGGACACGACAGCAGATTAACTGACTAAACTAACATATGAGTAAAACATAGTAGGCAGAATGAGTAAGGAGGAATTTCTGGAGGGTTTAAAACCTCGTTTTAGGACAGGACCAGTGGATAGACAAGTGGTTAATAATGTGGTGGAGGTCTCTCCATAGGTAAGACATGAGCTTCTAGCGAATAGAATATATATATAGTGTCTATAAAAGACTACATCCTGGTAACGAAGTGCTTTATATATAGAGATCTCAGCCACATTGTGGCCCATCGTAAAAAGATGGAGGAGGTGGGCGGCAGGTGCGGTAAGTTGGGGCATAAACAAAAGGAATGTAAAAGTAAGGAGGAGTTATGCATTCCATGTGTTTCAAGGAAATGAACGGAGAAATGTAAAAAGCCCAAATCCCATAACTGCCCTACGCATCAAATGTTATTAAGGAGACAGAGAGAACTGACGATGGTAATTGACGTCCTAGCTGAAATACTTGGAGTACTAAAAAAGATTATGACTAAAATAGATAAATTAAGTATGGTGGACATGAAGCCTGACAGTATGGAGAAGAGAACAAAGAGATTTCTGTCAAAACGTGCAAGGAACTTCAGGAGAGCTGAAGAGCATAGGGAGAAACTAATAGATAAGGAAAGTGTAGTTAGACCAATATTACCTGATGCAAATGAGAAAAGGCCAGGTGTGAATGAGCAGGGTAGCCCTCAGGCCATCATAGGTATGAGGGATGATAAGTAATCCTAGGTCAAGTAGATCCAAAAGAGATAGGAGTGGAAAAATGGAAGAATTGGATGGAACATTCTGGAAGGAATTTAAAAGGTGCAGGATTTCAATGCTATTGGTGAACATGGGAATTATGGTTGGGAGGAGACTCTCATGAGTATCAAGGAGGCAGAGCAACACGTACGGTCTGCCAGGACCTTAGTCCATAATTGAACAAGAGATCTCATGGTGGCACTACTGTGTTTTTTGGCCTGAAATGGATTCATTGAACTAGATTGTTTTAAAAGGACATGACTGTAGAGGATTTCAAAGGAACGCTCCCTCAACAAATGTGTAAGTACCATTATGCTGAAAATGAGACCTATTGCACACAGTCTGGGCGCAAAGCAAATGACTATAAACACATAATGTCGAGTAGAGATAGAGGCATAGAGTGTCTACGAGATTATGAAATCATTGCCTCTGGCCTCATAGTGATATTGTCAACAACGCGTTTCATAAATAAAGGAGAACATGATAACATGGGGCACCCAATAACAAAAGGTGTGGTTGAGTGAAGGTCTATTGTGGGTCTCATTGGTCCAAATCTACGCCATGCTGGATGTGCTGATAGGCTCTACATGAGTCCAAATTGTGACGGTGAACTGGTCTTCCAATTCATTGAACATTATTTTAAATCTCGTGTTAGTAACCCGGAGAAGACGTTTCCAGCAAAACATGGAGCCAACATTTATGAAAATGTATGTAAATTAAGGATAAAGTTAATCTTAGAAATACTCTTGGAAAAGTCGTATAGAATATCTACCATGGTATCACGGAGTGTTCACCTTCAAATTGTAGGATTTGGACTGGGAGTGTGTAGTGGTTCAGTGCACAAAAATGCTATCTTCTATAAGGAAAAAAGGGAATGTCTGGTTAACTCGTTCAGATAGTATGAAGAAGGCCCTGGTAAGATTAGCTGTCTATAGTTACTATGAATGAAGGATGCTTTGGACTCCTTTGCAGACAATGACATCATACTAAAATCAACTGGGAACCGTGTAATATCCCCTTGGTGGGCGCCCTTCGAGATCTATAGGTCTGGAAATGGTTATTTTGTTATTTGTCACCTCCTATGGCTGGGATGGGAACAGCTTGCCGGGGAACAAATTTTGGGATGAGAAATTTTCGTCCACTGGAGACTCAGCAGTTGATTCATCTTCCCTTATCTCCCATGTGCACAATGCCACAAAAGGCCTAGAATATGGGAGAAAAAAAGAAGAAAATTGTGAGGTAAGCAAAACAACTAGTAAAGGTAGTCAGATAAACGAAGATAGCACCCCGGTGAAGGAAATGGAAAAAGGCATATGGAAGGTTCGATGAGACCATCCGCTTGTCTAGGCTGGAGGAAAGAATACTCTGCACATGGCATTAAGACGAGAATCATCGTGTGTGGGGAAGTACTGATGAGTGCAGTTATCATCTTTAACCGAGACGTCACTGTGGCTAAAATAGAACAGTATAGCAACCAATGGGTAACATGTGTGGCACTGGTGACTTGCGTGGGCGGGTGTATTGTGGTAAATCTGTACTTTTAGTTCATGCACCCCATCTAACTATACTTGGTGCAAATGTAACACATTTGTGAAGAATATGCAGGTGTGCAACTTAAATTTCCTGCGAACACCAATGCCAAATACCTTTTGTGAAACAGTCAAAGGGTGATCAGAAGGGACAGAAGAAACGCTGTCGGTGGCCATACAGGAGAAGCCTCGCACTGGAAGAGCTGATTTATGCGCATCGACTCGAGGTTGCAAACCAGCCTGGAAATACCCCTAATTATGTGGGAAGTGCTAGGGCGTCGACGAACATTATGCAAACAGGAATCTATGGGCATTGTCGGTAGCTGGAAAATGGTTAAGAATGCTACGATCTGCAATCACAAACTGGTTGCCTTTAATATAGCCACTGGGGGAATGGTGGATGGAAATGGGGAAGGGAAAATCAGGAGGTACAACATTAATAGAACGAATTGAGACAAGTTGAGAGGGGAGCTAATGGTTCCAAACCTAGTGCTAGAGGGTGACAATGTGAACATCAAAGCCAAAGAGCTAACTAGGGCACTGCAGGACGCAATGAAGAAGTCAATACCCTTAATGAAAGGGGATATCAAGGTTGGGAATAAGCCATCGAATGATAGACTGTAGGACCTATGAGCAAGTGTAAGAAGGACACGCAGAAGGTATCAAAGGTGCAGATACTCAGTAGGTTGGGTAGCTTTATTTAAAATATACAGAGAAAGAAAAATGGCATGTGTGAAGAGGAGAACTGGGAGAGATATGTGAACGAAGAGCTACAACAGGGACCGTGGGGCATCCCTTTTATGAAGTCCTTGGGGAATGTCAGACCCCCAGTGATGTTGTCCACCCTCAGGAAAATAGATGGAATGACAAATAGCTGCTGGGAGGACACTGTGGAACTTCTGATGAAGATATTGTTGTTTGATGATGAATAGGAAAGAGAAACGGAAGACCAAAGAGACTTAAGGAGAAACATTTCAAGAGATGATTACTGACGGAATGATCCATGGAAAAAGTAAATCAAGAGGAGATGATCAGCACCATTGCTTGGATGGGGAAGAAATAAACACCTGGGGCAGACGGAATTAACTTCAAGGTTCTTCAAAAGAAGGCAGACCTCATAGCTCCTTACATTTCTGAGATTTTAAACGAATTCCTCGCTTAAGTTAGAATCCCAATCATCTGGAAGCAGAGTGAGGTGATCGTGCTTAATAAAGGTGAAGACAAAGATCCGCAACTTCCTAAGTCATACAAACCTATCTGCTTACTAAACACACTGGGTAATCTGCAAGAGAAAATTTTATGCGAACGCCTGCTCGAGCATAGAAATCAAATCGGTATGCACCAACATCAGTATGGTTTTATAAGGGGTAAGTCTAATGAGTATGTAATCTAAAGATCAATGGAGATGATTGACTCCTCATTGGAGAGGTATGTGGTGGGTATATTCGTGAACATCTTGGAGGCCTTTGACAATTTATGGTGGCTGGCATTGTTCAACAGTCTAAGGAGCTTACAGTATCCAGGAAGTTTTTATAAAAACTTCAAGGATTAGTGTAGAAACAGATATACAAACATGCGGTGTCCTTTGTAATAGTTCAAAAGGTGCTAACCAAAGGATGCCCACAGGGATTGGTCTGTGGACCGATACTTTAGTACATCGGACTGGAATATGGTTTGACAGTGTTGGAGATAGTCCCTGAGACACACGGAGCAGTCGCCTTTGCAGACGACCTGTTGATAGTGGTGGAAGGTAACACTAGGGGCGATGTAGAAGGAAAGTGAAACCAGGGGCTAGAAGGACAAGACACCTGGTGTAAAAGTGTCAAATTAATATTGGTGCTGGCGAAGACGACGTTCATGTTGTTCAGGGGAAGGCTATCTCAAAATCCTAGCGTAAAGGTAGACTGCAAGATAATCAAGAGAAACCATAAGGTCAGATATCTGGGGGTAACACTGAAAGAGAAGAGGAAATTCACGGCTCATATGGAGTAGGTGGTGGGTAAAGCTCAAAAGGTAATCAACAAGACTAAAAGCATAGGTCAACGAAGATTTCATTTACCTATGAAGGTAATTAAGATATACCACTAAACAATACTACTCTTCATTTTTTGCTATGGGGCTTGTATATGGGTCCACAGACAGAACAATGTGGTGCCGGCTATAGCAATAGGGAAGCTTCAGAGGACTGTCCTACTGAGGTTGTCGGGAACCTACCAGACTGTAGCGTCGGATGCACTGATCGTCGCCCTAGGTGTGTTGCTGATGGATCTTCTAATTAGGAATAACAACTTATAAAAAGTGAAACTGCTAACCTACCCGGAGGTCAACACTACCGGGGAGGCAGAAATATCATTATTAGTATAGTGGCAGATACCCTGGGATGGAAGTGAACCTGGAAGGAAGACTTTCCAACTATTTCCAAATGTTGTGGACAGACCTGAAAATGAGCACCTTCTACCATCCTGGGGTCTGATCCACTTTATTACAGGGAAAGGGCCTTATCCGACATCCTTAAGGAAACAAGGGTTAGTTGATTCCGGTGAATGTCTGTGCGGACAGGAGGGAACACTCAAGCATGTGGTCTTGGAGTGTGTTCGTACCCAAGAGGACAGAAGACCATACCAAATAGGGATACAAGGAATGCTTGTAGGGCACGTATTGAGAGACCAAGTCCTGTTGAAGTTCCTGAATGCCATTGCATTGGAAGTGTCAGAGAAAGCTAGATAATGATAAAGCTAACTTAATGAGGCAAGACAAGGAAGACTAAGACAAAACAGACATGAACAACGTAACGATAGAGATGATGATGATGATGATGATAATGACGATTATTACACAGTAAGCGATACTGATACAAACACCAGTGAGGATTCAGTAGTGGACAACTCGGAATAGGAAGGTGAGTTGTAAATCTGGGCAATAGCGTAAGCAACTCCTTGATTTGGATAAACAATAAACTGATGGGATATGGTAGATACGAGCCTTGGGAGATGGAATACCTGGTCGGCTGATGGTTCCTGAAGGAAGTTGGGGCTACCCTTATAATCTGAGGGACCAATTTTCCAAGCCGAAAAACAACCTATAGATGTGATAACACCTAGACACCGGAGGGTACCTTAAGCTGGTTGATCTCTTCCCTTGGTAACAAGAGAACGGGATTATGGTAGTTGGGCCTTCTGTGTCAAGATGGAAAAAGGTGGATGTCTGGTGGCGCCCTGGTTACCATCGGGCTGAGAGGAGGGATACAGGTGAACCAACAGTCTACTAGTATTAAACTTAGATTAAATTAAATTAGGGTAGGGGGCTTAGAGTAGGTAATTAAGGTAAAGAATTTTAATAAATGAAATGGTGGCAACTAATTAGTAGACGGAGCTCCAACTCCAATAGGGCGCCTCCCCAGGTGGTGGATAGGGGGATGCTCGCCACTGCCGGCTATCATGGTAAGTAGTCAGTGAGATGACTGGCGGGGGAGGGTACCGGGGGAGTTAAATACCCAGAGCGGACAAACTGGAATGATAATATAGTTAAAAATGTCTT
Organism: Timema podura; assembly: GCA_033556935.1. Taxonomy (NCBI): domain Eukaryota; kingdom Metazoa; phylum Arthropoda; class Insecta; order Phasmatodea; family Timematidae; genus Timema; species Timema podura. The sequence continues at coordinate 2,497,587 of JAVRXN010000010.1, forward strand.
AAATTAGGTATATTTAGGTTCTTAGCTTGTTTAGTTTATTTGTTAAAAATATGCCAGAAGGAAATAAACCATAAGGAGAATGTAACGTCTTGGATTTAAGGAATAATAAGATACCGAGCTAAATAAACCTGGGGAATATATATAAAAGAGATTTTAAACAAATTTTTATTTATATTTTGCTTTTAATTGTTTAGCCTAGAAGACATAAATAAAAATATATTACTTACATGCATGTGCGCCCCATATCCTGGACTCCCCATGAAAATCCAATCGACTTTCTTGTTCTCTGCCGTGGTAGGCAGAAAGTATGGTCTACCGTAATGCTGACGCAATACTCGTGCAATTCGCTCATCACAGTTACTCCTGTAAAGATTAAATAACTTTTAACATGCTAAGCATAATTAGATCGATTGGGAAGACCTAGACACGGATGGAATCAGAATAAAGATGAAAGAAATAAGGTGTAGTGAGAGGAATGGATAAAACTAGCTCAAGATAGTGATAGAATGTAACGAGGTGGACTGTATATAACTAGAGACCCCAGATACAAAACAAACAACCTCGTTAAACCCACATTCTTCTTTCTACTGCACAAGGTGACCAACAATTGTATGTTTCACATCGGCTGTCCGGAAGTATATGTTACACTAGCTATACAAAATATGCTGTTACAAATTGTGTGTTTTAATGTGATTTTGTTGAAACTTTAAATAATTTGTGTGTATATTTTATAATTCCTGTGGACTTGTATAGTGTAGTTCATTTAGCATACATAGCAAGAAGCTATATAATGGCAGCATCATCTTTCTGGACATCCTCTGAAGGGACAGGCTAGAAAAATTGTATATAACGTAGCTGATCTCTCGAAAAACCAGGCACAAGCTTGTCTTAAGTAGCGTAAAAAATTTTTAAGGGAAGGTAAATGCTCCCTTGTTTCTAAAGAACCCCTGACTTTTTCTACTATTAAAGAAAAACTGTAAGGAGCATAGTAAAATAATATTTATAAACGAAGAACAAAAAGCATCAATTCGTAGAAAAGTCCACTGAAACTTAGGAAATTACAATCAGCTTTTAAAAGTGATGATAAAATATATTGCAGCAGAAAGTATTTGCGAGAAACAATCCAAATCTTGACCTTTAAGTGGAAAAAATGTTAATCAATCATTACTTCACACTTTCCTATGCTAGATTTCATTCCATACTCTTTCACTTCCTCATCCCATTCTTGTAATTGTTCCTGTACTTCCTATTCCTTCTCCCACAATACTTTCAAATAATCAGCAAACATCATGGCATTCATTATTTCCTTCCCGAGTTTTCCTGACACTTTGTTTATGACCATTCCCATTACCATTACAAATAGTAATAGTGAAATGGCAGCTCCTGCTTCACTCCATATTTATTTGGAACCACCCCGTCCTTTCCCTCTCCATCTTAAAACTGTTATCCTCATACGTGCTATTCACTCTTATTACAACTCCTCTTTCCACTTTGGTCTCCTCCATCGCTTTCCAAACTTTATTTCTATCCATGCTAGCATATGACCTCTCCACATCCATAAATACCATTACCAAGCATCTCTTCTTTCCATCAACAGTCGTATGGCAATGATTAAGTCTACTGTAGACCTATGTACCCTAGATCCATGCTGTTTCTCTCTCCAACTTATTTTCTTTTTATTTCTTATTCTCTTTTCAGATATCTTTTCTTATATTTTTGGACAATGGAACATAAGCGTTATAATCCTATATTTTGTAAACCCTTCCTGTCTCCTTTCTTAAAAATAGATATAACACCCTTTTTCCAGTCATATGGTATTTTCTTCTTCCAAAACACTCTCAGAACTCTGTATAACCATTGTATACCAACTTTCCCTGCTGCTCCTATCATTTCCACAGTGAGTTGGTCCACACCCGGTGCTTTCCCTTTTTCCCTCATACTTAGTGCTTGCTCCACCCCTTTTCATGTTGGACTTCTTTCCACCTCATTTGCTATTTCTTCCTGCTTCTCTGTTTCTCTCAACTCTTCCCTCTTCAGGGTTGAACATTTTCTCAAAATATCTCATCCATAGTTCCTTTTCTCCCTCTCCTGTCTTCAACGTTCTTACTTCTTCATGTATAATTCTAACTTCTTGTCTTTTTTCTCTCCTCCTATTTTTTACTTGGCTATATAACAGCCTCTTACTTCCTTTCACGTCCCGTTCCAGCACTTCTGTCCATTTTTGCATCCAATCGTTCCTGAATTCCCACACAGCATAATTCGTTATTTTCTTCTTATCTATATTCTTCCTATGTTTCCTCGTTCCGTTTCTTAAAAGTCCTTCTAGATACCTTACTCTTCTCTTCTACTGCTTCCTTCACCCGGTAGTTTCACCAGAGTGTCACCTTCTACTTCCTCTTATTATCTGTACTCCCACACACCTTTTCTGCCGCTCTCACCAGACTGTTCTTGAACATTTCCCATTCAACCTCTTCACTTTGCATCTCATTCTTGGGTACTAAGCTTCTTGCTTTTCTTAGATACAGTTCACTTTACTCTTCATTTTTAGCCTCCACACACTTATTCTTATTCCTTGTCTTACTACCTTTCTTCAACATTACCATCCCTTTATGTCTGTCACCAACAACCTGTGGTCACTATCTAAGGACACACTTGGAATTACTTTGATTTTTACGGTTTGTCTTTTCATTTCTTCATCTATGAGAAAATAGTCTATCACCGATTTTGCTCCCCATCTCTACTGTATCTAGTGATCCTATGACTTTCTCTTTCCTTCTTATGCCAGCGGTTTGCCACTTTCATTTTATTTTTGCACAAAACTTCAACAGCTATCTACCCTCCTCGTTTTTCTCTCCCCATCCTTCCTTCCCTAACACCTCTTCAAAACTTACCCTCTTTTTTTCCTACTCTTGCATTCAGATTGCCCATAAATATCTAACACTCGTTTCACATATGCCTTTCTAGGTCTTCCTCAAACTTGTCTTTTTTTCTTCTGGGCACCTCACTTGTAGGACATACACTTGTATCACCTTCACCTTTGCTTACTTTTGTCATTTAGTGACAACTTCATAATTCTATCATTCATCCTTACTACCTTCTCCTGGAGCCCTTCTCTAACTTCGAAGCCTACTCCGTTTCTCTTCCTTTCATCACTCCCCATTCAATGTAGAATGAAGCCATTCCTTATTTCTCTCATGCCACTCCAACTCCACTTGGTCTCACTCAGGCCCAGGACATCCACTTTTCTCTCGTCCGTCAAATCTACTATCTTTTCCGCTCTTCAAGTTAGTGTTCCAATGTTCAGAGTCCCTATCATAGCTTATGGTCTTCAACAAATTTTACAATCCGATATTTTACTATGTTTGCTTGAGTATGGGTTTGTTTCATCCACTGATTTAATAGGCCTGTCGTGGCCTTCACCTGAGTAGCGGGGCTGCCACTTATAGGTCCTTAGATAGAACTTCTCTTGGTGGTAACTTTCTCCAACCACGGTTATGGGTGCTGATAATGACTTGGCTCATAATCACTATACCTCTCACTCCCAGCCCACCCAGCCGGGAGCAAAATGGCCAGACTCTGTTCCTAGCTTGTTGAGCAGTCTATCAACCTTCTCACTCCCAGACCACCAAGCTGGGAACCAGTTGGCCAGACCCTGTTCCAAGCTTGTTGGTTTTGGCCCTGACCAGTCTCATGTCTCTCGTCTGCACCTGACCTGGTTTCCGCTGGGGTTCAACCCAACCTCCACCAGGTTACACAAATCCCGGGGTACACCACTTGACGGTGAGATCAGGAATGAGTCGGAGAGACTAAGCCGCACCCACTTGGTAGGATCCATGTATTGTGTATCAACACACCGTTAGTATCCCTCCTATCCCATAACATTTTTCAAATGTATAATTGGTATAATATAATATTCTCAGATGCCATGAAACTCTCTAACGTTGTTTCAGAGAGCAATGTACTTATTATAGTTACTATTATTATTAATTATTATTATTATTATTATTTATTATTATTATTATTATTATTATGTTTGAATTAAATTAGCTTTGAAAAACAGTATAGTTATATATGTTGGGTCTAGGTAAATTTTTCGAAAAAGTTATTAGAAAATAAATTTATCGAAATTAATTCACCAAATACAAAACCATCGAAAGAAATTTGGTCGAAAATCAATTTTTCGAACCATCAATTTTCCGAACGATATGTTTGTCGAAACCATATTTTTCAAAAATCAATTGCCCGAAAGTGAATTTCCCGAAGTGAATTTACCGAAAATCAATTGTTCAACAGTCAAATAATCGAAAATGAATTTTTTAAACAATCCATTTTTTGAAGAATCAATTTTGCAAATTTCAAATCTTTTTTTTTCGGGAAATCAATTTAGCGAAATGCGAGTTTTCCGGAAGCTATTTTATCGAGGACTGAGAATCACCTATCCCAACCTTCACCCACCTATAAGGAGGATTACCCCTAACCTAACCTAACCTAAGCTGCTTGAATTTTATTATACTTTGAACTTATCGTTTGAAATATTTATTTTCGAAAACCTCCTTTTTGAAACATTTATTTGAAAAACAAATTTGAGGCAAGTTCATTTTCGAAAAAGAAGTTTTCGAAAAACTTCTCGTTCGAAGAATTTCTAGATCGAAAAATTGGTTTTCGAAAAACTGCATTTAGGAAAATTTATATCCGAAAAAATTATTTCGAAAATTTTATTTTCGCCTAATTGATTTTCGAAAAACTATTAGTTCAAAAAATTGCTATGCCGAAAAATTGATTTTTGAAAAATTAAACTTCGAATAGTTGAATTTCGAGAAAATGATTTCGATGGACTTATTTTCGAAAAATTGCTATTTGGTAAACTCGCCAGCTACCATATATGTTTATATGTAGCTGAATAACTATTTAAACTACCTTTGGAAGCATACACTACTCATATCATGGATAAATATCAAAATAAATGTGCCAACAGTATTTAGTACGTTTGTTAATTAATTAGTCCCATTTATTATTTTCAATAAACAAATAAAACATTATTAAAATAATCAATTTGTAACAATAGCATATAGTCTAAACGGTTGCTAAAAAACGTGGTGCTAAAAAAACTTGCAGTCAATTAAGGAATTATATGTGTACCAGCAATATTAATTTGATCTTAAATGTAAATTTGTTTAGAATTTTACTTGCTCCACCTCCATCGGAACTCCAGATTTTGATAAATGTTGACGCTTCATGACCCCATTAAAGCGTCTGTCCATATGTTCATCTGTATTCCGGACTAGAGCCAAAACCATTTTACCGATCAGGCTAAGACTTGGTTTCTAGGGTTTTCATACGGTCCCCCCGAGAGATATTTGGAATTAAATATCTAGCCCTAGATTCAAGGGTAGTTTATTGAAGGGCAAAAAGAATTAAAATCAATTTTCTCAAAATCTGTTTGAATGGTTTTTATAAAGGTTTGTGTCTAAGCATTGTTTAACATTACAAAAAACATGACAATGACTTTGAAGAAGTTGGATTCACACTAACAGGACTGTGCGCCGACTGTGTCGTGTCGCTACCATGCAATGACTGTTTTGGTCCCTGATCATCTTACAACATTCATTATGAATTCTTTATACTCCCTGTTTCGTTCTCTTTAACCACTTCCAAAACAGCTTCTTATTTCCTTCAAAATAATTCTGCATTATTTATCCTTATTTTAATCTAATAGTCTCTTTACTCTCTTTTACTATTTTTCTTTGCACTCATATTTTTCTCTTTGCATATGTCCCACAACCTCTTACATTCTGTTTCACTCTTCACAGCAATAATTGGTTCCTATGCTTCTTTATTTTCTCTCACAGCTTATTTCACCTGTTCATTCCACTATGCATCTGTTTTTAAGTTTCCCACCACCGCAGATCCATACACATCTTTCAAGCACTCAACTACAGCCTCTTTTATTCTGTTTCAAGCACTTTCTATATCATTAGTATTTATTTCAACATTCCATTTATGATCTTGTAAGGTTAATCTTTCGCCCAGTGCTCTTTCCTATCGCGCTTTAATATTGTTCTTTCACACTTGTATCCTGCAACTTTTCCACTTTCACTCAAACATTTTAATACTCTTACACTGCTTTATCATAAAACTCCTACCTAAATCAATTACTGAGATTACTATAAAATGATCCGTTCCACATTCAACTCTACACACATTCCTAATATTCTTTAATAAAGTTTTCAGTCGCTCATTATACTCCACAAAATAAATCATTGTTCTTGAATCCCCGCTTTGCCATGTATATATGTGAATATTGTTGTGCTTAAACCATGTGTTCGACACAAATAAACTCTTTCCCAAACATAGACATATTAACTCGTTAGCATTCTCGTATATCCTGTCATCACCATACCTTCCTAACACTACTCTCTGTATTCTCTCTTTGGTACCAAGACCCACCCTGCCATTCATATCTCCTATCAATATAATTCTTTCACCAATTCACATGCATTCAAGATTTAATTGAACTAATTCCAAAACTCTTCTCTCACATTCTCGTCTTCACCTTCCACCGGAGCATAACCGCAAAAAACATAATTCTAAGAATATCTATTATCTTACGTACCCATAGAAGTCTAGATGACACCAATTCATATCTTCTTACAAACAGCTTAGCTGTTGGGCTTAAGATTAATCCAACTCCCTGATTTCTTCTTACCCATTCATTCACACCTGACCACAGTGCTAGACTACCATCGCTCGTCATCAAAATATCTTTCACTTTTCACCTTGGTTTCCCATACATAGACATATCAATGGTTTTTTACAATTATTTCCTTTAATAGTAAATTCGCTTTACCATATACTCCTCTTACATTCTACTACTCTTTCACAGTTTCTTGTAGTAATTTTAAATAGAGTATACCAGGTTGCTAGCCTTGATTGTACCCTAACCTATGACAGTATTCGCTGCTTACGGTAAGGATGCTGTACCGATCTTTGTTAGCACATTTTAGCCATAATACCACAAGTACAACCATTGCTCAGTCTTACCCTGAGCACTATTCCTACAGAGATCTCTACCAAAGAGACTGCCTTGTCGACCAGTAGACCGTTGCCCGTATTACTGCCACTAGGAGGTTAGGTAATGCACCGACACAACAGGACACCACTTTTTTTATGGCATACTTAAAAATATGGAATTGATTGTTATGAACTTTGGTGGACAGAGACGCTACATTTTTATTGTTTCTGTAACAGTGTGTATTATTACATCTAATATTTATTTTGGAGTGTTTCTGTAACAGTGTACAATATTTAGTTTAGTAAATATTAGTAGTTTTTAGTAAATATACCTATTATAAGAATAAAGAGAAAGTATTTACGGTGCACCGTACAATTTATTTAATAATGGTTTTCCACTCTCTTTCAAAGAATACTCTGGTAATTCTCCTCAATATCTACTCTAATATTCATATACATAATCAAAGATCAAGTCACCAATAGGTAAAATAAATTATACGGAACTCCACACGGACTTTTTCCCTCCATTTTTAAAAATTGGAGATATTTAAACTAAACTCGTAATATATGTGAAACGAAATAATATAGATTAGCAAACCCGATCAAAATGGCGTTATACTTATGTAAAACTTTTTTAAGTCCAAGTTTTAAATTTTATAGTTCTATTTTTAAAGAAGTAAAATCCTTATTTGTATATTTGGACCGAAAAAAAGATCGATATTGGGTCCACAAGGGTCAACACTTCGTATTAAAATCTCTACATCCGGTTAAAAATTATCGACATTTTATTAGAGGTTGCACTTCTTATGGTCATCGCATTGCTATCATATTATTAATTTATAAATTTAGACAGAAAACGGTAAATAATGACTTTTGAGTCTAAAATGATAGAGATAGATCAATGCTGTACAAACATTTCCCCTAAGAGGTTAAAGGAAAAAGAACATCAACATTTTGAGAGACTTACTTATTTACTTACTCTTTGGTATTCGATAAGTAATACGTTAAATCTTAAGTAGTATCTTTGTGCAACTAAAGCTCACAACCAATATCTCAGAAACTATTGGTTTTATAAAGATGCATTTGAAATAAAAGTTTTTTATTTTTTATATTACTACAATTTTGAAATGATAATTTATCTCAAATAGTTGTGGAGGTGCGGAAATTCCGCCTCTGTAAAGTACCCTAAAAGTCATTTTCAAGGGAAAATGAAAGTGGTCAATTTGTTAATAATCTTAATCAACGCCTAGATACGAATTTTAATCTTAGAGCTGATTTTGAAAAAAACAAACTATTTTTCTCTTTTTGCTCTTTATTAAATTACTCTTAATTTTAGGGTTAAACAGACACACAGACAGACGGCATTGCAAAAAACTAATTTTAGGCTTTGTGGGGGCTATGAAACGTCGACAGTCATCAAACTCTCGAGTTCAATTTTTTTTACGATCTTAATACTTTCTCTACCTGTAGGCTAGCGAGAAAGTAAAAAATATTACTTAAGAGAATTAATTAATAAATTACAACATTTTTGGACCTTGTTTTAAAATAATCAAGTTCTGGGCTGTTTTTTTCTAAAGACTACACTGAGCCTTGGTCCGGGGAGAATATTTAGGGGGTGGCAGAATTTCAGTGCATTACAGTAAAAGTATTATAAAAATGAATAAAATAGCTAATAAGGCAGAGCTGGAATCATACTTATACCGATTACTAGAGAAATTGAAAAATCCATATGAAAAACATTTTTATAAACACATAGTTTTAATTTCGATGTAGAGTATGGATTTAAAAATCATGATGGAACTAGCCAATAAAATCTTAAGAATGTTATGAATCCGATTTGAGTGTATTATTCGTAACGATGGGAGTGCTTACATTTTCAAGCTTAGAAAGGGCTCCAGGTACGTCTGTAGAAATTAGTGTTTTGTTAAGAATTTAATGTCTGGCAATATCATATTTATGCGTAGATATTGCTTTCGGAATAGCAACCTTTAATTGTACCATGGAAATATAATTCTCGCCATTAAAGTGCTTAAGATTAATTGCACTCAATTATTAAAGAATATTTTCGAAATAGGCATATTTTGACCACAGTTAGTATAACATCGAAATTTACACCAATAAGTTACTATGACAACATTATAGGATTATTTGTTAAATAAAAAGCTGGACAAAAGCTTCTCAAAGAAAGACACTAAGTGTTTAAATAATTTTGATAATATTAAATCAATTCAAAGGGGTGGAAGAATGGCTATGAGTAACACAGTAAACTCAGATTTAGGTGCTGACTGCATTATTAATTCTGTAAATAAACTAGAATGTATCTTACCATCCAATATACCATGGTTTGGTGCCATCTAGCATGAGTGAACGATCCTCGCTCATGTTAAAAACTTCCCGCAGCTGCGTAAACTCTGTATCGTATGGGAAGAACTGGCAGCCTAACTTTAAGCTCCACTGCTCCAATTTTTGTTCGTATAGGCCCTTGAAAAACTGGTAGCTAAAAATATGTTGGGCGGTCCAATTACCCATGGCATCCATCACTACGACCGGTCTACCAGTGTAAGCGTATCTGAAAACACAGATTTTATATATAGGTACATGTTCATTCAGGTACATAGGCCCTACCACATTTGGGGTATCAGCGTGAGGATTTGTGCCTTGATCCTTTTACCTTTAAACACTGCACTATAAGCAAAAAATATTCATACTTAACCAGTACTTTAACCTAATATATTCAGAAACAAAACCCTTCACTGATTTTTAGAACAGAAGCTTTTACAAAAACCCAGTTTTTTGTCCATACAACTTGACTTTCAATCAATTAAAACTTCTCTTATAGCTGTCAGAATTAGAGAAACATCAACTGAGGAAGTATAATCTTACTATATTTGGAAATATAATCATATCGGGTTTATTAAAATTGTTATTTGGGGGCTACAGGTGCATAATTCATTGGTTACTAGTGCCTATGGTACTCTTTATTGACTTGTGGTTTTCTAGTTACTTTTATTTAGTAGTAGGCCTACAGTATTTAATCTTTCGAGGTTTAATTTTATTTCATATTTATCAGAGTAATAAAATTCATCTTCACTAATTATAGTGTGGTGATTGAGACCCGGAAGACGCAATAGACCAAAAACCCTTATATTTTAATTATTTTAAAAATGAATGTATGGTAAATTTGGTAGTTATGTATTTTGTATCTCCTTGACTGTAAAATAATTCAGATATAAACAGCAAAATATATGAAATAGAAAATAATACCAATGCTATCGGAAGCTATTATAATGTATATTAATTTAATTGATTATGCATATCACAATTCTAAACATAGGCCTATATTTATTAAATAAGTTCAAATGGCTCAAATTAAAAAACTAGTCTCAGTTAGGGAATTACCCTAAAAAGTATCACTATTCAACATGATTTTTACCTTCAGCAAAATTTTGGCTGTTTTTAGTCCATTATTGTAAGTAGATTTTTAAAATGACAATATTAATTTAACATTACGTCACAATTTTTGTATGTATAGGTTTTTGTGTTCATGCGTAATACGTGTATTCTACTACTATTTAGTGAAGGGAATATAGCCATGATCTGTCATTTGACCTACTGTGTAGTTGTTTCATTCAAATATAATAAGTCACTTATAATAAAACATTACACTGATCATCTACTTCACTAAATATTTTCACATTTGCTCATACATGGTAGTGGTGTTTCAGAGAGCATTGTTGTTGTACTGCATATATGCTCACACAAGTTGCTAAGAGACAGCAAAGGATGTGTCTTAATAGCCGCTAAGTGTGTGATGTGTATACAACAATCATTTTGAGGAAGTAAATCTTTAGCATCAGTAAATGGTCATATTTGTATTTTGGTTGCAAGATGGTTGACCATGTCCAGAACTGGGCTCTACGGATGTGCAGTGCTACCTTCACAACGAATATGAGGATGTGGTTTGCTGGGATACTAAAATGTATATATTTACCTGTAACTATGGTGTGATGAGAGCCGCGTAAGCACATTGGTGATATATATTTATGTATGACTAAAATATTAGGGGTGGAAAAAAGTAAGCACGGTTTCAAATATTTAAACACACTATCTACAATTAGGCCTGTTCCACATCGTGAAGACCTGTCGGTATGAGATGAGCATGATATGAAGGAACCAATGATGACGACAGTACAGATGAATGTGTTTCAAACTCTACTGAACCACCTACTTCTTAGGTTTGAACTACCAACCAGGAACTGATGACACGATACATTTAAATAAGAGAGAGTATTGGAATGATTTAGTTCAAGATTTAAATTTAACCAAACTCTTTGGTTATCGTTTACAGTAATGTAAATTACTTTATGTCGGAATTAAAATAAAATTGTATCCACAACGTAGTAATGTGTTTTCCAAGTATTTCACTACAGAGGGCAGTAAGGGGAAGAATTTGGCACAATTCTAATGAATAACGCATATTTATTGTTGCATTTAAATTAAGTTTGAAAGCAGTTATGCTGCATGATGTAAATAAATATCTATCAGTTCCTTTAACTCATTCTGTTAGCTTGAAAGAAATGTATAAAAGTATGTAGAAGAATCTAAGTGCCGTTTAGTAAAAAGACTACTCTTGTTATATCTGTGGTGATATTTAGGTTATTGTAATAATTACATGCCTACAAGGAGATTTAACAACATATTGTGGTTTTATATGTTTGTGGAACAATCAGGCAACATAATATTTAATTATACTATATTTTGTAACAGTGGGTAAATAAAAGCGAGTACTTACCCAGAAAATAATGTAAGTATGATTCACTGGTTGAACCAGAAAATGTTCTCCCACCTCTACATATAAAGCTTGATTTAATGATAATTTCGTTATATCATTGGTTCCCAAATAAGGAAACTTCTAAGATACGAGTATAATGTATTTTAGATGAAGCTACAGTATACTGAACTGACAGCTGGAGACAGCTTAAAAAAGCTGTGCATGGATTTCATGGAAAGAGGAAGGAAGACAAAATGAATATCTGGTGTCAACTTGACGCAAAATACTATAAACATACGGGGTGCAGAATGTCTTTGAAAATTCATTTTCTATGTTCACATTTATTTTGTTTGTTTTCTGATAATTTGCAATGTGCGAATGATGAAAAAGGGAAAAGATTTCATCAAGACATATCCACCATGGAAAAGCGTTATCAAAGTCGCTGGGATCCCTCTATGATGGGAGATAGCTGTTGGTTTCTTAAGCGGGAATGCAAAACTAACCATAAATATTATCTCAGTTGCAATCATGTTTAATTACATAGAATGTATGTATGTATATATTACATTGTATGATAATATAAATTGATAAATTTGTGTTAAATAAACTGCGGGTGTTGTCGCCACTCTGATGACGTCCACAACTATTTTGGGTGTTTGACCAAAAGGGGGAACGGAATTGCGCAATAGGTGTGCGTGTTCGATGAAGCGGGGAAAAAGTTGTGCAAAAGAAGTGCATGTCAAACAAAAAGAGGAAAATAATTTAGCAAAAGGGGGCATACTGACCAAAAGGGGTACGTGCTTATTTTTACGTATCGACCAATCGACGAACAGACTTGCGCAAGAGGGGTGCGTGTGGACAAAAAAAATAGGATCATAACTAAGTAAAAAGTGAGTGTATAGACCAAAAGAGGTGCAGGTTTAGGGGTATGTATAAACCAAAAGAAAACAAAATTACACAGGAGGAGTGTAAGTCGACCAAAAAGAGGAACAGAATTGAGTAAAAGAGATGTGTATCTACAAAATGGGTTGCGTGTTTAGGAGTACATATAATCCAAACGGGGAACAGAACTGCGCAAGAAGGTTGAGTATCAACCAAAAATGGGAACAGGGGTGCTTGTTCAATGGGAATGCGGTGAATGAGCGCACTGTCAGCCTCCCCCTTCTTAAAATATCCCAAACCTGATGACGCAAACCTCACAACCGCACCCGCCAAATATAGCCACCAGTAAACTTCTCTCTAAATTAACATAGTTTACCGAATAAATGTTTTATTTCATTTGGTTATAAAACAAACTGTAATGACATGCCTGGTGATATTTTCACAGTGGGCATTTATAAAAAGCAAATAATACCAAATTTGTTATATAAGCTACACACACAATGCCTCATTTATAAATATATAATTTCTATCAGCAGGAAAAAAGGTTTTTGTTTTTATTTTATATGTCGGAAATTAGAGGAAAATATAACACTTTGATTATTCTTTATGCAAAATTATTTTAGGTGTACAACTTCTAAAAGTTATTTTATTGTTTTATAGTTACTTGATTTTTTGGTATTAAAAATATATAGAAATAATTAATATGGTTGAAATTAGGGAAGAAATAAACCACTCTCAATGCCCTTTATTAAAAATTATATATATATATAAAATTTTGTAAACATATTAGAAACGTCCGATTTCTCATTTCTTTCTTTTACATTTAACCAGACTGAGCCAAAGCAACGCGTGGCCGGTTACAGCTAGTATATATATACTATATATCTTTTCTTTCTTTTACATTTAACCAGACTGAGCCACAGCAACGCGTGGCCGGGTACAGCTAGTATATATAGTATATATATACTATATATCTTTTCTTTCTTTTACATTTAACCAGACTGAGCCACAGCAATGCGTGGCCGGGTACAGCTAGTATATATAGTATATATATACTATATATACCGGGTACAGCTAGTATATATAGTATATATACTATATATACCGGGTACAGCTAATATATATAGTATATATATACTATATATACCGGGTACAGCTAGTATATATAGTATATATATACTATATATACCGGGTACAGCTAGTATATATAGTATATATACTATATATACCGGGTACAGCTAGTATATATAGTATATATATACTATATATATACTAGCTGTACCCGGCCACGCGTTGCTGTGGCTCAGTCTGGTTAAATGTAAAATAAAGAAAAGAAAAAGCGGACGTTTCTTATATGTTTAATTTCACAATGCTTGTGAGTATACAATATTTTTTGTTGTTCCATTGTCTGCGAAGATGTAGAGATTGTCTGGTTTGCTGACTTTAGAACACGCAACATATATTTGTCCAAGTGAGAAGCAATCCGTGTCGAGATCTAGACCGCACAATTTTAAGCTTGGCCTGAGCTTTGTTGATGGTGATTGCAAACGCCAATTGAATTGGGAATTGCAATCTCTTAAATTTAAATGTCATATCCGTTGGAATCATAGGGATGCGAGGAATGAGGACATCTTCACCTTTGAAAGGTCCTGTCAAGTTTGTTGCTTCTACGACGTTGCTCATTAATTTTTTTACTGCAAGCCGCGTGCCGTTGCAAAGCGTTGTTTGGTTGATGTTTTGCAACATGATAATTAGCATACCGATTTTCAATTGTAGTACGTGCGGTAGCATTCCTGGCAGATCGAGTGAATTCAAATATTCTGTTGGATAATTAACCGCTTCATCTGCTTCCACAACAGTGTCGACGGACTTGTATATGACTGCCTCTCTTTGAATGTTACACTGAATAATATTGTTAAGTTCGTAAACTTCTTTGTTTTTGGCCGCAAGATTAGCTCGTTCATTCAGCCAATCGTGATTCTCATAATTGATTTAAATATTGAAAATATTTTAACCAATTATTCTTTTGACGTCACTAAATTGCAGAAAATATGAGGCAATGAAATTCGTCCTGCGGTCATATCAACCGACACCTTTCCGTTCCCAATTTCCAGCAATTGATGTGAGAATATCTCAGCTGATCGATTGTTTTGCAGCTGGACACGTATATTTGAAGATAATTTTAACGTATTTAGGTGTCGCCACAAAATAGAGTATTATATGCATGCATTTATTTCTTCCACTGGTGTAGATCTACGAGTTACAGGTAATGTTTGCCTGAAATCTCCTGCAAGCAATATTAATGCGTTCTCAAATGGTCTGATGTTTCCACGCAAATCTTGCCATGAATGATCAAGAGCCTCGAGAGATTTTTTGTGCGCCATGGTGCATTCATCTCAAACAATATGTTTGAATTTCTGCAATACTTTTACCATGCCGGATGCTTTGGAAATGTTGCACGTGGGAGTTTCACTGAATTGTATGTTCAATGTTAATTTTAAAGTGGAATTAGCAGTTCTTCCACCTGGTAGCAATGTCGCAGCTATTCCGGACGACGCAAGAGCTAAGGCTATGTCATTTTGGGATCGAATTGCTGCCAGAATCAATCTAATTAGGAATGTTTTACCAGATCCTTAAGAAGGAACTTAGCTGGAAAGATGAAACTTGGCAAAGAGGTTCTTTTTTAAGGAAAGGTTGATAGCTAATTTTTTATTTTCCAAAATTCAAGCTTTAATGGAGTGAAGAGGAGAGGGAGTGATATTTTTGTATCTTCCAATCCGTTCGAGCTGGAAAGATGAAACGTAGGTTATTATAAAACAATCCCGTTCGAAGAGCGGCTTATTTGGCTAGTATTTAGTAAAGATATGCTTAACAATTTATTGTTTGTAGGAAAACTAAGCCTATAGCTATTAATCATTAATTTTAAGTTTACCAAATACACTATGGAAAAAATACATTAAGCCTTAAAGTGGAATTAAATATGTGTGTGTTTATATATCACGTTTGTGATTATGTATAATGTACAAATACAATATACATAATATATATTCCCAATCACACGTCTATAGTATATAGCCTATCAATATTCATATGCACATAATTCCACTTCAACATATAATGTTATTTTATCTCCATAGTGAATATATATAATTTTTCCTCCGTAACATCTAATTAGTAATTAAATTATATATTCTAAATAAATGTGAAAAGTTTCAAACAGAGCTCTAAAATAATTTATGTTGACCTAAGGCTCACAACTTAAAATAAAAATTGACATAGTTTTAATATAACCAAAGAGTCGCTTTGACTCGCTCTTGCCTGGACTGCCGATGACGGGGAGATCAAGGTTCGAATCTGGATCATTTGTTCTAAGAGTGTTATATCCTAAATGGGTTTCCAGTCTCCCTCCACACACATGTGGGTACACTTCCCATAAAATTAACCTTCCTCATCTCAAACACCTTAGCGTAGTTAGCACATAAGCATATAACACCAACGTGTAGTAAGAAGCGTTACCAACTAAAATATATCCAAAATAATGTAGGCCTACGCTATCAGGTTAACTTTCAAGTGGACCCCCCCAGGAAAATTTCATTTTTATGCCCTTGCTGATTTTCATTTCAATACGATTGCTGGATTTGGTTGAAAGTTCGAAACGAGTGCAATCTAGCTGCATCTTTGGTTGGTGGTAGTGATGATTGGCTTGGAAACTATCGGTAATAGATTGTGCGAAGTGCTGCTATCTAAATTTATTGATTCGCAGTTTTTTGATATATATAAAGAAGAATCAGAAGGTTTTGTCCTGCTTTTTCGATTGCCTCTGAAGACCCACTTGGGTCCTTGAATACCTTAACAGCTCTTTCTCCTTCTGGAGAAGCTCAACACACTTCATTTTCCCCTGCCTGTATTATCCGGAACTAGCATCGGAGTCACTAAATGAGTGTAGAGACCAAAAATGTTTGTTCCTAAATTATTCATCTAAATCGGTACTGTGGTGTGCATAATCCTGCTCTGAGACTTTCCTTTGACCCACTTAAAAAATAAATATTAGAGTGAGATCCATGCATAGCATTAAGAATGATAAATAAATCAATTTCCTAGCCTATTATAACAAACGATTTGTAGTGATTTGATGTTTCAATATTCGTAGTGACAATTAATGTAGGGTATCAGAATCTGCAGCAGCTTTCTTGACAACATGGAGCTCATTATACATTGATTCTTCTAGCTCCACAAGAACTTCCTGTGGGATACAGTTGCTACCGAGGGACAGTGGATAAAGCGCTCATTCGTATATGAAGTCCTCTTCTAATGGTTTCTGGGATTTCTTGACAAATGAAGTTTTTTGGAAAATCGAGGCAGGATTGATTGTAAGAAGTGTATGTTGAGTAACAGGGAACAGAGGTAATCTTTCCGATCCAACGTGAACAACTGACCTTGAAAACAACTATAGTTAGGTATCAAAATATAAAAACATTTGTGCGGTACATTAGTGTTTTTTCAGTAGAGCGAATTCTACTTTCATATACACATAAATCTAAAACACTTCTAGACCGGCTCTCCAATCTTTTAAATGACAACTTTGGACATCTCTTCTGTTTACCTGTCATGAAAATTATATTATTTACAGAATGCCGTTTATTAAGATAATATTAAACGCGCCAAAAAAACACATATTTCAACGCTTATTAATTTGAAACGTGCATTTGTAAGACAAATATATATGACACTTATTGTAGGGCCTATATAATTTACTCATCTTTAATTTCAGTAACCACATATTTTGCTCTAAAGTTAATACTAACCGAGATATTCTCTAATAATTTAAATTAAATATTTTTGGGGCAATTTTTCAAAACGGCAGCCAAATCAGGGCCTGTCAGATGGTGCAAAGTAAGTATGTGTTTTCTTACACCTAATCGAACAGATTAAAATTAATTACAGCTTGTCTGGAATTATTCCTTCCAACAGCCATTTTGAATTACCTGTTGACTGGCATAACACTGCACACTTCTAAAACTAAAAAATAAATTGAATGATATTCCGCAAGAACTATCTTGCTCTATTGCTTAAAAATGGAGATATTTACTCAAAATTCGTAATGTAATATACACTAGCAAACCCGAGAACAAATTGCACTATACATGCGTAAAACTTTTTTTGACTCACGGTTTTAAATTTTATAATTTTATTTTTTAAGAATTAACGTCTTCATTTATATATTTGGACGAATAAAAAATATCTATGTTGGGTCGCCAAGGGTCAAAAATTCGTATTAAAATGTTTACATCCGGTTAAAATTTTCGGCATTTTATTAGGGAATTCCAATTTTATGATTATCGCATTGCTATTAAATTTCTCTTTTATAAATTTTGACCAACAAAATAGGTAAATATTTACTATTGAGTCTAAAATGAGAGAGATAGATAATTGCTGTATCAGGAGCGGATCCAGCAGGGGTGATGGGGGGCACACGCTTACTTCAAGAAATAAAATAAAAAAATTAAATCAATGTTAAAGTCGCTTCTAGTTTTATTGTCACGTAATACTATATCACTAACCAGATTTCAATTTTTTAATTGTTATTGTTAATATTATTAAATGATTAATATAAGGTAATTATTATAAATACTCAAGACAGTCACATTAAGTTTTAAAATGGTGAAAATAGGCATTAACGAAACTATCAAAATCTAAGATGCGCGCATCTAGCCTTGTTGCACAAACCTTGTTCAGGTTGAAATTTATTTTATCATTTTTATTATTACTATTTCAAAGGTTAATAATAAATAAAGATCTTTAAAATAATTTACTTTTAAATAACGTGCCTTAAACAAAATCTTTGAATAATACCACACACATAACGTTTTAGTATGGCTTAGTGGTAACAATTCCATTTAAAATGAGAAATAACTTGCTATATTATAGAGTGGAGTTAAAGTTCGATTTTTCGGAATCTGAATAATTCCGTCTATTTTGTCTAAATGATTGAATAGTTAAAAAAACTATTTACATAATAATTGTTATAATTTTTAAACTTATTTCCCTCTTAATAATAATAATTTGTTGATGTTCTTATTATTTTCTTTTAATAAATTTCAATATTAATCGTAAATTTCGAGTTAAACCCTTCATTAGAAGATTATTCTCAAGTTTAGCGTTACACTGAAAAATTACTTAAGGATTTACTCTCAAATTTTGAAGTATATTTTATTCAAAAATTTTCGAGGTTCCCCCCTTCCCCCAACCCTATCATGATAGGAGCAGCCGCGCCCCCCCCCCCCCCCCTTCACGAAAATCCTGGATTCGCCTTTGTGCTGTACAAACATTTCTTCTAAGAGGTTGAAGGAAAGAGAACATACACTTTTTGAGAGACTTACTTATTTCTTACTCTATGGCATTAGAGAATTACTACGTATAAACTTAAGTAGTATCTCTTTACAACTAAAGTTCACAAAATTGTATTAATATATATTTGCCAATATATCAAAAATTATTGGTTTTATAAAACTATATATTTCATATAAAAGTTTTTTAAAATGTTTAATAGTACTACAATTTTACAATGATAAATGAAAATAACCTTTTTATTTATAATCTGAATCAACACCTAGATACAAATTTTAATCAATATCGTTAGAGCCGATTTTGAGAAGATCGAATTTTTTCTCTTTTCGCTTTTTATTAAAATAGGTACTCTTAATGTTAGGGTTAAACAGACACACAGACAGACGTAATTGCAAAAACCACCTTTTAGGGTTCGGGGGGTCATGAGATGTCGACATCCATTAACATTTCAGGTTAGATTTTTCTTACTGTTTTTCGGTGTTCGAAAAGTTTATATATATATATATATATATATATTATATATATATATATATATATATTTGCGTATAGTTTGAAAATTATTGGTTTTGTAAAAATATTATTCATATTAAAGATTTGTATTGTAATTAGACCTATATATTTGTAATGAAGTAATTTCATATCTCAAATAGTTTCGGATATATGATTAAAAAAAATGGTAATTTACGCATAAGACCGCAACCCTTAAAGTCATTTTTCCTAAATATTGAGAGTAGCCATTTTGTTTAAAATGCTCATAAATATTTTGAAATGAAATTTAATCAAAATTTTTGGAGACGAATTTGATAAAATAGATTTTTTTTTTATCTCTTTGCCCTTTAGTAAATTACCCTTAATTTTAGGGTTAGATACCCTACTCCAAAATACCCTCGGGGAAACCTTATGAAAACCCTAGATACCAAATTTTAGCCTGATCGGTAAAATAGTTTAGGCTCTAGTCCAAGGTACAGACAGACAGACAAACGGAAATTCAAAAACAGTTTTTTCGGATTCGGGGGTCGACATCAATATTCATCAAAATCTCGAGTTCGATTTTTTTGACTATCACAATACTTTCTCTACCTGTAAGATAGCGAGAAAGTAAAAATATGATTGAGGTGGACCTATATATTAATTAAATACAAATTTAGATGTTTTATATTACGGGAAAATTACTATAAAAAATGTGCTGAAAAACGAGTTGACATTGTCATTGGTATAGCTAGGAAAAATCATATTTTAGTATCTGCTATGTTTTGTAAAAACAAATGAGAACATTTGTGAATTACAATAATAGATTGATTAGTACGCTTATCATACAATTCTTTTTCTGAATAAATATTTTTATAATTTTTCAAATCACAGCAGTGGCGTTTATTCAATGGAAGCAAGAGAAGTAAAGCTTTCCTAAAATTAAAGAGAGAATAAAGAAAGTAAGAGGAAAATAAAGTTAAAACGAACTATTATAATTAGAAACATCTCCAGCAAGTATATTGAGTTGAGTTGGCAGCTCTTCTTTCTTAGAGCAAGCAATTCTTTCTAAGGCTGACCAGCCAGGCGCCAGCTGGTCTCGCTCGCTCTTTTATTTCGCCAATCGTTTGTTTCCAGGTCTGTCCAGCCCTCATCGGAGAAAGGGAAGCAGAATTTCCCTAGGTGAGTGTTAGGGCATGAGTTTACTATCGTGATTGGTGTATAATCGTACGTTTAATACGGTTAAAATCTTGTTTTTAGGTTTTTTTAGTGATATTTATTGTTTTTAGATATAAGTTTGGTCACTCTATTACAAAATAATGTATTTATCACCAATTTACAGTAAGTTTAGTTTTATTATACAGAATATTGACGCTTGTTTGATCCTCCAAGGGAAGCGGTTTGTTACTTTGTGTACAGTAGTAGAATGACGAGTGCGTCATTAAGTGCGGGAATGGAAGAGGGCTGCTGTGTCAAAACTCATAAGTAATATTTTGAAGAAAAGTTTTTCGTCCCGGTCTTTTGACGAGAAAAATAAAATAATTGAACTAGGCAGATCCACTCCACCTTCAGGCAACCTATATAAAAGAACTTTGACGTTTCAATACTCAATTTTATGAAAGTGTATGGTAATTATCGGAGTGTTGGGTTGGCAGAAAATTATGTAGTTGACTTTACTGTTTACTAACGATAATGGCGTTTAGAATAAATCCTGATTCAAAGCTGTTATAAGGCAGGCCAAAGGTCATACTCATTTGCAGGCCACAGCCCAAGAGAAACCGTCGGCAATCGTAAATTGACCATTAACTTATTATTATTATTATTATTTTTATTATTATAATATTTATAATTACTTTTATTTTTATATTATTATTATTATTATTATTATATTATTATTTGAGTTAGAATTACAATTATTATTATTTAAATATATATATATAATTTAATTCTTGATTAATACTTCTAAGATCACCAATTATTTTGTTTTATTCCATGCATAGTTTGTGTTACCCCCTTTCCTCTCTTCCCCTTAATACTTTTAACGAAAAGAAAGACCAGTGTGATCTTACAATCAAACTAAGGTCCATCAGACCCCCTTTATTGTAGCCTCATTGCTTCCCTTTGTCCAGAATTGACCACACGCCACTGAGTCACAGATTAAATAAATACTACTTTCCAACAATAAAACATGTAATTTCTTATTTTATAAATCAATTGTCATGTAAGGCATTTTGTATTGCTTTGTTATGTATTTATTGGATATCGTTCTAGACCAATTTTAAATAACTCTGTCCTTTGTATGTTACATAAATACATTTAAAGTTCAAACAAATAACATAATAGTTTTTTCTAAAAAAAAAAGCACGTTAAAAAGGTTGTAGGTCAAAATGATTCCTCGAAAAACATTCAAATAAACATTTTAGTTAGTGTTCTAAAAAAAATGACACTTAACGAAACCAAAATTTAATATGTGTAGATCCCAATATGCTCGGACACGGTGAGTACAGTACATGACCACATGGCACTGTCTCACATGTTGAGTACAGTACATGACCACATGGCCCCGTCTCACATGTTGAGTACAGTACATGACCACATGGCACTGTCTCACATGTTGAGTACAGTACATGACCACATGGCACTGTCTCACATGTTGAGTACAGTACATGACCACATGGCACTGTCTCACATGTTGAGTACAGTAAATGACCACATGGCACTGTCTCACATGTTGAGTACAGTACATGACCACATGGCACTGTCTCACATGTTGAGTACAGTACATGACCACATGGCACTGTCTCACATGTTGAGTACAGTACATGACCACATGGCACTGTCTCACATGTTGAGTACAGTACATGACCACATGGCACTGTCTCACATGTTGAGTACAGTACATGACCACATGGCACTGTCTCACATGTTGAGTACAGTACATGACCACATGGCACTGTCTCACATGTTGGAGATACTTCTTTACAAATCTCACACTCTCACATGACCACCTCTGGCTCTGTAAGACCTAGCGGCACAAGACCTAAAGGCACCAGACCTAAAGGCACTAGACCTAAAGGCACCAGACCTAAACGCTATATAAACTAAGCTCCATGATACCTAATCTATAAGTTCTAACTTCACTGTTCCTAATTGTATAGCTCATGACTTCATTAGACCTAAATTTATAAAATCTTAACTTCGACGGACATAGAGGCACTAGACCTAAAGGCACTAGACCTAAAGGCACCAGACCTAACGTTATACCTAACTTAACAAGACCTAGCTTCACTAGTCCTAATTTTATAAGAACTAGTGTCATAACTCCTAAAATTTAAGTCTTGTAAAATTAGGTCCACTGCATGTCTTCCATTGTAATGGCATCTTGCCTCATGTAAATGTGTGTATTCTTCTATATTTAAAATAAATTAATATAATACTTTCATAAACTTTGATAATACTTACATGACTAAACAACATTGCTCCTTTGTGTTATCGATCATAAACAATTTAATAGTCAGAACATACTGGTTACTTAAATTTTAAATTATAATACCAACATGCAATTTGGAACAATAGTTGGTTTCTTACCACCAGTCCATGTTTCATGAATTTTAATAATGTTAGTAGAGTAGGGATGAGTAGGTACAGTTTATAAAAATGTACCTGCATATTGATAGAGGTAGATGGGGAAACAAATCAGTACAAATCAGACTGAGTACACTAATCCGGTACCTCTACCCCCTTGTAACTGGCAAACCAGTCTATATAATACTGACTTTTAGTCTGTGTGCCCACCATTGCGGGGTAACCGTGTACTAATGCTAAAAAAATACTCGTATAGTATATATTTGTACGAACCATATGAAGACTTTCATATGTATTAATTTAAGTAGAACCGTGATCGGTGGCCGCATGGTATAACGCACTAATCTCGTGTTGGACTAGACTGCCCAAGACGGGGAGATCAGGGTTTGATCCCGGTCGTGTGCACTGAGGGTGTTTTTTTCCTAAATGGTTTTCCACTCTCCCTCCACGTGAATGGGGTGAATTTTCTCTAAATTAAGCCTTCCTAATCCCTAACCCACTAGTGCAGTTAGAACATAGGCGTATAATCTGAACGGGTAGTAAGACACGGCCCTAAAAAAAATAAGTAGAACAAAAAGTATAATTGGAAACCATACAACCCGTAACTCTTCATTCTAATAGTTCTACATTTTGAAAGGAAGCCAGCCAAAATATAAAATGATGTTTATAAAAATGGTATTTAAGATAATGATGAATACTAGAATAATTTTATCACCACGTCTTACCACCTGTTTATGTTATACGCATACATGATAATTGCTCTAATGAAGCAGGGATGAGGAAGACATCATTTCAGAGATAATATACCCTCATTTGCGTGGAAGGAGAGTGGGAAACCATTTAGGAAAAACCATCTTCAGAAGAGCCAGCTGGATTTTGAGCCCCAATCTCCCTGTCATTAGCAGGCCGGTCCAATCACGAAAGTGACGCCTTTGACCATTCGGCCACTTAAGTAGGTGAAATCAGTTTTTAAAAAGAATACACTAAATAAAACAACGTATTAAGTAAGTAGCCTGTTAGTAAATAGTGAACAAAAACAGACTGTTAATTAAAAAAGTATAATATAATTATGCTATTATATTTATATTAATTAAAAGCTTGTTTTGATCAACATTTAATAACAGACTTTATATTTGTTTCACAATTGTATTATTTTTAATAACGGATTTCCTACTATACATAATAAAATTGTGTTGTTTGATGCTATCAATTAAAGTCAAGCGGTAAGATACGGAATAAAGTACAAAACAAGCTAAAATTTGCAATAATTATAAGCCAGGCCACCGGATCTTGTTGAATAAAATGAGAGAATTGGAGTTGGTAACCCTTTGAAGGGATGCCATGGAAAATGAAAAATAATGAGACCAGAACTAGGCCTACAACCAATTAATTATTTTAAATTAACCAATTCACACAAAGACCCTTGAGTTCTTACTAGAAACAAGAAATTAATTGTTAGTATTTTGTAATAGTTGCAAAGTTGCAATTAAACACATTTCACAACGTTAATTAAAATTAGTGATATAGTAACAAACATCCAATCATATATAATGACTATAATTTGGTATTAATATTACAGTCATAAACTTTAATAAATTCCCTTTTGAATTTGGGAAGGAAAAATAATCATACACCAAATATGAGTTAGCTGAGTGGGCTAAGCACTTAAATTCGAGTACTACAACAATAAACATGTGACACATATATATCTTAGGTCCGTGCCATACAAATCTACACAGACATACACACATATATGCAAATCCATAAACATTGTGTTTAAGTTTATATAATAAATAAAAACCTAAGTCACATTCTCATAAATGTATACTAAAACACTAAATATAAGTCCATACATTGGTATGTTTTAATTAAGGTGGGGATGTATTTAGTTCATATATATATATAAAATATATATATATATATATTAGAATTTATATACATCTAAAATTATATATAAATAGGGTGTAAAATAGTTTTATTTTTACGTTAACTAGTAAAGTGCAAATTTTGGGCACTTAAATGGCAAATCCCAAAAGTTAGGTGCGGGAAATGTCTAAAGCTACTGGGGTATCAATTGTTTCGGTTCATAAGACATTAAAATTAAATAAGTTTCATCCGTATAAAATGCAGGTACATCGAACATTAAGTGAAGATGATCCTGATAGGAGAGTACAGTTTTTCGAAGAAATGATTGAATTATTGATTGTGAATCCATTGTTATTAGAATGTATGTTTTTCTGACGAGTGCACTTTGTTCTTAAGTGATTTTGTAAATAAACACAACTGTTGTTATTGGAGTGATATAATCCTATTATTTTTACTGACGGACACACACAATGGTCAGAAAAATTAAACGTTTGGGCAGGTATATTAGGTGACACGATTATTGGTCCGATATTATACTTTTATTGACGGAAATTTGACAGGGGAACAATACTTGGAAATGCTAGAAGAAGCTATTCATCCTCCTATAGTGCACGCCCTAGAAAATCAACTAGACAATCATGGAAATATGGGGCTTGATGAAGATCTTTTACATTTTCAGCAAGATGGAGCCCCCCCTTTACCATACACTACTCGTTCATCAATGGTTAGACAAGAGATTTAATGAACAATGGGACAAGAGGACCAATTATTGAGTGTCCCGCAGGGTCACCTGATTTAACGCTCGTTGATATTTTTTTATGGTGACATTAAAAGTCATCTATTTATAGGAATAAGCCAGCAAATATTGAAGCGTTAAAAATATAATAACAATGTCATGCAGAAGTATTACAAAAGCTCCCCTACGAAAAGTCAAAAGTGAATTCGAAAATTACAATATCATTGTTTAGCTCAAAATGTAAAGCATTTAGAAAACCTCTTTTAAACTTAAAATTAATAAAAGTATTTTTCTCAATAATTATTTTACAAAATAATACACAATGTGAACAAACACATGTGTGCGAGCAGACAGCACACAAACACTTGTACCTTCCTGAGCTATGTTTGAATAGGCCAAATTCTAATGCCACGCCCGGTGCTGGTGAGAAACTTGTGAAACTCATTTCTCGTGGTGGCGTTTACTTTAAAAAGATTAACACCACCATTTTGAAAATGGCACAACTTGTTCTACAGGAATATGCAATATAAAATATGGAGTCTCATTAAAAAAAATCAAAATGGCCTTAACGTCACCTTAGCAACGCAACCCCATGTCAAACTAGCCTTATCATCAACATACTTCCCCCTCAGAACCAAACAAATTTTGTTTAAAAATTTTTTCTGCAATGCGTTGTTTTCAAGATATTTTGGTGAAAAGTTTTCAAATGAACACCTGGCATATACTATTATTTAATAGTTTTTAATAATTAAGTGTTCTGTCTTACGATTGATCTATTCATTTTGTCAGTGAACTTAGACCGCCAATCTTCTGCCTCCTCCTTGGGCTCCAAATTTTTCTTATTTACTTCAAGTCATGTAATATTTGAATCCTCCTTCTTCCTAAGCTCCTGTTTTACTCAACCTTTCCTTCTATGAATTCGTGGAGAAGACAGTTTTTCCTAAGTATGTTTACGATCCAGTTGGCTTTGTACCAAATAATCACATCCCAAATGATTCTGTTCTCACCCACTCTTCTTAGGACGTCTTCATTTGTCACCTTGTCTGTTCAATTAATCTTCTCAAGTCTTCTCAAGCACCACATTTCAAAGCTCTACAAGTGTTTCTTTTCCATCTTCCTAAAATTCCAAGTTTCTGCACATAGAGCGCCATGTTTCATATGTAGAATATCATCAGTTTCATCTTCAATTAAAAACTAAACTTTCTGGCCAGCAGTAACCTCTTCTTGTTGAAAGCTTCCTTAGTCATGGTGATCCTCGACCTAATTTTATTGGTGCAGTAAGCATCCTTTGTCAGCAGACCTCCTAGGGACTTGAACTGCTCTGTTTTCCAACTCCAGGTTTCCAATTTTGATTTTCACTGCTCTTCATTTTTTAAATCACCTTCACTTTTGACTTTTCAATGTTGATCTTCATGCCATATATTATTCCTATTTCCACCAGCTGGCTTATTATATTCTTTATTTTTGGCCATCAATGCTAGATCATCTGCGTGTTTTATTGTCTTGATGACGCGTCCTTCTATTCTGAAATTGTCACGTCCTTCAAGGGCTTCTCTGACCAGCCACTCTCCATACACGTTGAATAAACTGGGTGTGAAACAACATTTCTGGCTCACTCCTCTTTCTATCTGTACGTTGTTGATCTCTCCAACATTCAACCGCAGCTTCACTCGCTGTCCCAGATACAGGTTTGCAATCAGCCTTTTGTCCCTCCAGTTGATGCAATTTTATTGAGTATTTTCATATTTTACTTTCACTAAACTCTATAAAACCCCTTTCTCCAGTCAATGAAACCCATGTAGACCTCCTCCTTGACTTCCGGCTCACATTCTCTGAAATTATTCTCAACATTCTGATGACATCTCTGGTTCCTTTTCCGAATCCATATTGTTCTTCTTCCATCACACTTTCTATATTTGTTCTAGTCGCCTGTTGAATATTCTTGCCACGATATTCCCCAATGAGATATGAGGCTAATGGTCCTGATGTCACTGCATTTCTTGGCTTGTTTCTTCTTATTTAGAGCCACCATGGATACGTCTAGAAAGTCCTTGGCCCATTCTCCTGTTTCGTAGGTCATATGTATAAGTTTTGTCAGAGCCATTAATCCATTGTTTCCCAGTTAATGGTTACGTGTTGGAGGTTTCTCTGATGGCTGGCAATACAGTATCTATTGACATGTTTTCATAAGAATCAATAATAGCCAAATAATTGGATGTTTTGCAATTAAATAAAAATATATTTTAAAAATTACAGCCAATATAATTGTTTAAACCACGAACTTAACTGGACTTTCACAATCGTTACCGTAATTGCAACTATAACACAACTTTGTGGACTGTATTATATTCAATTAACAGGATGAGAACTAGCAAACAAAACACACGAAACACTGCAATAAAATATAAAGATCTCGCCAACCATCTTAGATGTTGGTTTCTACTAGGCACAGTGCCTTTCATTCACAGTTGGTGGCCCACTCTTAGTTGTGGCGTTCAACACCAGGTATGCTCCATCAGCCTGACACTTTTGGAGAATATGAACATTACTGCCAGCCTTGATACACGTTGGCGTTTCAACACTATCCCACGTGAGTCGGTCAACTTAACCGTGGTGTATATTAAAATCATTGTGGCATTTTCAACATGAACGAACAGGACCAAAATCTCAAGTTTAACCTATATACTAAAGATCATATCAAATTGAAACTTTCATGGGACCAAAATAAATATTCTTCCAGGAAAAAGTACCCCACTTAAAATAAATAAAATACACTGTTAACGAAAGTAATTTGGAAATAAAAACAAAAGCTAAAACATCAAGTACTCTAGCAACAATACTTAATAGTTTAATAGTATACAATATATACAATTTGTCGAATATGTGCACGCTGGTGCTAAAATCGAAAGTAAAGGAAAATGCGGATCTAGGTAAGGTCCAGGATAAAAACGATATTCAATCCGCCGGGGGCTGTAGAAGAGACTACGCGGGGAAGGAAGCCCACGGAGAGGACTTTACCTAACCACACATCTACCAGCGACATCGTATGCAACCTTTATCTCTTTAAGGGTAGTGGGCACATTTTTACCACTGGCCATTTTACAGTACCAGTTTTGGTAGCCACGGTAGCCACTCAAACCACACCATCTCGTCCGGGTGTACTGACGAGACTAGACCTGTCGTCTTTTATGATGACGAGATCTCCGACGGCTAGATTAGCCGTTTGATTAGCCCATTTTGGGCGCTGTTGAAGGCCATCAAATATTCATTTCTCCATCTGCACCAGAATGTTTGCACGATATGCTGGACTAGTTTCCATCGTTCATGTAAGTTCAGAACTTTGTCCAGAAACTGAGGCTCTTGGATGGCAAACGGGGCTTTCATAATTAGAAAGTGTCCTGGTGTTAAAGCTTCAAAGTCATTCGGATCCAAGCTCATCGGAGTGAGAGGTCTATAATTGAGGGTGGCCTCAATCTGTCCTAGCACTGTTGTGAACCCCTCAAAAGTAAGGATTTTCTCTCTGATAGAAGCTGACAAGAGCTTCTTTGTTGATCTTATAGCAGCCTCCCAAACCCATCCCATGTGAGGGCTGGCCGATGGAATCAATTGCCACTATATGCTCCCCTGACACATCTCTCGTCCTACCGCAGCATTGTGGTCTGCATGGGTGGCTAGTTCCTTCCATTTTCCTAGCACCCTTTTAGCGCCAACAAAATTGGTTCCCTGGTCACTAAACATATCATGCACTGATCCACGTCGAGCCAGAAACCTTCGAAAAGCAGCCAAGAATGCGTCCGTAGTTAATTCAGACGCAGATTCCAAGTAAAATGTACGAGTGGACATACACACAAAAAGGTAGATGTATGCCTATGCTGTCTTAGCCTTTCAAATAGGCTCAACGTAATCGTATTTGGACCCCCGTAATATACCCCAGTTGTGTGGAATGCTTTCACTTCTTCCAATCTTGCCATGGGGAGCTCTCCCATCGATGGAGCTGTGGATAATAGACATGCCTTAAAGCACGGGATGCATCGGCCTACCCGTCTACGAACGGCATATCTGCCCGCCATGATTCAAAATTGCTTCCTGAGCATGTAATGGAGGTACTGTTGGTCGGGGGGTTGGTTTTTCTGGCGGGACTCATCAATGATTAGATTGGTAAGGTGGTGATTGCGAGGCATTAAGAGGGGGTGCTTTTGCACAAAGGGTAGATTGGAGTTTGAACAACCATCGACTCACCCGTAGGAAACCGTCATCGTCCACAAAGGGATTCAACCTGTCAATTTCCTTACGGCATGGCTTTCTTGGCTCCAATCGAGCCATTTCCTCGGAGAACTCCTCTCGTTGTACCAGTTTCATAAGACGAAGCATGGCGGCTGATAATTTCTCTGCAGTGAAGCCCTCTGAATTTGGCACTTTAGATCTTATTCTATCTAGCCATCGTAAAATAAGGGCGGTATCTCTCTTTAATGTTGTCAGTCTGGAGAAGAGATTCATCCATTGAGTAGGATTTTCATTGGCGGCCACTGTGACGTTTTACTTAACCATGCCTGTCCACTCCACCATAAGGAATGGTCCAGAAGTTCACTAGAGAATAAGCCCCTGCTGGCGCAGTCCACCGGAATAGTAGCTGTTGGGACGTGGCGAAATTGATCAAGCGATATCCACTCTTCTATCTGACTCACTCTGTTGGCAACAAACGTACTCCAACGATGAGGTGACGATTTTATCCAACTCAACGCTACACTAGAATCAGTCCATACAGTGACAGAATCAATGGCAACCTCTTTAGAAAGGACTTGACTGACATGTCTGAGGAGATTTGAAACCAGTACTGTGGCACAAAGCTCTAATTGGGGTAATGTTATCCTTTTAAATGGGGATCCCTTAGCTCATGCAAACAGGAACCAAACCGTAACGTTCCCGTCCTCACCTTCACCCCTCAAATATAAAACCGCGTTCGGAACTGTCCGAGAAGCCAAGGAGCTGCAACCTTGCCTTTTCTTCAATTCACAGCCACCTTGGGATCTTAAGTTCTGCCAACAGAGGGAGCTCCTCCCGAAATCTGCACTACTTTTCCTGCACGTAAGCCGGTGCCGGAGAATCCCACTCAATTTCAGATTGCCACAGACACTGGATCAGGTATTTACCAACAAAGATTACAGGGGCCAGATATCCCAAGGGGGCGTACAGCCGTGAACCCTATGCAAAAATGACACGTTTAGTCGCTTGTCTGGCTGCCAGCTATACTTGGTGCAAAAAATGTTCGTGAAATGGATTCCAGAGAAATCCTAAAAATTTGTTGAGCTCTCCAGATCACTCATGAGAGAGAATATCTCCCTTGATATAGCACAGTACTCTGTGGGTAGTTCCGCCAGTAGTTCTTGCTGGTTACTAATCCATTTTCTTAACTGGAAGCCGGCCTTGCCTAGCATCATAATCAGTTCTTGCTGCAAGTGTTTTGCCATTGCTAGGGACTGATCGACGTCACCACATCTTTCCATGTGGTTTGCTGTCTGCAATGCAGCAGAAGCAGCCGGAAATGCCACTCCTTCATCCTCCACAAACTGATGGAGGGTATGCAATGCCAAAAAGGGAGCCGCTGAAACCCCATATGTCACAGTGGCCAGGGAGAATTCCCTTAAGGTGTCCTCTTGATCCTCTCTCCAAAATATTCTCTGGTATCGGTGGTGCTTCTTGCTGACAAGTATTTTGCGGTACATTTGCCTGATATCAGTAATAAGCACCACTTCATGTACACGAAATTTTAGCAATATATCCACCATTTCCTGCTGCAATGAGAGACCGCTATGCAAAACTTGATTTAAGGCAACACCTATTGTTGATTTCATCGATGCGTTGAAAACAACCCGAAATTTGGTTATCTCCCCCTCCTCACCTACCTAAGTAGGCAGTGGTGAGGAATTTAGTAGTTTTCTTCTCCTGGTGGAGCTGAAGCTGGTGGCATTTGCTCCTGTTGAAGGTAATCCCTCATAAAAGCCACATATTGCTGTTTTAAGACTGGTGCTTTCTCTAGGCGCCTCTCAAGCAAAAAATCGCCTTAGAAAGCTTGTCGGGTGTCTCCCAGCTCCCTCCAATTACTTAGGATTGGCAGTTCAAATTTATATTGCCCTGACTAGCATCTCTTCGCCGTAGAGCAATAATGCTCCTCGCATTCCCTATCAGTGGGAGACAGTTGACTCACCTGTGGCAGTTCTTCTACCGACCAAAACTGGTGAAGCAGATATTCAAGGTTAGGTTCCATCACAGTCTAAAAGGTATTCTATTCACTTGCCACTCCACGTGACTTTCCTAGTAGGCAGTAGCTCCAGATGATTTCAATGACGGATGGCGTTTTGTGAGGTCCATGTACCTTCCATCCTGTTACAATCAGAGGGAACCACTCAGCTCCTAGTAGTATATGTATCGGTTTTGCCCTGTCCCCCTCATCTGGAAGCTTTAAGCCAGAAAGTCATGATGAGAGTTGGCTTGGCATTTGTTGAGAGTGGTCAATAGAGTTCACTACCAGCGCATCTACTTCTAAAGTTAATGTCTTTGTAGGCTTAAATTCACGGTGAGCCACTGCCCTTGCTGTGTCTAAAGGTGTGTTTCCCAAACCAAACAATTGCACTGAATTCGCCTTACTCAGCCTTAGTCCAAGCTGCTGTACACAAGAGGATGTTATGAGGGACTCCTGGCTCACACAGTCTAAAAGAACACTTACCAGTTCATATCTACCACGAATGCTCATGATAGATGTTGTAACGGTCATAAGGAGTACCCATTGCCCTGTCGGAGCCACAGGAAAAGAGGACTCTACCGATGACACCTAACTTGAGCTTGAATCTTGCCATTCAGCTCTATCACTGCCACTGGCACTATTTTTCTTTATAGACTGTTGCAACCCATCGTATGAATTGGCAGACTCATCTTTAAGGTGTAACAACTTATGGTGGCGGCCATTACAGCGGAAGCATAAAAATTTGGCCGAACACGCCTTCGAAAAATGCCTTCTTGGCAAGAACAGCAAACATAAACTCCTATCTTTTACAATTCTAAACCGTAGTGATGGTTTCATGCCTTCAAATTCTTACATTGGGAGATTTTATGGTTGTTTTTACAAAGAACGCAACTTCCAGGGGACACATTGTTTGCATCCACAACAAATGCTGACCAACTATTTGGACATTCAGGCTTTCGTGGTTTGGCGACGTTCTTTGCCCCAGAGAGCGACGTGTTTAACCGATTCCCCAATTGGGCTGCCTCGAGTAACTCTGCCTCGTTTACTAGAAAATCCTGAAAGTTAGCCAAAGATAGCAGGGTCC
This sequence comes from Timema podura, assembly GCA_033556935.1. Classification (NCBI taxonomy): domain Eukaryota; kingdom Metazoa; phylum Arthropoda; class Insecta; order Phasmatodea; family Timematidae; genus Timema; species Timema podura. The sequence goes on from JAVRXN010000010.1 coordinate 2,530,579, forward strand.
CTTCCTTTAGTTTTCACTGCCAACCTTCCCCAAGCTCTGGGGTTAATCTTCCTCGTAGGATGAACAATATGGGGACCACCCAATTTTCCACAACATAGGCTAGTGGAAGAAAGGCAGCCAGATATTATTTTAATAGGGTGACAAATGAGCGGATAGAGCCAGCTTCTTTATTTATATGCGGTAACTATAATATGGCTTGTAGATACAAGTAAGATAAAGGCTGCGGATCGTGGTAGCGGTCTTTTAATAGCTTCCAAGCCTATGGATACGCAGTTGCCGACAGTTGTACCACCGAGACTATCAAATAACTGATTGTTTGAATGAATAGTTGCTTCAAATATATCAGAAAAGGGTTGCCATTCCTACAATTTGCCACTAAATTGCTTTATAACCAGTTTAGGCAAGGTAATTCCTACAGGAGGAGATCCACCGGAAGCCGACCCTGCCTCAGGCTGGTTTGATGAGGCGGCCTGACTTACTCCTGGTGGGAATGCTACTGAAAAAATAGATTGTACATTATAAAAACAAGATGCAAATTTTTTTATTTCAGCTTGATAATATCTTTGTATTTTAGGTATTTGCTTAGCGGCCAGTGCTACCAATTTGGTTATAATCTCGTTAAACTCAGTTGGAATCTGTTAAATGTGAGCAGTCATCACCTGCAATAAACATTTATCCTTATTATTACTAGGGTTTGATTCCACTCTTTGAGCCACCTCATCGGCTCTAATAATTTTAGCTATTAAGATTCACATTTAAAGGTATAATCCTTAAAGATGCCCATATTTGATTTAACTTCCTCGGATTATTAAGATAAACTGACAAGCATACGCTAATAAGTAGGCGATAATAAGAGAGGAACCTACGGCAGTTCTAATTTGCCAACAACACTTAAACATCAAAGTAGTTAATGGTCCACTAACTGTAAGTAGCTCCCAACACTCCAATAATTGAATATTTTAAGCGTATAAGACTAAAATACCGCTACAAAGATGTTTCCCACACACATTTTCAGTTACGAAAATAAATAAGTTTAATCAATATACCATTCACACCTAAAATGCAACTATCAACAAACCAAACAATATTAGTAAAAGAATACCTAGTCAATGGGACAAAGTTAATACACAATTAACATAAGATAAATTATCCCCGAATAAAAATAAGTTTAACGAATCTAAACTAGCAAGATATCTTAGTAAAATAATGTTAATTATTATGTTCTTATAACATATTAGTAGCTATTAAGCACCCCATTCAAAACAAAAAAGTGTAACCAACATTTCAACAACAACCAACTGAGCTCACAATGTTAAACAAAATCCAGCTTTATTACTTTAAGGTGCTAGGATCTAGCCAACCCTGAACGACCTAGAAACTTTTGAGTATTAAGAATTCAGACAAATCATTGGCCTATCTGAATTTACAAACAACCAAAATCTCTCATTGACGACTATTAACTAAACGAACAATATAGTAAACAGGCTAAAGAGAAAATTGAAACAATTCACCACCTTTATGCCACAATGACTACGATAACATACAGTGCAAACTTCTACTCACGTTACGAGACGTACTAAACCGGTAACGGCGGACAAAGAATGTTGAAACCACGGACTTAACTGGACCTTCAGAATCGTTACCGTGATTGCAACGATAGCAAAACTTTGTGGACTGTATTATTTTCTATTAACAGGATGCGAACTAGCAAACAAAACACCACGAAAGACTGCAATAAAATATAACGATCTCGCCAACCATCTTACCTGTTGGTCTCTACTAGGGACAGTGACTTTCACAGGAGTGGGAGTCTCAACCCTCCACAGTTGGCGGTCCACTCTTAGTTGTGGCGTTCAACACCAGATGCGCTCTTTCTGCCTGACACTCTTGGAGTGTATGAACAGTAAGCATGTTCAATAAATGGTGTTATATAATTTATTTTTCAATTGCTATTGAGAGCCAAACATTCAAAATAAAAATATTATATTATATTTGAGAAATGGGAGAGAAGTCAACAAGATCCAAGTATTTGTTTTGTAATTAATCACTGGAACGAAATCTGATGATGCATTCTATGAATAACTTGACCTACAGAATTTCTTGTAAACTCATCTACTGCTTTAGCTGAAACTACATGGATTGGTTTTCTGATTATTTTCCTTCCAGGAGTCTTATCTTCATCAATGTACAGTACCTTTCACAATAACCGAAACCAATATTTAGCCACGCGCCTAATTGACCAAGCATGACCATTGACGAAAAATAAAATTAACCTTTGAAATGATTTGTAGAATAAAAGTTTGGTAGGGTTGGTAAGCTAGTGGGAGAGGGAGGAAGGTGAGCAAAAGCCTGTACCAGTATAGGTAATACACTTTTTTCACCCTCATTATTCTCACAAAGAAAGGGAGAATAAAATAATTACTAAAATTATAATGAACTTAGGTAGGCCTATTTGAGAACTTTGTTATTTATTTTTTCAACATCTAGCCAACTGGCTAAAATTTTCATTAAAAAATGTGGTTTTACTCGTGATACTATACATTTTAAAATATATGTCATCTTTTCCTACTACCATTATATTGTTTATTTGAGTATTAACCTACTACCGCTTCAGTGACTGCACGGCTTAAGGCGCTACTCTCGCAAAAGACTAACTGCCAATGACGGGGATATTGGGGCTGAATCCCAGACATGTGGACTGAGAGTGGTTTTACCTAAATGGTTTTCCACTATACTCCCACGAAAATGCGGGTGCACCTCCGTTTAATTCAACCTTCCCTATCCCTAACACATTAGAGTAATTAGTGCATAGACGTATAGCCCGAACGGGTACTAAGACACGGTGAAAAAAAAATCCAACCTACTGTTTGAAATTTTTATTTAGACATGCATTAAAGGTTAGATTAAATTATTAGTAAGTACCATGATAATAAAATATATTAGTATATTGGATCGTGATCCTTTTTATTATTTTAAGCTATCCCAAACCATCATAATCTAACCTTTCAAGCATAAACAACACGTGATTTGTGTTTATATTGTAATTGTTAATTATAAATAATTTTTAAAATTTATTATTTTAGTTTAATTAGGTTCTCCTTATCCTTTTGACTGGGATGACGCTGTTAAATAGTTTATTATTTCCTAATATATATATATATATTATATTTATATACATCATAAATATATATATATATATACACACATAAAGTGACTTATGTGTAGTTGTTTTTGCACACCATCACCTTGAGTTCAATATGTCAACAGATGCTGTTGGGTAATTGTCTTATTACAACAAACATACTATCCAACAAAAATATGTGAGTAATAGTGCTGTTTGGTAATGTTTGAAATGACCATTCTTTTGTATTTTTAAAATCATATAATTCAATTCCTTCTAGTAAGTAAATGCTTTTTTGTTTTTGTATTTTAAGTGATTTTCAAGTAGTTTATAGCGGTTTATGGTGTTTCCATCGTAATGTACACCATATATTTTATCAGAACTTGCATGAGGTGTGTGAAGATAAGTGTATGGATAAATGTCCGTAATGCAATCTCTTGGATGAGACTTCTTTTTCCTCCTCCCTCTTCTCAGCCATTTTCAACATCTTTATTATCTGTTCCGTGATCGGTCACGGTATCAGACTCGTTTAGTGCATTTCGTAACTGTTTGTATTTAATTTTAATGACCTTACTCGCTTTGATGATATCTTCTGCAAACTTCGTCAACATGATGTAGATTGTGAATGCGAATGCCTCATATAAATAATGAACCCAGTATTATATCTAAACATACTTAGCCCCTAGCTATACGTGTAATGGTGGTGATGAGGTTTACAATCTCTCCAACATTAAAAATAAGGAGTCACCCTTCGATACCTCGAAAGGTACTGGTCTAATAGGTTTAAGATTTAATAAACAACTAACTGTTTTCAATTTCATAACCATAAACGACCTTGTTTTTCTTAAACCTATAACCAGGTTCCAATATTAAAGCCATTCCGAATTATCTCGTATTATTCCTGATAGGTTTAGATTATAAGTCGTTTTAGACTAAACCATAATAGTAAATCTGGTGCCTTCATAGGCTTTAGACGCTACATCCGAAAGTAATATGGGTAAAGCAATGTTTCATAAGATAAGGCCTTTTCCATCTTAATACCGACTGTCCCCCGTCATTTTGCCGTCATGAATCCTCTTATCATCTTGTCGTGCAGGTCAGCGTAAACGGTCTGCTGCTGTATGGTGAAAGGATCCTCTATCTTGAGAAGCTTAAGGCTGTTTTGTATTGTTGAGTCAGTCTTTCAGCTAACTGGATAGTTTTTGTAGCTCCTCTATTCACTTCTTGCTGCTCCTTTCAAAGTTAGCATACAGAGTTCAATCTTTCTCCAAATTGTATATAAACGAGTCTACCTGCCCTTTGATATTATCTTTGGTAGTATTAAGAGCGTGTTTCTCTTTGTTATTGTGTTTCGTATCCATCCTATTGGTGTAATAATACTTGTTACAATCATATATTTATGCGATGGAAGCTTTCGTTATGATGATCCTTCTATAATCTGCATCTGAAATATTCTCTTGGACTTTTAGAGCTAGATTCTCTCCCAAATCCTCACTACCTGATTTAATCTTCTATAGACTATGTCTGAATTTAGAAATGGACGACACAATGTATAATCGCTTACTGAGACCATGTGCACATTAATTGTTCATGATAAAGGTATCGAACTCACATAGATATCGACCCTTTTTATATCGTGATCTTTGCTTAAGAACAGAGTATGGAAAAACCACGCTCTCATTTCATGGCTACCAAATGTAGCCTACAACCACCTCCCAAAACCACTCAAAAACATCAAAAATCCACATATTTTTAAAAAGAAACTTAAATATGTTTTAATTAAATCAATAGCTGCATGGTACTCTCTTGTCTTCAATTAATATTTTCTATACTTACTATAAATAATATTAAATCAGATTAATTATAATATATTTCAAGAACAAAATATTCAAATAGATTAATTGACTCAATAAATATCAAAAGCTACTTTATTTTCTAAATGTATGTATATATACAACTTAATTTTTTTTAATACATCAATATTCTACAAACAAACCAATAATTCCTATAAAATTGGTCACTATAACATTATTGAATTATTTAATATATTACTGCCTGAAAATTTAATAAATGCACATTTACTTTTTTCTTATTAGCATCTATTACAATAAAATGTCCTAAAATACCCAAAAGTATTGTATTGTAACTATTTCAATGTGCTATCACCGTCCGCCATTAAATTAAATTGTTAAATTAAATTTGTAAGAGCTTCTATCTAGGAGATCAGATATTTGGATTGTTAACTTATAAATAATTACTTTGTAACATTGATATTAATATTGTAAAGTATTGTATTGTAAACTTAAATTGTAATTGTAAAACATTGATAAAATAAAACTATTAAATAAAGAAAATTGAACTTTTTTTTCCAACATAGCTAGCACATCTCCTTAAACTTTTGTAAGGTCATGTCGGTGCACATGATATTCATAGACATGTTTCAAATTGGTATCAGCCATCCTAAAAAGGATGAGAAGTTGAGCGTTTTTCTCAATATATATTTATGTAGCTTAGGGATATTTTTAAAATAGATATAAACAACATATAGCCCTATGTCTACCCATATATAAATAAGCCTGTACGTTATAATATTTATCACAAATGAGCTCCTCCAAAATCAAAACGTAGTGGGGGCTGACTCTCACGGTGGAACGATCTTTTCGTTGTCCGAGCAAGGGAAATAACACCAAAACCATTTGGGATAATGGCTGACACTTGGACTAATACAACTATTTAGAGTGGATCTACACGTTCTTGAGTTGTATTCCTTTGGATTCTTCGAACAGACTGATCATAGTATTTGTTTTACCCCAAATTGAAAGTCTCCAGATGATACAACCGAAAAAATAGGATAATAACGTATTGAGCCTATAAGGCTATCTTCATGATCGGTATCACGAATGGGTGATGAATCAGACTGTTTCACGAGTCGCGTACTGACTAACAAGACTATATAAATAAAAATTAATACATATCATGAAGTGAAGAAAGAGATCACCAATTAGGTACTGTTCGAAGCACATATACCAGGCTACCAGCATAGCTAATACGGTACCCAGTTGGTAAAACGTTAGAAACAAGGTGATCCTGGTGTGAAAGAGCTAGACCGATCCTGTTAAGTGCGCGATATAGCCTACTACAAGGTGAAATATCAGCCCAGTCGTCATACTGAAAATCGTGAGCTTATCAAGAAAGCTTGGAAAAGAGTACGCGCACCCGTTTCGAAGTTGAGTAAGAAAGCAACTGTTGGGCTGTAGCGAATATGAGAAAGCGAAAGTCAAGATCGGATATGGCCTTACCAAAGAACGTCTCTTAAACGCAAGACAAATTAACGACTACTACTATTACTACTACTCGTCAGAAGAAGAAGAGATGTAGATTCTTACCTATACTCCCTTTGATTGCGGCAATAGGACCTTTTGCATGAGGTGCGGCAGGAATTACTTTATATCCCTGTGAGGCATGGATTAACGAAATTGGTATTATTAATCTCGATAGGAATTGCGGTAAATAGATCCATTGGGTAGCGTATAATAAAGGAGGTCCAGCGGATTATTTTGATGGTTTCTAAGATATAAGACCACCGATAGAACTTGTAAGATATCTCGGTGGAATACCCATCATGTATAATCATATACGGTATCAAGTGCGGTACGGTACGGTATTACATTTTTCTGTGATCATCTATGTCTAGCTTTCCATAAATACCCGTGATAACGATAGAACACGTTAAACAAAGCTATGACGCTTACATTGATGGGTCAGAGCTCAAATCTGACCAAGAAATATTTTTCCTCTTATCCTACTAGATGAGGAGAGTTAACAAGAGGAATGGCTTATTTGAATGATCAATCTGGCAACGTGTAATTTCATTTATAATAGAGAGGAGCGTAGTAAAAAATTGTCTTGCGATGAGAAAGATTTTATCGTTTCTCCATTCACTTACGTGTTGGAAACTTTGGATCGATATTTACGAAGAGTAGTTAAGAGTCTTGTGAAACTCTTGATCATTGGTGATAGGATCACCCTCAAGAGCTACATCATTTCCAATCGAGATATCGACTTTACTCGACCTGGCACGTTTACATCTCAAGTAGGTTTCTAGGCCATCCTTTTTCCCATAGGGAAAACTTACATCTCGACCTATAATTTTAATATTCTGCACGCAAGTGTGATCCGTCTGGAGTGCAGTCTTGCTAGTGTGGCTTACGTAAACTGAGAACCGAGTCATACCCTACACAAGTTCAGCATGACCGTCCCTCCAGGCTATAAGATTGTGGAAGCACCTAATAATATAACTTCTGGTAATGATGCGAGTCATAGAGTCTATCTCGGTTCGACTAGTTGGCGAACGAAGAGAAACATCTATCTTTAAGAACGAGACTTTATCGTTACGACTACATCTGAAACGATGTGACAAGTAATAAACAAAACGAAATGAAGCCCTATTCCTTGATACATTGATCTCTGAAAGCGTTAACACCTATTACTAAACTATATTTAAGATGCTTAGGCTACTCTCCACAAAATGGATGGAGATATATTGGCCATCGGAAAGCCGGCTACATTCGATACTGCTCTAAGAAGTTTTCAGTATCATTCCTACTCTTCGTATATCCCCGGAACTTTAAATAATGGAAATGAGCTCAGAAAATCTATCCAGCAAGAAGGATTATACACCGTAACACATCGTTCACTTGTACTGATCAAAGGAAGATTGCTGCTAGATACGGGGGATGTCAGCAG